>OX422214.1:557541478-558810228 GCA_949130495.1 Sambucus nigra | reverse complement strand
ATAGGTCATCGATTCGAGGCAATGGATACTTATTCCGTATCGTGACCTTATTCAACTCTCGGTAGTCCACACACAATCTGAGTGAATCGTCCCTCTTCTTCACAAACAAAACTGGAGCGCCCCAAGGTGAGGTACTCCTGTGAATAAAGCCCTGACCTAATAGCTGCTCTATCTGATCTCGTAGCTCTCGCATCTCTGCCGGAGCCATACGGTACGGTGCACGTGCTATAGGTCTCGTATCTGGCAATAGATCTATAACAAAGTCTATCTCTCGACTGGGGGGTAGGCCTGGTATCTCCTGAAACACATCAGAATACTCCCTGACAACTGGGATCGAATCTAAAGGAATCACAACCTCTTTAGAGGTATCCTCCTCTAGGTAATACAAATGAGCGGTCGAGCCTCCCTCTGGGCGAGGCATCGTTACTACAAACATCTCTTTCCCCGGAATGGCAAAAACAATGCTCCCGCCGAAGCAATCAATAATGGCTCTATAATCAGCGAGCCAATACATACCGATAATCACATTGTGAACATGCATATCTAATACCAACATATCTGCAGGTAATACCAAACTACCAATATCTACCCCCACTCCCCGGCATATAAAGAAAATAAGTGACCCACTCCCCAATGGGGAGTCTACACACGTCACAGTGCTCTCTGCCGTAGCTAACAATCCTAAGGCTTTCGCGAAATGTGTAGCTATAAAACAATGTGTAGCCCCCGTATCAAACAATACCCGACCCATAGTGCCATGGATAGGAAACGTACCCTCAATCGTGAGCGGTGCCTGTGGAACTGTTGCCTGGTGGACGTTATAGACACATCCATACTGTAGCTGCCCCTACCGAGCTGGGTCTGCTGGAATGGGTGGCAATGCTTCCATCTGTGGCGGTGCGGGGAGAGCGGCGGGAAACATAGGCCTCTGCGGCTCCTGGCGAGCACCCTGCTGCTGTTGCTGTGGGGCCCTGCCCCTATCAGGACAATCCTGTTATTTATTGCCAGTCTTGCCACAAACAAAACACTTCCCTGGGAAGTTCCCTCCTCTCTTCCCCTGCGGTCCCCGACCCTGGTGGCCATTACCGTTCCTTCCTTGGCCCTGCTGGCCCTGCTGCCCATTCTGCCCCTGTTGGCCCTAATGGCCGTTTGGACCCTGATGGCCCTGATTGAAGTCTCCCTGTCTGTGCCTGTAATTCCTTGATTTGAACCTCTTCTGATCCCCCTGCTGGGAACCCTGCTCACCCTGTCTCTGCCCCTGAACAGATTGTGCCCCACCGGCACCATGTCCTCCAGTCCTGCCCTGATGGCTAGACTCTCCCGATCTCTTGCCCTCAGTCATATAAAAGCAATGATCCTGGCAGTGTAACAAAGCAGCGTTAACCACGTCAGAATAAGTGGCCAACGAAAGGTTCCCTAACAGATGCTGACGGATCCTCCATGTCAACCCGTCGGTGAATTTCTCAATCTTCTTCTTTTCTGTCGGTATCTCATCCGGAACGATATTCAACAGATTTGTGAACTCGGCCTCATACTCGGCCACGGTCTTACCCTCTTGCTTCAGATTCATCAGTTTCCTCCTCATTTCCGTGTGAACAGCTGACGGAAAGTACTTGCGGTCGAACCGCACCCAAAATTCCTGAATAGTGAGAGTATCCCTCTCCTCTATGGTGGTAATAGACTCCCACCACTGCAGTGCAGATCCAACTAGCTTGAAAGTAGCTAGCACCTGCTTCTGAACATCCGTGCACTCATACATCCTCAAGTGCCTCTGCATATCCTTCCTCCACTGGCTCGAGACTACCACATCTGAGCTACCTGCAAACTCTGGCGGATGCGCTTTCTGAAAAGCGTCACGTACACGTTCCCAAGCAGACGGGAATGCATTTGCCTGTACTGGCGCGGCAACCGGCGCCTGAGGTGGTGCCTGCTAAACTACGGCAATCGCGGCATTTACCGCTTGGGCTACAATGGCTGCAACCTCAGCGGCGTTCATCATGACCTGAACTGGAACGGGCTGGGGTTCGGGCGTTGCATCCTTGGGAACTCGTCGTGCACGTCATGGAGGCATCTAAAATACGAATAAAGTTTATAAACTTAAAATAGCTGAAGAACGAAGCATACACAAAAAGAGTACAACAGTCCTAAAATATAGGGCTCTATATCAAAGAAAACTTAGCGGAAACATAATAGCCGTACAGATCCTAAAGGACACTAGAACCTGATTCTCTGATACCACCCGTGACACCCTAAATCAAAATGCCAAGTTGGCTTAGTTAATTGCATCACTGTCGAAAACATTTTATTATTTCTAACCACCTAGTATTTAAAAAGTAAGTTGTCAAATTTTAATTAAAGTCTGATTAACATGCAACAAGTGTAATGAAGAATAATAACACCATTCACCATCACGAATTAAATAGAATAACCATCACATAATGTAAATAAAGTCTGGAGGAAAACTCCTCACTACAATACCACAAACTGAAATAACTAAACTGAATACTGAATCAATACATGCCAAAGTCTGAAAAACTGAAATGGAAAGATGTCTCTAATCGAAATGGGCAACATGCCCTACAAGTGATAAATACTGAATCAGGAATCCAAATGGTAGAAGCGTCTAAAAGAAAATCCCTGTAGCTTCCACAAACAGCTACAGCTCGTCACCTGAATGAGTATCCTATGCATGGTGTCCTTGTGGCTGGGCACCTAAAATGGTTTTACAAGAAAATAGATTTGAAAGCAAACGGGTCAGAGCCCGAATGTGGAGATATTTTAAAAACCTGCAAGTGCTTTAAAAACATTTAAAACATTAAATGCAAAGTACATGTTAGGACGTGCACTCACATGAAATTCACACCTCTCGTCTAACTGTGCACTCCTAACGTAAGTACCCATCTAAAATGATACAAACCACTTGCTAAGTGACATCATATCTAGCTAGACTAACATGGGTTCTACCCTTATTACTCGGTTCCCATTAACATTATAACGCTCGCATTTAAATAGGGGGCTTAACGTAAATTCAGGTTCTCACATAAAAGTAATACAACTCATTATAGATCATCCCTTTTGTTATTCCATAGTTATACACACAATACCATATGAAAGTTCCCAGTTTATTAAGTGTATATTTTCCACAACATAAATATACAATATAAGCACCCCGAGACTAAGCTGCGGTATACACATACTCTGTTATCCATCCCGGTACATCACGTACATGAGGATCACGCATTCCGAATCTCTCAGGAATCGTTCAGATAACACAAATGACAAACAGTGGAGGCGAACACAGTCACATCACATGGGTCACGCACATACCTGCGCTCCCACGATCAGCAGACTTATTAACATCCCAATAAGTCCTTCTCTGACCTATGTTCATCGAGGTAACCAGTCTAAATCCGGGCAACACAAGGATTAGAGGTCCCTAAGCGAACGCAAACCTCCCGTGATAGCAAGTATGGTAGGTATGTCATACACACAAATCATATATCAATACTAAGTAAACACGCATCTTAGTAATCATCGTAGTTTATAGGTGGTACACTTTTCAATCCAGTACCAACTCAGAATATATACAATTCACATTATCCCGGTTTATAATTATACGCGCGGTAAATTATTCTCACGTCGTAGTAGACACTCACGTCTCAACCCAAACTGTCCATTTAGTTTAAATCACTCGTATGTAATTTTCTCCTCACTATAACCCAAATGTCCCAAATATATCATTATCTCATCACGAAAATCTTATCTCTACAATTGGACAAGTTACGGGACTCCAAAACTCAAAATAGGCTAAAAATCCTAAACTGTCAACTCGTTCGAAGTCTCGTTCGAACGAGGGTGTTCGAACGAGACTTTGTTCGAACGAACTGAGACTTTTAACGAGATCTCGTTCGAACGAAGTGGGCTTTCTAACGAGATCCCGTTCGAACGAACTCATCGAACGACCTTCACTCTCGTTAGAAGCGACTGGTCAACTCGTTAGAAGCTCGTTCGAACGACCTGGAGAGGTCTTCTAACGAGGGATCAGTTTCGGCCCAGATTTCCCCAGTTTCATTTTTCACCAATTTTAACACCTCAAATCTCAACTAAAATTCGTCCAATCAAAGTTTTAAGGTCTCCAATCATCCTAAAACATACTAAGGTCATATACTAACATCTTTTAAGGAAATTAACACATCCTAAACATCATTCATTCATCAAATTTCTACCCTTTCCCCCAAATTTTCAAGAACATAAACCCTAGAATTTTAAATCCTCAATAATTCCATTCTAGATCCGTTTTTGTTACATCCAACATATATTAACATCAGAATAATCATCTCAATACTATTCTACATGCAATTTGTCCTCAAAATTCAAGTCCTAAGTCCAATGAAACTGGGTTTTTATTTAACTTCCAAGAACAAATGTAAATCTTTCAATTCATCTAACGTGGAAGAAACATTCTCTGAATTAAATACAATTAAATCACTTGCCTCGAGTGTCTCTGAATTTGGTGTTGGTTTGATGAAGCTTTTTCTGCAGAATTTCTTCTCTCCCTCTCTCTACAAGCCTTCTTCTCCAAAGGTGGCTAGGGTTTGTTTAGGAGACTTGGAAAACAAATTTTAAAACTCCCCGTAGTCTTATGGGTCAATATGGTTGGTAGTGGGTTTAGTGGTTAGTTACCCAAATCAGATTATAAATCCTAATTTTCGTCATTATTAAATCCCAAAAATACAATAATACCAAACTACCCTTATAAGATGCCGGTATGGCCTAAAAATACTCCGGGACCCAAACTAAACCCCCGACTAGTGTTTTCTGACTATTTCGACCCTTCCGGACGCGTTGGCGCACTCAAAACGACCATACGGTTGATAGAATTTAACTTCACTTTTATAATAAAATGATTATATCCTGACGCGACTGTCACCCGCGTCCCAATAAAATGTCCAAATTGCCGTATATCAATCTCACGACAAATATCATAATTCAAAATTTAATTATCATCATATACGCTCAATATAGTCAAATACCAACTCACATCTCGCTAGTATTTTATCCGGATTAATTTCCAATTAATTCTCATTTAATTAATTAATCCCAAAAATAAATATCGCCAAAAATACGGGGTATTACAAACTGTTCTTTGTCCTAATTTATGTACCCGAAATGAAGAGGCTTCCGATAGAGGAGGTCGAAAAGATGTTGGAGACAAAATCTCTGCATCTTATGTTCTGGGAAAAAAGGCTAAATAGGTTGAAGAAGACCTAGGATGTGTGAAGAAATAATAAGAGTATGACTGTACGTATATTGGAAGGAAAAAATAATACCAAGTATCATGGTTATTATTATCACACACATTTGTCTCTTTGCGTGATGAGGGGGAGATAGGGATATCGTCATAATAATATATGTTATAGTGATTATATTCTTATAAGATAAGTTGTTTCCTATGTCTGCATGTCTACGCTAGTATTCCTGATAAAGAACCTGTCACCTTCCATTTAATAGGGACAAGCCCCATAGTGCTTTGAATATTTGCCATATGAACTCCTCCTGTACAACTTTGTATCAATGCCCTATGAACTGCTCCTGTACACAAGTGTTAGTGATTGTAAATTTCAATGCCATATGAACCGTTCTTGTACACGAGGGAGTAAATTTTTACACGACAACCCCCAATTCAAGAGTCGTTTGGGAGAAAGTCATTCATACGAAAGTCGAATAGAACTTAATTGTGAATATTCAAAAGTTTAAGTAAAATAAAATCATACTTAGTGTTCGCATATTGATTAGAATTTTTTTAATCAATAAGATATTAATTTGAGTTTTGCTTCTTTTCAGCTCCACATTCAAAGTCATAGAGGTCTCATAATAACAAAAAGATGGCAATTGTTATAACATTTGTTGGTGCAGGGGTTGCCCATTTTTTCCTTAGCATATTGATTGCTTATGAGGAAGAAAACAGGTAAACAGAGTATTTTTTTGATATACCATTTAATAGTAATACTAGCTTTCTATGTACATCACAAAAATGCCCTTTTTTTAGGCGAACTAAATTAAACAGTAAACAAAAATTAAGAAGTACTTATGTCCAATGGCTATCGGTTGTATGGCAAACTTTTGCCTGAAACCCAGGTCCACTACATTTGAAAAATTGGAAACATGCGTATATAAAGATAAATAGTCAATTGATTTGTTGCTGTTTGTAAAAGATGAGGAGCTTTGGCAGTGGATGATTTGTTGTTATCTGTCTCTAATGTACATCTAGAGGATCATGTGTAGTAGAGATTGTTATAATCCTGTGCTTATTCTTATTTAAATGTTATAATCCTCTGCTTATGCTTATGTACATCTAGAGGATCATGTGTCATTTAGAGAAGTCGTTGTCTAGTAAACACGAAGTCCAATTAGTTCCACATGTGTTATGACAGTACAAAACATGGAGGACTAAAAAATTAACTGCTCATGTGACAATGTGCCTTGTTCAATTAGTTTGGACAGTTTTTTTAGTTTATAACATTATTTCTATTTATATATATATATATATTATTTGTAGATTAGGCTTCATATAGATGGGTGATTTCATCTTAGGTCCATTACTCAGAGGTGTTGATTAAAGAGGATCACAAAAATGTATGTATGTAGAGAAAATATTGAATATTTTTCGAAGATGAGAGTTATGCTTGTTGATTGGGGTTCAAACTTTTGTATCAGTGGTAAAATTATTAATTGGCTGGTGAATTCAATTATGACCTTTTTAATGTTAGCAAATCCTATATTAGTTGGTGACATATTGTTAATTACGAATCAATTTCCTGATTTAATTAATTGTGTGTGCGTGAGAGAGGTCTCATGTGAAAAAAGAGATTTAATAGCTAATACTTTTTCACGATGGATTTAGTCCTGTATCTACATTTCCATCCAATAATGTTCCACAGCTAGGTGAGCTCGGACCATGTTTGTTTGTCGAGAAAGTGAAAGAAAATAGAAAATAAAGGTTTGAAAGTGATGAAATCCCGAGGATTGAACTTCGGAACAGTTGCAGTGATGAAATCCCAAGGATTGAACTGGGGAACAATTGTAGTAATGAAATCCCATTCTTCCTATGAAGCATACTCTCCAATGTTGTTTGACCATTGCACCTAACTTTTCCTACTTTGGCTAGAACCTGATAAGGTCCAAAAAAACCTTGCACCCAACCTCAAACTTCATCTCATAGCTACTGTGACCTATCTATATGGTTGTAATATGAGGTGGAGAGTCTCCTACTATAACCTGTTTGTATTGGTTGTAATATGAGGTAGACAGTCTCCTACTGTCACCTATCTATATGCTTGTTAGGGATCTTGTTATGCTATTTCTGCTCAAACACTTGTTTAGAGTTTATGATAATTCAAAACCTTAACTGCTTGTTAAAATTATTAATGTCAGAAGTTTGAATTATTCATGTTGCTATTGAATGAGTTACTGCATTAGGTTAGATTGTGATGCCTGTTGGATGCCTTTGATCTTGTTTGCTGTTAATGTTTAGTAATGTTCATCAATTTAGCATCTAAATTAATTTGTTGTTTTGCATCTTCCAATTTATTGGTTGTTCATAAATTCAGCATCTAAATTTATTGACTGTTTTATATCTAAATTTATTTAATAATGTTTGGTGATGTTAATAAATTTATTGACCGTTAATGTTTAGCATCTAAATTTATTGGATGATGTTTTAATTGTATTTACTTTTTAATAGGTTCATCTCCCAAGAAATGAGTCAGAGGACCAACACGCGGCACACCTTTAGTGGCGATAGCATGACGAAATTTTTTTTGCCACTAAAAGATTTGGTGGTGAATTTTTTATAATTAGGTGCAAAAAATTATGCCACTAGAAATCATTTTTCTTGTAGTGCTACTAACTCATATAATAAATAGGTCGTCGAAGTGTCAAACATGAACAATTAGATTTTGATATGACAAGATGTGTGATTTTAGTTTATTTTTTCCTGTTTCCTGATCTAGTAATTAGTGGTTTTGTTTTGTTTTGTTTTGATTTGATTCTTTGATTTATGAAAGTGATGGGGTTTTGGTTTATGGCGGGCCTTGAGATAGTATGTTTAATTTAGAAATAACAAATTTCCTAATCCCGAGTTTCTATTTATGGGTTTTACATGTCAACTTGAACACATAATAATTAGTAAAAATGTGTTCTTTGACACAATTCATTAAACAGGTCAGAGTTCACTAGTAATTGAAACTAATATAAAATACTTTCCATTAGCAAGTCCAAACAACCTTTAGTCCCATTGTTGGTTAAAAACCAACAAGGAAATCTTCATTCTTTTTGTAGGCATTGCCTTTGGGGAATGGATCAACTCTGATTTAAAGTGGATCTGTTTGGAAAAAATAGTTATAGATGCCAAGGCTAGGGGTCGCTTCTACAATGCTGATGAGGGACAGAGTTTAGCTCTAGCAATTAGTAGTGCCTTGATTGAACTTGAGAAACTTAATAATAAACTCAATATGCACTCTCTTCTCTTCAAGGACGCTAAGTGGAAGGTAGTCTTTACACTATGAATTCTTTGTTTTTCTTATCAAATACTTTCTTCCACCATTTCTTAAGATTTGAGTGAGGATCATCAAATGTGTGTTCTTGAGCGTTATGGTGAATTAGATCTATTTTAGCCTATCATGGGTGAGGGGAACATCGTGTCTGTTCCACTATTGATCACCCATATGTAAAGTCACTAGTGAGTTTACAGGGATCCCAAAAAACCACCTGACTAACACTAGTCAAAATTTGGAGATTGAAAATCGATCGCTATCAGCTATACATTACATTATCGACCGGTTTCTAAATAGAATAGTTATTAGTTAGAGAATGCAATTTTTTACAATATATCTTTTTTATGTGTTTAATGCAATTTTGAAATTTGTTTACTCTCTTAGTTTTATGCAGTTTTAGTTGAACACCTACTGTTTACCCCTACGGTTTACGCCTTTTTAGTTGGCCATTGTTCTATCATTATTTAACATGGCTTAGTGATATGGTTGTTGGGAAAGACACACAGTGATGCACACATACACACACGCACACACACACACACACAGAGCGATGTACACACATGGGGTGACAGACATGCACACCCAGTGATTCACACACACCCCCACTGCCTCCACCATTGTTTACTTTATCAGTGTTTTTTCTTTGCAATCCATATTCCAGGTTGCTATGAAAGCTTATATGAGTTGCTTCAACATTTTTATGGATACGTGTATTTATGTGTGTACTATAGTTGGGAGGAAAAGGGGAAAACTTTCCCCCTCACTCAGTTGTTTAGGATCAGTCAGAGCTCCATCATAATCGTTTTAAATAGTACCAAGATACAGTTCTATATTCATGGAAGGCTAATATGCATCTTAATTGTCTAAAGCCTTATATCTTAACTAGTTGTTACCTTGCCATATCTGAATCCTTTTTCTCCAAACAACCTTATCTAAAGTCATGCCATCTATTAAATCGTTGGCAACTAATTTAAAGGTTTGGGTACATATTTATTTGTCATCTTAAATATCCAAACTTGTATTATATTCTCCTGATCTGTTTATTTATTTGTTTGATTGTTTTGTTTTGTTGTTTATTCTTATATCTTCTATTTTTTTCAACTATATATTTTGTTTATTTTTTTGGATTTCGGTCAGTAAGAGACTAATAAGTATCATCCTTAGTGTTTGTGTTTGTGTATATTTTGACTTTTCTAGCATGAAATATACCTGGTCTTTATTTTGATGGATGTCGTGTTTGAGTAACAGCTTAATTTTTTGGCAAAATGATGTTTGTCATGCTATTGCAGACCTACTTGAAATTTAAGCAGTCTTCTGTTGATCCAGCTCGGGTTCAAATTCTATATAAACATGCTATTACCAAATTTCCTTTATCTGGCAACCTCTGGCTTGATTACACGCACTAGATGGACAAAACCTAGAAAGGTTTTTCTTTGTACTGGTTTATCTTCTGTCCTTTTCATGTAAATTTTTACACTTGAACTTAGTTATTATGTATCTTTTCATTTTAGGCAGTGATCATTGGGAGAGATGTTTATTATAAGGCTACAAGGAACTGTCCCTTGGGAGAGATGTTTATTACAAGGCTACAAGAAACTGTCCCTGGGTTGGAAAATTATAGGTATGTTATTTGCTTTCCCTTGAACGTGGTAGTGCTTCTGAGGAAGAGATATCTATTGTATGTTTCTGTTATTAACCTTTCCTCATAATGTCTTTCTCTGAATTAAGTTAAATTTATTTTTATAGGAAGAGGCTACACATAAGATTGTAGTTAAATTATTTGAAATCCCCTTGATCTCCTCCGTGACATAGTTTTTTAGCTTTGTCATTTTTTGCAAACAATGTCAATGTTGTGGCTTTACTAATGAGCATAATGCGTCACTTACATCTTTGGAGATGCACAAGCCCTTAATATGGAAATATAATGAATATATGATCGATCAGATAATTTGTGTTATATGAACCCAGGTAGAGTGGCTCAAAGTAGTGTATAAAATTACATGAATAATGAATGTAGGAGAGTGCTAATGATACTGACAATATTATTATGTAATTTCTTTTCTTTTATTATTTAGAATTCTCATTTTGGTTTATCAAATTTTGTTTGACCCATGACATCAATAAAGCTCGCCTTTCATGGAATTGACTTTTAGGTTTCTCATTTTGCATTAATGAATGTTAATGAAAAATTTCAAAGACATATTATTATTTTTATTATTATAATAATAATAATAATTATTATTATTATTATTATTATTGTTGTTGTTGTTTTTGTTGTTGTTGTTGATGTTATTATTATTATTATTACTATTTTATTTATCGATTTTCGCCACCAAATTCCTCCTTGCTTATCCTTGACATCAACTTTGTGATATCATTGCTTATCATGTTATGGCAACTTATTGAATATTTTGATATTTGGCTATTGATCTTTTCCATTCCTGGGAGTGTCACAACACTTTTTATGATATAATGAAGCTATTTCAGGTGCTCATTGTTTCCATGTTGTGCTCCATCAAAATTTGCACAAAATTGCATCCTTATATATATGGTTCTATAGACTAAAGCCAATTTACTTGGCGCAAATGTTAATATGTTTGTACTTGGCTGTATAGTTCATATGCATATTTTGAGGGCATATTCATTTGTAGAGATACAATGTCATAAACGATTTTTTGGAACTTCAGGCACACACATACATTCACAGAGTTGTGACTTGTAAGTGTATGCATGCACGAATTTTCTTTGAAATATTTGCACAAATACTTGTAATGTAAGGATTATACATGCATATGCACACAAATATTTGTAGTTAAGCTTATGTCAATTTTGGTTTTCCACCAAACCTTCATTTTTTTAATGTAAACTCAGTGATTATTCAACTAAAGTCAATATTTGAACAATTTCATTAATAATTTTATTACAACATCATGGTTCAGTAAATAATGATCCAATACGAGTTGTATGGATGAATCATATGAAATGATTAGATTTTAAACTCTAATACTATATATGAACTTTCAACAAGGCATGGGTGCCTTTTATTGTTGCAATATTCATAATCCGAACTGAAATCATTTGAATAATACCTATATGATATGCAATTGACATCTTTAATACTATGTAACTGCCTTTTTTGTTTTTATGATTTAATTTTGTGAATGTTATGTAGGGCATGGACAAAGGAACTAAAAACTCTTCAAGAATATTATACACATGGCATTCAAGAGAAGATGGATCAAGTGAAGAAGGTGTAATTACATGAATTATTTTCTGGTATGATTAGACATTACACACCTAAAAATTCAAAAAGTTCTCTATTAAGTTTTGTGTTTGGTTGTATTCAAGGCTAATTGATCTTGGGGATTTTTCTTTCGATTTTACCATATGTTTCTAAAACAGGCGCACACGATGGAAGAATAAACAAGTAGAGATAGATTATAATGGATTTGGAAGTTGATAAGCTTGATAAGAAGGTAATTTTTTTATTCAATTTTTTGTGAACCCATGATTCTTTGTGTTCCAAAATTATTGGCTTTGAGCAATTTATAAAGTTGATAGTTTAATGATTTGGGTAGGTTCCTAATTTTGAATAATAGATTTCTAGTGGAAAATTATGAAATTTATAGAGATAAACACACACACATGGGTCTCATTGAATATTGTTTTTGTAGTTTTTTATTATTTCTTAAACAGGGTGGATAGTCCTATAAATGGGGGAAGTTTTGTCCAAATTTTTTTAAATTGTTTACAATTAGTTGCGTTATATAAAAAATCTTTTCGACTTAAATTTTACTTTACTTAATACTTTGGAAAAACTAGAATTCATATGTTGTGTTATACATTGCACTATAGATTTATATATGATGTTTTGAACTTGTGCAGGAGCATCTACTTAGAGGGACGTGAAAGGTGTATCACTGTCTGAACGTAAGCGAGAAGAGGACTTCGGCGCATAATTGCCTAAAATTATGAAGCAATTATTACTACGGAGGAACATTTAATTTTGATAGACAATTTTAATTTTGTTGATTTCTTAGCTCGATTGACTGAATGTAGTTTTGTTTGATGTGAGACAAAATATATTGGTGGGAATGTTATTGTATTTCTTGGTGGAATAATATCTATAATGTCTTATTTGTAACATTTAATGTTGAATAAATGATTCTATGAATTTTTATTTATGTTTAGATTTATTTGTCAACTATGACATTAATATTGGTTATTAATTTTTTTTATTATATGTTTAATTTATGACTGTTTATGTTAAACCCTCATGTGATGAAATATTTTACATGACTTTTTTAAACTTTTGAAACCTATTTATCATGACACTTTTTAAATCAAATATGACAACTTATAGAGTATATTATGACCTTTTTTTTATAGCAGATATGATAGTTTTGAAACAAAAGTCATATATAATAATATGACACTTTTATGGACATCAATTATGACACCGAAACTTATGACGCTTTTTATTAAAAAATAAAGTTTCATAAAATGCGTTTAATGATACTTAAAAAATGTCATAAGAAGGCTTTTTTCTTATAGTGTCAACTTCGATAAATAACACAGTTTCAACTGGAGTGGGGGTGGGGAGGAAAAGCCTTAATATTCAAACCATCGGAATGTAGAAAATTAACCTCACCAAGAATAAAATTAGATAAAGTGAGATTAAAAATAGCAAAAAAATCCTACGGTTTCATAATTGTGACAAATGAATTGTTTTCAAGTCGATGTTGTTTGAAAATCGGTGTATAAAAAATCGATAAATAACTCAGTTTCAACTGGAGTGGGGGTGGGAAGGAAAAGTCTTAATATTCAAACCATCGGAATGTAGAAAATTAACCTCACCAAGAATAAAATTAGATAAAGAGAGATTAAAAATAGCAAAAAAATCCTATGGTTTCATAATTGTGATAATTGAATTCTTTTCAAGTCGATGTTGTTTGAAAACTGGTGTATAAAAAACTTACTCGGCGTTCAACGTTGAGGATCTGAAGCTCTAATGAGAGGTCTTAATAGCTACCATTGTACCACATCCACCTTACTAAACACATAAATATCGTCATAATATGCAGGGTAGAAAGAAAATACCTTATAAAGAACGTCAATCATAGTAATCATCATGCATAAAATAAATTAATAAATTAAAAACCAAATAATCAAGAACCTTGAAGACAACATGAGGCCTCATTCGATAAAGGATAAGTATAAAATTCAACATTTTAAGAATATAGCCTACTAATACCTTTATTCAAACACCAAATAAGAGCACTGTCTGTGAGTGTATGTCACCGATAAATGTGAAGAAAAGAAATGACAGTTAATCAAAAGTTATGATTCATAAATGTGAAGAAAATAATGTACCATTATTATTTTCAATAAAAAAAATACAATATTTAATAGGGGACATGCTATTTGATCACCATTTTACCTTAAACATGGCTAAGAAGATCTAAAGGCACAACATATAAGTATTAAATGGACACCTTGGTTTATGCTTACCCTACAAAAGAATGACTAACCACTTAGAAGACTAGGTTATCATGTCTCTTCATTTGGTAGTGCATAACTATTTGAATGTTGAGGAAGAATAAGCATAAAAGGTAAAGAAGCATATGGAGGCGGATGGAGGGGGGGGGGGGGGGGAGGGGGCTTGGCCCATGCAAATATTTTCAAACTTTCTATAGCAACAAGTTTTTTTTATAGGTGTTATATATTTTTTAATATGGTTTGGGCCCTTCAAAAGTCACGTCTGTTTTGGCCACAACTCAACCAAAGGACAGAAAATACATTTTAAGGTTTAGGTTAATATATAACAACAAAAGTCAATAGAATGGTTGCCGCTTTCAACTTTTACCAACCAAACAAATTCATAAGAGAAACCACCTGCTAGGCTGCTGCAAAAACCCAAATTCAAAGAAACCAAACAACACCAAAATTTAACCACTGTGGGAAAGTAGCAAATTTGAGTTGGTTTTACGAGGTACTTTTTTTTCTTCTCCTTTTTTTTGTTAGTTACAATTCAATATAACAAAAAGTATATTGTAACAGTTTATAAAATACAAAGTTGGAGAAATCCGATGGCTATTTTTTGTAGTTATTTGTCAAGTCCCATCCCATGCTTTTCCTTTATGTTATTTTACAATGACTATTTGCTGGAGTATGGTATGGTTTGAACAAGAGTATTAGAAAATTTTAAAATTGAAATTGTAATAGTCTTGTTAATCTTAGTTAGAGAGTGGAAATTAAAATTGAAATTGTAACATTAAACAGTTTTTTTAATATAATTTCATATATGTGATATTGTTTGTTTTTCTAACAATTACACATCTATATATGGGGATTTTATTAAATTAAATATTTTGAATATAGGATTTAAGTTTTAATTTAAAATCATCATTTCTGTAATTGTAGTTTAAAATCATTTCTTTATGTTTTAAAATTTTGGCAGTTAGTCAAGGTCAAGAGATCAACTATTGATGTATTTTTCAAGAAAGGTGGTGTTGAAAGTTTAGATGTTAGTTCACCGATTTCCAATGAACAATCTTCCTCTAATGTCGAAGCTGAAAAATGACCCTCCAAGGTTTCCAATATCAGCTCGATTGAAAAACATCCAAATTTTTTCGAACGTGATCCTGGATTATGCCAACAAATATGGGAGTATCCATATAATCATCGTGATGAACTTTTACGAGCTTATATTAAAGTCGGTACATATCAACATCTTCTTTACCAATACCCATTTAATGAAGATAAACATCCTCGTCGATTTAATGATTCTTGGTTCAAAATGTTTCCAAATTGGTTGGAATATTCTCCAACTACTGATGGGATTTATTATCTTCCTTGCTTTATTTTTACCAAAGCATTGGGTCGCCCCTGGGTCTAAAGCATTCACAGTGGAGGGATTTCGTTCATGGAATAAAGTTAATTGTGGTGTAAATTGTGATCTTTTAAATCATGTTGGTAAAGATCCAAATTCATTGCACAAGAATGCTATGGAGTATTGCCATGATCGCATTAACCAATCGCAACATATTGAGAAGATTGTTGAAAAACAATCTTTTGAAATTGTGAAAAATAATAGATTGAAATTAAAGACTTCAATAGATGCAGTTAAATGTCTCACATTTCAAGCTTGTGCTTTTAGAGGCCTTGATGAACGGAAGAGTCGATAAATCGGGGAAATTTTATTGAATTGATAAAACTTTTGGCATCCTATAGTGAGGAGGTTGCTGCAGTGGTCTTAGATTGAGCTCCTCAAAATGCTATATACATTTCTCATGCGATTCAAAAGGAAATTTTACAAATCTATGCAAGGAAAATTCGGGAGATCATTCGGGAAGAAATTAATGATGCTAAATTTTGTATTATTATGGACAAGTCCCGGGATGAAGTAAAAAGGGAGCAAATGCCCATTGTTCTCAGATTTGTCGATAAAATGGATTTATACGGGAACAGTTTTTTGATTTGATTCATGTAGGTGATACCATGTCATTGACTTTGAAGAAAGAAATATCACATATCCTTTCTAATAATAATCTTAATATACAAAATATGCAGGGTCAAAGATATGATGGTGCTAGTAATATGCATGGAGAATGGAATGGGTTGCAAGCCCTTTTTTTAAATGAGTGTCCTTTTGCATACTATATTTAATAACTTGCTCATCGTCTGTAATTAGCACTTGTGGTTGCTTCACGAGAGGTTTTACCGTTCATTAATTTTTTAATTATTTACCCTTCATTGTTAATGCAATTGGTTCCTCTTATAAACGGAATGATCAATTAAAAACTCTTCAAGCGGAAGAAATTGCAAAAAAACTTGCCATTGAAGAAGTTGAGTCCGATAAAGGTTTAAATCAAATTAGCACTTTAAAACAGGCCAGAGATACCCGATGGAGCTCTCATTTGGGATCTCTTCATAACTTGATATCTTTGTTTAATGCAACTTGTCCAGTCTTAAAAATGTTATTGCTAATGGAACAAGTTATGATGATTTGATCACTTCTTTTATATTCATATTTACCTTACATCTAATGAGAGAGATCATGGGTATTAGTGAGGATCTTTTCCAATCCTTACAACATAAATCCCAAGATATAGTGAATGCAATGCATTTGGTATCAACAATACAATATCTTACGCAAAAGTTGAGAGAAGATGGGTGGAATCCTTTATTTGATAAAGTGAAATCATTTTGGGAAAAGCGTAAGATAGAAATTCCTAATGTGAGTGCTCGTTATAGTGGTGGTCGGGGTATATCTCAAGAAAGGGACATTATAATTGAGCATCATTTTTTATTTGAAGTGTTTACTACTGCAATAGGCTCTCAAATACTAGAATTGAATCATAGATTTAAAGAAGATGCGATAGAGTTGCGTATTCTGAGCACAACACTTAACACTTATGATTCTAATAAGTCATTCAACATTTATGATATTTATAAACTTGCAAACAAATTCTATCCTAATGACTTCGATGGATAAGAGAATTTGTGTTTGATGTCTCAACTGGAGCATTATGATCTTGGCATTCATAAATATTGAGCTGCAAAGGGCATCCAAAATTTCTGAGTTATGCCAAGTTTTGGCGAAAACAAGAAAAGCTACAATTTATCCCCTTGTTGATAGTTTGATTCACCTAGTGTTAACTCTCCCCGTTTCAACTGCAACAACGAAACGTGCATTTTTTGCCATGAGTCTCGTTAAGACTACGCTATGGAACATGACTTTCTTGTAAATTATTTGATTACATATATCGAGAAAGAAATTGCCCGAGATTTTGAAGTTGATGACATTATAGATGATTTTTATGAAATGAAGGAACGCCGATCACAATTTGTGATGCCAAAAATTCCTATGTAGTTAGGGTCATTTTTTTTTATAATTATCCGTGTCAATGGTGTCTATGTTAATAAAGATCCACGTAGTGATTTTTTTAGGATTATTTATTCATTTTCTTTACTTATTCATATTTATATTTTGTTTACATAATGCTTTGGCCACACCCAATATAAAATTCCTCGATTCGTCCCTGGCAACGCAATTATATCAAATATGAAAATTCAAAAAGTGAAACAAAACCACTATTGATAATTTGAAAGATATTAAGTCACCTTAATCGCACTTCTTGATGAAAGTTACTTCTGTGTACCTCTACAACATCAAGTATAACTTCATATTATTTGATGAGATTCATCCTTGTAAACAACTTCAAGTGAAACTTTAACTTGTTCTTTGAATAACATTTCAATTTTAGGGATCCATTGTTCATATCATTGGAAAATTAGAAAGTGGCTTAGTAATTAGTCATGCCTCCTAAAGAATAGATGTTAAAGACTGAGTGAGAAAAAACTATATTTATAGTGTAACCGAATACAAATTGAAGCCTTGCCAAAATGAAGTTTAAACAAATTCTTCTTTTGTACTTCTCCATATATTCAAACGCAAAAGAGATTTAAAAAAATGGAAAGAAAAATATTTAAAATTTCATTAGAATTCAAGAAAAGAGAAATATAAAATTAACATAGATGATGGCCCGAGGTTGTGCTTTTCATGAGTAGGTGCATTAGTAGTTTTAAGATGTACTTACCAACTATTTAGTGGTACTTAAACTTTAAAATAATTGAAATTACTTCTCATTCTCGCGATAACCACTTAAAGTATGTTGAGATGTACATAACAAATAAACATTTAAACACTTAGATATTACATGAGGCAAAATGTAATATAATCATTTTCTTGCAATGATTTGCAATACCTCGGATTTTCAAATTAAGCATAGTGATTATCTTGTAATTTGAGTACACTCCCTAGTTGTAGGTTAATATAATCAATTCCTAACACAGTGTTAATGTGTTTAGAAATTAGGAATGGGTAATGAATAGATGATCGTGTCCATAAGACATCAGAAAAAACTAATCAAGAATGAGAGTCCACGACTGCTTATACTAATTGATAAGAGACATCTCACCATAATACTAACTTATGATATATCAAATAAAATAGTGGAAGGCATGGTGTCTATTGGTATAGATTTTAGTTGCTTTTTCCTAACCTAGACCCTACTTCCCACTTTTATATTATGATGTCTAAGTTACCAAATCACACAGAATGACTAAAATCCGACACTAAATCAATTCCACTAAATCACCCTAATATTTACAGTAAGAAAATTACGAAATATTTCTACAAAAATACGGAATATATCAAGAACTTGATAGATTCCTTAATAGAATCTCTATTGATCTATGGTGAATAACACCTTGCTCTGTCATCCATTGTAATATATCTCTTTATATTCATAAGCATGAAATGAAATGTTAAAATGGATGATAGGGCAAGGTGATATTCACGATAGATTAATGGAGATTCTATTAATGAGTTTAACAAGTTCTTGACATACGCATCATTGGTATGAAATATAGTGGTTATAGACATCCTATTGTGGATTCTTTTTCATTAAGAGTTCAAAATGTAATTCCCTAGATTTAAGCCCAATGTAAAGGGTTAGTTCTAATGTTTCATTTTACTATCAAAATTAGTACCTAGGGCTAAGGAACCCATTTTATACTGAATGAAAGGAGAAAAAAATGTACAATTTCAAAAAATGAGATGAAGTAGAAATTGTCAATATATGAGATCATGCATTAGTATTGTCTTTTCATGCAATGTAGGCATGTCTAGCTTTAATCTTTTATGTAAATTATCTCTGTTCGATACCTCCTTTCACCACTTATAACTTTTGTGTAATTGTATGCCAATTTATAATTGATAAATATTAGGTTGACATGTAACATGTTCATTTGATTAATAGGGGCATTTTATCATTCTAAACAAAGAGATGAACCACTCGCAGTTTTTCAACTTCTGTATCTAAATATCTTGTTCGAATCATAATCATTTGCCAATAGAAGGCCTTGAATCAAATCTCAATCTTTATCATACAAAAATGTCCTCAACTATTACAAAGTTCAGCATCTGGAACTTAGTTTTGCCATGATATTTATGGAATTATGTAATTTCTATATCATATACTAAGTATATGAGAAGATTATGCTAACCAAAGAAGATAAGCACACACATTTTATTCAAGTTAGAATATGATCCAAGATAATAGTCGATACTAAGGTAGGAATTTGTTAAACATTTTTTTTATTATCGATCAGAGTTCAGACATAATATTTCCTCCAATAAAATAAATACGCTAATAGCAAACGTGACAATATTAGGAGATAAGGTCTCCCTTCTAATTAAAGAGATAGATAAACCGCAACAATTTCATATAATATCGATTATAGAGTATAATCCAAGGATTTCCAATTGTGAGTATATATTTCAGAGATGAGAATGGAACCTAGATTAGATTATGCCAATTGGTACTAAACCTTGTGTTAATCAATATTGTTTTGACAATCATAATACTGGATATAAACCATAATGTTACATCACGTGTAAAAACAGTTTTGTCATGAATCTAGGATGTTTAAACTTCATGCAATCACAAAATCTTAATTTCTTTATAACTATTATCCAAACTAACTTTTTTCCATCACAATTGATTAGAATAAGATGACTTAAATGCTCATGTCAAAGCTTCTTTTGAATCCCTTATTAATTATCGCAGAATTAGTCTCTTATGTGCCCAGAATATTTGTGAGAAAATACAAATAATAAGAATTTTTGATTTTCTCTCCCTCCTTAGAAACAGTGTGTATTGAGATGATTATAGATGGTGTTGAGGTCTCTATTTATAAGGGAAAGAGGGCCTAAATCCTAGTGGAGGTGGGACTCTTTCAAGTCTTCCACTAATGCCACTAACCATCATGTGACTAACAGATAAGATTTACACAAATCTTTTAATATCTTTATTTATCACATTCCTAATTAATTATCTAACATTTATCAAGGCCACATAAATGGGAAATTCGGAATTTAATGTAATTAAAATTAAATAATTAATTTCGTCACTTAACGTTAATTTCAAACAGTCTCCCACTTGGTCTTAATAATTCGTATAATTAGATTAGGTATCATAAGGTGCACAATCGTTGAAAAATTTATTTTGCTAAATCAAATGATTCATGGATGCGAGTCATGGCGGTTCCATACTGTTAAAGAGCATGGTTCCTTCCATGTACCACAACACCAATGTTTCATTCAACTGAGCCTTTAATATTGGGTATCATAATGGCCTCATAATGTCCTTTTAAATAAGGGCTATTTTTGTCAACAATAATTCACAATTATATGCATGCATTCACAAATGACAGAAATAATAGAAATCAGAAACACTTTTATTGAATTCAAGTAATAGTGTCAAACAACTAAGCCAAAATAGCAATCATAATCTAACTAATTGAGACCCATATCTTTAACATGTTCAATAAAGGTCTTCGAAGATAGTCCTTTCGTAAGAGGATCTGCTATGTTATCACGCGTACTAATGTGATTAATTGACACTCTTTGTTTCTGAACTTCTTCTTTAAATGATAGGTATTTTATCTCAGTATGCTTAGCAGCCTTAGTATACCTATCGTTCTTCGAGAAGAAGACTGCAACGACATTATCAAAATAAATTTTCAGCGGCTTAGATATTGACCCTATAATTCTAAATCCTAAAATGAAGTTTCGCAGCCATAATCCATGATTTGTAGCTTCGAAGCAAGATACGTATTCAACCTCCATAGTAGATGATGCAATGAAGCTTTGCTAAGCACTTTTCCATGAAACGGCTCCTCCATCCATAAGGAAGATATAACCTGAAGTTCTCTTCCTACTGTCAAGGCATCCCCCAAAATCTGATTCTAAATAACCAATCACCTCAAGGTGATCAGTCTTCCGATATGTGAACATGTAATCCTTAGTCCCTTGCAGGTACCTCAACACTTTCTTTGCAGCTTTCCAATGGTAAGTCCCCGAATTGCTTTGATATCTGCCTATCATCCCAATGACAAAACTGATATCCGATCTAGTGTAGACTTGTGGATACAACAAGCTCCCTACGAGCGAAGCATAAGGCAAGCCTTTCATGTGCTTCCTTTTTAAATCACTTCCAGGGCATTGACTTAAGCTGAACTTATCCCCTTTCTGAAGTGGAACATTAATGGGATTGTAACTTTGCATGCTAAATCTTTCTAAAACTTTTCTAATGTAAGCTTTCTGAGATAGTCCCAACATTCCTCGTGAACTATCCTGAGATATTTCTATCTCGATCACAAAGGATGCCTCACCTAAATATCTCATTTCAAAGTTTTTAGAAAGGTACTTCTTGGTTTCACTTAATAAACCAAGATCACTACTGGCGATAAGTAAGTCATCCACATATAGTACTAAAAACACAAACATACTCCCACTGATCTTCAGGTATATACACCGATTAATAGTGTTTTCCTTAAACCCAAAGGATGTAATGGTATCGTGGAACTTAATGTACCATTGTTGAGAAGCTTGCTTTAGACCATATATTGACGTCTTCAACATACAGACCATGTTTTTCTTTCCTTCTTTTATAAAGCCTTGTGGTTGTTCCATATAGACTTCTTCTTCTAAACTGCCATTTAGAAAAGCTGTTTTTATGTCCATTTGATGCAACTCCAAATCATAATGAGCCACTAATGCTAATATGATTCTTAATGATTCCTTCTTTAAAACTGGAGATAAGGTCTCATTGTAATCAATGCCTTCTCGTTGATTAAAACCTTTGGCAACAAGTCTAGCTTTATGTCATTCGATATTGCCTTTTGAGTCAAGTTTGGTCTTAAAGATCCATTTGTACCCACTCATTTTTGTCTTTCTGGAAATTCGACTAACTCCCAAACTTTGTTATCATTCACAGATTTTATTTCTTCATTCATGGCATTAGCCCATTTATCTGAACCATCACTACTTACATCTTTTTATAAGAAAGTGGATCATTAATATTCCCTAGGTTAAATTAGGTCTCTTGAAGGTATACCACATAATCATCCGGAATTGTCGATCTCCTTTCTATTTGAGATCTTCTTAATGGCACTTCCTGTGGTGCATCAAAAGTTTCATCGATTATAGTCTCATTATGTGGTTGTTCAGTTGGTTGATCATTCACTTGTTGTTCATTAATATTGATTGGGTCAATGATCGGTTCAACAAATACATTAGGACTAACAGGTATGTTATGAACTCTAGGTATAGGAATTTATACCCTGACTTGTCGAATGATTACCTCCCTTTCTTTTATACTCCCACTTATTTCACCTTCTTCAATGAATTTAGCATTTCTAGTTTCTATGATTCTAGCTGTGTGATTTGGATAATAGAATCTATATCCCTTCGAATTTTCTGGATACACGATGAAATGACAAGATAATGTCCTAGGATTCAATTTCTTTTCATTAAGGTTATAGATTCTAGCTTCCGCTGGGCATCCCCACACATGTAAATACCTTAAATCAGGTTTCCATCCTTTCTAAAGTTCAAAAGGGTTTTTTGAAACTGATTTACTAGAAGCCATATTTAAGATGTGTACAACGGTATTTAATGCATGTGTCCAGAAAAATGTAGGTAATTGGGTCCTACTTATCATACTTCTAACCATTTCTATAAGGGTACGATTATTCCTTTCAGCTACTCCTATCTGCGAAGGTGATCCTGGCATTGTGTATTGGGCACAAATACCTAATTTTTAAAGGAGTTTAGCAAATGGGCCAGGGCGTTGCCCTGACTCATCATATCTACCATAATATTCACCACCTCTATCAGACCTAATAATCTTCACCTTTTTGCCCAGTTGCCTGTCAACCTCATTAATGTATATTTCAACGAAGTTCAAAAATTGAGATTTATCATGCAACATGTACAAAATTCAATAATGTGAAAAATCATCTATAAAGGTGATGAAGTATTTCTCTCCACCAATGGATGGAATATCAAAAGGTCCACATATGTATGTATGTATTATTTCAAGTAGCTGGGTGTTTCTTATGGCTCATTTCTTTGTATGTTTGGTTTATTTTCCCTTAATACAGTCCACACATACATCATAATTGGCCCAATCCAGGTTATGGAGTATTCCATTTTCAATGAGCCTTTAAATTCTCGGCCTGGATATGTGCCCTAGTCTTTTATGCCACAAATAAGAAGATTTTTCATCATTAAGTGTACGTTTCATACCAACATTAGGATACAGGATCACAAGGATTTCAGAAAAATTCTTTTCAAGATTCAATTGATATAAACCATCTAATAAAAATCCATAACCAATATTATTAGAATTTTTAATCAAACCAAAACCATTGTACTTAAATTCAATCGCAAAGCCGTCTAAAGAAAGTTTGGAAACATAAATTAAATTCCTAAAAACTGTGGGAACATAAAAAGTTTCTTGCAAATCAAAAATAAATCCAGTGCTTAAAATCAGGCGAAAGACTCCAATAGCTTCTATTTTATCCGTTGCTTTATTTCCCATGTAGAGAAAATTCTCATTTGGATTTGTTTTGTCAATCGAAGTGAAGCCCTACATAGAATTAGAAACATGAGACATAGAACCAGAATAAATCCACCAAGTGTTAGAAGGAGCATTAATAAGGTCTGATTCGAAACAAACATAAATAAAGGGCTTACCGTTTTTCTCGAACCAGGCCTTTCGTTTATGACAATCCCTCTGGAAATGAACCTTCTTTTTATAGAAGTGACACTTGTCGTTCTTTTCCTTTTTCACAGCAGTAGTTGATGGTTCAGCTTGATGAGATAACCCAGGACCTTTCTTAATGCCCTTGCCGAACTTCTTCTTAAAACTAACTCCTTTGACAGTCAAATTTGCCACCTGTCCCTTAGTCACATGGCCATTATTCCTTCCTTCCTCTTGTACCAACATGCTTTGCAAATTATTTACATTCCACTTATCTTTTATAGTGTTGTAATTGATTTGGAAAAGGCCATACTCAGGAGGTAGGGAGTTTAGGACGAATTGGACGAGAAATGATTCATCCAATGTCATGCCCAAAACTCTAAGCCTAGTAACCAAATTAGTCATTTCTATAATGTGCTCATTCATGGTTCGAGTACCATTGAACCTCATAGTGGTCAGGTCAGCCATCAGTTTCCCAGTATGGGATTTATCAGCAGTGTGAAAGCGTTCCTTAATGTTGTTCAAATACTCTTTCGCTTTCGTAGTTTTAGGTAGGGAGGTCTTAATGTTAGCAGCAATGCACATTCACATAAACATAAGGGCCATCCTATTGGATCGAGACCATGCTTCATGGATAACAATTCCATCCTCCCTACTAGCATCAGTAATAGCAGCGGGTTCATTACACATAATTGCCATGTCCAGGTCAAGAACCCCTAGGCTGAACTCAATTTGCTCATTACATTTAGAAAAATTAGTTCCATCAAATTTGGAATAGGACTGAGATTTCGAATGCAGATTAAGGGGAATTGCAATTAATAACAATGTTCACAAATTAAATTTTCACACGCAACAAAAATTGCAAAGGTCAAATATTTAATTGTTGACTAAAATTTTTGGCATATTTAATTTACAATCTGAATATCACGGAATCTGTGTTAATCATCACATAATGTTCAGATTGTAAAGATATACTACCCTATAATTCATTTATCATGGTCCCATAATTTTGGCATCTGTGTTTGTTGCCTAAACATTTAATACCATGATTAATGGACTTAATGTCAACTATTCTGTTTTAATAAAATCAGTTCTAAGGTGGTTGAATTCACAAATTAGCATGTGTTGCGCCTCAATCCAATTTTAGAACTAATATCACAATAAACCTTTAATAAATGTAAGTGTATTATTCGTACATGCAGTCTCAGCTTGTGTTTGGCCTTTGACTTAACTCAAATGAATAATTGCTTACATGTCCTAACTTAAATAGTTAACCATTCATTAAATATTAACTATAATACATAATCTACCAGTTCTTACAAATATACCAATAGTAGCTTAAATGCCTCAAAAATATAATTGCCCAAGTATAGTAAAAAAATACATAATTCATGAATTTTGCCAAAAATTTGAAAAATGAGTTTTCACCATAGAATTGAAGTAAAACATGCTAGAAAACAAAAACTTTTTGCGGAACGTTAATATCAATTTTCTGTAAAGATTTATAAGCCCTGAGATTATTTCTAAAATGGCAAAATGGGGTTTTGAGGGTCTTAACAGACTCGGATTGTCGAAAAACACATTACATCACGGCCAAAGGCCCAATATTAAGGGTTGGTTCTAGGGTTTCATTTTACTATCAAAAATAGTACCTAGGGTTAAGGAACCCATTTTATACTAAATAAAAGGAGAAAAAAATGTAAAATTGGAAAAAATGAGATGAAGTGGAAATTTTCAATATATGAGATCATGCATTAATATTGTGTTTTCATGCAATATAGGCATGTCTAGTTTTAATCTTTTATGTAAATTATCTCTGCTTGATACCTCCTTTCACCACTTATAACTTTTATGTAACTGTATGTCAATTTATAATTGATAAATATTAGGTCAACATATAACATGTTCATTTGATTAATAGGGAAATTTTATCATTTTAAACAAAGAGTTGAACCACTAGCAGTTTTTTAACTTTTGTATCTAAATATCTTGTTCGAATCATAATCATTTGCCAATAGAAGACCTTGAATCAAATCTCAAGCTTTATCATACAGAAATGTCCTCAACTATCATAAACTTCAGCATCTGGAACTTAGTTTTTCCATGGTATTTATGGAATTATTTAATTTCTATATCATATATTAAGTATATGAGCAGATTACGCTAACCAAAGAAGACAAGCACATACATTTTATTCAAGTTAGAATATGATCCAAAATAATAGTCGATACTAAGGTAGGAATTTGTTAAACATTTTTTTTATTATTGATCAGAGTTCAGACATAATATTTCCTCCAATAAAACAAATATGCTAATAGCAAACGTGACAATGTTAGGAGATAAAGTCTCCCTTTTAATTAAAGAGACAGATAAACTGCAACATTTTCATATAATATCGATTATAGAGTACAATCCAAGGATTTCCATTTGTGAGTATATATTCCAGAGATGAGAATGGTACCTAGATGAGATTATGCAATTGATACTAAACTTTGTAGTTCTAAAACTCAAAAACACAAGGTTCGTGTTTTAAGACCAACATTTTATGGTTACCTTTAGAATATAAAGGGAAGGTTTCTCTATAAAGAGAATTTATGGGATATTCTCCTCTGCTATGGATGTTGAATATAAACTAAACTATGAGATAAATGACGAGCCAAGAGATCGAGACTTGCACAACTAAAATGCATGTATTAAAAATACTTGTTAATGACATTCAATATGCTATAGCAATGCCAAGGAAACATTTCTTTTCATAAGCAGATAGTGCTCGTATATTAATTTATCATGCACCCTCGATCTCTATTTTATCTTTTATCATACATGTAAAATTGTTTGCCTCCTAACTACTCCCCAAGGTAGATATCCACTTGAAATTAATCTCCTCTTTAGTGACACTTTTTACAAGGGCGAAAATGTCGTATCCTATATAACAAAACTTGTCTCAACCAATCATTATTTATATCTTCCAAAAAAAATCCACTACAATGCATCTAATGGCAGCGTGCAACTACAAGTGATGCTGCAAAGTCAATATCCCTCTTGATCTTAGAAACTTCATCTTCGAATTTGCTTCAAGCTCGATTTCCCGAATTTTTTTTCTCGTATTAGTTGTTAATTAAGCTGCCTTCAAATAATTGTGTGATTTTCATTATCTCGTAGAATTGAACCCATTTTCCCATGCATAAATGGCCTCAATGAGATCATGTTAGAAATAATTCGCAAAACTTTTCACATTAAGTTGAGCCTTGCAATCGAGTTGAACTTTGGCAACCCTCCTAGTTGTATCTTGCAATTATGTAAAGAGAAACTAAAGTTCATAACGAGGATTCTGAGCCTCCTGAAGCTTATCTTATTACACTAAACAAGAGACAAGATTCATCTTTATATCCTTTAAACCCTCATTAAATATGAGTTCGGTCAACGTTAATGCATTTGCGCTACTGATACACAAGCCACCTTCCCCATTTAAATCCATAACGTCATCACTCGTAACATATCCTATTCGCATGAGGATCCTTTTCCTTTCTTTAAGTTCATCTTTAAACATTAGTACCATGGAATTTCTCATTGCTTGCTTAATTGACTTAAATTTGTTAATAAGTTCCTTCTTATGGTGTATAACGTTGAGCTTGTTCTCATTAGATGGTTCCAGCTTCTCATCCACCATAAGGATGCAAATCCAACATTCATCAATACCACGATGACCAGCACAACAACTCAGTTGTACATACTCTTCACTGGGTATTCATTTATATTTATCTTTATCAAATTTACAAAAATTTAAGAAGACAATAGTTTTCACAAACATATTCAAGCCTATGGTGAATGTATTTGTAGCAAGCAAACACTTGATGAGACCTTCTTGAAATAATATCCCAATCACTTTCTTAATATGGTAAGTAAACTAGAATAATGGCCACCTATTCCACGTTTCACAAGGGATAGCATAATCAAAATGTGAGGCATATTTTTATCATCACCTGATAACATGTACATAGCCTTTCAATGAATGTTTCGTGTTCGCTTACTCGTCATCATCATTGAGATTCAGTTTATCCGTCTTTTATTGCAAGAAATTCAAATTCCCTTTTGCTGAATCTGAAAATAATGGAAGGAACATATTGACACTACATTACCATTTTCACCATCTTAAATATGTCACTTTCTTCTCTAACTCTCCTAACTAACCGACCCTTCTGCCCTTTCACATTCTCTCCTCTTTTCATCGCACCTTCACTAGTGGGAACAGGATCATATAAACCTTTTTGGAAGCTATTAGCACGAAATTTCCCCTTTTTTCCATCACTAAGTACATACCATCGCCACCAGAAGGGAAAATATAATCTTGAAGGGGTGTTGTCTGATAACCAGTATAAATGATATAACATGGTTATCAGTGGATATTTTCAACCAGTTTGACGATATAACATGGTTATCAGTGGATATTTGCAACCAATTTGGCAAACTCCTTAGCGTTAGGCACTATTGGGGAGGTATAAAAATTGTTAGGCACTATTGGAGAGGTATAAAAATTAAGAGTTTTTTGGGGCCATTATAATTCTCTCTTCTCATACAACTCCTCTTTCACTATGACATATGTAATGAACCTCGTAAAAAATAACCAAGCCATCTTCAGTGCAATTTCCATTATTTGGAGGCCGAGGACGGGCTAGTATTCTCTTCTCACTATGATGCAGAGAAAAAAAGAACATTTCCTCTATATGATGTTTTTTTTATCACGACAATGCCAAAGCAATATGAACATATCTACCTCAACAAACTAGACATATGGAGTGGAAAAAATAGTAATGAATCAACAAGTCGTCTTTAGAGAAAAATCTACAATTAATTTTTCTTAATTTGCAAGCCTTTGTATTTCACTCCTAAGTCTTCGGCATTGCCTCCTCCAATTCTAGCAGTAGCCAATAGGAGAAACTAGGCTCTGAACTAATGACACTATATATAAATTGCAACAGCAATCCCCCAAAGAGATTGGAACATTCCTACTCAACTTTGCAGGATTATAGGCCAATAATCCTCACTAGTCCATCCTAAATAAAACTTCTCCCTTCTTATAAAAATCGGTGGTGTTAAATCTCCATAATGCACATGTATGTCCATATTTAATACTAAAATCATAGTAGTCCAAGATTCCGCCACACCATACTTCGTTTCAGTATCTTAACATTTCCTTTAAACTCGCTCAAATTGTCCCAGAGAGACATAAAAAGACACCCACCTAAAACCGCCAAACCCATTTATTGCATTATTTTCCCTGTACTTGGGCTTTAGAGTTGGAGACTCCTTAAACTTATTCTTCACTAGATTAAAACAATTAACTTCACTAGATTAAAACAGTTAATTTGGCACCACATTCTGGATTTTGTTGTGAAAGCCTTAGTACGACCTTTTAATTACTAATGAATGGGTTATAACAAAGACCTCGATGAAGCCATAACCATCATCGCGCAAGAAATCCAATGTTAGCGATCTCACGAATTATCTAGTTAAAGGATGACATAAGAATAAATATTAGTAAGAACAAGTGAGAACAAAACCATTATACAAATTCTACACAAAGGCTTGATGACCATCTTGGTCGTAATTGGGTCTCCTTTCTTTCCAGGTTTTGGGAACAGTATCAACAGAAGTAATCTGTAACTTAGTTCTGCCATGCTATGTATGGAATTAATTTTTTTCTACAAACTATTAAGCACATAATCAGAATCCACTAATGAAAAATAGGCAAAACAGCCAATAATGGAAATCTAAAGAATGAATCCGTTAAACATGTATTGGTTATAATTAACTACAGTTTACTTTTATTAGTGCCCTCCAACCATGAATATAACAACATCACTCACAGAAAATGTGATAATATCAAGGGATGAGGTTTCTTTTTTAATTAGACATGAGTAACCTGCATAAGAAGGGTTGGGAAAATGGTTCCAATTTTCAGATTGAATAATGATACGAGTACAAAATATCCACAAAAACATCCCCAAAATCTGACGTGGATTACACTTATTCTCTCACCTACCTATTAAACATTGACTTGTGGTATGGGGTCCCATCAGGGCACCAATAGCACTACTTTTTGGGGAGTTACTTTGTACCCATTAAAGGGTACAAAAAATATCACATCATAAAATATTACTTAACCAGTGTCATCATATATAACCAAACAACAATATAGTACATATTTTTCAGATCTCCTATTTTTCATGCAATTTTCATCTTTTACATAAATTTTGTATGCCTTTGGTTCCTACTTCCAACACTCTTTGTACATGGTATACCTTCGGTGGCTAGGTGTGAGTTTAAGACCTAACGGTGGTATCAAATCCGATGGTTTGATCAGGACCATCAACGGGCTTTGTGTCGGGTTGCAATATGCGTCGATATAATCAATTCGAGGTAGTGTGAGTCGCAGTGCATCATGGTGAACCTCAAAATTGGATTATTACGGACGTATGGTAATGTTGGATGGTCCACATCAAAAGATGTAGAGTCCAACATATAGTCATTAAGCAGTTGTGACCATTGACTAGCACCAAGATCTTTTGAATTAGGTAAACAACTCTGAATCTTATCTCTAGCATTAAGTTTGATATGAACTAATGAACTACCACACAAATTCATCAAACAAATTTAATTGTATATTTAAAAACATAATTAACCCTATCAATGAGAAAATAAAAGGTCCAATGTCCCGATACATACTTAGTGATATATAGACTTGGAACTACATAACATACATAAACTAAAAATTGAAAGAAATAGAAGGAGATCTTCTGGAACTACTTGCATTTTTCCTTTTGTTCTTTCTTCATTGAGCGGTTCTTCCTCTCGATCACTTTAAGGGGTATTTTTAAGTTAAAATTTAGCATTAAGCATTATGAGGCAAGTACCCCTCTCAATGCGTAATGCTGCATTTTTTTAAAATAAAATTACATTCCAATTTTAATCTTCTCTTATCTGCTAAATGACACGATATAAAATAAATTAGTAAATTTTTAATAATGATAAAATTGTCAAATTGATTTTATTCAGCATTGAACATTCAGAGTAAAATAACGTCATTCACAGAAAAAAACATACGTGTTTTTCAACATTCATAATTTTGCATTAAGCATTCAATCTTCCGAGGTTAAAAAACCAAACGATCCCTCAGTCGTCGAGGTTATTTCTTTCCCACGCTTTTGGTGTCACTTCGTATCCCAGCGGTAGACCACGGGAGAAACTAGACTTTGCACTAACGCACTTGCATGTACTATAATCGCTACTCATTGAAACCTTCTTATATGAATCTTCTGTATGATTGTAGGCCAATAGTTCAACTCCACGGCAATACATTCTAAACAAAATTTCCCCCTTCCTAGTAACAATTAACGGTGTCAACTCTCCAAAATATGGGTTTAGGTTCAAATTTGAAATGACGAACATAAAAGTCCAGGATTCAACCACACCATACTCTCTCATGGTTAATATCTCAATATTACTTTGATATCCTTGTCCACACGTGACATACAAAGGCATCCTTCTAAAACTCCTAGACCAACTACTGCGTCGGGCTTTGGGGTTAGAAGTCTGTGCCTTTGTTAGACACAATGCAATGAAGGAGTTCATTTATTATCGGACCCTTCTTCATATTCTCTTCTTTTTTTAATATTTATTTTAGATTGATAAATAATTAGAGTTATGTCATATTTTAAAGTTAAATAATTTTTACATTAAATTAATATTTAATTAGATTATTTTAAATTTAAATAAATGAGGCGGTGCATGTTGTTTGTTCCCCAAGTATGGGATTTGGAGGCAAGAAGACAGCAGGTCGATTAAAATGTAGGGATTTATCAATACCCAAAACAATCCGGACCCGTTAATCTCTTTCCCAAAAACAATGCATTTTGTTTCTCAAAGTTTTTTAGCAGAAAAGTCCAATCTGATAAAAGAGCCAAAAGAAAAAGGACACATATTCTCTTTTTTTTAATATTTATTTTAGATTGATAAATAATTAAAGTTATGTCTTATTTTAAAGTTAAATAAATTTTACATTAAATAAATATTTAATTAGATTATTTTGGTTTTGATATCTATTTTATTTTTGAAATTCAGGAGAACCCCCCACTTGTTAAATTTTTTGGGGTTTGGCCTTCATTTTTAGGGGGTTGCCCCCATTTCAACCTTTATATTTGGATCAAATACCAAAAAGTCCCTCAATACACATTTAGTCCAAGCCTTTTATTTTGTACCAAAAAGTCCTTTATTCTCTTACTTGTTAAAGTCCGCGCCAGTGCCATGGTAAAGGACTTTTTGGCATGGTAAATAACTTTTTGGTGCAAAATAAAAAGGCTTGGACTATACATGTATTAAAAGAAGTTCAAGAGACTATTTGGTATATGCCCCTTTATATTATGTGTAATATCGAAAATAGCCTCATATAATTATGGGTTATAAACTAAATAGCCGCTCAAACATTTTTTAATACACGTTTAGTCCAAGCATTTTTATTTTGCTCAAAAAATTCCTTCACCATGCTGCTAGCATGAACCTTTAAAAATAAGAGAATATTAGTTAAATGGGTGTTTAAGGGACTTTTTGGTTCAAAATAAAAGGCTTGGACTAAATATGTATTAGAAAAAGTTTGAGGGACTTTTTGGTATTTGATCCTATTATTATTTAGGATTTGACCCCCAAAAATGATTTGAGAAAAGTAAAAAAAAAAAAAGATCTTTTAAAAAGATTTTTCATACACACACACACACATATATTTTAAAATATCCTCACGCTGCTTTTTTATAAAGATCTATTTTACTATGTAATTTTAATATTTATAATGAAAACTCTTGTATACATATATAAATGTACAATATTTATAAAAAAATATGTTTAAAACCTTTTAAAAATTAGGATCATGTAGTGTTGCTTTTTTTGGTCAGTAAGAAAAATTAGATTTCATGTCATGTTTTAGTTGGTCCATGTTCATGGTCAGTAAGAAAAAATAGATTTCATGTAGTGTTGCGTTTTTTGGGCCGTGTTCGCGTTAGGCAAAAAAATAAAATTTAGTGTTGCGTGACATTGCAATTTAATTATATCGTGTTTGGTAAAAAAACTCGCATCGTGCCTTAACTAACATAATTTAATTGACATTACATATGCCATAAAATTTATTTTAACAAAAAAAATTTACTACCTAAAAAAAGGCACAAAACTGATTTCAAAAACAAAAAATTATTACCTCAAAAATTTACTACCTCAAAAATTTGTGTTGTGTTGTGTCATGTCGTGTTTTAAGTAGGTCATGTTCGTATTTAGTTAAAAAAATCATTTTTGGTTGCATTTAATTGGGTCGGGTTTGGGCTAGGTAATAAAAATAAAATTTCCTATAGGGTCTTATTTTAATTGAGTCATGTTCGTATTCCTTTTTTAGTGGCTAAAATTTGTATTTTATTTACGAGTTGAAATGTGCATTTTTTTTGTGTTGTTGAAATTGTAATTTAATACTATTATGATATGAGTTTGTTATAATTGGAAATAAAAGAGGGAGAGAAATGTTTGGAGATAATTTAAATATGGGAAAAAAGGGATAAAGGTCTTTTACTGTTAAGTCCTTGGACTAATAATTTTAAACTATAAATCAGAACACAACAAATTTTAAACGATTAGGTCTACCATATAAATACCCTCAAATATAAAAACAAACACACCTTACAAGTGCAAACGATCAAAACCTCAACTTTCTCTCTTCGAATCAAATCCTAATCGTCGAAGTTGTAATAAACGATTATCATTCTCAATCAGATTATTTCAAATAACACTAATAGGTATTAATCCATCCATTCTCATATATTGTTAGTTTTTCTAGTTTTTTTGGTTTGTAAACCCTAAATCGATGTAGTTTCTTACTCTATTTCACTTGATTTCTCTTCAAATGAAGAACACAGTGTACAAAAATGTTTTCATAATGTATTTGATGTAATTTATTGTGTATTGAATGTAATATTATCTCCTTAAGTTTTGTTCTTAAGTTTATACCATACACTCTGTATATATGTTGTGTTCTTAGCCTTATATTTCTGATATCACTTGTTTATCATTGTATATTGACTGTTTTGTTTTGTATTCCATGTAATATATATTTTTGTGTCCTTAGATTTTATATAACCTTTTTCCTATTTTATCATGTATTTTATGTTCTCATATGTATAAATTTGTAGACATTGTGTATGGAGTGATGAAATTATATTATGTTGTTTGTTGTTGATACGAAAAATACAATATGCGTCTAGCTTCTACATTTGTTGCCTTGGTTTTAATTAAAAAAAACCCATTTTGCATGTTCACTGTATTTACGTGGTCTCTAAATTTTATAGCTCCTATATCATTGTGGTCCGCGCCATTGGAATTTCTTGAGGAATGTGAATATACATGTGTTCTCTATATTTAATAGGTTATATATTATTGTGGTTTGTGCAAGCGACATTTGTTAAGGAATATGAATATATACGACTCTCTATAATTAATAGCTCCTACATTATTGTGGTCCACTCAAACGCCATATTTTTAGAACTATGAATTAATATGCTCTCTTTATATTTTCATAGATCCTATATTATTATGGTTCGCGCTAACGATATTTTTTTGGATTGTGAATGAATATATACGTGTTCTTTATATTTTCATAGATTCTATATTAATCGTGGTTGATTAGGCATAAATTCTTTCGATTTATCCTCGTAATTTAGAGACTTTTATTGCCCTAGGTAGTGTAATTTGTATTGATTTATCTCATATACTTGCTACTGACATCTTCCATCGAGTGCATCGAGTTTCATGTATTTCTCGTACATTTTGCAAATATTTTATGCAAGTGAAGAAAAGAGAAAATTCAAAATCAAAAGAGAAAGAGAAAGAAAATAAGAAGAGTCAAGGGAAAAATAGTGATTTTACACCAGGAATCCGGACACGGAACCTAAAGGAATGTTGAAGACCTCAAGTCCATAAGCACGTAAGAATAAACGTCATCCAAATCCGAATCCTGGGTAAAAAGTTATGAAACTTTGAAGTTGAGAAGAAATCAAGGAAAAAAGGAAGAAAAATATAAAGTCACCGAACTGAACCGATGAAATCATCACCGAACCGGTTCGCCATACTGTCAGCACAAAACCGAATTGATGAATAAGAAGTAGAACAAGTTCCCCAAACTGGTATACATCGAGCTGGTTCGCCCCAGTAAAGAAGGAGAAGCAAACCGATTCGCCTAGACCGATTTTTAATTCTTTATTCCTCAAAAATAGAGTTGTGCATAGTGCAAACACTTAAAATAACGTGGTGTATTATTCTTTTATCATACCAAACATTATGAGGCTTATTTTTAAGTGTTTTAAGAGGTTTTTTAAGCTAAGAAATTTACGATTCATCTTGTTCAACATTTTGTTCATCCTTTTGGATTAATTCAAGGCTCTTCTTCATTCCAAGTATTATTTTCTTCGTTGCTTTCAATTGTTTTCATATTTTCAGTTGGTGATTCATTATTTCTTAGTTAAAATTCTTCTTTGCATGTTTCATTACACTTTTCACATAATTGTGATTTTCATCGCCTGCAACTTTAAGATTTGTATTATTTCTCACGTAACCATGTCCGACTGGATTTCTAAGGGTCGAAATGCATGAACCCAACTCGGTGTGGTTTGCATTGATATAAAAGTAATTCCCTAAATCTAATAAATGATTGAATCGCGTTGATTAGTTATTACAACCGTTGTAGGACTTTAACCTCGTTTCCCCTAGGTAACCGGGGTGTTTAAGAGTGCAACGCAACCTAACTTATAACTGATAATGTGGGAGAGAGAGGGAGAGGGAGAGAGAGAAAGAGAGAGAGTAGCATTCCTTCATGAGATAAATTTCTTTCAAGTATCCGTCGTTTCATAAAAAGTGTGTCAGACGTTTGACCTTGTGTACATTTACTCACCTCCTTACACAGTAGAGAGATACACTTACCCGATTCTCAGAGATTTCGATTTAGAGAGATATATCTAGTGAGAATTGAAGTCAAAACGTTGATTCTATGAAGGCGGTCTAATAATTTCTCTAATGATACTTATGATTATTTCACACTAACACATGCTGAGTTTTAGGAAGGATTACGCTTTGGGTATTAAGTGAATTTATGCCTTACCTTGATAGTTAAATATGGTGTTCATTGACGTCCTTTTAAGTTGGGTCGTATAGCCCTTCATCATCAAATAAGAGACTGTATTTAAATAAATTTTGAATTTTGTGGGTACATTGACTGTAAACCCTCACGAGACAACACTCGTCTTGTAGGGAAACCGACAGGTTGAACGACTTGTTGCACATGCTAAGTGCAATCACAAGTGCCTGTGAAAGTGGCACACTTTTGGCCATTTATCTCTTTTTCTCTCTATATTTGTTCGAGGACTAGCAATGTGCTATTTGAGGGTGGTGTGATAAGTACCTAATAGTGTCTATTTTATACCCTAAATACGTGCATTTTAGTCGCTCGATCTCAATAAAATTGGCCTTATGTTCATATTTTATTATTTTGCAGGTCAATCGCCAGTCGCGATATCAAATTGTACTAAATCGGCGTAATTGTGATAAAGTAGTGGTAAAAAGCGTTTAATGAAGAAAATCAAAGCGGTCGTGAAGCCAGAAGTCCCTTTTAATCTTTCCCCGATGAGTTCTAATGCCCTAAACCCAAGTCTCGTAGCCTAAACCTATCCCGAACCAAGCCTAGTACATCCCTAACCTGTCCTATAATTGCTCAGTATGTGTGGTATTATTATTTTTATTATTTTATTTAGGTTGGTCATTTTTATTATTTAATTTTCGATTTTAGGGTCTTTATTTTTAGTATTTTATTATTTTTATCTTATGTAAATATTATGACTTGTGTGTCATCATGTCAATGTATTTAGATGTGTTTTTAATATTTTCTTCATTAGATTTTTAATATTCTTTGTTTTAAATTTTGAGTCTTTTTATACTTTATATGTGCGTGTTTGTATTTTTATAATATGTTCGTCATAAATACATATATACATATTTTCTATTTTATATAGTAAAGTACTTACACACACTATTTCCATACACATAACTCACTCCCTAACCTATACCCCACATTCCATACACCTTAAACGCACCTAATCAACCCTCACACTCAACAGGGGCGGACCTAGGTGGTTCTGAGGGTGGGCAGCCCAGATATAATATTGTTGGGTACTGATTTATTAGTATTTTAAAAATAAAAGTATTGATTATTTGTTATTGGGCTGTTGCCTATTCCGTGATTATATTAGGTTTCTCATTTTTTTTGCTAATTTTAATTGTCGAAACATAATTTGGAATAAAATTTCAAATTTAGGTAAATTATGTTGAATTTTTTTTTCTTATTTAAAATTTAGGGTAATATTTATTGAGGGATTTTGAAAAAAGTCAAATAAAATGAGAGCAAAAAATGAGTGAATATAAATTAATATTTTTAGAGTTAAGAAATTGAAAATAAAGTAAAAATGTCCCTAAAAAAATCATCTCGGGGATCCCGCCCCCACCCCCCATCCTTTGTAAAAGGAAAATGTTAAAAAGACCCACTTCGTGGACATGCTACATTAAAAACTTATACCTATAAAAAATTGTACTTATTTACGGGTCCACAAAATGTGTCCACTAGCATTACTCTTTGTAAACGCATTTCGCGCCCGTAATGAAAATCTTGGGTCCGCCACTAACACCCAACAACCAAATGAGATTGTCTCTCCTCCATTACCATCATCTTCTTCACCCATCTTCTTTTCTCTCTCCAAACAGCAAACCGTCGGTGCCCTACCCAACTCGAATCCAGCTACGAACCTACTCTCATGCCCACTTTGGCTCTAACCCAACTGCTCAAAACTAACAACCTGCCCGACGACATCCTAAACCCGTCTTAAACCCGTAACCCTCTTTAATCCACCGAACCTCCATTTTCGGAGATCCTACCAAAAGACAAACTCGGATATTCAACCCAACCTCTACCCAAGCTTCCAAACCCGAAACCAAGACCCAATTCCATCTTCTTAACCCAAAACTCCATAAACCATAATTGTCCATAACCCGGCGACCTTATAAATCAAACCAACGACCTCCAACTCCGGTCATTACTATATATATAAAAATACTCTTAAAAATCAAGTAACCAAGAAAGTGGTAAGTTGGAACCCATTTTGAACCATACCATACCATACCACTCTGTCTGTGGTTACGATCTACAGGAGTCTTATAACTAACAACCGCTCTCCTAGATCTACTAATAATCGGCTTCGACATCAAAACCCACCGCCTCATAAATATTACATCCGGGCCTCCCAATATATCACCACTTTCTATCTGGCAAGGGTTACACGTTGCAATCACATAAGGCATCAACATAAATATTAGGGGCAAATCACTGTACGTATTCCATTCATTCATAAATATTACTAGCTATCGAGGTGAAGGAATCAATTGGAGACGAAGGGGAGATGGCGCAACAAGTATGTGTAATAAACCGTGGCTATCAATGTTCACCTTACGTGGATACAAAATCTCACAAGAATATCAATTTTCATCCTACGTGGATACCCTACATGAGTTGGACTTATAGAGATTACTTCTTGTCCAATTTTATTCCCATGATAAATCAAAGGTTATGAATGAAAACGTTCACTCTTTCCCTAAAAAAAATTATTTTATTATTTTTTATAAATTACGTACAATATTTTTTAAAATAAAAAACAGTTTTATATTTTTTTTAAATTTTTTTTTTAAATTTTAAAAAAATTATTCTAACTGTTTTATAAAAAAAAGTTGTTTTTCAACAAAAATAAAACCTATTAACCATGAACATAAACTTCTTTACACTGTTAAATAATGTTTTTAACTGTTTAAAAACAATTTTTAATAAGAAACTGTTTTTAAAGGGTTTTTTATACATAAAAGAAATGGTTTAATAACTTTTGAACTAAAAAAATGTTTTAAAATAACCGATTTTAACTTTTTTTAAGAGATTTATGAAATTAAGAAATTGTTTTAAAGTTAAAAAACATCTTAATTATTTAATATAAAAATATTCAATTAATATGAAAAATACTACGTGGCATCTCAATTCCCTTCCAACATATCTATCATGTGTAGGCTTTGCTCGGAGGCTTTTCTCATTCTTCCTGTCCCTTTGGTTTCTCTACCTGTTCGTTTCCTTTTCAATTTTTTTAACAAATGACGTACAATATCTTTTCAAATAACTTATGCAAAGTACTTTTTAAACTACGTACCGTATTTTTAACCACGTATACATAATTATTTTTATTATTTTTATAAATTATGTACAATATTTTTTTAAATAAAAAATTGTTTTTTATTTATTTTATTATTTTTAACCACGTATACATAATTATTTTATTCTGAGGTGTGGACCGGACATGCATCACCTGGCGGTGAGCTTAGAAAGAAGAAAGATAGTGCCTATAAATTAGCCGATAATTTCTAGGTTCACCGTCGGTGACATATGTCCGGTTCGCACTCTTAAACTGCGGACTGGTCCTCATAAGAAGAGTCATATATATATATATATATATATATATATATATATATATATATATATATATATATATATATATATGTAACAACCCTTGATTTTTGGAGACTGAGAAATTAAATTTTGGGAAGATAAAATTTAATTAAATTGGAGAATCTCAAAATTTGGGAATTGAGGCCCAAAAATAGGGAATATTTTAAAGTATTTCGGATGATATTTTTGCGGGTACCATCGATCTCGGAAGGGTCAAGATAGTCAAAATGACTGTCATTGGGTCTTATTTCGGCTCCGAAATGTTTTTAAGTTATTTTGACTTGAATTGGAGTAAACGAGTCATTTAAAGTGTGTATTAACATTTAAAATTGGGATTTTGTTTTAAAGGATTTGGAGGCTTACGGATTAAGCCATTTCTCATTTGAGAGAAAGGGGAAAAAGCCCTAGAGGGAGAAGAAGAAAGGAAAGAAGAAGAAATAAAGAGAGAGAGGAAGAGAAGCTTGGGGATTTCCTACCCAACCGCGACATCGAGGATGATCCAACCTCTACAAATCTGAGGCAGGTGTTTAATCTTGCTAAATAGCTATTTGTGTATTTCATTTCATAATTTGTGGGGTAAAGAAATGGATTTTTGGGTATTAACATCAAAACCTAGATTTCTAGGTTTAATCTTGAAATCAATGTTTAAATATGGATTTAATGGATTATAAATGGTTGGAATCAACTTTGGGTTGATTAATGGGCTTAAAATTATGATTTGATGAAAGTTTGGGGATTAGAATGAAAGTTTTAGGGTATTAATTTCGTGGGTTTGCTGAGAAAGGGAAATCGGGCAGCTTATCTGGTATGGCCGGTCGACCGCGGTCTGGGGACCGGTCGATCGTGCCTTAAGGGAAAAGCCTACTGCATTTCTTCGTAGGCAGAATATGGACCCGCGGTCGAACAGGGGTCTGGGACCGGTCGACCGGTCCCCTGTTTTTAGCCCAAAACTTGGATTTCTTCTCCCCCTTTTCTTTTGGAGTTTATTCTTAGGGGCTTCCTTAATGGGATGTTTTATGGGTTTCCTAAGATGACTTCTAGCCCTTTTTGGTTGGTTTTGTTGATTTGGGGTTCTCTCTTATAAAGTGCGAGATATCTTTTGGTGACTTATAGGGGGCCTCTCACTTAGTATTTGATAGTGGGAACTTCTTGGAATCATTGGATAAGAAATATCCATGTATGTTGTGAAATTTCTAGGCCGACATTTATGTCAAATCCTTATAAGGATAGGATATGGTTAAGATATAATTTGGGGCCAAGTGGAAGAGAGTGGTTGCATACTCTTTAAGAGTGAGGGGTCTCATATCCTTAGAAATGTTTAGTCTAAGGAACAATTGATAACTCAATAGGAGTAAGGGTTACCGAGATTTATTCAAACCATAGGTGACTTTGGGAACGGCTTGGGATCGTACTATCGACTAGAATAAGCGGTAGCATAAATTCTAGTTAGGATAGTTTACACGTAATTATGGAGATATGACCACTGAGATTCCAATACTTGAAATGAGGTTGGAATAAATTGAGGTTTTAGACTATTAAGTCATGTGTGTGCCTATGGTTAAATAGTACTAAAGGTAATTATGTACTTTTGGATATGGATGAAATGTGTAGTGATGGATTCCTACACAAACTCTTGGGTGATAACCCTAATGTTGAATATATATGTATACATATATACATATGGTTTTGGGAGACTATTCATCATAGGAAAAATGATTGAATATGTTTCAAGTGAGAGATTGTATTCACATATCGAGGTACATTTAATGGAAATTATGGTGACGTCTTGTATATTGAGGACTATGTATACTTATAGACGGGTTTATATATCTTATACATATGAACGAGAATTAGTTTTTATATATATTGATATAGCGATGTGTGAATATATGTACATATATCTATGTATGAATGTGAATATATGGATATCTTTATGTTGTGGACATACATGGTATGGATATTTAAACCGTATATGATGGTTTGCTATATTGGATCATATGATGGGATCATATGGATGTATGTATATTGCGCATGTGAGCGATATATATACTTATGTGGTTAAGCATACCCCGCTCATGCTATCATTGGGAAGTTTCTACGCAGAGGGTGAGCATCCTGGCATATAGAGTAGGGTGTGGATATTCCCCAGGTCATAGTCGTCCCTTGTGTTATTATACGATAGATATATATTTTGGGGTGAGACGTGGTGGGTATGTTTCGTCTCATTGCCGGTTGGAACTATGACCGCTTCTCGGGACGTCGTGTGTGTGAGTTTATCACGAGGTGGGTGTCATTGATCCCCACCAGGTGGTCCCCAGTTGTTACGTGAGCTGGACTCTGGGAAGATGATAGCATTGATGCAGTTTGATCGGCGCTATATGTTTAGCCGGGTATTATATGTGCATGGCCATTATACATCATATATGGTATGTACACTTGGTCATGGGTATGGATGATGGCATGTATATATATATGGTGAGAATAAAATACCTATATATATATATATTTATATATCCTAGATGAAAGGATATGGTATTTCTATGGGGTACATCTTGGATGATTATGGTGTACCAGATTATTTGGGGGTTGATGTATCGCATTTAAGGAATACTTCGGTTACATCATCCCAAGGATATTATTGGAGATTTTTAGTTGTTTTCATATTGTAGTTTAAAAGTTTAGTAGTAATGGTAGTATTAAATCGTATGTTAAGAATTATGGATCTCTTGGATCGACATTGCCCAGGAGTAGTGTAACGAGGTGGTTCCTTGTTTGGATTTCGCTTTGCGAGACACCTCACGCAACGAAACGCAGTGCAATGTCGAGATTTGAGAGAAGTAATTACATATATGGCATAATGGATCTCTAGTCGTGACATTGTCAGGAGTAGTGTAACGGGGCGGTTCCTTGTTTGGATTTCTCTTTGCGAGACTCCCCACGCACGAAACGTAGTACAATTTTGAGATTAGAGAGAAGTTTTGCCATTAATCCATGTGTATGATATTTTAGAAATAAATTCTTATATTTTAGCCTATATATATGTATATATATATATAGGGGTAACGTATTAAGAATTATAATTCATGAAATTATAAATCGGAATCCATTAAGCCTATTATGGCATAATTATTGTAATCATAATCTAGTAGGATTAGAAAGGGTGGATCCTTAGATTATGACGGGAAAGTTGCTCTAGTGGGTATAGGCTAGGTCTATGATAAGTTAGGTTGTCCTAATAACAAAGGGGGTAATTTAACTAAAACTTGAGGACGCGAATAGGTGCGCGCCTTTAGATGAGAGGTGAGTTGGGGTTCCACGAGAGTGTGGTTCCACTTTAATTATGAAATAAGTGCACCGATAATTATTATGCACGGTTAACACACTTGCTAAATATTTTTCACAATCGGGACTCTGACCCGTTTACTTTTCTCTCCTGCTTGTATATATATATATTACCACAGGTATCCTACCGCATGGATGCCGGATGACCTTCTATCCAGAGTCTTGGGAGCCGTGACAGGTACGGACTGTTGCGGGATGTTTCAGATTGCCGTTTCCCACCTCTTTAAAATTCTAGGTAGGATTCATGTTGTATATCGAGTTTGTACCCAAAGGATATTTATATACATGTTTATATTTATTCCATTTCAGTTATTGTATTGGCTGCGACCCGACAGCTTATTCGGGTCTACTCCTTGTAGTACATTTCGTAGTAGTTATTTATTTCATTTTATTTCTAGCATTTTATTTATCTTACTTCTTTCTTGCATCTTTATTTTTTTAGCGTTACTTGGTTGGTTGTTGCACATTTTATTTAAATTTTAACATCCCGCTTATATGATATCGGGTAGTTAGTCCTATATTATATAGTACCGACAGTTGATGTTGAGACTGGACCATCTGAAACTCCTGATTTAATATAGTATAGGGCTGGCCACCCGTTATTATTTTAGGTGGGTTGTGACAGATGGTATCAGAGCATCTGGTTCTAGAGTCCTTAGGATCTGTGCGAGTTTCTGCATTCTTCCGTTAACGTTCTTGACATAAAGCCCTATAATTAGGACTGTTGTGTTCACTGCGTTGTTTTCTTCTGTGAAGTATATTCACTTGATTGGCGTTCTGATAACAGTTGCTCTTGTTTCGTTTCAGACGTCGCCTAGATTTTGTCGTCTAGGAAGGGATAGGATTAAAAGTACAATACCAATAGTATATTTTGGGTACGCTTTAATCGGGGGTATTTGTTTTTCCCGGTTTTGGAGGATTTATTGAGGAGATTTCTAGTAGTGGTTCGAGGTGATGTATCGGCAGTTGAGTAAGAAAGGAAATTTACTCGAATGGCGAATCTTGGTCTTAGTAAGGAAAGTCCGAGGAGAGGCATGTAGTGTAGTCCTTGGGAGGTTTAGATTGAGAATCTGTTAACCTTAGTTAGGAAACCTAATGTTGGTGACTCTTACCGAGGTGAGGTTGGTGTAGTTATCCCAATATCAGGAGTATCGCCTTCTAAGATGAGGGAGAATGCCTTTGGAGACTCAGTTTCGTTGTGTAGGACGGAGGGAGTTTTCGGCAGTTGCAATCGCGCCTTGCCCTTCAATATGGTTAGGAAGGGTTCTGAGGAAGATGTTTCTCTTGTGAAGAAATAGTCTTAGGGATAATGATTGTCCTGGAAGAAGTTGAGGACCCTGAGTTTAGATTCTAGGACAAGGGGAAACCATTGAGTTACGGAAATGTAAGGTAGAATACCTTTCTTTGGGTTTAAGTTACGCTTTGTGCGATATTGGGAACGTCGCGTGTGAGGTGTGATGAGTAGCTAGCCCTATACCGCTAGGGTGTATGGAATTTTCCTAGAGGAGGAAGTGAGCAAGGGTGGCCTTTATGTGGCATCTTTGGAGATGATACACCTTTTCATAATGAAATCGTAGGGAAGTATCCCATTGAGGGAAGAATTTATTTTTACATATAAGTGTTGATATGATGTATAGGAATTTCATAACTGAGAGGTTCAGAGTTTGGTAGATTTATGAGGAGCGGATAGTTTAGCTCATAGTTGCGCTAGTTTTGAGAACTAGATATTGGCTAGAGTATTGTATTTGTTGAGGCCTTGTGTCCTAAACATAAGGTGTTTGTTTGGCGTGTCGAAAGGCGCGGAATATATTTGGATCGTATTATTATATTGGACCTCGGGCAGTATCTAAAATATGGAAATCCTTCTTTTTATAAAACCTTAACCCGGGTTCAACTAATCTCAATCCCCAACCTAGCTACACAGTAGTGTATTGGGAGGGTTCCTTGTTTGGATTTCGCTTGCGAGACCTCCCCCGCACGAAGGTTGATAGTGTCAGGAATTGAGGAGAGTTCTACCATTGGGAATCTTTAAACTTTTATATATTTAGTATGTTGTAATAGATCATATTGCTGAGGGTTATATTATGATCTGAGGCTAATGGAGCTTGATCATAATTTTACGAGTGGAAACTCGGATACGGGGTGTATGGGCGCCCTGGGTAGCAGTTGCTTTAAAACTGTATGGTTCGACATGAGAACCCGGAAGGATCGGTATAGTGATCCTAAGGATTGATGTGAGGACTAGATGATATTGAGGTCCTAGGCATGTCTTAAATTTTGCGGATGAAATTTTTGTAAGGGGGGGAGTATGTAACAACCCTTGATTTTTGGAGACTGATAAATTAAATTTTGGGAAGATAAAATTTAATTAATTTGGAGAATCTCAAAATTTGGGAATTGAGGCCCAAAAATAAAGAATATTTTAAAGTATTCTGGATGATATTTTTGCGGGTACCATCGATCCCGGAAGGGTCGAGATAGTCAAAATGACTATCATTGAGTCTTATTTCGGCTCCGGAATGTTTTTAAGTTATTTTGACTTGAATTGGAGTAAACGAGTCATTTAAAGTGTGTATTAACATTTAAAATTGGGATTTTGTTTTAAAGGATTTGGAGGCTTACGGATTAAGCCATTTCTCATTTGAGAGAAAGGGGAAAAAGCTCTAGAGGGAGAAGAAGAAAGGAAAGAAGAAGAAAGAAAGAGAGAGAGGAAGAGAAGCTTGGGGATTTCCTGCCCAACCGCGACATCGAGGACGATCCAACCTCTACAAATCTGAGGCAAGTGTTTAATCTTGCTAAATAGCTATTTGTGTATTTCATTTCATAATTTGTGGGGTAAAGAAATGGATTTTTGGGTATTAACATCAAAACCTAGATTTCTAGGTTTAATCTTGAAATCAATGTTTAAATATGGATTTAATGGATTATAAATGGTTGGGATCAACTTTGGGTTGATTAATGGGCTTAAAATTATGATTTGATGAAAGTTTGGGGATTAGAATGAAAGTTTTAGGGTATTAATTTCGTGGGTTTGCTGAGAAAGGGAAATCGGCCAGCTTATCTGGTATGGCCGGTCGACCGCGGTCTGGGAACCGGTCGACCGCGCCTTAAGGGAAAAGCCTACTGCATTTCTTCGTAGGCAAAATATGGACCCGTGGTCGACCGGGGGTCTGGGACCGGGCGACCGGTCCCTTGTTTTTAGCCCAAAACTTGGATTTCTTCTCCCCCTTTTCTTTAAGAGATTATTCTTAGGGGCTTCCTTAATGGGCTATTTTATGGGGTTCCTAAGATGACTTCTAGCCCTTTTTGGTTGGGTTTGTTGATTTGGGATTCTCTCTTATAAAGTAAGAGATATTTTTTTGGTGACTTATAGGGGGTCTCTCACTTAGTATCTGATAGTGGGAACTTCTTGGAATCATTGGATAAGAAATAGCCATGTATGTTGTGAAATTTCTAGGCCGACATTTATGTCAAATCCTTATAAGGATAGGATATGGTTAAGATATAATTTGGGGCCAAATGGAAGAGAGTGGTTGCATACTCTTTAAGAGTGAGGGGTCTCATATCCTTAGAAATGTTTAGTCTAAGGAACAATTGATAACTCAATAGGAGTAAGGTTTACCGAGATTTATTTGAACCATATTTGACTTTGGGAATGGCTTGGGATCGTACTATGGACTAGAATAAGCGGTAGCATAAATTCTAGTTAGGAAAGTTTACACGTAATTATGGGGATATGACCACTGAGATTCCAATACTTGAAATGAGGTTGGAATAAATTGAGGTTTTAGACTATTAAGTCATGTGTGTGCCTATGGTTAAATAGTACTAAAGGTAATTATGTACTTTTGGATATGGATGAAATGTGTAGTGATGGATTCCTACACGAACTCTTGGGTGATAACCCTAATGTTGAATATATATGTATACATATATACATATGGTTTTGGGAGACTATTCATCATAAGAAAAATGATTGAATATGTTTCAAGTGAGGGATTGTATTCACATATCGAGGTACATTTAATGGAAATTGTGGTGACGGCTTGTATATTGAGGACTATGTATACTTATAGCCGGGTTTATATATCTTATACATATGAACGAGAATTAGTTTGTATATATATTGATATAGCGATCTGTGAATATATGTAAATATATCTATGTATGAATGTGAATATATGGATATCTTTATGTTGTGGACATACATGGTATGGATATTTAAACCGTATATGATGGTTTACTATATTGGATCATATGATGGGATCATATGGATGTATGTATATTGCGCATGTGAGAGATATATATACTTATGTGGTTAAGCATACCCCGCTCATGATATCATTGGGAAGTTTCCGCGCAGAGGGTGAGCATCCTGGCATATAGAGTAGGGTGTGGATATTCCCCAGGTCATAGTCGTCCCTTGTGTTATTATAGATAGATATATAGTTTGGGGTGAGACATGGTGGGTATGTTTCGTCTCATTGCCGGTTGTAACTATGACCGCTTCCCGGGACATCGTGTGTGTGAGTTTATCACGAGGTGGGTGTCGTTGATCCCCACCAGGTGGTCCCCAGTTGTTACGTGAGCCGGACTCTGGGAAGATGATAGCATTGATGCAGTTTGATCGGCGCTATATATTTAGCCGGGTATTATATGTGGATGGCCATTGTACATCATATATGGTATGTACACTTGGTTATGGGTATGGATGATGGCATGTATATATATATGGTGATAATAAAATACCTATATATATATTTATATATCCTAGATGAAAGGATATGGTATTTCTATGGGGTACATCTTGGATGATTATGGTGTACCAGATTATTTGGGGGTTGATGTATCGCATTTAAGGAATACTTCGGTTACATCATCCCAAGGATATTATTGGAGATTTTTAGTTGTTTTCATATTGTAGTTTAAAAGTTTAGTAGTAATGGTAGTATTAAATCGTATGTTAAGGATTATGGATCTCTAGGATCGACATTGCCCAGGAGTAGTGTAACGAGGTGGTTCCTTGTTTGGATTTCACTTTGCGAGACACCTCACGCACGAAACGCAGTGCAATGTCAAGATTTGAGAGAAGTAATTACATATATGGCATAATGGATCTCTAGTCGTGACATTGTCAGGAGTAGTGTAACGGGGCGGCTCCTTTTTTTGATTTCGCTTTGCGAGACTCCCCACGCACGAAACGTAGTACAATTTTGAGATTAGAGAGAAGTTTTGCCACTAATCCATGTGTATGATATTTTAGAAATAAATTCTTATATTTTAGCCTATATATATGTATATATATATATCTATATCTATATATATGTATATATATATATATAGGGGTAACGTATTAAGAATTATAATTCATGAAATTATAAATCGGAATCCATTAATCCTATTATGGCATAATTGTTGTAATCATAATCTAGTAGGATTAGAAAGGGTGGATCCTTAGATTATGACGGGAAAGTAGCTCTCGTGGGTATAGGCTAGGCCTATGATAAGTTAGGTTGTCCTAATAACAATGGGGGTAATTTAACTAAAACTTGAGGACGCGAATAGGTGCGCGCCTTTAGATGAGAGGTGAGTTGGGGTTCCACGAGAGTGCGGTTCCACTTTAATTATGAAATAAGTGCACCGATAATTATTATGCATGGTTAACACACTTGCTAAATATTTTTCACAATCGGGGCTCTGACCCGTTTACTTTTCTCTCCTGCTTGTATATATATATATATATATTACCACAGGTATCCTACCGCATGGATGCCGGATGACCTTCTATCCAGAGTCTTGGGAGCCGTGACAGGTGTGGACTGTTGCGGGATGTTTCAGATAGCCGTTTCCCACCTCTTTAAAATTCTAGGTAGGATTCATGTTGTATATCGGGTTTGTACCCAAGGGATATTTATATACATGTTTATATTTATTCCATTTCAGTTATTGTATTGGCTGTGACCCGACAGCTTATTCGGGTCTACTCCTTGTAATACATTTCATAGTAGTTATTTATTTCTTTTTATTTCTAGAATTTTATTTATCTTACTTCTTTCTTGCATCTTTCTTTTTTTAGCGTTACTTGGTTGGTTGTTGCACATTTTATTTAAATTTTAACATCCTGCTTATATGATATCGGGTAGTTAGTCCTATATTATATAGTACCGACAGTTGATGTTAAGACTGGACCATCTGAAACTCCTGATTTAATATAGTATAGGGCTGGCCACCCGTTATTATTTTAGGCGGGTTGTGATAATATATATATATATATATATATATATATATATATATATATATATATATATATATATATATATATATATATATATGATAAGATAAGATAAGATAAGAAAACAATTTAAAACATAAATTATGTTTAAAAAAAAATAAAACCAAAATTTTCAATAGTCTACATAAACCTTTATATGTTGGAAGAGAATTGAGATGCCACGTGGCATTTTTCATATTAGTTGAATATTTTTATATTAAATAATTAAGATATTTTTTTAACTTTAAAACAGTTTCTTAATTTCATAAAGCTGTTAAAAAAAGGTAAAATCGGTTATTTTAAAACATTTTTTTTAGTTCAAAAGTTAATAAACCATTTCTTTTATGTATAAAAAACCCTTTAAAAACAGTTTCTTATTAAAAATTATTTTTAAACAGTTAAAAAAATAATTTAATAGTGTAAAGAAGTTTATGTTCATGGTTAACAGCTTTTATTTTTGTTAAAAAACTACTTTTTTTTAATAAAACAGTTAGTACAATTTTTTTTAAATTTAGAAAAAACTTTAAAAAAAATAAAAAACTATTTTTTATTTAAAAAATATTTGACGTAATTTATAAAAAATAATAAAATAATTATATATATGTGGTTAAAAGTATGGTACGTAGTTTAAAAAATACTTTTCATAGGTTATTTTAAAAGATATTGTACGTAATTAAGACATTTATGTTCATGGTTAATAGTTTTAAGAACTTTTTTTATAAAATAGTAGAACAATTTTTTTTTTAATTTTAAAAAATAAAAAACTATTTTTTATTTAAAAAATATTGTACGCAATTTATAAAAAATAATAAAATAATTATGTAAATGTGGTTAAAAATATTGTACGTAATTTAAAAAATACTTTGCATAAGTTATTTCAAAAGATATTGTATGTAATTTATTAAAAAAAATGAAGAGGAAACAAACAGGTGGAGAAACCAAAGGGACGGGAAAGAATGAGAAAAGCCTCCGAGCAAAGCTTGCACATGATTGATATGATGGAAGTGAACTAAAATGCTACATGATTAAAAAAAATTGAAGAGGAAACAAACAGGTGGAGAAACCAAAGGGATAAGAAAGAATGAGAAAATCCTCAGAGCAAAGCTTGCACATGATTGATATGGTGAAACTGCATTAAAACTCAATCTATTGATATGATGGAAGTGAATTAAGATACCACGTGGTGTAATATGGTGAAAGTGCATTAAAACTCAATGTAGAACATTTTATAGTATAACTAGGTGTAAACCCACGCGATGCGTGGGCTAGACGTTTGTAATTGTCATTATGCATGTTATCCCACATATCTTCTTTGTATGAGATTGAAACAATGTTCCCATTATCTAATACAATTTTATCTGTATTTTTTTTATCATCACTCACACATTTTAAAATGGAAGAAATCCTTACCATTAGTGTATTAGATAAAAAATTATTTCTTTTTGAGTTCATAATATTTTTTAATTCCATTATATCGTATTTTTTATCATCATTTACACATTTTTTATATGAAAGAAATCCTTACCATTAGTGTATTGGACAAAAAAAAATATTTTTTTCTAAGTTTGTAATATTTTTTAATTCCATTTTTTCTTTTCATATTCGTGCTTCAATGGAATTGATGACAATCCTTTCGTTTTCTATTACCCAGATTTCCTTTAGCACATTCGTCTTAGTTTAGTTCCGCCCATCCTATATTTGGTTTAGACCAACTCATAGTAAGGAATATTTAATCTAAGATCTTGCAAAACATATTTTTCTCAACTAAACAAATCCACCCACTGTGAAGTGATTTTTAAATGGAGAAACGTTCTCGATAAAATTGGCCTTATGTTCGTATTTTTATATTTTGCAGGTCAATAAGCAGTCATGGTATTAAATTGTGCTGAAACAACGTAATTGCAACAAAGTAGCGGCAAAAAACAATCAACAAATAATTGAAAGCACCTGTGAAGACAGAAGTCCCTTTTGGAGCTTGACCAGAGGAATTCTGATGCCATAAACCCAACCACGTACCAAACATAAGCCATCACCCGAGTCTCGTGTGTATCTAGTTTGCACTTTTTTTTTATATACGTGCGTATAATTGTAAAAATCTGGATTCAAATGTTTTTAATCTATGTTCAAGTGTTTTTAAATACATATAATAGGTATATATATTTTATTTGGTTTTCTTTTATTTATTTATTTTTCTTTTATTTATTTTTAGTTTTTTGTTGGTTTTATTAGTATTTGAGTCTTTTATTTTTAGGTTAGGAATCTATATTTTATATTTTACATTTTTTAATTTTATTTTTTTAGGCTTGTAAATAGGGGATATACCAAATAGTCCCTCAAAATTTTTTTAATACACATTTAGTCCGAACCTTTTTATTTTGCACTAAAAAGTCATTCACCATGCCAAAAAAAATTTACCATGGACTTTTTGATACAAAATAAAAGGGTTGGACTAAATATGTATTAAAAAATATTTAATGAACTTTTTGGTATTTGATCCTTGTAAAAATATTTATTTTTAGAAATTTAATTTAATTTAATTTAATTTAATACAAACTAAAGACACACACTCCCTACCACACACCCTACTATAATGCACCCACACACCTCATACTCTCTCTCCTACTCACCCATCTTCTCCACCATTTCAAACACCCACTATGGCAGCCATATCCAACCTTAATTCCCTAAACCCACCTCCACTAACCACCTTACACAAATAACCCACAAACCCACACCATTCCCAACAAAACTTCCTGTCGGCGACGCACCATCCTCACTCACCATCGTCGGACTACCTTTTATTCCTGTTTAAAATCGCGTCCATAACCGTCGGAGTTAACCAAAATCGGGGTAGCTGCCCTGCTCCCCAAACCCACTGGTTGAACCTACAATGGTCCCGATCCACCGGCCAGCTCCAGCCAAACTCGATCACCAAACCAAACTCCATCCCCAACATCCGGCCTCAACCCGAAATCATAGTTGCCAAAACTATTAACCCAGTCAACCCCAAACCCAACAAAATCGCCATTAAACAATTCCACTCCGGGCCACAGGATTTTGTACACAAAGAAATAAAATGGTTAGAGCTCAATGCTTTCGTACTACACATCAATTCGTTACTCAAAAATCAATATTGATCAAAACTAAATAATAGATCTATAACCCAAGTACACTAATAAAGAAAATTCTAAAAGAAAAAATCAATCAAAATGAAGGGGTTGATTACAAAACGGAAATGCACAGTGTTTACCAAGAAACATATTAGAAATAAAAGACATGGCCATAGCTTCCAAAAGAAAACGAAATTAGAGAGAGATGTGGAGAGGGAATAAAGTTTGTTCCGATTTCATAGAGATGGGGCTTCGTTCCATTTATGGGACATGGGAAGGGACAAATGGGTTTTGCAAGAGGGGAAGCCAAAAGGAAATGAAATGAATGGCAAAGAAATCCTTAAGACCTTTGATTTTTGGACGTTCAAAGAGACTACTCTACTTTGGAAGCTTTAGCCTCGGAAAGCCAAAAGGCAATGAAATGAATGACAAAGAAGAGTATTAGAGACGAAGATAAGACAAACTGCCACATGGACACCCTAACTGAGAGGGAGCATTAATTTTTGTATAGCATTTTAGAGTATATAGAGATAGAGATTAAAATATAGAGTGCCACGTGGACACTCTCAATGAGAAGGAGTCTTAAATGCTTATAAATGCCTTGTTTTGCATTTTATAGTATATAGAGATATATAAAGATATCTTTTCAAATAACTTATGCAAAGTACTTTTTAAACTATGTACCATATTTTTAACCACGTATACATAATTATTTTATTATTTTTATAAATTATGTACAATATCTTTTAAAATAAAAAACAATTTTTTTATTTTTTAACATTTTTAACATCCCACAAAACGCCATGTGGCACCACAATTTTTCATTAAACTTTGTTATACAGTAATTATATCTCTCCTCTTTAGTTCATCTCTCTTCCAATTCTTCTTCCTTATTCACTCTTCAAATACAACCCTTTCATTTTCTAAATTGTTTCGTCTGTAATAAAATTACACCCTTTCATTATTTCTTTAGTAACAACCCCTTTATCTCCATATGTTGAAGTCCAAAGAACCTTCCACCTTATAAATCATTCACCCATAAACGTTAAACAACACCCCTACACCCTTTCATTTCTTTTATAACAAACCCTTTATCTCCCTTTGTTGAAGTCCAAAGGACCGTTTCTGTTCTACCACCTTCTAAATCATCCACCCATCAATGTAAAACAACGCCCCTATTTTGTGAATTGTGGTGCGTTGAAGAGACAAACGATTTCTATTGTCGGTAAATTCTCCGATTGAAAATGGAAGCAACTAAGGACCCACCGGTGATTGCTGTGGAAGGTGAGTTTACACGGGTCTGATGTCTGGTTATTTATAACATTTTTAGATGCCTCAACCAGTTGTGATAGTTAAGGTGGCTAAAGGATGGTTTGAATTGCGTTTAAGAGAAGCTTAGGTTGGAGGAGATTAGTAGTGGGTTCCATGGATTTAGAAGCCGGGGTTGAGAGCTGGTGGTTCCGGGTAATGGAATTAGGCTGGATTCGAGTGTAGATGGTGGTCTGGGTAGTGGGTTCAAGTATGGCTGCGGGGGGTCGGGTTTCCATGGGTATGGTTGTGGGTTAGTCAGAGCTTTGTTTTGGAGAGCTGGGGTCTGATTATCGTCGGGATCGAGTTTCCGTCTTTGAAGGTGGTCGGTAGGAGATAGATTTGGTTAGAGGATGATTGAAATCGGTTTTGGGGTCAGCAGTGTGGGTTTTGATTTGGTCTGTAGGTGTTGGATTTTGGGCTTAACCATTCTCCATTTTTTTTATCAAATGCTCCACGTGAGCATCATTTATATATACAAAAAAATAAGTCATTCCATATAGTTCATTATTAGGATTTTAATTTCAAATTTTCTTTAAAAAATATGTAATAATATTGCGAAGGTGATTGTTAGTAGAAATACTCTAATTTTTTTTTAATGATGTAGAGAAATTATATACAATACTTTATTTTAATGGTTTTAAAATTGACGTTTCAATGCTATGACTTTGAGTATTTCAAAATATATGCTTGATTTTGTTTTAAGTGTTTTGGATTTTTAGATCTAGGTATATACAAGAATGAGTTTCGATTATTTAGTTTTTTTGGCTTTAATTTAATCTCTTAAGATTTGTGGAGCTTCACTCCCATTTATTTTTGAAAATATATTAAGTTTCATATCCATCTCAAACCGCCCATGACTGCTATGTGAATACCCCACTTTTTTTTCCCCGAGAATACACTTATCCCATATATGTTACAATACGACCAATAATAAAAAAAAAATAAGACATGAGAGTGGATACAAATGAATCTTTAAAAATGAGACTAAATGCTTAAGATCCCTTAATTATTTGTGACATTATTATTTTCACCAAAATACCCTCAAATGTGATCATGTTCATAGCCCAATGTTTTCGGGTAAAAAAAAAAAATATGAGGTTCATTTTAAGTTTGTGCCCATGTTAGTTATTGTCTATGGATCTCTTTTTAATTAACAGTTTATTATGCTTTTTTATGGCACCTTATGCACATTTTTATCTTTTTGAATATTGTTAATATCATTTGCCTTTATTTGCATTAATAATCAAATTTTTGTCTTAGTGCTATATATGTTTCAAAAAGAAAAAAAAGTTCTTTAGTTGCCAAAGTATATATAATATGTACTATGTTTGACTCTATATATAATCGAAGGCGCTATTTGAGATTGACTATTTCTGTAAATTTTCAAGTATACATGAAATAATATAGTCATTTAACAAGAAAATAGTTGATATAGCAGTTGAAGTTAAAGAACCGTGCTTTTGAGTTCTTTTTATTTTTTATTTTTTTACCACGAAATGGTCGTACAATTTAATTTGTTATCATAATTCGTTCATGATAATCAGTTAAAGACTAATAAGGATTGATAGAGTATATTACATAGGTGTGCTTAATTTCATTGAATGAAATTGAATCTTTTGGGCTCATTTTCATTTACATAATGTTCTATTTATTTTTTTATCATTTTTAATATCATAATATGTGTAATCACTTAAGTTAGGAACTAAATAAATATGTTAATATCAAATATATATATATATATATATATATATATATATATGTATGTATCGTATGCGCATCGCGCGGGTTTACAACTAGTGTTATATATAACACAAGAGCTCAATATAATAAAAAGAAAGAGGATTGCCTCCTTGCCACTCGTAATAATAAATTATCGTATTTCTTGGTTCCGTTCCTTTTCCTCACTCAAAACAGGTAAGTACATGTCAATTTCATGTACTGCATCTTCATTGTTCGTCAAATATTTGAATTAATTTTTTTTAAAATCAACAGAGTTGGTTCTTATTTTTTTTGTTTTTGGTCCTTTACTACTTATGAGAATGTTTTATGCTTGTTCTTCGTTGTAATTTATATGTATGAATGAACTAGCTTAACTTCTTATTAGGTCTATAAAAACACCCCTACACCTTTTCATTTCTTTTATAACAAACCCTTTATATATTAAGTCCAAAGGACCGTTTCGGTTCTACCCCCTTATAAATCATCAACCCATCAATGTAAAACAACACCCCTATTTTGTAAATTGTGGTGCATTCAAGAGACAAACGATTTCTATTGTCGGTAAATTCTCCGATTGAAAATGGAAGCAACTAAGGACCCACCGGTGATTGTTGTGGAAGGTGAGTTTACACGAGTCTGATGTGTGGTTATTTATAACATTTTTAGATGCCTCAACTAGTTGTGATAGTCAAGGTGGCTAAAGGATGGTTTAAATTGGATTTAGGAGAAGCTTAGGTTGGAGGAGATGGGTAGCGGGTTCCATGGATTTAGAAGCCGGGGTTGAGAGTTGGTGGTTCCGGGTTATGGAATTAGGCTGGATTCGAGTGTAGATGGTGGTCTGGGTAGTGGGTTCAAGTATGGCTGTGGGGGGTCGGGTTGCCATGGGTATGGTTGCGGGTCAGACGTCGGGATCGAGTTTTCTCCTTTGAAGGTGGTCGGTTGGAGATAAATTTCGTTTTGGGGTCAGCGGTTTGCGTTTTGATTTGGTCTGTAGGTGTTGGATTTTGGTCTCAACCATTCTCCATTTTTTTTATCAAATGCTACACGGGAGCATCATTTATGTATATATAAAAATAAGTCATTGCATATAGTTCATTATTAGGATTTTAATTTCAAATTTTCTTTAAAAAATATGTAATAATATTGCCAAGGTGATTGTTAGTTGAAATACTCTAATTTTTTTTAATGATGTAGGGAAAATATATATAATACTTTATTTTAATGGTTTAAAAATTGACATTTCAATGCTATGACTTTGAGTATTTCAAAATATATGCTTGATTTGGTTTTAAGTGTTTTGGATTTTTAGATCTAGGTATATACAAAATGAGTTTCGATTATTTAGTTTTTTTGGCTTTAATTTAATCTCTTAAGATTTGTGGAGCTTCACTCTCATTTATTTTTGAAAATATATTAAGTTTCATATCCATCTCAAACTGCTCATAACTGCTATGTGACATCCTCGCTTTTTTTCCCCGAGAATACACTTATCCCATATATGTAACAATACGACCAATAATAAAAAAAATTAAAGACATGAGAGTGGATACAAATGAATCTTTAAAAATGAGACTAAATGCTTAAGATCCCTTAATTATTTGTGACATTATTATTTTCACCAAAATACCCTCAAATGTGATAATGTTCATAGCCCAATGTTTTCGGGTAAAAAGAGAAATATGAGGTTCATTTTAAGTTTGTGCCCATGTTAGTTATTGTCCATGGATCTCTTTTTAATTAACAGTTTATTATTCTTTTTTATGGCACCTTATGCACATTTTTATCTTTTTGAATATTGTTAATATCATTTGCCTTTATTTGCATTAATAATCAAATTTTTGTCTTAGTGCTATATATGTTTCAAAAAGAAAAAAAAGTTCTTTAGTTGCCAAAGTATATATAATATGTACTATGTTTGACTCTATATATAATCGAAGGCGCTATTTGAGATTGATTATTTTTGTAAATTTTCAAGTATACATGAAATAATATAGTCATTTTACAAGAAAATAGTTGATATAGCAGTTGAAGTTAAAGAACCGTGCTTTTGAGTTCTTTTTATTTTTTATTTTTTTACCACGAAATGGTCGTACAATTTAATTTGTTATCATAATTCGTTCATGATAATCAGTTAAAGACTAATAAGGATTGATAGAGTATATTACATAGGTGTGCTTAATTTCATTGAATGAAATTGAATCTTTTGGGCTCATTTTCATTTACATAATGTTCTATTTATTTTTTTATCATTTTTAATATCATAATATGTGTAATCACTTAAGTTAGGAACTAAATAAATATGTTAATATCAAATATATATATATATATATATATGTATCGTATCGTATGCGCATCGCGCGGGTTTACAACTAGTGTTATATATAACACAAGAGCTCAATATAATAAAAAGAAAGAGGATTGCCTCCTTGCCACTCGTAATAATAAATTTTCGTATTTCTTGGTTCCGTTCCTTTTCCTCACTGAAAACAGGTAAGTACATGTCAATTTCATATACTGCATCTTCATTGTTCATCAAATATTTGAATTAATTTTTTTTGAAATCAACAGAGTTGGTTCTTATTTTGTTTGTTTTTGGTCCTTTACTACTTATGAGAATGTTTTATGCTTGTTCCTCGTTGTAATTTATATGTATGAATGAACCAGCTTAACTTCTTATTAGGTCTATAAAAACACCCCTACACCTTTTCATTTCTTTTATAACAAACCCTTTATATATTAAGTCCAAAGGACCGTTTCGGTTCTACCCCCTTATAGATCATCCACCCATCAATGTAAAACAACACCCCTATTTTGTAAATTGTGGTGCATTCAAGAGACAAACGATTTCTATTGTCGGTAAATTCTCCGATTGAAAATGGAAGCAACTAAGGACCCACCGGTGATTGTTGTGGAAGGTGAGTTTACACGAGTCTGATGTGTGGTTATTTATAACATTTTTAGATGCCTCAACTAGTTGTGATAGTCAAGGTGGCTAAAGGATGGTTTAAATTGGGTTTAGGAGAAGCTTAGGTTGGAGGAGATGGGTAGCGGGTTCCATGGATTTAGAAGCCGGGGTTGAGAGTTGGTGGTTCCGGGTTATGGAATTAGGCTGGATTCGAGTGTAGATGGTGGTCTGGGTAGTGGGTTCAAGTATGGCTGCGGGGGGTCGGGTTGCCATGGGTATGGTTGCGGGTCAGACGTTGGGATCGAGTTTTCGCCTTTGAAGGTGGTCGGTAGGAGATAAATTTTGTTTTGGGGTCAGCGGTTTGGGTTTTGATTTGGTCTGTAGGTGTTGGATTTTGGTCTCAACCGTTCTCCATTTTTTTTATCAAATGCTACACGGGAGCATCATTTATGTATATATAAAAATAAGTCATTGCATATAGTTCATTATTAGGATTTTAATTTCAAATTTTCTTTAAAAAACATGTAATAATATTGCCAAGGTGATTGTTAGTTGAAATACTCTAATTTTTTTTAATGATGTAGGGATAATATATATAATACTTTATTTTAATGGTTTAAAAATTGACATTTAAATGCTATGACTTTGGGTATTTCAAAATATATGCTTGATTTGGTTTTAAGTGTTTTTGATTTTTAGATCTAGGTATATACAAAATGAGTTTCGATTATTTAGTTTTTTTGGCTTTAATTTAATCTCTTAAGATTTGTGGAGCTTCACTCTCACTTATTTTTGAAAATATATTAAGTTTCATATCCATCTCAAACTGCCCATAACTGCTATGTGACATCCTCGCTTTTTTTTCCCCGAGAATACACTTATCCCATACATGTAACAATACGACCAATAATAAAACAAAAAATAAAGACATGAGAGTGGATACAAATGAATCTTTAAAAATGAGACTAAATGCTTAAGATCCCTTAATTATTTGTGACATTATTATTTTCACCAAAATACCCTCAAATGTGATAATGTTCATAGCCCAATGTTTTCGAGTAAAAAGAGAAATATGAGGTTCATTTTAAGTTTGTTCCCATGTTAGTTATTGTCTATGGATCTCTTTTTAATTAACAGTTTACTATGCTTTTTTATGGAACCCTATGGACATTTTTATCTTTTTGAAAATTGTTAATATCATTTGCCTTTATTTGCATTATTAATCCAATTTTTGTCTTAGTGATATATATGTTTCAAAAAGAAAAAAAAGTTCTTGAGTTGCCAAAGTATATATAATATGTACTATGTTTGACTACATATATAATCGAAGGCGCTATTTGAGATTAACTATTTCTGCAAATTTTCAAGTATACATGAAATAATATAGTCATTTTACAAGAAAATAGTTGATATAGCAGTTGAAGTTAAACAACTGTGCTTTTGAGTTCTCTTTATTTTTTATTTTTTTACCACGAAATGGTCGTACAATTTAATTTTTTATCATAATTCGATCATGATAATCAGTTAAAGACTAATAAGGATTGAGGGAGTATATTAGATCGGTGTGCTCAATTTCATTGAATGAAATTGAATCTTTTGGGCTCATTTTCATTTACATGATGTTCTATTTATTTTTTTGTCATTTTTAATATCATAATATGTGTAATCACTTAAGTTAGGAACTAAATAAATATGTTAATATCAAATATATATATATATATATATATATATATGTATCATACGCACATCGCGCGGGTTTACAACTAGTGTTATATATAACACAAGAGCTCAATATAATAAAAGGAAAGAGGATTGCCTCCTTGCCAGTCATAATAATAAATTTTCGTATTTCTTGGTTCTGTTCCTTTTCCTCACTCAAAACAGGTAAGTACATGTCAATTTCATGTACTGCATCTTCATTGTTCATCAAATATTTGAATTTAAAATTTTTAAAATCAATAGAGTTGGTTCTTATTTTGTTTGTTTTTGGTCCTTTACTTCTTATTAGAATGTTTTATGCTTGTTCTTCATTGTAATTTATATGTATGAATGAACCAGCTTAACTTCTTATTAGGTCTATAAAAATATAGAAATTATAGATTAGTTATCAATTATTAAAGGATCAAATACCAAAAAGTCCCTCAAACATTTTTTAATGCACATTTAGTCCAACTCTTTTATTTTGTACCAAAAAGTCCCTTATTCTCTTATCTTTACAGGTCTGCGCTAGTGGTATGGTAAAACTTTTTTGGCTTGGTGAACGACTTTTTGGCGCAAAATAAAAAGGCTTCGAATAAACGTGTATTAAAAAAGTTCGAGGAACTATTTGCATACCTGCGCGTGTGAATTTGATATTAGATTTAATGTTATCTAATATTTTAATCCCTTATCAAACTTTAATTTTGACATGTGTGTAACAAATATGATGGGAATATTTTTAAATATGACAAAAATTATAATACAACAATCCCTTGTTATATAACGCTGCCTTAATATGACACTATGGACTTCACATTATTCTACAATAAATTTTAAGACCTCAACTACAAATTTATGGGGGTGATTATTCGTGTTCAAATTTCAGAGTTTATTACTAATGCCTTTAATCAAATTATTGTTTGTAAATATGCCTCATACATAAACTTCTCACGGTGGTTACATGTGCAATGCGTGTGTGAATCAATTAGTGGGTGAATAGTTATTATTTATATGACCGTTGTAATTTCTCCCTAGATATATAGCATCCAAGATGTAATTCCCGTCTTAGTTGACATTTTCAAAATGTTAAATACAATTAAATGTGCCACAATGTTTTGTAACTCCAAAGCTTATGAACAAACCTAATCCAAACTTATATGTTGTTTCATCCCCTCTTTCCTTCATCTAATTCCTTTTTTTTTCAAGAATGGATTATGACCAACTTACCTTTTCAGGGATGGAGAATCAGTATGACTTTGATTGGTTATATTTAGAAGAAAAGTCCCAAGGGTAATCTCATACTTACTAAAGCTCTTTAGTTTTGTCTCCATTCTGTACAAACTAACCTTATATGTTGTGTACATTCTTTAGTTTTGTCTCCATTCTGTACAAACTAACCTTATATGTTGTGTACATTTTTTCTTTTGTACAGAAAAATTGGAGGAGTACTCAACAGTCGCTAATAACTTGGATTATAGTCCTTTCGGTGATCCTTTCAACTTCGATCAACACCTACTTCCACAACAAAATAATCAAATTCCCTTTGATTATGATCAACATCAATTTTCACAACTAAATCATCAAATTCCCGTTGATTATGATCAATACAAATTTTTGCAACAAAACAATCAAAATCAGTACCAATTTTCACAAGAAGACAATTTCATTCCCCAATTGGAATTCACTGATTTTGAGAATATCGGTACGGGTGATTTGTGTAGCTTGTGGGATGACAATTTTTCATCTATTAGTCAAGACCTTATTCTTGATACCATGCAAGAACTGTTGATGGATACTGAAATTTTGGGCTATTTCACTGATGAAGGAACTTATATGATTGATCCTAAAAACTTTATGATTTAAAAAACAAACGAAAATCAAAGTCGACAAAACAAAATATCGAGAATGTCTCTATTAGAACTGCATGAGATCCAAAAGTATTTTAATGTTCCAATAACTCAAGCAGCCAAAGAATTGAAGGTGGGATTGACCACGTTGAAGAAAAGATGTAGAAAGCTGAATATTATGAGGTGGCCTTATAGGAAGATCAAGAGTATGAAGTCTCTCATTAATAATGTTAAGGTATTATCCTGCCTGCATGTTAAGATTCTTTCGAAATGTCATTAGATACATTATTATTTTTCATTCATTTCCTTTCTCTCTAATAAAAGTTTACCGAATATATGTTTTTGGAAGTCATTTTAATTTATTGTGTTTTTTTTACTTTACCCCCCCCCCCCCCCCCAAGAAATGTAGCAATGACATAACCATCCACTTTTTAGAAAAATAGACCTAAACATCGTATGCATAAGGTACAAGAAAGTCAATACACATGTGGGTGGTCAAGTCTAATCTATGAAAAATAGAGGGGTAATATCTAATTATAGCATTATTATACGACATGTTTTATTAGTATAATTATTTTGTTTTAAATTACAATTTTAGGAGATGGGATTAACCAACGAGGTAGAGATGCTAGAAGAGAACAAAAAAATGATGGAGAAGCTACCCGATTTTGGAATGAGAGAGAAAATAAAAAAACTCAGGCAAGCTTGCTTCAAGGCCAACTGCAAAAAGAGAAGGCTCCTTGCTGACTATTGATACTGCTTCTTCTTTAATGGCATGGTAATTTGGCTTTATATTTGGTTTTGAACATTGTAATGTTATTTCTAGTTTTATTTTGGCACTTTAATAACCTTTTGGAATCTTGTTTTCTTAGATATTGTAGTGCCTAAAGCATTACAACCAAATATAAGTTTAAATAAAGTACGTTTTTAATTTTATTTTTACGTGCCTTAAAGTGAATTTATGTGCCTTGTCATGGAAGTTAATAATTAACCTTGAATCGAGCCTCTTTCTTACTGCAAAATCAGTCATTATGTAATGAGAAACATTGATGCATATGAGATTCTTATATATATATATATTTGACAAGATAAGAAAAAAATTTAAAACATAAATTATGTTAAAACAAATAAAACAAAAATTTTTAATAGTCTATATAAAGTAACATATACATTAAATCATTACTTTCGCCAAACAGTGTAAGTTCCAAATAAATCATTCAATATGTATTGTATGTAAAATACGGTAAGCTGGATTGTAACAACCCTCGATTTTGGGAGGCTCATTTTATATTAATTTTACCGCATAAGGTAATTATATAAAATGTGGGGTCTGGGGTAAATATTAATTAAATGAATTGAAAGTTAATATTTACTAAATTGATGCATATTTACTGTATGTGAAAGTAAATATCATCAAGTTGCATGTTTTATAGTGTCATGTATTTTAAATGACATTTTGATTTAAATGATATTGGAACTCGAAATAATTTATAAAATTTCCGGATGCCGGTTTAGAGGGTGTAGTTAGTCTCGGAAGGTGCGAGACAGTCAAAATAAGTGCCATATTGTATTTTTTGTGTTTCGGGCACTTTTACCTGGTTTTAACTTAAATGCGTATTTGGGAGTCATTTTAATGTGGTGTTAACCATTTAAGTTGGGAGTTTTAACTTAAGCCACGATTTTAACTTTCCTAAACCCCTTATTTTTCCCATTTTATGTCTTGAACATATAGAGAGAAAAGAGAGAAAGAAAGAAGAAGAATAAAGAGGAGATATAAGAGAAGAATGGAGGTGGAAGATGGATTGTTGGTGCTACTCAAGGAAATCTGAATTTGCAACCCTAAGGCAAGTTTTCTACTTGCTAATATGTGATCTAAGATGAATAATTTGTATGATAGTTGTGTATTTGTATTCATGAATCAAAAATGGAGATTTATGGGATTTAAACCCTAATATTAGTTTTGATGATAAAAGGGTTGGTTTTAATGGTTACAAATCATGTAGGAAAATCTTTAGGTAGATAAAAGTGGTTGGTTGTGTGTAAAATGAAAGGGATTTTGAGCTTTGGGTTTAGGCTTTTGGAAGAAGGAAGAACCCTAGGTCTGCTACGACGGGTCGACCGCTGTCCCAGGACCGGTCGACCGGGCTTTTGCGGGAGGCTTACTGCTTTCCTACAAAGGCATAAATTTTGAGAGCAGTCGACCGTGGTTCCCGGACCGGTCGACCGGACTCTCCCACCTGAGCCTTCTGTATTTCTTCTTAGGCCAAACTTGAGACGCGGTCGACCGCGGTCTCGGGACCGGTCGACCGGTCCCCTGTTTTTCACCTTTAAACCTTATTTTGCTTCCTAGGTTTATTTTCTTTAATAGGATCTAGGAACCTTCTTGCATGAAGTAAACTTAGAGTCCTAGAGTTCCTAATGAGTTGGGTTACTACCCTAGTCTAGAAATGGTTTAGGCGGGCTTTTCCGGGGTTAGGCCTTTTGATGATAGGGCATTCTTTCTTCTAGTTGATTCCTTTTAACTAGGGAATGCATTATTATGTTTGGGAGACCTTAGAAGCTCATTGGAGCTATGTTATTCTTGATGGTTTATTATATCTATCAACGAATCTTGGGAGAATAATTGAAAGTCTATTTATTCCTTGAGGTCAAATGTCAATGTAAATGTGTACGGCTCCGGATTTAAAAAGGCGAAATATTTACATAATGTAAATGATTATGGTCTCGGATAATTGGAATATACATTTTCTAAAATGTGAATGGAATTGAGTATAAAACATGCATTTGCTCAAATGAAATTTGATATGGAAGTGATGGTATATGATAATTTACTTAATCATTGACATGAAATGGTAAATAATTTGGTTAAACACACCTCTCTAAATGACATCATAAGGTAAGTTCGCGCGCTTGGTGATGCCCCCTGGCTAGTGAATGCAGGGTGGATATAGTCCTAGGCCATATGCGGGGTTTTGTATGTTTTCTGCGCTGGTTAGGGGATTCCGGGTGTGGTCCTGACTTTCCCGAAGGCATATGGACGCTTCCCGACGTTGCGTTATGAGCCCAGGGTGTCTTGTATGGATAGGCCCTGGAAGAGGATGGTCATTTAGGGGCACGCCCAGTGGGGAAACTCGGAGGGGTGGTCTTAGAATCGTTGTATGCATATGAATATGACCATTCTAAATCAAGTGGGACTTGATGTATGATTATTGCCATAAAGAGCATTAAATGTTGATTATATTCCTGCTAAGGAATGGTAATGCCAGGACGGGCATGTAATAAAAAAAATAAAAAGCCACAAAGAGCTTAAAACTGAGATTAAAGCCATAAAGAGCTTATAGTTATAGATTTATTTTCCTGTTGAGGAATAAACTATGACATGAATCGGGGTATATGATCGAAGTTTTATTTATGTTAATCTTTCCTTTCTCCTGCTTAGTTAAAATTAAACTAATGCTTTTCTTTACTGTCTTAGCCTATGTTTTAGAACTGTGTAGATAGACTTTATTCTTCCTAGCATGATAATATTCATAACTGTCATACTCTTTATTCATCTGGTAATCATATAGAACCGGGCCCTGACCCGTTTACACTTCTTGTTGCATATGCATCTTGTCTCTGCTCAGGTACTCCTCCGCAGGGATGCCTGATTTGAATTCCTATTCCGATGTCCTCGGCGAGCCGTGATGCATTGCGAGTGTTACGGGACACAATTGGTATAGACGTTTTCATTTTTGCATTCTAGTTAAGATCAAGTCTTTTATTCCGGCGAGGTGCCCAAGCTGTTGTAAATGTCTAATGAAATGTAATAAGTAACTTATTGAACTTGCGTATTATTGGTGTATCAGTTTGGTGGTCGGAAACATATTCGGTCTTTTTATGATATTCTTGTTGTATTATTTATATAAGTCTTGGGGTTTCCCTTATCTTTCAGGAATTGGGTTGTTTGTTTTCATTTCTTTACTTTGAAATCAAAATTTTGGCAACCCGTTTTCTGAAATATTGGGTGGTTATCCTCGATACTCTATATTTTTATTGTGATGCTGAGAATGATTCCATCTATGATTCTGTTATATTGGAGTATTGGGCTGGCCACCCCCTATTTTGGTGAGCGGGTTGTCACAGATGGTATCAGAGCATCAGGTTCTGGAGTCCCTAGGAATCTGTGTGGACACCTTAAGTTTCAGTGTTGCTCTTGATTTGACATAAAGCCTTAGGATTAAGATCGTTGGTTTCTCTTGTGAGAGTTCGTTCTTCTGCCATGAGGTAGAATCTATAGAATCTTCTGCGCATTCGTGTGAGAACAGTAGGTTGATTGGAGAAGGTAGTCATGGGGAGGACTTTTGAGAACTGTAAATTGTATTCAGGGATGAGGACCGCTTTGGAGGTCGCTCCCTTTTTGTAGCATTTTCCTGTCTTGCTACTACGGCTACTAATTTCAGTTGATGTATTTTTCCCATGTACCGCGAGAAGTAGAAAGTGGTACTGAGCTTGAGATTTCAAGCGATGTTAAATCGAAGTGGAGAAGTGCCCTGAAGTAGGATTGAGGATAATCCTTCACCCGTAGGAGTAGTGTTGGGATGGTGAAATTGTGGTCACCATATTCGTGGGTGCCGGAATTTTGGCCCATAGAGAAGCCCGGTGGATACTTGCAATGGCGAGTTTCTCTGGGATAACTGGACTGAGGAGAAGGTGGATTCTCGAAGGTTCACAAAATGCTAGGCTAAAGGCCGACAGCGAATAAAGTGTTGTACGGTTAGGGAGACCATGCATCATAAAATGATAGGCTCCAGAATAAGTGTTGTTAACACTTCTGATGGAGTAATGATCATGAAACCCCATTGGTGGACATCCGCCTGGGGAGGTTTCATTGAACGGAGGAAGAGGAGGCCGAGAGCGTGTCCTCTTTTATTAAGTAAGTAAGAGGGGCTATGTGGGCAATTGTTGTTAGCCAAAGTTGGAACAATGGTTAGGATATGGAGTCTGAGAACCATTAGTATTGACCCGGAGTTATTGGCATAAATTGTTGGTGGGAATTCCGCCTTATTAGTGGGTGGTGTATTCCTTAAGATAAGACTTAGTAGTATTTTATCCACTGTAGATTCGGGTGTGTAGTTTGAGCTCGTTGTAATATTGATGCGATTATAGAAGAGTAATTAGATGACTTCCGTAGTAGGGAAGTTTTATGATTTCTTCACTCGTTATGAAACGAGTGATGATATTTTAAAGGTATATGTGTTATATGTAATGTGTGTTATGAGTATTCTGTTGCTTGTTGCATTATATGTGGTTGTTATGACTTATCTCCACGACCAACAAGGTTAAGTAGTAATGCATAGGAGGGGTTCCTTGTTTGGATTCCACTTTTGCGGGACGCTCCACGCGTGAACCTTAACGGCGTTGGGAGTGGAGAGATGCCGTTTTCTTTTCTTTGAATTTATGTATTATACGCGAGTAAAGGTATTTTGGTTGGTTTGAGGGTGATAGCAAACAAATAAAATTGTAAGGCTATATTACTTCTAGTTCAAAATGGAACTAGTTATTCTATAATTTCCCTCCTGGATGCAGGTTGAGACTTTATAGAAGTGGGTCGAGGTAGGTAGGAAATTTTGTTATTCATTTTATTACCTTGTGTGAGTGTTTGATTAATTGTTTGTTTGTCTTTTTTATGCATGTTACGCCTATCTCCAGGATCAACTAGTTAAGTAGGCATGTGTCAGAGGGGTTCCTTGTTTGGATTTCGCTTCGATGAGACACTCCGCCGCATGAACACTTAACGATGTTGTGAGTGGAGAGGCACTACTCTTTTCCTTTTATTTATTTTGTTGTTACAAGTGGAATTGGAAGTTTAGCCGAGAATCGCGTAGAAGAGTGATTAAGGGCTATTAAAGTGCGAGATAGAAGCACTGTATATAGTTCTCTCCCCTAATCGATGTGAGGGAGACTGTGATACGAAGTCGAATTGAGACTTCGGGATTGTGCCTTGATAAGAAGGCCATGTTTATATAAGGAGATATGTATTTGAAAGGCTACACAGGAAGTGAATGTCTGATCAGTTAAAATCTTTAATAATGCTATGGTAAGACGTAGAAGTAGAATTTTGTTGAAATGATTGCAAGTTAAAATTTATTGATCCCGATTATGTGTTTTAGACCGTCACATATTAATGACCGACGATGCGAGGTAGTAGTGTAACGGGAGGGTTCCTTGTCTGGATTTCTCCTCGGCGAGACGTCCCACTCATGAAACCGAGCGAACTTTGGGAGTTGAGATAGGTCTTGGACACCAGGGATATACTTAGTATTTCATATATATACGACTTAGATAGGATATCTATAGATTGACCTTAGAATTCATTAGAACTTTAGGGCTATTAGGGTATGTGATGTTAATTCAAGAAGGTGGTAAGGAGTGGACCACGAGTAAGTCGTGGGTTGGGATTAGATCCCTAGGAACGAGATTTATGGGGTCTCGAGAGGTTTGGTAGTTTTGGCTGCAGTAGATAAGGCCTTTCTTAGAAATAGTGTTACGTTGGAACTTCTCTTCCGGGGAGTTAAAAGGACGGGTGGACTCTCACTCCTGAGCCCATGATAGTGAGCTCGAGAGTGGTTGTAATGGAAAAGTTTCTATCAGGTTGGGGAATAATGATACCGGAGCATAGACCCATCGTTTATGCATCTCACAAGCTTAAACTTGTGGGAAGTATTATTCCATGCTTGAATTAAAATTTCATCGTGGTAGTGATTACCTTAAATAGATAAGGCACTACTTCCTTGGCAGGAAATCTAGTCTTTCTCGCTAGCAGCGAGGTGTTGCTATATGTCGTGGGAGAAATCGAGTTGGTGCTCGGAGTTCAGAAGGACTAGTGATTGGATATTTTCTCATTCGCTAAGGAAATGCGATTTGGGGTAGGAGATGCATCGAGTAAGATAACCGTAAGAGATATTTGTGTTGGCTTGGAAAGACAAATGAAACGAGCATGACTCGGAAGACTCTGTAGCAAGGGCATTCCGGTCTGTGATCGACCATTTCACCTACTTGTGCGAAGAAGAGTATCGGTGGAATGAAGAAGGGTATATTCATAGACTTTTGCATTGATTTGTCGGCAGCGTTGTGGTCATGATCCTATTCGAGAAAATTATGAATCGTTTGACCAGACTGTTGCATTTCCGGCCATTATGGATGAACTTCATGTGGATGAGTACGGCCCGCTCTTTATGGAGGAATGGTCGAACCGTGGGAGGTGCCTATTAAAATAGGGTAGATCGAGACTAGATATTCGTGTCGGAAGTTTGGTACAAATTTCCATGAAGTAATGGGAACCGTATGGAAATGGAGTACACCTTATCCCCCTAACACGGATGAATGAATGGAGGAGGCCAGCTTAATGTTGAAAGGCGTATCTTGATTGTACGCCTTAGAGTACATGACTGACGGAGCAGTAGTGTGTATGGATGGAAATCCCTGCACAACCATTAGGCTTTTGAATGGCCTTATGGATCATTTCCTAAGACATTGGCATTGTAATTGACCTAGCGTGGTCGGTTGAGTAATTTGCTTACTCTTTGGAAGGAACCAACAGGTAATATGTTCCTTGGACTTGGAGTGGTCTCAGGACATTTCTTTAAAGATTTGGCTTTTAAGCCATACACCTTGATGAGATACGTCAATGTGAGGATAAGTTGAGTAGCGTTGGGGTTAAGCCACTTAGAGTCGGTATGGGTGTCCCGAGGGGAGATGTAACATGATTCCGGAGGTTGGACGATTTGTGCTGAGTCATGTAGACATCGTCTTCCGCCGTAGGAAGCTAGAATCGATAGTTAGTGAGGAACGCTTTGTGCTATACTAGAGCACAATTTCTGTGGGTTGAGATCGATAGGGTCGATCTTGGTCCGGGTCCATTTGGGACGTTGCGATATCCAGGTTTTTTTTAGGATGGTAGAATCCTAGTTTAGAGTAATATACCCTTTCTGAGAATTGGGTATGCCCGAATTTTGGGGGCAAAATTCCCTCGTAAGGGGGGGAGTGTGTAACAACCCTCGATTTTGGGAGGCTCATTTTATATTAATTTTACCGCATAAGGTAATTATATAAAATGTGGGGTCTGTGGTAAATATTAATTAAATGAATTGAAAGTTAATATTTACTAAATTGATGCATATTTACTGTATGTGAAAGTAAATATCATCAGGTTGCATGTTTTATAGTGTCATGTATTTTAAATGACATTTTGATTTAAACGATATTGGAACACAAAATAATTTATAAAATTTCTGGATGCCGGTTTAGAGGGTGTAGTTAGTCTCGGAAGGTGCGAGACAGTCAAAATAAGTGTCATATTGTATTTTTGTGTTTCGGGCACTTTTACCTGGTTTTAACTTAAATGCGTATTTGGGAGTCATTTTAATGTGGTGTTAACCATTTAAGTTGGGAGTTTTAACTTAAGCCACGATTTTAGCTTTCCTAAACCCCTTATTTTTTCCATTTTATGTCTTGAACATATAGAGAGAAAAGAGAGAAAGAAAGAAGAAGAGAAAAGAGGAGATAGAAGAGAAGAATGAAGGTGGAAGATGGATTGTTGCTGCTACTCAAGGAAATCTGAATTTGCAACCCTAAGGCAAGTTTTCTACTTGCTAATATGTGATCTAAGATGAATAATTTGTATGATAGTTGTGTATTTGTATTCATGAATCAAAAATGGAGATTTATGGGATTTAAACCCTAATATTAGTTTTGATGATAAAAGGGTGGGTTTTAATGGTTACAAATCATGTAGGAAAATCTTTAGGTAGATAAAAGTGGTTGGTTGTGTGTAAAATGAAAGGGATTTTGAGCTTTGGGTTTAGGCTTTTGGAAGAAGTAAGAACCCTAGGTCTGCTTCGACGGGCCAACCGCTGTCCCAGGACCGGTCGACCGGGCTTTTGCGGGAGGCTTACTGCTTTCCTACAAAGGCATAAATTTTGAGAGCGGTCGACCGTGGTTCCCGGACCGGTAGACCGGACTCTCCCACCTGAGCCTTCTGTATTTCTTCTTAGGCCAAACTTGAGACGCGGTCGACCGCGGTCTCGGGACTGGTCGACCGGTCCCCTATTTTTCACCTTTAAACCTTATTTTGCTTCCTAAGTTTATTTTCTTTAATAGGATCTAGGAACCTTCTTGCATGAAGTAAACTTAGAGTCCTAGAGTTCCTAATGAGTTGGGTTACTACCCTAGTCTAGAAATGGTTTAGGCGGGGTTTTCCGGGGTTAGGCCTTTTGATGATAGGGCATTCTTTCTTCTAGTTGATTCCTTTTAACTAGGGAATGCATTATTATGTTTGGGAGACCTTAGAAGATCATTGGAGCTATGTTATTCTTGATGGTTTATTATATCTATCAACGAATCTTGGGAGAATAATTGAAAGTCTATTTATTCCTTGAGGTCAAATGTCAATGTAAATGTGTACGGCTCCGGATTTAAAAAGGCGAAATATTTACATAATGTAAATGATTATGGTCTCGGATAATTGGAATATACATTTGCTAAAATGTGAATGGAATTGAGTATAAAACATGCATTTGCTCAAATGAAATTTGATATGGAAGTGATGGTAAATGATAATTTACTTAATCATTAACATGAAATGGTAAATAATTTGGTTAAACACACCTCTCTAAATGACATCATAAGGGAAGTTCGCGCGCTTGGTGATGCCCCGTGGCTAGTGAATGCAGGGTGGATATAGTCCTAGGCCATATGCGGGGTTTTATATGTTTTCTGCGCTGGTTAGGGGATTCCGGGTGTGGTCCTGACTTTCCTGCATGCATATGGCCGCTTCCCGACGTTGCGTTATGAGCCCAAGTTGTCTTCTATAGATAGGCCCTGGAAGATGATGGTCATTTAGGGGCGCGCCCAGTGGGGAAACTCGGAGGGGCGGTCTAAGAATCGTTGTATGCATATGAATATAACCATTCTAAATCAAGTGGGATTTGATGTATGATTATTGCCATAAAGAGCATTAAATGTTGATTATATTCCTGCTAAGGAATGGTAATGCCAGGACGGGCATGTAATAAAAAAAATAAAAATCCACAAAGAGCTTAAAACTGAGATTAAAGCCATAAAGAGCTTATAGTTATAGATTTATTTCCCTGTTGAGGAATAAACTATGACATGAATCGGGGTATATGATAGAAGTTTTATTTATGTTAATCTTTCCTTTCTCCTGCTTAGTTAAAATTAAACTCATGCTTTTCTTTACTGTCTTAGCCTATGTTTTAGAACTGTGTAGATAAACTTTATTCGTCCTAGCATGATGATATTCATAACTGTCATACTCTTTATTCATCTGGTAATCATATAGAACCGGGCCCTGACCCGTTTACACTTCTTGTTGCATATGCATCTTGTCTCTGCTCAGGTACTCCTCCGCAGGGATGCCTGATTTGAATTCCTATTCCGATGTCCTCGGGGAGCCGTGATGCATTGCGAGTGTTACGGGACACAATTGGTATAGACGTTTTCATTTTTGCATTCTAGTTAAGATCAAGTCTTTTATTCCGGCGAGGTGCCCAAGCTGTTGTAAATGTCTAATGAAATGTAATAAGTAACTTATTGAACTTGTGTATTATTAGTGTATCAGTTTGGTGGCCGGAAACATATTCGGTCTTTTTATGGTATTCTTGTTGTATTATTTATATAAGTCTTGGGGTTTCCCTTATCTTTCAGGAATTGGGTTGTTTGTTTTCATTTCTTTACTTTCAAATCAAAATTTTGGCAACCCGTTTTCTGAAATATTGGGTGGTTATCCTCGATACTCTATATTTTTATTGTGATGCTGAGAATGATTCCATCTATGATTCCGTTATATTGGAGTATTGGGCTGGCCACCCCCTATTTTGGTGAGCGGGTTGTCACATGGATCATCCAAGATTATAGCTTCTCTGGCTTATATATTAGAATCATTGCATTAGTAAAACATCGGTAAGTTATAAATAAACCATTCAATATATATTATATCTATAGGTAACTGTAAAATACGTCCAGCAGGATCATCAAAGATTAAAGCTTCTCTGGCTTATATAGAAATTGACATCAATGTTAGACAATTAAAGACCATGCTCACACCGCGGGGAGAAAATTCTAAAATATAATAATAAGGAACATAACTGTTAAGGCCAAACAAAAACACACACAAAAAAAATGCACTCTTACCATTTTATAATACGATTTCTTTTACAAATTGATATGGTAAGTGATATTAGAACTTTTTATTTTTAAAGTCTTAAGCAGTCGGGTAAATTTTTTATTTTTATTTTTATTTTTTATTTTCATAGATTTGATTAAATTACAACATTACTCTTTTTCTTAATGCATGAATATGACTTGCATGACAAGAAATGTCTTTACGTGTTGTTATGTATGTTAATATATACGTTTGTAACTCATTACAACATAATTAGAATTTGATTTTTTATATACATCTGTTCATTATATATATAAATATATATACACTCGTGTTAGCATTAAAGACCATTGTAAAGTGCATCCATCTATTCATCACCCTTTAATTTATATTCTAACAATCTTTTGTACGAAATCCTATTTTTCTCCCCATAAATTTATACCCTTTATTCCCTTGTCTCTCTCTCATATTTGTACAATATAGTGTTGGCAAATATCGTATTTGTATATCTTCTTTTGTATTTGTTCACCAACATTCCATGCAAAGTTTAGCAAAAACTAAATAAATATTTGTAAATAACAAATTGTCAAATTTATCACAAATAAGTCTATGAAATTTCAACCTCTGTAAAATCATATAATAAAAACTTCAATGCATCTTCTTTTGTTATTCAAACAAAAACAAAAAAATACATATTTTTAATTGAGCAAAATATATAAATTGTTTGTATAAATCAATGTGACAAGTGACACAACCATAAACCTTCTTTTGCCTTTTTTAGACCATATAAAAATAATTTTTTTGGTTATAAAATATGTATATGGGTGGATGTTCACTTTTATCTAGCATATGAATGAAAAATTATTTCAAGATACCTGAATTCATACGATAAATAAAGAAAATACAAGTATGGATATACCAATTGAATGAAACATTTGCTTTCTCTATAAAAAAAATCCTTTATTTTTCACAACATGTTATAACACAAGAGCTTAATATAATAAAAAGAAAGAGGATTGCCTCCTCGCCATGGATAACAACAAGTGATGGTAATTTTTGGTTCTTTTCTTTTCTTCACTGAAGACACATAAGTACATGATTGTTACCTTTTCTACTGTCAATTTCATAGACTACATCTTCATTGTCCGTCACATATTTGAATTTAAAAATTTAAAAGTCAGCATAGTTGATGCTTATTTTGTTCCTCTTTATTTATAAAGAATCAATTGTTTTCTTTTGGTCCTTTAATACATATTAGCAGGACTGATCCCGAGATTTTTAGCGTCAAGGCGAATTCTTGAACTGGGATCCATATTAAACAAGAGGTTTTTAATTAATTTATAACTTATGGGTTTTTTAATCGAAAAGATGCCGACTTGATTTTCAGTAGTTTACAAGTTTAAATGTTTGTCCCCTCAGTTTTTAATAAATTATTTGTGTGACAATTGAAAAATGACGCTATAAATTTAAATACACAAGATAAAATTTTGGGGTACCTAAAATGTGTTGAATATCAGGGCCCGAGGCGACCGCCTCCCTGGCCTCCCCTCAAAATTGGCTCTAAATATTAGAAAGTTTTATACTTCTTCTTCATTGTAGTTTATATATAAGAATGAATCAGCTTAGCTTCTGATCAGGTCTATAAAAATATGAGAATTATTAATTAGTAATCAATAATTAAACTACATCCTATAATATTACCATTTATTTTCGCCATGTTTTAAGGTATTTTAGTTTGGTCTTATAAGCTTACAAATCATACGATATTAAGACCTACACCATAATTATTCAACTTTGGAACTTGTACTTTTCTATGTTCTAGTTTTAGTATTTGAAGCCCCTAAATTATTTGGACCTAAAGTTTCAAAGAAAATATATCACAATCAAACATGGAGTTTTAGTTGAAAGTGTACGAACTGAAAGTCATATTATTTATATTGATTCGTGATATGAAGATCCATAATGATTATTGTGATCAAATGTTCACAAATTATTACTTGTAAATGGGATACAGTTTCTTAGACATACTATTAAAAATGGACGAATCTCTCCTGTTATTTAACGATATTTGGATTAGAGTATCCAAAAGTAATAACCTCATTTTCTCATGTAAAGATTGGCCAGACATGATACGCCGAAGATGGAGCTTGCTTGTCAATTTATATCATTCTTAGCATCGACCGAGAATAAACATTTATTTTTTAAACCGCATTTTAATTTAAAACTGAATTGAATTAATAAACATGAGATAATAGTAAATCCAACATTCACGTTCAACAAAATAAAATCTAACATAATTATAACATCTCGACTAATAAAACTAAATGACTTCGGGCTTATGCCCATAAAATAATCCAAAATAAATAAAGATAGGAAGAAGTAGCAGTCTAAACTAGAATCAATAAATCGATCTTCGAGAAGCAATACGTGATAGCAAGTTTAATATTCCTTTAGTCCCGCTATCCTTGTCTACAAAAACCTTGTAATTTGGGTTAGCACCCTAGAGTATGTAAGAATTAACTTACTGAAATTGAAATACAAGATTACAGTAAATTTAAGTAGGTGTCTCCCATCGTCACTCGCATAGAATAATCTCCTCACCTCTCACCTAGGTGCAATATTAATCGTATCGTATCCCCAGAAACCAAATGCAATATAGATAACAAGATGGTTGGGAAACATGTGATGCGTCTAGCATACACTACAAGAAAAATGATTTTTAGTGACATAATTTTTTGCACCTAATTAGAAAAAATTCACCACCAAATCTTTTAGTGGCAAAAAAAATTGCGTCATGCTATTGCCACTAAAGGTGTTCTGCGGATTGTTTTCGTAGCAATTTATTAAATCGCCACTAAAATTTGACTTTTTAGTGACAAAATCACTTCGCCACCAAAACATCGCTTTAGGTGGAATTTTTTTTTTTGCATCTAATAAAGATTAAATTGCCACTAATAGTTGATAGTTTGACACTAAAAGTTTATTTTTTGTAGCAAAATAAAAATTCACCACCAAAAGTAACATTTTGTGGAAAACAAATCGCCACAATTGAACTTAAATTTCTATGGACCGATTTTTTAAATATTAAATTGCCACCCATAGTTGATAGTTTACCACCAAAAGATTATTTTTTGTACCAAACCAAAGAATCTCCATCCAAAGGGTTATTTCGTGGAAAAAAATCTTCACATTTGATCTTAAATTTGTATGGAACAACTTTCTTAGCAATTTAAATTCGCCACTAAATGACATTTTTTAATGCAAAAAAACTCCATAAATTGATGTAATATTTTTCACAATACATATATACGTTGCTTTGGTAAGAACTTGTGTCTACGCGTATATAACTTATACATCTACAACTTTCATAATTTTTGTTTTCCCAAAATCATAAACTAGTACTCTTAATTTGGGCTTCGAACAGGAAAGTAGCAATTTATCGAAAATCTAAAAACTTTCACATTTTGCGACCAAACATTGCCAATTTCGCATCAACACCCTAATTTACTTTATAAACATAATCATGCATTAGAAACATATTTTATGATTCATTTAACCACATAACTAGTCATATTCTCTAAACATGTTATCCCCGATCATAAGCTGGATTAGCATCTAATATAAACCACATATATGTGACAACCCGCGATCCGAGATAAGGGGTGGCCAGCTCGATACTCAAACGTAACAGGAATCATGGATGGATATCATTCTCAACATCACAAAAATAAACTGAGTATATGGGAAAACCACCGATTAAATCAGAAAACAGGTTGCGAAAAAGTTTAGAAATTTAAAACCAGTTAAGAGATTTAAATTAAACAACCCAATTTGATAAGCAAGTGGAATTCCAAAAGAGTATATATATAATACAACTAAAATGAATATACAAGAAAATGACCGAATATGTTGTCGGTCCACAGTTACATACAATGTATTACAACAGTTTAATATCTAGATAATATATTCATTAATCAAATACAAAAGTTTGGGCCACACGCCCGAGTGAAGACCCGATCATATCTAGACTACAAAGATGAGAGCATCTAATTCAAGGTCCTGTAATAATCCGCAAAATCTTACAGCTCGTCAAAAGCAAGTGGATGGGAATATCAGAACGGGCGTCCTTACGGTGGAGCACCTGAGCAGATACAATCATATACACAACAAGGAGAATGAACCGGTCAGGGTCGGGTTTTATATGATCACTAGAAGAATAAAAAGCATGACAGGAATGAACAGTTATGCAAGGATGATAAGGATGCAAATCTAGCATGTTAAACTTACATTACAATTTAAGATAGTTTAACTAACTATGAAATGTAAATCATTAACATAAGAGAATTATAAGTAAACATCATTAATTAAAAACCTTTTCTCATTTATCATATTACCGTTTCCTCCTTACATTCCTTAATAGGAATACAATGTTTCATTCGATTTTAATCAAGAAGATATAATTTCACTTCATTAATTAAAACTTCCATGTTCAATCATCATTTCCATTTTTATCTTTCCATTCCTTAACAAGAATACAATTTCTATCAGGTGCTCTTTATGGAACTTATCTCGTTCACATGCCCTTTATGGCATTAATATCCATCAAGTCCCACTTGATGCAGAAAAGTTATATTCTCATATAACTTAATGATTCTAAGACCGTCCCTCCGATTATCCCCACTGGGCGCGCCTCTAAATAACTATCATCTTCCAGGGCCTATCACATATAAGACAACCTGGGCTCATAACGCAACGTCGGGAAGCGGCCACATGCCTGCGGGATAGTCAAGACCACACCAGAAATCTCCTATCCATCACAGAAAAATACATATATATATATAAACCATCGCTCATATGGCCTAGGACTATATCCACCCTGCGTTAATTTGTCAGGGGGCATCACCTCGTGCGCGGACTTCCTTTATGATAGCATTTAGAGAGGTGTGTATGAGTAAATTTTCATTTACATTATAAATCTCATTTTCATTTTCAATATTCATTACCAATTTCCATTTTCATTATCCATGTGTTTGGTTCTTTTTATTCGAACCTATCATTATTAAATAGTTTGGTTCATTTCATTCAAACCTATCATCATTGAACAATTGGGTTCATTTTATTCGAACCCAATCCCATCGAATATCATCATTAATATTCCTCAAATTACCAGTCCCGACCTAGTCTCCAACATAATCATTATGATTCTACAATTCCCCAAAGTTCATATAACTCCGATAAGCCCCTAAAGTCTCAAAGCATGGGCATTAAAGTTCCTAACTTCTAAAAATTTAATAAAAGAAGTAATGCCTTAACATTACTTTAAACCTCCCCAGAATAAACCCCAGATGACCCAATTCTAGTCTAGGGTGGCGACCAAACTCAACTAAAACTCTAGGACTCTAAGTTTACTTCATTCAAGAAGGTTCCTAGGTCCTAATCCTAAAGAAAAATGGTTAAAATTAGAAAATAAAAACCAAAGGAAAATGCAGGATTTTCGAATCGATTCGGCCTAGACAAATTGATTCAGCCAGGAAATATGGGATTCTGCATAATTATCGAATCGATTCGGACCATCCGAATCGATTTGGTCAGGGAAATTCGGGTTCTGCATAAAATGCCGAATCGATTCGGATCAACTAAACCTGGAAACTGTCCCCATGCGAATCGATTTGGCCTGGCCGAATCGATTCGCCCCTGCGAATTTGCCAAGTTTGGCTATGGAGTTTTAAACTCCAAATTTTCCTCAAACCCAAAACCAACCAATCCAAGATCATAAATTCCAACCCATCCATCATAATATATCTATCTACCATCATTTACAATATTTATCATCCAAATCAATTTCCAAGAGTTTTATACCCATAAATCCACAAAAACCCTAACTAAACTAAATCATAACAATCCACAACTATCAATGCTAATTAATCCACTTAAATCATATAGTAGCAAGTAGATAACTTGCCTTGATCTTGCAAATTCAGATTTGATTTGGTGTAGACAACCATCCAAGCTTGAATCTCCAAATCTCTCTTTTTCACCAAAGTTCTCCACCTCTCTCTACTCTCTCTAGGGATCAAATGTGAAATGGAAGAATAGAAATAGGGGTGGGGGACTTAAAACGTGGCTTAAGTCTAAAAGCCCACTTAAATGATCAATACGTGATATAATTACTCGTAACAACACATTTAAGCCATAACCAGTCAAAAGTGCCCGAAATACCAAAATACAATATGGCACTTATTTTGACTATCTCGTACCTACCGGGACTAACTACACCCTCCAAATTATCATTTGGGAATTTTACAACTCATTTTAAGTTTCGGTTTCATATTAACAAAAAATGTCATTTTATGACACCATAAATCATCACATGAATACTTTTACCTACTCACAAGGTAATTATACAACAATTCAGTAAATATTATCCTTTTCCACATTAAATTAATATTTACTCTACATTCCATCATTTTATATAATTACTACACATAGTAAATAAATATAAAATAGGCTCTCAAAAGTAAGGGTTGTTACAATATATATCACATGAACATGCATCCCTTAAACATGATAATTAACATGTTTAACACACATAAACAAATTATAACTAATAACTAATAACTTATACATAATCATGTAATTAATCTTCCTAATCATGTTTTAGGGCCTTACACTATAGGACTCAAGTTATCAAAAGAAGGAGAAGGATAGTTTGTTAACTCTACTTTGATCAAAATTATAGTTGGAAGCTTGAGGTACTTGACAATGATAAGACTTGGAATTTTATATATAGTTGGACTTGTGTATCGTTACATGGAAACACCAAGAGAATCTCATCGTCTAGCTACTAAGAGCATACTAAGGTATAATAAAGGTGCTCTTAACCCTGTACTTTTTTATGCTTATGGAGAAGATGAAAATCTAGTAAGGTATTTAGATAGTGATTGGGGAGGTTATCGAGATGAGGTGAAAAGCACTACAGGGTACGTGTTCTACCTTGGTTCAACAACTTTATCTTGGTCATCGAATAGACATAAAATTACAACATTATCATCATGTGAAGATGAGTATGTGATAACTTGTTCAATTGTTTATAAAGGAATTTGGTTGAGAAATATGTTGAAGTCATTGAATCACTTATAAAAAGAATATACAGTGATTCATGTGGATAATAAGTCTACAATCAAGCTTGCAAAGAATCTAGTACAACATGGAAGGAGCAAGCATATTGACATTAGGTTACATTTTCTAAGGCATCATATGAAGTAAAAGACAATTGAACTTGTGTATTATCACACCAGGGAGCATATAACAGATATCCCTACGAACCCTCTCCCGATTGATTATTTCATAAAGCTACGTGTAATGCTTGGGATGAAGGACTCTTGATTTGAGGGGTGAATTTTGGAATAAACACAAATCAAGTGTCTCTTGCACTATGATAATTAGTGGTAAACCTGACTATGCACTATATAAGCACTATGTGAAGTGATAATCCACAAAGACCACTTTCATGATTTTTAATATTTCTTTATTTCAGTGGTTTAGGTGTTAATTCATTTCCTCCATTGCTTTTTCTAATGGGTTAGATTAATGTTTCCATAATTAATTATGTTATTTTAGTCGTTCCACTTAATGTGTGGTTGTGTGTGTTTTGTAACTCTATAAATAGAGTTATAAGCTTGTTGTTTGATATAATCAATAACAAGAAAAGAAAAGCATTTTATCTCTAAAAATACTTGTTCTCTTTATTAGTTCTTATCTTTGAGAGAATGTACGCGTAGGTGTGATATAGTTTGAAAACTTATCACCCAAACAAGAAGTTTGGCATAAATAATTGAATACCAACAATAATTTCCTCCACTTTGTTTGGATCAACCTTCACACCATCACTTGAGACAACATAACCTAAGAATACTAAACAATTTTTCAAGAAGTCACACTGCTTCAATTTAATTTCTACTCACTCAATACATCAAAAACCTTTTGAAGAGGCTCAAAATGTTGATTTTGCTCTTTGTTATACACAAGAATGTCATCAAAGTAAACCATAATAAACTTACCAATATAAGGGTTGAATATGTGATTCATAATACGCATAAATATCCAAGGAGCATTAGAAAGACCAAATGGCATCACTATCCATTCAAATAAGTCATCCCTTGTCTTGAAAGAAGTTTTCCATTCATCTCCTGGTCTTATGCAAATTTGATGATACCCACTTCGAAGATTAATTTTTGAAAAGATTACATCCCCACAAAGTTAGTCTCATCAAGTTGAGGAATAGGAAAACGATACTTAATGGTAATTTTATTCGCCGCCCCACTATCAACACACATCTTCTAATATCCATTTTTTTTAGGAACAAGTAATGCCGAGATAACACACGAACTCATGTTCTCTATAATCAAACCTTTCTCCAATAAAGCATTAATTTTCTTTTAAATATCCTCAAATTTTTTAGGATATATTCGGTAGGCTACTGGAAGCATAGAACATGGGACAAGAGCAATACAGTGTTGACTCTCATCAATAGATAGCGGGATGAAATTTCCTTTAGCACCACATCATTAAATTTATCGAGCAAAGTATGACAACCAGCTCACCAAAATATGGGGTGGCCAGCCCGATACTCCAATATAATGGAATCATGTATGGAATCATTCTCAGCATCACAAGAATATAATAAGTATACGGGGAAACCACCCAATAATTCAGAAAATGGGTTGCCAAAATATTTGTTTTATTTTAAGTTAAGGAATAATTTAAACAACCCAATTTAAAAAGAAAGTGGAATCCCAAGAACTTATATTACATCCACAACAAGAATACAATAAGAGGACCAAATATGTTGTCGGTCAACAGGTACATACAACGTATTACAACAGTTTAATAATTTACATAATACATTCATTAGACTACAAAAGTTTGGGCCACATGCCCGAGTGAAAGACCCAATCGTAACTAGATTACAAAAAAATGAAGGCGTCTAACAACATATCCCGTAAAATTCGCAAATTATTATGGCTCCCCAAAAGCACCAGAGTAGGAAAATCAGAACGGGCGCCCTTGCGGCGGGGTACCTGAGCGGATATAAAATTCATGCACAACAAGAAAAATGAACGGGTCAGGGACCGATTTATATGATCACCAGATTAATAAAAAGCATGACAATTATGAATAGTTGATCATGAATGATAAAGATGAGAATCCAGCAACATAATCTCAAAGCATAATACGACAATTTAAATGATTATAACTTTTATTTAGTTATGCAAGGGGCTAAAATTAGACATCATTAATTAAAAGTCTCCATCATTATTCACTATTTCATTTCATTTTTCCATTCCTTATCAGGAATGTAATTCCTATCATATTCTTTTTGTGTCATTTCTCATACATCAAGTCCCACTTGATTTAGAATTGTTAAATTCATATACATATAATGATTCTAAGACCGCCCCTCCGAGTTTCCCCACTGGGCGCGCCCCTAAATGACTATCATCTTCGAGGGCCTATCAACAAGACAACCTAGGCACCTAACGGAACGTCGGGAAGTGGTCGTATGCCTGCGAGTGAGACATAACCACACCCCGAAATTACGCGCAGAATAAAACTTATAACAATCCATCATATGGATGAGGACTATAGTCTCCTTGCGTTCATTAGTCAGGGGACATCACCTCATGCGCGAACTTCCCTTATGATAGCATTTAGAGAGGTGTGTGTAAGTAAATTAGCATTTACCATTTAAATCTCATTTTCATTTCCATTTTTCATATGTATGTTTCATTTTATTTGAAACCATAATCATTGAATATTCTCATTAGTATTCATCGTATACTAAGTCCCAAATTATTCTCCAAGAGGTCACAATATTTCTACAAGTCACAAGGTTTTATATACCTCAATTGAGCCCCTAAAGTCTCCAAGTATGGGCTTATAATTCCTAGACTCCTAATAATTAACTAAAAGAAAGAAATGTCCTAACCCCAATTTGCACCCCCCCCCCCAAAAAATAAGCCCCGTTTAACCCATTTCTAATGTAGGGTAGTCACCCAACTCATTTAAAACTCTAGGAATCTATGTTAACTTCATAGAAGAAGGTTCCTAGGTCGTAAGCCTAAGGAAAGGGTTGGAATTGAGCTAAGAAAAATCACTCAAAAATGCAGGATTTCCGAATCGATTCGGCCGAGCCGAATCGATTCGGTCAGAAAAGTGAATCGATTCGGACTAGCCGAATTGATTCGGTCAGGAAACCTGACTTTCTGCATAATTGCCGATTCGATTCGGCCCATTCAGACCTATAAGCATCCCCTTGAGCGAATCGATTTGCCCTGGACGAATCGATTTTCCCCTGCGAATTGGCCAAGTTTGGCTATGGAGTCTTGGACTCCTAAATTCCCCCAACTCAAATCTACCCAAACCAAGATCATTAAACACAATCAACTACTCATAAATGCATCTAGCAACCATAAATAACCCCAATAAACATCTAAATCAACTTTTAAGGGTTCAAATCCAACAAATCCATTTAAAACCCTAAAATTGTTAAACCATAACCAATCCACAACAATCAATACCATTTATTCATCTTAAACCGTATATTAGCAAGTAGAAAACTTGCCTTGGTGTTTAAATCTCAGATTTTCTTGTAATAGCAACAATCTCCAAGATTGAATCTCTCTCTTTTCTTCTTTCTCTCCAAAGTTCTCGTCCTCTCTCTTTCTCTCTAGGTTTAGCAAATACACATAAGGGAAATAAATGAAATGCAAGACTTAAATCGTGCCTTAAGGCTAACTTCCCAAATTAAGTGGTTAATACCACATTAAAATGACTCCCAATACGCATTCAATCTATAACCAGTCAAAAGTGTCCGAATCATAAAAATACAATATGGCACTTATTTCGACTATCTCGCACATTTCGGGACTAACTACGCCCTCCAAATTATCATTTGGAAATTTTGTAACTCAATTGAAGTTTTGGTTTAATTTTAAACCATAAATGTCATTTAAATTATATGACACCATAAAACACAACATGGTGATATTTACTTACACATACAGTAAATATGCAACAATTTAGTAAATATTAAGTTTTAACTCGTTTAATTAATATTTACTCCATATTCCGGTATTTTATATAATTACTTCACACAGTAAATAAATATAAAATAGTTTCTCAAAAGCGAGGGTTGTTACATACTCCCTCCCCCCCCCCCCTTATGAGGGAATTTTGTCCCCAAAATTCAAGCGTACCTTGTATAAAGAGATGCGGATATTTTCCCCTCATCTCCTCCTCGCGTTGCCACGTCGATTCCTTGGCGTTGTGATGACTCCATTGGACTCTCACCAAGGGCACCACTCGAGACCTCAATCTATGCTCCCCATGCTCTAAGATTGCAACCAGTTGTTCTTCATACGAAATATCAGGTTGCAAGTCGATATCCTCGAAAGGAATATGCCAAAGGGCTCCTTCACATCTCTTTTACTTCTTCAAAGAGGATACATGGAACACATCATGGATTTGTTGTAAAGGTTCCGGTATGGCAAGTTGATACGCCACTGGACCTACCTTAGCAATAACGGGAAAAGGTCCAACAAGATGCGGCACAAGCTTTCCTTTCTTCCCAACGCGCTTTATGCCTTTCATTGGTGACGCACGCACCAAGACTTGATCCCCAATCTCCAACTCCATATGCCTTCTATTCGCATCGGCATAACTCTTCTGGCGATCTTGAGCTATTCGAATGCGATTCCGGATGGGTTCAATCTTGGAAGAAGTATCCTGGATCATTTTAGGTCAAAGGAATTTATTGTCCCCCACCTCCAACCAACACGTGGGTGATCTACAAGGCCGGCCATACAAAGCTTCGTAGGGCACCATCCCAATAGTAAATTGGTGCGAATTATTATAAGAAAATTCAACCAAAGGGAGATATTGTTCCCAACCACCTTTGAAATCAATCATACACATACAGAGCATATCCTCCAAAATTTGGTTGACTCTTTCAGTTTGCCCATCTGTTTGAGGATGATAAGAAGTGCTTAACTTCAATTCGGTTCCCATAGCCTCTTGAAAACTTCGCCAAAAGTGGGAAACAAAAATATTATCTCAGTTGGAAACTATATTTAAGGGCACCCCATGGAGTCTAACAACCTCCGTGATGAATAATCGGCCATAACGAGCAGTATCATGATCTATGCACATGGGTAGAAAGTGTGCCGACTTAGTCAAGCGGTCGACAATTACCCAAATAGAATCGCAACCACTATGTGACCTTGGTAATCCCGTAATAAAGTCCATCAATATACTCTCCCACTTAAACACCAGAATTTTCGACGGTTGCAACAAACCCGTTGGTCACTGATGATCTATCTTGACTAATTGACAAGTAGTGCATTGGGATACGAACTCAGAAATATCCCGCTTCATGCCTCGCCATCAATACTGACGGCCCATGTCTTAATACATCTTGTCCCCACCAGGATGTACCATAAATTTAGACCCATGAGATTCTGCCATCATGGCCCTTCTCAAATCCCCTTCTTCTGGGACAATGAGTTTCCCTATGGAAATGTAATCCTCCCTCTGAACTTATAGAATAGGATTACGCTCCCTCTGATAGCAATCGGCGTATATGGTTCTGACAACCTTGGTCCCTTCCTTGGGCTTCTACAACCCTTGCCACAATAGTAGGCATAACAGTCATTAGAAATGAACGCCCTAGCAACTGCATCCTCATGAGTGAGCTCTTTCAATTTAGCTTTCCATACTTTCGCTAACTCCCCCTTGGGCTTTCTACTCAAAGCATCTGCTACCACATTCGCCTTGCCCGGATGATAGTGGATGTCAAATTGATAATCTTTCATAAACTCTAGCCATCGGCGTTGCCACATATTTAAATCTTTCTATGAAAATAAATATTGCAGCGATTTATGGTCCGTGAAAAGACTGAATTTCTCCCCTAGGAGATAATGCCTCCAAATCTTCAAGGCAAAAACAACCGCAGCAAGTTCCAAGTCATGCATCGGATAATTATTTTCATGGGGCTTTAGCTTGTGGGAAGCATACGCAATAGCCTGTCGTTCTTGTTGAAGTACACCTCCCAATCCTTATAGAGATGCGTCGGTGAAGACTAGATATTCCAACCCCGTCTTTGGCAATGCAAGGACTGGAGCAGAAGTCAACTTATCCTTAAGCTCATCAAAAGTAGCCTGACAAGAATTATCCCAAATAAACCTCACCCCCTTCCGAGTTAAATTTATCAAAGGGCTAGCAATTTTTGAGAAACCCTTGACAAATCGACGGTAATAACTCGCCAAACCCAGAAAACTATGAATCTTGGTAGGTGTCGTGGGCTGACCCCACTCCCTCACCGCAACCACCTTGCTTGGATCTACCGAAATACCCTGGGCTGTCATAATGTGACCCAGAAACTTCACTTCCTGCAACCAAAATCGGCACTTCTCAAACTTAGCATATAATTGGTGATCCCTCAACCTTTGTATGACCAAGCTCAAAAGAGTAGCATGGTCAGATTCCGTCTAAGAATACACTAGAATATCATCAATAAACACGATGACAAACCGGTCCAGGAAGTCCCAAAATACCCTATGCATGAGGTCCATAAACAGGGAGGGAGCATTGGTTAGTCCAAAGGGCATAACCAAAAATTCATAGGATCCATACCTCGTCAGAAAAGTGGTCTTGGACAAATCTTGTTCTCGTATCCTCAATTGGTGATACCCCATCCTCAAGTCTATCTTAGAGAAGTATGGCGCTCCTCTAAGTTGATCAAACAAATCATCAATTCGAGGCAACGGGTATTTGTTCTGGATAGTGACTTTATTCAACTCTCTGTAGTCAACACATAACCGGAGAGAACCATCCCTTTTCTTCACAAATAACACCGAAGCGCCCCATGGTGACGTGCTATGCCGAATGAATCCCTACTCTAAGAACTGCTAAATTTGATCTCTTAACTTCCTCATATCAACGGCAGCCATGCGGTACAGAGATCTTACAATCAGTCTCGTTCCCAGTGATAAATCAATTACAAATTTGATCTCCTTACTCGGAGGCAAACCTAGTATTTCCCGAAACACATCTTGGAAATCTCTAACAACCGGAATAGATTCTAAGGGAACAACTACATCTCGAGAAGTCTCCTCTGCGATACAATACAAGTAAGTGCTAGTACCTCCTTCTAAACGAGGCATAACTACCAAAAACAATTCTTGCCCCGGAACGGCAAAAACTATACTCTTCCCGTAGCAATTAACTATCGCATGATACTTCACTAGCCAATCCATACCCAAAATCATATCATAGCCGACCATGCCTAGGACGAGCAAATCGGCCTCAAAGCACAAATTACCAAGACTAATTCCTATTTGTTTACAAACAAAGAAAATGAGCGAACCATCACCCATATAGGACTCAACACTAGTGAAGGTACTCTTTGTAGATTTAATCAACTATGTAGACTGAGCAAAACTTCAAGAAATGAAAGAGTGAGTCGCACCCGTATCAAATAAAATGCGACCCATGTGCCCCTGAATAAGAAACTTACCCTCAATAGTTGTGGAGCAGGAGGAAGCATAGCATCCTGAATATGATAAACACGCCCATACTGTAGCTGACCTTGCTGTGGAGGAGCAACTAGATTAGGTACCTATGGTGGTAGATAAATCTGTGGATGCTGAAGAACCCTAAGAAGCTGACCCCCAACCAACAGGGGACACTCCTTCTTGTAATGACCCGACTCCCCACATTGGAAGCACCGTCCCGTCGTATTCTCCGGATTTCAGCCCCGATTATTTCTAAACTAGGTAACACCTTAGCCCAGATGGCCCCTACCCCCGTGACCACCCCAACCTGTTTGTTGTTGTTGCGGGGCACCCTGACCGTGCCTATTGTTATTTCCACCCAAATTAAACCCACCAAAACGTTGCCTTTTTGACAAGTCCCCTTGCTGGGGATCATTTTCTTTTTGCTTATTGTGACACCCCGCCTAATTAAATACCGGGCGATCACTCCTTTATTAAATTAAATCAAGGTGAACAGTTGGTTCATTCTCAGCATCACTGTCGATAAAAAAAAAAATTCCAATTTAACACCCTAAATAATTAAGCTAAGTGTCAAAACCAATTTTAAACATTAACTTCCAAATTTTATTTAAAGAAAAGATTTATTTATTTTATTAACAAAGGTCAATGAATAAAATTCACGCCACAATAAACTGGAACCAAAAATTCAATATATAAAACATCCATCAACGAATGTCAACATGCGAGAAAATAAAGTAATACATCCATCCTGAACAAAATCCCATAATAACGAACTAGGAAACAACTGAAATAACAATGTCCCAACATAAAGAAATAATGGAAAGGGCTACATATGCCCATCTGAATGAAAATGCTAGGAGTGGATCTGAATGAACGAAGTCGTCTAATCAAAAGACCTGCAACTCCCACCTAAGCTGCAGTGCGTTCCTTCCAAAAGATCCTAAGCAAGACACCCCTGTGGCTGGGCACCTGAAATACATACATATATATATATATACAAGGGGGAGAGGGAGAGATAAAACGGGTCAGAGCCCGAAAGTGTGTATGATTTAAAATTAGTTTAGCAAGTATTTAAATTGATACAGGCCAATGCAATAACATATTGGTTCGACACTCTCTTGAGAAATTCTCACCTCTCTTCTAGTGTGAACGCCTATCGTACTAACCTTCCCCAAATGGTTTAACTTAACATATTATCATACTAACCTTCCCAATAATTTAGTTTATCTTAACTTACTCACAAGTTTTAAAAACCGAACAATGTCAACGTGTGAAAAGGGTACTTTCAAAGTGTAGCACAACTCTCGTTTTAGCTTCCTTAATTTATAAAGTTTCCAAGTGTCATATTACACTCTCATAAAACAAGTATTTCCAATATGATTCATCAAACATGACTTACTTACCAAATCACAGTAGGTAGTTCCAAGTCTCAGAACTTCATATATATATTAAATACTCGTGTAATATATATATATTCTAATGGCACCCCACATAAAAATTATGGTGCGGGCATACTCTGCTATTCAATCCCCGTATCAATCGCACTAAGGGAAATACAAGTTCGGAATCACTCTCGAACTGTATCAATACAAATACAAACAATATTGAGGCGAAGTATAGTTTCCAAGTCCAAGAGGTCAGCACATACCCTCGCGTCTCTTAGGACCGTGACTACCGATTCGATAGTCTGTACCTAGGATTCCTATCTTCTAGGGTACGAATCAATATCCCCCATAAGGCAACACAGGATAAGACCGTCCCAGTGCGATAACCTCAGGGATAGCAAGTAGCGCGGGTACGTTTTTCACATGTATATAATATATGCACACACAATCATATAAATATACTACTTTCATCATATTAATATAGGTCACTCTCGTTACCCATAATTACAACATTTATCCTTAATTTCACATTATTAGTATTACGCATAAGGTTTCGTCTCTAACCTTAACTCGAAGGGTTTTCTCACTAGTTATGGAACACTCATGGGTTCTATCCATCCAAGTAACAAATTCAGTAGGTAGACATCTATTCACTATCGTAGGTATTCGTCATAATCCCTTAGTTGGAATACGTAGTTCATCATTCCTTAATTAATTATCCCTAAAACACAATAATCATATCATAATAAAGTTCTCAACACTTGATCATATGTCCTACTGGTCTCTCCTATATCCCAAAACATTTTATTTAATAGGCCCAAGGATTATTCCATGATAAATTAATTCAACTAATTAAACATGGGGAAATAAGAGGCTGCCAGGAAGGGTCGATCGATCGATGGCTGGGGCTCGATCGATCGAACTTTCGATCGATCGACGCTCTAGGGTCGATCGATCGATCAAGCAGGTCTGCGAAAATTCTGTAGAATTGCAGTTGCGGGTTTCACCAAAATTCTTCATTCAAATTCATATTTTCCAACCCTAATCGTCCCAAAACTTATACCACAAACATAATAACATATTACCAGATGCTTCTAACGTTAAGCATGCGTATAACCATCATTAAACATGATTAAACAACCTAAAATCTCATCTAATCATCAAGAACCCTAAGTTTTCTTAACTTCTATTCTAATCAGTTTTTCTCCAGAATTTCCTTACACATAATCATCAAAATTCGTGGGTTAATCATCTTCATCATATAAGACTTCCAGAATATGGTTTTAATCTTTTCTACATGTAAATTCCTATCAAAAAGTGGGGTTTTCTTCCATAGATTATACTCCTAATCATTCCTAACTAATATGAATATTGCACCAACAAAAATACGCAAGTTAAACACTTGCCTGGGATTTCAGAGGTCTGGTTTCCTGCTGGTATTGGTGTGGTTGCGTTCTCCTCCTCGCGATCTACGCGTTGGTGGTGACGGTGGTGCAAACGGTGGCCTTTTGGCCTTGGATTGCCTTGGAGTTCTCTCCTCTCTTCTCCAATGGCCATCATTTGATTTGTGAATGTTCTAACCCTAAGAGGCTGACCTAATGGCTGATATAGGTTGGCTGAAATTCGTGGGTTTAATTACCCTATTTTGTAAAATGACCAAAATGCCCTCCCGGGTCACTAATTAAGCCTAAAAACATCCCGAGACCCAAACTAAACCCCTGGGTATACTTTTCTGACTATCTCGACCCTTCCGGACGAGTTGGCGTACTTAAAACGACCATACGAACAACTTATAAAACATTCACTTTTTATTTAACAAAATAAGCCCCGACGTGACACGGGCACGTCCTTACTTAAATTTCCGAAATAGTCATTTAATTCACTTATGACATTCAATATAACCAATATAATATATTACTATGCTCATCCAGTAATATGCAACAAATAACAAATTTCCAATAATTACTAACTCTCGTCACGCTAGTAAATATTTAAAGCAACATTCCGGATTAAAATTAAATTAATTTATCTCAATTAAATTTAATAAATCCCATAATTTAAAAGCTATAAAAATACGGGGTATTACACTTATTACCCGAAGATTGGGTCAAAGGAAATGCTCCTCCTCCAGTCCCACTATCTCCAGGTTTTCCCGCTTGCCCCACCACTGTAGCTTTCTTGCCACTCTGCATATACAACTGATGTTCTAGGCAATGGAGCAATGCCGCATTCATTACCTCACCAAAAGTTTGTAAGGTTGGATTACCCAGAAAATGTTTTTGGATCCTCCAGTTCAAACCTCCCATGAACTTAGAAACCTTCCTCTCTTCCGGAGTCACCTCGTTCGGTACAAAACTTGCTAACCAGGTGAACTCCTCTTCATATTCTGCCACGGATCTCTCACCTTGCACCACATCCTGAAGCTTCCTTCTCATCTCCCTATGAACTGTAGGAGGGAAATACTTCTGGTAAAACAAAACCCAGAAATCAGTGATAGTCATGGTATCTCTCTGCTCTGGCGTAGTTATCGATTCCCACCAATGTAATGCAGCCCCAACGAGTTTAAAAGTAGCAAGGACTTGTTTCCTCTCCTCACTACACTCCACCATTCGAAGATGGCGTTGCATATCCTTCTTCCACTGATTAGATCTAATAACATCAGAACCTCCATCGAATTTCGGGGGATGGCCCTTTAAAAAGGACTCTCTAACTCTCTCCCACGGAGAAGGTCCCGTAGGAGCTTGTACATCCTGCGGTCATTGTTGTTGAGCTTATGGCATTTGCTGACCCATGGCGGTCATAGCAGCATTAACCGCTTGGGCCACGATATTTACTACATCAACAACATTTATTGTTCCTTATGGCGGCGGTGGAGGACCAACCTCCTCTGTTAAAACTCTATTCCTTCTATATGGGCGAGCTCTCTTAGGCGGCATCTGAGATGAAGAAACAAATAGAGTTAGAATACTATTTAAATTAATCTATCTTGTAGAAGATCGCAACCATAAGTAACAAAGCAGTATTCTAACTCTATTCGTAGAGTTACAAACACACACAATCACACATTACTTGTTTGATATAAGCAATAACAAGAGAAGAAAAACATTTTATCTCTAAAAATACTTGTTTTCTTTATTAGTTCTTATCTTTGAGAGAATGTACGCGTGGGTGTTATATAGTTTGAAAACTTATCACCCAAACAAGAAGTTTGGCTTAAATAATTGAATACCAACAATAATTGCCTCCACTTTGTTTGGATCAACCTTCACACCATCACTTGAGACAACATAACCTAAGAATACTAAACTATTTTTCAAGAAGTCACACTTCTTCAATTTAATTTCTACTCACCCAATACATCAAAAACCTTTTGAAGATGCTCAATATGTTGATTTTGCTCTTTGTTATACATAAGAATGTCATCAAAGTAAACCACAATAAACTTACCAATATAAGGGTTGAATATGTGATTCATAATACGCATAAATATCCAAGGAGCATTAGAAAGACCAAATGGCATCACTATCCATTCAAATAAGTCATCCCTAGTCTTGAAAGAAGTTTTCCATTCATCTCCTGGTCTTATGCAAATTTGATGATACCCACTTCAAAGATTAATTTTTGAAAAGATTACATCCCCACAAAGTTGGTCTCATCAAGTTGAGGAATAGGAAAACGATACTTAATGGTAATTTTATTCGCCGCCCACTATCAACACACATCTTCTAAGATTTATGTTTCTTAGGACCAAGTAATGCCGAGATAACACACGAACTCATGTTCTCTATAATCAAACCTTTCTCCAATAAGGCATTAATTTTCTTTTAAATATCCTCAAATTTTTTAGGATATATTCGGTAGGCTACTGGAAGCATAAAACATAGGACAAGGGCAATACCGTGCTGACTCTCATCAATAGAAGGCGGGATGAAATTTCCTTTAGCACCACATCATAAAATTTATCGAGCAAAGTGTGACAACCAGCTCACCAAAATATCGGGTGGCCTGCCCGATACTCCAATATAACGAAATCATGTATGGAATCATTCTCAGCATCACAACAATATAATAAGTATACGGGGAAACCACCCAATAATTCAGAAAACGGGTGGCCAAAATTTTTGTTTTATTTTAAGTTAAGGAATAATTTAAACAACCCAATTTAAAAAGAAAGTGGAATCCCAAGAACTTATATTACATCCACAACAAGAATACAATAAGAGGACCAAATATGTTGTCGGTCAATAGGTACATACAATGTATTACAACAGTTTAATAATTTACATAATACATTCATTAGACAGTTACAAAAGTTTGGGCCACATGCCCGAGTGAAAGACCCGATCATAACTAGATTACAAAAAAATGAAGGTGTCTAACAACATATCCCGTAATATTCGCAAATTATTATGGCTCCCCAAAAGCACCAGAGTAGGAAAATTAGAATGGGCGCCCTTGCGGCGGAGCACCAGAGCGGATATAAAATTCATGCACAACAAGAAAAATGAACGGGTCAGGTCCCAGTTTTATATGATCACCAGATTAATAAAAAGCATGAAAATTATGAATAGTTGATCATGAATGATAAAGATGAGAATCTAACAACATAATCTCAAAGCATAATACGACAATTTAAATGATTATAAATTTTATTTAATTATGCAAGGGGCTAAAATTAGACATCATTAATTAAAAGTCTCCATCATTATTCACTATTTCATTTCATTTCTCCATTCCTTATCAGGAATGTAATTCCTATCATATTCTCTTTGTGTCATTTCTCATACATCAAGTCCCACTTGATTTAGAATTATTAAATTCATATACATATAATGATTCTAAGACCGCCCCTTCGAGTTTCCCCACTGGGCGCGCCCCTAAATGACTATCATCTTCCAGGGTCTATCAACAAGACAACCTCGGCACCTAACGGAACGTCGGGAAGTGTCCGTATGCCTGCGAGTGAGACATAACCACACCCCGGAATTACGCGCAAAATAAAACTTATAACAATCCATCATATGGCCGAGGACTATAGTCTCCTTGCGTTCATTAGTCAGGGGACATCACCTCATGCGCGAACTTCCCTTATGATAGCATTTAGAGAGGTGTGTTTAAGTAAATTAGCATTTACCATTTAAATCTCATTTTCATTTCCATTTTTCATATGTATGTTTCATTTTATTTGAAACCATAATCATTGAATATTCTCATTAGTATTCATCGTATACTAAGTCCCGAATTATTCTCCAAGAGGTCACAATATTTATACAAGTCACAAGGTTTTATATACCTCAATTGAGCCCGTAAAGTCTCCAAGTATGTGCTTACAATTCCTAGACTCCTAATAATTAACTAAAGGAAAGAAATGTCCTAACCCCAATTTCTACACCCATGAAATAAGCCCCGTTTAACCCATTTCTAATGTAGGGTAGTGACCCAACTCATCTAAAATTCTAAGACTCTTTGTTTACTTCATACAAGAAGGTTCCTAGCTCCTAAGCCTAAAGGAAAGGGTTGTAATTGAGCTAAGAAAAATCACTCAAAAATACAGGATTTTTGAATCGATTCGGCTTGGCTGAATCGATTCGGTCAGAAAAGCAAATCGATTCGGACCAGCCGAATCAATTCGGTCAGGAAACATGACTTTTTGCATAATTTCTGAAATGATTCGGATAGTCCGAATCGATTCGGCCCATTCAGACATGTAAGCTACCCCTTGAGCGAATCGATTCGCCCTGGCCGAATCGTTTCGCCCCTACGAATTGGCCAAGTTTGGTTATGGATTCTTGGACTCCTAAATTCTCCCCAACTCAAATCTACCCAAACCAAGATCATTTAACACAATCAACTACTCATAAATACATCTAGCAACCATAAATAACCCCAATAAACATCTAAATTAACTTTCAAGGGTTCAAAACCTACAAATCCATTTAAAACCCAAAAATTGTTAAACCATAACCAATCCACAACAATCAATACCATTTATTCATCTTAAACCATATATTAGCAAGTAGAGAACTTGCCTTGGTTTTCAAATCTCAGATTTTCTTGTAGTAGCAACAATCTCCAAGCTTGAATCTCTCTCTTTTCTTCTTTCTCTCCAAAGTTCTCTTCCTCTCTAGGTTTAGCAAATACACATAAGGGAAATAAATGAAATGCAAGACTTAAATCGTTCCTTAAGTCTAAATTCCCAACTTAAATGGTTATTACCACATTAAAATGACTCCCAATGCGCATTCAAGCTATAACCAGTCAAAAGTGCCCGAAACATAAAATACAATATGGCACTTATTTCGACTATCTCGTACATTTCGGGACTAACTACGCCCTCCAAATTGTCATTTGGAAATTTTGTAACTCATTTCAAGTTTCAGTTTCATTTTAAACCATAAATGTCATTTAAATTATATGACACTATAAAACACAACATGGTGATATTGACTTACACATACAGTAAATATGCAACAATTTAGTAAATATTAACTTTTAACTCGTTTAATTAATATTTACTCCATATTCTAGCATTTTATATAATTACTTCACACAGTAAATAAATATAAACTAGGTTCTCAAAAGCGAGGGTTGTTACAAAAAGGTTGTAAGTTAGGTGGGACTTCGAACCTCTCTTTATTTTCCTCTATGAGAAGTGCAACGGGTGTGAAAATTAATATTTCAAAGTCATTGATCATCCTCCACATGGGCTACATATAAGCTTCTTCAAATAACAAGTGATTCTCCTTGGTCTTCATATAAAACATCACCCTCACTTTCATCTTCATCACTATAATTTTTTTCCACATCTTCATTGACGTCCACCTCCACTAATGAAACAATCTTTTGATTTGGATATTCAGATGCAATATGCCCAAAGTCGTGACATTTAAATAATGGTGAGAATGTCAATTTGAATATCCTTGCTGAATTGATTTGCTCTTTATATCTTTCTTCGAAGGTAGCTTGAAAGATTTCTTCGAAGGCTTGGAAATAGAAGTACTCCCTGATTATAACCTCCATCATGACTCTAACTTCGAACACTACTTTTCTCCTTGAGTTGCTTATCCACCTTTAGAGACAAATGAACACATTATTATAAGTCCAATATGGTTGCAATTGAACAAAATTTAAAATATGAGTCCTTAAACCACTAAGATAATGAGCAATTATTTGATCCTCTGACTCGAATAATACACATCGCATCATGAGATGATCAAGTAGTCTTGAATACTCCTCCACGGACAACTAATTTTTATGAAATTGTGAAACTTAATAAAAGCATCTTGTACGTAATGACTAGGAAAAAATATTTTTAACTCCTTTTTCATCTTCTTTCAAGTTACAATTATTCTTTTACCTTCACATTCACGTTGCTTCTTTAAGTGTTCCTACCAAGTTGAGGTATGCTTCTTCAACTTTATGGCAACTAATTTCACTTTTTTTATTTCTAGAATTTCATAGTAGTAAAAGATTCTCTCCACGGTGTTGATCCAATCAATGAATTCATCACTTTACATTTGACCATTAAATTCTTGGATCCTAATTTTTATATAAGCATAGTGATAGGGTTGGTTACTTCCACATATACGTTTCAAAGGAGCCTCTTATTCTGATGCATGGTCATGAGCATTATAAATGGGGTTAATTTCCTCTTCATCATGTGGAAATTCATTATAACTACTGCAATCCATCACATTCCTAAGATTCAAAGCGTACTAAATGCTGTTAGATTTTTTCACATGTCCCCTAAATTCATCTAGTTCAATGTCACGTAAGTCTCTTTCACATACCGGTGCACCAATATTCGGGCCATGACGATAGTTGCTGGCCATCAAAACCAAGTCTCTGATACCAATCTGAAATTGGATAATAAAAAAGAAATATATAACCCAAGTGTTAAATGAGGTAACCCACTCAAACTCTAAGGATAATTAAAGAGAAATATATAACACAAGTAACCCACTCAAACTCTAAGGAATCCACTGAAGAGAGGGAGAAACACTCATCTCCAATTGGAATCCACCAAAATGTTAAGAGCAAAATAAGAAAACTTCGCTTCTTATACAAAAGTCTGTTTATAATCTCAAATCAAATTATCCTTGTTTCATATATCCTTAGCCCTTATATAGGTGCTTGGAACAACTCTCCAGCAATGGGTGTTAAGATATATTAAATATAACGTCGAATAAACTAGAAGTTAGAAAACTAAAAGACTAGACCCTTGGACTCAAAACTAATTTGCCAATAAGTTAGGCATCACTTAAAATGCATGCCACTCTATGTGTACATTTAATTAAAAGGTCATACATATACCAATTGAAAGGTATATACATTATATTTCCAATGAGGTTTGAATCATGCCATTTGGACTTTTAAGGGAGGAGTTATGACCATTTTCATAAATGGTGTTTCTGCTGTCGGTATAATCCGAAAATAAACTGTAGAGCTTCTTCAAGCCCATTTATTGAACCATGACACTTCTAAGTACTTGTATTAATATCAAAGTTGCTCGTGCATAAAAAAAGTTCAGCATGTAAATATGTGAAATTGATGAAATTAGAAGATTATATTGACCAAAGATTGATAATCATAGTAAGCCCAACATATTTGTATAAAAGGAAAAGAATCCTCACATCATTATTATTCCCTTCCATGAAAGGATGTATGGATTATCCTTATATTTATAAGTGATAAGGAATGGACACTTCATGGCCGAAGTTGCATTGAACCACTAAAGATATACACTTACCAATTAAGAAAACATGAACATACCCACTTTCAGTTTCAGGGTGAGTGAGGAAAAGAAGCACCAAGTCAGTGAGTATATTTATATTGTTGTGCATTGGGAGACATCCCAAATGGAAATATAAATTAAATAACATCTAACAACAATATAACTTCCAACAAATTACCCTCTCCATATGACAACAAAGTATGACATCCCAAAAGATAGTACAAATCGAAAACCATAAATACTAACTAAAATAGTTGTGAAGATATTCAATCTTATAAAAAAATTAGGATCAATTTTCAATTTTTTAGTATTTATTCATGTCTATAACAGCACCCAAAAAATATATATTGGTAATCAAGGCACTACCTATTCAAGTCTGTGACAATTAACGACCTATTATAAAAAAAATCCCCGCCCCCTCTTTCTGTCTCTACCCTTTTTAACTTGTAAAAATGATTTTAGTCTAATTATGGGTATTACACTGTTCTACACTAATAAATTAGAAATGAATAAATTCGTAAAAAGGTAAAAGTATCTCCTATACAGGATAATTTGAGAGAAAATCAGTGTTGGTTGCTTTGAACATGTTAAACGTAAGTCAATAGATGCTTCGCAAGATATAATGATTTAGTTAGTATTGATGGTAACGATATGGGTAGAGGTTGACCCAAATTGACATGGTAGGATATTATAAATAATGATATGATATGATGTGGATATTAAGGGAAAATGAAAAATTAAGATTCATGTAGCCGATCGCAAATAATTCAAAAATGCTTTATAGAGTTGAGTACACTGTTTTCCATTAATACGCAAACTTACAATAGATTGAGCTTTTGATAATTAAACAACAATACAATAGACCCATTCAACTTCGATAAATAACACAGTTTCAACTGGAGTGGGGGTGGGAAGAAAAGCCGTAATATTCAAACCATCGGGATTGTAGAAAATTAACCTCACCAAGAATAAAATTAGATAAAGAGAGATTAAAAATAGCAAAAAAATCCTACGGTTTCATAATTATGACAAATGAATTGTTTTCAAGTCGATATTGTTTGAAAATTGGTGTATAAAAAATCGATAAATAACTCAGTTTCAACTGGAGTGGGGGTGGGGAGGAAAAGCCTTAATATTCAAACCATCGGAATTTAGAAAATTAACCTCACCAAGAATAAAATTAGATAAAGAGAAATTAAAAATAGAAAAAAATCCTATGGTTTCATTATTTTGATAATTGAATTCTTTTCAAGTCGATGTTGTTTGAAAACCGGTGTATAAAAAACTTACTCGGTGTTCAACGTTGAGGATCTGAAGCTCTAATGAGAGGTCTCAATAGCTACCATTGTACCACGTCCACCTTACTAAACACATAAATATCATCATAATATGCAGGGTAGAAAGAAAATACCTTATAAAGAACGTCAATCATAGTAATCCTCATGCATAAAATAAATTAATAAATTAAAAACCAAATAATCAAGAACCTTGAAGACAACATGAGGCCTCATTCGATAAAGGATAAGTATAAAATTCAACATTTTAAGAATATAGACTACTAATACCTTTATTCAAACACCAAATAAGAGCATTGTCTGCGAGTGTATGTCGCCGATAAATGTGAAGAAAAGAAATGACAGTTAATCAAAAGTTATAATTGATAAATGTGAAGAAAATAACGTGCCATTATTATTTTTAATAAAAAAAATACAATTTTTAATAGGGGACATGCTATTTGATCACCATTTTACCTTAAACATGGCTAAGACGATCTAAAGGCACAACATATAAGTATTAAATGGACACCTTAGTTTATGCTTACCCTACAAAAGAATGACTAACCACTTAGAAGACTAGGTTATCATGTCTCTTCATTTGGTAGTGCATAACTATTTGAATGTTGAGGAAGAATAAGCATAAAAGGTAAAGAAGCATATGGAGGCAGATGGAGGGGGGGGGGGGGGGGGGGAGGGGGCTTGGCCCATGCAAATATTTTCAAACTTTCTATAGCAACAAGTTTTTTTTATAGGTGTTGTATATTTTTTAATATGGTTTGGCCCCTCCAAAAGTCATGTCTGTTTTGTCCACAACTCAACCAAAGGACAAAAAAGACATTTTAAGGTTTAGGTTAATATATAGCAAGAAAACTCAATCAAATGGTTTCCACTTTTAACTTTTACCAAACAAATAAATTCAAAAGAGAAACCACCTGCTAGGCTGCTGCAAAAACCCAAATTCAAAGAAACCAAACAACACCAAAATTTAACCACTGTGGGAAAGTAGCAAATTTGAGTTGGTTTTACGAGGTATTTTTTTTCTTCTCCTTTTTTTTGTTAGTTACAATTCAATATAACAAAAAGTATATTGTAACAGTTTATAAAATACAAAGTTGGGGAAATCCGATGGCTATATTTTGTAGTTATTTGTCAAGTCCCATCCCATGCTTTTGATTTATGTTATTTTATAATGACTATTTGCTGGAGTATGGTATGGTTTGAACAAGAGTATTAGAAAATTTTAAAATTGAAATTGTAATAGTCTTGGTAATCTTAGTTAGAGAGTGTAAATTAAAATTGAAATTGTTACATTAAACAGTTTTTTTAATATAATTTCAAATATGTGATATTGTTTGTTATTCTAACAATTACACATCTATATAGGGGGATTTTATTAAATTAAATATTTTGAATATAGGATTTAAGTTTTAATTTAAAATCATCATTTCTGTAATTGTAGTTTAAAATCATTTCTTTATGTTTTAAAATTTTGGCAGTTAGTCAAGGTCAAGAGAACAACTAGTGATGTATTTTTCAAGAAAGGTGGTGTTGAAAGTTTAGATGTTAGTTCACCGATTTCCAATGAACAATCTTCCTCTAATGTCGAAGCTGAACAATGACCCTCCAAGGTTTCCAATATCAGCTCGATTGAAAAACATCCAAATTTTTTCGAACGTGATCTTGGATTATGCCAACAAATATAGGAGTATCCATATAATCATCGTGATGAACTTTTACGAGGTTATATTAAAGTCGGTACATATCAACATCTTCTTTACCAATACCCATTTAATTAAGATAAACATCCTCGTCGATTTAAAGATTCTTGGTTCAAAATGTTTCCAAATTGGTTGGAATACTCTCCAACTACTAATGGGATTTATTATCTTCCTTGGTTTCTTTTTACCAAAGCATCGGGTTGCCCCTGGGTCTAAAGCATTCACGGTGGAGGGATTTCGTTCATGGAATACAGTTAATTGTGGTGTCAATTGTGCTCTTTTAAATCATGTTGGTAAAGATCCAAATTAGTTGCACAAGAATGCTATGGAGTATTGCCATGATCTCATTAACCAATCGCAACATATTGAGAAGATTGTTGAAAAACAATATTTTGAAATTGTGAAAAACAATAGATTGAAATTAAAGACTTCAATAGATGCAGTTAAATGTCTCACATTTCAAGCTTGTGCTTTTAGAGGACTTCATGAATGGCAAGAGTCAATAAATCGGGGAAATTTTATTGAATTGATAAAACTTTTTGCATCCTATAGTGAGGAGGTTGCTGCATTGGTCTTAGATTGAGCTACTCAAAATGCTATATACATTTCTCATGCGATTCAAAAGGAAATTTTACAAATCTATGGAAGGAAAATTTGGGAGATCATTCGGGAAGAAATTAATGATGCTAAATTTTGTATTATTGTGGACAAGTCCCGGGATGAAGCAAAAAGGGAGTAAATTCCCATTGTTCTCAGATTTATCGCTAAAATGGATTTATACGGGAATAATTTTTTGATTTAATTCATGTAGGTGATACCATGTCATTGACTTTGAAGAAAGAAATATCACATATCCTTTCTAATAATAATCTTAATATACAGAATATGAAAGGTCAAGGATATGATGGTGCTAGTAATATGCGTGGAGAATGGAATGGGTTGCAAGCCCTTTTTTTTTAAATGAGTGTCCTTTTGCATACTATATTTAATAACTTGCTCATCGTCTGCAATTAGCACATGTGGCTTCTTCATGAGAGGTTTTACCGTTCATCAATTTTTTAATTATTTACCCTTAATTGTTAATGCAATTGGTTCCTCTTGTAAACGGAATTATCAATTAAAAATTTCTCAAGTGGAAGAAATTGCAAAAAAACTTGCCATTGAAGAAGTTGAGTCCGGTGAAGGTTTAAATCAAATTAGCACTTTAAAACGGGCCAGAGATACCCGATGGAGCTCTCATTTGGGATCTCTTCATATCTTCATATCTTTATTTAATGAAACTTATCCAGTCTTAAAAATGTTATTGCTGATGGAACAAGTTATGATGATTTGATCACTTCTTTTATATTCATATTTACCTTACATCTAATGAGAGAGATCATGGGTATTAGTGATGATCTTTACCAATCCTTACAACGTAAATCCCAAGATATAGTGAATGTAATGCATTTGATATCAACAATAAAATCTCTTATGCAAAAGTTGAGAGAAGATGGGTGGAATCCTTTATTAGATAAAGTGAAATCATTTTGGGAAAAGCATAAGATATAAATTCCTAATGTGAGTGCTCGTTATTGTGGTGGTTGGGGTAGATCTCAGGAAAGGGACATTATAATTGAGCATCATTTTTTTTTGAAGTGTTTACTACTACAATAGACTCTCAAATACAAGAATTGAATCATAGATTTAAAGAAGATGTGATAGAGTTGCGTATTCTGAGCACAACCCTTAACATTTATGATTCTTATAAGTCATTCAACATTGATGATATTTTTAAACTTGCAAACAAATTCTATCCTAATGACTTCGATGGACAAGAGAATTTGTGTTTGATGTCTCAACTGGAGCATTATGATCTTGACATTCATATAAATATTGAGCTGCAAAGGGCATCCAAAATTTCTGAGTTATGCCAAGTTTTGGCGAAAACAAGAAAAGCTATAATTTATTCCCTTGTTGATAGTTTGATTCGCCTAGTGTTAACTCTCCCCATTTCAACTGCAACAACGGAACGTGCAGTTTTGGCCATGAGTCTCATTAAGACTACGCTATGGAACATGACTTTCTTGTATATTATTTGATTACATATATCGAGAAAGAAATTGCCCGAGATTTTGAAGTTGATGACATTATAGATGATTTTTATGAAATGAAGGAACACCGATCACAATTTGTGATGCCAAAAATTCCTATGTAGTTAGGGTCATTTTTTTTATAATTATCCGTGTTAATGGTGTCTATGTTAATAAAGATCCACGTAGTATTTTTTTAGGATTATTTATTCATTTCCTTTACTTATTCATATTTATATTTTGTTTACTTAATGCTTTGGCCACACCTAATATAAAATTCCTGGATCCGCCCCTGGCAATGCAATTATATAAAATATGAAAATTCAAAAAGTGAAACAAAACCACTATTGATAATTTGAAAGAAATTAAGTCACCTTAATCGCACTCCTTGATGAAAGTTACTTCGGTGTACCTCTGCAACATCAAGCATAACTTCATATTATTTTATGAGATTCAGCCTTGTAAACAACTTCAAGTGCAACTTTAACTTGTTCTTTGAATAACATTCCAATTTTAGGGATCCATTGTTCATATCATTGGAAAATTAGAAAGTGGCCTAGTAATTAGTCATGCCTCCTAAAGAATAGATGCTAAAGACTAAGTGAGAAAAAACTATATTTATAGTGTAACTGAATAAAAATTGAAGCCTTGCCAAAATGAAGTTTAAACAAATTCTTCTTTTGTAGTTCTCCATATATTCAAACGCAAAAGAGATTTGAAAAAATGGAAAGAAAAATATTAAAAATTTCATTAGAATTCAACAAAAGAGAAATATAAAATTAACATAGATGATGGCCCGAGGTTGTGCTTTTCATGAGCAGGTGCATTAGTAGTTTTTAGATGTACTTACCAACTATTTAGTGGTACATAAACTTCAAAATAATTGAAATTACTTCTCATTCTCACGATAACCACTTAAAGTATGTTGAGATGTACATAACAAATAAACATTTAAACACTTAGATATTACATGAGGCAAAATGTAATATAATCATTTTCTTGCAATGATTTGCAATACCTCGGATTTTCAAATTAAGCATAGTGATTATCTTGTAATTTGAGTACACTCCCTAGTTGTAGGTTAATATAATCTATTCCTAACACAGTGTTAATGTGTTTAGAAATTAGGAATGGGTAATGAATAGATTATCGTGTCCATAAGACATCAGAAAAACTAATCAAGAATGAGAGTCCACGACTCCTTATACTAATTGATAAGAGACATCTCACCATAATACTAACTTATGATATATCAAATAAAATAGTGGAAGGAATGGTGTCTATTGGTATTGATTTTAGTTGCTTTTTCCTAACCTATACCTTACTTCCCACATTTATATTATGATGTCTAAGTTCCCAAATCACACAGAATGATTAAAACCCTACACTAAATCAATTCCACTAAATCACCCTAATATTTACAGTAAGAAAATTACGAAATATTTCTACAAAAATACGAAATATATCAAGAACTTGATAGGTTCCTTAATAGAATCTCTATTAATCTATGGTGAATAACGCCTTGCTCTGTCATCCATTGTAATATATCTCTTTATATTCATAAGCATGAACTGAAATGTTACAATGGATGATAGGGCAAGGTGATATTCACCATAGATTAATAGAGATTCTATTAATGAGTTTAACAAGTTCTTGACATACGCATCATTGGTATGAAATATAGTAGTTATAGACATCCTATTTTGGATTCTGTTTCATTAAGAGTTCAAAATGTAATTCCTTAGATTTAAGCCCAATGTAAGGGTTAGTTATAATGTTTCATTTTACTATCAAAATTAGTACCTAGGGCTAAGGAACCCATTTTATACTGAATGAAAGGAGAAAAAATGTAAAATTCCAAAAAATGAGATGAAGTAGAAATTGTCAATATATGAGATCATCCATTAGTATTGTCTTTTCATGCAATGTAGGCATGTCTAGTTTTAATCTTTTATATAAATTATCTCTGTTTGATACCTCCTTTCACTACTTATAACTTTTATGTAATTGTATGCCAATTTATAATTGATAAATATTAGGTCAACATGTAACATGTTCATTTGATTAATAGGGAAATTTTATCATTCTAGACAAAGAGATGAACCACTAGTAGTTTTTCAACTTCTGTATCTAAATATCTTGTTCGAATCATAATCATTTGCCAATAGCAGGCCTTGAATCAAATCTCAAGCTTTATCATACAAAAATGTCCTCAACTATTACAAACTTCAGCATCTGGAACTTAGTTTTGCCATGATATTTATGGAATTATGTAATTTCTATATCCTATACTAAGTATATGAGAAGATTATGATAACCAAAGAAGACAAGCACACACATTTTATTCAAGTCAGAATATGATTCAAAATAATAGTCGATACTAAGGTAGGAATTTGTTAAACATTTTTTTAATATTGATCAGAGTTCAATACGTAATAGCAAACGTGACAATATTAGGAGATAAGGTCTCCCTTCTAATTAAAGAGACAGATACACTGTAACAATTTCATATAATATCGATTATAGAGTATAATCCAAGTATTTCCAGTTGTGAGTATATATTTTAGAGATGAGAATGGAACCTAGATTAGATTATGCCAATTGGTACTAAACCTTGTGTTAATCAATATTGTTTTGACAATCATAATACTGGATATAAACCATAATGTTACATGACGTTTAAAAACAGTTTTGTCATGAATCTAGGATGTTTAAACTTCATGCAATCAAAAAATCGTAATTTCTTTATAACTATGATCCAAACTAACCTTTGTCCATCGCAATTGATTGGAATAAGATGACTTAAATGCTCTTGTCAAAGCTTCTTTTGAATCCCTTCTTAAATATCGCAGAATTACTCTCTTATGTGCCCAGAATATTTGTGAGAAAATACGAATAATAAGAATTTTGGATTTTCTCTCCCTCCTTAGAAACAGTGTGTATTGAGATGACTCTAGATGGTGTTGAGGTCTCTATTTATAAGGGAAAGAGGGCCTAAATCCCAGTGGAGGTGGGACTCTTTGAAGTATCCCACTAATGACACTAACCATCATGTGACTAACAGATAAGATTTACCCAAATCTTTTAATATCTTTATTTATCACATTCCTAATTAATTATCTAACATTTATCAAGACCACATAAATGGGAAATTCATAATTTAATACAATTAAAATTAAATAATTAATTTCATCACTTAACGTTAATTTCTAACAGTCTCCCACTTGGTCTTAATAATTCGTATAATTAGATTAGGTATCATAAGGTTCACAATCGTTGATAAATTTATTTTGCTAAATCAAATGATTCACGGATGCGAGTCATGGCAGTTCCATACTGTTTAAGAGCATGGTTCCTTCCATGTACCACAACACCAATGTTTCATTCAACTGAGCCTTTAATATTGGGTATCATAATGGCCTCATAATGTCCTTTTGAATAAGGGCTATTTTTGTCAACAATAATTCACAATTATATGCATGCATTCACAAATGACAGAAATAATAGAAATCAGAAACACTTTTATTGAATTCAAGTAATAGTGTCAAACAACTAATCCAAAATAGCAATCATAATCTAACTAATCGAGACCCATATCTTTAACATGTTCCATAAAGGTCTTCGGAGATAGTCCTTTCGTAAGAGGATTGCTATGTTATCACGCATACTAATGTGATCAATTGACACTCTTTGTTTCTGAACTTCTTCTTTAACTCATAGGTATTTTATCTCAGTATGCTTAGCAGCCTTAGTATACCTATCGTTCTTCGAGAAGAAGACTGCAATGACATTATCATAATAAATTTTCAGCGGCTTAGATATTGACCCAATAATTCTAAATCCTAAAATGAAGTTTCGCAGCCATAATCCATGATTTGTAGCTTCGAAGCAAGCTACGTATTCAGCCTCCATAGTAGATGATGCAATGACGCTTTGCTTAGCACTTTTCCATGAAACGACTCCTCCAGCCATAAGGAAGACATAACCCGAAGTTCTCTTCCTACTGTCAAGGCATCCCCTAAAATCTGAGTCTGAATAACGAATCACCTCAAGGTGATCAATCTTTCGATATATGAGCATGTAATCCTTGGTCCCTTGCAGGTACCTCAGCACTTTCTCTGCAGCTTTCCAATGGTAAGTCCCAGGATTGCTTTGATATCTGCATAGCATCCTAATGACAAAACTGATATCCAGTCTAGTGCAGACTTGTGCATACAACAAGCTCCCTATGAGCGAATCATAAGGCATTCCTTTCATGTGCTCCCTTTCTAAATCACTTCTAGGGCATTGACTTAAGCTGAAGTTATCCCCTTTCTAAAGTGGAACATTAATGGGATTGTAACTTTTCATGCTAAATCTTTCTAAAACTTTTTTAATGTAAGCTTTCTGAGATAGTCCCAACATTCCTCGTGAACTATCCTGAGATATTTCTATCCTGTTCACAAAGGATGCCTCACCTAAATATTTCATTTCGAAGTGTTTAGAAAGGTACTTCTTGGTTTCACTTAATAAACCAATATCACTACTGGCGATAAGTAAGTCATCAACATATAGTACTAAAAACACAAACTTACTCCCACTGATCTTCAGGTATATACACTGATCAATAGTGTTTTCCTTGAACCCAAAGGATGTAATGGTATCGTGGAACGTAATGTACCATTGACTAGAAGCTTGCTTTAGACCATATATTGATGTCTTCAACATACATACCATGCTTTCCTTTCCTTCCTTTATAAAGCCTTGTGGGTGTGCCATATAGACATCTTCTTCTAAACTCCCATTTAGAAAAGCTATTTTTATGTCCATTTGATGCAACTCCAAATCATAATGAGCCACTAATGCTAATATGATTCTTAATGAGTCCTTTTTTGAAACTGGAGAGAATGTCTCATTATAATCAATGCCTTCTCGTTGATTAAAACCTTTGGCAACAAGTCTAGCTTTATGTTGTTCGATATTGCCTTTTGAGTCAAGTTTGTTCTTAAAGATCCACTTGCACCCAACTCTTTTTTGTCTTTCTAGAAATTCAACTAACTCCCAAACTTTCTTGTCATTCATAGATTTTATTTCTTCATTCATGGCATTAGCTCATTTATCTGAACCATCACTACTTACATCTTTTTTATTAGAAAGTGGATCATTGATATTCCCTATGTTAAATTAGGTCTCTTGAAGGTATACCACATAATCATCCGGAATTGTCGATCTCCTTTCTCTTTAAGATCTTCTTAATGGCACTTCCTGTGGTGCATCAAAAGTTTCATCGATTATAGTCTCATTATGTGGTTGTTTATTTGGTTGATTATTCACTTGTTGTTCATTAATATTGATTGGGTTAATGACCGGTTCAACAACTAAATTATTAGGAATAACAGGTATGTTATGAACTCTAGGTATAGGAATTTATACCCTGACTTGTCGAATGATTACCTCCCTTTCTTTTATACTCCCACTTACTTCACCTTCTCCAATGAATTTAGCATTTCCAGTTTCTATGATTCTAGCTGTATGATTTGGACAATAGAATCTATATCCCTTCGACTTTTCTGGATACGCGATGAAATGACAAGATAATGTCCTAGGATTCAATTTCTTTTCATAAAGGTTATAGATTCTAGCTTCTGCTGGGCATCCCCACACACGTAAATACCTTAAATCAGGTTTCCATCCTTTCCAATGTTCAAAAGGGGTTTTTGAAACTGATTTACTAGAAACCCTATTTAAGATGTGTACAACGGTATTTAATGCATGTGTCCACAAAAATGTAGGTAATTGGGTCCTACTTATCATACTTCTAACCATTTCTATAAGGGTACGATTATGCCTTTCAGCTTCACCAATCTACCAAGGTGATCCTGGCATTATGTATTGGGCGCAAATACCTAATTTTTAAAGGAGTTTAGCAAATGGGGCAGGGCGTTGCCCTGACTCATCATATCTACCATAATATTCACCACCTCTATCACACCTAATAATCTTCACCTTTTTGCCCAGTTGCCTGTCAACCTCATTAATGTATATTTCAACGACGTTCACAGATTGAGATTTATCATGCAACATGTACAAAATGCAATAATGTGAAAAATCATCTATAAAGGTGATGAAGTATTTCTCTCCACCAATGGATGGAATATCAAAAGGTCCACATATATCTTTATGTATTATTTCAAGTAGCTCGGTGTTTCTTATGGCTCCGTTCTTTGTATGTTTGGTCTATTTTCCCTCAATATAGTCCACACATACATCATAATTGCCCAAGCCAGGTTATGGAGTATTCCATTTTTAATGAGCCTTTCAATTCTAGGCCTAGATATGTGCCCTAGTCTTTTATGCCACAAATAAGCAGATTTTTCATCATTAGGTGTACGTTTCGTACCAATATTAGGATGCAGGGTCACAAGGATTTAAGAAAAATTATTTTCAAGATTCAATTGATATAAACCATCTAATAAAAATCCAGAACCAATATTATTAGAATTTTTAATCAAACCAAAACCACTGTACGTAAATTCAATCGCAAAGTCGTCTAAATCAAGTTTGGAAACATAAATTAAATTCCTAGAAACTATGGGAACATAAAAAGCTTCTTGGAAATCTAAAGTAAATTTAGTGCATAAAATCAGGCGAAGATTCCAATAGCTTCTATTTTATCCTTCTCTTTATTGCCCATGTAGAGAAAATTCTCATTTGGATTTGTTTTGTCAATCGAAGTGAAGCCCTGCATCGAATTAGAAACATGAGACATAGAACCAGAATCAATCCACCAAGTGTTAGAAGGAGCGTTAATAAGGTTTTGATTCGAAACAAACATAAATAAAGGGCTTACCCTTTTTCTCCAACCAGGCCTTTTGTTTATGACAATCCCTCTGGAAATGGCCCTTCTTTTTACAGAAGTGACACTTGTCGTTCTTTTCCTTTTTCACAACAGTAGTTGATGGTTCATCTTGATGAGACAACCCAGGACCTTTCTTAATGCCCTTGCCGAACTTCTTCTTAAAACCAACTCCTTTGACAGTCAAATTTGCCACCTGTCCCTTTGTCACATGGCCATTATGTTGCTTCAGCCTTTCTTCCTCTTGTACCAACATGCTTTGCAAATTATTTACATTCCACTTATCTTTTATAGTGTTGTAATTGATTTGGAAAAGCCCATACTCAGAAGGGAGGGAGTTTAGGACGAATTGGACGAGAAAAGACTCATCCAATGTCATGCCCAAAACTCTAAGTCTAGCGACCCAATTAGTCATTTCTATAATGTGATCATTCATGGTTCGAGTACCATCGAACCTCATAGTGGTCAGGTCAGCCATAGTTTCCCAGTAGGGGATTTATCAGTAGTGCGAAAGCATTCCTTAATGTTGTTCAAATACTCTTTCGCTTTTGTAGTTTCAGGTAGGGAGGTCTTAATTTTAGCAGCAATGCACATTCGCATAAACATAAGGGCCATCCTATTGGATTGAGACCATACTTCATGGACAACAATTTCATCCTCGCTACTAGCATCAGTAATAGCAGCAGGTTCATTACACATAATTGCCATGTCCAGGTTAAGAACCCCTAGGCTGAACTCAATTTGCTCATTACATTAAGAAAAATTAGTCCCATCAAATTTGGAATAGGACTGAGCTTGCGAATACAGGTTAAGGGGAATTGCAATTAATAACAATGTTCACAAATTAAATTTTCACACACAACAAAAATTGCAAAGGTAAATATTGAATTGTTGACTAAAATTTTTGGCATATTTCATTTACATTCTGAATATCACGAAATCTGTGTTAATCATCACATAATGTTCAGATTGTAAAGATATACTACCCTATAATTCATTTATCATGGTCCCATAATTTTGGCATCTGTGTTTGTTGCCTAAACATTTAATACCATGATTAATGGTCTTAATGTCAGCTATTCTGTTTTAATAAAACCAGTTCTAATGTGGTTGAATTCGAAAATTAGCATGTGTTGCGCCTCAATCCAATTTTATAACTAACATCATAATAAACCTTTAATGAATGAAAGTGTATTATTCGTACATGCAGTCTCAGCTTGTGTTTGGCCATTGACTTAACTCAAATGAATAATTGCTTACATGTCCCAACTTAAATACAGTTAACCATTCATTATATATTAACTATAATACGTAATCTACCTGTTATTACAAATATACCAATAGTACCTTAAATGCCTCAAAAACAGAATTGCCCAAGTATAGTAAAAAAAATACATAATTCATGAATTTTGCCAAAAAATTGAAAAATGAGTTTTCACCATAGAATTGAAGTAAAACATGCGAGAAAACAAAAACGTTTTGCAGAACGTTAATATCAATTTTCTGTAAATATTTATAAGCCTTGAGATTATTTCCTAAAATGGCAAAATGGGGTTTTGAGGGTCTTAACGGACTCGGATTGTCAAAAACACATTACATCACGGCCGAAGGCCCAATATAAAGGGTTGGTTCTAGGGTTTCATTTTACTATCAAAATTAGTACCTAGGGCTAAGGAACCCATTTTATACTGAATGAAAGGAGAAAAAAATGTAAAATTGCAAAAAATGAGATGAAGTAGAAATTTTCAATATATGAGACCATGCATTAGTATTGTGTTTTCATGCAATGTAGGCATGTCTAGTTTTAATCTTTTATGTAAATTATCTCTGGTTGATACCTCCTTTCACCACTTATAACTTTTATGTAACTGTATGTCAATTTATAATTGATAAATATTAGGTCAACATATAACATGTTCATTTGATTAATAGGGAAATTTTATCATTTTAAACAAAGAGATGAACCACTTGCAGTTTTTCAACTTTTGTCTAAATATCTTGCTCGAATCATAATCATTTGCCAATAGCAGACCTTGAATCAAATCTCTAGCTTTATCATACAAAAACGTCCTCAACTATCACAAACTTCAGCATCTGGAACTTAGTTTTTCCATGGTATTTATGGAATTATTTAATTTCTATATCATATATTAAGTTTATGAGCAGATTACGCTAACCAAAGAAGACAAGCACACACATTTTATTCAAGTCAGAAAATGATCCAAAATAATAGTCGATACTAAGGTAGGAATTTGTTAAACATTTTATTTTTATTATTGATCAGAGTTCACACATAATATTGCCTCCAATAAAACAAATATGCTAATAGCAAACGTGACAATGTTAGGAGATAAAGTCTCCCTTCTAATTAAAGAGACAGATAAACTGCAACAACTTCATATAATATCGATTATAGAGTATAATCCAAGATTTCCATTTGTGAGTATATATTCCAGAGATGAGAATTGTACCTAGATGAGATTATGTCAATTGATACGAAACCTTGTAGTTCTAAAACTCAAAAACACAAGATTTGTGTTTTAAGACCAACATTTTATGGGTACCTTTAGAATATAAAGGGAAGGTTTCTCTATAAAGAGAATTTATGGGATATTCTCCTCTGCTATGGATGTTGAATATAAACTAAACTATGAGATAAATGCCGAGCCAAGAGACCGAGACTTGCACAACTAAAATTCATGTATTAAAAATACTTGTTAATGACATTCAACAAGCTATAGCAATGCCAAGGAAACATTTCTTTTCATAAGTAGATAGTGCTCGTATATTAATTTAGCATGCACCCTCGATATCCATTTTATCTTTTATCATACACGTAAAATTGTTTGCCTCCTAACTACTCCCCAAGGTAGATATCCACTTGAAATTAATCTCCTCTTTAGTGAAACGTTTTATAAGGGAGAAAATGTCGCATCCCGTATAACAAAACTTGTCTCAACCAATCATAATTTATATCTTCCAAAAATGAATCCACTACAGTGCATCTAATGGCAGTGTGCAACTACAAGTGATGCTGCAAAGTAAATATCCCTTTTGATCTTAGAAACTTCATCTTCAAATTTGCTTCAAGCTCGATTTCCTGAACATTTTTTTCTCATATTAGTTGTTAATTAAGTTGTCTTCAAATAATTGTGTGATTTTCATATCTCGTAGAATTGAACCCAATTTCCCATGCATAAATGGCCTCAATGAGATCATGTTAGAAAGAATTTGCAAAACTTTTCACATTAAGTTGAGCCTTGCACTCGAGTTGAACTTTGGCAACCCTCCGAGTTGTATCTTGCAATTATGTAAAGAGAAACTAAAGTTACTAACGAGGATTCTGAGCCTCCTGAAGCTTATCTTAACACATTAAACAAGAGACAAGCTACATCTTTATATCCTTTAAACCCTTATTAAATATGATTTCAGTCAACATTAATGCATTTGAGTTACTGATACACAAGACACCTTCCCCATTCAAATCCATAACGTCATCACTCGTAACATATCCTAGTCGCATGAGGACCCTTTTCCTTTCTTTAAGTTCATCTTTAAACATCAGTACCATGGAAGTTCTCATTGCTTGCTTAATTGACTTAAATTTTTTAATAAGTTCCTTCTTATGGTGTATAACGTTGAGCTTGTGCTCATTACAAGGTTCCAGCTTCTCATCCACCATAAGGATGCAAATCCCACATTCATCAATACCACGATGACCAGCACAGCAACTCATTTGTACATACTCTTTTTTGGGTATTCATTTATATTTATCTTCATCAAATTTACAAAAATTTAAGAAGATAATAGTTTTCACATACATATTCAAGCCTATGGTGAATGTCTTTGTAGCAAGAAAACACTTGATGAGCCATTCTTGAAATAATATCCCAATCACTTCCTTAATATGGTAACTAAACTAGAATAATGGCCACCTATTCCACGTTTCACAAGGGATAGCATAATCAAAATGTGAGGCATATTTTTATCATCATCTGATAATATGTACATAGGCCTTCAATGAATGTTTCGTGTTCACTTACTCATCATCATCATTGAGATTCAGTTTATCTGTCTGTTATTGCGAGAAATTCAAATTCCCATTTGCTGAATCTGAAAATAATGGAAGGAACATATTGACACTACATTATCATTTTCACCATCTTAAATGTGTCACTTTCTTCTCTAACTTTCCTAACTAACCGACCCTTCTGCCCTTTCACATTCTCTCCTCTTTTCCTCGCACCTTCACTAGTGGGAACATGATCATATAAACCGTTTTGGAAGCTATTCGCACGAAATTTCCCCTTTTTTCCACCACTAAGTACAGACCATCTCCACCAGAAGGGAAAATATAATCTTGAAGGGGTGTTGTCTGATAACCAATATAAACGATATAACATGGTTATCGGTGGATATTTGCAACCAATTTGGCAAACTCCTTAGCGTTAGGCACTATTGGAGAGGTATAAAAATTGAGAGTTTTTTGGGGCCATTATAATTCACACTTCTCATACCACTCCTTTTTCACTATGACATATGTAATGAACCTCGTAAAAAATAACCCAAGCCATCTTCAGTGCAATTTCCATTATTTGGAGGCCGAGGACGGGCTAGTATTCTCTTCTCACTATGATGCAGAGAAAAAAAAGAACATTTCCTCTATATGATGTTTTTTTTATCACGACAATGCCAAAGCAACATGAACATATCTACCTCAATAAACTAGACATATGGAGTGGAAAAAATAGTAATGAATCAATAGGTCGTCTTTAGAGAAAAAGCTATAATTAAATTTTCTTAATTTGCAAGCCTTTGTATTTCACTCCTAAGTCTTCGGCGTTACCTCCTCCAATTCCAGCAGTAGCCAATAGGAGAAACTAGGCTCTGAACTAATGACACTATATATAAATTGCAACAACAATCCCCCAAAGATATTGGAACATTCCTACTCCACTTTGCAGGATTATAGGCCAATAATCCTCACTAGTCCATCCTAAATAAAACTTCTCCCTTATTATAAGAATCGGTGGTGTTAAATCTCCATAATGCACATGTATGTCCATATTTAATACTAAAATCATAGTAGTCCAAGATTCCACCACACCATACATCATTTCAGTATCTTAACATTGCCTTTAAACTCGCTCAAATTGAGCCCAGAGAGATATAAAAAGACACCCGCCTAAAACCGCCAAACCCATTTATTACTTTATTTTCCTTGTACTTGGGCTTTGGAGATGGAGACTCCTTAAACTTATTCTTCACTAGATTAAAACAATTAACTTCACTAGATTAAAATAGTTAATTTGGCACCACATTCTGGATTTTGTTGTGAAAGCCTTAGTACGACCTTTTAATTACTAATGAATGGGTCATAACAAAGACCTCGATGAAGCCATAACCATCATCGCCCAAGTAATCTGATGTTAGCGATCTCACGAATTATCTAGTTGAAGGATGACATAAGAATAAAGATTAGTAAGAACAAGTGAGAACAAAACCATCATACATATTCTACACAAAGGCTTGATGACCATCTTGGTCATAATTGGGTCTCCTTTCTTTCCAGGTTTTGGGAACATTATCAACATAAGTAATCTAGAACTTAGTTCTGCCATGCTATGTCTGGAATTAATTTTTTTCTACAAACTATTAAGCACATAATCAGAATCCACTAATGAAAAACAGGCAAAACAGTCAATAATGGAAATCTAAAGAATGAATCCGTTACACATGTATTGGTTATTATTAACTACAGTTTACTTTTATTAGTGCCCTCCAACCATGAATATAACAACATCACTAACAGAAAATGTGATAATATCAAGGGATAAGGTTTCTTTTTTAATTAGAGATAAGTAACCTGCACAAGAAGTGTTGGGAAAATGGTTCCAATTTTCAGATTGAATAATGATACGAGTACAAAAATCTCCACAAAACATCCCCAAAATCTGACGTGAATTCCACTTATTCTCTCGCCTACCTATTAAACATTGACTTGTGGTATGGGGTCCCATCAGGGCACCAATAGCACTACTTTTTATGGAGTTACTTTGTACCCATTAAAGGGTACAAAAAATATCACAATATAAAATATTACATGACTAGTGTCATCATATATAACCAAACAACAATATAGTACATATTTTTCAGATGTCCTATTTTTCATGCAATTTTCATCTTTTACATAAATTTTGTATGCCTTTGGTTCCTACTTCCAACACTCTTTGTACATGGTATACCTCTTTGTAATTGTCCATCAATAAGATGACCATTAATCATTTTGTCCTAATTCACAATTTTTTTAACCCTAAAAAGAGAGATGAACCATTAGCAAGTAATCACTTCGGCATCTAAATATCTTGTTTACACTAAAACCACTAGCCAACAACAAGCCTTAAAGCAAAACCTCGAGGTCCACCGTATAAAAATCTCCCTGATGTTGTTGGAATTAAATAATTTCTACAACCTAATAAGTGAATTGAATGGCCTAACCAAATAAGATATACCTAATTGTTAAATATCTGTAACACCCCGCCTAATTAAATACCAGGTGGCCAGTCCCATACCAAATTAAAACAGAATATACAGTTGGCTCATTATAAGCATCATTGTCGAAAACATTGACAACTCACCCAATACTCAGTTAAGCTGGTGTTTAAAACTTTCAAAATTTTAATTCAACAAAATCCATTTTCAGTTTAAGAATAACACAACACATTTTATTCTACAACACTTAAAACTGGATAGATAACACAAAAGAATTTAAATGCAATTGGAATAAACATTCCCAAATAATTTCTCAATACAGTAATCCCAACAATAGTAAATGTATTAAATTAACACGAGTATAAGAGTATTTGACTCTGATAGAAAAGATAACTGAATTCCTTTAGGCGACATGCCCTAACTAAGAGACTACTGCGAATCAAATGAAGATAGGAATATAAGAAAAACTCCATAGCTCCATAGTTCATCATAATTCTCTAAGGTTGGCATCCCTGCTGCTCGACACCTGATATACAAGGTACAATAGAAAAGAAAATATGTAAGAAAACGGGTCAGAGCCCGATGTGAAAATGATTTTGAAAATAGCAAGTATTTAACAAGTGCAATAAAGCATTTATTATGTACATGTTAGTAACCAGACTCTAACTTGATATTCTCACCTCTCATCTAGAGTGCAGACTTAATGTTTCCTATTAATATCCTAGTCAAATGTTCCTCTTCACTAATTTCCATAATATGATTTCCGTCCTCTATCATAACCCCGTATGTCCAATACCATACTTAGTATAATCATACATATTCGTTTCCCATTAGCATGAATAGTTTCTCATTAATATGAATTAAGCTATTCAATTCTATAAGAATAAACATTCATTAACTTAATTCAATTCTTTTTCTCTATTCATCGTCATCTACAATTATCACATAGTAGATTAATCAAACCACTCTATATACATTCATTTAATTCATTATATATATATATATATATACATATATAATACGGAACCCCGAGTCATAGCTGCGGTGAAATGCATTACTCTGCTATCACGTCCCATTATCGCAGGTCGCCGAATAGGGAACAAAAGGTTCGGCAAGGATTCATCGAACCACAAACAACAACATACAAATTGGAGGCGAACATAGTTCTCGTATCCATGGGTCACGCACATACCTACGTTCCCACAATCAGCGGACTTATCAACTCCCTGATAAGTCTTTCATAGACCTATGTTCTTGAGCGACAAATCAAGGATCCCATGGATTCATCAGGATATGACTGCCCTCACGCGCAAACCTCTCGTCGATAGCAAGTAAGATAGGTATGTCATACACATAAATCAACAATCAATCAAATAGGCATTATCATACCTATAATATAATATCAACAATGTAATCATATTACCCTAAGATAATTCCCATACGTATCATTATCTCTCTTATAATTTAATCATCCCCGAGCCTCACTCATTACTCAAGGTTCAAATAGGTTTCTGCTCAACATAGATATTCAGTAAGAAATCACTAATATCCTACTGGTCGATATCATCATATCTTCCGAATTACTACGAATTAAACTCTCCCTTAATAAGGGTAAAACCGATTGTTTCTAATCTCTTATAAACACATCTTCTATCAATTAGGATTGAATACCATCATCACATGGCCCATAGCCTATAGCGTTTCATTAACACGATATGACTTATCAATAAAACCAATATCCTCGCATCCTATAACATCTCTCCACTCCCGACGTCGTTAAGGTTCATATGCGGAGCGTCTCGCAAAGCGAAATCCAAACAAGGAACCCATCCATTACACTACTACTTAACCTTGTTGGTCGTGGAGGTCCGTCAACTTTAAATACGCAACCGGGATAACCTCATCCCCTCTTTCAACCAAATGTGGTCTGAACTCCCATCTCTATCTAGGAGCTATACCACTAAGCGCTTGTACTACACTCAGTCCTTGCGCAGTCAATAATGAGCTTAAACTCAGTCCTTGATGCTCAAATTGTAACCCTAAGGCTACCCATGTGTTATATTAAATCTCCCCTACTGGACTTATCCTTAACCCTCATGAATACCAATTAGAATCCAACAAATGAATCTAGCAACCGAAATTTCTTTCAATTTGATTATCATTATTCTAATCAATTAAATCCCACTCAAATTAACTCGAATCTTATCTAGGGCCTACTGATCTTCTCTAAGTCCCATAATATCCAATTAATAATCACCAAAGATCTACAAAAGGTTTTGGATAAGAATAAACATTAAAAAGAAACAACTTCAAAGATTCTAGGGAGGTCGATCGATCGAAGGCAGGGGTCGATCGATCGATCGCCCAGATAACAACCCAATTTTCTGCAATTCTTCTACTACGGGTTTAACCATTTTTTATCAATAAAACCTTCATATTAACAACCCAAATGACTTATAAACCTTACTACATGATATATCACCATATATAAATGATTTCTACTGCTCTAAACATCCTAGAATCATTAAGAGATTGAATTAAAAGCATGTTTTATCCTCTTTTCCAGAAAATTATCAACATAATATCTTCAAGAACATATCAATGGTTTTCAGAGTTTCTTCAACAGATTTATGATTATTTCGTGGATTACTATCTACCTACAACATGAGTTTGATTCCCATATATTTTCAGTTTCTAGAAATCCAGTAACAACTCTATCTTTTCATCTTCCAAACATGAAATATCTCATCTTTTCATAACTATCCTAACATGGACAATATACAAACTTAGATTGCAATTATCAAACACTTGCCTCTAATGAAGATCAAATCCTTTGGGGTTGTATAACATAGGTGGCTCTCCTCTTTTTCGCTCACTTCCGGTGGTGGTTGGTGGTGGTGACCTTTGGTCTTAGTTCTCCTCCTTTCCAAGCAAGCTTTTCTCTTCCCTAACAAACTTTTACACTTTCTAGGAAGATGACTTTTTAATTTTGTGTAGAAGAGATGAAATGAACCTATGTACACTAATCTCCAAATATTTATAATAAGACAAAACCCGAAATCACTATTCACCCCTCTCGTACAAATAACCAAAATGCTCTTTTGGGTTGTCTTTTCATTTCCAAATGACCCGAGACCCAAAACCAACATCCAAATAGACTTTTCTGACTATTTCAACCCTTTCGGATGCAACGACGCAGTCGAAACGATTATAAGGTTGATAAAAAATAAGTTTCCTTTTTAATTTAACAAATTAGTCCCGACACGTCCCATACCACGTCCGACTAAAAATTCAAATTACTGAATTAATAACTCACAGCAATATTAATAACATCCCATTCATATATTAACTAAATATCTTAAAGTAATATACAGAATCATACATTTTAATATCCACAATTCGGATAAAACCCAAATGAATTAATTTATAATAAAATCCAATTAATCCATTAATTTAAAATATAACCCATTTTAAAAGTCATTAAAATCACGGGGTATTACATACTCCCCCCCTTATAACAGAATTTCGTCCTGAAATTCGAAAAGATAAATCATACTGGTAAGGTCAACTCTGAGTATAATTCTCACATTGCAAGTAATCTATGTCGTACCGCCCATACATTACATTAACAAAAATCCCCCATTGATGTTATATGCCAAGCCTCACCATATAGTTTCAACTGAATCGAATTTAAACTTGACGCAATCTACCCTATACCATAGTTGTGACAAAGTTTGGGAAAAAGTGATCCTTAATCATTTAGTAAATACATCTTGAAGTCACAACTACTTACTGTTTCACAATTATGAAAACTACTACAATCCAACCATCCAGGGTTCCCATACACCCTATCGTACAACTTCCATTATAATATGGATATGATTACCCGCATAATACTCTAATTTATCACAAAGGTTATAAACTCATATCCTAAAGACCTAACTTATTTCAACTCCCAACGTTTATTAGTTTCATGCGTGGGGTGTCTCACAAGCGAAATCCAAACAAGGAACCCCCCCCCCCGATACACTACTACCTAAAGTAGTCGGTCATCGAAACTCCTCAGGTCTTTAGTCAATAGTTTATAACCTCTCTACAGACTTTATCGATTTCAAATAAAGTTTACTCATCTACTCTCTTATTAAAGACAAGATGCTAGCTATAGTAGTAGTACATACGCTCTTAAATACCACAAGTCAATCCACGTCGATAGTCACATCATGTTCGGTCATACCCAAAGTAAGAAATTCCATGATAAAAATCAAACCCACGTGATAACATGTAGAATATAGGTGTCCCACACCCCTCAGTGAGTCTACGTAAATAACAGTGTTATAGGCTAAGTTTAGCAACCCTTTTTTCCCACACAATATTAATCGCTACAACAATCAGTATGTGCCTCATAACTCCTTAGATAGAAAACATACCCTCATTCGTGGGCGGTGGTTGCTGACTCCCACTATTATAACTTTGCTCCGATGAGTCATGAAAAATTTCACCCCAAATTTTTAGTTCTAGTTCACCACACTCCACTATATGCCCATGCCTTTGAATATATTTCCTTCGTTAGGTAACACACACAATTCCCGCATTTCAAGAACTTCTACTGATGACTCTCCTCAATTTTCCATTATAGGGGTGACCTCGACTACGGTCATCATACTCGAACATACTTCATAACCTCCTAAGTACGATCTCCTCTATCTGTCCAATGGCCCTCATCTGCCATACTTCTTGTATGAACCCGTCTGAACGTGAATAAGATTCACTAATATATACGGAATCTTACCAAAGAAATGAATAATCCTAAACATAGGGCTCAACATCAAAGAACGCTAAGCTGGAAACACAGTAACTCGTACAGATCCTAAAGGACACTAAAACCTGATGCTCTGATACCACCTATAACACCCCGCCTAATTAAATACTGGGTGGCCAATCCCATACCAAATTAAAACAGAATATACAGTTGGTTCATTATTAGCATCACTGTCGAAAACATTGACAACTCACCCAATACTCAATTAAGCTGGTGTTAAAAACATTCCAAATTTTAATTCAACAAAATCCATTTTTAGTTTAAGAATAACACAACACATTTTATTCTACAACACTGACAACTGAATAGATAACACAAAAGAATTTAAATGCAATTGGAATAAACATTCCCAAATAATTTCTCAATACAGTAATCCCAACAATAGTAAATGTATTATATTAACACGAGTACAAGAGTATTTGACTCTGATAGAAAAGATAACAGAATTCCTTTGGGCGACATGCCCTAACTAAGAGAATACTGTGAATGAAATGAAGATAGGCATCTAAGCAAAACTCCATAGCTCCATATCTTGTCATAATTCTCTAAGGTTGGCATCCCTGCTGCTGGACACCTGATATACAAGGTACAATAGAAAAGAAAATATGCAAGGAAACGGGTGAGAGCCCGATGTGAAAATGATTTTGAAAACAGCAAGTATTTAACAAGTGCAATAAAGAATTTATTATGTACATGTTAGTAACCAGACTCTCACTTGATATTCTCACCTCTCATCTAGAGTGCACACTTAACGTTTCCTATTAATCTCCTAGTCAATGATTCCTCTTCACTAATTTCCATAATATGATTTTCGTCCCATATCATAACCCCGTATGTCCCATACCATACTTAGTATAATCATACATATTCGTTTCCCATTAGCATGAATCGTTTCTCATTAATATGAATTAATCTCTTCAATTCTATAAGAATAAACATTCATTAACTTAATTCAATTCTTTTTCTCTATTCATCGTCATCTACAATTATCTCATAGTAGATTAATCAAACCACTCTATATACATTCATTTAATTCATTATATATATATATACATATATAATACGGCACCCCGAGTCATAGCTGCGGTGCAATGCATTACTCTGCTATCACGTCCCATTATCGCAGGTCGCCGAATAGGGAACAAAAGGTTCGGCAAGGATTCCTCGAACCACAAAAAACAACAAACAAATTGGAGGCGAACATAGTTCTTGTATCCATGGGTCACGCACATGCCTACGTTACCACAGTCAGTGGACTTATCAACTCCCTGATAAGTCTTTCATAGACCTATGTTCTTGAGCGACAAATTAAGGATCCCATGGATTCATCAGGATATGACTGCCCTCACGCGCAAACCTCCCGTCGATAGCAAGTAAGATAGGTATGTCATACACATAAATCAACAATCAATCAAATAGGCATTATCATACCAATAATATAATATCAGCAAGGTACTCATATTACCCTAAGATAATTCCCATACGTAGCATTATCTCTCTTATAATTTAATCATCCCCGAGCCTCACTCATTACTCAAGGTTCAAATAGGTTTCTCCTCAACATATATATTCAGTGAGAAATCACTAATATCGTACTGGTCCATACCATCATATCTCCCGAATTACTACGAATTAAACTCTCCCTGAATAAGGGTAAAACCGATTGTTTCTAATCTCTTATAAACACATCTTCTATCAATTAGGATTGAATACCATCATCACATGGCCCATAGTCTATAGTGTTTCATTAACACGATATGACTTATCAATAAAACCAATATCCTCGCATCCTATAACATCTCTCCACTCTCGACGTCATTAAGGTTCATATGCGGAGCGTCTCGCAAAGCGAAATCCAAACAAGGAACCCCTCCATTACACTACTACTTAACCTTGTTGGTCGTGGAGGTCCGTCAACTTTAAATACGCAACCGGGATAACCTCATCCCCTCTTTCAACCAAATGTGGTCTGAACTCCCATCTCTATCTAGGAGCTATACCACTAAGCGCTTGTACTACACTCAGTCCTTGCGCAGTCAATAATGAGCTTAAACTGAGTCCTTGATGCTCAAATTGTAACCCTAAGGCTACCCATGTGTTGTATTAAATCTCCCCCACTAGACTTATCCTTAACCCTCATGAATACCAATTAGAATCCAACAAATGAATCTAGCAACCGAAATTTCTTTCAATTTGATTATCATTATTCTAATCAATTAAATCCCACTCAAATTAATTCGAATCTTATCTAGGGCTTACTGATCTTCTCTAAGTCCCATAATATCCAATTAATAATCACCAAAGATCTACAAAAGGTTTGGGATAAGAATGAACATTAAAAATAAACAACTTCAAAGATTCTGGGGAGGTCGATCGATCGAAGGCAGGGGGTCGATCGATCGATCGCCCAGATAACAGCCCAATTTTTTGCATTTCTTCTACTACGGGTTTAACCATTTTTGATCAATCAAACCTTCATATTAACAACCCAAATGACTTATAAACCTTACTACATGATATATCACCATATATAAATGATTTTCACTGCTCTAAACATCCTAGAATCATTAAGAGATTGAATTAAAAGCATGTTTTATCCTTTTTTTCCAGAAAATTATCAACATAATATCTTCAAGAACACATCAATGGTTTTCAGAGTTTCTTCAATAGATTTTTGATTATTTTGTGGATTACTATTGTAATAACCCGAGGTCTTGGAGACGAATATTTATTTATTTTGGGAGAAATAAATATTATTTTATTAGGGGAATAATTAAATTGACAATTAAAGTCAAAATTTGGAGTGGTAAAAAGTGTGTCGAATGGAAATTCTGAGGTTACCATCATCTCCGGAAGGGTCAAGAAAGTCGAAATGAATGTACTTGGGGTCTATTTGGGTTTCGAAATAATTTAGGACCATTTAACTCGAATTAAAGTTACCGAGTCATTTAATGTGTGTATTATCATTTAAAGATGTGAATCTTGGGAGATTAGGCTAAATTAGCCTACGGGAGAAACAATTCCCCAAAGAGAGAAATAGAAAGAAAGAGAAGAAGAAAGAAGAGGAAAAAGGAAGGAGAAAAAGAGGGAGAAAGAGGATTTCCGGGAAAATACACGATCTCAAGGCGGATTCAGACCCTACGAACCCAAGGCAAGTGATTAAACTTGCTAAATAATTGTTGTGTACTAATTATTGCATGATTTGTGGATTGAATTTTGGGTTTTACGTTTAAATTGTTAAAACCTAACTTTTGGGAAAAACCTTAGATTTGTAGTGTATAAAATGTATTTAAAGTTAGAAATTAGTTTATAGGTATTCTAGAATGAATATTAATGTTGTATATGTGATTGGGTTGGAAGAAAATGGTTGGAAGATGATATAAATGATTTTTGGGTAATTTGGGTTAAGAAGAAAATAACCCATTTCGTAGCTTGCTGCACTTGCCGAATCGATTCGCCCCTACAGAATCGATTCGGTCTGTTGCAGATTGCCCAGGTATTTAGGGCCGAATCGATTCTCCCCTTGCGAATCAATTCGGCATGTAGAAGACTCCCAGGTCTATTGGACCGAATCGATTCGGATGGGCCGAATCGATTCGCTTTTCTGGGCCGAATCGATTCGGAAACAGGGGATTTTGGAGATGTTTTTCTAGGAAGAATTTCATCCCGTTTCGTCTAAAGTTATCGATTGGGAACTTCTATGGGAGTTATTTGGAGTATGTTTTGGAGACTTTTAGATAGTTTCCCTTATAGGAAATGGTTGGAGTCATATTGACTAAATTTGAGGAATACCGATTAGATATTATGGTTTATTCTAAGTGGGGAAGCCCACCTTGATCGGGAGGTTATACTTGGAGATAATAAATTCAATTCATATGAAAGAATGTGGATAATTTAGGGATAATGGATTTTAGAATCCAATCCCAATTGGGATAACTTTAAAAAGGTTCATAAACTGAATTGAACCCTATAATGGATGGAGAATCATAAATGCTATTTGATGTGCGTACGGATATAGAAATATCCTTATTGATGATTGATTTGGGAGATATCTCATACAATGAGAAATGCTGATTGAGGTGCATTAGGATATAGAATATCCTTAACGTAAATAGAATTGAAAGACAATTCATACTAGAAGCGACACGAGAGCTTCAAGCGAGAATTAGTATAGCATATACTAAGTGGGGAAAATGTGTGAGTATTGACGATTGGTGTATCATGAGAGAGATATACTAAACAATGATGTTAATCAAATTGCGCCTAAGAGCGTATAATGAAAATAAATATGTTGTTGCAGGTATACCTTATATAATGGTATATCTTTATTATGTGGGATGTACGTATACCTTATATGATGGTGTATATACATGTTAAGCATACCCCCTCCTTGCTATCATTAGGAAGTTTCGTGCGTAGAGGGTGAGCATTCTGACTCGAAAAGCAGGATGTTGATATTCCCCAGGTCATAGTCGTCCTTTGTGGTCAGCAAATAACATATATATATATATATATATATATATATATATATATATATATATATATATATATATATATATATATATATATATATATATATAATAAAGTAGGAAACTTATGTATGTCATAAACTTCAACTATGATGTCATCTTTTGATTTTTTTTTGCATTTCCAATTTTGCCCTTGAAAAGTTTGAATTCCCACTCTTTTAACACACTCTAATTTATTTTTCCCTACTTTTTAAAATTAAAAAATAAGGGTAAAAAAGTAAATTGCTTTTCCAAAACCTCTTTCATTTCTCTCTCCCTCTCACACGCTTATTCTTGCAATTCAAAGAGTTGAATCCAATCCGTATCACAAAAGCTTCCTCTCTCTAACCCATCTCTCTCTCCCATTTCACTTGATGTCGCCCCCTCCCACGCACCACCTCTCATCCCTCCAACACCACCGCCCTTAATTTCTAACGATACCGCTCTCAGTGGTTTCGAGTTTGGCTTAGGGTTTTATGCATTTTGTGCTTCATATGTGGAAAGGAGATTCATTTAGGGTGTTGTTTCTGAACATGTTCAATAACTCGGTATATTTCTTTGCCCTGATTTTTGAAACCCCCAAAACCCGACATTTTGTAAATTTGTTTTGGTTGGATGTTTTCTTTATTTTTTTCAGGAGTTGTGTGTTCAGTAACAACAAATGTGTATCCTTCCTTTGCAGGTTTTGTTGTCGATAGCTGAGATTTATAGCTGAGATTCAAGGTATACACCCAATAATCAATTTATAGCTGAGATTCTTCTTTTTTTGGATTTTTCTTGGTCTGAATGTTAATCAGTTTTTATGAATATGAATCACTGTTTGGATTTGAATCAGTTTTGAACACTATGAATCACTGTTTGTGAGGATGTGAATATGTTAATTTGTATTCTAATCAATTCAAGATTTTGAATCAATTTGTTTGAATTTGAATCTTTTTAATCATATAAATTAGTTTATGGGGATCTATTTTAAAATGTGTTAATTGTATTGAGAATTTTGTTTATTTATGCAGGTCCCTTCATTAGCCCAATTTGTTTGAATTTTGTTTTATTGGTGGATCTTTCATACCCAATTTCTCAATCATAATCGAAGAAAGCTTTGCGATTTCTGCGATTTCGACCAATGTGCGTCTGGATTTAATCTAAGGCTTCATCAAAGTATATGCGTGCAAGAGTAATTACTATGTGTATGCCTATTGCGATGTTACCCTCTCTTTCTCAGTATCGTATGTGTATGCCTATTGCGATGTAAACCATTCATGGTACTTCAATTTCAAATCGTGTAATTACTATCAAGCTTGATTGCAGATTGATCTACTCAAAACCATATGTTTAACATGTTGCTAAATTGGTGCTTATGTTGGAGATTGATCTGCTCAAAACCGTATGTTTAACATGTTGCTAAATTGGTGCTTATTAATGTGTTTGTGTGTGTGTGTTGACCATTTCTTTTTAGGACATTTCTCTTGCTAACGGTGTATGTGCTTTGCATTTATGCATTTATCTTACTTTTGACACATAGTGAGTGCATGTTTCATAGGTTTCCTTTTATTTTGAACCTTTTATTTTTGTTAATTTGATACTTTTAATTTTATTCTAGCATTCTATAGGTTTAATAAATCTTATATAATGAAAGCGGTGGCAATGTATATGTATCAGCCGATTTAAAACGTGTAGGTGAAATACACATGGTATTTGTATGAATACAATTGAGGTACTTTTTTCATGGTAGTATTTCATTCTCTGCTCTTTATATTCTAATTCCTTATGTAACTGGTGTTTTCATCTCAGCTCTAAAAATTCATTAGTGAGGCTTTTAAGTATTTCTTTGATATCCATTCTCTATTTTTTTTTAAATTTAAATTTTGTTCTTTGCTTTTACTCTATTATATATTTGTATTGTTTTTGGTTTAATCTAATGGTGTAAGTTGTTGACCTGAACCATATTACATTTATTCTTATGTTGTAGAAATTGGCTTTATTTATTGTTTATGATCATTATGGAGATTTAAAGCCTCTGTTTTGTTGATTTTATATTGATGAGTTTTGGTAGTTTAGCTTTCAATTTTTGTGCTTTGAGTTTGCTGAGATTTTGTTTTACTCAGCTTTTGGTGTTCCTTCTTTATCATAATGTGCAGTTGCGCTGATCAATATGGCATATTATTTACCCACTTATTTACCCACTTTGAAGGTCAGTGCTCCTTACTCTTTTTGAGGTGCTAAATGAGTTTTCTCCTAATTTTTGTTATAATGTGCTGGAAATGGAATGGGTTTTTTTTATATTTTGTTCATTAAAATTTAATATGTTCCTTTCAAGAATAGGGTTTGAATGATTTTAAGTTTTTCTAAATTTCTTGAACTGGATGAATTTACTTGATATTTGGGAAAGTTTGAAAAATAGTGTTAAAGTTGAGTATTGATTTATGTGGAAATCAAATGAAAGGAAGAAAATGATGATTTTTATCGATACGACTCAAGGTATGGGCACATGACATGACTCGATGGTACTAGTATCTTGCATATCTTGCAAGGGCATTTAATGCGAGATTGTGTCTTTCAGCAATTTTATGTAATAGATACACCAAGAATGATGGGGTCATGTACTAAATACTGTGTAAGGGATTTCATATGCATGGACAAACCACTAAATACTGAGGTGGGAATAATGTTCAAAGATCTTTCATTTCTTTCCGATATTACTTTGACGGTTGCTCTAATTTAGCAGTTGAATTGACTAGCAAACTCTCCACGTAGCAAAAGATAATCAGAACACAACTTCCTTTGCATCAGTATTTAGTCTTCTGTCAGATGTTGCTGGATATGTTCTCTGAGGATTTCTTTAGAAATTTATCTCGCGTCTCAGCAAAAAAATTACCGCTCACATATTGGTCAGTAAGCAAAGCAAGCGAGACAGTAGTGTCTGCCGCTTCCTCAGGTGATATATTCCCGGCCCAATCATTCATGGTCTTCTTCACCCAACAAAGACAATAGAAATTCATGTATATCTTCTCACCATCGGGACGATTTGAAAGTACACTCGGCATTAGCCTGGTGTAAGCGTTGACAATAAGTTTTGATATTGAGTAGTCAGTATATGTTTGAGGTCAGTATACGTTTGAGGCCATCCACTGGATATGCAACTGCCATCTTTTACTTGCTTAAGAAAAGTGGTCACAGTCCTCTCTATCCGTTCCTCGGTGAGAAAGTCCACATTCTCTAGCGGTTGCCTCAAGGTGACATCTCCAATTCTAGTTCAGCTGCCATTGAGTTTCCACAATCGCGAGCTCACATTAACAATCCAAGCACCTGCCATTGAGTTGGTTGGTTGTTCTTCTCTCATTTGACTTAAAAAAGATTTTCGTATTAGATATTATGGTTCATTAGGATTCATTTTATAGGTTTCAAGATAACAGTTTAGTTTTTGTTAGTATGATATTTTCACTTGAAATTGGGTTAGAAATGCTTATAGCTCTATTTCAAGATAACAGTTTAGAGCCATGCTATGCTGAGTAGAGATGCATACATTTTTACAGCTCTGTTTGTATAGCTTTGTTTAACAGCATACTGTGACACCCCGACTAATTAAATACCGGGTAGCTACTCCTTTATTAAATTAATTCAAAATGCCAAGTTGGTCCAGTTAATAGCATCACTGTCGAAAACATTTTTTATGATCACTAACCACCTAGTATTTATAAAGTAAGTGCCAAATTTTAATTTAAGTCTGATTAACATGCAACAAGTGTAATAAAGAGTAAATACACCATTCACCATACTGAAGTAAATAGAATGATCATCACATAACGTAAATAAAGTCTGGAGGAAAATATGACACACCGACTAATTAAATATCGGGTAGCTACTCCTTTATTAAATTAAATCAAAACGCCAAGTTGGTTCAGTTAATAGCATCACTGTCGAAAAAATTTTATTATTATTACTAACCACCTAGTATTTAAAAAGTAAGTTGCCAAATTTTAATTAAAGTCTGATTAACATGCAACAAGTGTAAAGAAGAATAAAAACATCATTCACCATAATGAAGTAAATAGAATAACCGTCACATGATATAAATAAAACTGGAGGAAAAACTCCTCATAATATAATCCCATAACTAAAGTAAATAATGAAATACTGAATACTGAATGAATACATGCTAAAGTCTAAAACTGAAATGGAAATGTATCTAATAGAATTTGGGCAACATGCCCTACAATAGAGGAATACTGAATACGGAATCCAAATGATATAAGCGTCTAAAAGCAAATCCCTGTAGCTTCCACAAGCAGCTACAGCTCGTCATCAGAATGAGAATTCTATGCATGGTGACCTTGTGGCTGGGCACCTAAAAATGGTTTTACAAAAAGATAGATTTGAAAGCAAACGGGTCAGAGCCCGAATGTGGAGATATTTTGAAAACCTGCAAGTGCTTTAAAAACATTTAAAACTGTATATGCAAAGTACATGTTAGGACGTGCTCTCACATGATATACTCACCTCTCGTCTAACTGTGCACTCCTAACACTACTACTCGGTTCACGTTTATTTACCAACCTTAACAATTGAATAGAGAGTTCTACGTTAATTCCTGTATTCCCAATCATTAATAAAACCATTTATTGATAAAAGTTCCCTTTTTATCTTTTCAAAACATTACTGTAACTATACTCACAATTTAACATAGTAAATTCCTTCTCAATTAATCGTATATATTTTCACATCATAATACACAATACAAGCACCCAAAGGCCAAGCTGCGGTGCACACATACTCTGCTATCCATCCCGGTACATCACGTACATAAGGATTACAAATTCCGAATCTCTTAGGAATTGTTCAGATAACAACATCACAAATGATGGAGGCGAACACAGTCACCATCACATGGGTCACGCACATACCTACGCTCCCATGATCAGCAAAACTTATTAATATCCCAATAAGTCCTTCAATGACCTATGTTCATCGAGGTAACCAATCTAAATCCGGGCAACACAAGGATAAGAAGGCCCTAAGCGAAAGTAAACCTCCCGTGATAGCAAGTATGGTAGGTATGTCATACACATAAAGTTATATACTAAGCATTCACACATCTTAGATATCTCAATATTAATAAGGGTATATCCTACATCATTATACCATTATTCCCAATTCATATAATTTAAGTATCTCGATAATATATAATTTAAATAGTCGACACGTCTCACGTCGTAGTTTCTTAAACTTGGTACCTATCTCAAATAGACTATTAAGTTCCCATAATTCCCACATATAACATCATTATGCCTAAGGTCTTTACTTCTGCCCCAAACCTTATTTCATCAAATTATTCAAATTTTTACTATTAACCCAAAGATTATCTCACATAACGAATTTCATTAATTTAGAATAATTCCTCAAATTAAATTCCAATTAAAGTCCAATTTCATAATCATGTCTACTGGTCTTCCTTAAAATTTAGGGTAATCACAATGTCTCCAATAATATTATCCAAGGGTTATCATCATTAAAATTAAATTAAGGGAAACTTTATTCATTCTGGGAAGGTCGATCGATCGACCTTTGCCTTCGATCGATCGATGGTGGTCGATCGATCGACTGATGAATGTCGATCGATCGATTGCACAGGTATGGTTACGGACTGCTTCGTTTTGCAGTTACAGTTTCGACCCAAAACTCCATATTTAAGCATGAAACTCCAAGATAAGGTTACTCTAACATTATACTAACATCCTACAACAGTATTAACATTCTAAGTCCCATAATTCATCATTTAAAAGCTTAGTTTAGATCAAAACTATATCAAAATAATTTCCAGAATTCTTCCATTCAAGAACATCATCAAACTTCTTCTAATTCCACTTTTAGATCATCAAGGTTCTGTTTTTAACATATAAATTCGTCCAGAATATACTACATGCAATTACTACATAAATCATGGCCTCTAACTTTCAATTCATGGGTCTAATTTATCTCCAAAAATCAATTTCGAAAATTCCTAAACATGGGAACATATCTTGAATAAAAAGAGTTTAAATCACTTGCCTTAATTTATCTCAGAATTTGGTGTAGAATCTTGAAGTTAGGTTGTTCTCCCTCTGTTTTTCTGCAGAATTCTCTTCCTTCTCTCTCTCTCTCAAGCTCTTCCCAAGGTTTCCTTCTCTCTCTCTCTCAAGCTTTTCTCAAGGTTGAAGATAATGGAGTATGGAGGTGTGTTATGGTTTTTGGAAGTTGGAATGATATATCAACTTCTCCCGTAGCCCATAATGGCATATAGTGTGGTTAGTGGGTTAAGTGGGTTGAGGAAATAGTCAGATTATAATTTCTATTTTCGTCACTTTTTAATTCCCAAAAAATGCAATTTACCAAAATACCCTTTATGATGCCGGTATGGCCCAAAAATACCCCGGGACCCAAACTAAACTTCCAGCTAGTGTTTTCTGACTATCTCGACCCTTCCAGACGCGTTGCCGCACTCAAAATGACCATACGATTAATGGAACTAAAATTCACTTTTTAATTTAATAATAAAATACCATGACGTGGCGGTCACACGCGTCAAATAAAATTCCCAAATTGCCATATATCAATCTCGTGACAATTTCAATATTACAAATATTCATATAATGCCAAGTATACACATTCTAATAAAATACTAACTCACATCTCGTTAATATTTTTATCCGGATTAATTTCCAACTAATAACGATTTAATTCAATTAATCCCCAAAAATAAATATCATAGAAAATACGGGGTATTACAGAAAAACTCCTCACCACAATCCCACAACTGAAACAACTAAACTGAATACTGAAATAATACATGCCAAAGTCTGAAACAAGACTGAAATGTAAAAGATGCCTCTAAATAGAAATGGGCAACATGCCCTACAACTGATAGATAGTGACTCTGGAATCCAAAAGATAGAAGCGTCTACAAGCAAATCCCTGTAGCTTCCACAAACAGCTACAACTCGTCTCCTGAATGAGTATCCTATGCTTGGTGTCCTTGTGGCTGGGCACCTAAAATGGTTTTTACAAGAAAAAGATTTGAAAAGAAAACGGGTCAGAGCCCGAATGTGGAGTTATTTTAAAAACCTGCAAGTGCTCTAAAAACATTTAAAACATTAAATGCAAAGTACATGTTAGGACATGCACTCACATGATATTCTCACCTCTTGTCTAACTGGGCACTCCTAACGTAAGTACCCATCTATAACGACGCAAACCACTAGCTAAGTGACATTATCTCTAGCTAGACTATCATACGTCCTACCCATATTACTCGGTTCTATTAACATTATAACGCTCGTAATTAAGTAGGGGTTTAACGTAAACTCAGAAGCTCAATATGCAATATATATCACTGTAAGTTAACTCGCTATATTTCTCGAAGCAATACCGTAATTATATTCACAACAATAACGTGAAGGTTCCCATTAATTAAGTGTATATTATTCACATCATAAATATACAATATAAGCACCCCGAGAACTAAGCTGTGGTGCACACATACTCTGCTATCCATCCCGGTACATCACGTACATAAGGATATCATATTCTGAATCTCTCAGGAATAGTTCACAGATAACAACATCACAAACAATGGAGGCGAACACAGTCACATCACATAGGTCACGTGTGACACCCCGACTAATTAAACACCGGGTAGCTACTCCTTTATAAAATTAATTCAAAATGCCAAGTTGGCTCAGTTAATAGCATCACTGTCGAAAACGTTTTATTATTACTAACCACCTAGTATTTAAAAAGTAAGTGCCAAATTTTATTAAATCTGATTAACATGCAACAAGAGTAATGAATAACTAAATAACACCATTCACCATACTGAAGTAACAAGAATAACCATCACAATATGTAAATAAAACCTGGAGGAAAAACTCCTCAATACAAATCCCACAACTGATATGTAAACTGAAATAAATAACTAAAACTGAATACTGAGCAATACATGCTAGAGTCTGAAAACTGAAATGTAAAAATGCTCTAAATAGGAATGGGCAACATGCCCTACAACTGATAGATAGTGACTCTGGAATCCAAAAGATAGAAGCGTCTATGAGCAAATCCCTGTAACTTCCACAACCAGCTACAGCACGTCACCTGAATGAGAATCCTATGCTTGGTGTCCTTGTGGCTGGGCACCTAAAATGGTTTTACAAGAAAATATATTTGAAAGCAAATGGGTCAGAGCCCGAAAGTGGAAATCATTTTAAAAACCTGCAAGTGCTTTAAAACATTTAAAACATTAAATGCAAAGTACATGTTAGGACGTACACTCGCATGATATTCTCACCTCTCGTCTAACTGTGCACTCCTAACGTAAGTACCCATCTATAATTAACCTTTCCACTAGCTAAATGACAGCGTAACTAGCTAGACTACCAAAAGTTCTACCCTTTTACTTGGTTCCAATCATCATAACAACGCTCGTAATTAAATAGGGGTTTTAACGTAAACTCAGTTACTAAATATGCCATTGATATAACTATCAGTTAACTCATAATATATCTCGGAACAATACCGTAATATTTTTACAACATTAACATGAGGATTCCCATTAATTAAATGTATATTATTCACATCATAAATATACGATACAAGCACCCCGCAATCTAAGCTGTAGTGCACACATACTCTGCTATCCATCCCGGTACATCACGTACATAAGGATCACATATTCCGAATCTCTCAGGAATAGTTCAGATAACACAAATCACAAATAGTGGAGGCGAACATAGTCACCATCACATGGGTCACGCACATACCTACGCTCCCATGGTCAGCGGACTTATTAATGTCACAATAAGTCTTTCTATGACCTATGTTCATCAAGGTACCAGTCTATATCCCCCCCGTAGGCACACAAGGATTAGAGGGTCCTAAGCGAACGAAACCTCCCGTGATAGAAAGTATGGTAGGTATGTCATACAAACAATCCATATACTAATAATAAGTAAACACACATCTTAGTAATACCGTATTTTAATCGTAGTACATATCGCATTCTTGTACTAACTAATTATCACAACTTATTTTATTCCGGTTCATAATTATACGCGCTATAATTCATCCTCACATCGTAGTAGTCACTCACGTCTCAACCCAAATGATTCATTGAATATAACTCTCGTATATGATTTACTCATCCCAACAACCCAAAAGTCCCAAATAAGTCACTATATCATCAAAGGAATGCTAACTCTACCCTTGAACCATCTCCCGGAACTCCAAAAGTCAAAACAGTCCAAAAAGGGGCAAACTGTCAACTCGTTAGAAGTCTCGTTCGAACGAGGCTTCGAACGAGTTTGGACTGTCAGGTCGTTAGAAGTCTCGTTCGAACGAGGCTGTTCGAACGAGATCCCAGTTCGTTCGAACGAACTGACCCTTCTAACGATATCTCGTTCGAACGAGATATCGAACGAAAATCCTACTCGTTAATAATGACTGGTCAACTCGTTAGAAGCTCGTTCGAACGAGCTCGTTCGAACGACCTGGGGGTTGCTTCTAACGAGATGCCAGTTTCGGCCCAGAACTTCCCAAAAATCGTTTTTCACCATTTTTACTCCTCAAACCTCTTCTAAAATTCGTTCCCACAATATATTGAGTTCTCTAATCATCCTCAAACATGTTAAGGGGCTATACTAACATCATTAAAGGGTTTGATATCATCTAAACATCATTAAATCACAATTTCCACACTAATTCCCAATTTTCTTCAAGAACATAAACCCTAACTTTTTCTCATCATAAATTCCCAGATTTTAATTCGTTAATGCATCACCTAGATATGAAATCTCCGAAATTTAATCTTCCAACAATGTTTCTACATGCAAACCTATCCCAACATTCAATAATAACTTCAAATTTCATGGGTTTTCTTTTAATCTTTCAAGAACAATTAAGATTCTTCAATTTCTAACATGGAAAAGACATTCTCAGTAATTAAATGGAAATAAAGTCACTTGCCTTGGTTTGATTTCTGAATTTGGTGTGGATTCGGTGTAGAATTTCTGCAGAATCTCTCTCTCTCTCTCCTTCTCCAAGCTTTCTTCTCCAAAAGGCTATGGTGGCTAGGGTTTGCTTTGGGGAAACTTATGAAACCTAATTTCAATAAACCTCCGTAGCTTGTTGGGTTAATAAGGGTTGGTTGGGGTCAATCCTTATCAGATTACAACTCTCAATTTTCGTCACTTTTAATTACCCAAAAATACCAAATTACTAAAATACCCTTTAAGTTACCGGTACGGTCTAAAATTACCCCGGGATCCAAACTATACCCCCGGCTAGTGTTTTCTGACTATCTCGACCCTTCCGGACGCGTTGGCGCGCTCAAAACGACCATACGGATTATCGATTTTAAATTTACTTTTAATATCAAAATATTATACCGTGACGCGGCGGTCCCACGACTCTCAACAAAATTTCTAAAATGCCGTATATAAATCCCACGACAAATTTTATAATACCAAGTTCATATATAATCATATATGCACATAATCAAATACCAATTCGCATCACATCAGTATTTATAACCCGGATTAATTTCCAATTAATACGCATTTAATTAATTAATCCCAAAAATAAATATAGCCAAAAGCACGGGGTATTACATCACGCACATACCTACGCTCCTACGATCAGCGGACTTATTAATATCCCAATAAGTCTTTCTATGACCTATGTTCATCAAGGTAACCAGTCTAAATCCGGGCAACACAAGGATTAGAGGGCCCTAAGCGAACGCAAACCTCCCGTGATAGCAAGTATGGTAGGTATGTCATACACACAATTCATATACCAATACTAAGTTAACACACGTCTTAGTAATACCGTAGTTTAATCGTAGTACATATCGCATTCTCGTACTAACTATAATTATCACAATTTATACTATTCCGGTTTATAATCATACGCGCCATAATCTATTCTCACGTCGTAGTAGACACTCACGTCTCAACCCAAACCGTCCATTGAATTAAATCTCTCGTATATAAATTTAGTCCTCGTAATAACCCAAAAGTCCCAAATCTATCCTTACATCATCAAAGGAAGGTTATCTATATCCTCGAACAAGTTTACGGGACTCCAAAAATCAAAACAGTCCAAAAAGGACCAAACTGTCAACTCGTTAGAAGTCTTGTTCGAACGAGACTGTTCGAACGAGATCCCTCTGTCAACTCGTTAGAAGTCTCGTTCGAACGAGGCTGTTCGAACGAGATTCCAGTTCGTTCAAACGAACTTTATTTCGTTCGAACGAGATATCGAACGAAATCCCTTTCCGTTAGCAGCGACTGGTCAACTCGTTAGAAGCTCGTTCGAACGAGTTCGTTCGAACGACCTGGGTAGGGGCTTCTAACGACCTGCTAGTTTCGTCCCAGATTTTTCCCCCATCTCATTTTTATCCATTTTAACACTCCTAATCTCTTCCAAAGTTCATCCCAACAACGTTTTAGGGTCTCTAATTCATCCTAAACATATTCAAGTCAACTCCTAACATGTTTTCAAGGATTAAATCTCTTTAACATCAATCAAAATATAAATCTCTACACTTTTTCCCAATTATTTCAAGAACATGAACCCTAACTTTTGAATCATGAATTAACTCACTATAAATCCGTTTTAATTCCTTCCTATCACAGATATCATAAGAATAATTATCTACCTATCATTCTACATGCAATTCTCCTCAATATTTTCAAGTTCTAAGCTCCAAACTACATGGGTTTTCATTATCTCTCAAGAACAGTTATAATTCATCAATTTTCTAACATGGAAGAAACATTCTACGAATTTAAATATAATTAAAACACTTGCCTTGATTGGATTTCTGATTTTGGTGTTGGTTTGGTGAAGATTTCTGCAGATTTTCCTCTCTCCAAGCTTCTCCTCCAATGGTGGCTTAAGGTGGCTAGGGTTTTCTTTGGGAAAATTAGAAAACTCTTCTAATAACCTACGTAGCCTTCTAGGTTAATATGGTTTGGTTAATGGTCTTAGTGGGTTAAATCCACATCAGATTAAAACTCCCAATTTTCGTCACTTTTAATTCCTCAAAAAGTAAAATTACCAAAATACCCTTTATGATGCCGGTATGGCCTAAAAATACCCCGGAATCCAAACTACACCCCCGGCTAGTGTTTTCTGACTATCTCGACCCTTCCGGACGCGTTGGCGCACTCAAAACGACCATACAGTTTATAGATTTTAAATTCACTTTTTATAATCAAAATAATATACCATGACGCGGCGGTCACACGCGTCTCAACAAAATTTCTAAAATGCCGTATATCAATCTCACGACAATTTTATAATACCAAATACATATATCAAAACATGTATGCACATAATCAAATACCAACTCGCATCTCGTTAGTATTTATAACCTGGATTAATTTCCAATTAATACGCATTTAATTAATAAATCCCAAAAATAAATATAGCCAAAAGTTCGGGGTATTACACATACCTTTTTTTTTTACATTTTTACACCTCTGCTTTCAAATATAGTTTTTACAACTTTGCTTCTAATGTTGTAATATTTAAACCATCCTTCATTTTCTATGTAATGCGAGATATATTAGTCGAGTAGGAAATTGTTCATCAGTTTGCTAAGTTATAGTAACTTATTTTGTTCATATTTTCCTTACGGGTTCCTTTAAAGTTTACTATGGTTTGAATAATTAGATTATGTAAAACTTCTTTCATTTTTTATGCAGATACTCCACATTAAATATTGAAACTTGACTTATTAGTTTCTGTACAGAGATGCTCCTGAGATTTAGCAACACCAACTAAAGAAGTAGATGGCATGGGCATATGTTTATATTCTATTTTATTACTAATTTATGACATTGAACCAAGGTTGTGTGGCTTTTAAAGAAAAACAAGGAAAAGGGTATTCATTTATTCTTCTCTTCTCAAAATTGCAAAGAAAAGCCCATCATAAAATGAAAACACTCAATAATTTCCCATAATTTTAATTCTTCTCTAAAGCACTTAGTTCTGATTACGATTACGAAATGAGAGTATTTACCTCTATTTGTAGATCAGGAAGTCTGTCAGATTATGAGGATGCAAAAACCTTGGAGCTAATGTAACTAAGACTTTCAAACATGATGGGTAAAAAAATTCTCAGACCGAAGCAACAAAGCGCTTAAAACACACTTAGAGGAAGCTGGAATAAAGATCAAAGCTACAGGTTTTATATTCGTGAAGTGAATTTGAACTGCATACCAGTCTTCCCCCGATCATGCTCATATTATTTTAGTATGTAAAAGTAGTTAACCTCCTTGCGAAAGTTTCGGAATTAATCATGAAATTTCTGGAAAGACAAGCCTATGAATTCATTCTCGATTAATTTGTTAAGGCTCCCAACACATACAAATCCATGTCCATGTATACCAGCTTATCTAAACAATTTCAATGGCAGATCAAAAGAAAGGTCAAAAGAAAGGTTTGCTCTGCATAGGCAGTAACAACAAGGTCTCCTCGTAGATAATTCCTCTCAGATGAACATTGTGTGTTGACAGGTACTTTTTTGATGAGATTGGTTGTTATTTTGGGTGAATCTCTTTATTGAGTTTTATTAGTGACGTTCATCATTTTTCCTTTTCATCAAAATTTTGATTATTTTGTGCTTCAACCCATTGGGTGTGAAATTAAGTGAAAATGCAGTTCAAAGCTAATAATGTTGGTTAATCAAACACTTTGGGTGGGAGTATTTTAATCAAAATACTAGGTGCAAATTATTGGCTTAATTTATTTTATGGGATTATAAGTAAATACTATGAAATTTTTAGTTGAATTTTTAAGAAGTTTCTAATTAAAAACAGGTCGTACATGAGACATTGATGCGTGCTTGCCTCTTCTGGTAAGCGTACAATTGGAAATCGTGTCTATGCCATGATTGGACAGGTGGTTGGAGGAGGGAGAACAGAGAAGCCTATGAAGAAGATTGGGAATGCGTATCACAAGTATCGTGTGAAGCGCAACTGTTGGCCTGAGGTTTGGGGTGTTGCTAGACAACGACAACAGAGATGCCTATGCTGAAGACTGGGAATGTGTATCACAACTATCGTGTGAAGCGCAACTGCTGGCCTAAGGTTTAGAGTGTTGCTAGATCACCGACATAATGGTCACGCCAATACCGTTTGCCATGATGCTCCACCAAGGGGACCGGTCGTCTCCATTGACGAGATGCTTCTACTGGATGGTTTTATTTTTATTAGCTTATTTGTCATCTTTATTGTGTTCGAGTCAGATGTTTCACGTTCCCTAGCAACATTCTTGTGGTCAAAGTTTGTCAACTTTTACAGGTAACATGATTGTAATATGGATCTTCTGAAGATGTATTTCCAAGAAAATAGGTATTTAGGGCCTTTATGTCTCACACCACTGTCGTACATATCACACCGTCGCACCACGTTGTTGCTCCTCTCAGGTACGGTTCAAATGGTTTAAGCTTCATCGATTAATGTGTAATCAAGGTCTGCCATTATGGGCGAGGTTAGACATGTTGTATTACTCCTCTTATAAACATGCTTCCTAAACAATTGCATCCCAAGGGCACGGTCCAATCAAAGCCTTATAAGGCTCTGTTCTTTGCTTAGATGAATTGGGCAAGGAAGTAAGTGAGAACAAAAATATGGAAAATATGACTAAATTAAACAAAATGAGCACGCTAAAGGTCAACATTAATAAGCGGAGCTCCAATATGGTGCATAGGTATTCTGTTTTTCAATATGGTGCATAGGCATTCCGTTTTTATGGTGCATACATATTCACCTCTACAGATTTATTTTTATGTTGCATAGGTATCTAACAAGATGACCAACCTACGACTTAATCAACCATGTTTCCATTGTTCTTCAAGTTGATGAGGTGAATATGTATACATTAGCTTTTTCTCTCTTCTCTTCCCTTTTCGTGTCTTTTGTTTTTTGTTTATGGAAACTATGTTTTTTACCTTTTGTGATTATTAGAAAGTTGTGGTGTAATACATGTTTTTAAATGCACCTTCAATAGTATCCGCGTCTGATTGTGCGTCGATGAGTTTTTGTTTTAGTGCTATGATATGAAGTGAGTGGGCAATAGAAAAAAAAATGACCCTGTAAAGTATCGGTATTCCCTCATTCGACACTTATCTGATTTGGGATTCCATTAGAGAGGCATTTGGAGATCTCAGGTACTGCTGAAGGAGACTTTTAGGAGGTTTGTAAGGAGACTACAATAATGTGTTAGTTACTACTGAAGGAGATCTCAGGTACTGCTAAAGGAGACCTCAAGTACTGCTGAAGGAGACTTTTAGGAGATCCTAGGTACCACTTTCTTTTCATTTGAGTAGCATGCTCACGATTTGTAAGGATACTACAATAATGTGTTACTTATGAATATTATTGAATTATAATTCTCAAAATATCATCCCACTTTATGGTTTAAAAAATGTTTGTTAGGTTTTTTGTTGCCTTGATGTTTTTTTTGTTCATGTACTGAAGTTAGGGTGCTTACATTTGAATTGGAAGGATTGTTGTCTTCTAAAGACGACACGCACAAGTCTCCATGCATGAGATGGGAGTTTGGTTTGTAGCTGAATGCTTATGGACTTTACATGGTATGTGCTTTATGTTAAGTAACTTTCTTCCAAGTTTTATACAAGCTTGGCTTTTCAATGGTCTTATGACTTTTCAATTGTTTCCAAGGTATATTATTCTCTTACTTTTTTCGGTTTGTTTTTGTTTTTTGTTTCCTGAAATTAGGGTTAGAGTATAATTCATTTTGGGTTCTAATACTATTTGATTTGTTTGTGCATTTATTCCACTATGCAGTGTTAATGTTCATCGATGCAACAGTTGAGCAGAAGTAGGTCTGCATACAAGATGTAGCAAATCAGAGCATGGCACTGACAAGTCAGTGGGGTCGGGGGTGCTGAATGCTGACTAAGATGTTGCAGAGCTAACCTCTCACTCCTGGTGTTTTAGGATATATGTGTGCATCCTGGTGTTTTAGGAGTAATGTGTATACGATGTGGGAAAAAGGTGGATTATTAATCTGGTGTTGCATTTGGGTATATACATAAGGATTTAAGGCTTGCTAATGATTAAATTGCTCGATTACGCGATAGAGACTTGAAGAATTTGTTATGGCATACAAAGCTTCATTTGGTTCTTGATCTAGATCACACACTACTTAATTCAACCCGGTTTATGGATATTACACTAAAAGAAGAATACTTGAACCAAAAAGATTCTCTGCAAGATGCATTAAATGGCAGCCTATTTAGATTGGACTTCATGAACTCGGTGTCACATTAAATGGCAGCCTATTCAGATTGAAATTTATATGTTTAGGATTCTAAGTTTGTAAGATTAATTTGTAAAAATTTACTCACATTTTTGGTGTCGGATATTGCAGAAATAGAATCCCAAGCGTTGGATATTAAAGTTGTTTTATATTTCATCCATGCAGTCGGTTTGGAATTTTATGTACTTATTGGGTTTATGTATGATGCCATATATTAATTAATATACAGTAAGGATACGTATCTTAAAACACCACCAAAATACTAATTACATTTTGAGTTTGAATGAGTTGAAAATTTTGATTTATACCCAAGATATCCCAATTATTTTTTCAAGTGAATTAGGTAGTATATCAACTGCGCACATGAGTTCTTATATAAACATTGGGTGAGGCTCACTTTAAAAATGGGTTTACTAGGGAAAAATATGATAGTTCCATCGACACTGGTACGAGTGTGTTATGATATTTCCATCGACATGGGTTTCTGCGTGTGTAGCAACAGGTGCGAGGGGGTGGGTACTATTGGGTAGAGGGTGTGTGTGGTGGGGGGTTATGGTAGATAGGGTACGGAGTTATCTCGATTTGATAATGGTAGGGGAAGTAGCAGGTGGGATCAGTGTAGTGGGTAGCGAAACAAGGGTGGTTGGGTATGGTGTTTAGTGTGTGCGTGTCCTGGGTTAGAGTGATTGGGTCCGTGTGTGTGGTACAATTTAGACATGGAGGAGATGAGTTAATGCACAAGGGCTGGGGCTATATTATTTGGGAGAGGATAGGGTGGTTTTATGGGTTCGTGGGGTTGGGATTTCATTGGTTTTCAAAATTATCAGCGTGCCTTCAGGCACGGGCATACCCTAGTATATATATATATATATATATATATATATATATTTTTATTTTGGGGGTGAGAGGCCGTGGGAATGTGTCACTCTCACTTGCCGATTAGGAACTATGACTTCTTCCCGGACGTTGTGTGCGTGAGTAGATCATGAGGTGGGTGTCGTTGAACCCCACCAGGTGGCCCCAGTTTGCTACGTATATGGGCTGCTGGAAGATGATAGCATGTGAGCCTGCGTCCTTCGAGTTATAGCTCGGTTGGATGGTTATTATTTCTTGTGTTTGTACTTGGGTATCAAGGCCATAATGGACCTCAACGACCTACATTGCCAGGATTAGTGTATCGGGGGGTTCCTTGTTTGGATTTCGCCTCGGCGAGACGTCCCACGCACGAACCGCAGTGTAATGTTGGAACTTGGGGATAAGTTTAGTCCTTAATGCTCATAATTAATTATATATATATATATATATATATATATATATATATATATATATATATATATATATATATATCACCTATCCCGACAATCGACAGTGCTAGGAGTAGTGTAACGGGGGGGTTCCTTGTTTGGATTTCGCTTCGGCGAGACGTCCCACGCATGAAACGCCGTGTACTGTTGAGAATTGGGAATATTATTTATTAAAACTGGATAATAATCATTTGGGTTACATGCATCTTGCATTGAGGGCATAATGATCCCCGAGGATCGATAAGGTTATGAGTAGTGTAACGGGGGGGTTCCTTGTCTGGATTTCGCTTCGGCGAGACGTCCCACGTACGAAACGCAGCGCCGTGTTGAGAATCGGGAGGAGTTTAGTCCTTAACTCTTGATGCTAATAACTCATATAATAATTATATATATGGTTTCATGCCTTATAAAGGCATCACTAGATTATAAAATTCTAGTAAATGAGATTGTTGATTTATTGTGATGATGTGGACATGATTGGATCATGTAACTTTATATGTTCAACAAATGAACATTATAAAGAAAATTATAACTATTGCATTAAAGTTAATGTATATAACTTATAAATTATGGGAACAAATGTATTGGGAGATAGGTTAGATGATTTTCACTTAAATACGTCTTTTGGGTTTAAGTTAGGATCCTCTTACCTATCTAGAATCGGACATCCATTTGTAGATCACATGCATACGTTTAGTGCGCGCTTTAGATGAGAGGTGAGTTGAATTATTATGGAGAGTTCGATTCCAGCTAAATCGTGTAATAATGCATTTATAATTATTATGCATTTTAATACACTTAATATAAAATGTTTTTCAAACTCGGGCTCTGACCCGTTTATATTTTCTCCTCCATGTATATATATTGTATTACTTCAGGTGTTCCTCCGCAAGGACGCCTTTGATGTTCATCCATTCAGGATTCGTGGAGCTGTGGCAGTAGCGGACTATTGCAACACTTTGCTTTAGTCGATTCCTATCTTTGTATATCTAGATCAGGATTCAGTTGTATTGAGTTAGTATTCAAGTGTTATAGATTAACACTTTTATATTTCCTTTATCAGATTATTGTACTGTCTGTTACCCGACAGCATATTCGGGTATTTATTTGTTCAGACTTTATTTGTACATCGTTTTGTACTCCTTTATTTTATTGGAGTTGGCACTTGTCACTCATCATAGTTAGATGTTTATTGTTGGTTGAGTTGCATTACTTGGTTTTGTTGTTTTTGTTAAATAAAAAGTTCAAAATTTTTGACAATTCGCTTTTAATGATTATGGGTAGTTAGCCTTATATTATAGTGCTGCATGTTGATGTTGAGACTGTACCATCTGAGATACCTGATTTATGTAGTATAGGGCTGTCCACCTGTTATTATTTAGAGCGGGTTGTCATAACTATATACCTACAACATGAGTTTGATTCCCATATATTTTCAGTTTCCAGAAATCGATTAACAACTCTATCTTTTCATCTTCCAAACATGAAAAATCTCATCTTTTCATAACTATCCCAACATGGACAATATACAAAATTAGATTGTAATTATCAAACACTTACCTCTAATGAAGATCTGATCCTTTGGGGTTGTATAACACAGGTGGCTCTCCTCTTTTCCGCTCACTTCCGGTGGTGGTGACCTTCGGTCTTAGTTCTCCTCCTTTACAAGCAAATTAGTCCCGACACGTCCCATACCGCGTCCGACTAAAAATTTAAATTACTGAATTAATAACTCACAGCAATATCAATAACATCCCATTCATATATTACCTAAATATCTTTAAGTAATATACTGAATCATACATTTTAATATCCACAATTCAGATATAACCCAAATGAATTAATTTATAATAAAATCAAATTAATCCATTAATTTAAAATATAACCCATTTTAAAAGTCATTAAAATCACGGGGTATTACAATATCTTGTGCGTATTTATCTCACATCTAAAGATGTAGAGTCCAACATATATTACTCAAGTGGGTGTGACCATTTTACTCAGCACCGAGACCTTGTGGGTTCAAGCCCCACACTGGGCTAGGTCCAAGGGGTAATTTGAGGATAATATCGGTGGCTAGCTGTGAGTTTGGTACCTAACGGTGGTATCAAATCTGATGGTTTGATCAGGACCATCAACGGGCTTTGTGTCGGGTTGCAATATGCGTCGATATAATCAATTCGAGGTAGTGTGAGTCGCAGTGCATCATGGTGAACCTCAAAATTGGATTATTACGGACGTATGGTAATGTTCGATGGTCCACATCAAAAGATGTAGAGTCCAACATATAGTCATTAAGCAGTTGTGACCCTTTACTAGCACCAAGATCTTTTGAATTAGGTAAACAACTCTGAATCTTGTCTCTAGCATTAAGTTTGACATGAACTAATGAACTACCACACAAATTCATCAAACAAATTTAATTGTATATATAAAAACATAATTAACCCTATTAATGAGAAAATAAAAGGACCAATGTCCAAATACATACTTAGTGATATATAGACTTGGAACTACATAACATACATAAACTAAAAATCGAAAGAAATAGAAGGAGATCTTCTGGAACTACTTGCATTTTTTCTTTTGTTCTTTCTTCATTGAGCGGTTCTCCCTCTCGATCACTTTAAGGGGGATTTTTAAGTTAAAATTCATCATTAAGCATTATGAGGCAAGTACCCCTCTCAATGCGTAATGCTGCATTTTTTTAAAAATAAAATTACATTCCAATTTTAATCTTATCTTATCTGCTAAATGACACGATATAAAATAAATTAGTAAATTTTTAATAATGACAAAATTGTCAAATTAATTATATTCAGCATTGAACATTAAGAGTGAAATAACGTCATTCACATAAAAAAACATACGTATTTTTCAACATTCAGAATTTTGCATTAAGCATTCAATCTTCCGAGGTTAAAAAACCAAACGGTCCCTCAGTCGTCCAGGTTATTTCTTTCCCAAGCTTTTGGTGTCACTTAGTATCCCAGCGGTAGCCCACGGGAGAAACTAGACTTTGCACTAACGCACTTGCATGTACTATAATCGCCACTCTTTGAAACCTTCTTATATGAATCTTCTGTATGATTGTAGGCCAATAGTTCAACTCCACGGCAGTACATTCTAAAAACAATTTCCCCCTTCCTAGTAACAATTAACGGTATCAACTCTCCCTAATATGGGTTTAGGTTCAAATTTGAAATGACGAACATAAAAGTCCAGGATTCAACCACACCATACTCTCTCATGGTTAGTATCTCAATATTACTTTGATATCCTTGTCCACACGTGACATACAAAGGCATCCCTCTAAAACTCCTAGACCAACTATTGCGTCGGCCTTTGGGGTTAGAAGTATGTGCCTTTATTAGACACAATCCAATGAAGGAGTTCATTTATTACCAGACCCTTCTTCATATTCTCTCCTTTTTTTAATATTTATTTTAGATTGATAAATAATTAGAGTTATGTCTTATTTTTAAGTTAAATCATTTTTACAGTAAATTAATATTTAATTAGATTATTTTAAAGTTAAATAAACGAGGCGGTGTATGTTGTTTGTTCCCCAAGTATGGGATTTGGAGGCAAGAAAATAGCAAGTCGGTTAAAATTTAAGGATTTATCAATACCCAAAACAATCCGGACCGTTAATCTCTTTCCCCAAAACAATGCATTTTGTTTCTCAGAGTTTTTTAGCAAAAAAGTCCAATCTGATAAAAGAGCAAAAAAAAAAACGGAAACATAGTCTCTTTTTTTTAGTATTTATTTTAGATTGATAAATAATTAAAGTTAATTCTTATTTTAAAGTTAAATAAATTTTACATTAAATTAATTTTTAATTAGATTATTTTGGTTTTGATATCTATTTTATTTTTGAAATTCAGGAGAACCCCCCACTTGTTGAATTTTTTGGGGTTTGGCCTTCATTTTGAGGGGGTTGCACCCATTTCAACCTTTATATTTGGATAAAATACCAAAAAGTCCCTCAATACACATTTTGTCCAAGCCTTTTATTTTGTACCAAAAAGTCCTTTATTCTCTTACTTGTAAAGGTCCGCGCCAGTGTCATGGTAAATGACTTTTTGGCATGGTAAAGAACTTTTTGGTGCAAAATAAAAAGGCTTGGACTATACATGTATTAAAAGAAGTTCAAGAGACTATTTGGTATATGCCCCTTTATATTTTGTGTAATATCGAAAATACCCTCATATAATTATGGGTTATAAACTAAATAGTCGCTCAAACATTTTTTAATACACGTTTAGTCCAAGCATTTTTATTTTGCTGAAAAAATTCCTTCACCAACCTACTAGCGCGAACCTTTAAAAATAAGAGAATATTAATTATATGGGTGTTTGAGGGACTTTTTGGTACAAAATAAAAGGCTTGGACTAAATATGTATTAGAAAAAGTTTGAGGGACTAAATATGTAATTTATCTAATATTTTAATCCCTTATCAAACTTTAGTTTTGACATGTGTGTAACAAATATGATGGGAATATTTTTAAATATGACAAAAATTATAATACGACAATCCCTTGTTATATAACGCTACCTTAATATGACAATATGGACTTCACATTATTCTACAATAAATTTTAAGACCTCAACTACAAATTTATGGGGGTGATTATTCGTGTTCAAATTTCGGAATTTATTACTAATGCCTTTAATCAAATTATTGTTTGTAAATATGCCTCATACATAAACTTCTCACGTTGGTTACACGTGCAATGCGTGTGTGCATCAATTAGTGCATGAATAGTTATTATTTATGTGACCTTTGTAATTTCTCCCTAGATATCTAACATCCAAGATGTAATTCCCGTCTTAGTTGTCATTTTCTAAATGTTAAATACAATTAAATGTTCCACAATGTTTTGTAACTCCAAAGCTTATGAACAAACCTAATCCAAACTTATATGTTGTTTCATCCCCTCTTTCCTTCATCTAATTCCTTTTTTTTTCAAGAATGGATTATGACCAACTTACCTTTTCAGGGATGGAGAATCAATATGACTTTGATTGGTTATATTTAGAAGAAAAGTCCCAAGGGTAATCTCATACTTACTAAAGCTCATTAGTTTTGTCTCCATTCTGTACAAACTAACCTTATATGTTGTGTAAATTCTTTAGTTTTGTCTCCATTCTGTACAAACTAACCTTATATGTTGTGTACATTTTTTCTTTTGTACAGAAGATCGGAGGAGTACTCAACAGTTGCTAATAACTTGGATTATAGTCCTTTCGGTGATCCTTTCAACTTCGATCAATACCTACTTCCACAACAAATAATCAAATTCCCTTTGATTATGATCAACATTAATTTTCGCAACTAAATCATCAAATTCCCGTTGATTATGATCAATACAAATTTTTGCAACAAAATAATCAAGATCAGTACCAATTTTCACAACAAGACAATTTCATTCCCTAATTGGAATTCACTGATTTTGAGAATATCGGTACGGGTGATTTGTGTAGCTTGTGGGATGACAATTTTTCATCTATTCGTCAAGACCTTATTCTTGATACCATGCAAGAACTGTTGATGGATACTGAAATTTTGGGCTATTTCACTGATGAAGGAACTTATATGATTGATCCTAAAAACTTTATGATTTCAAACACAAACGAAAATCAAAGTCAACAAAACAAAAGATCGAGAATGTCTCCATTAGAACTGCATGAGATCCAAAAGTATTTTAATGTTCCAATAACTCAAGCAACCAAAGAATTGAAGGTGGGATTGACCACGTTGAAGAAAAGAGGTAGAAAGCTGAATATTATGAGGTGGCCTTATAGGAAGATCAAGAGTATGAAGTCTCTCATTGATAATGTTAAGGTATTATCCTGCCTGCATGTTAAGATTCTTTCGAAATGTCATTAGATACATTATTATTTTTCATTCATTTCCTTTCTCTCTAATAAAAGTTTACCAAATATATGCTTAAGGTATAAGAAAGTCAATACACATGTGGGTGGTCAAGTCTAATCTATGAAAAATAGAGGGGTAATATCTAATTATATCATTATTGTACGACATGTTTTATTAGTATAATTATTTTGTTTTAAATTACAATTTTAGGAGATGGGATTAACCAACGAGGTAGAGATGCTAGAAGAGAACAAAAAAAATGATGGAGAAGCTGCCCGATTTTGGAATGAGAGAGAAAATAAAAAAACTCAGGCAAGCTTGCTTCAAGGCCAACTGCAAAAAAAGAAGGCTCCTTGCTGACTATTGATACTGCTTCTTCTTTAAGGGCTTGGTAATTTGGGTTTATATTTGGTTTTGAACTTCGTAATGTTATTTCTAGTCTTATTTTGGCACTTTAATAACCTTTTGGAATCTTGTTTTCTTAGATATTGTAGTGCCTAAAGCATTACAACCAAATATAAGTTTAAATAAAGTACGGTTTTAATTTTATTTTTACGTGCCTTAAAGTGAATTTATGTGCCTTGTCATGGAAGTTAATAATTAACCTTGAATCGAGCTTCTTTCTTACTGCAAAATCAATCATTATGTAACGAGAAAAATCGATGGATATGAGATTCTTATATATATATATATATTTGACAAGATAAGAAAAAAATTTAAAACATAAATTATGTTAAAAAAAATAAAACAAAAATTTTCAATAGTCTATATAAAGTAACATATACGTTAAATCATTACTTTAGCAAAACAGTGTAAATTCCAAATAAATCATTCAATATGTATTGTATGTAAAATACGGTAAGCTGGATCATCCAAGATTATAGCTTCTCTGGCTTATATATTAGAATAATTACATTAGTAAAACGTCGGTAAGTTATAAATAAACCATTCAATATATATTATATCTATAGGTAACTGTAAAACACGTCCAGCTGGATCATCAAAGATTAAAGCTTCTCTGCCTTATATAGAAATTGACATCAATGTTAGCCAATTAAAGACCATGCTCACACCATGGGGAGAAAATTCTAAAATATAATAATAAGGAACATAACTGTTAAGGCCAAACAAAAACACACACAAAAAAAATGTACTCTTACCATTTTTTTATACGATTTCTTTTACAAATTGATGTGGTAAGTGATATTAGAACTTTTTATTTTTAAAGTCTTAAGCAGTCGGACAAATTTTTTATTTTTATTTTTATTTTTTATTTTCATAGATTTGATTAAATTACAACATTACTCAATTTCTTAATGCATGAATATGACTTGGATGACAAGAAATGTCTTTATGTGTTGTTATGTATGTTAATATATACGTTTGTAACTCATTAAAACATAATTAGAATTTGATTTTTTATATACGTCTGTTCACTATATATATAAATATATATACACTCGTGTTAGCATTAAAGACCATTGTAAAATTCATCCATCTATTCATCTCCCTTTAATTTATATTCTAACAATCTTTTGTACGAAATCCTATTTATCTCCCCATAAATTTATACCCTTTATTCCCTTCTCTCTCTCTCATATTTGTACAATATAGTGTTGGCAAATATCGTATTTGTATATCTTCTTTTGTATTTGTTCAACAACATTTCATGCAAAGTTTAGCAAAAACTAAATAAATATTTGTAAATAACAAATTGTCAAATTTATCACAAATAAGTGTATGAAATTTCAACCTCTGTAAAATCATATAGTAAAAACTTCAATGCATCTTCTTCTGTTATTCAAACAAAAACAAAAAAATACAAATTTTTAATTGAGCAAAATATATAAATTGTTTTTATAAATCAATGTGACAAGTGACATAGCCATAAACCTTCTTTTGCCTTTTTTAGACCATATAAAAATAATTTTTTTGGTTATAAAATATGTATATGGGTGGATGTTCACTTTTATTTACCATATGAATGAAAAAGTATTTCAAGATACCTGAATTCATACGATAAATAAAGAAAATACAAGTATGGATATACTAATTGAATGAAACATTTGCTCTCTCTATAAAAAAAATCCTTTATTTTTCACAACATGTTATAACAAAAGAGCTTAATATAATAAAAAGAAAGAGGATTGCCTCCTCGCCATGGATAACAACAAGTGATGGTAATTTTTGGTTCTTTTCTGTTCTTCACTGAAGACAAAAAAGTACATGATTGTTACCATTTCTACTGTCAATTTCATAGACTACATCTTCATTGTCCGTCACATATTTGAATTTGAAAATTTAAAAGTCAGCATAGTTGATGCTTATTTTGTTAATCTCTATTTATAAAGCATCAATTGTTTTCTTTTGGTCCTTTAATACATATTAGCAGGGCCGATCCCGTTAAACAAGAGGTTTTTAATTAATTTATAACTTATGGGTTTTTTAATCGAAAAGATGCCGACTTGATTTTCAGTAGTTTACAAGTTTAAATGTTTGTCCCCTCAGTTTTTAATAAATTATTTGTGTGACAATTGAAAAATGACGCTATAAATTTAAATACACAAGATAAAATTTTGGGGTGCCTAAAATGTGTTGAATATCAGGGCCCGAGGCGACCGCCTCCCTGGCCTCCCCTCAAAATCGGATCTAAATATTAGAAAGTTTTATACTTCTTCTTCATTGTAGTTTATATATAAGAATGAATCAGCTTAGCTTCTGATCAGGTCTATAAAAATATGAGAATTATTAATTAGTAATCAATAATTAAACTACATCCTATAATATTACCTTTTCTTTTCGCCATGTTTTAAGGTATTTTAGTTTGGTCTTATAAGCTTACAAATCATACGATATTAAGACCTACACCATAATTATTTAACTTTGGAACTTGTACTTTTCTATGTTCTAATTTTAGTATTTGAAGTCCCTAAATTATTTGGACCTAAAGTTTCAAAGAAAATATATCACAATCAAACATGGAGTTTTAATTGAAAGTGTACTAACTGAAATTCATATAATTTATATTGATTTGTGATATGAAGATCCATAATGATTACTGTGATCAAATGTTCACATATTATTACTTGTAAATGGGATACAGTTTCTTAGACATACTATTAAAAATGCACGAATCTCTCCTGTTATTTAACAATATTTGGATTAGAGTATTCAAAAGTAATAACCCCCATTTTCTCATGTAAAGATTGGCCAGACATGATACGCCGAAGATGGAGCTTGCTTGTCAATTTATATCATTCTTAGAATCGATCGAGAATAAACATTTATATTGTAAACCACATTTTAATTTAAAACTGAATTGAATTAATAAACATGAGATAATAGTAAATCCAATATCCACGTTCAACAAAATAAAATATAACATAATTATAACATCTCGACTAATAAAACTAAATGACTTCGGGCTTATGCCCATAAAATAATCCAAAATAAATAAAGATAGGAAGAAGTAGCAGCCTAAACTAGAATCAATAAATCGATCTTCGAGAAGCAATACATGACAGCAAGTTTGATATTCCTTTAGTCCCGCTATCCTTGCCTACAAAAACCTTGTAATTTGGGTCAGCACCCTAGAGTGTGTAAGAATTAACTTACTGAAATTGAAATAAAGATTACAGTAAATTTAAGTAGGTGTCTCCCATCGTCACTCGCATAGGATAATCTCCTCACCTCTCACCTAGGTGGAATATTAATCGTATCCTATCACCAGATACCAAATGCAATATAGATAACAAGATGATTGGGAAACATGTGATGCGTCTAGCATACACTACAAGAAAAATGATTTTTAGTGACATAACTTTTTGCACCTAATTATAAAAAATTCACCACCAAATATTTTAGTGGCAAAAAAAATTTCGTCATGCTATTGCCACTAAAGGTGTTCTGCGGATTGTTTTCGTAGCAATTTATTAAATCGCCACTAAAATTTGACTTTTTAGTGACAAAATCACTTCGCCACCAAAACATCGCTTTAGGTGGATTTTTTTTTGCATCTAATAAAGATTAAATTGCCACTAATAATTGATAGTTTGAAACTAAAAGTTTATTTTTTGTAGCAAAATAAAAATTCACCACCAAAAGTATCATTTCGTGGAAAACAAATCGCCACAATTGAACTTAAATTTCTATGGAACGATTTTTTAAATATTAAATTGCCACCCATAGTTGATAGTTTACCACCAAAAGATTATTTTTTGTACCAAACCAAAGAATCGCCATCCAAAGGGTTATTTCGTGGAAAAAAATCTTCACATTTGATCTTAAATTTGTATGGAACAACTTTCTTAGCAATTTAAATTCGCCACTAAATGACATTTTTTATTGCAAAAAAATCTCCATAAATTGAAGTAATATTTTTCACAATACATATATACGTTGCTTTGGAAACAACTTGTGTCTACACGTATATAACTTATACATCTACAACTTTCATAATTTTTGTTTTCCCAAAATCATAAACTAGTACTCTTAATTTGGGCTTCGAACAGGAAAGTAGCAATTTACCGCAAATCTCAAAACTTTCACATTTTGCGACCAAACATTGCCAATTTCGCATCAACACCCTAATTTACTTTATAAACATAATGATGCATTAGAAACATATTTTATGATTCATTTAACCACATAACTAGTCATATGCTCTAAACATGTTATCCCCGATAATAAGCTGGATTAACATCTAATATAAACCACATATATGTGACAACCCGCGATCCGAGATAAGGGGTGGCCAGCCCGATACTCAAACGTAACAGGAATCATGGATGGATATCATTCTCAGCATCACAAAAATAAACTAAGTATACGGGAAAACCACCCATTAAATCAGAAACCGGGTTGCCAAAAAGTTTAGAAATTTAAAAACAGTTAAGAAATTTAAATTAAACAACCCAATCTGATAAGAAAGTGGAATTCCAAAAGAGTATATATATATATATATAATATAACTAAAACGAATATACAAGAAAATGATCGAATATGCTGTCGGTCCACAGTTACATACAACGTATTACAACAGTTTAATATCTAGATAATATATTCATTAATCAAATACAAAAGTTTGGGCCACACGCCCGAGTGAAGACCCGATCATATCTAGACTACAAAGATGAGAACGTCTAATTCAAGGTCCTGTAATAATCCACAAAATCTTACAGGTCGTCAAAAGAAAATGGATGGGAATATCAAAACGGGCGTCCTTGCGGTGGTGCACCTGAGCGGATACAATCATATACACAACACGGAGAATGAACCGGTCAGGGCCGGGTTTTATATGATCACCAGAAGAATAAAAAGCATGACAGGAATGAACATTTATGCAAGGATGATAAGGATGCAAATCTAGCATGTTAAACTTACATTACAATTTAAGATAGTTTAACTAACTATGAAATGTAAATCATTAACATAAGAGAATTATAAGTAAACATCATTAATTAGAAACCTTTTCTCATTTATCATATTACCGTTTCCTCCTTACATTCCTTAACAGGAATACAATGTTTCATTCGATTTAATCAAGAACATATAATTTCACTTCATTAATTAAAACTTCCATGTTCAATCATCATTTCCATTTTTATCTTTCCATTCCTTAACAGGAATACAATTTCTATCAGGTGCTCTTTATGGCACTTATCTCGTTCACATGCCCTTTATGGCATTAATATCCATCAAGTCCCACTTAATGCAGAAAAGTTATATTCTCATACATATAACGATTCTAAGACCGCCCCTCCGAGTTTCCCCACTGGGCGCACCTCTAAATAACTATCATCTTCCAGGGTCTATCACATATAAGACAACCTGGGCTCATAACGCAACGTCGGGAAGCGGCCATATGCCTGCGGGATAGTCAAGACCACACCCAGAATCTCCTATCCATCGCAGAAAAATACATATATATAAACCATCGCTCATATGGCCTAGGACTATATCCACCATGCGTTAATTTGTCAGGGGGCATCACCTCGCGCGCGGACTTCCCTTATGATAGTATTTAGAGAGGTGTGTATAAGTAAATTATCATTTACATTATAAATCTCATTTTCATTTTCAATATTCATTACCAAATTCCATTTCCATTATCCATGTGTTTGGTTCTTTTTATTCGAACCTATCATTATTAAATAGTTTGGTTCATTTCATTCGAACCTATCATCATTGAACAATTGGGTTCATTTTATTTGAACCCAATCCCATCGAATATCATCTTTAATATTCCTCAAATTACCAGTCCTGACCTAGTCTCCAATATAATCATTATGATTCTACAATTCCCCAAACTTCATATAACTCCGATAAGCCCCTAAAGTCTCAAAGCATGGGCATTAAAGTTCCTAACTTCTAAAAATTTAATAAAAGAAGTAATGCCTTAACATTACGTTAAACCTCCCCAGAGTAAACCCCAGATGACCCAATTCTTGTCTAGGGTGGCGACCAAACTCAACTAAAACTCTAGGACTCTAAGTTTACTTCATTCAAGAAGGTTCCTAGGTCCTAATCCTAAAGAAAAATGGTTAAAATTAGAAAATAAAAACCAAAGGAAAATGCAGGATTTCCGAATCGATTCGGCCTAGACGAATCGATTCGGCCAGGAAATATGGGATTCTGCATAATTGCCGAATCGATTAGGACCATCCGAATCGATTCGATCAGGGAAATTGGGTTTGTGCATAAAATGCCGAATCTATTCGGATCACCTAAACCTGGAAACTGTCCCCATGCGAATCGATTTGGCCTGGCTGAATCGATTCGCCCCTGTGAATTTTCCAAGTTTGGCTATGGAGTTTTAAACTCCAAATTTTCCTCAAACCCAAAACCAACCAATCCAAGATCATAAATTCCAACCCATACATCATAATATATCTATCTACCATCATTTATAATATTTATCATCCAAATCCATTTCCAAGAGTTTTATACCCATAAATCCACAAAACCCCTAACTAAACTAAATCATAACAATCCACAACTATCAATGCTAATTAATCCACTTAAATCATATAGTAACAAGTAGATAACTTGCCTTGATCTTGCAAATTCAGATTTGATTTGGTGTAGACAACCATCCAAGCTTGAATCTCGAAATCTCTCTTTTTCTCCAAATTTCTCCACCTCTCACTACTCTCTTTGGGGATTAAATGTGAAATGGAAGAATAGAAATAGGTTTGGGGGACTTAAAACGTGGCTTAAGTCTAAAAGCCCACTTAAATGATCAATATGGGATATAATTACTCGCAACTACACATTTAACCCATAACCAGTCAAAAGTGCCCGAAATACCAAAATACAATATGGCACTTAATTTGACTGTCTCGTACCTACCGGGACTAACTACACCCTCCAAATTATCATTTGGGAATTTTATAACTCATTTTAAGTTCCGGTTTCATATTAACCAAAAATGTCATTTTAATTCTTATGACACTATAAATCACCACATGGATACTTTTACCTACTCACAAGGTAATTATACAACAATTCAGTAAATATTAATCTTTTCCACATTAAATTAATATTTACTCTATATTCCATCATTTTATATAATTACTACGCATAGTAAATAAATATAAAATAGGCTCTCAAAAGTAACGGTTGCTACAATATATATCACATGAAAATGCATCCCCTAAACATGATAATTAACATGTTTAACACACATAAACAATTTATAACTAATAACTTATACTTAATCATGTAATTAATCTTCCTAATCATGTTTTAGGGCCTTACACTATAGGACTCAAGTTACCAAAAAGAAGGAGAAGGATAATTTGTTAACTCTACTTTGATCAAAATTATAGTTGGAAACTTGAGGTACTTAGTTGGACTTGTGTATCGTTACATGGAAACACCAAGAGAATCTCATCGTCTAGCTACTAAGAGCATACTAAGGTATAATAAAGGTGCTCTTAACCCTGGACTTTTTTATGCTTATGGAGAAGATGAAAATCTAGTAAGGTATTTAGATGGTGATTGGGGAGGTTATCGAGATGAGGTAAAAAGCACTACAGGGTACGTGTTCTACCTTGGTTCAACAACTTTATCTTGGCCATCGAATAGACATACAATTACAACATTATCTTCATGTGAAGCTGAGTATGTGATAACTTGTTCAATTGTTTGTAAAGGAATTTGGTTGAGAAATATGTTGAAGTCATTGAATCAGTTATAAAAAGAATATACAGTGATTCATGTGGATAATAAGTCTACAATCAATCTTGCAAAGAATCTAGTACAACATGGAAGGAGCAAGCATATTGACATTAGGTTACATTTTCTAAGGCATCATATGAAGTAAAAGACAATTGAACTTGCGTATTATCACACCAGCGAGCAGATAACAGATATCTCTACGAACCGTCTCCCGATTGATTATTTCAGAAAGCTACATGTAATGCTTGGGATGAAGGACTATTGATTTGAGGGGTGAATTTTGGAATAAACAAAAATCAAGTGTCTCTTGCACTATGATAATTAGTGGTAAACCTGACTATGCACTACATAAGCACTATGTGAAGTGATAATCCACAAAGACCACTTTCATGATTTTTAATATTTCTTTCTTTAAGTGGTTTAGGTGTTAATTCATTTCCTCCATTTCTTTTTCTAATGGGTTAGATTAATGTTTCCATAATTAATTATGTTATTTTAGTCGTTCCACTTAATGTGTGATTGTGTGTGTTTTGTAACTCTATAAATAGAGTTATAAGCTTGTTGTTTGATATAAGCAATAACAAGAAAAGAAAAACATTTTATCTCTAAAAATACTTGTTCTCTTTATTTGTTCTTATCTTTCAGAGAATGTACGTGTGGGTGTGATATAGTTTGAAAACTTACCACCCAAACAAGAAGTTTGGCATAAATAATTGAATACCAACAATAATTGCCTCCACTTTGTTTGGATCAACCTTCACACCATCACTTGAGACAACATAACCTAAGAATACTAAACTATTTTTCAAGAAGTCACACTTCTTCAATTTAATTTCTACTCACTCAATACATCAAACACCTTTTGAAGATGCTCAAAATGTTGATTTTGCTCTTTGTTAGACATAAGAATGTCATCAAAGTAAATCACAATAAACTTACCAATATAAGGCTTGGATATGTGATTCATAATACGCATAAATGTGCAAGGAGCATTATAAATACCAAATGGCATCACCATCCGTTCAAATAAGTCATCCCTTGTCTTGAAAGAAGTTTTCCATTCATCTCCTAGCCTTATGCAAATTTGATGATACCCACTTCGAAGATTAATTTTTGAAAAGATTACATCCCCACAAATTTGGTCTCATCGAGTCGAGGAATAGGAAAATGATACTTAATGGTAATTTTATTCACCGCCCCACTATCAACACACATCTTCTAAGATCCATCTTTCTTAGGAACAAGTAATGCCGAGATAACACACGAACTCATGTTCTCTATAATCAAACCTTTCTCGAACAAATCATTAATTTTCTTTTAAAGATCTTCATATTTTTTATGATATATTCAGTAGGCTACTGGAAGCATAGAACATGGGACAAGAGTAATACAGTGTTGACTCTCATCAATAGAAAGCGGGATGAAATTTCCATTAGCACCACATCATAAAATTTATCAAGCAAAGTGTGACAACCCGCTCACCAAAATATGGGGTGGCCAGCCCGATACTCCAATATAATGGAATCATGGATGGTATCATTCTCAACATCACAACAATGTAATAAGAATACGGGGAAACCACCCAATAATTCAGAAAACAGGTTGTCAAAATTTTTGTTTTATTTTAAGTTAAGAAATAATTTAAACAACCCAATTTAAAAAGAAAGTGGAATCCCAAGAACGTATATTACATCCACAACAAGAATACAATAAGAGGACCGAATATGTTGTCGGTCAACAGGTACATACAACATATTACAACTGTTTAATAATTTACATAATACATTCATTAGACAGTTACAAAAGTTTGGGCCACATTCCCGAGTGAAAGACCCGATCGTAACTAGAATACAAAAAAAATGAAGGCGTCTAACAACATATCCCGTAATATCCACAAAGTATTACGGCTCCCCAAAAGCACCAAAGAAGGAAAATCAGAACGGGTACCCTTGTGGCAGAGCACTTGAGCGGATACAAAATTCATGCACAACAAGAAAAGTGAACGTGTCAGGGCCCGATTTTATATGATCACCAGATGAATAAAAAGCATGACAGTTATGAATAGTTTATCATGAACGATAAAGATGAAAATCTAACAACATAATCTCAAAGCATAATAAGACAATTTAAATGATTATAACTTTTATTTAGTTATGTAAGGGGATAAAATTAGACATCATTAATTAAAATTCTCCATCATTATTCACCATTTCATTTCATGTTTCCATTCCTTATCAGGAATGTAATTCCTATCATATGCTCTTTGTGGCATTTCTCATACATCAAGTCCCACTTGATTTAGAATTGTTATATTCATATACATATAACGATTCTAAGAACGCCCCTCCGAGTTTCCCCACTGGGCGCGCCCCTAAATGACTATCATCTTCCAGGGCCTATCAACAAGACAACCTGGGCACCTAATGCAATGTCGGGAAGTGGCCATATGCCTGCGAGTGAGACATAACCACACCCGAAATTACCTCACTAGCGCAGAATAAAACTTATAACAATCCATCATATGGCCTAGGACTATAGTCTCCATATGTTCATTAGTCAGGGGACATCAAACTTCCCTTAGGATAGCATTTAGAGAGATGTGTTTAAGTAAATTAGAATTTACCATTTAAATTTCATTTTCATTTCCATTTTTCATATGTATGTTTCATTTTATTTGAAACCATAATCATTGAATATTCTCATTAGTATTCTTCGTATACTAAGTCCCGAATTATTCTCCAAGAGGTCACAATATTTCTACAAGTCACAAGGTTTTATATACCTCAATTGAGCCCCTAAAGTCTCCAAGTATGGGCTTACAATTCCTAGACTCCTAATAATTAACTAAAGGAAAGAAATGTCCTAACCCCAATTTGTACACCCCCAAAATAAGCCCCATTTAACCCATTTCTAATGTAGGTTAGTGACCCAACTCATTTAAAACTCTAGGACTCCATGTTTACTTAATACAAGAAGGTTCCTAGGACCTAAGCCTAAGGAAAGGGTTGGAATTGAGCTAAGAAAAATCACTCAAAAATGCAGGATTTTCGAATTGATTCGTCTTGACCGAATCGATTCGGTCAGAAAAGCGAATCGATTCGGACCAGCCGAATCGATTCGGTCAGGAAACCAGACTTTTTGCATAATTTTTGAATCAATTCGGCCCATTCAGACCTCTAAGCTGCCCCTTGAGCGAATCGATTTGCCCTGGCCGAATCGATTCGCCCCTGCGAATTGGCCAAGTTGTGTTATGGAGTCTTTGACTCCTAAATTCCCCCAACTCAAATCTACCCAAACCAAGATCATTTAACACAATCAACTACTCATAAATGCATCTAGCAACCATAAATAACCCCAATAAACATCTAAATCAACTATTAAGGGTTCAAAACCTACAAATCCATTTAAAACCCTAAAATTGTTAAACCATAACCAATCCACAACAATCAATACCATTTATTCTTCTTAAACCGTATATTAGCAAGTAGAAAACTTGCCTTGGTGTTTAAATCTCATATTTTCTTGTAATAGCAACAATCTCCAAGCTTGAATCTCTATCTTTCCTTCTTTCTCCCCAAAGTTCTCTTCCTCTCTCTTTCTCTCTAGGTTTAGCAAATAGACATAAAGGAAATACATTAAATGCAAGACTTAAATCATGCCTTGAGTCTAAATTCCCAAATTAAATGGTTAATACCACATTAAAATGACTCCCAATACGTATTTAATCTATAACCAGTCAAAAGTGCCCGAATCATAAAAATACAATATGGCACTTATTTCGACTATCTTGCACATTTCGGGACTAACTACGCCCTCCAAATTATCATTTGGAAATTTTGTAACTCATTTAAAGTTTCGGTTTCATTTTAAACCATAAATGACATTTAAATTATATGACACCATAAAACACAACATGGTGATATTTACTTACACATACAGTAAATATGCGACAATTTAGTAAATATTAAGTTTTAACTTGTTTAATTAATATTTACTCCATATTCCGGTATTTTATATAATTACTTCACACAGTAAATAAATATAAAACAGGTTCTCAAAAGCGAGGGTTGTTACATACTCCCCCCCTCCCCCCCCCCCCCCCCCCCCCCCCTTATGAGGGAATTTTGTCCCCAAAATTCAAGCGTACCTTGTATAAAGAGATGCGGATATTTTCCCCTCATGTACTCCTCGCGTTCCCACGTCAATTCCTTGGCGTTGTGATGACCCCATTGGACTCTCACCAAGGGCACCACTCGAGACCTCAATCTACGCTCCCCACGCTCTAAGATTGCAATCGGTTGTTCTTCATACGAAATATCGGGTTGCAAGTCGATATCCTCGAAAGGAATATGCCAAAGGGCTCCTTCACATCTCTTATACTTCTTCAATGAGGAAACATGGAACACATCATGGATTTGTTGTAAAGGTTCCGGTAAGGCAAATTGATACGCCACTGGACCTACCTTAGCAATAACGGGAAAAGGTCCAACAAAACGCGGCACAAGCTTTCCTTTCTTCCCAACGCACTTTATGCCTTTCATTAGTGATGAAAACGTCGTATGCGACTATGTGATATTGATTTAAATTAAATTTCCCAAGATTCCAAGTAATCCCTTATTTAATTAGCGTCTATTTTTAAACTAAAAAAAATTAACCCTTAAACATGCATCTATGTGTGTGCGTGTGTCAAACCATAAATAAATAAAGCATGCGACACAAAGTTAAGGAAAAATCCCCGAAGGGAAAAACCTTTTATTTCTAGAACTTTAAAGAATTTACAAGACCATTGACTTACATACAACCTGATAATCGCCCACAAGTGTAACGCACGGTGTCTTCGGTAAACCTTCAAAGCAACGGCTAGAAACAATGTGACACAGAAATACCCGCAGGTGTCGGTTCCTATGTCGGCGGCTGGAATTTTCCCTTTCCAGGAGGGCAGCAATGAAGAAGAGAACGGCTTCTCCACAAGGGTTGAACAAACTCAAAGTTGTGTTCTTGGGTTACACAAAAAGATTCACAAAGGTTTGACAATTGTGTGAATCAAAACATGAGTATTGGGACTCAAAAATATGAAGACTAGAGTAATTTGGACTCTCAAAAACGTCTTCTAAAGTCTTGCAAAACAACTCCCCCGAAGTTGGTATTTATAGGAAAAAATATGAAGAGTCCCATGTTCTTAAAACTCTAAAATTCTATCTAGCGTACAAAAAAAAAACAGCATTCTTTAAGGAATTTTCTCTATCTTCAAAAGGTCATAACTCCTTCACCGTAGCTCGGATTGAGGTGCCGTTTTTTCCAGTATCTTAGTTGCGGCGAGATCTTCAACTTTCTAGTTGACCAGACCTCAGAACTATGGATGTAAAATTACGAAAATGCCCTTGAACTCTCCTATAGTGCCTTTTTTCACTGTTTTGACTTCCCTTGCGTACCACTTGCATTAAGTCCCTAAAATCTTGGACCGTGAAGTCGTTGAGGCAGATGTGGGACACATTAATGGAGATGTTGAATGCTTGATTCCCGGAATTCGGATAGAGGCCGTCATGTGAGATCGTGAGGTGACGTGCCAAATGTAGCGGCGTACGACATACACAAATGTAACATGTTGGACATGAGAAAAATGTCCTTACAAATCTCCCCCTTGTCTATGCCGGTACATACATAAAAAATCCGAATTATCAAATATGAAATTGCCTATAAAAATCTACCCTCCCTTGAACCCAAAACTGGAAAAGGTACAAATGAATAGTCTTCATCGTTTGTTCTTCAAATCTTCAGGAATCTCAAATATTTTCTCATCAGGGTGTGCAATTCAGAGATCATCAATGTAGTACCTACACACATGAGATAAAGAAAAAAATACCAAGTGACGTATCGAGTTTGAAATGAGATAAACATAGATACCAATATATGATACGCATAAGTAAAATCTCAAAACTCCCCCGTAAAATGATAATTCTTTCTCCCCCTTTTTATGATGTCCCCAAATAGACAAATAAGAAGAATGAATCAAACAAGCAAAACCGGGGTGTCACGGTATACAAATCAAGGCATCAATCAATATGGTAAACGTGCTCTTGCGAGGAGATGCTAAAAAAATCTTCGCACACTATTTTTGATTTTTCAAATTTTTCATACAAAATAAAAAAAATAGATACCATTTGAAAAAAAATGTAAAACATGATACAAAAATCACACCATGGATTTAGACTCAAACAACCAAGTCGTGGAAATGGAATGAATGGGTGTGAACACATTCGATAGGTAAATCAACTCAATCAATCATATGTGCACGATGCATATGTGTACCCCTAACGAATGAGCATCAAAAGTATCCTTAGGTGTAAAAATTTGTTGAATTTAAATGACATCGTCTTATGCAAATCAACAAATCAAAGTCAAATGATTTCCACACCAATAACGGCCAAAACTATGTAGCGCATTTTCAAGCATTTCAAGGACGTGCAAACCCGTTTTAAATTCTCCAACCAAACTCCCTCATATATATATTCTTTTAGAGGTAATCTAAATTCTCAAACTTTGGAGAATTGGTGCAAAAACCTAAATGTCCCATAATTGGCATGAATTTTTTTTTTATTGCCTTTAAATTTTTTTTGGGATCTTTTAACCTCTTTGGAACTCGGATAATAAAATTCCTCAATTTTTTTGGTCCTTTTTAACGGTGGCTTTTGCGCAAAGGATAGATGATTACCTTTCGCAGCCCCTCCCCGTTATCAAACAAATCACACAAACTCACAAAACGGTTTTTATATGCACAATTTCCTTATAAAAATTATCGCGCTTGGTTCGTTTTAAAGACAGGATTGGAGTGAAAACACCCAACCAACATGTGATAAAACAAGCACAATAATCAAACAAATCCGTGCAAGTGTGCAATAAAGGAAATATGAGTCAAACATGTAGGAAGTAACACTTAATTACATCTTAATGACTCCAAACATTATAAAGCACATGGATGAATTGACCTATTGTCTCAAAACACTATCAAATAGTCACATAAAAAAATGGAATGATGTTGTGACTCGGTCATCCAAAGTGTTCATCCATAAACGGTGCAACAAAAAAAAATCTTTTTGTATTTTTCAAAAATTTTCAAAAAAAAATATATACAAAAAGTACATGTCACAACGCTAGCAAAAATATATCAAAAAGCATAACTAGCGTATGACAAACATGCAAACACAATCATCTATATGATATGGCAAGAGAAGAATCATGTGCAAGCAAACGGGAATCAACTTGTCTAAAATCTAGTTCCTCCAAAAGTGATTTCCTAACCCAAATGGATGAAACATGTCGACAAGGGGTTTTGGGAACCAACAAAATACTAGACTTCGAATTCCTAGGACCTCTTCCAAGATCAAAACAAAATCGCCTAAGGTGACCATTCCTACCACAATATGAGCATGTGTAAACGGGTGGGATGACACCGAAAGTGTGATCTTTTCTAGCGTCCTTGGAATTAGTTGACCCTCTAAAACAAATAATGGTTTTGGCTTTAGCATTAGAAGCATGAGAACATTATGAGCCATTACCATCACTATCAAACCTACTTGAGTTTGTCAAATCATTTTTTAACTTCAAAATTTTTGACTCAAGCAAAGAATTAGACTCTTCCAAATTAAGGGACGCCTTCTTCAAATTATCAATTAAACTTAACAGTTTATCACGCTCCCCCTCAATTAAAACAAACTTATTCCTAAGAGTCTTTTCGCGTGCCGTAAAATCATCGATTAATTTTTTATCCTCGACGGCACAAACGGGAACCCTAGAATTTTTTAAGTCCTCCAATTCCTTCTCTAAAACTAGGACTCTCTCATCACTCTTCTTTTTGGCAATTTTTAAAGAATCAAAATCAGTACACAAATTACCAAAGTGCTCACGACAAATATCACTTTGAGTTTGAAACTTTAGCAAATATTCAATCTTACTTTTAAAGAGAGAATTTTCTTTTTCCAAAACTTTAATTCTTTTGCAAAGTTTCAAATTCAAACTTTTTAATTTTCAGCACGGTCGTGAAATTTTTCAAAAATAGGCTCCTCATTAAATGGGCGTTCCATTGAAAAATTGCGATTTTTCATAAAACTGATTTTAAAAAAAATCAATATCACACAATTTTTGCGGAAAATAGGAATACGCGATCAATTTGCGCAACCTGCTCTGATACCAATTTGAAAACGTCGTATGCGACTATGTGATATTGATTTAAATTAAATTTCCCAAGATTCCAAGTAATCCCTTATTTAATTAGCGTCAATTTTTAAACTAAAAAAAATTAACCCTTAAACATGCATCTATGTGTGTGCGTGTGTCAAACCATAAATAAATAAAGCATGCGACACAAAGTTAAGGAAAAATCCCCGAAGGGAAAAACCTTTTATTTCTAGAACTTTAAAGAATTTACAAGACCATTGACTTACATACAACCTGATAATCGCCCACAAGTGTAACGCACGGTGTCTTCGGTAAACCTTCAAAGCAACGGCTAGAAACAATGTGACACAGAAATACCCGCGGTGTCGGTTCCTATGTCGGCGGCTGGAATTTTCCCTTTCCAGGAGGGCAGCAATGAAGAAGAGAACGACTTCTCCACAAGGGTTGAACAAACTCAAAGTTGTGTTCTTGGGTTACACAAAAAGATTCACAAAGGTTTGACAATTGTGTGAATCAAAACATGAGTCTTGGGACTCAAAAATATGAAGACTAGAGTAATTTGGACTCTCAAAAATGTCTTCTAAAGTCTTGCAAAACAACTCCCCCGAAGTTGGTACTTATAGGAAAAAATATGAAGAGTCCCATGTTCTTAAAACTCTAAAATTCTATCCAGCGTACAAAAAAAAACAGCATTCTTTAAGGAATTTTCTCTATCTTCAAAAGGTCATAACTCCTTCACCGTAGCTCGGATTGAGGTGCCGTTTTTTCCAGTATCTTCGTTGCGGCTAGCTCTTCAACTTTATAGTTGACCAGACCTCCGAACTATGGATGTAAAATTAGGAAAATGCCCTTGAACTCTCCTATAGTGCCTTTTTTCACTGTTTTGACTTCCCTTGCGTACCACTTGAATTAAGTCCCTAAAATCTTGGACCGTGAAGTCGTTGAGGCAGATGTGGGACACATTAATGGAGATGTTGAATGCTTGATTTCCGGAATTCGGATAGAGGCCGTCATGTGAGATCGTGAGGTGACGTGCCAAATGTAGCGGCGTACGACATACACAAATGTAACATGTTGGACATGAGAAAAATGTCCTTACAGGTGACACACGCACCAAGACTTGATCCCCAATCTCCAACTCCATATGCCTTCTATTCGCATCGGCATAACTCTTCTGGCAATCTTGAGCTATTCGAATGAGATTCCGGATGGGTTCAATATTGGAAGAAGTATCCTGGATCATTTTAGGTCCAAGGAATTTATTATCCCCCACCTCCAACCAACACGTGGGTGATCTACAAGGCCGGACATACAAAGCTTCGTAGGGCGCTATCCCAATAGTAAATTGGTGCGAATTATTATAAGAAAATTCGACCAAAGGGAGATATTGTTCCCAACCACTTTTGAAATCAAGCATACACATACAGAGCATATCCTCCAACATTTGGTTGACTCTTTCAGTTTGCCAATCTATTTGAGGATGATAAGAAGTGCTTAACTTCAATTCGGTTCCCATAGCCTCTTGAAAACTTCGCCAAAAGTGGGAAACAAAAATCTTACCTCAATTGGAAAATATATTTAAGGGCACCCCATGGAGTCTAACAACCTCCGTGATGAATAACCGGGCATAACGAGCAGTATCATGATCTATGCGCATGGGTAGAAAGTGTGCCGACTTAGTCAAGTGGTCGATAATTACCCAAATAGAATCGCAACCACTCTGTGACCTTGGTAATCCCGTAATAAAGTCCATCGATATACTCTATCACTTCCACACCGGAATTTCCAACGGTTGCAACAAACCCGTCGGTCACTGATGATCTATCTTGACCAATTGACAAGTAGTGCATTGGGATACGAACTCAGAAATATCCAGCTTCATGCCTGGCCATCAATACTAATGGTGCATTTCTTGATACATCTTGTCCCCACCAGGATGTACCATAAATTTAGACCCATGAGATTCTGCCATCATGGCCCTTCTCAAATCCCCTTCTTCCGGGACAATGAGTTTCCCGTGGAAACGTAATCCTCCCTCTGAACTTATCGAGTAGGACTATGCTCCCTCTGACAGCAATCGGCGTATATGGTCTTGACAACCTTGGTCCCTTCCTTGGGCTTCTACAACCCTTGCCACAATAGTAGGCGTAACAGTCATTAGAAATGAACACCCTAGCAATCGCATCCTCCTGACTGAGCTCTTTCCATTTAGCTTTCCATACTTCCGCTAACTCCCCCTCGGGCTTTCTACTCAAAGAATCCGATACCACATTCGCCTTACCCGGATGATAGTGGATGTCAAATTGATAATCTTTCACAAACTCTAGCCATCGGCATTGCCACATATTTAAATCTTTTTGTGAAAATAAATATTGCAGCGATTTATGGTCCGTAAAAAGACTGAATTTCTCCCCTAGGAGATAATGCCTCCAAATCTTCAAGGCAAAAAATAACCGCGGCAAGTTCCAAGTCATGCACCGGATAATTATTTTCATGGGGTTTTAGCTTGTGGGAAGCATACGCAATAGCCCGTCATTCTTGTTGAAGTACACCTCCCAATCCTTATAGAGATGCGTCGGTGAAGACTAGATATTCCAACCCCGGCCTTGGCAATCCAAGGACTGGAGCAGAAGCCAACCTATCCTTAAGCTCATCAAAACTAACCTGACAAGAATTATCTCAAACAAACCTCACCCCCTTCCAGGTTAAATTTATCAAAGGGCTAGAAATTTTTGAGAAACCCTTGATAAACCGACGGTAATAACTCGCTAAACCCAGAAAACTAAGAATCTTGGTAGGTGTCGTGGGATGACCCCACTCCCTCACCGTAACCACCTTGCTTGGGTATACCGAAATACCCTGGGCTGTCACAATGTGACCCAGAAACTGCACTTCCTGCAACCAAAATCCGCACTTCTCAAACTTAGCATACAATTGGTGATCCCTCAACCTTTGTAGGACCAACCTCAAATGAGTAGAATGGTCAGATTCCGTCTGAGAATACACTAGAATATCATCAATAAATACAATGACAAACCGGTCCAGGAAGTCCCGAAATACCCTATTCACGAGGTCCATAAACACGGCGGGAGCATTGGTTAGTCCAAAGGGCATAACAAAAAATTCATAGGACCCATATCTCGTCAGAAAAGTGGTCTTGGACACATCTTGTTCTCGTATCCTCAACTGGTGATACCCCGTCCTCAAGTCTATCTTAGAGAAGTACGACTCTCCTCTAAGTTGATCAAATGAATCATCAATCCGAGGCAACAGGTATTTGTTCTAGATAGTGACTTTATTCAACTCTCTATAGTCAACACATAACCGGAGAGAATCTTCCCTTTTCTTCACAAATAACACCGGAGCGCCCCATGACGACGTGCTACGCTAAATGAATCCCTGCTCTAACAACTGATGAATTTGATCTCTTAACTCCCTCATATCAACGGCAGCCATGCGGTACGGAGCTCTTGCAATCGGTCTCGTTCTCAGTGATAAATCAATTACAAATTCAATCTCCCGACTCGGAGGCAAACCCAGTATTTCCCGAAACACATCTTGGAAATCTCTAACAACCAAAATAGATTCTAAGGGAACAACTACATCTCGAGAAGTCTCCTCTGCGATACAATACAAGTAAGTTCTAGTACCTCCTTCTAAATGAGGCATAACTATCAAAAACATTTCTTGCCCCGGAACGGCAAAAACTATACTCTTCCCATAGCAATTAACTATCGCATTATACTTCACTATCCAATCCATACCCAAAATCATATCATACCCGACCATGCCTAGGACGAGCAAATTGGCCTCAAAGCACAAATTACCAAGACTAATTCCTATTTGTTTACAAAAAATAAATGAGCACCATCACCCATAGAGGACTCAACACTAGTGAAGGTACTCTCTGTAGATTTAATCAACTCTGTAGACTGAGCAAAACTTCTAGAAATGAAATAGTGAGTTGCACCCGTATCAAACAAAACACGACCCATGTGTCCCTGAATAAGAAACTTACCCTCAATAGCTGGGGCGCCGGCGGAGCAGGACGAAGCATAGCATCCTGAATATGATAAACACGCCCATACTGTAGCTGACCCTGCTGTGGAAGGGAAACTACTTTAGGTACCAGTGGTGGTAGCTAAATCTGTGGATGCTGAGGAACCCTAGGAAGCTGACCCCCAACCAACTGAGGACACTCCTTCTTGTAATTACCCGCCTCCCCACATTGGAAGAACCGTCCCATCATATTCTTTGAATTTTGGCCTTGGTTATTTCTAAACTGGGTAACACCTTAGCCCAGATGGCCCCTACCCTCGTGACCACCCTGACCTGTTTGTTGTTGTTGCGGGGCACCCTGACCGTGCCTATTGTTATTGCCACCCAAATTAAACCCACCAAAACGTTGCCTTTTTGACAAGTCCCCTTGCTGGGGATCCTTTTCTTTTTGCTTATTACCCGAAGATTGGGTCGAAGGAAATGCTCCTCCTCCAGTCCCACCATCTCCAAGTTTTCTCGCTTGCCCCACCACTGTAGCTTTCTTGCCACTCTGCATATACAATCGATGTTCTTGGCAATGGAGCAATGCCACATTCATTACCTCACCAAAAGTTTGTAAGGCTGGATTACCCAGCAAATGTTGTCGGATCCTCCAGTTCAAACCTCCCATGAACTTAGAAACCTTACTCTCTTCCGGAGTCACCTCGTCCGGTACAAAACTTGCTAATTAGGTGAACTCATCTTCATATTCTGCCACGGATCTCTCAGCTTGCACCACATCCTGAAGCTTCCTTCTCATCTCCCTTCGAACTGTGGGAGGGAAATACTTCTGGTCAAATAAAACCCAGAAATCAGTGATAGTCATGGTATCTCTCTACTCTCGAGTAGTTATCGACTCCCACCAATGTAATGCGGCCCCAACGAGTTTAAAAGTAGCAAGGACTTGTTTCCTCTCCTCACTACACTTCACCATTCGAAGATGGCGTTGCATATCCTTCTTCTACTGTTAGCTCTAATAACATCAGAACCTCCATCGAATTTCGGGGGATGGCCCTTTAAAAAGGACTCTCTAACTCTCTCCCACGGAGAAGGTCCCGTAGGAGCTTATACATCCTACGGTCGTTGCTGTTGAGATTGTGGCATTTGCTGAGCCATGGCGGTCATAGCAGCATTAACCGCTTGGGCCACGATATTAACTACATCAGCAGCATTTATTGTTCCTTGTGGCGGTGGTGGAGGACTAACCTCCTCTGCTACAACTCTATTCCGTCTAGATGGGAGACCTCTCTTAGGCGGCATCTGAGATGAAGAAACAAATAGAGTTAGAATACTATTTAAAACAATCTATCTTGCAGAAGATCGCAACCATAAGTAACAAAGCAGTATTCTAACTCTATTTGTAGAGTTTCAAAACACACACAATCACACATTATTTGTTTGATACAAGCAATAACAAGAGAATAAAAACATTTAATCTCTAAAAATACTTGTTTTCTTTATTAGTTCTTATCTTTGAGAGAATGTACGCGTGGGTGTGATATAGTTTGAAAACTTATCACCCAAACAAGAAGTTTGGCATAAATAATTGAATACAAACAATAATTGCCTCCGCTTTGTTTGGATCAACCTTCACACCATCACTTGAGACAACATAACCTAAGAATACTAAACTATTTTTCAAGAAGTCACACTTCTTCAATTTAATTTCTACTCACTCAATACATCAAACACCTTTTGAAGATGCTCAAAATGTTGATTTTGCTCTTTGTTAGACATAAGAATGTCATCAAAGTAAATCACAATAAACTTACCAATATAAGGCTTGGATATGTGATTCATAATACGCATAAATGTGCAAGGAGCATTATAAATACCAAATGGCATCACTATCCATTCAAATAAGTCATCCCTTGTCTTGAAAGAAGTTTTCCATTCATCTCCTGGACTTATGCAAATTTGATGATACCCACTTCGAAGATTAATTTTTGAAAAGATTACATCCCCACAAAGTTGGTCTCATCGAGTCGAGGAATAGGAAAATGATACTTAATGGTAATTTTATTCACCGCCCCACTATCAACACACATCTTCTAAGATCCATCTTTCTTAGGAACAAGTAATGCCGAGATAACACACGAACTCATGTTCTCTATAATCAAACCTTTCTCCAATAAAGCATTAATTATCTATTAAAGATCTTCAAATTTTTTATGATATATTCGGTAGGCTACTGGAAGCGTAGAACATGGGACAAGAGCAATACAGTGTTAACTCTCATCAATAGAAGGCAGGATGAAATTTCCTTTAGCACCACATCATAAAATTTATCGAGCAAAGTGTGACAACCAGCTCACCAAAATATAGGGTGGCCAGCCCGATACTCCAATATAACGGAATCATGTATGGAATCATTCTCAGCATCATAACAATATAAATAGTATACGGGGAAACCACCCAATAATTCAAAAAATGGGTTGCCAAAATTTTTGTTTTGTTTTAAGTTAAGGAATAATTTAAACAACCCAATTTAAAAAGAAAGTGGAATCCCAAGAACTTATATTACATCCACAACATGAATACAATAAGAGGACCAAATATGTTGTCGGTCAACAGGTACATACAATGTATTACAATAGTTTAATAATTTACATAGTACATTCATTTGACAGTTACAAAAGTTTGGGCCACACGCCCGAGTGAAAGACCTGATCGTAACTAGATTACAAAAAAATGAAGACGTCTAACAACATATCTCGTAATATCTGCAAAGTATTATGGTTCCCCAAAAGCACCAGCGTAGGAAAATCAGAACGGGCGCCCTTGCGGCGGAGCACCTGAGTGGATAAAAAATTCATGCACAACGAGAAAAATGAACGGGTCAGGGCCCGATTTTATATGATCACCATATTAATAAAAAGCATGACAATTATGAATAGTTGATCATGAATGATAAAGATGAGAATCTAACAACATAATCTCAAAGCATAATACGACAATTTAAATGATTATAACTTTTATTTAGTTATGCAAGGGGCCAAAATTAGACATCATTAATTAAAAGTCTCCATCTTTATTCACTATTTCATTTCATTTTTCCATTCCTTATCAGGAATGTAATTCCTATCATATTCTCTTTGTGGCATTTCTCATACATCAAGTCCCACTTGTTTTAGAATTGTTATATTCATATACATATAATGATTCTAAGACCGCCCCTCCGAGTTTCTCCACTAGGCGCGCCCCTAAATGACTATCATCTTCCAGGGCCTATCAACAAGACAACCTGGGCACCTAACGCAACGTCGGGAACTGGTCGTATGCCTGCGAGTGAGACATAACCACACCCGGAATTACCTCACTAGCGTAGAATAAAACTTATAACAATCCATCATATGGTCGAGGACTATAGTCTCCTTGCGTTCATTAGTCAGGGGACATCATCTCATGCACGAAATTCCCTTATGATAACACTTAGAGAGGTGTGTTTAAGTAAATTAGCATTTACCATTTAAATCTGATTTTCATTTCCATTTTTCATATGTATGTTTCATTTTATTTGAAACCATAATCATTATATATTCTCATTAGTATTCATCATATACTAAGTCCCGAATTATTCTCCAAGAGGTCACAATATTTCTACAAGTCACAAGGTTTTATATACCTCAATTGAGCCCCTAAAGTCTCCATGTATGGGCTTACAATTCCTAGACTCCTAATAATTAACTAAAGGAAAGAAATGTCCTAACCCCAATTTGTACACCCACGAAATAAGCCCCGTTTAACCCATTTCTAATGTAGGGTAGTGACCCAACTCATCTAAAACTCTAGTACTCTATGATTACTTCATACAAGAAGGTTCCTAGGTCCTAAGCCTAAAGGAAAGGGTTGTAATTGAGCTAAGAAAAATCACTCAAAAATGCAGGATTTACGAATCGATTCGGCCTGGACGAATCGATTCAGTCAGAAAAGAGAATCGATTCAGACCAGCCGAATCAATTCGGTCAGGAAACATGACTTTTTGCATAATTTCTAAAATGATTCAGATAGGCAGAATCGATTCGGCCCATTCAGACCTGTATGCTTCCCATTGAGCGAATCGAGTCGCCCTGGCCGAATCGAGTCGCCCTGGCCGAATCGATTCGCCCCTGCGAATTGACCAAGTTTTGTTATGGAGTCTTGGGCTCCTAAATTCCCCAAACTCAAATCTACCCAAACCAAGATCATTTAACACAATCAACTACTCATAAATACATCTAGCAACCATAAATAACCCCAATAAACATCTAAATCAACTTTCAAGGGTTCAAAACCTACAAATCCATTTAAAACCCTAAAATTGGTAAACCATAACCAATCCGCAACAATCAATACCATTTATTCATCTTAAACCATATATTAGCAAGTATAAAACTTGCCTTGGTGTTAAAATCTCAGATTTTCTTGTAGTAGCAACAATCTCCAAGCTTGAATCTCTCTCTTTTCTTCTTTCTCTCCAAAGTTATCTTCCTCTCTCTTTCTCTCTAGGTTAAGCAAATACACACAAGGGAAATAAATGAAATGCAAGACTTAAATCGTGCCTTAAGTCTAACTTCCTAAATTAAATGGTTAATACCACATTAAAATGACTCCCAATACGCATTCAAGCTATAACCAGTCAAAAGTGCCCGAAACATAAAAATACAATATGGCACTTATTTCGACTATCTTGCACATTTCGGGACTAACTACGCCCTCCAAATTGTCATTTGGAAATTTTGTAACTCAGTTCAAGTTCCGGTTTCATTTTAAACCATAAATGTCATTTAAATTATATGACACTATAAAACACAACATGGTGATATTTACTTACACATATAGTAAATATGCAACAATTTAGTAAATATTAACTTTTAACTCGTTTAATTAATATTTACTTTATATTCTAGCATTTTATATAATTACTTCACACAGTAAATAAATATAAAATAGGTTCTCAAAAGCGAGGGTTGTTACAAAAAGGTTGTAAGTTAGGTGGGACTTCGAACCTCTCTTCATTTTCCTCTATGAGAAGTCCAACGGGTGTGAAAATTAATATTTCGTAGTCATTGATCATCCTCCACATGTGCTACATATAAGCTTCTTCAAACAACAAGTGATTCTCCTTGGTCATAATATAAAACTTCACCCTCATTTTCATCTTAATCACTATAAGTTTTTTCCACATCTTCATTGACGTCCACCTCCACTAATGAAACAATCTTTTGATTTGGATATTCAGATGCAATATGCCCAAAGTCGTGACATTTAAATAATGGTGAGAATTTCAATTTGAAGATCCTTGCTGAATTGATTTGCCCTTTATATCATTCTTCGAAGGTATCTTGAAAGATTTCTTTGAAGGCTTGGAAATAGAATTACTCCCTGATTATAACCTCCATCATGACTCTAACTTCGAACACTACTTTTCTCCTTGAGTTGCTTATCCACCTTTAGAGACAAATGAACACATTATTATAAGTCCAATATGGTTGCAATTGAACAAGATTTAAAATATGAGTCCTTAAACCACTAAGATAATGAGCAATTATTTGATCCTCTGACTCGAATAATACACATCGCATCATGATATGATCAAGTAGTCTTGAATAATCCTCCACGGACAACTAATTTTTATGAAATTGTGAAACTTAAGAAAAGCATCTTGTACGTAATGACTAGAAAAAAATATTTTCAACTCCTTTTTCATCTTCTTCCAAGTTACAATTATTCTTTTACCTTCACATTCACGTTGCTTCTTTAAGTGTTACCACCAAGTTGAGGTATGCTTCTTCAACTTTATGGCAACTAATTTCATTTTTTTGATTTCTAGAATTTCATAGTAGTAAAAGATTCTCTCCACAGTGTTGATCCAATCAATGAATTCATCACTTTAATTTTGACCATTAAATTCTTGGATCCTAACTTGTATATAAGCATAGTGATAGGGTTGGTTCCTTCCACATATACGTTTGAAAGGAGCCTCTTATTCCGATGCATGGTCATGAGCATTATAAATGGGGTTAATTTCCTCTTCATCATGTGGAAATTCATTATAACTACTGCGATCCATCACATTCCTGAGATTCAAAGCGTACTAAATGTTGTTAGAGTTTTTCACATGTCCCCTAAATTCATCTAGTTCAATGTCACGTAAGTCTCTTTCATATACTGGTACACCAATATTCGGGCCATGACGATAGTTGCTGGCCATCAAAACCAAGTCTCTGATACCAATCTAAAATTGGATAATAAAAAAGAAATATATAACCCAAGTGTTAACTGAGGTAACCCACTCAAACTCTAAGGATAATGAAAGAGAAATATATAACACAAGTAACCCACTCAAACTCTAAGGAATCCACTGAAGAGAGGGAGCAACACTCGTCTTCAATTGGAATCCACCAAAATGTTAAGAGCAAAATAAGAAAACTTCGCTTCTTATACAAAAGTCTGTTTATAATCTCAAATCAAATTATCCTTGTTTCATATATCCTCAACCCTTATATAGGTGCTTGTAACAACTCTCCAGCAATGGGTGTTAAGATATATTAAATATAACGTCGAATAAACTAGAAGTTAGAAAACAAAAAGACTAGACCCTTGGACTCAAAACTAATTTGCCAATAAGTTAGGCGTCACTTAAAATGCATGCCACTCTATGTGTACATTGAATTAGAAGGTCATACATATACCAATTGAAAGCTATATACATTATATTTCCAATGAGGTTTGAATCATGCCATTTGGACTTTTAAGGAGGGAGTTATGACCATTTTCATAAATGGTGTTTCTGCTGTCGGTATAATCCGAAAATAAACTGTAGAGCTTCTTCAAGCCCAGTTATTGAACCATGACACTTTTAAGTACTTGTATTAATATCAAAGTTGCTCCTGCATAAAAAAAGTTCAGCATGTAAATATGTGAAATTGATGAAAATAGAAGATTATATTGACCAAAGATTGATAATCATAGTAATCCCAACATATTTGTATAAAAGGAAAAGAATCCTCACATCATTATTATTACCTTCCATGAAAGGATGTATGGATTATCCTTATATTTATAAGTGATAAGGAATGGACACTTCATGGCCGAACTTGCATTGAACCACTAAAGATATACACTTACCAATTAAGAAAACATGAACATACCCACTTTCACTTTCAGGGTGAGTGAGGAAAAGAAGCACCAAGTCAGTGAGTATATTAATATTGTTGTGCTTTGGGAGACATCCCAAATGGAAATATAAATTAAATAACATTTAACAACAATATAACTTCTAACAAATTACCCTCTCCCTATGACAACAAAGTATGAGATCCCAAAAGATAGTACAAATCGAAAACCATAAATACTAACTAAAATAGTGGTGAAGATATTCAATCTTATAAAAAAATTAGGATCAATTTGCAATTTTTTAGTATTTATTCATGTCTATAACAACACCCAAAAAATATACATTGGTAATCAAGGCACTACCTTTTCAAGTCTGTGACAATTAACGACCTATTATAAAAAAAATCCCCGCCCCCTCTTTCTGTCTCTACCCTTTTTAACTTGTAAAAATGATTTTAGTCTAATTATGGGTATTACACTGTTCTACACTAATAAATTAGAAATGAATAAATTCGTAAAACGGTAAAAGTATCTCCTATACAGGATAATTTAAGAGAAAATCAGTGTTGGTTGCTTTGAACATGTTAAACGTAAATCAATAGATGCTTCGTAACATATAATGATTTAGTTAGTATTGATGGTAACGATATGGGTAGAGGTTGACCCAAATTGACATGGTAGGATATTATAAATAATGATATGATATGATGTGGATATTAAGGGAAACTGAGAAATTAAGATTCATGTAGCCGATCGCAAATAATTGAAAGATGTTTTGTAGAGTTGAGTACATTGTTCTCCATTAATACGCAAACTGACAATAGTTTGAGCTTTAGATTATTAATGTAACAACCCAGGTTTTGAGCGACTATTTTATACTATTTTGCCTGATGGGCTAATTTTATAAAATAGGGGATGTTGGAGTAAATATTGTTCCCGCGAGACTTAGGGATAATATTTACTATGTTTTGTCTATTTACCGTTATGAGAAGGTAAATCGCGTTATATTGTGTATTATTGCGTCGTTATATGTAAAACGACGGTTATGACTCAGAAATAAAATTGGGTAGAATTGATGAATTAAAATAAAACTGAAACACAAAATAGTTTACACTTTCCCCGAATGCCAAAATAGGGGGTGCGGTTGTTTTTAGAATAGTCGAGATAGTCGAAATAAGTGCCACAGTTGTATTTTTGGGTTTCGGGCACTTTTTACGTGTTATGGCTCTATTATGTGGTATTGAGTCATTTTAATTGTGTATTAGCAATTAAAAGTGGGGGTTTCTGTTTTGAGACCCGTATAAGTCCCCCACCCCCTTTCTTTTTCTTCATTTGTGTGAGAGAAGCCAAAGGAGAGAGAGAGAGAAGAGAGAGTTGGGAGAAATGGAGAGAAAGAGAGAAAATGGAAGATTTGGGCCGGAATCCGTCGCTACCGGAGGTGTTGCGAGACTACGAACTTCGAGGCAAGTTTCTTACTTGCTAGATATTGATTTAATGTGATAAATCTGCATGTGTAGTTAAGTTTTGGGAGGTTTAAACCATAAATGGGTTTTGGTTGATTTTGGGTGTTTAATCCTAAATCTTATAGTTTAATTTGATTTGAAGAGAAATAATTGGTTATTTGATGTGTAGAAATGATTTTGTAGTAGTATTTGTTGTTGTGGTTGGGTGAAATAGCGGGTAGAAGCTTGGATGGCTCGTTAATGGCCGAAACAGCTTCTCGGATAAGAAGCTGTCCGCCAGGATCGATCGATCGAGCCTGGGGGATCGATCGACCCCTTCTGAAAAGGTGAGATTTTTTTTTACTTTTGTTTTAGCCCTTTTCTTTAAGGTTCGAGGTTTAGGAACCTTCCTTTGGGAAGTAATGGGGAGTCCTAGAGGGTTGTATTAGGTAGACTAATGTCCTAGGCTAAGAGGGGATATTTGGGTTTACCCAAGGGCTAGTTTGTGTAGGTTAATGTCCGAATGATATAGGAGGTTAACCTAAAGATAAAATTGGAAGTTAAAATATTAATGTTGAGCTTTTGGGAGACACTCCATTATGGAGACTCACTTTGAGGGTTTATGTAATAATATGACCTCTTGGAGGTTATTTTGAGGTTAGTGGCACTTTGGGTCTTAGGTCATTAATAAAATATGACTTAATAAGAATGGAATATACATTCTAAAACTTGGTGCCAAATGGCTAAATGAATGATTTTTGGAAAAGTAAAATTGGAAGTTTTCAAAATGGAATAAAGTAATGTTTTTCATAAGTGTTAACTTATGGTTACACACCTCCCTAAATCTCTATCATAAGGGAAGTTGTGTACGTGTGGTGAAGCCCCCTGGCTAATGAATGCAGGGTGGATATAGTCCCTAGGCCATATAGGCATTTGTATTACTGCGCTGGTTAGGGGATTCTGGGTGTGGTCCTGACTTTCCCGCATGCAATATGGTCGCTTCCCAACGTTGGTAAGTTCCCATGTTGTCTTGTATAGATAGGCCCTGGAAGATGATAGCCATTTAGGGGCGCGTCCAGTGGGGAAACCCGGAGGGACGGTCTTAGATTTATTAAAGCAATTCATGATAATGGATTGGCTTTAATTACATTTCCCGGATGGAAGATGGGAAATGGGGATATGGTTTGGCTTCGGTAACACTCCCGGATGGAAGAAGGGATGTGGAAGCATATGGTATACAAAAGTATTTTTATGATAATAAAAACGACTTTTGATTACACTTCCTGGGTGAAAGAAGGGAAGTGGGGTTTTATGAAAAAGGATAAAGCACTTTTTATGATAATAAAAACTTGCTTTAAATTATATATTCTTCCTGGAGGGAAGAAAGGAAATAAAATTGGTAAATAAGATTGACTTGGTAAACATTTGATAAAATGTTGTACCATTTATGTATATTCCTAAAGAAAGAAATTTGGAATTGTGCCATTAGATGATGGATGGGTTTTATTTTATTTTTCTTTGTGTAGCTGTAGATGTGACCTCCCACACATATGCACACACATATACAGTTATTGATTATTTCGGGCTAAGGATCTAATGGATCTCGACGATCAACCTTGCCTAAGTAGTAGTGTATCGGGGGGGTTCCTTGTTTGGATTTCTCTTTGGGAGACACCCCACGCACAAATAGGGCATAGTGTTGAGAATGGGGAGAAGTTAGCCCTTAGTACTTAGGGTTAACTAAAACATCTCACGATATTGCGCTAGGTTGCTGCTAGATTGAGAGGTGAGAAATATTATTGTTATCTGCGAGAGAATTACAAACTTAACTGTCATGCCTTTTTAGTCACATGGTAATCATATCAAACCGGGCCCTGACCCGTATCTATATTTCTTTTTTCTGCATATATTCCTTGCCGTACAGGTGCTCTTCCGCATGGACACCCGAATTTACATATTCCATTCCAGTTGTCATGGAGCTACAGCATATTGCGGATGTTGTAGGTTACTTGTAGTAGACGCTCCTTTCTACTGTACTCTAGTTACGTTCAGTACATTTATTCGGGCGTGTTTGCCCAAGGTATTTCACTCATTCATTATATTGTAAATATTGAATTGTAATACTCGATGTATTATTTGTATTGGTCTGTGCACCGACAGCTTATTCGGTGATTATTTATTGTATTGTCATACTTCATTCATCGATTTTGATACCCACCATTTTTACAAATAGGATTGTCTAAGTGTTTTGCTTTTCTTTTCAAAATTTCAAATTTGACAGTCCGTTTTCTAAAATGATTGGTGGTTATCTCATACTATTATTTTAATCGACAGTGATGCTAAGAATGGACCATCTATGATTCCTGTGATTATTAGAGTATTGGGCTGGCCACCTATTATTTTAGTAAGTGGGTTGTCACAATTAAACAACAATACAATAGGCCCATTCAACTTCGATAAATAACACAGTTTCAACTAGAGTTGGGATGGGGAGGAAAATCCTTAATATTCAAACCATCGGAATGTAGAAAATTAACCTCACCAAGAATAACATTAGATAAAGAGAGATTAAAAATAGCAAAAAAATCCTACGGTTTCATAATTGTGACAAATGAATTGTTTTCAAGTCGATGTTGTTTGAAAATCGGTGTATAAAAAATCGATAAATAACTCCGTTTAACCTGGAGTGGGGGTGGGGAGGAAAAGCCTTAATATTCAAACCATCGGAATGTAGAAAATTAACCTCACCAAGAATAAAATTAGATAAAGAGAGATTAAAAATAGCTAAAAAAATCCTATGGTTTCATAATTTTGATAATTTAATTCTTTTCAAGTCGATGTTGTTTGAAAACCGGTGTATAAAAAACTTACTCGGCGTTCAACGTTGAGGATCTGAAGCTCTAATGAGAGGTCTCAATAGCTACCATTGTACCACATCCACCTTACTAAACACATAAATATGGTCCTAATATGCAGGGTAGAAAGAAAGTACCTTATAAAGAACGTCAATCATAGTAATCCTCATGCATAAAATAAATTAATAAATTAAAAACCAAATAATCAAGAACCTTGAAGACAACATGAGGCCTCATTCGATAAAGGATAAGTATAAAATTCAACATTTTAAGAATATAGCCTACTAATACCTTTATTCAAACACCAAATAAGAGCATTGTCTGCGAGTGTATGTCACCGATTAATGTGAAGAAAAGAAATGACAGTTAATCAAAAGTTATGATTCATAAATGTGAAGAAAATAACGTACCATTATTATTTCAATAAAAAAATACAATTTCTTATAGGGGACATGCTATTTGATCACCATTTTACCTTAAACATGGCTAAGAAGATCTAAAGGCACAACATATAAGTATTAAATGGACACCTTAGTTTATGCTTACCCTACAAAAGAATGACTAACCACTTAGAAGACTAGGTTATCATGTCTCTTCATTTGGTAGTGCATAACTATTTGAATGTTGAGGAAAAATAAGCATAAAAGGGAAAGAAGCATATGGAATATAAAATGCATGAAAATAGCAACGCATAGAGGCGGATGAAGGGGGAGGGGGGGGGGCTTGGCCCATGCAAATATTTTCAAACTTTCTATAGCAACAAGTTTTTTTTATAGGTGTTATATATTTTTTAATATGGTTTGGCCCCTTCAAAAGTCACGTCTGTTTTGGCCACAACTCAACCAAAGGACAAAAAATACATTTTACGGTTTAGGTTAATATATAACAACAAAATTCAATAGAATGGTTGCCTCTTTTAACTTTTACCAACCAAATAAATTCAAAAGAGAAACCACCTGCTAGGCTACTACAAAAACCCAAATTCAAAGAAACCAAACAACACCAAAATTTAACCACTGTGGGAAAGTAGAAAATTTGATTTGGTTTTACGAGGTACTTTTTTTTCTTCTCCTTTTTTTGTTAGTTACAATTCAATATAACAAAAATTATATTGTAACAGTTTATAAAATACAAAGTTGGGGAAATCCGATGGCTATCTTTTGTAGTTATTTGTTAAGTCCCATCCCATGCTTTTCTTTTATGTTATTTTACAATGACTATTTGCTGGAGTATGGTATGGTTTGAACAAGAGTATTAGAAAATTTTAAAATTGAAATTGTAATAGTCTTGGTAATCTTAGTTAGAGAGTGGAAATTAAAATTGAAATTGTAACATTAAACCGTTTTTTAAATATAATTTCATATATGTGATATTGTTTGTTATTCTAACAATTACACATCTATATATGGGGATTTTATTAAATTAAATATTTTGAATATAGGATTTAAGTTTTAATTTAAAATCATCATTTCTGTAATTGTAGTTTAAAATCATTTCTTTATGTTTTAAAATTTTGACAGTTAGTCAAGGTCAAGAGAACAACTATTGATGCATTTTTCAAGAAAGGTGGTGTTGAAAGTTTAGATGTTAGTTCACCGATTTCTAATGAACAATCTTCCTCTAATGTCGAAGCTAAACAACGACCCTCCAAGGTTTCCAATATCAGCTCGATTGAAAAAGATCAAAATTTTTTCAAACGTGATCCTGGATTACGCCAACAAATATGGGAGTATCCATATAATCATCGTGATGAACTTCGACGAGCTTATATAAAAGCCGATACATATCAACATCTTCTTTACCAATACCCATTTAATGAAAATAAACATCCTCGTCAATTTAAAGATTCTTGGTTCAAAATGTTTCCAAATTGGTTGGAATATTCTCCAACTACTGATGGGATTTATTATCTTCCTTGCTTACCAAAGCATCGGGTCGCCCCAGGGTCTAAAGCATTCGTGGTGGAGGGATTTTGTTCATGGAATAAAGTTAATTGTGGTGTCAATTGTGCTCTTTTAAATCCTATTGGTAAAGATCCAAATTCGTTGCACAAGAATGCTATGGAGTATTGCCATGATCTCATTAACCAATCGCAACATATTGAGAAGATTGTCGAAAAACAATCTTTTGAAATTGTGAAAAATAATAGATTGAAATTAAAGACTTCAATAGATGCAGTTAAATGTCTCACATTTCAAGCTTGTGCTTTTAGAGGCCTTGATGAACGGAAAGAGTCGATAAATCGGGGAAATTTTATTGAATTAATAAAACTTTTGGCATCCTATAGTGAGGAGGTTGCTGCAGTGGTCTTAGATTGAGCTCCTCAAAATGCTATATACATTTCTCATGCGATTCAAAAGGAAATTTTACAAATATATGCAAGGAAAATTTGGGAGATCATTCGGGAAGAAATTAATGATGCTAAATTTTGTATTATTGTGGACAAGTCCCGAGATGAAGCAAAAAGGGAGTAAATGTCCATTGTTCTCAGATTTGTCGATAAAATGGATTTATACGGGAACAATTTTTTGATTTGATTCATGTAGGTGATACCATGTCATTGACTTTGAAGAAAGAAATATCACATATCCTTTCTAATAATAATCTTAATATACAGAATATGCAAGGTCAAGGATATGATGGTGCTAGTAATATGCGTGGAGAATGGAATGGGTTGCAAGCCTTTTTTTTAAATGAGTGTCCTTTTGCATACTATATTTAATAACTTGTTCATCGTCTGCAATTAGCACATGTGGCTGGTTCATGAGAGGTTTTACCGTTCATTAATTTTTTAATTATTTACCCTTCATTGTTAATGCAATTGGTTCCTCTTGTAAACAGAGTGATCAATTAAAAATTTCTCAAGTGGAAGAAATTGAAAAAAAACTTGACATTGAAGAAGTTGAGTCCGGTAAAGGTTTAAATCAAATTAGCACTTTAAAACGGGCCAGAGATACCCGATGGAGCTCTCATTTGGGATCTCTTCATATCTTGATATCTTTGTTTAATGCAACTTGTCCAGTCTTAAAAATGTTATTGCTGATGGAACAAGTTATGATGATTTGATCACTTATTTTATATTCATATTTACCTTACATCTAAGAGATCATGGGTATTAGTGATGATCTTTTCCAATCCTTACAACATAAATCCCAAGATATAGTGAATGCAATGCATTTGGTATCAACAATAAAATCTCTTATGCAAAAGTTGAGAGAAGATGGGTGGAATCCTTTATTTGATAAAGTGAAATCATTTTGGGAAAAGCATAAGATAGAAATTCCTAATGTCAGTGCTCGTTATAGTGGTGGTCGGGGTACATCTCAGGAAAGGGACATTATAATTGAGCATCATTTTTGGTTTGAAGTGTTTACTGCTACAATAGACTCTCAAATACAAGAATTGAATCATAGATTTAAAGAAGATGTGATAGAGTTGCGTATTCTGAGCACAACACTTAACACTTATGACTCTTATAAGTCATTCAACATTGATGATATTTATAAACTTGCAAACAATTCTATCCTAATGACTTCAATGGACAAGAGAGTTTGTGTTTGATGTCTCAACTGGAGCATTATGATCTTGACATTCATATAAATATTGAGCTGCAAAGGGCATCCAAAATTTTTGAGTTACGCCAAGTTTTGGTGAAAACAAGAATAGCTACAATTTATCCCCTTGTTGATAGTTTGATTCTCCTGGTGTTAACTCTCCCCGTTTCAACTACAACAACGAAACGTGCATTTTTGACCATGAGTCTCGTTAAGACTACACTATGGAACATGACTTTCTTGCAAATTATTTGATTACATATATCGAGAAAGAAATTGCCCGAGATTTTGAAGTTGATGACATTATAGATGATTTTTATGAAATAAAGGAACGCCGATCACAATTGTGATGCCAAAAATTTCTATGTAGTTAGGGTCATTTTTTTTATAATTATCCGTGTCAATGGTGTCTATGTTAATAAAGATCCACGTAGTGATTTTTTTAGGATTATTTATTCATTTGCTTTACTTATTCATATTTATATTTTGTTTACTTAATGCTTTGGCCACACCCAATATAAAATTCCTGGATCCGCCCCTGGCAACGCAATTATATCAAATATGAAAATTCAAAAAGTGAAACAAAACCACTATTGATAATTTGAAAGAAATTAAGTCACCTTAATCACACTCCTTGATGAAAGTTACTTCGGTGTACCTCTGCAACATCAAGCATAACTTCATATTATTTGATGAGATTCAGCCTTGTAAACAACTTCAAGTGCAACTTTAACTTGTTCTTTGAATAACATTCCATTTTTAGGGATCCATTGTTCATATCATTGGAAAATTAGAAAGTGGCTTAGTAATTAGTCATGCCTCCTAAAGAATAGATGCTAAAGACTAAGTGAGAAAAAAACTATATTTATAGTGTAACTGAATACAAATTGAAGCCTTTCCAAAATGAAGTTTAAACAAATTCTTCTTTTGTAGTTCTCCATACATTCAAACGCAAAAGAGATTTAAAAAAATGGGAAGAAAAATATTTAAAATTTCATTAGAATTCAACAAAAGAGAAATATAAAATTAACATAAATGATGGCCCGAGGTTGTGCTTTTCATGAGCAGGTGCATTAGTAGTTTTTAGATGTACTTACAAACTATTTAGTGTTACTTAAAGTTCAAAATAATTGAAATTACTTCTCATTCTCGCGATAACCACTTAAAGTATGTTGAGATGTACATAACAAAAAAACATTTAAACACTTAGATATTACATGAGGCGAAATGTAATATAATCATTTTCTTGCAATGATTTGCAATACCGCGGATTTTCAAATTAAGCATAGTGATTATCTTGTAATTTGAGTACACTCCCTAGTTGTAGGTTAATATAATCAGTTCCTAACACAGTGTTAATGTGTTTAGAAATTAGGAATGGGTAATGAATAGATGATCGTGTCCATAAGACATCAGAAAAACTAATCAAGAATGAGAGTCCACGACTCCTTATACTAATTGATAAGAGACATCTCACCATAATACTAACTTACGATATATCAAATAAAATAGTGGAAGGCATGGTGTCTATTGGTATAGATTTTAGTTTCTTTTTCCTAACCTATACCCTACTTCCCACTTTTATATTATGATGTCTAAGTTCCCAAATCACACAGAATATTTAAAATCCTACACTAATCAATTCCACTAAATCACCCTAATATTTACAGTAAGAAAATTACGAAATATTTCTACAAAAATACGGAATGTATCAAGAACTTGATAGATTCCTTAATAGAATCTCTATTAATCTATGGTGAATAACACCTTGCTATGTCATCCATTGTAATATATCTCTTTATATTCATAAGCATGAAATGAAATGATACAATGGATGATAGGGCAAGGTGATATTCACCATAGATTAATAGAGATTCTATTAATGAGTTTAACAAGTTCTTGAGATACGCATCATTGGTATGAAATATAGTGGTTATAGACATCCTATTGTGGATTCTGTTTCATTAAGAGTTCAAAATGTAATTCCTTAAATTTAAGCCCAATGTAAAGGGTTAGTTCTAATGTTTCATTTTACTATCAAAATTAGTACCTAGGGCTAAGGAACCCATTTTATACTAAATGAAAGGAGAAAAAATGTAAAATTTCAAAAAATGAGATGAAGTCGAAATTGTCAATATATGAGATCATGCATTAGTATTGTCTTTTCATGCAATGTAGGCATGTCTAGTTTTAATCTTTTACGTAAATTATCTCTGTTTGATACCTCCTTTCACCACTTATAACTTTTATGTAATTGTATGCCAATTTATAATTGGTAAATATTATGTCAACATGTAACATGTTCATTTAATTAATAGGGAAATTTTATCATTCTAAACAAAGAGACGAACCACTAGCAGTTTTTCAACTTCTGTATCTAAATATCTTATTCGAATCATAATCATTTGGCAATAGCAGGCCTTGAATCAAATCTCAAGCTTTATCATACAAAAATGTCCTCAATTATTACAAACTTCAGCATCTCGAACTTAGTTTTGCCATGATATTTATGGAATTATGTAATTTCTATATCCTATACTAAGTATATGAGAAGATTATGCTAACCAAAGAAGATAAGCTCACACATTTTATTCAAGTCAGAATGTGATCCAAAATAATAGTCGATACTAAGGTAGGAATTTGTTAAACATTTTTTTATTATTGATCAGAGTTCAGACATAATATTGCCTCCAATAAAATAAATACGCTAATAGAAAACGTGACAATATTAGGAGATAAGGTCTCCCTTCTAATTAAAGAGACAGATAAATCTCAACAATTTCATATAATATCGATTAAAGAGTATAATCCAAGGATTTCCAATTGTGAGTATATATTTCAGAGATGAGAATGGAACCTAAATTAGATTATGCCAATTGGTACTAAACCTTGTGTTAATCAATATTGTTTTGGCAATCATAATACTGGATATAAACCATAATGTTACATCACGTTTAAAAACAGTTTTGTCATGAATCTAGGATGTTTAAACTTCATGCAATCCCAAAATCGTAATTTCTTTATAACTATGATCCAAACTAACCTTTGTCCATCGAAATTGATTGGAATAAGATGACTTAAATGCTCCTGTCAAAGCTTCTTTTGAATCCCTTCTTAAATATCTCAGAATTACTGTCTTATGTGCCCAAAATATTTGTGAGAAAATACAAATAATAAGAATTTTGGATTTTCTCTCCCTTCTTAGAAACAGTGTGTATTGAGATGACTCTAGATAGTGTTGAGGTCTCTATTTATAAGGGAAAGAGGGCCTAAATCCTAGTGGAGTTGGGACTCTTTCAAGTCTCCAACTAATGCCACTAACCATCATGTGACTAACAGATAAGATTTACCCAAATCTTTTAATATCTTTATTTATCACATTCCTAATTAATTATCTAACATTTATCAAGACCACATAAATGGGAAATTCAGAATTTAATACAATTAAAATTAAATAATTAATTTCGTCACTTAACGTTAATTTCCAACAGTCTCCCACTTGGTCTTAATAATTTGTATAATTAGATTAGGTATCATAAGGTGCACAATTGTTGATAAATTTATTTTGCTAAATAAAATGATTCACGGATGCGAGTCATGGCGGTTCCATACTGTTCAAGAGCATGATTCCTTTCATGTACCACAACACCAATGTTTCATTCAACTGAGCCTTTAATATTGGGTATCATAATGGCCTCATAATGTCCTTTTGAATAAGGGATATTTTTGTCAACAATAATTCACAATTATATGCATGCATTCACAAATGACGGAAATAATAGAAATCAGAAACACTTTTATTGAATTCAAGTAATAGTGTCAAACAACTAAGCCAAAATAGCAATCATAATCTAACTTATCGAGACCCATCTCTTTAGCATGTTCCATAAAGGTCTTCGAAGATAGTCCTTTCATAAGAGGATCTGCTATGTTATCACGCGTACTAATGTGATCAATTGACACTCTTTGTTTGTGAACTTCTTCTTTAACTGATAGGTATTTTATCTCAGTATGCTTAGCAGCCTTAGTATACCTATCGTTCTTACAGAAGAAGACTGTAATGACATTATCACAATAAATTTTGAGCGGCTTAGATATTGACCCTATAATTCTAAATCCTGAAATGAAGTTTCGCAGCCATAATCCATGATTTTTATCTTCGAAGCAAGCTACGTATTCAGCCTCCATAGTAGATGATGCAATGACGCTTTGCTTAGCACTTTTCCATGAAACAGCTCCTCCATCCATAAGGAAGATATATCCCGAAGTTCTCATCCTACTATCAAGGCATCCCCCAAAATCTGAGTCTGAATAACCAATCACCTCAAGGTGATCAGTCTTCCGATATGTGAGCATGTAATCCTTAGTCCCTTGCAGGTACCTCGTCACTTTCTTTGCATCTTTCCAATGGTAAGTCCCCGGATTGCTTTGATATCTGCCTACCATCCCAATGAAAAAACTGATATCCGGTCTAGTGCAGACTTGTGCATAAAACAAGCTCCCTACGAGTGAAGCATAAGGCATGCCTTTCATGTGCTCCCTTTCTAAATAACTTCTAGGGCATTGACTTAATGTGAACTTATCCCCTTTCTGAAGTGGAACATTAATGGGATTGTAACTTTGCATGCTAAATCTTTCTAAAACTTTTTTAATGTAAGCTTTCTAAGATAGTCCCAACATTCCTCGTGAACTATCCCGAGATATTTCTATCCCGATCACAAAGGATGCCTCACCTAAATATTTAATTTCAAAGTTTTTAGAAAGTTACTTCTTGGTTTCACTTAATAAACCAAGATCACTATTGGCGATAAGTAAGTCATCAACATATAGTACTAAAAACACAAACTTATTCCCACCGATCTTCAGGTATATACACCGATCAATAGTGTTTTCCTTAAACCTAAAGGATGTAATGGTATCGTGGAACTCAATGTACCATTGACGAGAAGCTTGCTTTAGACCATATATTGACGTCTTCAACATACAGACCATGTTTTCATTTCCTTCCCTTATAAAGCCATGTGGTTGTGCCATATAGACTTCTTCTTCTAAACTCCCGTTTAGAAAAGCTATTTTTATGTCCATTTGATGCAACTCCAAATCATAATGAGCCACTAATGCTAATATGATTCTTAATGAGTCCTTCTTCGAAACTGGACATAAGGTATCATTGTAATCAATGCCTTCTCGTTGATTAAAACCTTTGGCAACAAGTCTAGCTTTATATCGTTCGATATTGCCTTTTGAGTCAAGTTTGGTCTTAAAGATCCACTTGCACCCAACTCATTTTTGTCTTTCTGGAAATTCGACTAACTCCCAAACTTTGTTGTCATTCATAGATTTTATTTCTTCATTCATGGCATTAGCCCATTTATCTGAACCATCACTACTTACATCTTTTTATAAGAAAGTGGATCATTAATATTCCCTATGTTAAATTAGGTCTCTTGAAGGTATACCACATAATCATCCGGAATTACCGATCTCCTTTCTCTTTGAGATCTTCTTAATGGCACTTCATGTGGTGCATCAAAAGCTTCATCGGTTATAGTCTCATTATGTGGTTGTTCAGTTAGTTGATCATTCACTTGTTATTCATTAATATTGATTGGGTCAATGACCGGTTCAATAACTACATTAGGAACAACATGTATGTTATGAACTCTAGGTATAGGAATTTATACCCTGACTTGTCGAATGATTACCTCCCTTTCTTTTATACTCACACTTACTTCACCCTCTTCAATGAATTTAGCATTTTCAGTTTCTATGATTCTAGCTGTATAATTTGGACAATAGAATCTATATCCCTTTGACTTTTTTGGATACGCGATGAAATGATAAGATAATGTCCTAGGATTCAATTTCTTCTCATGAAGGTTATAGATTCTAGCTTCCGTTGGGCATCCCCACACACGTAATACCTTAAATCAAATTTCCATCCTTTCCAAAGTTCAAAAGGGTATTTTGAAACTGATTTACTAGAAACCCAATTTAAGATGTGTACAATGGTATTTAATGCATGTGTCCATAAAAATGTAGGTAATTGGGTCCTACATATCATACTTCTAACCATTTCTATAAGGGTACGATTATGCCTTTCAGCTACACCAATCTGCCAAGGTGATACTGGCATTGTGTATTGGGCGCAAATACCTAATTTTTAAAGGAGTTTAGCAAATGGGCCAGGGAGTTGCCCTAACTCATCATATCTACCATAATATCACCACCTCTATCAGACCTAATAATCTTCACCTTTTTTCCCAGTTGCCTGTCAAACTCATTAATGTATATTTCAACGACGTTCACAAATTGAGATTCATCATGCAACATGTACAAAATGCATAAATGTGAAAAATCATCTATAAAGGTGATGAAGTATTTCTTTCCACCAATGGATGGATTCTCAAAATGTCCACATATGTCTGTAAGTATTATTTCAAGTAGATGGGTGTTTCTTATGGCTTCTTTCTTTGTATGTTTGGTCTATTTTTCCTAAATACAGTCCAGAAATACATCATAATTGGCCTAATCCAGGTTATGGAATATTCCATTTTTAATGAGCCTTTCAATTCTCGGCCTGGATATGTGCCCTAGTCTTTTATGCCACAAATAAGCAGATTTTTCATCATTAAGTGTATGCTTCGTACCAACATTAGGATGCAGGGTCATAAGGATTTCAGAAAAATTCTTTTCAAGATTCAATTGATATAAACCATCTAATAAAAATCCAGAACCAATATTATTAGAATTTTTAATCAAACCAAAACCATTGTACTTAAATTCAATCGCAAAGCCATCTAAAGCAAGTTTGGAAACATAAATTAATTTCCTAGAAACTGTGGGAACATAAAAAGTTTCTTGCAAATCTAAAATAAATCCAGTGCTTAAAATCAGGCGAAAGACTCCAATAGCTTCTATTTTATCCTTCGCTTTATTGCCCATGTAGAGAAAATTCTCATTTGGATTTGTTTGGTCAATCGAAGTGAAGCCCCGCATCTAATTAGAAACATGAGACATAGAACCAGAATCAATCCACCTGTATTAGAAGGAGCGTTAATAAGGTTTGATTCGAAACAAACATAAATAAAGGGCTTACCCTTTTTCTCGAACCAGGACTTTTATTTATGAGAATCCCTCTGGAAATGGCCCTTCTTTTTACAGATGTGACACTTGTCGTTCTTTTCCTTTTTCACAGCAGTAGTTGATGGTTCAACTTGATGAGACAGCCCAGGACCTTTCTTAATGCCCTTGCCTAACTTCTTCTCAAAACCAACTCCTTTGACAGTTAAATTTGCCACCTGTCCCTTAGTCACATGGTCATTATGTTGCTTAAGCCTTCCTTCCTCTTGTACCAAAATGCTTTGCAAATTATTTACATTCCACTTATCTTTTATAGTGTTATTAATTGATTTGAAAAAGCCCATACTCAGGAGGTAGGGAGTTTAGGACGAATTGGACGAGAAAATATTAATCCAATGTCATTCCCAAAACTCTAAGTCTAGCAACCAAATTAGTCATTTCTATAATGTGCTCATTCATGGTTCGAGTACCATCGAACCTCATAGTGGTCATGTCAGCCATCAGTTTCCCAGTACGGGATTTATCAGCAGTGCAAAAGCATTCCTTAATGTTGTTCAAATACTCTTTCGCTTTCGTAGTTTTAGGTAGGGAGGTCTTAATGTTAGCAGCAGTGCACATTCGCATAAACATAAGGTCCATCCTATTGGATCTAGACCATGCTTTATGGACAACAATTTCATCCTCGCTACTAGCATCAGTAATAGCAGCGAGTTCATTACACATAATTGCCATGTCCAGGTTAAGAACCCCTAGGCTGAACTCAATTTACTCATTACATTTAGAAAAATTAGTTCCATCAAATTTGGAATAGGGCTGAGCTTGCAAATGCAGGTTAAGGGGAATTGCAATTAATAACAATGTTCACAAATTAAATTTTCACACGCAACAAAAATTGCAAAGGTCAAATATTGAATTGTTGACTAAATTTTTTTGCATATTTCATTTACAATCTGAATATCACGGAATCTGTGTTAGTCATCACATAATGTTCAGATTGTAAAGATATACTACCCTATAATTCATTTATCATAGTCCCATAATTTTGGCATCTGTGTTTGTTGCCTAAACATTTAATACCATGATTAATGGACTTAATGTCAACTATTCTGTTTTAATAAAATCAGTTCTAATGTGGTTGAATTCAGAAATTAGCATGTGTTGCGACTCAATCTAATTTTATAACTAACATCACAATAAACCGTTAATGAATGTAAGTGTATTATTCGTACATGCAGTCTCAGCTTGTGTTTGGCCTTTGACTTAACTCAAATGAATAATTACTTACATGTCCCAACTTAAATAGTTAACCATTTATTAAATATTAACTACAATACGTAATCTACCAGTTATTACAAATATACCAATATTAGCTTAAATGCCTCAAAAATAGAATTGCCCAAGTATAGTAAAAAAATACATTATTCATGAATTTTGCCAAAAATTTGAAAAATGAGTTTTCACCATAGAATTGAAATAAAGCATGCCAGAAAACAAAAACTTTTTGCAGAACGTTAATATTAATTTTCTGTAAAGATTTATAAGCCCTGAGATTATTTCCTAAAATGGCAAAAATGGGTTTTGAGGGTCTTAACGGACTCGAATTGTCGAAAAACACATTACATCACAGTCGAAGGCCCAATATTAAGGGTTGGTTCTAGGGTTTCATTTTACTATCAAAATTAGTACCTAGGGATAAGGAACCCATTTTATACTGAATGAAAGGAGAAAAAAATGTAAAATTGCAAAAAATGAGATGAAGTAGAAATTTTCAATATATGAGATCATGCATTAGTTTTGTGTTTTCATGCAATGTAGGCATGTCTAGTTTTAATCTTTTATGTAAATTATCTCCGCTTGATACCTCCTTTCACCACTTATAACTTTATGTAACTGTATGTCAATTTATAATTGATAAATATTAGGTCAACATATAACATGTTCAATTGATTAATAGGGAAATTTTATCACTTTAAACAAAGAGATGAACCACTAGAGTTTTTCAACTTTTGTATCTAAATATCTTGTTCGAATCATAATCATTTGCTAATAGCAGACCTTGAATCAAATCTCAAGCTTTATCATACAAAATTGTCCTCAACTATCATAAACTTTAGCATCTGGAACTTAGTTTTTCCATGGTATTTATGGAATTTTTTAATTTCTATATCCTATATTAAGTATATGAGCAGATTACACTAACCAAAGAAAACAAGCACACACATTTTATTCAAGTCAGAATATGATCCAAAATAATAGTCGATACTAAGGTAGGAATTTGTTAAACATTTTTTTTATTATTGATGAGAGTTAAGGCATAATATTGCCTCCAATAAAACAAATATGCTAATAGCAAACGTGACAATGTTAGGAGATAAAGTCTCCCTTCTAATTAAAGAGACAGATAAACTGCAACAATTTCATATAATATCGATTATAGAGTATAATCCAAGGATTTCCATTTGTGAGTATATATTCCAGAGATGAGAATGGTACCTAGATGAGATTATGCAATTGATACTAAACCTTATAGTTACAAAACTCAAAAACACAAGGTTCGTGTTTTACGACCAACATTTTATGGTTACCTTTAGAATATAAATGGAAGGTTTCTCTATAAAGAGAATTTAAGGGATATTCTCCTCTGCTATGGATGTTGAATATAAACTAAACTATGAGACAAATGCCAATCCAAGAGACCGAGACTTGCACAACTAAAAATCATGTATTAAAAATACTTTTTAATGACATTCAATATGCTATAGCAATGCCAAGGCAACATTTCTTTTCATAAGCAGATAGTGCTCGTATATTAATTTAGCATGCACCTTCGATCTCTATTTTATCTTTTATAATACATGTAAAATTGTTTGCCTCCTAACTACTCACTAAGGTAGATATCCACTTGAAATTAATCTCCTCTTTAGTGACACTTTTTACAAGGTCGAAAATGTCGCATCCCGTATAACAAAACTTGTCTCAACCAATCATTATTTATATCTTCCAAAAATAAATCCACTACAATGCATCTAATGGCAGTGTGCAACTACAAGTGATGCTGAAAAGTCAATATCCCTCTTGATCTTAGAAGCTTCATCTTTGAATTTGCTTCAAGCTCGATTTCCCGAACATTTTTTTCTCGTATTAGTTGTTAATTAAGCTGTCTTCAAATAATTGTGTGATTTTCATTATCTCATAGAATTGAACCCATTTTCCCATGCATAACTGGCCTCAATGAGATCATGTTAGGAAGAATTCGCAAAACTTTTCACATTAAGTTGAGCCTAGCAATCGAGTTGAACTTTGGCAACCCTCCTAGTTGTATCTTGCAATTATGTAAAGAGAAACTAAAGTTCCTAACGAGGATTCTGAGCCTCCTGAAGCTTATCTTAACACACTAAACAAGAGACAAGCTGCATCTTTATATCCTTTAAACCCCCATTAAATATGAGTTCGGTCAACGTTAATGCATTTGCGCTACTGATACACAAGCCACCTTCCCCATTCAAATCCATAACGTCATCACTAGTAACATATCCTAGTCGCATGAGGACCCTTGTCCTTTCTTTAAGTTCATCTTTAAACATCAGTACCATGGAAGTTCTCATTGCTTGCTTAATTGACTTAAATTTGTTAATAAGTTCCTTCTTATGGTGTATAACGTTGAGCTTGTGCTCATTAGATGGTTCCAGCTTCTCATCCACCATAAGGATGCAAATCCCACATTCATCAATACCACGATGACCAGCACAACAACTCATTCGTACATACTCTTCACTAGGTATTCATTTATATTTATCTTCATCAAATTTACAAAAATTTAAGAAGATAATAGTTTTCACAGACATATTCAAGCCTATGGTGAATATCTTTGTAGCAAACAAACACTTGATGAGCCCTTCTTCAAATAATATCCCAATCACTTCCTAAATATGGTAAGTAAACTAGAATAATGGCCACCTATTCCACGTTTCACAAGGGATAGCATAATCAAAATGTGAGGTATATTTTTATCATCATCTGATAACATGTACACAACCCTTTAATGAATGTTTCGTGTTCACTTACTCATCATCATCATTGAGATTCAGTTTATCCGTCTGTTATTGCAAGAAATTCAAATTCCCATTTACTGAATCTGAAAATAATGGAAGGAACATATTGACACTACATTATCATTTTCACCATCTTAAATGTGTCACTTTCTTCTCTAACTCTCCTAACTAACAGATCCTTCTGCCCTTTCACATTCTCTCCTCTTTTCATCGCACCTTCACTAGTGGGAACAGGATCATATAAACCTTTTTGGAAGCTATTCGCACGAAATTTCCCCTTTTTCCATCACTAAGTACAGACCATCGCCACCGGAAGGGAAAATATAATCTTGAAGGGGTGTTGTCTGATAACCAGTCTAAACGATATAACATGGTTATCGGTGGATATTTGCAACCAATTTGGCAAACTCCTTAGCATTAGGCACTATTAGAGAGGTATAAAAATTGAGAGTTTTTTGGGGCCATTATAATTCTCTCTTCTCATACCACTCCTCATTCACTATGACATATGTAATGAACCTCGTAAAAAATAACCCAAGCCATCTTCAGTGCAATTTCCATTATTTGGAGGCCGAGGACGGGATAGTATTCTCTTCTCACTATGATGCAGAGAAAAAAAGAACATTTCCTCTATATGATGTTTTTTTATCACGACAATGCCAAAGCAACATTAACATATCTACCTCAACAAACTAGACATATGGAGTGGAAAAAATAGTAATGAATCAACAGGTCGTCTTTAGAGAAAAATCTACAATTAAATTTTCTTAATTTGCAAGCCTTTGTATTTCACTCCTAAGTCTTCGGCGTTACCTCCTCCAATTCCAGTAGTAGCCAATAGGAGAAACTAGGCTCTGAACTAATGACACTATATATAAATTGCAACAGCAATCCCCCAAAGATATTGGAACATTCCTACTCAACTTTGCAGGATTATAGGCCAATAATCCTCACTAGTCCATCCTAAATAAAACTTCTCCCTTCTTATAAAAATTGGTGGTGTTAAATCTCCATAATGCACATGTATGTCCATGTTTAATACTAAAATCATAGTAGTCCAAGATTCCGCCACACCATACTTCATTTCAGTATCTTAACATTGCCTTTAAACTCGCTCAAATTGTCCCAGAGAGACATAAAAAGACACCCGCCTAAAACTGCCAAACCCATTTATTGCATTATTTTCACTGTACTTGGGCTTTAGAGTTGGAGACTCATTAAACTTATTCTTCACTAGATTAAAACAATTAACTTCACTAGATTAAATCAGTTAATTTCGCACCACATTTTGGATTTGACTGTGAAAGCCTTAGTACGACCTTTTAATTACTAATGAATGGGTCATAACAAAGACCTCGATGAAGCCATAACCATCATCGCGCAAGAAATCTGATGTTAGCGATCTCACGAATTATCTAGTTAAAGGATGACATAAGAATAAATATTAGTAAGAACAAGTGAGAACAAAACCATTATACAAATTCTACACAAAGACTTGATGACCATCTTGGTCATAATTGGGTCTCCTTTCTTTCCAGGTTTTTAGAACAGTATCAACAGAAGTAATTTGGAACTTAGTTCTGCCATGCTATGTCTGGAATTAATTTTTTTTCTACAAACTATTAAGCACATAATCAGAATCCACTAATGAAAAACAGGCAAAACAGTTAATAATGGCAATCTAAAGAATGAATTCGTTAAACATGTATTGGTTATTATTAACTACAATCTACTTTTATTAGTGCCCTCCAACCATGAATATAACATCACTCACAGAAAATGTGAAAATATCAAGGGATGAGTTTTTTTTTTAATTAGAGATAAGTAACCTGCACAAGAAGTGTTGGGAAAATGGTTCCAATTTTCAGATTGAATAATGATACGAGTACAAAAATCTCCACAAAAACATCCCCAAAATCTGACGTGGATTCCACTTATTCTCTCACCTACCTATTAAACATTGACTTGTGGTATGGGGTCCCATCAGGGCACCAATAGCACTACTTTTTGTGGAGTTACTTTGTACCCATTAAAGGGTACAAAAAATATCATGTAACACCCCGTATTTTCATGCATTAAATATTTAATTAATTTAGGAATTGAAATTACTTGTGAGTCGTAATTTTTAATTGAAATAATTAGGAAAAGTTTATTTAAACATTAATCGGGAAGTGAAGGATTAATATTTAAGGAAAAATTATTTACTAAGTGAATAGTAATATTGTAATTATGTCATTTCGAGTATTAATGACAAAGAATGCACTTATCTCAACCGGGAGTCGGTGTAGACTAAAAAGGGGTGGGGGATAAGTATTTTTACAAATTAATTCGGATGCCAATTATGAGTGTACATTTGAGTCCGGATGGGCTGAGATAGTCGGAAAAGTGTGCCCGGGGGTAGTAAACGGGTCACGGGGCGTTTTTAGACATAGCCGGGCCCACACGGGGGCATTTGGGTCACTTGGGCTTGGCCCATTAGGCAAAAAACGGGATTTAGGTAAATTAATGAATTAGAAAAAATAAGAAAACGACTGTTGAGAGTTTAGGAAAAGGGTTAGTGTGTTAAGGAACCCTAACAGCAGTTAAAGGCAGATTTGGGGATCACAAGCGAGCCAACAAGGGTCGTCTTCAACCTTGGAACTCATCTCCGGATTCAGACTCTACGAACCTTAAGGCAAGTGTTAACTTGTTGTAGCATGTAAAAATGTATTTCGATTCATACTCATGTGATGTGTGTATTTAAGGAAATTCGTTTTGGGTGTTAATGGCATAATCTAATTTTGAAGATAATAATCTGATTTACGAAATTTGGGTAAGGGTTAATGTAAAAATCTGAAATTTGTATGTTAATATATATCTGGTAAGATGATATCTTGATAATTAGAAACGGATTTGATGATGGAACTTGGGTTGTAAATGGGTAAAGGGTTAAAGATGAAATTTCTCCCCAAATACAGAAATTGTAGTTAATGGACGAATTAATAATGTTGGTGGACATTCTGGAGGTCCCTAATAAGGTTTCTAACATGTATTAATGTTAAGAGGGCTTAAGGTTGCTGGTAGAGAAAACTAGGGTTTGGGAAAATTCGTCCATGGATGAATCTGTCTCCGCGAAGAAGACGAAGACCTGCTCGATCGATCGATCGAAGGTCTGGGGTCGATCGATCGATGGTCGGCAGATTCTGGCAGTTCGCCCAGTTTTCCTTTATATGGAGATAAATTTAATTTAATATTTTTCCATGTCTTAAATTTGATGAGTACTTAATACATGGATTTAAAATCTAATTAATAGTGAATAAAATTAATTAGGATTTGAAGATGGCTTAGTGTGACATCATAATTAAAAAAAATGTTTTGGATAAATTAGGTGTGACACACTAAGATTGAATTATGAGAAGTTTGTTCGAAAGGATTAATTATGGACATAGGGAACAAGTCCGAGCGTAACGGTTGAGCAATACTGAGATATAAATTTTATTTAGGCATCGGCTAAATAATTTAGAGACGGGGATTGAGACTCGGGTAATGTTAATTCAGGCCACGAAAGTAAGTCCGGATATATTGGTTAGGGTGACACCAAAAGAAATTTATGTGAAAATTAATTAATATTTCGAGTTGGGCCACAAACTCATTATAAAATGGAATAGGCTTGTGTCATGGACAGTACACGGTATAGCCGGGATATTTTTATACTCATATATATATACGGTGTGCGATAGTGTATGTATATATATGGGTGTGCTATAATATCAGTCATAGATATTATTGTTATTATTATATTCTCTAGTGCTATAGGGGGAGGTTGCGCGTAGTGGATGAATCCCCTAGCTTGAGGAGTAGGGCGAGTATAATCCCAGGTCATAGCGTCCGTTATATGGGTGAGGGGCATGTCACTTTCAGGGAAGGAATATGACCGCCTCCAATATTTATGTAATAACCAAGTATGGGAGAAATTCTGACTTGGGGTAACTAGGTCAGGTGAACATACCTAGTGGAATAGCACTTCAGAGAATTAATATTTTGTGAGTATTTCTACTCAGCTGGATGTTAGTATTAAATGTTATTTCAGTATGTTTGTGAATATTGCAGTTTGATTAAATATATAATTAGGTAAATAATTATATATGGGATAATTAATACATAGTGAAAAATGTATGATGAGCATAACAAGTGTGAGTGTTATATGAAATTAGAAAGGGTAATGATTGAATTAAGTTGATGTTTATGATAACTTAAAAATCATGATTTAAAGCATACTCGGTTAGAGTAGGTTAATTGCAAGGGTTAACATAAGTATTGAGTCAGGAGCGTAGGACCTAGTAAATTAAATGGAAGCGTTAGTAATGCACATTAGAGTAGGGGTAAGGAAGTCCTCAAGAGAGTGCGGCACTAACTAAAGTATGAAGAGCATGCATATTTATTTATTACTGCAAGTTTTTCATTTGTTAAATGTTTTCAAATGTTTTTGGGTACTAACCCTTGCTATAATATTTTTTTTTAAAACCTCTTAGGTGTCCAGCCACAGGGACGCCAGGATTGACTCTATTCCAGGTATCCGTTGCTGCAGCACATGTGGATGTTGCGGTGTTTTTGATAGATGCCTCCTTATTTCATTTGTGTAGTGACTCTCTAGTAGTTAATTGAGCATGTCGCTCACAGTTCATGTACTAGCATTAGACTTGTTGAGATTTTCTTCTTGTCATTACTTGTATTGGATATTTGGACCTATGGTTTATTCGGTTAGGTATTTTATTTGTGGATGGTTAATTCAGTTAACTGTGATTGTGTATTATTGTATGTTTCGCATGAGTTTCATTTAATTAAGTGAAAGATAAAAATTGCCACCAGTCTATTTTCTCACTTAGGTGGTTAGTAATTAAAAAGATGATAGTGATGCTAAGAATGGACCAACTGAGAAACTTGTTCTAACTTGATTTAGGACTTATCACCCGGGATTATTTAGGAGGCGTGTCATAGATGGTATCAGAGCATCAGGTTCTAGTGTCCTTAGGATCTGTGCGGCTTTCTACGTTTCAGCGTAGCACTCGGTTGTTATAGAGCCATATTATTAGGACTGTTGATTCATTTTTCGCTTGTGAGATATCGTATTTCTGCTATAAATATTTTTGTTTAAACCGTGTACTTATGCGATTTAATCTATTTTAGATGCCACCGAGGAGACTAAGAGCAGAGAGGGCTGTGGCTAGGGATGAGATCAGGGAGGCTCACCAGGATCCACAAGTACCGCCACCACCACCCCCACCCGAGTTGATTTCCACTACTCGGGTGGCAGTGATAGTGGCCCAGGCGGTCGAAACAGCAATGAGAGCTATGGCAGCTCACTTTCCACAGCCCCAGGCACCGCTTCCAGTGGCACCAGCACTTCAGGCTCCAGTGGGGCCACCATCTTGGAAGAGAATTAGGGAGACCTTCCAGAAGGGTCAGCCACTTGAGTTTAGGGGTAGGACAGATGTAGTAGAGGCTTGTGACTGGAAGAAGAACATTCAGCGCCATCTGTGCATGCTGGAGTGTACTGAGGTACAAAAACAGATGCTTGCTACCTTTTGTCTATCGGGGGCAGCCTGACAGTGGTGGGAGTCAGTTACCACCGCCGAGGATCGAGACTTAATGCCGATAGCGGAGTTCTGGTTGCGGTTCGACCGCAAATACTTTACACCAGCAGTAGAGACTGAGATGAGAAAGAAATTCAATGATTTAATTCAGGGTGACCGATCAGTGGTAGACTATGAGGAAGAGTTCACCCGTTTGGCAAACTTTGTGCCAAATGAGGTGAGCGATGAGGAGCGGAAGAAATCGAGGTTTATGGACGGTTTAGCCTGGCGGATCACGCAACACTTGATTGGGAATTTGGCGTTAGTGACGTATACAGACGTCATTAATGCCGCACTTGTACACTGCCAGGATCATCGCTTTCATGCGAAGGGGAGCAAGAGAACAGGGGAGCCGAGCCAACAGCGTAAGGCAGCTACTAGTAGTGACACAAGTGGTGCTTAGCAGCAGGCGGGCAGTCAACAAGGGAATCAGGCTAAGAAGTTTAAGCTTGGTGGGTTCCAACCGGGAGGATAGGGGTTCAGGCAGGGGCAGCCGGGCCCGAATCAGTAGCAGCAGGTTCCTCAGGGCCGTCAGGGCCAAGGGAACAATGGGGGAGGCCAACAGGGCCAGGGCCAACTGCGTCAGGGACAACAGGGCCAACGACAGGGGGATGGTCAGAGACGTTGTTTTTTCTGTGGCCAGCCAGGACATTTCATGAGAGAGTGCCCACAGAGGGGCAGAGGTCGACAGCAGGAGGCCCAACATGGGCAATGAGGGCAATTACCCCTAGCAACACCAGCCCCACCCGCCCCACCACCGCAAGGACAGATGAACTACGGACGCGTGTATAACATCCGGGATGTTCCCAATCCTCTAGCGCAACAACCACCGCCAGTAGTTGAGGGTATGTTTCTCATTCATGGTTATGAGGATAGTATTCTTTTTTATACGGGAGCATCACATTCATTCATTAAATTAAATTTTGCTAAACGGGCCGGACTACTAGAGACCGCGGGTAGTCTTCGGATGTGTGTAGAGTCGCCAGTAGGCAGCGGGGCTATGATTCACTCGATTTGTCGGGGTGTGGACATTTTTATTGGGAGACTTAGTTTATCAGCGGACCTCTTAGTGTTAGATATGGAGGGGTACGATGTCATCTTGGGTATGGATTGGTTGGCAGGTTATTGGGCGATGGTAGATTGCTACGAGAGGACCATCGTGTTCTCCATTCCAGGGCAAGAGATGTTCTTAATAGCAATGCCACTATCGGAGGGAGGGTTACGCACACACTTGTATTACATTGAGGAGGAAACCTCATAGGAGGTGACTATCCCATTGGATTCAATCCCAGTGGTGAGAGACTTTGAGGATGTGTTTCAGGAGATACCAGGGTTGCCACCTAGCAGGGAAATCGAATTTGTAATCAATTTAGCCCCGAGGACGAGGCCAATTGCTCGGGCCCCATACCGTATGGCCCCTTTAGAGATGCGTGAACTGAGGGAGCAGATTCAACAGCTTCTGGGTCAGGGTTTCATTCGATGAAGTACATCGCCGTGGGGTGCACCGGTACTGTTTGTGAAAAAGCGAGATGGCTCACTACGATTATGCGTGGACCATAGAGAGATGAATAAGGCCACAATACGGAATAAGTATCTGTTGCCTAGGATTGATGATCTATTTGACCAGTTGAGAGGGGCGTCTTACTTCTTTAAGGTAGACTTGAGGTTAGGGTATCATCAATTACGTATCTGAGAGGAGGATGTTCCTAAGACCGCTTTCCTGTCGCGGTATGGATCTTATGAGTTCAGGGTGATTCCATTCGGGCTCACCAATGCACTAGCAGTGTTCATGGACCTCATGAATAGAGTTTTCAGGGAGTTTCTCGATCAGTTTGTCATCGTGTTTATTGATGACATCCTGATCTACTCGCGTACCAAGGAGGAGTACACAGAGCACCTGCGTATAGTGTTACAGACGTTGCGGGAGCACCATCTCTATGCCAAATTCGGTAAGTGTGGATTTTAGCTATGGGAGGTTTAGTTTCTTGTCCACGTGGTGTCAGACCGAGGTATTGCGGTGGATCCGAGTAAAGTATCGACGGTGAGGGAGTGGGGACAGCCCATGACACCGACTAAAGTGTGCAGTTTTCTAGGATTGGCCGATTATTACAGGCGGTTCATCAAAGGAGTCTCAAAGATTGCGGACCCTTTGATGAACCTGACCCGGAAAGGGGTACCCTTCACTTGGAATGATCATTGTCAATTAGCTTTCGACGAGTTAAAGGACAAGTTGACATCTGCACCCGTGCTTGCATTGCCGAAAGGAGGATTAGAGTATCGGGTTTACACTGACGCATCCTTACAGGGACTTGGGGTGTGCTTCAGTAGGAGGAACGGGATATAGCTTATGCGTCCCGGAAGCTAAAGCCCCATGAGAGAAATTACCCCACTCACGACCTGGAGTTGGCAGCAGTCGTTTTTGCTTTGAGGATATGGAGACATTATCTTCTGGGGGAGCAGTTCACGTTATTCACGGATCACAAATCACTTCAGTATCTCTTCACTCAGAAGGATCTGAATATGAGGCAGAGGCGATGGCTAGAATTCATGAAATACTACCAGTTTGATATTCAGTATCATCCTGGTAAGGCTAACGTGGTAGCAGATGCATTGAGTCGAAGACTGACTAGGGAAATATTAAAAGTCTGGAAAGCAAAGTGGAGAGAACTTCGATATGAGGATGACGTAGCCAGGGCTTGTATCTTAGCACTATCCATCACACCTGAGATCATTATGCGGGTGGTGAGGACTCAGGCAGAGGATCAGACCTGCCGGGATAGGGTGAGCCAGTTGCTAGCTGAGGGAGCAGAGGGTTACTCAATCAGTTTGGAGGGAGGCTTATGCCTTAATGGGAGTTTGATTGTGCCATAAGATGAGGAGTTTAGGCACGCTGTTATGACAGAGTCTCATGGGTCGAGATTCGCGGTACATCCCGATGGGGATAAAATGTATCAGGATATGAGGAGGCAGTATTGGTGGACAGGAATGAAACGAGACATAGTAGAGATTGTCTCGAAATGTGCCATGTGTCAGCTTGTGAAAGTTGACCATCAGAGACCATCTAGGATGCTACAACCACTTGAAATTCCCGCGTGGAAGTGAGAGAGCATCTCCATGGACTTCATTACAAGGTTATCAATATCGCAGAAGGGTCATGATTCCATATGGGCCATTGTGGATCGGTTGACCAAAGTGGCCCACTTCCTGCCGATTCGCACAGACTTTGAGATGATGCGTTATGCGCAGCTATTCATAGCAGAGATTGTTAAGCTGCACGGGGTACCAATAAATATTGTGTCGGATAGGGACAAGATCTTTGTGGCCCACTTTTGGCAGAGTTTTCAGGAGGCCATGGGCACGGAGTTACGTTTGAGTACAGCCTATCACCCACAGACTGACGGAAAAACCGAGAGAGTCAATCTAATGCTGGAAGATATGCTCAGAATTTGTATACTAGACTTTGGGGGAGGTTGGGAGAAATATCTTCCTCTGGTAGAGTTTGTGTATAACAACTCTTACCAATTCACGATCGGCATGGCACCATTCGAGGCACTATATGGGAGGCCTTGTCGTTTACCCGCTTGTTGGTTAGAGTTGGGGGACAACAAACTATTGGGGCCAAAGATTGTTTAGGAGTCATGTGCCAAGATAGAGCTGATCCGAGGGAGGATTTGGATAGCTCAGGATAGGTAGAAAATTTACGCTGATGCTTCACGGAGACATGTGGAGTTAGAGGTTGGGGATCAGGTATTGGTCCAGGTGTCCCTTATGAAAGGTGTGATGAGGTTCGGCCAGAAGGGTAAGTTAGCACCGAGGTACGTGGGACCTTTCCCTATCATCGAGAGAGTGGGGCCTGTAGCCTACAGGCTGGGATTACCAGAGAACTTTTAGTGGATACAAGACGTGTTCCATGTGGCATCGCTGAAGAAATACCGCAGGAGCGAGAGGGCCTTCTGGCACATTCCACTCGAGGAAATTGATTTACAGCCAGACATCTCATATGAGGAGAGACCGGTGGCTATTATGGACCAGAGCAAGCGTAAGTTACGATCCAAGGTTGTTCCACTAGTTGGAGTACAGTGGGGCCATCACAACGTTGACGAGTCTACCTAGGAGCAGAAGGAGGATATGCGGGAACAATATCCAGAGCTTTTCATCACAGGTATGACCTAATTTCGGGGACTAAATTCCTTTGTAAGGGGAGGAGTATGTAACACCCCGTATTTTCATGCATTAAATATTTAATTAATTCTGGAATTGAAAATTACTTGTGAGTCATAATTTTTAATTGAAATAATTAGGAAAAGTTTATTTAAACATTAATCGGGAAGTGAATGATTAATATTTAAGGAAAACTTATTTACTAAGTGAATAGTAATATTTTAATTATGTCATTTCGAGTATTAATGACAAAGTATGCACTTATCTCAACTGGGAGTCGGTGTAGACTAAAAAGGGGTGGGGGATAAGTATTTTTACAAATTAATTCGAGTGCCAATTCTGAGTGTACAGTTGAGTCCGAATGGGCCGAGATAGTCGGAAAAGTGTACCCGGGGGTAGTAAACGGGTCACGGGGAGTTTTTAGACATAGCCGGGCCCACACGGGGTCACTTGGGCTTTGGCCCATTAGGCAAAAAATGGGATTTAGGTAAATTAATGAATTAGCAGAAATAAGAAAATGGCTGATGTGAGTTTAGGAAAAGGGTTAGTGTGTTAAGGAACCCTAATAGCAGTTAAAGTCAGATTTGGGGATCACAAGAGACCCAACAAGGGTCATCTTCAACCTTGGGACTCATCTCCAAATTCAGACTCTACGAACCTTAAGGCAAGTGTTAACTTGCTGTAGAATGTAAAAATGTATTTCGATTCATACTCATGTGATGTGTGTATTTAAGGAAATTCGTTTTGGGTGTTAATGGCATAATCTGATTTTGAAGATAATAATCAGATTTATGAAATTTGGGTAAGGGTTTATGCAAAAATATGAAATTTGTATGTTAATATATATCTGGTAAGATGATATCTGGATAATTAGAAATGGATTTGATGATGGAACTTGGGTTGTAAATGGGTAAAGGGCTAAAGATGAAATTTCTCCCCAAATACAGAAATTGTAGTTAATGGACAAATTAATAATGTTGGTGGACATTCTGGAGGTCCCTAATAAGGTTTCTAACATGTATTAATGTTAAGAGGGCTTAAGGTTGCTGGTAGAGAAAACTAGGGTTTGAGAAAATTCATCCATGGCTGAATCTGTCTTCGCGAAGAAGACGAAGACTTGCTCGATCGATCGATCAAAGGTCTGGGGTCGATCGATCGATGGTCGGCAAATTCGGGCAGTTCGCCCAGTTTTCCTTTATATGGAGATAAATTTAATTTAATATTTTTCCATGTCTTAAATTTGATGAGTACTTAATACATGGATTTAAAATCTAATTAATAGTGAATAAAATTAATTAGGATTTGAAGACGGCTTAGTGTGACATCATAATTAAAAAAAATGTTTTGGATAAATTAGGTGTGACACACTAAGATTGAATTATGAGAAGTTTGTTCAAAAGGATTAATTATGGACATAGGCAAAAAGTCCGGGCGTAACGGTCGAGCAATACCGAGATATAAATTTTATTTAGGCATCGTCTAAATAATTTAGAGTCGGGGATTGAGACTCGGGTAATGTTAATTCGGGCCACGAAAGTAAGTCCGGATATATTGGTTAGGGTGACACCAAAAGAAATTTATGTGAAAATTAATTAATATTTCGAGTTGGGCGACAAACTCATTATAAAATGGAATAGGCTTGTGTCACGGACAGTACACGGTATAGCCGGGATATTTTTATACTTATATATATATACGGTGTGCGATAGTGTATGTATATATATGGATGTGCTATAATATTACTGATAGATATTATTGTTATTATTATATTCTCTAGTGCTATAGGGGGAGGTTGCGCGTAGTGGATGAATCCCCTAGCTTGAGGAGTAGGGCGAGTATAATCCCAGGTCATAGTGTCTGTTATATGGGTGAGGGGCATCTCACTTTCAGGGAAGGAATATGACCGCCTCCAATATTTATGTAATAACCAAGTAAGGGAGAAATTGTGACTTGGGGTAACTAGGTCAGGTGAACATACCTAGTGGAATAGCACTTCAAAGAATTAATATTTTGTGAGTATTTCTACTCGGCTGGATGTTAGTACTAAATGTTATTTCAGTATGTTTGTGAATATTGCAGTTTGATTAAATATATAATTAGGTAAATAATTATATATGGGATAATTAATACATAGTGAAAAATGTATCATGAGCATAACAAGTGTGAGTGTTATATGAAATTATAAAGGGTAATGATTGAATTAAGTTGATGTTTATGATAACTTAAAAATCATGATTTAAGGCATACTCGGTTAAAGTAGGTTAATTGCAAGGGTTAACATAAGTATTGGGTCAGGAGCGTAGGACCTAGTAAATTAAATGGAAGCGTTAGTAGTGCACATTAGAGGAGGGGTAAGGAAGTACTCAAGAGAGTGCGGCACTAACTAAAGTATGAAGAGCATGCATATTTATTTATTACTTCAAGTTATTCATTTGTTAAATGTTTTCAAATGTTTTTGGGTACTAACCCTTGCTATAATATTTTTTTAAAAAACCTCTTAGGTGTCCAGCCACAGGGACGCCAGGCTTGACTCTATTCCAGGTATCCGTTGCTGCAGCACATGTGGATGTTGCGGGGTTTTTGATAGATGCCTCCTTCTTTCATTCGTGTAGAGACTCTCTAGTAGTTAATTGAGCATGTCGCTCACAGTTCATGTACTAGCATTAGACTTGTTGAGATTTTCTTCTTGACCTTACTTGTATTGGATATTTGCACCGATGGTTTATTTGGTTAGGTATTTTATTTGTGGATGGTTAATTCAGTTAACTGTGATTGTGTATTATTGTATGTTCCGCACGAGTTTCAATTAATTATTGAAAGATAAAAATTGGCACCAGTCTATTTTCTCACTTAGGTGGTTAGTAATTAAAAAGACGACAGTGATGCTAAGAATGGACCAACTGAGAAACCTGTTCTAACTTGATTTAGGACTGATCACCCGGGATTAATTAGGCGGGGTGTCACATATCACATCATAAAATATTACTTAACAAGTGTCATCATATATAACCAAACAACAATATAGTACATATTTTTCAGATGTCCTATTTTTTATGTAATTTTCATCTTTTACATAAGTTTTGTTTGCCTTTGGTTCCTACTTCCAACACTCTTTGTACATGGTATACCTCTCTGTAATTGTCCATCAATAAGGTGAACATTAATCATTTTGGCCTAATTCACAATTTTTTTAACCCTAAATAGAGAGATGAACCATTAGCAAGTTATCACTTCGGCATCTAAATATCTTGTTTAGACTAAAACCATTAGCCAACAACAAGCCTTAAAGCAAAACCTCGAGGTCCACCGTATAAAAATCTCCCTGATGTTTATGGAATTCGTAATTTCTACAACCTAATAAGTGAATTTAATGGCCTAACCAAATAAGATATACCTAATTGCTAAATATCTTGTGAGTATTTATCTCACATCGAAAGATGTAGAGTCCAACATATAGTACTCAAGTGGGTGTGATCATTTGACTCAGCACCGAGACCTTGTGGGTTCAAACCCCACACTGGGCTAGGTCCAAGGAGTACTTTGAGGATAATATCGGTGGCTAGCTGTGAGTTTGGGACCTAACGGTTGTATCAAATCCGATGGTTTGATCAGGACCATCAACGGGCTTTGTGTCGGGTTGCAATATGCGTCAATATAATCAATTCGAGGTAGTGTGAGTCGCAGTGCATCATGGTGAACCTCAAAATTGGATTATTATGGACGTATGGTAATGTTGGATGGTCCACATTAAAAGATGTAGAGTCCAACATATAGTCATTAAGCAGTTGTGGCCCTTGACTAGCACCAAGATCTTTTGAATTAGGTAAACAACTCTGAATCTTGTCTCTAGCATTAAGTTTGATATGAACTAATGAACTACCACACAAATTCATCAAACAAATTTAATTGTATATATAAAAACATAATTAACCCTATCAATGAGAAAATAAAAGGACCAATGTCCAGATACGTACTTAGTGATATATAGACTTGGAACTACATAACATACATAAACTAAAAATGGAAAGAAATAAAAGGAGATCTTCTGGAACTACTTGCATTTTTCCTTTTGTTCTTTCTTCATTGAGCGGTTCTTCCTCTCGATCACTTTAAGGGGTATTTTTAAGTTAAAATTTAGCATTAAGCATTATGAGGCAAGTACCCCTCTCAATGCGTAATGCTGCATTTTTTAAAAATAAAATTACATTCCAATTTTAATCTTATCTTATCTGCTAAATGACACGATATAAAATAAATTAGTAAATTTTTAATAATGACAAAATTGTCAAATTAATTATATTCAGCATGGAACATTCAGAGTGAAATAACGTCATTCACATAAAAAAACATACGTATTTTTCAACATTCAGAATTTTGCATTAAGCATTCAATCTTCCGAGGTTAAAAAACCAAACGGTCCCTCAGCCGTCCAGGTTATTTCTTTCCCATGCTTTTGGTGTCACTTCGTATCCCAGCGGTAGCCCACAGGAGAAACTAGACTTTGCACTAACGCACCTGCATGTACTATAATCGCCACTCTTTGAAACCTTCTTATATGAATCTTCTGTATCATTGTAGGCCAATAGTTCAACTCCACGGCAGTACATTCTAAACAAAATTTTCCCCTTCCTAGTAACAATTAACGGTGTCAACTCTCCATAATATGGGTTTAGGTTCAAATTTGAAATGACGAACATAAAAGTCCAGGATTCAACCACACCATACTCTTCTGACACCCCGACTAATTAAATACCGGGTAGCTACTCCTTTATTAAATTAATTCAAAATGCCAAGTTGGCTCAGTTAATAGCATCACTGTCGAAAACATTTTTTTTATTTATTACTAACCACCTAGTATTTAAAAAGTAAGTGCCAAATTTTATTTAAAGTCTGATTAACATGCAACAAGTGTAATGAAGAATAATAACACCATTCACCATAATGAAGTAAATAGGATAACCATCACATAACGTAAATAAAGTCTGGAGGAAAAATCCTCACTACAAATCCCACAACTGAAATAAATAAACCGAATACTAAAACAATACATGCCAAAGTCTGAAAACTGTAATGGAAATGTAACTCTAATAGAAATGGGCAACATGCCCTACAACTGATAGATAATGAATCTGGAATCCAAGTGATAGAAGCGTCTACAAAGAAATCCCTGTAGCTTCCACAAACAGCTACAACTCGTCACCAGAATGATTATCCTATGCATGGTGTCCTTGTGGCTGGGCACCTAAAATGGTTTTACAAGAAAAATAGATTTGAAAGCAAACGGGTCAGAGCCCGAATGTGGAGATATTTTAAAAACCTGCAAGTGCTTTAAAAACATTTAAAACATTAAATGCAAAGTACATGTTAGGACGTGCACTCACATGATATTCTCACCTCTCATCTAACAGTGCACTCCTAATGTAAGTACCCATCTACAACGACACAAACCACTAGCTAAGTGACATTATATCTGGCTAGACTATCATAGGTCCTACCCATATTACTCGGTTCTATAAGCATTATAACGCTCGTAATTAAGTAGGGGTCTAACGTAAACTCAGATGCTCAATATGCAATATATTTCACTATCAGCTAACCCGTTATGTTTCTCGAAACAATACCGTAATTATATTCACAACATTAACTTGAAGGTTCCCATTAATATAGTGTATATTATTCACAACATAAATATACAATACAAGCACCCCGAGAACTAAGCTGCGGTGCACACATACTCTGCTATCCATCCCGGTACATCACGTACATAAGGATTACATATTCCGAATCTCTCAGGAATAGTTCACAGATAACAACATCACAAATAATGGAGGCGAACACAGTCACATCACATGGGTCACGCACATACCTACGCTCCCATGATCAGCGGACTTATTAATATCCCAATAAGTCTTTCTATGACCTATGTTCATCAAGGTAACCAGTCTAAATCCGGGCAACACAAGGATTAGAGGGCCCTAAGCGAACGCAAACCTCCCTTGATAGCAAGTATGGTAGGTATGTCATACACACAATTCATATACCAATACTAAGTAAACATACGTCTTAGTAATACCATAGTTTAATTGTAGTACTATCCTCATTCTAGTACCAATATAAAATTTACACACTTTATACGATTCCGGTTTATAATCATACGCCCCATAATCTATTCTCACGTCGTAGTAGACACTCACGTCTCAACCTAAACGGTTCTTTGATTTAAATCACTCGTATATAATTTACTCCTCATAATAACCCAAAAGTCCCAAATCTATCCATATATCATCAAAGGAATGCTATCCCTATCCTCGAACAAGTTCATGGGACTCCAAAAATCGAAACAATCTAAAAAGGCCCAGACTGCCAACTCGTTAGAAGTCTCGTTCGAACGAGATTTCACTGTCAGCTCGTTAGAAGTCTCGTTCGAACGAGACTGTTCGAACGAGATCCAGTTCGTTCGAACGAACTGTACCTTCTAACGATATCTCGTTCGAACGAGATTATCGAACGAAACTGCCCCTCGTTAGAAGCGACTGGTCAACTCGTTAGAAGCTCGTTCGAACGAGCTCGTTCGAACGACCTGGGTTGGTATCTAACGAGCTACCAGCTGCGAGCCCAGAAATTCAAAAATCGTTTTTCACCCAATTTCTACTCCTCAAATCTCCTCTAAACTTCGTCCCAACTATGTTTTAAGGTCTCTAATCAATCCTAAACATATATAGTCACATCCTAACATGTTTTAAGGAATTAATTCGTCCTAAACATCATTAAATCACAAATCTCTACACTTTTCCCCAATTTCTCAAGAATATGAACCCTAAAATTAGTAATCATGAATTAACCCAATATAAATCTGTTTTAATTCCTTCCAATCACAAATATCATGAGAATAATCATCTACCTATCATTCTACATGCAATTCTCCTCAAGATTTTCAAGTTCTAAGTTCCAAACTACATGGGTTTTCATATTTCACCAAGAACAAACATAAAATTTGAATTATCTAACATGGAAAGAACATTCTCTGAAATTAAATGGAATTAAGTCACTTGCCTCGAGTTTATCTCTGATTTAGATGTTGGTTTGATGGAGTTTTTCTGCAGAATTTCCTTTCTCTCTCTTTCCCCAAGCTTCTTCTCCAATGGTGGCTATGGTGGCTAGGGTTTGCTTTGGGAAGGTATTAGAAAACCTAATTCTAATAACCTATGTAGCTTGTTGGGTTAATATGGGTTGGTTAGTGGCTTAGTGGGTCAATTCCCAATCAGATTAAAAATCCCAATTTTCGTCACTTTTAATTCTCCAAAAATACAAAATTACTAAAATGCCCTTTATGTTGCCGGTATGGCCTAAAAATACCCCGGGACCCAAACTAAACCCCCGGCTAGTGTTTGCTGACTATCTCGACCCTTCCGGACGCGTTGGCGCACTCAAAATGACCATACGGTTTAAAGAATTTAAATTCACTATTATAATCAAAATATTACACCGTGACGCGGCGGTGTCACGCGTCTCAACAAAATTTCTAAAATGCCGTATATCAATCTCACGACAAATTTTTCATAAATCAATATTCATATAAAAACATGTATGCACATAATAAAATACCAACTCGCATCTCGTTAGTATTTTTAACCCGGATTAATTTCCAAATAATACGCATTTAATTAATTAATCCCAAAAATAAATATAGCCAAAAGTACGGGGTATTACATACTTCCCCCCTAATAACTGAATTTCGTCCCGAAATTCGAAACTCGAAAGTACCTGCTAAAAATAACTCTGGATAACGTCCGCGCATCTCATCCTCGCGCTCCCATGTGGACTCCTCGACATTGTGATGTCGCCACTGAACACGCACTAACGGAACTATCTTTGACCGCAGTTTCCTCTCGCTTCGGTCCAAAATAGCAATCGGCCCCTCCTCTAAGGAGCTATCCGGCTGAAGATCGATGTCCTCCACAGCAATGTGAGAATGAGCCAAATTATCTCTAAGGTATTTCCTCAGCGAGGAAATATGGAACACATCGTGAATCCGATGCAAATGCTCCGGTAACCCAAGTCTATACGCAACCGGTCCGATCCCCTCAATAATAGGAAACGGCCCCACATACCTTGGTGCCAACTTCCCCTTCTTCCCGAAATGCATAATCCCCTTCATAGGAGATACCCTGAGCAAAACCTGGTCCCCCACTTGGAACTCTCTGAAGAATCTCTTCGCATCAGCATAACTCTTATGCCTGTCTTGAGCTACCCGAATGCGACTCCGAATCAACTCAATCCTTGCCGAAGTATCCTGAATCACTTCCGGCCCAAGTAGTTTGTTGTCCCCCACCTCTAACCAACATGCTGGGGAACGACAAGGCCTACCGTACAATGCCTCAAACGGAGCCATGCCAATAGTGAACTGATAGGAGTTGTTGTAAGCAAACTCCACCAGTGGAAGGTACTGCTCCCATCCACCCCAGAAGTCAATAATGCACATGCGTAGCATGTCCTCCAACATCTGATTTGTGCGCTCGGTCTTCCCATCGGTCTGCGGATGATAAGCGGTACTCAACCGCAATTCCGTGCCCATGGCCTCCTGGAAACTCTCCCAAAACCTCGAAACAAATATCTTGTCTCTGTCAGACACGATATTTAGGGGCACACCGTGAAGTCTCATAATTTCTGAAATGAAGAGCTGGGCATACTGTCCCGTAGTGTAGTTAGTCCTTACGGGTAAAAAGTGAGCGACCTTGGACAACCTGTCCACAATTACCCAAATGGACTCGTGACCCCTCTACGACGTAGGCAACCCCGTGATAAAGTCCATTGATATGCTCTCCCACATCCACACCGGGACCTCCAACGGCTGTAGCAATCCTGCTGGTCTCTGAAGATCCACTTTTACAAGATGACAAGTCGCGCATTTCGAAACAAACTCAGCGATATCTCTCTTCATACCACTCCACCAATACTGCCTTCTCATGTCTTGGTACATTTTGTCCCCTCCGGGATGTACCGCGAACCGTGAGCCGTGCGACTCTGCCATCACCTCGTGTCGCAATTCCTCCCCTTCCGGAACCACCAATCTCCCATTGAAGCATAATCCCCCGTCTGAGATAACGTTATAGGACTCGGCTCCCTCTGCTAGTAATCGAACTATCTTCTCCTGACAGAATGAGTCATTAGCTTGTGCCCATACTACCTTCGTGATAATCTGCGGTGTAACGGTCATCACAGACATGAAATATCGGGCCACTGCATCCTGGTGTCCCAATTCCTTCCACTTTGCCTTCCACACCTCTACCACCTCATCTACTGGCCTACGGCTCAATGCGTCTGCTACCACGTTAGCCTTACCCGGGTGATACTGGATATCGAACTGGTAGTCCTTCACAAACTCAAGCCACCTACGCTGCCGCATATTCAACTCTTTCTGCGTGAACAGGTACTGTAGGGACTTGTGGTCCGTGAACAGTTGGAATTTCTCCCCCATAAGATAGTGCCTTCAAATCCGTAGGGCAAATACCACTGCCGCCAACTCCAAATCATGCGTGGGGTAATTCTTCTCATGATTCTTAAGCTTATGGGAAGCATAAGCTATTACCTGTCTCTCCTGCTGCAATACACCTCCAAGTCCTTGCAAAGACGCGTCGGTGTAAACCAAATACTCAACTCCCAGTCTCGGCAATGCTAACACAGGTGCTGAGGTCAATTTGTCCTTCAATTCATCGAATGCCAACTGACAGGCATCACTCCAGATGTATGGCACACCCTTACGAGTCAGATGTGTCAAAGGACCTGCTATCTCCGAGAAACCCCGAATAAACCTCCTGTAGTATCCTGCTAGACCCAAGAAACTATGAATCTCAGTCGGTGTCGTGGGCTGTCCCCACTCCCTTACCGCGAATACTTTCCCCGGATTGACAGATATTACCCGGTCGGAGATGATATGTCCCAAAAACTGGACCTCCTTCAGCCAAAACCCGCACTTCTCATATTTTGCATACAACTCGTTCTGACGAAGTGTCTGCAAAACCTGCCTCAAATGCTCGGCGTGCTCCTCCTCTGTCTGAGAGTAAACCAGAATGTCATCAATGAAGACAATGACAAACTGATCTAGGAAATCTCTGAACACTCTGTTCATCAAGTCCATAAACACAACTGGATCGTTGGTCAAACCAAAAGGCATAACCCGAAACTCGTAAGAACCATATCTCGACAAGAATGCATTCTTCGAGACATCCTCCTCCCTGATACGCAACTGATGGTATCCCGATATCAAGTCAATCTTCGAGAAGAAAGAAGCTCCTCTCAACTGGTCGAATAAGTCATCGATTCGAGGTAACGGATACTTATTCCGTATTGTGGCCTTATTCAATTCTCGGTAGTCCACACACAATCTCAGTGAACCGTCCCTCTTCTTCACAAACAAAACTAGAGCTCCCCATGGTGAGGTACTCCTGCGAATAAAGCCCTGACCTAACAGCTGCTCTATCTGATCCCGTAACTCCCTCATCTCAGCTAGAGCCATACGGTACGGTGCGCGTGCTATAGGTCTCGTACCCGGTATCAAATCTATAACAAAGTCTATCTCTCGACTGGGGGGTAGGCCTGGTATCTCCTGAAACACATCCGAATACTCCCTGACAGCCGGGATCGAATCTAAAGGAATCACAACCTCCTTAGAGGTATCCTCCTCTATGTAATACAGATGAGCGGTCGATCCTCCCTCTGGGCGAGGCATCGCCACTACAAACATCTCTTGCCCCAGAATGGCAAAAACAAATGCTCCCGCTGAAGCAATCAATCATGGCCCTATAAGCTATGAGCCAATCCATACCGATAATCACATCGTGAACATGCATATCTAATACCAACATGTCTACAGGTAATACCAAACCACCAATCTCTACCCCCACTCCCCGGCATATAAAGAAAATAAGTGACCCACTCCCCAATGGTGAGTCGACACATGTCACTGTGCTCTCTGCCGTAGCTAACAATCCTAAAGCTTTCGCGAAGTGTGTAGCTATAAAATAGTGTGTAGCCCCCGTATCAAATAATACCCGACCCATAGTGCCATGGATAGGAAACGTACCCTCAATCGCGGGCGGTGCCTGAGGAACTGCAGCCTGGTGAACGTTATAGACACGTCCATACTGTAGCTGCCCCTGCTGAGCTGGGACTGCTGGAATGGGTGGCAATGCTGCCATCTGTGGCGGTGCGGGAAGAGCGGTGGGAAACATAGGCCTCTGTGGCTCCTGGCGAGCACCCTGCTGCTGCTGCTGTGGGGCCCTGCCCCTATCAGGACAATCCTGTCGCTTATGGCCAGTCTTGCCACAAACAAAGCACTTCCCTGGGAAGTTCCCTCCTCTCTGCCCCTGTGGTCCCCGGCCCTGGTGGCCGTTACCGTTCCTCCCTTGGCCCTGCTGGCCGTGGTGAAACTGCTGCCCATTTTGTCCCTGTTGGCCCTGATGGCCGTTTGGACCCTGATGGCCCTGACGGAAACCTCCATGTCCCTGTCTGTAGTTCCCTGATCGGAACCTCTTCTGATCCCCCTGCTGCGAACCCTGCTCACCCTGTCTTTGCCCCTGGACAGATTGTGCCCCACCGGCACCATGTCCTCCTGTCCTGCCCTGATGGCTAGACTCTCCCGACCTCTTGCCCTCGGCCATATGAAAGCGGTGGTCCTGGCAGTGTAACAAAGCAGCGTTAACCACATCAGAATACGTGGCCAATGAAAGGTTCCCCAACAGATGCTGATGGATCCTCCATGTCAACCCATCCGTGAACTTCTCAATCTTCTTCCTCTCTGTTGGTATCTCATCTGGAACGATATTCAACAGATTCGTGAACTCGTCCTCATACTCGGCCACAGTCTTACCCTCTTGCCTCAGATTCATAAGTTTCCTCCTCATTTCCGTGTGAACAGCCGACGGAAAGTACTTGCGGTCAAACCGCACCCAGAAGTCCTGAACAGTGAGAGTATCCCTCTCCTCCACGGTGGTAATAGACTCCCACCACTGCAGTGCAGATCCAACTAGCTTGAAAGTAGCTAGCACCTGCTTCTGGATGTCCGTGCACTCATACATCCTTAAGTGCCTCTGCATATCCTTCCTCCACTGGCTCGAGACTACCACATCTGAGCTACCTGCAAACTCTGGCGGATGCGCTTTCTGAAAAGAGTCACGTACATGCTCCCAAGCAGACGGGAATGCATTTGCCTGTACTGGCACGGCAACCGGCGCCTGAGGTGGTGCCTGCTGAACAACGGCAATGGTGGCATTTACCGCTTGGGCTACTATAGCTGCAACCTCAGCGGCGTTCATCATGCCCTGAACTGGAGCGGGCTGGGGTTCGGGCGTTGCATCCCTGGGAACTCGTCATGCACGTCGTGGAGGCATCTGAAATAAGAACAAAGTTTATAAGTTCGCTGTTTATAAACTTAAGATAGCTGAAGAACGAAGCATACACAAAAAGAGTTCAACAGTCCAAAATATAGGGCTCTATATCAAAGAAACTTAGCGGAAACATAATAAGCCGTCAGATCCTAAAGGACACTAGAACCTGATGCTCTGATACCACCTGTGACACCCCGACTAATTAAATACCGGGTAGCTACTCCTTTATTAAATTAATTCAAAATGACAAGTTGGCTCAGTTAATAGCATCACTGTCGAAAACATTTTTTTTATTTATTACTAACCACCTAGTATTTAAAAAGTAAGTGCCAAATTTTATTTAAAGTATGATTAACATGCAACAAGTGTAATGAAGAATAATAACACCATTCACCATAATGAAGTAAATAGAATAACCATCACATAACGTAAATAAAGTCTGGAGGAAAACTCCTCACTACAAATCCCACAACTGAAATAAATAAACCGAATACTAAAACAATACATGCCAAAGTCTGAAAACTGTAATGGAAATGTAACTCTAATAGAAATGGGCAACATGCCCTACAACTGATAGATAATGAATCTGGAATCCAAGTGATAGAAGCGTCTACAAACAAATCCCTGTAGCTTCCACAAACAGCTACAGCTCGTCACCAGAATGAGTATCCTATGCATGGTGTCCTTGTGGCTGGGCACCTAAAATGGTTTTACAAGAAAAATAGATTTGAAAGCAAACGGGTCAGAGCCCGAATGTGGAGATATTTTAAAAACTTGCAAGTGCTTTAAAAACATTTAAAACATTAAATGCAAAGTACATGTTAGGACGTGCACTCACATGATATTCTCACCTCTCATCTAACAGTGCACTCCTAATGTAAGTACCCATCTACAACGACACAAACCACTAGCTAAGTGACATTATATCTAGCTAGACTATCATAGGTCCTACCCATATTACTCGGTTCTATAAACATTATAACGCTCGTAATTAAGTAGGGGTCTAACGTAAACTCAGATGCTCAATATGCAATATATTTCACTATCAGCTAACCCGTTATGTTTCTCGAAACAATACCGTAATTATATTCACAACATTAACTTGAAGGTTCCCATTAATATAGTGTATATTATTCACAACATAAATATACAATACAAGCACCCCGAGAACTAAGCTGCGGTGCACACATACTCTGCAATCCATCCTGGTACATCACGTACATAAGGATTACATATTCCGAATCTCTCAGGAATAGTTCACAGATAACAACATCACAAATAATGGAGGCAAACACAGTCACATCACATGGGTCACGCACATACCTACGCTCCCATGATCAGCGGACTTATTAATATCCCAATAAGTCTTTCTATGACCTATGTTCATCAAGGTAACCAGTCTAAATCCGGGCAACACAAGGATTAGAGGGCCCTAAACGAACGCAAACCTCCCGTGATAGCAAGTATGGTAGGTATGTCATACACACAATTCATATACCAATACAAAGTAAACATACGTCTTAGTAATCCCGTAGTTTAATTGTAGTACTATCCTCATTCTAGTACCAATATATAATTTACACACTTTATACAATTCCGGTTTATAATCATACGCCCCATAATCTATTCTCACGTTGTAGTAGACACTCACATCGCAACCCAAACGGTTCTTTGATTTAAATCACTCGTATATAATTTACTCCTCATAATAACCCAAAAGTCCCAAATCTATCCATATATCATCAAAGGAATGCTATCCCTATCCTCGAACAAGTTCACGGGAATCCAAAAATCAAAACAATCTAAAAAGGCCCAGACTGTGAACTCGTTAGAAGTCTCGTTCGAACGAGACTGTTCGAACGAGATTTCACTGTCAGCTCGTTAGAAGTCTCGTTCGAACGAGACTGTTCGAACGAGATCCAGTTCGTTCGAACGAACTGTACCTTCTAACGATATCTCGTTCGAACGAGATTATCGAACGAAACTGCCCCTCGTTAGAAGCGACTGGTCAACTCGTTAGAAGCTCGTTCGAACGAGCTCGTTCGAACGACCTGGGTTGGTATCTAACGAGCTACCAGCTGCGAGCCCAGAAATTCCAAAATCGTTTTTCACCCAATTTCTACTCCTCAAATCTCCTCTAAACTTCGTCCCAACTATGTTTTAAGGTCTCTAATCAATCCTAAACATATATAGTCACATCCTAACATGTTTTAAGGAATTAATTCGTCCTAAACATCATTAAATCACAAATCTCTACACTTTTCCCCAATTTCTCAAGAATATGAACCCTAAAATTAGTAATCATGAATTAACCCAATATAAATCTGTTTTAATTCCTTCCAATCACAAATATCATGAGAATAATCATCTACCTATCATTCTACATGCAATTCTCCTCAAGATTTTCAAGTTCTAAGTTCCAAAGTACATGGGTTTTCATATTTCACCAAGAACAAACATAAAATTTGAATTATCTAACATGGAAAGAACATTCTCTGAAATTAAATGGAATTAAGTCACTTGCCTCGAGTTTATCTCTGATTTAGATGTTGGTTTGATGGAGTTTTTCTGCAGAATTTCCTTTCTCTCTCTTTCCCCAAGCTTCTTCTCCAATGGTGGCTATGGTGGCTAGGGTGTGCTTTGGGAAGGTATTAGAAAACCTAATTCTAATAACCTACGTAGCTTGTTGGGTTAATATGGGTTGGTTAGTGACTTAGTCGGTCAATTCCCAATCAGATTAAAACTCCCAATTTTCGTCACTTTTAATTCTCCAAAAATACAAAATTACTAAAATGCCCTTTATGTTGCCGGTATGGCCTAAAAATACCCCGGGACCCAAACTAAACTCCCGGCTAGTGTTTTCTGACTATCTCGACCCTTCCGGACGCGTTGGCGCGCTCAAAATGACCATACGGTTTAAAGAATTTAAATTCACTATTATAATCAAAATATTACACCGTGACGCGGCGGTCTCACGCGTCTCAACAAAATTTCTAAAATGCCGTATATCAATCTCACGACAAATTTTTCATAAATCAATATTCATATAAAAACATGTATGCACATAATCAAATACCAACTCGCATCTCGTTAGTATTTTTAACCCGGATTAATTTCCAAATAATACGCATTTAATTAATTAATCCCAAAAATAAATATAGCCAAAAGTACGGGGTATTACAACTCTGTCATGGTTAGTATCTCAATATTACTTCGATATCCTTGTCCACACGTGACATACAATGGCATCCCTCTAAAACTCCTAGACCAACTATTGGGTCGGGCTTTGGGGTTAGAAGTCTGTGCCTTTGTTAGACACAATCCAATGAAGGAGTTCATTTATTATCGGACCTTTCTTCATATTCTCTTTTTTTTTTTAATATTTATTTTAGATTGATAAATAATTAGAGTTATGTCTTATTTTAAAGTTAAATAATTTTTACATTAAATTAATATTTAATTAGATTATTTTAAAGTTAAATAAATTAGGCGCTGCATGTTGTTTGTTCCCCAAGTATGGGATTTGGAGGCAAGAAAACAGGAGGTCGATTAAAATGTAGGGATTTATCAATACCCAAAACAATCCGAATCGTTAATCTCTTTCCCAAAAACAATGCATTTTGTTTCTCAGAGTTTTTTAGCAAAAAAGTCCAATCTGACAAAAGAGCCAAAAGAAAACGGAAACATATTCTCTTTTTTTTTAATATTTATTTTAGATTGATAAATAATTAAAGTTATATCTTATTTTAAATTTAAATAAATTTTACATTAAATTAATATTTAATTAGATTATTTTGGTTTTGATATCTATTTTATTTTTGAAATTCAGGAGAACACCCACTTGTTGAATTTTTTGGGGTTTGGCCTTCATTTTTAGGGGGTTGCCCCCATTTCAACCTTTAAATTTGGATCAAATACCAAAAAGTTCCTCAATACAAATATAGTCCAAGCCTTTTATTTTGTACCAAAAAGTCATTTATTCTCTTACTTGTAAAGGTCCGCGCCAGTGCCATGGTAAAGAACTTTTTGGCATGGTAAAGAACTTTTTGGTGCAAAATAAAAAGGCTTGGACTATACATGTATTAAAAGAAGTTCAAGAGACTATTTGGTATATGCCCCTTTATATTTTGTGTAATATCGAAAATACCCTCATATAATTATGGGTTATAAAGTAAATAGTCGCTCAAATATTTTTTAATACACGTTTAGTCCAAGCATTTTTATTTTGCTCAAAAAATTCCTTCACCATGCTGCTAGCGCGAACCTTTAAAAATAAGAGAATATTAGTTAAATGGGTGTTTGAGGGACTTTTTGGTACAAAATAAAAGGCTTGGCCTAAATATGTACTAGAAAAAGTTTGAGGGACTTTTTGGTATTTGATCCTATTATTATTTAGGATTTGACCCCCAAAAATGATATGAGAAAAGTAAAAAAAAAAGATCTTTTAAAAACATTTTTCATACACACACACACATATATTTTAAAATATCCTCACACTACTTTTTTTTATAATAAAAATGGACTTATTATGTAATTTTATAAAAATCTATTTTATTATGTAATTTTAATATTTATAATAAAAACTCTTGTATACATATATAAATGTACAATATTTATAAAAAAATATGTTTAAAACTTTTTAAAAATTAGGATCATGTAGTGTCGCTTTTTTTTTTGTCAGTAAGAAAATTTAAATTTCATGTCATGTTTTAGTTGGTCCATGTTCATGGTCAGGAATAAAAATTAGATTTCAACGAAACATCTTCCTCAAAATCCTTCCTAACCATTTTGAAGGGCAAGGCGCGATTGTAACTGCCGAGAACTCCTTCAGTCCTACACAACGAAACTGAGTCTCCAAGGGCATTTCCCCTCATCCTAGAAGGCGATACTCCTAATATTGGGACAACTACACCAACCTCACCTTGGTAAGAGTCACCAAAACCAGGTTTCCTAACGAAGGCTAACAGATTCTCAATATAAACCTCCCAAGGACTACACTACATACCTCTCCTCGAACTTTCCTTACTAAGACCAAGATTCGCCATTCGAGCAAATTTCCTTTATTACTCAACTGCCGATAAATCACCTCACACCAATGCTAGAAATCTCCTCAATTCCTCCTCCAGAATCGGGGAAAACAACTACCCCCGATCAAAGCGTACCCAAATATGCTATGGGTTCCGTACTTCTAAACCTATTCTTTCCTAGACGACAAAAATCTAGGCGACGTCTGAAACGAAACAAGAGCAACTGTTATCAGAACGCAAATCAAGTGAATATACTTCACAGAAGAAAATAACGCGGTGAACACAACAGTCCTAATTATAGGGCTTTATGTCAAGAACGTTAACGGAAGAATGCAGAAACTCGCACAGATCCTAAGGACTCTAGAACCTAATGCTCTGATACCATCTGTAACACCCCGCTTAAAATAATAACGGGTGGCCAGCCCTATACTATATTAAATCAGGAATTCCAGATGGTCCAGTCTCAACATCAACTAACGGTACTATATAATATAGGACTAACTAACCGAAATCATATAAGCGAGATGTAAAAAAATTTAAACTTGCAACATACAACAACCCAACACTATATAAAACTACTACTGAATAGGAGAGATGCAGGAAAGAACTATAATAAATAAAATGCTAGAAGTAAAATGAAACAATTAAATACAACCGAATGTACTACAGAAAGTAGACCCAAATAAGCTGTCGGATCACAGCAAATACATATAACTGAATGGAATAAATATAAAGATGTATGTAAATATCCCTTGGGTACAACCCGATATACAACATGAATCCTACCTAGAATTTTAAGGAAGTAGGAAGCGGCTACATGAAACATCCCGCAACAGTCCGCACCTGTCACGGCTCCCAAGACTCAGGATAGAAGGTCATCCGGCATCCATGCGGTAGGATACCTGTGGTAACATATATATATATATACAAGGAGGAGAGAAAAGTAAACGGGTCAGAGCCCCGAATGTATAAAATATTTAGCAAGTGAGTTAACCGTGCATAATAAATACCAGTGTACTTAATTTCATAAATAAGTGAGACCGCACTCTCGTGGAACCCCAACTCACCTCTCATCTAAAGGCGCACACCTATTCGCGTCCTCAAATTTAGTTAAATTACCCCCATTGATTTTAGGACAACCTAACTTATCAGGCCTAGCCTATATCCACGAGAGCTACCTTCCCGTCATAATCTAAGGATCCACCCATTTCTAATCCTATAAGATTATGATTACAACAATTATGCCATAAAAGGCTTAATGAATTCCGATTAATAATCTCATGAATTATAATTATCATAATTCCTAAAACATTACCCCTATACATACATATATATATATATATATATATATATATATATATATATATATATATATATATATAGGCTAAAAGCGTAAGAATTAATATACTTAATAATATGCACATGGAATATTGGCAAGACTTCTCTCTAATCCCAAAATTGTACTACGTTTCGTGCGTGGGGAGTCTCGCAAAGCGAAATCCAAACAAGGAACCACCCCGTTACACTACTCCTGACAAGGTCAAGACCAGAGATCCGTGATGCCACCTATGGAATTACTTCTCTCAAATCTTGACATGGCACTGCGTTTCGTGCGTGAGGTGTCTCGCAAAGCGAAATCCAAACAAGGAACCACCTCGTTACACTACTCCTGGGCAATGTCGATCCTAGAGATCCATAATCCTCAACATACAAGTTAATACTACCATTACTACTAACTATAACTCCTAAAGAAAGAAAAAAAGAAAAGAAAAGAAAGAAAACAAATAAGATAAAATAAAAGAACCTCCAATAATATCCTTGGGATGATGTAACCGAAATAATACCTTATGTGCGATACATCAACCCCCATTAATCTAGTACACCATAATCATCTAAGATGTACTTCATAAAAGTCCATATCCTTTCATCTATAGGATATCTATATAAATATATGTATATATATAGGTATTTATTTCTAACCGTATATATATCATCATCAATCCAATAGCCAAGTGTACATACTACATATGATGTACAAGGCCATGCACATAATATACCCGGCTATATATATCGCCGATAAACTGCATCAATGCTATCATCTTCCCAGTGCCCGGCTCACGTAGCAAAAACTGGGGCCACCATGGTGGGACTAAACGACACCCATCTCGTGGTAAACTCACGCACACGACGTCCCGGGAAGCGGTCAAAGATCCAAACCGGCAATGAGACGAAACATACCCATCACGTCTCATCCCAAAATAAATATATATATCATATGGTAACACACAGGACGACTATGACCTGGGGAATATCCACACCCTGCTTATCTAGCCAGGATGCTCACCCACTACGCGCGCAACTTCCCAATGATAGCATGAGCGGGGTATGCTTAACCAATTAAGTATATATATCATCATCATGAATAATATATAATCCATATGATCCAATCATATGATAAAGTAATAAACCATCATATACGGTTTAAATATCCATACCATGTATGTCCACAACATAAAGATATCCATATATCTATATACATGCAGATATATATATATATATCAACACATATTCACATATCCTTATCTATATATATAAACTAATTCTCGTTCATATGTATAAGATATATATATACCTGGCTATAAGTATACATAGTCCTCGATATACAAGCCGTCACTACCATTTCCATTCAATTTACCTTGATATGTGAATATAATTCCATACTTGAAACATATTCAATCATTTTCCTATGATGAATAGTCTCCCAAAACCATATGTATATATCTATACCTATATATATTCAACATTAGGGCTATCACCCAAGAGTTTGTGTAGGAATCTTTCACTACACATATCATCTATATCTCCGAGTACATTAGAGAATCTAGTAATCATTTTGACTATCGGTATACATATAACTAATAGTCTATCAGCCTCAAGCTCATTCTTTCAATCATCAAATAATCTCATTTCCCTCGATTTCGACTATGGTTCGATCACTTTTGTGAATACCCTAATCTAAGATCTCTCTAAGAGTTCTTAGCCTCACATCACATCTACACTTACTTTTAATCTACAATTAGGATTTCCAATCCCAAAGGGTTTCCCCCAAAATCTCTATACATAACTCCAAATACGTACATGGATACATTTCTCCCAAATTACCCTAAGGAGTCCCCAAAACTCTAATGTGTGAGAAGCTCCTTATGTGTCTCCAAGAACATATCTCTTTCATCATAAGAGAAGTCCCCAAATCAATAAACCCAACCAAAAAGGGTTTGAATTCACTATGGAGAAAAAACCTCAAAATGCCCTATTTCCGAATCGATTCGGCCTCCAAGGCGAATCGATTCGGGTCCAAAGACCTGGGCTTCTGCAATAGGCCGAATCGATTCGGCTTGGGGTCCGAATCGATTCGGTCAACGCAGACCTGCCAATTTCACTAAACCGAATCGATTCGCTTAAGGGGGCGAATCGATTCGGACCTGCAATTTTTGAAGAGTTCATCTGCATCTTCAAAACCCACGAGTTTTAAACCCTTAATTTCCATTTCTAACCCTTAAACCTTCAACAATTTATGATTTTAAGCCCATAAATCAACCCAAAGTCGATCCCAACCATTTCTAATCCATTAAATCCATATTTAAACATTGATTTCAAGATTAAACCTAAAATCTAGGTTTTGACATTAATACCCAAAAACCATTTCTTTACCCCACAATTTATGAAATGAAATACACAAATAGCTATTTAGCAAGATTAAACACTTGCCTCAGATTTGTAGATGTTGGATCGTCCTCGATGTCGCGGTTGGGCCGGAAGTCCCAAGCTTTTTCTTCCTCTCTCTCTTCTTTTCCTTCTTCTTTCTCTCTTCCTTTTTCTTTCTCTCTTTCTCTAATTGAGAAAGTCTTGATCCGTAAGCCTTAAATCCTTTAAAACAACAAACCCAGTTTTAAATGTTAATACACACTTTAAATGACTCATTTAGACCAAATTAGAGTCAAACTGACTTAAAAATATTCCGGAGCCGAAATAAAACCCAATGACAGTCATTTTGACTATCTCGACCCTTCCGGGATCGATGGTACCCTCAAAAATATCATCCGGAATACTTTAAAACATCCTCTATTTTTGGACTTAAATTCCCAAATTCTAAAATTCTCCAATTCAATTAAATTTTATTTTCCCAAAATTAAATTTCTCAGTCTCCAAAATCGAGGGTTGTTACATTGTTGTGTTCTTATCATTATATTTCTGATATCACCTATTTATCATTGTATATTGAGTGTTTTGTTTTGTATTCCATGTAATATATATTTTTGTGTCCTTAGATTTTATATAACTTTTTCCTATTTCATCATGTATTTTTTGTTCTCATATGTATAAATTTGTAGACATTGTGTATGGAGTGATGAAATCATATTATGTTGTTGGTTGTTGATACAAAAAATACAATATGCGTCTAGCTTCTACATTTGTTGCCCTGGTTTTAATAAAAGAAAACACACATTTTGCATGTTCACTGTATTTACGTGGTCTCTAAATTTTATAGCTCCTATATCATTGTGGCCCGCGCCATCGGAATTTCTTGAGGAATGTGAATATACATGTGTTCTCTATATTTAATAGGTTATATATTATTGTGGTTTGCGCAAGCGACATTTGTTAAGGAATGTGAATATATACGACTCTCTATAATTAATAGCTCCTACATTATTGTGGTCCACTTAAACGCCATATATTTAGGACTATGAATGAATATGCTCTCTCTATATTTTCATAGATCCTATATTATTATGGTTCGCGCTAACGACATTTTTGGGGATTGTGAATGCATATATACGTGTTCTTTATATTTTCATAGATTCTATATTAATCGTGGTTGATTAGGCATAAATTCTTCCGATTTATCCTCATAATTTAGAGACTTTTATTGCCCTAGGTAGTGTAATTTGTATTGATTTATCTCATATACTTGCTATTGACATCTTCCATCGAGTGCATCGAGTTTCGTGTATTTCTCGTACATTTTGCAAATATTTTATGCAAGTGAAGAAAAGAGAAAATTCAAAAACAAAAGAGAAAGAAAATAAGAAGAGTCAAGGGAAATATAGTGATTTTACACCAGGAATCCGGACACGGAACCTAAGGAATGTTGAAGACCTCAAGTCCATAAGCACGTAGGAAGAAATGTCATCCAAATCCGAATCCTGGGTAAAAAGTTATGAAACTTTGAAGTTGAGAAGAAATCAAGGAAAAAAAGGAAGAAAAATATAAAGTCACCGAACTAAACCGATGAAATCATCACCGAACCGGTTCGCCACACTGTCAGCACCAAACCGAATCGATGAATAAGAAGTAGAATCGGTTCCCCAAACTGGTATACACCGAGCTGGTTCGCCCCAGTAATGAAGGAGAACCGAACCGGTTCACCTAGACCGATTTTTAATTCTTTATTCCTAAAAAATAGAGTTGTGCATAGTGCAACCACTTGAAATAATGTGGTGTATTATTCTTTTGTCATACAAACATTATGAGGCTTATTTTTAAGTGTTTTGAGAGGTTTTTTAAGCTAAGAACTTTAGGATTCATCTTGTTCAACATTTTGTTCATCCTTTTGGATTAATTCAAGGCTCTTCTTCATTCCAAGTATTATTTTCTTCGTTGCTTTCAATTGTTTTCATATTTTCAGTTGGTGATTCATTATTTATTAGTTAAAATTCTTCTTTGCATGTTTCATTACACTTTTCACATAATTGTGATTTTCATCGCCTCCAACTTTAAGATTTGTATTATTTCTCATGTAACCATGTCTGACTGGACTTCTAAGGGTTGAAATGTATGAACCCAACTCGGTGTGGTTTACATGGATATAAAGTAATTCCCTAAATTAAATAAATGACTGAATCGCGTTGATTAGTTATTACAACCGTTGTAGGACTTTAACCTTGTTTCCTCTAGGTAACTGGGCTGTTTAGTAATGCGACGCAACCTAACTTATAACTGATAATGTGAGAGAGAGAGGGAGAGGGAGAGGGAGAGAGAGAGAGAGAGAGAGTAGCATTCCTACATGAGATAAATTTCTTTCAGGTATCCGTCGTTTCATATAAAGTGTGTCAGACGTTTGACCTTGTGTACATTTACTCACCTCCTTACACACTAGAGAGATACACTTACCCGATTCTCAGAGATTTCGAATTAGAGAGATATATCTAGTGAGAATTGAAGTCAAAATGTTGATTCTATAAAGGCAGTCTAAGAATTTCTGTAATGATACTTATGATTATTTCACACTAACAGATGCTGAGTTTTAGGAAGGATTACGCTTTGGGTATTAAGTGAATTTATGCCTTACCTTGATAGTTAAATATGGTGTTCATTGACGTCCTTTTAAGTTGGGTCGTATAGCCCTTCATCATCAAATACGAGACTGCATTTAAATAAAATTTTGAATTTTGTGGATACATTGACTGCAAACCCTCATGAGACAACACTCGTCTTGTAGGGCAACCGACAGGTTGAACAACTTCTTGCACATGCTAAGTTCAATCAAAAGTGCCTGTGAAAGTGGCACACTTTTGGTCATTTATCTCCTTTTCTCTGTATATTTGTTCGAGGACTGGCAATGTTCTGTTTGAGGGTGGTGTGATAAGTACCTAAAAGTGTCTATTTTATACCCTAAATATGTGCAATTTAGTCGCTCGATCTCAATAAAATTGGCCTTATGTTCATATTTTATTATTTCGCAGGTCAATCGCCAGTCGCGATATCAAATTGTGCTAAATCGGCGTAATTGTGATAAAGTAGTGGTAAAAAGAGTTTAATGAAGAAAATCAAAGCGGTCGTGAAGCCAGAAGTCCCTTTTAATCTTTCCTCGATGAGTTCTAATGCCCTAAACCTAAGTCTCGTAGCCTAAACCTATCCCGAACCAAGCCGAGTACATCCCTAACCTGTCCTATAATTGCTCAGTATGTGTGGTATTATTATTTTTATTATTTTATTCAGGTTGTGTCATTTTTATATTTAATTTTCGATTTTAGGGTCTTTATTTTTAGTATTTTATTATTTTTATCTTATGTAAATATTATAACTTGTGTGTCATCATGTCAGTGTATTTAGATGTGTTTTTAATATTTTCTTTATTAGATTTTTAATATTCTTTGTTTTAAATTTTGAGTCTTTTTATACTTGTAATACCCCGTAATTTTATTGATATTTATTTAAGGTATTAATTAAATTAAATGAGAATTAATTGGAAATTAATCCGGGTATAAATACTAACGAGATGTGAGTTGGTATTTGATTATGATGTTAAAATTTATTATTTTCGAGTATGTATGGTAATACATGAGTATTGATGATATTTAAATTGTCACGAGGTAGCTATACGACAATTTGGGAAATTTAATTGGGACGCGTGTGTCAGTCGCGTTAGGAATGTAATTAATTGAATTAAAAAGTGAATTTTATTTTTATCAACCGAATGGTCATTTTGAGTGCGCTAACGCGTCCGGAAGGGTCGAAATAGTTAGAAAACATTAGCCGGGGGTTTAGTTTGGGTCCCGGGGCATTTTTGGGCCATACCGGCAACCTAGAAGGGTATTTTGGTAATTTTAAAAATATGGGAATTAAAACCCACGAATTTTAGAGGTTTATTTTATATTATTTATGAACCCACTAAGCCCATTATCAGCATTAGGTGAGTTAGATTGCTACGGGAGTTATAGGAGAGTTTGAAGAGGTTCCAAAAGAAACCTCCAACCACCATCTTCAACCTTAGGAGAAAATCTGTAGAGAAAGGGGAGAAATCAACCGTCATTCACCAACATCAATTCTGAAGAACAATCTAAGGCAAGTGTTTTGATGTCGTTATTTGCATTGAATATTTCCTCCATGTGTAGTGTAGAAAACTGTTTATATCTTGGAATTTTGATGAAGAACACCCAAATGGAATTATGGTGAAATTTGTGGTTTGGGTAGGGATTTGCATGTAGAGTGATAAATGGACGATTTCAATATACAAAACATAACTTTTGATGATCTGAAAACGGATTAATAAGGGGTCTTTAATTGCACTTAAACTCTAGGTTTATGTTTATAGGGTTTGGAATGAGAAATTGGGAATTTATGTAAATTGTATGTTAATTTGGAGTAATTGAACCCATAAGATGTTAAGAAATGACCTAAGAGGATTTAGAGTGGATTAGAATCATTAAAATGTTATTGAGGTGACCTAAGAGTGGATTTGGAGAAGAGAGGAATATAGAAAAACGGATTTAAGAATTTCTGGGCTGAATCTGCCATCTCATTAGAAGACCTGCCCAGGTCGTTCGAACGACCTTCTAACGAGAAGACAGTATCCCTTCTAACGAGTTGGTAGTTCATTCGAAGCCTTTCGTTCGAATTACAGTCGTTCGAACGAGATTTCTAACGAGTTGACAGAATGGCCTTTTAGGCCTGATCTTATTTCTAGTGTCCCGTAGACTTATTTAAATGATGAGATAACCTTCCCTTACTAACTAGTGGGTATAGTTGGGAGATTGGGGTACATTGAAGAGTAAAACTTAGGATCTTGTAGTAAACCGGATGACATTTGTGGATTGGGAAGCGAGTACCTAATCACGATGTGAGAAGAATTGATAACTTAAATACTTATAAACCGGGGACTTATGAGTTGTATAACACTAAATGTTGGTATAAGAACGAGAAGTATACCACTAATGAAATATTGTGATATCTAAGATGTGAGAATGCTTAGTATATGTAGTTATATGTGTATAACATACCTACCATACTTGCTATCATGGGAGGTCGACGTTCGATCAGGGCCATCTAATCTTTGTGTGCCTATGGGGGGATTTAGATTGGTACCTTGAGGACATAGGTCAGAGAAGGACTTATTCAGAAGTTAATAAGTCTGCTGATCATGGGAGCGTAGGTATGTGCATGACCCATGTGATGTGAACAATGTTCGCCTCCATTGTTTGTGATTATTTTTTAATGAAACGATTCCTGGCAGATTATGAATACGTGGTCCTTATGTACGTGATGTACCAGGATTGGATAGCAGAGTATGTCTGCACCGCAACTTAGTCTCGGGGTCCTAGTATTGTATAGTTATGATGAATATAATATACTGTTAATTGAATTGCATTATCAAGAATAAATGTGTATGAATAATAGCAACGGTTTGTAAAGTGAAAATGAAAGATCTCTAGTAGTTAGTAGTACTAATATGGGAAACTGTGTAGCAAGGCAAAACACTCTGTTAAATAGAATATGTTAGGAATTTAATTGGATATCGTATAGTAATGTTAGATTTTGTAGCTGACTAGTTAAATATGGGAATAACGAGAATGGGTACGGGTACGATAGGAGTGCACAATTAGTTGAGAGGTGAGGAGCTCACGTGAGTGCACACACTATCATGTACTTTATATTCACTGTTTAATGATATTAAACACTTGCAAAATTTTAAACTATGTTCACAATCGGTCTCTGACCCGTTTGCTTTCAAATCTATTTTTGTAAAACCTTTTAGGTGCCCAGCCACAAGGACACCATGCATAGGAGTTCTATTCAGGTGATGTGTTGTAGCTGCTGTGGAAGTTACAGGACCTTGACAGTAGACACCTCCATTTTTTATCTTGACTCCATTATCAGATTTTTCTCATTTGTTGGGAATGTCGCCCCATTCCTTTTAGAGAGATCTTACTTTTTCAGTTATTTCAGACTTTGGGTTGTAATTAATTTAGTGATGCAGACTTGGTATTTATTTATTTTAGTATTCGGATGGTTGTGAGGAGTATTCCTCCAGAATCATTATTATTTGATGGTTATTCTATTATGACTATGTTGTGGTGGTTATGTTAGCATTTCATAATTCATTTATTGTATGTTAATCGGATTTAATTAAAATTGACAACTCACTTTTTAAATATTAAGTGGCTATTAATTGTTAAAATGTTTTCGACAGTGATGGTATGAACTGAACCAACTTGGCGTTTTGTATTAATTTAATAAAGGAGTAGCTACCCGGTATTTAATTAGTCGGGGTGTCACAGGTGGTATCAGAGCATCAGGTTCTAGCATCCTTAGGATCTGTATGACTTGTTATGTTTTCCCTGAGCTTTCTTTGATATAGAGCCCTATATTTTAGGACTCTTGTATTCTTTTGTGTATGTTTCGCTCTTCAGCTATTTTGAGATAATAACTGCGAACTTATAAGACTTTACTCTCATTTCAGATGCCTCCACGGCGTGCACAGTGAGTTCCTAGGGATGTAAAGCCCGACCCACAGCCTGTACCAGTTCTGGGCACCATGAATGTCGCCGAGGTTGCAGCTATTATAGCCTAAGCGATGAATGCCGCTCTCGCAGTCGTACAATAGGCACCACCTCAGGCACCGGCATTAGTGCCAGTTCAGGCTCATGCATTCCCGTCTTCTTGGGAGCGCGCCCGTGATGCTTTTCAGAAAGCACACCCTCTGGAGTTTGCAGGTAGCTCTGATGTTAAGGTATCCAGTCAGTGGAGAAAGGACATTCAGAGGCACTTAAGGATGTACGAGTGCACAGATGTTCAAAAGCAGATACTGGCTACTTTTAAGCTAGTAGGATCAGCATTGCAGTGGTGGGAGTCCATTACCACCGCGAAGGAGAGGGACGCTCTCACTATTCAGGAGTTCTGGGTGCGGTTCGATTGCAAATATTATCCGTCAGCTGTTCACACTAAGATGAGGAGGAAGTTGATGAACCTCAAGCAGGAGGGAAAGACCATAGCCGAGTATGAGGCTGAGTTCCCAATCTCTTGAATATTGTTCCGGATGAAATTCCAACCTAGGAGAAGAAAATTCAGAAGTTCACGGATGGATTGACTTAGAGGATCCGTCAGCACTTGTTGGGGAATCTCTCATTGGCCACTTATTCTGATGTGGTTAACGTTGCACTACTTCACTACCAGGATCATCGCTTCCACATATTTGAGAGCAAGAGATCAGGAGAGTCCATCCATCAGGGAAGGACCGGGGGAAATGGTGCCAGCGGGGCACAATCTGCTCAGGGATAGCACATGCAGGTTGATCAGGGTTCCCAACAGAGGGATCATAAGAGATTCAGATTCAGGGGTTTCAGGAATGTCCAGGGAGGTTTTAGACATGGCCATCAGGGTCATCAGGGCTAGCAGGGTCATAATGGTCAGCAACAGCAGTTTCAGCATGGCCAGGGTAGGAATGGTAACGGCCAGCAGGGCCGTGGGCAGCAGGGATAGCGAGGGGGAAACTTCTCGAGGAAGTTCTTCGTTTGTGGCAAGACTGGACACAAATGCCAGGATTGTCCTGATAGGGGCAGGGCCCCACAGCAGCAGCAGCAGGGTGCTCGACACGAGCCACAGAGGCCTATGTTTCCCGCCGCCCTCCCAGCACCACCACAGATGGCAGCATTACCACCCATTCCAGCGGTCCCAGTTCAATAGTGATAGCTTCAGTATGGGAGAGTATATCAGCTCCAGCATGCCGCAGTTCCTCAGGATCCACCTGCTATTGAGGGTATGTCCTCTATTCAGGGGACTATGGGGCATATTTTATTTGATACGGGGGCCACACATTGTTTCATTACAATGAGATTTTCACGCACTATTGGGTTATTAGACACCGCCGAGAGCACGGTCACTTGTGTAGATTCACCGTTGAGTAGGGGTTCTATGATTTCGCTTATTTGTAGAGGTGTGGGTATAGAGATCGGGAGGTTTACTTTACTCGTTGATATGTTAGTGTTAGAGATGACTGAGTATGATGCGATTGTTGGTATGGATTGGTTAGTTGCGTACCGAGCCATGATTGACTATTTTAGTAAAAGTATTATATTTTCCATTCCCGGGCAGGAGATGTTTTTAGTGGCGATCCCTCACCCTGATGGAGGATCGTCCACTCATTTGTACTATATAGAGGGGGAGACCTCTAAGGAAGTGGTGCTACCACTCGATTCGATTCTAGTTGTTAGGGAGTTTGCTGATGTATTTTAGGATATACCTGGACTACCTCCGAGTAGAGAGATAGAGTTTGTGATTGATTTGATGCCGGGCACAAGGCCAATTTCCCACGCACCTTACCGTATGGCTCCAGCAGAGATGAGAGAGATACGGGATCAGATAGAGAAGTTGTTGGGTCAGGGGTTTATCCGGAGGAGTACTTCACCGTGGGGTGCCCCTGTGTTGTTCATAAAGAAGAGGGATGGATCATTGAGGTTATGTGTAGATTACCGAGATTTGAATAAGGTCACAATACGAAATAAGTATTCGTTGCCCCGAATCGATGACTTATTCGACTAGCTGAGAGGAGCTTCCTTCTTCTCAAAGATTGATTTGCAATCGGGATACCATCAGTTGCGTATCAGGGAACAGGACGTCTCAAAGATTTCTTTCTTAACGAGATATGGTTCCTACGAGTTTCGGGTTATGCCTTTTGGCTTGACCAACGCTCCAGCCGTGTTTATGGACTTGATGAATAGGGTGTTCAGAGAGTTCCTAGACTAGTTCGTTATCGTATTTATTGATGACATCCTGGTTTACTCCTAGACAGAAGAGGAGCACGTCAAGCATTTGAGACAGGTTTTGCAGACGCTACGTCAGAACGAGCTTTATGCAAAGTAAGAGAAGTGTGGGTTTTGGCTGAAGGAGGTTCAGTTTTTGGGGCATATCATTTCAGACCGGGGGATATCTGTTGATCTGTGGAAGGTATCCATGGTGAGGGAGTGGGGAAAACCCATGACACCGACAGAGATCCATAGTTTCTTGGGCCTAGCAGGATACTACATGAGGTTTATTCGGGGTTTCTCAAAGATGGCAGGTCCTTTGACACATCTAACTCGCAAAGGTGTGCCATTCATCTAGAGCGATGACTGTCAGTTGGAATTCGATGAGCTGAAGGACAAGTTGACCTCAACACCTGTGTTAGCATTGTCGAGACTGGGAGTTGAGTATTTAGTTTACATCGATGCGTCCTTACAAGGACTCGGAGGTGTATTGCAGCAGGAGAGTCAGGCCATAGCTTATGCTTCCCGTAAGCTTAAGCCTCACGAGAAGAATTACCCCACCCATGACTTGGAGTTAGCGGAAGTTGTATTTGCCTTTCGTATTTGGAGACATTATCTCCTGGGGGAGAAGTTTTAGTTGTTCATGGACCACAAGTCTCTACGGTACCTCTTTACGCAGAAGGAGTTGACTATGCGTCAACGACGGTGGCTTGAGTTTGTAAAGGATTATCAGTTTGATATCCAATATCACCCAGGAAAGGATAACGTAGTAGCAGACGCGTTGAGCCGTAGGCCAGTAGATGAGGTGGCCGGGGTGTGGAAAGCCAAGTTGAAGGAGTTGGGACACCAAGATGCAGTGGCCCAATCGTTCATGTTTGTGATGACTATTACACCCCAGATTGTTACGAGAGTGATACAGGCCCAGGCGAATGACTCGTTCTGTCAGGAGCAGATAGTCCGATTACTAGCAGAGGGAGCCTAATCCTATACCATTAGCTCATACGAGGGATTACACTTCAATGTGAGACTATTCGTTCCGAAAGGGGAAGACTTGCGACACGAGGTGATGGCAGAGTCGCACGGCTCATGGTTCGCGGTACACCCTGGTGGGGACAAAATGTACCAAGACATGAGACGTCAGTATTGGTGGAGCGGGATGAAGAGAGATATCGCCGTGTTTGTTTCCAAATGTGCCACTTGTCATCTAGTAAAGGTGGATCATCAGAGACCGACAGGACTTCTACATCCATTAGAGGTTCCGACGTGGATATGGGAGAAAATATTAGTGGACTTTATCACGGGGTTACCTACGTCACAGAGGGGTCACGACTCCATATGGGTAATTGTAGACCGGTTGACCAAAGTTGCTCATTTTCTACCCGTAAGGATAGACTACACTACGGGACAGTATGCCCAGATTTTTATTTCGGAAATAGTGAGACTTCACGGTGTGCCTCAAAATATCATGTCTGATCGAGACAAGATATTTATTTCACGGTTTTGGGAGAGTTTCCAGGAGGCCATGGGCACTGAATTGCGGTTGAGTATAGCTTATCACCCGCAGACCGATGGGCAGATCGAGCGAACAAATCAGATGTTGGAGGACATGTTACGTATGTGCATCCTAGACTTTGGGGGTGGATGGGAGCAGTACCTTCCACTGGTGGAGTTTTCTTATAATAACTCTTATCAGTTCACCATTCGTATGGCTCCATTTGAGGCATTGTACGGTAGACCTTGTCATTCCCTAGCATGTTGGTTAGAGGTGGGGGATAACAAACTCCTTGAACCGGAGGTGATTCAGGACACTTTAGCAAGGATTGAGTTGATACAGAATCGCATTCGGGTAGCTCAGGACCGACAGAAGAGCTATGCCGATGCCAAGAGGTTCTTCAGAGAATTAAAAGTGGGGGACTAGGTTTTACTCAGAGTATCTCCTATGAAGGGTATTATGCATTTTGGGAAGAAGGGGAAACTGGCACCGAGATATGTGGGGCCATTTCCTATCATCGAGCAGATTGGGCCAGTTGCGTATAGACTTGGGTTACCGGAGCACTTGCATAGGATTCATGATGTGTTCCATATTTCCTCGCTAAGGAAATATCCGAGGGATGATTTTGCCCATAATCACATTGCTTTGGAGGACATCGATCTTCAACCCGATAGTTCCTACGAGGAGGGACCAATCGCTATTCTGGACCGAAGAGAGCGAAAACTGATGTCGAAGATAGTACCATTAGTACGTGTTTAGTGGCAGCATCATAATGCCGAGGAGTCCACATGGGAGCGCGAGGATGGAATGCACGAGCGTTATCCAGAGTTGTTTTTACCAGGTACTCTTTAGTTCCGAATTTCGGGACGAAATTCTGTTATTAGGGGGGAAGTATGTAATACCTCGTAATTTTATTGATATTTATTTAAGGGATTAATTAAATTAAATGAGAATTAATTGGAAATTAATCCGGGTACAAATACTAATGAGATGTGAGTTGGTATTTGATTATGATGTTAAAATTTATTATTTCCGAGTATGTATGGTAATACATGAGTATTGATGATATTTAAATTGTCACGAGGTAGCTATACGACAATTTGGGAAATTTAATTGGGACGCGCGTGTCAGTCACGTTAGGAACGTAATTAATTGAATTAAAAAGTGAATTTTATTTTTATCAACTGAATGGTCATTTTGAGTGCGCCAACGCATCCGGAATGGTCAAAATAGTCAGAAAACATTAGCCGGGGGTTTAGTTTGGATCCCGGGGCATTTTTGGGCTATACCGGCAACCTAGAAGTGTATTTTGGTAATTTTAAAAATATGGGAATTAAAACCCAGGAATTTTAGAGGTTTATTTTATATTATTTATGAACCCACTAAGCCCATTATCAGCATTAGGTGAGTTATAGGGCTACGAGAGTTATAGGAGAGTTTGAAGAGGTTCCAAAAGAAACCTCCAACCACCATCTTCAATCTTAGGAGAAAATTTGTAGAGAAAGGGGAGAAATCAACCTTCATTCACCAACATCAATTCTGAAGAACAATCTAAGGCAAGTGTTTTGATGTCGTTATTTGCATTGAATATTTCCTCCATGTGTAGTGTAGAAAACTGTTTATATCTTGGAATTTTGATGAAGAACACCCAAATGGAATTATGGTGAAATTTGTGGTTTGGGTAGGGATTTGCATGTAGAGTGATAAATGGATGATTTCAATATACAAAACATAACTTTTGATGATCTAAAAACGGATTAATATGGGGTCTTTAATTGCACTTAAACTCTAGGTTTATGTTCATAGGGTTTGGAATGAGAAATTGGGAATTTATGTAAATTGTATGTTAATTTGGAGTAATTGAACCCATGAAGATGTTAAGAAACGACCTAAGAGGACATAGAGTGGATTAGAATCATTAAAATGTTATTGAGGTTACCTAAGAGTGGATTTAGAGAAGAGAGGAATATAGAAAAATAGATTTAAGAATTTCTGGGTTGAATCTGCCATCTCGTTAGAAGACTTGCCCAGGTCGTTCGAACGACCTCGTTCGAACGAACTTCTAACGAGATGACAGTATCCCTTCAAACGAGTTGGTAGTTCGTTTGAAGCCTTTCGTTCGAACGACACTCATTCGAACGACCTCGTTCGAACGAGATTTCTAACGAGTTGACATAATGGCCTTTTAGGCCTGATCTTATTTCTAGTGTCCCGTAGACTTATTTATATGATGAGATAACCTTCCCTTATTAACTAGTGGGTATAGTTGGGAGATTGGGGTACATTGAAGAGTAAAACTTAGGATCTTGTAGTAAACCGGATGACATTTGTGGATTGGGAAGCGAGTAACTAATCACGACGTGAGAAGAATTAATAACTTAAATACTTATAAACCGGGGACTTGTGAGTTGTATAACACTAAATGTTGGTATAAGAATGAGAAGTATACCACTAATGAAATATTGTGATATCTAAGATGTGCGAATTCTTAGTATATGTAGTTATCTCTGTATAACATACCTACCGTACTTGCTATCATGGGAGGTCGGCGTTCGATCAGGGCCATCTAATCTTTGTGTTCCTACGGGGGGATTTAGATTGGTACCTCGAGGACATAGGTCAGAGAAGGACTTACTGGAGAAGTTAATAACTCTGCTGATCATGGGAGCATAGGTATGTGCGTGACCCATGTGATGTGAACTATGTTCGCCTCCATTGTTTGTGATTGTTTTTAATGAAACGATTCCTGATAGATTTGGAATACGTGGTCCTTATGTACATGATGTACCGGGATTGGATAGCAGAGTATGTGTGCACCGCAGCTTAGTCTGGGGGTGCTAGTATTGTATAGTTATGATGAGTATAATATACTGTTAATTGAAATGCATTATCAAGAATAAATGTGTATAAATAACATCAACGATTTGTAAAGTGAAAATGAAAGATCTCTAGTAGTTAGTAGTACTAATATGGGAAACTGTGTAGCAAGGCATAACACTCTGTTAAATAGAAGATATTGGGAATTTAATTGGATATCGTATAGTAATGTTAGATTTTGTAGTGGACTAGTTAAATATGGGAATAACGAGAATGGGTACGGGTACGATAGGAGTGTACAATTAGTTGAGAGGTGAGGAGCTCATGTGAGTGCACACTGTGACAACCCGTACTCCGAAATAACGGGTGGCCAGCCCGATACTCCGACATATACGGTAATCATGGATGGAAATCATTCTCAGCACCACAGATATAGTAAGAGTAACCGAGAAAACCACCCAATAATTCAGAAAACGGGTTGTCAAAATAATTTATGCAATTTAAAAGTTAAGTTAAGAAAAACCATTTAAACAACCCATTCTAGAACAATAGTGGAATTCAAAGAAACATAATTAATATACATCTAAAACCACCCTATACAAAGGGAGAACCGAATATGATGTCGGTCCACAGCTACACAAAAGTAATCACAACAGTTAGATATTATGTTTACATTCATAATACAATTACAAGTTTGGGCCACTTGCCCGAGTGACAGACCCGATCATAACTAGATAGCAAAAGAATGACGGCGTCTAACAAAACATCCTGTAATATCCGCAATTCCATACAGCTCCTTAAAAGAAAAGGAGTAGGAATATCAACACGGGCGTCCTTGCGGAGGAGCACCTGGGCGGATACAATAACAAGCACAACATAGAGGAAAATGAACGGGTCAGAACCCGGTTTATATATAGTTCCCAGATGAACAAAAAGCATGCTAGATATGAACAGTTAATCATGGGAATGGAAAACAGGAATCTAACAACCTAAGCATGAATGATGAGAAGGCAAGTGAAATGACATGACTAAATAAACTATGCAAGAGAATGCAATGATGCTAAATTAAATTAAATTAATTTAAATGTTTCCATTCACCAATTTCCACTTTAATCCAGTTCCACTTCCTTAACAGGAATGCAATAACATTGTTTTCTTATATCTTTCAAATTCCCATTCCTTAACAGGAATGTAATTATCATAACAACATTTAGTGGAAATATGCAACCCTCAAGTCCCACTTGAGATTAGAAAGGTTATATTCTTATACATATAACGATCCTAAGACCGCCCCTCCGAGTTTCCCCACTGGGCGCGCCCCTAAATGACTATCATCTTCCAGGGGCCCATCAAACAAGGCAGCCTGGGTACCTAGCGCACATCGGGAAGTGGCCATATGCCTGTGAGTGAGTCATAACCACACCCGAAATTACTTCACTAGCGCAGAAAAATTCATAATATAAACCCGCATATGGCCGAGGACTATAGTCTCCCTGCATTCACTAGTCAAGGAACATCGCCTCATGCACGAGCTTCCCTTATGATAGCATTTAGAGAGGTGTGTTTAAGTAAATTAGAATTTACCATAAAAACCATATTTTTCCTCTTTCATTACATTTACATGTTTCATTTGTTTGAAACTATATTCATAGGATATTTCATTACTTTTCATCCTAGGTTATGCCTCGAGTAAATCTCTAAGGGATTACATTAATCTCCCGAGCTTAGGGTCTCATATACCTCATTTTAAGCCCCTAAGGTCCCCAAGTATGGTCCTACAATTTCCATCCAAAATCATTTGGATGCACAAAGAAAAGTGATGCCTTAACATCACTTAGGACAACCCCTCCCCCGGACTTAACCCCCAGTGAAACCCATTCAACACTAGGGTGACAACCAACTCAACTAGGACTCTAAAAGCCAAGGTTTACTTCATTCAAGAAGAGTCCTAAGTTCCTAGGGAAAGGAAGGGATTTAAAACAAAAGTAGGAAATTTGGGTAAGAAAGCAGGGGACCGGTCGACCGGTCTCAAGACCGCGGTCGACCGCGTCTCAAGTTTTGGCTTTTGACAGAAAGCAGAAAGTTCATTTCGGATGGACCAGTCGATCGGTGGGGGACCGCGGTCGATCGCTCCCTCATTTCATGCCTTTGAAAGAAAACAGTGAGCCCTCTTCCGAAGGCCCGGTCCACCGGTCTGAGAGACGCGGTCGACCGGCTATAACAGACCTAGACCTTTCTCTCCTATTTTACTTCTAAACCCAAAATCAATAACCAACCCAACATCATCCAATTACATTTAATGATACTAAAAGATCATAAATGCTCCCAACAACATTTTTCTACCTCAATGAACAATCTAACTCTATCAAAGATGTTGATACCCATAAATCCAACCAAAAACCACAATCATATTACATCAAAACTATACATAACTACCCATACTAATTATTCATCTTAAACCATACAATAACAAGTAGAAAACTTGTCTTGGGGCTTCAATTTCAGACTTGGTTGAAGAAGAATGCAAGATCAAACCACAAATCTTCAAGCTCTCTCTCTTTTTATCTCCAATCTTCCACTCTCACTCTCACTCTTAGGGCTAGAACACTTAGGGCAAATAAGAGGAAATTAAAGACTTGGGGAAACACTAAAACGTGTCTTAAGATTAAAAGTCTCCCATCTTTAAGTGTTAATACCGCAATAGTTAATTTTTAATACGCAATATGCCAAAAACCAGTCAAAAGTGCCCAAAAATCTCAAAATACAATATAGTACACATTTTAACTGTCTCGAACCTCCCGGAACTAACTACACCCTCCAAATTATCATTTGGAGATTTTATAAACCATTTTAAGTTCCGGTTCCATTTAATTCAAATTGCCATTTTAATTTTCATGACAAAATAAAACACCATATGGTAATAATCACTTACCCACATGGTAATCATGCAACTTATTAGTAAATATTAACTTATTTCATCAAATTAATACTTACCCACATCCGGCATATATATAAGCAACTACTCAATCGTAGTAATTAAATATAAAATGGGCTCCCAAAAGCGAGGGTTGTTACATACTCCCCTTCCTTATGAGGGAATTTTGCCCCCAAAATTCAAGCGTACCTTGGATAAAGAGATGCGGATACTTATCCCGCATATCGTCCTCACGCTCCCAAGTAGATTCCTCGACGCCGTGATGAATCCATTGTACTCTAACCAAGGGCACCATATGAGATCTCAATCTACGCTCCCCATGCTCCAATATGGCCACAGGTTGCTCTTCATAAGAAACATCGGGTAGTAACTCTATATCCTCGAAAGGAATGTGCCAAAGGGCACCATCACACCTCTTATACTTCTTCAAAGAAGAGATGTGGAAAACATCGTGAACTTGTTGCAAAGGTTCCGACAGGGCAATTTGATACGCCACTGGGCCTACCTTAGCAAGTACAGGAAAAGGCCCAACGAAACGTGGTGCAAGCTTCCCTTTCTTTCCGAAACGCTTAACGCCTTTCATAGGTGACACCCGTACTAACACTTGGTCTCCAACTTCCAATTCCACATGCCTTCTTCCTGTATTGGCATAGATCTTTTGTCTATCTTGGGCTATCCGAATACGATCTCGAATAAGCTCGATCTTAGAAGAAGTATCCCGAATCATCTCAGGTCCAAGAAACTTGTTATCTCCCACTTCCAACCAACACGTGGGGGATCTACAAGGCCTACCATACAAGGCTTCATAGGGCGCCATCCCAATAGTGAACTGGTATGAGTTATTATAAGCAAATTCAACCAAAGGGAGATATTGTTCCCAACTACCCTTGAAATCAAGCATGCACATACGAAGCATATCCTCCAATATTTGGTTAACCCTTTCGATCTGGCCATCTGTTTGAGGATGATAGGAAGTACTTAATTTCAATTTAGTTCCATGCCCTCTTGGAAACTTTGCTAAAAGTGGGAAACAAAGATCTTGTCTCTGTTGGAAACAATATTCAAGGGCATTCCATGCAATCTAACAATCTCTTCGATGAACAACTGAGCGTAATGAGCGGTATTATAATCGGTACGGACGGGAAGGAAGTGCGCCGACTTTGTCAAGCGATCCATGATCACCCAAATAGAATCGTGACCCTTTTGTGACGTTGGCAAGCCGGTGATAAAATCCATTGAAATGCTCTCCCATTTCCAAACAGTAATCTCCAACGGTTGAAACAAACCTGCCGGTAGCTGATGATCAACCTTAACTAACTGACAACTAGTGCATCGAGATACAAACTCCGAAATATCTCGTTTCATACCCGACCACCAATATTGATGGCGCATATCTTGATACATTTTATCATTTCCCGGATGCACCGAAAACTTAGAGCCGTGAGATTCTGCCATCACAGCCCGTCGCAAATCTCCATCCTACGGAACAATAAGCCTTCCGTGAAAGCGCAATCCACCCTCAGAACTTATCGAGTAGGACTCCTCTCCCCCAGTCAATAATCGGCGAATGTGGTCTTGACAATCTTTATCTCTGCCTTGGGCTTCCACAACCCTTGCCACAATCGTCGGAGTAACGGTCATTACGGATATAAACGCCCTAGCAAACGCATCCTCATGACTGAGTTCCTTCCATTTAGCTTTCCACACAATAGCTAATTCTCCCTCGAGTTTCCTACTCAAGGCATCCGCCACCACGTTCGCCTTTCCCGGATGATAATGAATATCAAATTGATAATCCTTCACGAACTCCAACCATCTTCGCTGCCGCATATTCAAATCTTTTTGAGAAAACAAATATTGCAACGACTTATGGTCCGTGAAAAGACTAAACTTCTCCCCAAGAAGATAGTGCCTCTAAATCTTTAAGGCAAAGACAATGGCGGCTAATTCCAAGTCATGCACCGGGTAATTTCTTTCATGAGGTTTGAGCTTCCTAGAAGCATATGCAATAGCTTGTCTCTCCTGCTGAAGCACACCTCCCAAACCCTGTAGAGATGCATCGGTGAAGACTAAATATTCCAACCCCGACTTGGGTAAAGCGAGGACTGGAGCCGAAGTCAATCTATCTTTAACCTCATCGAACGCAGCTTGACAGGCGTCATCCCAAACAAACTTAGCCCCTTTCCGGGTCAGATTTATCAAAGGACTAGCAATCTTAGAAAATCCCTTGATAAATCGACGGTAATAACCCGCCAAACCGAGAAAACTACGTATCTCGGTAGGTGTCGTGGGTTGACCCCACTCCCTCACCGCAATAACTTTGCTTGGGTCCACCGATATACCTTGCGATGTTACGACATGACCCAAAAATTGCACTTCCCGCAACCAAAAACCACACTTCTCAAACTTAGCGTACAATTGGTGATCCCTTAACCTTTGCAGGACCAAACCCAAATGAATAGCATGGTCATCGTCCGTTTGAGAATACACAAGGATGTCATCAATAAACACGATAACAAATTGGTCCAGGAAGTCCCAAAATATCATATTCATAAGATCCATGAATACTGCAGGGGCATTGGTTAGACCAAAAGGCATAACCAAAAACTCATAAGACCCGTACCTCATCAGAAAAGAAGTCTTGGATACATCTTGCTCCCGTATCCTCAACTAGTGATACCCCGTTCTCAAATCTATCTTAGAGAAGTAGGTCGCTCCCCTGAGTTGATCAAACAAATCATCTATGCGAGGCAAAGGGTATTTATTCTGGATGGTGACTTTATTCAACTCTCTATAGTCAACACACAACCGGAGAGAACCATCTCTTTTCTTCACGAATAACACAGGAGCACCCCACGGCGATGTGCTACGCCTGATAAACCCCTGTTCCAACAACTGCTGAATCTGATCTCTTAGCTCCTTCATTTCCACAGGAGCCATATGATAAGGAGTTTGCGCAATCGGTCGAGTTCCCGGCGCTAAGTCAATAACAAACTCAATCTCTCTACTAGGAGGCAAACCCGGTATCTCCCGGAAAACGTCCTCAAAATCTCGAACAACAGGAATAGAATCTAAGGAAACAACAAAATCCCGAGAATTCTCTTCCACGATACAATATAAATAAGTACGAGAATCTCCCTCTAAATAAGGCATAACCACCAGGAACATGTCTTGTCCCGGGACGGAGAAGACTATACTCTTCCCGTAACAATTTACTATAGCACGATATTTAACAAGCCAATCCATGCCCAAAATAACATCATACCCGACCATATCCAGGACGAGTAAGTCGGCCTCAAAACACAAATTACCAAGAGTGATCCCTATATGTTTGCAAACAAAGAAAATAAGGGAACCGTCACCCATAGAGGATTCCACACTAGTAAAGGTACTCTCCGCAGATTTTATCAACTCTGTGGATTGGGCAAAACTTCTGGAAATAAAAGAATGTGTCGCACCCGTATCAAATAGAATGCGACCCATGTGTCCCTGAATAAGGAACTTACCCTCTATAGCTGGCGGCGCTGGATGAACAGGAGGAAGCATAGCATCCTGAATGTGGTAGACTCTCCCATACTATAGTTGACCCTGCTGCAGAGGGACAACTGGATTCGGTGCTTATGGAGGGAACTGCACATAAGGATGTTGAGGAACTCGTGGAGGTTGTCCCTCGATCGCTTGAGGACAATCTCTCTTAAAATGACCAGCTTCTCCACATTGGAAACATTTCCCCGCCACATTCTCCTGACTTCGACCTCTATTATTTCTGAACTGCCCGAAACCTTGGCCCGGATGACCCCTACCTCCCTGGCCACCCCGACCCGCTTGTTGTGGTATGACACCCTGACCTTGCCTGTTAGCATTTCCACTAACATTAAACCCGCCAGGGCGTTGCCTTTTCGACCCATCCCCTTGCTGGGGATCCCTTTCTCGTTGCTTATTACCCGCAGGTTGGGACGAAGGAAAGGCTCCTCCTCCATTCCCACTCACCCCGGGCTTCCCCACTTGCCCCATTCCTGAAGCTTTCTTGCTATTCCGAATAAACAACCGATGCTCCTGACAATGAAGCAATGCCGCATTCATCACTTCACCAAAAGTTTGTAAAGCCGGATTACCCAACAAATGCTGCCGGATTCTCCAGTTTAGTCCTCCCATAAATTTGGAGACTTTTCTTTCATCCGGAGTCACCTCCTCCGGCACAAAACTAGCTAGCCGGGTAAACTCCTCTTCATATTCGGCAACCGATCGTTCTCCCTGAACCAAATCTTGAAGTTTCCTCCTCATCTCCCTCTGAATCGCGGGAGGAAAATACTTTCGATCGTACAAGACCCAGAAATCAGTAATGGATATAGTATCCCTCTGTTCTGGCGTAGTCATCGACTCCCACCAATGTAACGCTTCCCCAACCAACTTGAAAGTGGCAAGGACTTGCTTCTTTTCCTCACTACAATCCACCATTCGCAAATGGCGTTGCATATCCTTCTTCCATTGATTTGCTCGAACAACATCAGAGCCTCTGTCAAACTCTGGGGGATGGCCCTTTAAAAAGGACTCTCTTACTCTTTCCCACGGAGAAGGTCCCGTAGGCGCTTGAGCATCCTGTGCCCGTTGTTGAGCTGTTGGCATCTGTTGAGCTACTGCGGTCATGGAAGCATTAACTGCATGAGCCACGATATTGGCTACGTCCGCAGCATTAAAAGTTCCTTGGGGCGGTGGAGGACCAACATCCTCTTCTACAACTCTATTGTGTCTCGCGGGGCGACCTCTCTTAGGCGGCATCTGAGATGGAGGGACAATAGTGTTAGAATACAATTCACAACAATCTAATTCATAGAAGATCGCAATTATAAGCAGCAAAGTAGTCTTATCATTAGGCTCTATATCAAAGAACGCTACGATAGATCGTGACAAGTCCACATAGATCCTAGTACTCTAGAACCCAGTGCTCTGATACCATCTGTGACAACCCGTACTCCGAAATAAGGGGTGGCCAGCCCGATACTCCGACATATACGGTAATCATGGACGAAAATCATTCTCATCACCACAGATATAGTAAGAGTAACCGAGAAAACCACCCAATAATTCAGAAAACGGGTTGTCAAAACAATTTATGCAATTTAAAAGTTAAGTTAAGAAAAACCATTTAAACAACCCATTCTAGAACAATAGTGGAATTCAAAGAAACATAATTAATAAACATCTAAAACCACCATATACAAAGGGAGAACCGAATATGTTGTCGGTCCACAGCTACACAAAAGTAATCACAACAGTTAGATATTATGTTTACATTCATAATACAATTACAAGTTTGGGCCACTTGCCCGAGTGACAGACCCGATCATAACTAGATAGAAAAAGAATGACGGCGTCTAACAAAACATCCTGTAATATCCGCAATTTCATACAGCTCCTTAAAAGCAAAAGAGTAGGAATATCAACACGGGCGTCCTTGCGGAGGAGCACCTGGGCGGATACAATAACAAGCACAACATAGAGGAAAATGAACGGGTCAGAACCCGGTTTATATATAGTTCCCAGATGAACAAAAAGCATGCTAGATATGAACAGTTAATCATGGGAATGGAAAACAGGAATCTAACAACCTAAGCATGAATGATGAGAAGGCAAGTGAAATGACATGACTAAATAAACTATGCAAGAGAATGCAATGATGCTAAATTAAATTAAATTAATTTAAATGTTTTCATTCACCAATTTCCACTTTAATCCAGTTCCACTTCCTTAACAGGAATGCAATATCATCATTTTCTTATATCTTTCAAATTCCCATTCCTTAACAGGAATGTAATTATCATAACAACATTTAGTGGAAATATACAACCCTCAAGTCCCACTTGAGATTAGAAAGGTTATATTCTTATACATATAACGATCCTAAGACCGCCCCTCCGAGTTTCCCCACTGGGCGCGCCCCTAAATGACTATCATCTTCCAGGGGCCCATCAAACAAGGCAGCCTGGGTACCTAACGCACGTCGGGAAGTGGCCATATGCCTGCGAGTGAGTCATAACCACACCCGGAATTACTTCACTAGCGCAGAAAAATACATAATATAAACCCGCATATGGCCGAGGACTATAGTCTCCCTGCATTCACTAATCAAGGAACATCACCTCATGCGCGAGCTTCCCTTATGATAGCATTTAGAGAGGTGTGTTTAAGTAAATTAGCATTTACCATAAAAACCATATTTTTCCTCTTTCATTACATTTACATGTTTCATTTGTTTGAAACTATATTCATAGGATATTTCATTACTTTTCATCCTAGGTTATGCCTCGAGTAAATCTCTAAGGGATTACATTAATCTCCCGAGCTTAAGGTCTCATATATCTCATTTCAAGCCCCTAAGGTCTCCAAGTATGGGCCTACAATTTCCATCCAAAATCATTTGGATGCACAAAGAAAAGTGATGCCTTAACATCACTTAGGACAACCCGTCCCCCGGACTTAACCCCAAGTGAAACCCATTCAACACTAGGGTGACAACCAACTCAACTAGGACTCTAAAAGCCAAGGTTTACTTCATTCAAGAAGAGTCCTAAGTTCCTAGGGGAAGGAAGGGATTTAAAACAAAAGTAGGAAATTTGGGTAAGAAAGTAGGGGACCGGTCGACCGGTCCCAAGACTGCGGTCGACCGTGTCTCAAGTTTTGGCTTTTGACAGAAAGTAGAAAGTTCATTTCGGATGGACCAGTCGACCGGTGGGGGACCACGGTCGACCGCTCCGTCATTTCATGCCTTTGAAAGAAAGCAGTGAGCCCTCTTCCGAAGGCCTGGTCGACCGGTCTGAGAGACGCGGTCGACCGGCCATAGAAGACCTAGACCTTTCTCTCCTATTTTCCTTCTAAACCCAAAATCAATAACCAACCCAACATCATCCAATTACATTTAATGATACTAAAAGATCATAAATGCTCCCAACAATATTTTTCTACCTCAATCAACAATCTAACTCTATCAAAGATGTTGATACCCATAAATCCAACCAAAAACCACAATCATATTACATCAAAACTATACATAACTACCCATACTAATTATTCATCTTAAACCATACAATAGCAAGTAGAAAACCTGCCTTGGGGCTTCAATTTCAGACTTGGTTGAAGAAGAATGCAAGATCAAACCACAAATCTTCAAGCTCTCTCTCTTTTTCTCTCCAATCTTCCACTCTCACTCTCACTCTTAGGGCTAGAACACTTAGGGCAAATAAGAGGAAATTAAAGACTTGGGGAAAGACTAAAACGTGGCTGAAGATTAAAAGTCTCCCATCTTTAAGTGTTAATACCGCAATAGTTAATTTTTAATACGCAATATGCCAAAAACCAGTCAAAAGTGCCCAAAAATCTCAAAATACAATATGGTACACATTTTGACTGTCTCGAACCTCCCGGAACTAACTACACCCTCCAAATTATCATTTGGAGATTTTATAAACCATTTTAAGTTCCGGTTCCATTTAATTCAAATTGCCATTTTAATTTTCATGACAAAATAAAACACCATATGGTAATAATCACTTACCCACATGGTAATCATGAAACTTATTAGTAAATATTAACTTATTTCATCAAATTAATACTTACCCACATCCGGCATATATATAAGAAACTACTCAATCGTAGTAATTAAATATAAAATGGGCTCCCAAAAGCGAGGGTTGTTACACACACACTATCATGTACTTTATATTCACTATTTAATGATATTAAAAACTTGCAAATTTTTAAACTATTTTAACAATCGGGCTCTAACCCGTTTGCTTTCAAATCTATTTTTGTAAAACCTTTTAGGTGCCCAGCCACAAGGACACCATGCATAGGAGTTCTATTCAGGTGACGTGCTATAGCTGCTGTGGAAGTTACAGGAACTTGACAGTAGACGCCTCCATTTTCGATCTTGACTCCATTATCAGATTTTCTCATTTGTTGGGCATGTCGCCCCATTCCTTTTAGAGACATCTTACTTTTTTAGTTATTTCAGACTTTGGGTTGTAATTAATTTAGTGATGCAGACTTGGTATTTATTTATTTCAGTACTCGGATGGTTGTGAGGAGTATTCCTCCAGACTCATTATTATTTGATGGTTATTCTATTGTGACTATGTTGTGGTGGTTATGTTAGCATTTCATAATTCATTTATTGTATGTTAATCGAATTTAATTAAAATTGACAACTCACTTTTTAAATATTAGGTGGCTAGTAATTGTTAAAATGTTTTCGACAGTGATGCTATGAACTGAACCAACTTGGCGTTTTGTATTAATTTAATAAAGGAGTAGCTACCCGGTATTTAATTAGTCGGGGTGTCACAATACTTTATATGTGCATGTTTATATTTTTATAATATGTTCGTCGTAAATATATATATACATATTTTCTATTTTATATAGTAAAGTACTTACACACTATTTCCATACACATAACTCACTCCCTACCCTACACCCCACATTCCATACACCTTAAACTCACCAAATCAACCCTCACACCCAACAGGGGCGAACCTAGGTGGTTTTGCCGCCCACCTTAATTTTTCAGAATTTTTTCCTGAGTATATGATATTTTATTTTATTTTTTTTGGATCTTTGTGTAATGTTCCATAATAGAAGGTATTAATTTTTGGGGCACATATAGAAATAGTTCATTCTCTACTACACGCGTTCGTTCTTCTACACAACACACGCACGCGTTTTTTTAAACATTTTAACCTATACTAAAATCTCTTCACCGCAACCTCACTCAACCGCTCTCTCCCTCTCCTTACCCTCCCCTCCCCTCCCCTCCTCCTCCTCCTCCTCCTTTTCCTCCTCCTCCCCCTCCCCTCCTCCTCCTCCTCCTCCTCTCCGCCCCATAACACAATCCAACACATCTCTCCTCCTCTCCGCCTGCTCTTCGCCGCATCCACAAACCAGTAACAACACCCCCAAGTCCAATCCAACTTCCAAGTTTGAACTCCAAGAATGTAGCGCATCTCAGACTCTGATCTGGGCAGGGCAGAGCATCTCTTCTCTTCAACTTCCAAGTTTCAAGCAATCTAGCAGCAGAGCATCTGAGCAGATTTAATTTTTTGATAACGTTCAATGATTTTTTTTTCAATTCAATATTCAAGTTTCAAAACTAATAATTTTTTCAATATTCAGTGATAAATTAGTTTAACTGCTCAATTTTAAATGTTAATTAATAAATGCACATTGTTTAAATGACTAATTATTTTTTAGTTTACTTTTAATTGTTGTGCCTATATTTGTGTAAAATTTTGAAAATATAGATTTGTTGGGTATTGATTTATTAGTATTTTAAAAATGAAAGTACTGGTTACATTTAGTTGTTGTGCCTATACTTGTTTAATATTTTCTTATTAGATTTTTAATATTCTTTGTTATATATTTTATATTTTTATTTTTTAATTATGTGTCTTTTTATACATTATATGTGCGTGTTTATATTTTTATAATATGTCCGTCGTAAAAACATACATACATATTTTCTATTTTATATAGTAAAGTACTTACACACACTATTTCCAAACACATAACTCACTCCCTAACCTACACCCCACATTCCATACACCTTAAACGCACCAAATCAACCCTCACACTCAATAGGGGCGGACCTAGGTGGTTCTGAGGGTGGGCGGCCCATATATAATATTGTTGGGTATTGAATTATTAGTATTTTAAAAATAAAAGTATTGATTATTTGTTATTGGGTCGTTGCCTATTCCATGATTATATTAGGTTTCTCATTTTTTTTGCTAATTTTAATTGTCGAAACATAATTTGGAATAAAATTTCAAATTTAGGGCAATTATGTTGAATTTTTTTTCTTATTTAAAATTTAGGGTATTATTTATTGAGGGATTTTGAAAAAATTCAAATAAAATGAGAGCAAAAAATGAGTGAATATAAATTAACATTTTTAGAGTTAAGAAATTGAAAATAAAGTAAAAATGTCCCTAAAAAATCATCTCGGGGATCCCGCCCCAACCCCCCATCCTTTGTAAAAGGAAAATGTTAAAAAGACCCACTTCGTGGACACGCTACATTAAAAACTTATACCTACAAAAAATTGTACTTATTTACGGGTCCCCAAAATGTGTCCATGAAGTGAAACTCCCTAGCATTACTCTTTGTAAACACATTTCGCGCCCGTAATGAAAATCTTGGGTCCGCCACTAACACCCAACAACCAAATGAGATTGTCTCTCCTCCATTACCATCATCTTCTTCACCCATCTTCTTTTCTCTCTCCAAACAGCAAACCGTCGGTGGCCTACCCAACTCGAATCCAGCTACGAACCTACTCTCAGGCCCACTTTGGCTCTCACCCAACTGCTGAAAACTAACAACCTGCCCGACGACATCCTAAACCCGGCTTAAACCCGAAACCCTCTTCAATCCACCAAACCTCCATTTTCGGAGTGTAACAACCCGTCCTTTTTGGAGACCATTAAATTCCATAATTGGATATAAATTGGAATTTGGAGAATTTCTCGAAATAGTAATTTTTGGGACTTTCGAGGATTTAATAATTTTCGAAGGATGTTATAAATTATTTTGGGACTATATAGGTCGAAATAATTTAATTATATGTCGCCGTGGAGTATTGCGACAAAAGAGGTAAGATTTTGAGTAGAAAACCCGCATTTATTTATTTTGGGTTGGAATAGTGATTTGCGGTCAAATACCTCGGATGGGAATTTGGACTGCGCCATAATTCTCAGAATGTCCGAGATAGTCGGAAAAGAGTGTCCGATTGTCGAAAATAAGTTTCGGGTGATTTTAGAGGTAAAAGTAACTCGTAATTGGGTAAACGAGTAGTTTTTGGGTTTTAAGGGTTTAAACCCTTTTTCTTTCTTTATAAAGAGGGAGAGAGGGAGAAAAGAAGAAAGAAAGAAAGAAAGAAAAGAGAGAGAAGAGAGAGAGGAAGGAGAAAAGAGGGGAGAAAAGGGAGATTTGGGCCAAACTCCGCCGGATTCGACTCGAGGTCGTCGGATTTTATCCACAAGGCAAGTGTTTACTTGCTTTATTTACTTTTGTGCATTAATCTCATATCACATTTGGTATAAATATGATTTTAGGGTTAGAACCCTTAAAATAAATTGGGTAAAAGTTGATTATGAGCTTACATATTGATGTAGTGTAAACTCTTAATGATATTTAGTGTTAAAACCATGTTAATGGAGTATAAAAATGGGTTGAAATGTTAAGTTGGGTTTTTTATGGTTTTAGGGTTTAAAACTAAGAGAAATGATTTAATACCCCAAAATAATTGATGTGTTAGTTGTAAAACATAGATTAGATGTTTGTTGAGTTGTTGGATAAGGTTAGAAACAACAAAAATGGAGAAAAATGGAGTTTGGGAGTTTGGGGAAGATAATGAATAGTGAACCCGTAGCCTTTGGGGTCATTTTCGGCCAAGAAGATAATTGATTTAGCTTTCGGCCAAAACACGAAAGTTGTAGATATTTTCGATACGGTCGCGTAGACGCTGACCGCGTATTTTTCTGAATTTTCTACGATTTGATATGATTTTTACAAGATGACAGCTCCGGGTTGAAAGTACCAACTCGGAAATCAAATCGGGTATTGGAAAAATAAAGGCTAGAAATTATTGTGTAGATATTTGGGATGATTTTTGGTGTAGAGTAGAAACCATGAAAATGGAATTGGATTGAATTTTGGGTATTTTGGAGATTGAAAAATCGCCCAAACTGTGACCCTCGAACAGGCCGAATCGATTCGCCTAAGGGGAATTGGGTTTCTGCAATGGGCCGAATCGATTTGGGTACAGACCGAATCGATTCGCCATTTACAGACCTGTTTGCAGAATACTTTTCGAATCGATTCGGATTGGGAACCGAATCGATTCGCCCACCCGAATCGATTCGCTAAAGGGGCGAATCGATTCGCTTAGGTCAGAATTTCTAGTTTTCTCCCTTAAAGAGTATGGGGAGTTGAATTACCAATTAGGATAATTTGGGGGTATATATATATATATATATATATGCTTCACTTAGAGGAGAATAGTATCATTGGAGATATCCAATAAAATCCTTAGAATAGGATTGAAGTATATAGTGATTATTAAAGTAAGAAATACTTTGGATTTAGAATCATGCAACCATGAAAGCATGATTACGATTCCTGGAGGGAATCTTTGGGATATTTAGTCATCGCTAGATGCTATAGGCCACTAAGGCCGGTTATATATATTCTAGGAAGAAAATATAGGATATGTATATACTGTGTGTTTTAGGTATATATATGATGATGGGAATGATTTTGAAAATATATAAATGAATATTTTCAAAATGGAAAAATAAATGTTTTTCATAATTAATAAAATATGGATTACACACCTCTCTAAATCGCTATCACAAGGGAAGTTGCGTTCGTATGGTGAAGCCCCCTGGCTAATGATGCAGGGTGGATATATTCCTAGGCCATGGGAGCGCTTATGGTTGTATATTTTCTGCGGGGGTAGGGAGATTCCGGGTGTGGTCTTGGCTACCACGCAGGCTCATGGCCGCTTCCCGACGTGTTTCGATAGAGGATCCCAGGTTGTCTTGGAGGCCCTGGAAGATGATAGCCATTTAGGGGCGCGCACAGTGGAGAAATCCGGACGGGCGGTCTTAGAACGCGTTTATTAAAGCTTTTCATAATAATGGATTTGCTTTAATTACATTTCCTGGATATAGGAAGGGAAATGGGTTATATTTAAATTGGCTTCGGTAACACTTCCCGGATGGAAGAAGGGATGTGGAAGCATATGTTATGATCAAAGCATTTTTATGATAATGAAAATGTCTTTGGATACATTTCCTGAGTATAAAAAGGTAAATGGGATATTTGATAAGGAAAAGCATTTTATGATAATAAAACTGGCTTTTGAAAAGGTATATGATTTATTAAAGCAATTCATGATAATGAATTGTTTTTTAAATACATTTCCTGGATATGAGAAGGGAAATGGAAGTTTTTGAAATGAAAAGGATATGTATTTATAAATACTTTATATATCAAGAAATCCTCAGTCCGGGAGATATTTATATTATCCGGAAGTATATTGTAGATGTATGTATATGTATAAACTGGGTGCCGAGGGTCTAATGAATCCCGACGATCGACCGTGCCGCATAGTAGTGTATCGGGGGGGTTCCTTGTTTGGATTTCGCTTTGCGAGACACCCCACGCACGAATATGGCACAGTGTTGAGACTGGGGAGAAGTTTAATCCTTAGTGCTCTTATATTATTAAATGTTATGGTATATATATTATATATCTTTCTGTACTGAGGGACTGGCGGATCTCAAAGATCGACCTTGCTTCATAGTAGTGTATCGGGGGGGTTCCTTGTTTGGATTTCGCTTCGCGAGACACCCCACGCACGAACATGGCATAGCGTCGAGATTAAAGTGAAGTTTAGCCCTTAGTACCTCTGTTTGACTATCTAGGTTAGATAGTGGTTGGGTATTAGATTAGTTTATCAGGGTAGCTTGACTAGGAGGTTTATAGGGATGCGCTAGGTGTGCACTGTTAGGGGAGAGGTGAGGGGTATCTCACGAGAGTGCGATACCAATTTAAATATGAGATAAAACTATTTTTCTAAAAAATAAAGCATTTATGCACTTGCAAAATATTTTCTAAACATTCGGGCTCTGACCCGTTTGTCTACTCTCCTTTCTTTCTCTATACTATGTATATATAGGTGTCCAGACACAGGGACGCCTGGATGGAAACTCTTTCGAGTCAGACGTCTGCTGCAGCAGCTGTGGATGCTTTCAGGTTATCGGTAGACGTTTCTTTCCTTGTACTCTAGATAGGAGATATTGTATAGACACTCGATCCAATGGCTCAATTGCATTTATTTATTCTTTCAGTACAGCATTCGATATGGTTGTATTTTTGGACCGAGTGTTCGGTTATTTTAGTTCCTTTCATTTTCATTTCAGTTCATTACGCATTTAATTGTGGATGTTTTAATTTGTGCGCTAAAAAGAGTAGTTAGATAAAAGTTTTTTAACGGACACCTAATAGGATATTAGTAATTAAATGGATTTTCGACAGTGATGTTAAGGATGATCCATTTGTGACTCCTGTTTTAATTTAATATTGGAGTGATCGCCCGGTATCTTATTAGGCGAGTTGTTACAGATGGTATCAGAGCATCAGGTTCTAGTGTCTTTTGGAATCTGTGCGGACGTACTACGCTTTCAGCGTTACTCTCGATTTGTATAGAGCCCCAAGATTAGGATTGTTGATATCTCTTGTAAGATTTCGATCTCCTGCCATATTAGAAGATTATAGAAATCTGTTACGCGCTCGTTGAGAATCGTGTGCGGAGCATGGATGGCAGCAGGAGGTGAGGCTTAGCTGGTGCAGCTGGTAGAAGGCTGGGATGAGGACCTTAGTAGAGGTCACTCTCTCTATGGTAATTGTTAAGGATTATCTCAATGACTACTAAAGCATAGTAGTTACGAGTACCATAGTGCCGCCGTAGTAGAGTGTGGTACTAAAGTTGGATTTCCTAGTGAAGTAAGGATTCAGAAGGGATCTTACGGATAGCTCTAACCGCGAGTCCCCATAAATCAGCAGGATGAGAAGAATGCAGTTTTGGGAATTATTCGCCTAAGGTTCAGCCAGAGGCCGACAGTGAATAAAGGCGAAGATGTTGTTATTAGCTTTATCTCTTGAGGAGGTGTATTTGGAGTGACTAGATAAAGTCGCGGTATTAGTTAGCCCTAGACTCGTGTGTGTAATATGAGTTTTGTTTCGGTCTCGATAACATAATAATGTAGGCTTGTGTGTTTTCCGCAATAGCGGAATTTTATTTCCCTTCATTTGCCATAGAGGCGGGTGATTATATTTTGTATATATACGTATACGGTATATGGTGTAACGGAGCGATAGAAGGCTAATAATGGCAAGTCTATCGTGTCCGCAGTTCTTGGAGGGAACAAGTTGTTATTCTGGTGTCTCACCTTGATACAGGTTGAGTACACCTTTGCTATTATGGATTTATGGAACCTCGATGAGAAGAGGCTTCCTTATTTTGGATGGTATATGTGGCAACCTTATAGATATAATTTGAGGCCCACAGAATCGTTGTTGAGCGATAAGATTTAGCTCAGTATTAGTTTGCGCAAGGACTTAGGAACGAGTGCGAGCGCAGGGTGGTATGACTCTTAGTTAGAGATAGGAGTTCAGATCACCTTTTGTTGGATTAGGGGATAGGGTTATCCCGGTTGCATGTTTAAATGACAGAACTCCATAACCAACGAAGTCAAGGGTTAATGTGTGGAGGGGTTCCTTGTTTGGATTTCGCTTTGCGAGACACGCCACACACGACTCTTAACAGCGTCGGGAGTGGGGAGCTGTTATGGGATGCAAGGATGTTGATCTTGTGGAGCGGTCTTATAGTGTGGATGAACCACTATAGACTATGAGCCACATAATGTCAAACTACTTATGGAAAATTGTGCCATGGAAAAGCACTAAAATGATCCCTTCGCCACAAATGGGTGGGTAAGGTTGGACTTAGAGAAATTTATTTGAGAACAATAGTCAGGCCTTAATGAAAAGGCAAGTTTTGAGGAGCTACATTTTGGGTATTATGTTCATGACACTTTCCACAGAAAGTGGGCACTTGATTAGTTAGGTTTCCTTCTGTATGGGCGGAAGGATAAGATAGTAAGAATGCGTTCATAGGCTAGCCTAGTAGGATTTAGGATGTCCCGCTTCTGTGCCTTGGGTCGTTATATCTCGATGACCGACTACGCGAGGGAGTAGTGTAACGGGAGGGTTCCTTGTTTGGATTTCGCCTTGGCGAGACGTCCCACGCATGAAACCAAGCAATTGTCGGGAGTTGGGAGAGGCCTTGGGCACTAAGGACATACTTAGGATTATATTAGTTTCGTGTAGGTAGGGTAACGCATAGATCGTAGCATTTTTTTTAGGATATAGGTTCGCTAGTATTAGCAGCGCCGAGGTTAAGAGTTTTGAAATGCGCGGGTTCGGAGGACCCATAGGTGAGTATTACACCGAGGAAAGGAGACCCTTATTGGGAGAGAGTGATGCGTGTCAGACGTTCGTAATGTTTGTGCTGATATGCACAAGTTAGAAAGGTGTATGGGCACCTTGGTAGGGTGGTTTGATGTACCGCCTAGTTAAGATAGGAGTAGTATACGAGATTGAAATCCATGCCGATAGGCATTATCGATGATGGGTATTCTGTGACGTATTAGAGTCACTTTATGATTTCGGTAGCCGCATAGTGTATGGTTGGGAACCGTTGGGTCAGTATCGTTTCCCTTAAGGTATTGGGAGTTGAAGTGATCCTAAGATTGGTGGTGTAGGTCGCATCTGAATTTCGAGGACGAAATTCTGTTGTAAGGGGGGAGTGTAATAACCCGTCCTTTTTGGAGACCATTAAATTCCATAATTGGATATAAATTGGAATTTGGAGAATTTCTCGAAATAGTAATTTTTAGGATTTTCGAGGATTTAATAATTTTTGAAGGATGTTATAAATTATTTTGGGACTATATAGGTCGAAATAATTTAATTATATGTCGCCGTGGAGTATTGCGACAAAAGAGGTAAGATTTTGAGTAGAAAACCCGCATTTATTTATTTTGGGTTGGAATAGTGATTTGCGGTCAAATACCTCGGATGGGAATTTGGACTGCGCCATAATTCTCAGAATGTCCGAGATAGTCGGAAAAGAGTGTCCGATTGTCGAAAATAAGTTTCGGGTGATTTTAGAGGTAAAAGTAACTCGTAATTGGGTAAACGAGTAGTTTTTGGGTTTTAAGGGTTTAAACCCTTTTTCTTTCTTTATAAAGAGGGAGAGAGGGAGAAAAGAAGAAAGAAAGAAAGAAAGAAAAGAGAGAGAAGAGAGAGAGGAAGGAGAAAAGAGGGGAGAAAAGGGAGATTTGGGCCAAACTCCGCCGGATTCGACTCGAGGTCGTCGGATTTTATCCACAAGGCAAGTGTTTACTTGCTTTATTTACTTTTGTGCATTAATCTCATATCACATTTCGTATAATTATGATTTTAGGGTTAGAACCCTTAAAATAAATTGGGTAAAAGTTGATTATGAGTTTACATATTGATGTAGTGTAAACTCTTAATGATATTTAGTGTTAAAACCATGTTAATGGAGTATAAAAATGGGTTGAAATGTTAAGTTGGGGTTTTTATGGTTTTAGGGTTTAAAACAAAGAGAAATGATTTAATACCCCAAAATAATTGATGTGTTAGTTGTAAAACATAGATTAGATGTTTGTTGAGTTGTTGGATAAGGTTAGAAACAACAAAAATGGAGAAAAATGGAGTTTGGGAGTTTGGGGAAGATAATGAATAGTGAACCCGTAGCCTTTGGGGTCATTTTCGGCCAAGAAGATAATTGATTTAGCTTTCGTCCAAAACACGAAAGTTGTAGATATTTTCGATACGGTCGCGTGGGCACTGACCGCGTATTTTTCTGAATTTTCTACGATTTGATATGATTTTTACAAGATGACAGCTCCGGGTTGAAAGAACCAACTCGGAAATCAAATCGGGAATTGGAAAAATAAAGGCTAGAAATTATTGTGTAGATGTTTGGGATGATTTTTGGTGTAGAGTAGAAACCATGAAAATGGAATTGGATTGAATTTTGGGTATTTTGGAGATTGAAAAATCGCCCAAACTGTGACCCTCGAACAGGCCGAATTGATTCGGGTACTGGCCGAATCGATTCGCCTAAGGGGAATTGGGTTTCTGCAATGGGTCGAATCGATTCGGGTACAGACCGAATTGATTCGCCATTTACAGACCTGTTTGCAGAATACTTTCCGAATCGATTCGGATTGGGAACCGAATCGATTCGCCCACCCGAATCGATTCGCTAAAGGGGCGAATCGATTCGTTTAGGTCAGAATTTCTAGTTTTCTCCCTTAAAGAGTATGGGGAGTTGAATTACCAATTAGGATAATTTGGGGGTATATATATATATATATGCTTCACTTAGAGGAGAATAGTATCATTGGAGATATCCAATAAAATCCTTAGAATATGATTGAAGTATATAGTGATTATTAAAGTAAGAAATACTTTGGATTTAGAATCATGCAACCATGAAAGCATGATTACGATTCCTGGAGGGAATCTTTGGGATATTTAGTCATCGCTAGATGCTATAGGCCACTAAGGCCGGTTATATATTCTAGGAAGAAAATATAGGATATGTATATACTGTGTGTTTTAGGTATATATATGATGATGGGAATGATTTTGAAAATATATAAATGAATATTTTCAAAATGGAAAAATAAATGTTTTTCATAATTAATAAAATATGGATTACACACCTCTCTAAATCGCTATCATAAGGGAAGTTGCGTTCGTATGGTGAAGCCCCCTGGCTAATGATGCAGGGTGGATATATTCCTAGGCCATGGGAGCGCTTATGGTTGTATATTTTCTACGGGGGTAGTGAGATTCCGGGTGTGGTCTTGGATACCACGCAGGCTCATGGCCGCTTCCCGACGTGTTTCGATAGAGGATCCCAGGTTGTCTTGGAGGCCCTGGAAGATGATAGCCATTTAGGGGCGCGCACAGTGGAGAAATCCGGACGGGCGGTCTTAGAACGCGTTTATTAAAGCAGTTCATAATAATGGATTTGCTTTAATTACATCTCCTGGATATAGGAAGGGAAATGGGTTATATTTAAATTGGCTTCGGTAACACTTCCCGAATGGAAGAAGGGATGTGGAAGCATATGTTATGATCAAAGCATTTTTATGATAATGAAAATGTCTTTGGATACATTTCCTGAGTATAAAAAGGGAAATGGGATATTTGATAAGGAAAAGCATTTTATGATAATAAAACTGGCTTTTGAAAAGGTATATGATTTATTAAAGCAATTCATGATAATGAATTGGTTTTTAAATACATTTCCTGGATATGAGAAGGGAAATGGAAGTTTTTGAAATGAAAAGGATAAGTATTTATAAATACTTTATATATCAAGAAATCCTCAGTCCGGGAGATATTTATATTATCCGGAAGTATATTGTAGATGTATGTATATGTATAAACTGGGTACCGAGGGTCTAATGAATCCCGACGATCGACCGTGCCACATAGTAGTGTATCGGGGGGGTTCCTTGTTTGGATTTCGCTTTGCGAGACACCCCACGCACGAATATGGCACAGTGTTGAGACTGGGGAGAAGTTTAATCCTTAGTGCTCTTATATTATTAAATGTTATGGTATATATATTATATATCTTTCTGTACTGAGGGACTGGCGGATCTCAAAGATCGACCTTGCTGCATAGTAGTGTATCGGGGGGGTTCCTTGTTTGGATTTCGCTTCGCGAGACACCCCACGCACGAACATGGCATAGCGTCGAGATTAAAGTGAAGTTTAGCCCTTAGTACATCTGTTTGACTATCTAGGTTAGATAGTGGTTGGGTATTAGATTAGTTTATCAGGGTAGCTTGACTAGGAGGTTTATAGGGATGCGCTAGGTGTGCACTGTTAGGGGAGAGGTGAGGGGTATCTCACGAGAGTGCGATACCAATTTAAATATGAGATAAAACTATTTTTCTAAAAATAAAGCATTTATGCACTTGCAAAATATTTTCTAAACATTCGGGCTCTGACCCGTTTGTCTACTCTCCTTTCTTTCTCTATACTATGTATATATAGGTGTCCAGACACAGGGACGCCTGGATGGAAACTCTTTCGAGTCAGACGTCTGCTGCAGCAGCTGTGGATGCTTGCAGGTTATCGGTAGACGTTTCTTTCCTTGTACTCTAGATAGGAGATATTGTATAAACACTCGAGCCAATGGCTCAATTGCATTTATTTATTCTTTCAGTACAGCATTCGATATGGTTGTATTTTTGGACCGAGTGTTCGGTTATTTTAGTTCCTTTCATTTTCATTTCAGTTCATTACGCATTTAATTGTGGATGTTTTAATTTGTGCGCTAAAAAGAGTAGTTAGATAAAAGTTTTTTAACGGCCACCTAATAGGATATTAGTAATTAAATGGATTTTCGACAGTGATGTTAAGGATGATCCATTTGTGACTCCTGTTTTAATTTAATATTGGAGTGATCGCCCGGTATCTTATTAGGCGGGTTGTTACACGGAGATCCTACCAAAAGACACACTCGGATCTTCAACCCAGCCTCTACCCAAGCTTCCAAACCTGAAACCAAGACCCAATTCCATCTTCTCAACCCAAAACCCCATAAACCATAACTGTCCATAACCCGACGACCTTATAAATTAAACCAACGACCTCCAACTACGGTCATTACCCTATATATAAAAATAATTTTAAAAATCAAGTAACCAAGAAAGTGGTAAGTTGGAACCCATTTTGAACCATACCATACCATACCACTGTGTCTGTGGTTACAATCTACGGGGGTCTTATAACTAACAACTGCTCTCCTAGATCTACTGATAGTCAGCCTCGACATCAAAACCCATCGCCTCATAAATATTACATTTGGGCCTCCCAATATATCACCACTTTCTATCTGACAAGGGTTACACGTTGGAATCACAAAAGGCGTCAACATAAATATTAGGGGAAAATCACTGTACGTATTCCATTCATTCATAAATATTACTAGCTGTCGAGGTGAAGGAATCAATTGGAGACGAAGGGGAGATGGCGCAATAACTGTGTGTAATAAACCATGGCTATCAATGTTCACCTTACGTGGATACAAAATCTCACAAGAATATCAATTTTCATCCTACGTGGATACCCTTCATGAGTTGGACTTATAGAGATTACTTGTTGTCCAATTTTATTCCCAGAATAAATCAAAGGTTATGAATGAAAACGTTCGCTCTTTCCCTAAAAAAAAATATTTTATAAATAATTTTATCATTTTTTATAAATAACGTACAATATTTTTTAAAATATTTTTTTTTTTTTTTTTTTGAATTTTTTTTTTTAATTTAAAAAAAATTTCTAACTGTTTTATAAAAAAAAAGTTGTTTTTCAACAAAAACAAAACCTGTTAACCATGAACATAAACTTCTTTACACTGTTAAATAATGTTTTTAACTGTTTAAAAACAATTTTTAATAAGAAACTGTTTTTAAAGGGTTTTTTATACATAAAAGAAATGGTTTATTAACTTTTGAACTAATTTTTTTTTAAAATAACCGATTTTATCTTTTTTTAACATCTTTATGAAATTTAGAAATTGTTTTAAAGTTAAAAAAACATCTTAATTATTTAATATAAAAATATTCAATTAATATGAAAAATGCCACGTGGCATCTCAATTCCCTTCCAACATATCTATCATGTGTAAGCTTTGCTCGGAGGCTTTTCTCATTCTTCCTGTCCCTTTGGTTTTTCCACCTGTTTGTTTCCTTTTCAATTTTTTTAACAAATTACGTACAATATCTTTTCAAATAACTTATGCAAAGTACTTTTTAAACTACGTACCGTATTTTTAACCACGTATACATAATTATTTTATTATTTTTTAAATTATGTACAATATTTTTTAAAATAAAAAATAGTTTTTAATTTTTTTTTATTTTTTTTTAAATTTTAAAAAAATTATTCTAATGGTTTTATAAAAAAAGTTGTTTTTTAACAAAACTAAAAACTGTTAGCCATAAACATAAACTTCTTTACACTGTTAAATAATGTTTTAACTGTTTAAAAATAATTTTTCTAATAAGAAACTGTTTTTAAAGGTTTATTTTACACATAAAAGAAATGGTTTATTAACTTTTGAACTATTTTTTTTTTCAATAACTGATTTTACCTTTCTTTAACTGTTTTATGAAATTCAGAAACCGTTTTAAAGTTAAAAACGTCTTAACTGTTTAATATAAAAAATCAATTAATATAAAAATTATTTTACTATTCTTTTTTAATAAATTACATGCAATACATCTTATGTATAAAACTATTTTTTTTATTTTTTTAAAACAGTTCCTATTTATTTAATAAAATGTTATAATTTTTTTATAAAAAAAATATTTTTCTAATAAAAATATTAACTTTGCTATATTTTTGCAGGATATTAACCTTATAATCAATTCTTAACATCCCACAAAACGCCATGTGGCACCACAATTTTTCATTAAACTTTATTATGCAGTAATTATATCTCTCCTCTTTAGTTCATATCTCTTCCAATTTTTCTTCCTTATTCACTCTTCAAATACAATCCTTTTGTTTTCTAAATTGTTTCGTCTACAATAAAATTACACCCTTTCATTTCTTTAGTAACAAACCCTTTATCTCCATTGTTGAAGTCTAAAGGACCATTTATGTTCTTCCACCTTATAAATCATTCACCCATAAACGTTAAACAACACCCCTACACCTTTTCATTTCTTTTATAACAAACCCTTTATATATTAAGTCCAAAGGACCGTTTCTGTTCTACACCCTTATAAATCATCCACCCATCAATGTAAAACAACACCCCTATTTTGTAGGTCGATATAAATTGTGGTGCGTTCAAGAGACAAACGATTTCTATTGTCGGTAAATTCTCCGATTGAAAATGGAAGCAACTAAGGACCCACCGGTGATTGCTGTGGAAGGTGAGTTTACACGAGTCTGATGTGTGGTTATTTATAACATTTTTAGATGCCTCAACCAGTTGTGATAGTCAAGGTGGCTAAAGGATGGTTTAAATTGGGTTTAGGAGAAGCTTAGGTTGGAGGAGATGGGTAGCGGGTTCCATGGATTTAGAATCCGGGGTTGAGAGCTGGTGGTTCTGGGTTATGGAATTAGGCTGGATTCGAGTGTAGATGGTGGTATGGGTAGATTTGGTTAGAGGATGATTGAAATAGGTTTTGGGATCAGCGATGTGGGTTTTGATTTGTTCTATAGGTGTTGGATTTTGGGCTTAACCGTTCTCCATTTTTTTTATCAAATGCTCCACGTGAGCATCATTTATCTATATAAAAAAATAAGTCATTCCATATAGTTCATTATTAGGATTTTAATTTCAAATTTTCTTTAAGAAATATGTAATAATATTGCGAAGGTGATTGTTAGTTGAAATACTCTAATTTTTTTTAATGATGTAGGGAAAATATATATAATATTTTATTTTAATGGTTTTAAAATTGACGTTTCAATGCTATGACTTTGAGTATTTCAAAATATATGCTTGATTTGGTTTTAAGTGTTTTGGATTTTTAGATCTAGGTATATACAGGAATGAGTTTCGATTATTTAGTTTTTTTGGCTTTAATTTAATCTCTTAAGATTTGTGGAGCTTCACTCTCATTTATTTTTGAAAATATATTATGTTTCATATCCATCTCAAACCACCCATAACTGCTATGTGACATCCCCTCTTTTTTTCCCTAAAATACACTTATCCCATACATGTTACAATACGACCAATAATAAAAAAATAAAGACATGAGAGTGGATACAAATGAATCTTTAAAAATGAGACTAGATGCTTAAGATCCCTTAATTATTTGTGACATTATTATTTTCACCAAAATACCTTCAAATGTGATAATGTTCATACCCGAATGTTTTCGGGTAAAAAGAAAAATATGAGGTTCATTTTAAGTTTGTGCCCATGTGAGTTATTGTCTATGGATCTCTTTTTAATTAACAGTTTACTATGCTTTTTTATGGCACCCTATGCACATTTTTATCTTTTTGAACATTGTTAATACCATTTGTCTTTATTTGCATTAATAATCCAATTTTTTTCTTAGTGCTATATATGTTTCAAAAAGAAAAAAAAAAGTTCTTGGGTTGCCAAAGTATATATAATATGTACTATGTTTGACTACATATATAATCGAAGGCGCTATTTGAGATTGACTATTTCTGCAAATTTTCAAGTATACATGAAATAATATAGTCATTTTACAATAAAATAGTTGATATAGCAGTTGAAGTTAAACAACCGTGCTTTTGAGTTCTTTTTATTTTTTATTTTTTTTACCACGAAATGGTCGTACAATTTAATTTTTTATCATAATTCGTTCATGATAATCAGTTAAAGACTAATAAGGATTGAGGGAGTATATTAGATAGGTGTGCTTAATAAAAAGAAAGAGGATTGCCTCCTTGCCACTAGTAATAATAAATTTTTGTATTTCTTGTTTCTGTTCCTTTTGCTCACTCAAAACAGGTAAGTACATGTCAATTTCATGTACTGCATCTTCATTGTTCATCAAATATTTGAATTTAAAATTTTTAAAATCAACAGAGTTGGTTCTTATTTTGTTTGTTTTTGGTCCTTTACTACTTGTTAGAATGTTTTATGCTTGTTCTTCATTGTAATTTATATGTATGAATGAACCAGCTTAACTTCTTATTAGGTCTATAAAAATATAGAAATTATAGATTAGTTATCAATTATTAAAGGATCAAATACCAAAAAGTCCCCCAAACATTTTTTAATGCACATTTAGTCCAACCCTTTAATTTTGTACCAAAAAGTCCCTTATTCTCTTATCTTTAAAGGTTCGCGCTAGCGGCATGGTAAAAAATTTTTGGCTTGGTGAAGGACTTTTTGGTGCAAAATAAAAAGGCTTCGAATAAACGTGTATTAAAAAAGTTCGAGGAACTATTTGCGTACGTGCGCATGTGTATTTGATATTAGATTTAATGTTATCTAATATTTTAATCCCTTATCAAACTTTAATTTTGACATGTGTGTAACAAATATGATGGGAATATTTTTAAATATGACTAAAATTATAATACGACAATCCCTTGTTATATAACGCTGCCTTAATATGACACTATGGACTTCACATTATTCTACAATAAATTTTAAGACCTCAACTACAAATTTATGGGGGTGATTATTCGTGTTCGAATTTCGGAGTTTATTACTAATGCCCTTAATCAAATTATTGTTTGTAAATATGCCTCATACATAAGCTTCTCACGTTGGTTACACGTGCAATGCGTGTGTGCATCAATTAGTGCATGAATAGTTATTATTTATGTGACTTTTGTAATTTCTCCCTAGATATCTAGCATCCAAGATGTAACTCCCGTCTTAGTTGTCATTTTCTAAATGTTAAATACAATTAAATTTGCCACAATGTTTTGTAACTCCAAAGCTTATGAACAAACCCAATCCAAACTTATATGTTGTTTCATCCCCTCTTTCCTTCATCTAATTCCTTTTTTTTCAATAATGGATTATGACCAACTTACCTTTTCAGGGATGGAGAATCAGTATGACTTTGATTGGTTATATTTAAAAGAAAAGTCCCAAGGGTAATCTCATACTTACTAAAGCTCTTTAGTTTTGTCTCCATTCTGTACAAACTAACCTTATATGTTGTGTACATTCTTTAGTTTTGTCTTCATTCTGTACAAACTAACCTTATATGTTGTGTACATTTTTTCTTTTGTACAGAAAATTGGAGGAGTACTCCACAGTCGCTAATAACTTGGATTATATTCCTTTCAGTGATCCTTTCAACTTTGATCAATACCTATTTCCACAACAAAATAATCAAATTCCCTTTGATTATGATCAACATCAATTTTCACAACTAAATCATCAAATTCCCGTTGATTATGATCAATACAAATTTTTGCAACAAAACATTCAAAATCAGTACCAATTTTCACAACAAGACAATTTCATTCCCCAATTGGAATTCACTGATTTTGAGAATATCGGCACGGGGGATTTGCGTAGCTTGTGGGATGACAATTTTTCATCTATTAGTCAAGACCTTATTCTTGATACCAAGCAAGAACTGTTGATGGATACTGAAATTTTGGGTTATTTCACTGATGAAGGAACTCATATGATTGATCCTAAAAACTATATTATTTCAAACACAAACGAAAATCAAAGTCGACAAAACAAAAGATCGAGAATGTCTCCATTAGAACTGCATGAGATCCAAAAGTATTTTAATGTTCCAATAACTCAAGCAGCCAAAGAATTGAAGGTGGGATCGACCACGTTGAAGAAAAGATGTAGAAAGCTGAATATTATGAGGTGGACTTATAGGAAGATCAAGAGTATGAAGTCTCTCATTGATAATGTTAAGGTATTATCCTGCCTCCATGTTAAGATTCTTTCGAAATGTCATTAGATACATTATTATTTTTCATTCATTTCCTTTCTCTCTAATAAAAGTTTACCGAATATATGATTTTGGAAGTCATTTTAATTTATTGTGTTTTTTTTAGTTTACCCCCCCCCCCCCCCAAGAAATGTAGCAATGACAAAATCATCCGCTTTTTCGAAAAATAGACATAAACATCATATGCATAAGGTACAAGAAAGTCAATACACATGTGGGTGGTCAAGTCTAATCTATGAAAAATAGAGGGGTAATATCTAATTATAGCATTATTGTACGACATGTTTTATTAGTATAATTATTTTGTTTTAAATTACAATTTTAGGAGATGGGATTAACGAACGAGGTAGAGATGCTAGAAGAGAACAAAAAATGATGGAGAAGCTACCCGATTTTGGAATGAGAGAGAAAATAAAAAAAACTCAGGCAAGCTTGCTTCAAGGCCAACTGCAAAAAGAGAAGGCTCCTTGCTGACTATTGATACTGCTTCTTCTCTAATGGCTTGGTAATTTGGGTTTATATTCGGTTTTGAAGTTTGTAATGTTATTTCTAGTTTTATTTTGGCACTTTAATAACCTTTTGGAATCTTGTTTTCTTAGATATTGTAGTGCCTAAAGCATTACAACCAAATATAAGTTTAAATAAAGTACGATTTTAATTTTATTTTTACGTGCCTTAAAGTGAATTTATGTGCCTTGTCATGGAAGTTAATAATTAACCTTGAATTGAGCTTCTTTCTTACTGCAAAATCAATCATTATGTAATGAGAAACATCGATGCATATGAGATTCTTATATATATATATATATTTGACAAGATAAGAAAAAAATTTCAAACATAAATTATGTTAAAAAAAATAAAACAAAAATTTTCAATAGTCTATATAAAGTAACATATACTTTAAATCATTACTTTAGCAAAACAGTGTAAATTCAAAATAAATCATTCAATATGTATTGTATGTAAAATACGGTAAGCTGGATCATCCAAGATTATAACTTCTCTGGCTTATATATTAGAATCATTACATTAGTAAAACATCGGTAAGTTGTAAATAAACCATTCAATATATATTATATCTATAGGTAACTGTAAAATACATCCAGCAGGATCATCAAAGATTAAAGCTTCTCTGGCTTATATAGAAATTGACATCAATGTTAGCCAATTAAAGACCATGCTCACACCATGGGGAGAAAATTCTAAAATATAATAATAAGGAACATAACTGTTAAGGCCAAACAAAAACACACAAAGAAAATGTACTCTTCCCATTTTTTTTAAACGATTTCTTTTACAAATTTATGTTGTAAGTGATATTAGAACTTTTTATTTTTAAAGTCTTAAGCAGTCGGGAAAATTTTTATTTTTAGTTTTAGTTTTTATTATCATAGATTTGATTAAATTACAACATTACTCTTTTTCTTAATGCATGAATATGACTTGCATGACAAGAAATGTCTTTATGTGTTGTTATGTATGTTAATATATACGTTTGTAACTCATTACAACATAATTAGAATGTAATTTTTTATATACGTCTGCTCATTATATATATAAATATATATACACTCATGTTAGCATTAAAGACCATTGTAAAATGCATCCATCTATTCATCTCCCTTTAATTTATATTCTAACAATATTTTGTACGAAATCCTATTTATCTCCCCATAAATTTATACCCTTTATTCCCTTGTCTCTTTCTCTCATATTTCTACAATATTTATGATACAAATAGTTTCTCTTGGCTTTTATAGTGTTGGAAAATATCGTATTTGTATATCTTCTTTTGTATTTGTTCACCAACATTTCATGCAAAGTTTAGCAAAAACTAAATAAATATTTGTAAATAACAATATGTCAAATTTATCACAAATAAGTGTATGAAATTTCAACCTCTGTAAAATCATATAAAAAAACTTCAATGCATCTTCTTCTGTTATTCAAACAAAAACACAAAAATACATATTTTTAATTGACCAAAATATATAAATTGTTTGTATAAATCAATGTGACAAGTGACAGAACCATAAACCTTCTTCTACCTTTTTTAGACCATACAAAAATAATTTTTTTGGTTATGAAATATGTATATAAGTGGATGTTCACTTTTATCTAGCATATGAATGAAAACGTTTTTCAAGATACCTAAATTCATACTATAAATAAAGAAAATACAAGTATGGATATACTAATTGAATGAAACATTTGATCTCTCTCTAAAAAAATCCTTTATTTTTCACAACATGTTATAACACAAGAGCTTAATATAATAAAAATAAAGAGGGTTGCCTCCTCGCCAGGGATAACAACAAGTGATGGTAATTTTTGGTTCTTTTCTTTTCTTCACTGAAGACAAATAAGTACATGATTGTTACCTTTTCTACTATCAATTTCATAGACTACATCTTCGTTGTCCCTCACATAGTTGAATTTGAAAATTTAAAAGTCAGCATAGTTGTTGCTTATTTTGTTCCTCTCTATTTATAAAGCATCAGTTGTTTGCTTTTGGTCCTTTAATACATATTAGCAGGGCTGATCCCGAGATTTTACCGTCAAGGCGAATTCTTGAACTGGGATCCATATTAAACAAGAGGTTTTTAATTAATTTATAACTTATGGGTTTTTTTATTGGAAAAGATGCCGACTTGATTTTCTGTAGTTTACAAGTTTAAATGTTTGTCCCTTCAGTTTTTAACAAATTATTTGTGTGACAATTGAAAAATGATGCCATAAATTTAAATACACAGATAAAATTTTGGGGTGCCTAAAATGCGTTGAATATCGGGGCCCGAGGCGACCGCCTCCCTAGCCTCCCCTCAAAACCGGCTCTAAATATTAGAAAGTTTTATACTTCTTCTTCATTGTAGTTTATATATAAGAATTAATCAACTTAGCTTCTGATCAAGTCTATAAAAATATGAGAATTATTGATTAGTAATCAATAATTAAACTACATCCTATAATATTACCTTTTCTTTTCGCCATGTTTTAAGCTATTTTAGTTTGGTCTTATAAGCTTACAAATTATTTTACTTTTTTTCCTCCCTAGGTTTTAAGCTATATGGGAACTAATTGCCTTAAAATATAAAAATGGCTATATTTTAGTCCGATCTTATAAGCTTACAAATTATTACATTTAAATTCTGAGTCCTCTTCTCATATAACCATTTTTAGCTACGACCTGAAGTTACCAAATCATATGACATTATGACCTACAGCATAATTATTCAACTTTGGAACTTGAACTTTTCTATGTTTTAATTTTAGTATTTGAAGTCCCTAAATTATTTGGACCTAAAGCTTCAAAGAAAATATATCACAATCAAACATGGAGTTTTAATTGAAAGTGTACAAACTGAAAGTCATATAATTTATATTGATTTGTGATATGAAGATCCATAATGATTATTGTGATCAAATGTTCAGAAATTATTACTTGTAAATGGGATACAGTTTCTTAGACGTACTATTAAAAATGCACGAATATCTCCTGTTATTTAACGATATTTGGATTAGAGTATCCAAAAGTAATGTAAGGACACAAATTTCCAATTGAGTCCATATATAGTTTTGGCTCAATTCCGGACAAAAACATTTATTCATAGGATAGTATTTATTTGTAATATTCTCAAGCCTATGAAGTATGTATTGAAGACATAGCGGAAAAGAATATAAAGCTTCATCAAAATGCCGGTTTGAGTGCCTCGTTTCTACGTCATCATCTAAGGTTCCATGCTCCCAAGGTATGAATGTAATTATATGTTTATATAGAAGCTTGGAACAATATTTATTGGGTGTTAGGTGTAATAAAAACTGCGTTTTATTTTCAGAAAGAATCAATTAGAACTTTAAAATAAGTATATAAAATTTTCTGGACCAAAATCGAATTTTACAAACTTTCTGGTCGTTCGTTAGAAATTTCGTTCGAACGAGTTTTTTCGTTCGAACCAGGTTTCGTTCGAACGAGTTTGCCAACGACCCTAAACTGGTCAGTCGTTCGATATGTCGTTCGAACGAGTTTGTTCATTCTAACGAGGTATCTAACGAGTTTCTAACGAGCCCAGTCTGGTCGCTCGTTAGAAGTCTCGTTCGAACGAGAGTCAAGTTCGTTCGAACGAGATGCCAGGGCGGGAACAGTTTTGAGCAGTTTTTGGCAGTTTTCACCCACTTTCCCCACTTGGTTTTTAACCAACTTTTTCAAGACTTATTAAGGACGAGAAACACATTTTTCTAATTAACTTTTCCAACCTTGTTTATCTCCTAGAGAGAGTTTGAGAGCAAAAATAGTTTAGGAAAATGTTCAAGTTTTGGGTGTTGTTTTTCAAAGAAAAATTCATATACCACTCTAGTGTTTACACCCAATAGTTGTTTATCCAAGCTCTATATATACATATCTTTACTTGGAGTTTTTGGCACCGGTTTTCTCTACCAAATTCAAGAAGAGACGTTTCGGGTTTGCTTCTACACCCCATCACAAAGAAGACTTTTGTTGAGATTCTACCCACACGGAGAAAGGCTCCATGCTTGGGTGACGGTGACCATATAAAGTCCCATCGGTGGATTCCGAGACCGCGGTGGTGTTCCGAGGTTGTTCGCTAGGAAGAGGTTTCTATGAGAAGAAGCGTCGAGGCTTGAGAGGGATCGAGTCAGTCGTTGTAAGTATATCTGTCTTGTAATTGTAATTCCATATCTAGTGGACTTGTGGCTAGGGCCGTCCGAGGTTTTTTTCCCGTCTTGGGTTTTTCCTCGTACATCGCGGCGTAGTGTGATATTGTTTATTTTATCTTGCATCATAATTTAGAACGCATGCTTATGATAATTTCAAGATAAAATTTGGTTTAATTATCACACTCATTTAATTTGGGACTAAATTAAACATTGGGTAAATTTGGTTTATTCAAGTCATTTGCTAAAATTGGTTTTGCCTATCTTTGGATAATTGAAAATTATGACTTAGGAAAATTCTAGGACTTGGATCTAATTTATTGAAGTTAAACGGTTTAAGTGAGTAATAATTAATTTGGTGTGTTTCATTAAGTATTCACTTTTGTTAATGTTAATTTTTGAAAGTTGAACCATCACACTTATATACGCTTCCGCATCTGTTGAGTTTAAATAACAAGGAAATTATATTTTAATTCAGATTTATTAAAATCCGGGGTCACTTTTCAAATTGGTATCAGAGCCAAATACGATAAATTATTTCGTTAAGATCTTTTAATTTTTTGGCTAAAATGGATTTTTCTCCATTTTCAAAATTTCCTATTTTCGATGGTTCAAACTACACGTATTGGAAAGCGCGAATGAGATCGGCACTAAAATCTATCGACAAGAGAGTTTGGATGTCTGTTGTTACCGGATACTCGCCACTAACTTACTTAGTTGGAAATGAACGTGTTATCAAACCCGCCGATAGATGGACTGAAAATGAGTTTAAACTTGCTAATTTTAATTCCCGTGGTTTAAATGCCTTGTTTAGCGCTGTCGCACCGGATGAATTCCGACGTATTATGACGTGTAAAACCGCTAAAGAAGCTTGGGATATTTTACAATTAACTCATGAAGGAACTAGAGTCGTTAAAGCTTCAAAACCCCAAAACCTCACCACTCAATTTGAAGCTATCAAAATGGATGAATTAGAAACTTTTGATAAATTTTATGCTAGACTTTCTGATATTGTTAATTCATCTTTTAACTTGGGAGAGAAAATACCTGACGACCGTGTTGTAAAGAAAATTTTAAGGTCCCTACCCGATAGATTTATTCCAAAGGTGACCGTTTTAAATTCTTTACCCACTTTAGCCTTTACGAAATTAGAAGAGTTTGTAGGTGATTTACAAACCTATGAACTAGATATGTTTCCCTCTAAAACTGAAAAGAAAATCGAAAAGGGCGTTGCTTTAAAAGCCCGAAAAGAGGTCAAACAAGTAGTAGAGAGCGAGAGTGATAGTGACTCGGAAGATATGGCTTTGTTTGCTCGCAAATTTAGAAAATTTCTTAAATTTAGCAAAGATAAATTTAAAAATGATTTTAAGAAATTTGATTCTTCTAAACATGATAAAAGCGAGAAGATTTATAAAGCCGCGAGGATCCCTAAACCTAGTAATGACAATTTAGATATGGACGAGTCTAACAAGTGTTTTGGTTGTGAAGGTTATGGCCATCGAGCTTATGAGTGCCCCACTAAATTAAGGAAAGAGGGTAAACGACCCACTGCATATAATGCAACCCTTAGTGATAGTGATAAGGAAGAAAAGCCCGATTCCCCCACTAAGAAAAATTTTGTGGCTTTTATGGCTAGTCATGTGAGTGATAATGAGAACTCATCGATTGATGACACGATAGCACATGCCACTTCCAAGGTCATTGTACATGATTCCCTTGTTTTTAACGATAGTGAGAGTGGAGAAGAAATAGAGAGTGAAAATGAAGAAGAGGTTAATGAGAGTGAACTTCAAAATGCTTTTCATGAATTATATAAAGAATCTATTAAATTGAAAAGAGCTAATTTGAAGTTAGAAGCGAGTTTAAGAGAGAGTGTCAAGGTCATTGATGAAAGTGCCTTAATAGAAGACCTTAGGACACGTGAGAGAACTCTTCAAGAGAAGCTAGCATATGTAGAAGGCGAGAGAGATAGCCTTAGGGGTTTAATGGAATCCTTGAAAAAGGAGCTTCTTACTTTTGAATAGCGGAATTTTTTACTAGAATCTAACATTTTAGAATTGGAAAATAAATTAAAAGATTCTAGTAGTGTCAAATTTGATTTGGAGTGTCGTTTGGAAAAACTAGATAAAATGTTAGGAACGGTCCAAATTAAAAATGACACTTGTGGTTTAGGCTTCAATACTTGTAATGAATTTAACCCTAAAGTCAAAACCAACATTTTAGGAGAATCTACTAGGAATGCATTTAATGATCACTCCTTAGATAAATCTTTTCAACATACTTTTACTTGTACCCATTGTGGTCGAAAAGGTCATCTTAGGAAATTTTGTTTAGATCTTAAACGAATTCCTAGAAAATCCCATAGTAAAGTAACCACGGTAGTTAAAGCTCCTACACCCCAAGATAGTCATTCTTCATTAATTTGGGTTAGGAAATCCGACTTGGTTGCCTTACAAAATAGGGATTTTGATTCTCATTTACTTTCACATGCTTCCTCCCTTGTTAAATCTAATGGATGAATGTGTTAATGTTTGCATACTTTAGCGTTTGTACTTCATTCTATATTCATATGCTAAATGTATGCTTGTGTAATCATTTTCTAGTCATTACCTTATTTCATATCCCATGCTAGAAATCATGACTTGTTTATCTTTTTGTATTATATTTTGTGTTTGAATCAATTGAAAAATATAAAAAGATTTTTGTTTATCATTTGTGTTTTATTTATTTCATTTAAGCTTAATGAAAAATACAAATGACTTTTTGTTTGTCCTTTTGAGTAAATATTTATTTTTGATTAAAAAGTTAAAAACTCAAAAAGATTTTATTTTGTGTGTATTTTAGTTTGACACACTTAATGTGGCATATATTCCTGTTTGAATCCTATCTTTTACGCTCCCATGTGGCTAGAACTTTTGGTTTAGATTTTCAATCCTTAAAATGCTCTTTACCATGTTTTATATGGAGTAGTTGGATTTTGTATTGTTTAAATGGATTCTATTTCTATATGCCTATTTTCACACATGCACGAGCTCTTTTAAAGTTTAATGTCACATGTTATATTTGAGCTTTTTTGAGGTGTTCTCCTATCAGTCCAGTCATCTACATATCTATGACCTAGGAGGACTAGTGCATGTCAAAATCCGTTGCATATGAGATTTGTGTGAAAAATGAAAACATGATAAATAAATATGCACGGGGAAGGGCTCCGAAAGGACTAAGTGATCCTTTGCGATAGTAAGCCACCGTTTATTGGATCTAAAAGAAATACGTGATCCAAAGGCCTAAAAACAGAATATTTGGCATTAAACAGAAAGCAATTGCTAAGGCCTATGTTTGTTTGATATATTCATTCAAAAACAAAAGAATATATATGCTCATTGAGGGAGAATTGGATGGTATATCAACGGTTTGCACAATGTCCGTTTATCCTAGTTGTCTTTAATGTCACGACTCTATTTGGTTTGTAGAATCATCATCATGATAGGTTTGTATGCATTGTGTATGTTTGTTCATTGAGTTCAATCTTTATATTGTCACATGAGGTTATATTTAACTGTGATGAAGTTTGCAATCAAATGAGAACTCCGTGAACGTTTCTTAAGTGTTTGGGTCTAAATTTAATTGTTGCTAATACACACCCCCACACTTCCATTTCCATATGACACATTTTTGCCATTCGAGTGTGCAAACTTATTGTATTTTGTGTCATGTGTGTATTTATATCTATATATATATACAAGTGCTCTATTGGTATATCTTTAGTATCTATATATATGATATTTATTTGTCTTTGCCTTGCTTTTATTGCCCATATGCTTTCATGTCTTTTCACTTTAAGCTTCCACATGCTGTTTATTAGTTCTTTATCCTTTGCCTATTCCCGAACAAAAAGGGGGAGAATGATGATAGGGGGAGAAATGGGGAGAATTATTTTAGGGGGAGTAATTAATTAATTGCGATTAATATATTTTGATATTCCCTATGCATTTGATGAGTTTTCTTAAGTGTGCAGATATTCTACTAAAGCGGCAACTTTAAAAGGCAAAGTCTTTAATCCTGGGTTGAGTCAAGATTGGGCGGGTTATGTTTTGAGTCTAGTGAGCTTGACGGCCCTTTAGGATTTTTGTTTGGTTTTTGTCCCGGAATAGCCAAAGGGGGAGATTTGTAAGGGCACAAATTTCCAATTGAGTCCATATATAGTTTTGGCTCAATTCCGGACAAAAACATTTATTCATAGGATAGTATTTATTTGTAATATTCTCAAGCCTATGAAGTATGTATTGAAGACGTAGCGGCAAAGAATATAAAGCTTCATCAAAATGCCGGTTTGAGTGCCTCGTTTCTACGTCATCATCTAAGGTTCCATGCTCCCAAGGTATGAATGTAATTATATGTTTATATAGAAGCTTGGAACAATATTTATTGGGTGTTAGGTGTAATAAAAACTGCGTTTTATTTTCAAAAACAATCAATTAGAACTTTAAAATAAGTATATAAAATTTTCTGGGCCAAAATCGAATTTTACAAACTTTCTGGTCGTTCGTTAGAAATGTCGTTCGAACGAGTTTTTCGTTCGAACCAGGTTTTGTTCCAACGAGTTTGTTCATTCTAACGAGGTATCTAACGAGTTTCTAACGAGCCCAGTCTGGTCGCTCGTTAGAAGTCTCGTTCGAACGAGAGTCAAGTTCGTTCGAACGAGATGCCAGGGCGGGAACAGTTTGGAGCAGTTTTTGGCAGTTTTCACCCACTTTCCCCACTTGGTTTTTAACCAACTTTTTCAAGACTTATTAAGGACGGGAAACACATTTTTCTAATTAACTTTTCCAACCTTGTTTATCTCCTAGAGAGAGTTTGAGAGCAAAAATAGTTTAGGAAAATGTTCAAGTTTTGAGTATTGTTTTTCAAAGAAAAATTCATATACCACTCTAGTGTTTACACCCAATAGTTGTTTATCCAAGCTCTATATATACATATCTTTACTTGGAGTTTTTGGCACCGGTTTTCTCTACCAAATTCAAGAAGAGACGTTTCGGGTTTGCTTCTACACCCCATCACAAAGAAGACTTTTGTTGAGATTCTACCCACACGGAGAAAGGCTCCATGCTTGGGTGACGGTGACCATATAAAGTCCCATCGGTGGATTCCGAGACCGCGGTGGTGTTCCGAGGTTGTTCGCTAGGAAGAGGTTTCTACGAGAAGAAGCGTCGAGGCTTGAAAGGGATCGAGTCAGTCGTTGTAAGTCTATATGTCTTGTAATTGTAATTCCATATCTAGTGGACTTGTGGCTAGGGCCGTCCGAGGTTTTTTTCCCGTCTTGGGTTTTTCCTCGTACATCGCGGCGTAGTGTGATATTGTTTATTTTATCTTGCATCATAATTTAGAACGCATGCTTAGGATAATTTCAAGATAAAATTTGGTTTAATTATCACACTCATTTAATTTGGGACTAAATTAAACATTGGGTAAATTTGGTTTATTCAAGTCATTTGCTAAAATTGGTTTCGCCTATCTTTGGATAATTGAAAATTACGACTTAGGAAAATTCTAGGACTTGGATCTAATTTATTGGACTTAAACGGTTTAAGTGAGTAATAATTAATTTGGTGTGTTACATTAAGTATTCACTTTTGTTTATGTTAATTTTTGAAAGTTGAACCATCACACTTATATACGCTTCCGCATCTGTTGAGTTTAAATAAAAAGGAAATTATATTTTAATTCAGATTTATTAAAATCTGGGGTCACTTTTCAAGTAACAACCCTCATTTTCTCATGTAAAGATTGACCAGACATAATACGCCGAAGATGGGGCTTGCTTGTCAATTTATATCATTCTTAGCATCGACCGAGAATAAACATTTATATTTTAAATCACATTTTAATTTAAAACTGAATTGGATTAATAAACAAGAGATAATAGTAAAGCAAACATCCACGTTCAACAAAATAAAATCTAACATAATTATAACATCTCAACTAATAAAACTAAATGACTTCGGGCTTATGCCCATAAAATAATCCAAAATAAATAAAGATAGGAAGAAGTAGCAGCCTAAAATAGAATCAATAAATCGATCTTCGAGAAGCAATACGTACAACAAGTCAGATATTCCTTTAGTCCCGCTATCCTTGTCTACACAAACCTTGTAATTTGGGTCAGTACCCTAGAGTGTGTAAGAATTAACTTACTGAAATTGAAATACAAGATTACAGTAAATTTAAGTAGGTGTCTCCCATCGTTACTCGCATAGGATAGTCTCCTCACCTCTCAACTAGGTTATATATTAATCGTATCCTATCCCCAGAAACCAAATGCAATATAGATAACAAGATGATTGGGAAACATGTGATGCGTCTAGCATAGACTATAAGAAAAATTATTTTTAGTGACATAATTTTTTGCACCTAATAATTAAAAATTCGACACCAAATCTTTTAGTGGCAAAAAAAATTTCGCCATGCTATTGCCACTAAAGATGTTCCACGGATTGTTTTCGTAGAAATTTATTAAATTGCCCTTAAAATTTGACTTTTTAGTGACAAAATCACTTCGCCACCAAAACATCGCTTTAGGTGGAATTTTTTTTTTTGCATCTAATAAAGATTAAATTGCCACTAATAGTTGATAGTTTGACACTAAAAGTTTATTTTTTGTAGCAAAATAAAAATTCACCACCAAAAGTAACATTTTGTGGAAAAACAAATCGCCACAATTGAACTTAAATTTTTATGGAACGATTTTTTAAATATTAAATTGCCACCCATAGTTGATAGTTTACCACCAAAAGATTATTTTTCGTAGCAAACCAAAGAATCTCCATCCAAATGGTTGTTTCGTGGAAAATAATCTTCACATTTGATCTTAAATTTGTATGGAACAACTTTCTTAGCAATTTAAATTCGCCACTAAATGACATTTTTTATTGCAAAAAAATCTCCATAAATTGATGCAATATTTTTCACAATACATATATACGTTGCTTTGGTAACAACTTGTGTCTACGCGTATATAACTTATACATCTACAACTTTCATAATTTTTGTTTTCTCAAAATCATAAACTAGTACTCCTAATTTGGGCTTCGAACAGGAAAGTAGAAATTTACGAAAAATCTCAAAACTTTCACATTTTGCGACCAAACATTGCCAATTTCGTGTCAACACCCTAATTTACTTTTATAAACATAATCATGAATTACAAACATATTTTATGATACATTTAACCATATAACTAGTCATATGTTCTAAACATGTTATCCCCGATCATAAGCTCGATTATCATCTAATATAAACCACATATATATCACATGAGCATGCATCCCCTAAACATGATAATTAATATGTTTAACACACATAAACAATTTATAACTAATAACTAATAACTTATACTTAATCATGTAATTAACCTTCCTAATCATGTTTTAGGGTCTTACACTATAGGACTCAAGCTATCAAAAGGAGGAGAAGGATAGTTTGTTAACTCTACTTTGATCAAAAGTATAGTTGGAAGCTTGAGGTACTTGACAATGATAAGACTTGGAATTTTATATGTAGTTGGACTTGTGTGTCGTTACATGGAAACACCAAGAGAATCTCATCGTCTAGCTACTAAGATCATACTATGGTATAATAAAGGTGCTCTTAACCCTGGACTTTTTTATGCTTATGGAGAAGATGAAAATCTAGTAAGGTATTTAGATAGTGATTGGGGAGGTTATCGAGATGAGGTGAAAAGCACTACAGGGTACATGTTCTACCTTGGTTCAAAAACTTTATCTTGTCCATCAAATAGACATACAATTACAACATTATCATCATGTGAAGCTGATTATGTGATAACTTGTTCAATTGTTTTTAAAGGAATTTGGTTGAGAAATATGTTGAAGTCATTGAATCACTTATAAAAAGAATATACAGTGATTCATGTGGATAATAAGTCTGCAATCAAGCTTGCAAAGAATCTAGTACAACATGGAAGGAGCAAGCATATTGACATTAGGTTACATTTTCTAAGGCTTTATGTGAAGTAAAAGACAATTGAACTTGTGTATTATCACACCAGGGAGAAGATAATAGATATCCCTACGAACCCTCTCCCGATTGATTATTTCAGAAAGCTACGTGTAATGCTTGGGATGAAGGACTCTTGATTTGAGGAGTGAATGTTGGAAGAAACACAAATCAAGTGTCTCTTGCACTATGATAATTAGTGGTAAACCTGACTATGCACTACATAAGCACTATGTGAAGTGATAATCCACAAAGACCACTATCATGATTTTCAATATTTCTTTATTTAAGTGGTTTAGGTGTGAATTCATTTCCTCCATTGCTTTTTCTAATGGGTTAGATTAATGTTTCCATAATTAATTATGTTATTTTAGTTGTTCCACTTAATGTGTTATTGTGTGTGTTTTGTAACTCTGTAAATATAGTTATAAGCTAGTTGTTTGATATAAGCAATAACAAGAGAAGAAAAACGTTTTATCTCTAAAAATACTTGTTCTCTTTATTAGTTCTTATCTTTGAGAGAATGTACGCGTGGGTGTGATATAGTTTGAAAACTTATCACCCAAACAAGAAGTTTGGCATAAATAATTGAATACCAACAATAATTGCCTCCACTTTGTTTGGATCAACCTTCACACCATCACTTGAGACAACATAACCTAAGAATATTAAACTATTTTTCAAGAAGTCACACTTCTTCAATATAATTTCTACTCACTCAATACATCAAAAACCTTTGAATATGCTCAAAATGTTGATTTTTCTCTTTGCTAGACATAAGAATGTCATCAAAGTAAACCACAATAAACTTACCAATATAAGTCTTGAATATGTGATTCATAATACGCATAAATGTGCAAGGATCATTAGAAAGACCAAATGTCATTACTATCCATTCAAATAAGTCATCCCTTGTCTTGAAAGAAGTTTTCCATTCATCTCCTGGCTTTATGCAAATTTGATGATACCCACTTCGAAGATTAATTTTTGAAAAGATTACATCCCCACAAAGTTGGTCTCACCGAGTCAAGGAATAGGAAAACGATATTTAATGGTAATTTTATTCACCGCCCCACTATCAACACACATCTTCTAAGATCCATCTTTCTTAGGAACACGTAATGCCGAGATAATACACGAACTCATGTTTTCTCTAATCAAACCTTTCTCCAACAAATCATTAATTTTGTTTTAAAGATCTTCATATTTTTTAGGATATATTAAGTAGGCTACTGGAAGCATAGAACATGGGACAAGAGTAATACAGTGTTGACTCTCATCAATAGAAGGCGGGATGAAATTTCCTTTAGCACCACATCATAAAATTTATCGAGCAAAGGTTGTATGTTAGGTGGGACTTCGAACCTCTCTTCATTTTCCTCTATGATAAGTGCAACGGGTGTGAAAATTAATATTTTGAAGTCATTGATCATCCTCCACATGGGCTACATATAAGCTTCTTCAAACAACAAGTGATTCTCCTTGGTCATCATATAAAGCTTCACCCTCACTTTCATCTTCATCACTATAATTTTTTTCCACATCTTCATTGATGTCCACCTCCACTAATGAAACAATCTTTTGATTTGGATATTCAGATGCAATATGCCCAAAGTTGTGCCATTTAAATAATGGTGAGAACTTCAATTTGAAGATCCTTGCTGAATTGATTTACCCTTTATATCATTCTTCGAAGGTAGCTTGAAAGATGTCCTTGAAGGCTTAGAAATAGAAGTACTCCCTGATTATAACCTCCATCATGACTCTAACTTCGAACACTACTTTTCTCCTTGAGTTTCTTATCCACCCTTAGAGAAAAATGAACACATCATTATAAGTCCAATATGGTTGCAATTGAACAACATTTAAAATATGAGTCCTTAAACCACTAAGATAATGAGCAATTATTTGATCCTCTGACTCGAATAATACACATCGCATCATGATATGATCAAGTAGTCTTGAATACTCCTCCACGGACAACTATTTGTTAAGAAATTGTGAAACTTAAGAAAAGCATCTTGTACGTAATGACTAGTAAAAAATATTTTTACCTCCTTTTTCATCTTCTTCCAAGTTACAATTATTCTTTTACCTTCACATTCACGTTGCTTCTTTAAGTGTTCCCAACAAGTTGAGGTATGCTTCTTCAACTTTATGGCAACTAATTTCACTTTTTTTATTTCTTGAATTTCATAGTAGTAAAAGATTCTCTCCACGGTGTTGATCCAATAAATGAATTCATCACTTTAGATTTGACCATCAAATTCTTGGATCCTAACTTTTATATGAGCACAGTGATAGGGTTGGTTACTTCCACATATACGTTGCAAAGGAGCCTCTTCTTCCGATGCGTGGTCATGATCATTATAAATGGGGTTAATTTCCTCTTCATCATGTGGAAATTCATTATAACTACTGCAATCCATCACATTCCTGAGATTCAAAGAGTACTAAACGTTGTTAGAGTTTTTCACCTGTCCCCTAAATTCATCTAGTTCAATGTCACGTAAGTCTCTTTCGCTTACCGGTTCACCAATATTCGTGCCATGACGACAGTTGCTGGACATCAAAATTAAGTCTCTGATACCAATATGAAATTGTATAATGAAAGAGAAATATATAACACAAGTGTTATCTGAGGTAACCCACTCAAACTCTAAGGATAATGAAAGAGAAATATATAACACAAGTGTTAACTCAGGTAACCCACTCAAACTCTAAGGAATCCACTGAAGAGAGGGAGCAACACTCGTCCCCAATTGGAATCCACCAAAAGGTTAAGAGCAAAACAAGAAAACTTCACTTCTTATAGAAAAGTCTATTTATAATCTCAAATCAAATTATCCTTGTTTCATACATGCTCAGCCCTTATATAGGTTCTTGGAACAACTCTCCAGCAATGGGTGATAAGATATATTAAATAGAACGTCGAATAAACTAGAAGTTAGAAAACTAAAAGACTAGACCCTTGGACTCAAAACTAATCTGCCAATAAGTTAGGCATCACTTAAAATGCATGCCACTCTATGCATGCATTGAATTAGAAGGTCATACATCTACCAATTGAAAGGTATATACATTAGATTTCCAATGAGCTTTGAATCATGTCATTTGGACTTTTAAGGAGGGAGTTATGACCATTTTCATAAATGGTGTTTTCACTGTCGGTATAATTCGAAAATAAACTGTAGAGCTTCTTCAAGTCCATTTATTGAACTATGACACTTCTAAGTACTTGTAGTAATATCAAAGTTGCTCCTGCATAAAAAAAGTTCAGCATGTAAATATGTGAAATTGATGAAAATAGAAGATTATATTGACCAAAGATTGATAATCATAGTAAGCCCAACATATTTGTATAAACGAAAAGAATCCTCACATCATTATTATTTCCTTCCATGAAAGGATGTATGGATTATCCTTATATTTATAAGTGATAAGGAATGGACACTTCATGGCCGAACTTGCATTGAACCACTAAAGATATACACTTACCAATTAAGAAAACATGAACATACCCACTTTCACTTTCAGGGTGAGTGAGGAAAAGAAGCACCAAGTCAGTGAGTATATTTATATTTTTGTGCATTGGGAGACATCCCAAATGGCACTATAAATTAAATAACATCTAACAACAATATAACTTCAAACAAATTACCCTCTCCCTATGACAACAAAGTATGACATCCCAAAAGATAGTACAAATTGAAAACCATATATACTAACTAAAATAGTGGTGAAGATATTCAATCTCATAAAAAAATTAGGATCAATTTGCAATTTTTTAGTATTTATTCATGTCTATAACAGCACCCAAAAAATATATATTGGTAATCAAGGAACTACCTATTCAATTATGTGACAATTAACGACCTATTTAAAAAAAATCCCCGCCCCCTCTTTTTGTCTGTACCCTTTTTAACTTGTAAAAATGATTTTAGTCTAATTATGGGTATTACACTGTTCTACACTAATAAATTAGAAATGAATAAATTCATAAAACGGTAAAAGTATATCCTATACAGGATAATTTGAGAGAAAATCAGTGTTGGTTGCTTTGAACATGTGAAACGTAAATCAATAGATGCTTCGTAAGAAATAATGATTTAGTTAGTATTGATAGTAACGATATGGATAGAGGTTGACCCAAATTGACATGGTAGGATATTATAAATAATGATATGATATGATGTGGATATTAAGGGAAAATGAAAAATTACGATTCATGTAGCCGATCACAAATAATTGAAAAATGCTTTGTAGAGTTGAGTACATTGTTTTCCACTAATACGCAAACTTATAATAGTTTGAGCTTTAGATAATTAAACAAAAATACAATAGACCCATTCAACTTCTATAAATAACACAGTTTCACTGGAGTGGGGGTGGGGGTGGGGAGGAAAAGCCTTAATATTCAAACCATCGAAATGTAGAAAATTAACCTCACCAAGAATAAAATTAGATAAAGAGAGATTAAAAATAGATAAAAAAATCCTACGGTTTCATAATTGTGATAAATGAATTTTTTCATGTCGATGTTGTTTGAAAATCGGTGTATAAAAAAATCGATAAATAACTCAGTTTCAACTGGAGTGGGGGGTGGGTAGGAAAAGCCTTAATATTCAAACCATCGGAATGTAGAAAATTAACCTCACCAAGAATAAAATTAGATAAAGAGAGATTAAAAATAGTAAAAAAATCCTATGGTTTCATAATTGTGATAATTGAATTCTTTTCAAGTCGATGTTGTTTGAAAACCGGTGTATAAAAAACTTACTCGGCATTCAACGTTGAGGATCTGAAGCTCTAATGAGAGGTCTCAATAGCTACCATTGTGCCACAACCACCTTACTAAACACATAAATATCGTCATAATATGCAGGGTAGAAAGAAAATACCTTATAAAGAACGTCAATCATAGTAATCCTCATGCATAAAATAAATTAATAAATTAAAAACCAAATAATCAAGAACCTTGAAGACAACATGAGGCCTCATTCGATAAAGGATAAGTATAAAATTCAACATTTTAAGAAGATGGCCTACTAATACCTTTATTCAAACACCAAATAAGAGCATTGCCTGCGAGTGTATGTCACCGATAATGACATGTTTTCAAGCCCGCACTAAGTGAACAAAAGAAATGATAGTTAATCAAAAGTTATGATTGATAAATGTGAAGAAAACGACGTACCATTATTATTTTCAATAAAAAAATAGAATTTTTAATAGGGGACATGCTATTTGATCACCATTTTACCTTAAACATGGCTAAGAAGATCTAAAGGCCCAACATATAAGTATTAAATGGACACCTTAGTTTATGCTTACCCTAAAAAAAGAATGACTAACCACTTAGAAGACTAGGTTATCATGTCTCTTCATTTGGTAGTTCATAACTATTTGAATGTTGAGGAAGAATAAGCATAAAAGGGAAAGAAGCATATGGAATATAAAATGCTTGAAAATAGCAATGCATAGAGGCGGATGTGGGGGGGGGGGGGGGGGGGGGAGGGGGCTTGGCCCATTCAAATATTTTCAAACTTTCTATAGCAACAAGTTTTTTTTAAAGGTGTTATATATTTTTTAATATGGCTTGGCCCCTTAAAAAGTCACGTCTGTTTTGGCCAGAACTCAAGCAAAGTACAAAAAAGACATTTTAAGGTTTAAGTTAATATATAACAAGAAAAATCAATAGAATGGTTGTCACTTTTAACTTTTACCAACTAAATAAATTCAAAAGAGAAACCACCTGCTAGGATGCTGCAAAAACCCAAATTCAAAGAAACCAAACAACACCAAAATTTAACCACTGTGGGAAAGTAGCAAATTTGAGTTGGTTTTACGAGGTACTTTTTTTTCTCCTTTTTTTTGTTAGTTACAATTCAATATAACAAAAAGTATATTGTAACAGTTTATAAAATACAAAGTTGGGGAAATCCGATGGCTATCTTTTGTAGTTATTTGTCAAGTCCCGTCCCATGATTTTCTTTTATGTTATTTTACAATGACTATTTGCTGGAGTATGGTATGGTTTGAGCAAGAGTATTAGAAAATTTTAAAATTGAAAATGTAATAGTTTTGGTAATCTTAGTTAGAGAGTGGAAATGAAAATTGAAATTGTAACATTAAACAGCTTTTTAATATAATTTCATATATGAGATATTGTTTGTTATTCTAATAATTACACATCTATATATGGGGATTTTATTAAATTAAATATTTTGAATATAGGATTTAAGTTTTAATTTAAAATCATCATTTATGTAATTGTAGTTTAAAATCATTTCTTTATGTTTTAAAATTTTGACAGTTAGTCAAGGTCAAGAGAACAACTATTGATGCATTTTTCAAGAAAGGTGGTGTTGAAAGTTTAGATGTTAGTGCACCGATTTCTAATGAACAATCTTCCTCTAATGTCGAAGCTGAACAACGACCCTCCAAGGTTTCCAATATCAGCTCGATTGAGAAAGATCCAAATTTTTTGAAACGTGATCCTGGATTATGCCAACAAATATGGGAGTATCCATATAACCATCGTGATGAACTTTTATGAGCTTATATTAAATCCGGTACATATCAACATCTTCTTTACCAATACCCATTTAATGAAGATAAACATCCTCGTCGATTTAAAGATTCTTGGTTCAAAATGTTTTCAAATTGGTTGGAATATTCTCCAACTACTGATGGGATTTATTATCTTCCTTGCTTTATTTTTACCAAAGCATCGGGTCGCTGTAACAACCCATATTTTTGGACGACTATTTTATATTATTTTGCCCGATAGGCTAATTATATAAAATAGGGGATGTGGACGTAAATATTGTTTCCCGTAATATTAAGGGATAATATTTACTATATTTTGTCTATTTACCGTATGAGAGGGTAAATAGCATCATGTTGTGTATTATTGCATCGTTATATGTAAAACGACGGTTATGACTCATAAATAAATTTGAGTATAATTATTGAAATAAAATGAATTTAGAACATAATTTTTTTTTTCATGTTATCCCAAGTGCCAAAATAGGGGGTGCGGATGTTTTTAGAATAGTCGAGATAGTTGAAATAAGTGCCATGTTGTATTTTTGGGTGTCGGGCACTTTTAACGCATTTTGACTCAATTAGGTGGTTACGAGTCATTTTAATGGTGTATTAGCAATTAAAGGAGGGCATTTATGTTTTAAGACCCGTTTAAGTCCCCCACCCCTTTTTCTTTCTTCATTTGTGTTAGAAGCCAAAGGAGAGAGAGAGAGAGAGAGAGAGAGAGAGAGAGAGAGAGAGAGAGAATAGAGAGTTGGGAGAAAATGGGAGAAAAGAGAGAAAATGGAGATTTGGGCCGGATTTCCGTTGCTATCGGAGGTCGATCAGAGACTACGAACCTCGAGGCAAGTTTCTTACTTGCTAGATGTGATTTAATGTGATAATATGCATGTGTAGTTAAGTTTTGGAGATTTAAACCCTAAATGGGTATTTATTGATTTTGGTGATTAAACCCTTAAATCTTAGTTTTAATTTGATTTGAGGATAAACTATTAGTTATAAATGGTGTAGAACTGATTTGGGAGAATTAATTATTGTTGATGTTGGCTAAAATGGAAGATTTGAGATTTTTGGGTTTTAGGGTTCAAACAACCCGTATCCCAACTTGTGATTTTTGCACGACTGAACCGATTGGGCCCTAGGGGCGAATCGATTCGGATAAGGGGTAGGCTACAGGTCTGGCCGACCGAATCGATTCGGGTTAAAACCGAATCGATTCGGACAATTACAAAAAGTCAGTTTTGCTCACCGAATCGATTCGGCTATTCAGCGAATCGATTCGCAAGGGCGAATCGATTCGGCCCAAGGGGCGAATCGATTCGGTTCCCCTATTTTTGTGAGATTTTTCCTAGTTTGATTTTTAGCCCTTTTTCTTTTAGGTCCGAGGTTTAGGGAACTTTCTTTAGGGATTAATGGGGAGTCCTAGAGGGTAGTTTTGGGTAGTCTAATGCCCTAGGATTTAATGGGATCTTTGGGCTTACCCCGAGGGCTATTTGCGTAGATTAATATCTGAATGAAATAGGAGACTAACCGAAAGGTAAAATTTGAGATAAAATGCCAAAGTTGAGGCTTTTGGGAGATACTCCTTGAAGGAGCCTTACTTTGAGGTTTTATGAAAGGGTATGAACTCTTGGAGACTAGTTTGAGATTTATGGTACTTCGAGTCTTAGGGCAATAATAAAATATGACACTAAGAATAAGAAAAACATATGACAATATATGGTATGAATGAGTAAGTACAAATGATTTTGAGAATGTAAAAGTGGAAGTTTTCAAAAGTAAAAAGTAATGATTTTCATAACTGTTAACTTATGGTTACACACCTCCCTAAATCGCTATCATAAGGGAAGTTGCGTGCGTGTGGTGAAGCCCCCTGACTAATGAACGCAGGGTGGATATAGTCCCTAGGCCATATAGGCATTTATTATACTGCGCTGGTTAGGAGATTCTGGGTGTGGTCTTTACTTTCCCGCAGGCAATATGGCCGCTTCCCGACGTTGGTAGGTTCCAAGGTTGTCTTGTATAGATAGGCCCTGGAAGTTGATAGCCATTTAGGGGCGCGTCCAGTGGGGAAACCCGAAGGGATGGTCTTAGATTATTAAAGCAATTCATGATAATGAATTGGCTTTAATTACATTTCCTGGATGGAAGAAGGAAAATGGGATATATGGTACAAAAGTATTTTTATGCTAATAAAAATGACTTTTGATTTACACTTCCTGGCTGGAAGAAAGGAAGTGGGATTTTATGAACAATGCTAAAGCATTTTTATGTTAATAAAAACTTGCTTTAAAAATGTATTCTTCCTGGATGGAAGAAAGGAAATAAAATTGGTAAAGAAATTGTATAAATGAGAAATTGTTAAACATTTGATACAATGTTGTACCATTTATGTGTATTCCTAAGAAAGAAATTGGAATGGTACATAAAGAGATATGAGATTGAAATGGTAAACATTTGATAAAATGTTGTACCATTTATATATATTCCTAAAGAAAGAATTAGGAATTATGCTTTTAGATGGTGAATGGAATAAATTAAGTTTTCTTGAGTAGCTGTAGATCATATGCACACCCATTTATATATATATATATATATATATATATATATATATATATATATATATATATATATATATATATATATATATATATTGATTTCGTGTTGAGGGTCTAATGGATCTCAACGATCAACCTTGCCTAAATAGTAGTGTATCAGGGGGGTTCCTTGTTTGGATTTCTCTTTGCGAGACACCCCACGCACGAATAGGGCATAGTGTTGAGAATGGGGAGAAGTTATCCCTTAGTACTTTGGGTTAACTAGATCATCATTGATATTGCGCTAGGTTGCTTTTAGATTGAGAGGTGAGAAATGTATTGTTAATTGCGAGAGAATTACGCACTTAACTGTCATGCATTTTAGTCACATGGGAATCATATCAAATCGGGCCCTCACCCGTTTATTTTTCTTTGTTTCTTCATATACTACTTGCCATACAGGTGCTCTACCGCATGGACACCCGTATTTACATTTCCATTCCGGTTGTCAAGGAGCTACAACATAATGCGGATGTTGTAGGTTATTTGTATTAGACGCTTCTTTTCATTGTACTCTACTTATGTTCAGTTTATTTATTCGGGCGTGTTACCCCAGTGTTGCACTCACTTATTATATTGTAAATATTGAAATGAAATACTCGGTGAAATTATTTGTATTGGTCTGTTCACCGACAACTTATTCGGTGATTGTTATGATATTTGTCGTTCTTCATTATCGATTTTTGATATCCATCGTTTTTACAAATGTGATTGTCCAAGTGTTTTTCTTTTACTTACTATTTTTTTTTAATTGACAGTCCATTTTCTAAAATGATTGGTGGTTATCTCGTACTATTATTTTAATCGACAGTGATGCTGAGAATGGACCATCTATGATTCCTGTGATTATTAGAGTATTGGGTTGGCCACCTATTATTTTAGTAGGCGGGGTGTCACATATTGTATCAGAGCATTAGGTTATAGAGTCCTTAGGAATCCGTACGGATGTATTGCGTCCTCTGCGTTACTTCTGATTTGATATAGAGCCCTAAGATTAAGTTCGTTGATTTATCTGGTGAGATTTCGTCCTTCTGCTAGGTTATGAGAACCCCGAAGCTCTTTTGCGTGTTCGTGTGAGGCTAGTAAATCGTCAGATGAGGGTCGTTCGGGAAGACCGTCATGAAGGCGTTATGAGATGGAATCATTAAGAGCCGAAGCTTGTGGTCGGGGATAAGGGCCGCTTTAGAGGTCGCTCCCTTTCTAGCATTATTTTATATTGCTACTGTGACTAGTGAGTACAGTAGACATAGTTTTCAAGTACCGCTGCAAGTAGAGAGTGGTACTAAACTTGGAATTCCAAGCGACGTTGATTTGAAGTTGAGGGGTCCTTGATGAGGATCACATGTTGAAGTTCGGTCGGATGGAGGAAGTGTAATCTCATTCAATAAGAATATATGGCCCCATAGTTTGGCCTAGAGTGGGGTATAGAAGTGCCCAGGTGCGAAGATTGGAGGAAAATCTTCCACCCATTTGGAGTAAGGGTTAAGTGGAGGAAAATGGTAGTCGCCATATTTTGGTGGAACGGGAAGTTTTGCCCATAGAGGAACCCGATAGATGTTTTTAACAACGAGTTTCTCTGGGATGACAAGAATGATGAGAAGGTAGGATTCTCATGTATTCACGCAAGGTTCGGTTAGAGGCCGACAGTGAATAAAGGGTATTACAATTAAGGAAACCGTGCACCGAAATAATGATGTTGCAAGGAAGAGAGAGAACTTCAATGAAAATGATAGGCTCACAAGTAAGTGTTGTTAACACTTTAGGAGAAGTGGTGTTCGTGAGACCCCATCGGTGGATCTCCACCCAGGGAAGACTCACTGAACTAGACAGGGGAGGCTGTAGAATGTTCTCTTTACTAAAGGAGTTAAGGGGGGAACTACACAAATGATCGCTAGTATAGTTAGACATGGAAGTAGTTTAGTTCGAATGGGACTAGATTATGTGCCTAGGAACCATTGGTAGTGGCCAAGTAGATTGGCATGAATGTTGGCGGGAATTTCCACCGTAGTGGAGGGTGGGGTGTTCCTTACGATAAGATGGAACAATATTGTGTTTACCCTAGATCCGGGTGTGTATTTTGAGCTTGTGGTAGTATATCTATATAGCTTCCATGATAGGGAAGTTCTATATTTTCTTTCACTCGTTCTGGGGTGAGTGATGATATGTGTGGTGTGTTCTACTGGTATTATATGTAATATACGAGTAGAGATATTTTAGATTGGTTGGTGCGATAGAAAGAGAATAAATCGCGAGGCTATCCTATTTCTAGTTTTAGAGAAGGACTAGTTGTTCTATAATATCTCTCCTGGATACAGGTTGAGACTTTATAGAGGTGGTTTACGGTATGTAGATAGTTTTCATTTTTTATTTTATTTTTCTTTGTTTGTTTTGTTTTATTATTTGCTTGCTTGCTTGTGTGTGATATTGTCATATCTCCACAACCAACAAGTTAAGGGGATTGTGTCGGAGGGGTTCCTTGTTTGGATTTCGCTTCGGCGAGGCACTCCGCGCATGAACCTTAACGACGTTGGAAGTGGAGAGATGTGCATTTTATCTTTTTCTTCTTTTCTTTTCTGTTTGTTAAGATGATGGGTTGGAAAGGTTTAGCCAAGAATCACGTAAATGAGTGATTGAGGGCTAAGTTAAAGTGCGTGATATGAGCACTGTGATGGTTTTTCCTCTGATCGATGTGGGGAAGACTAAGATATGAAAGTCGAATTGAGACTTAGGGTTATGCTGTAATGAGAGGGCCATCTATAAAAGATGTATGTATGTATATTGGGATAAAAGTGTTAGTGGCATTTTACAGAAAGTAAATGCTAGGTTAACAAAATTTTAAGTTGTTTGAGATGGTAGGACTAAGGAGTAGAAAAGCAATTGTGGAGTGACGAGTTAGGATTCTAGCGATCCCGATCATGTGTCTTAGACCGTTACTTCTCGACGATCGACGATGCAAGGTAGTAGTGTAACGGGAGGGCTCCTTCTTTGAATTTCGCCTCGGCGAGACGTCCCATGCACGAAACCGAGCGAATGTCGGGAGTTGGTAAAGGTATTGGACACCAGGGATATAATTAGGATAATACTTGTACACCTAGATCTAGATAGATAGATTGACTTTAGGATTTTTAGGACGCAATGCCCTTAAGGCATGTAGTATTGTTTTAGGAAGGTGGTAAGAATTGACCACAATAGGTTTGTGGGCTAACTCTAAGTGGGATTTGGTCCCTAGAATGAAGTAGTATAGAATCTTAAGTAATTCGAAATGATAGGCCTTAGATGGTGGGGCCTTTTCTAGAGAAAGCATTATGTTGGTAACCTATCTTTCGAGGAGTTGAAGTATGGGTTGACTTTTACTCCTGCACTCATGTTGTTATGATCGAAAGTGGATTTGACAAACGAATGTTTGCCAGAAATGGGAAGTATTAATGCTAGAGCATGAACCCCTTTATTTATGCGTCTCACAGACTTAAATTCCATGAGAAGTATTATCCCCCGCTTTAGAGCTCGTAGTGGTAGTTTTTGCCTAAGTAGAGGCACTACTTCCTGAGCAGGAATTAGGTTTTTTCACGAATAAGAAGTTGGTGTTCGTAAAGGACTAGCAATTGGATATTCCCTTTTGCTAAAGAAATGCTGATGGGGAAGATGATGCACCGAGTAGAAAATTCATCGGAGAGATTAGTTATGGCATGGAATACCAAGTAGAACGAGCTTCACCGAGGGGAGGCATAGTAAGGGCATTCATGTTCGTGATTAACCAACTCACCTACTAGTGTGAAGAGACTAGTGGTGGGACGAGGAAGGAGTGGAGTAGTAGCTTTTCGGAATCAAATTTTCGTACGATGGTTCAAATCGATTATTACGAGGAGGGTACCGTGCGTGTGGCCTAGCGTAGTTATTCCCTAGCAAGGGTATAACATGATTCGGGAAGAAAGGAAAGGTATGCCGAGATGTGTAGGTGTCTCCTTCCGTAGTAGAAAGGTAGGATCGACAGTTCACGGGGAGCGGTTTGGTGCTATGATAGAGCACGGAGAGTGTAGACTGATGTCAAATAGTGATGACCTTAGTCCAACTCCAAATAGGGATGCCGCGCTACCAAGGGGTTTGTTAAGAATGATAGAATGATAGTTTTGTATGGTATACCCTTTATATGATTAAGGTTATACTGTATGCCTGAATTTTGTGGGCAAAATTTCCTTCTAAGGAGGGGAGTATGTAACAACCTAGATTTTTGGGCGACTATTTTATATTATTTTGCCTGATAGGCTAATTTTATAAAATAGGGGATATGGACATAAATATTGTTTCCCGTAATATTAAGGGATAATATTTACTATATTTTGTCTATTTACCATATGAGAAGGTAAATAGCATCATGTTGTGTATTATTGCGTCGTTATATGTAAAACGACGGTTATGACTCATAAATAAATTTGAGTATAATTAATGAAATAAAATGAATTTAGAACATAATTTTTTTTCACATTATCCCAAGTGACAAAATAGGGGGTGCGGATGTTTTTAGAATAGTCGAGATAGTTGAAATAAGTGCCATGTTGTATTTTTGGGTGTCGGGCACTTTTAACGCATTTTGACTCAATTAAGTGGTTACGAGTCATTTTACTGGCGTATTAGAAATTAAAGGAGGGCATTTATGTTTTAAGACCCGTTTAAGTCCCCCACCCCTTTTTCTTTCTTCATTTGTGTTAGAAGCCAAAGGAGAGAGAGAAAGAGAGAGAGAGAGAGAGAGAGAGAGAGAGAGAGAGAGAGAGAGAGAGAGAGAGAGAGAGAGAGAGAATAGAGAGTTGGGAGAAAATGGGAGAAAAGAGAGAAAATGGATATTTGGGTCGGATTTTCGTTGCTACCGGAGGTGGATCATAGACTACAAACCTCGAGGCAAGTTTCTTAATTGCTAGATGTGATTTAATGTGATAATATGCATGTGTAGTTAAGTTTTGGAGATTTAAACCCTAAATGGGTATTTATTGATTTTGGTGATTAAACCCTTAAATCTTAGTTTTAATTTGATTTGAGGATAAACTATTAGTTATAAATGGTGTAGAAATGATTTGGGAGAATTAATTGTTGTTGATGTCGGCTAAAATGGAAGATTTGAGATTTTGGGGTTTTAGGGTTTAAACAACCCATAGCCCAACTTGTGATTTTTGCAGGACCGAATCGATTCGGCCCTAGGAGCGAATCGATTTGGATAAGGGGTAGGCTACAGGTCTGGCTGACGGAATCAATTCGGGTTAAAACCGAATCGATTCGGACAATTACAAAAAGTCAGTTTTGCTCACCGAATCGATTCGGCTGTTCAGCGAATCGATTCGCAAGGGCGAATCGATTCGGCCCAAGGGGCGAATCGATTCGGTTCCCCTGTTTTTGTGAGATTTTTCCTAGTTTGATTTTTAGCCCTTTTTCTTTTAGGTCTGAGGTTTAGGGAACTTTCTTTAGGGATTAATGGGGAGTCCTAGAGGGTAGTTTTGGGTAGTCTAATGCCCTAGGATTTAATGGGATGTTTGGGCTTACCCCGAGGGCTATTTGCATAGGTTAATATCCGAATGAAATAGGAGACTAACCGAAAGGTAAAATTTGAGATAAAATGCAAAAGTTGAGGCTTTTGGGAGATACTACTTGAAGGAGGCTTACTTTGAGGGTTTATGAAAGGGTATGAACTCTTGTAGACTAGTTTGAGATTTATGGTACTTCGGGTCTTAGGGCATTAATAAAATATGACACTAAGAATAAGAAAAACATATGATAATATGTGGTATGAATGAGTAAGTACAAATGATTTTGAGAATGTAAAAGTGGAAGTTTTCAAAAGTAAAAAGTAATGATTTTCATAACTGTTAACTTATGGTTACACACCTCCCTAAATCGCTATCATAAGGGAAGTTGCGTGCGTGTGGTGAAGCCCCCTGACTAATGAACGCAGGGTGGATATAGCCCCTAGGCCATATGGGCATTTATTATACTGCGCTGCTTAGGAGATTCTGGGTGTGGTCTTGACTTTCCCGCAGGCAATATGGCCGCTTCCCGACGTTGGTAGGTTCCCAGGTTGTCTTGTATAGATAGGCCCTGGAAGATGATAGCCATTTAGGGGCGTGTCTAGACCATGTTTTCCTTTCCTTCCTTTATGAAGCTTTAGACCATATATTGACTTCTTCAACATACAGACCATGTTTTCCTTTCCCTCCTTTATGAAGCCTTGTGGCGGTGCCATATAGAACTCTTCTTCTAAACTCTCATTTAGAAAAGATATTTTTTTGTTCATTTGATGCAACTCCAAATCATAATGAGCCATTAATTCTAATATGATTCTTAATGAGTCCTTCTTTGAAACTGGAGAAAAGGTCTCATTGTAATCAATGCGTTCTCGTTGATTAAAACCTTTGTCAACAAGTCTATCTTTATGTCGTTCGATATTGCCTATTGAGTCAAGTTTGGTCTTAAAGATCCACTTGCACTCAACTCATATTTGTCTTTCTGGAAATTCGGCCAACTCCCAAACTTTGTTGTCATTCATAGATTTTATTTCTTCATTCATGGCATTATCTCATTTATCTGAACCATCACTACTTACAGCTTTTTATAAGAAAGTGGATCATTAATATTCCCTATGTTAAATTAGGTCTCTTGAAGGTATACCACATAATCATCCGGAATTACCGATCTCCTTTCTCTTTGAGATCTTCTTAATGGCACTTCATGTGGTGCATCAAAAGCTTCATCGGTTATAGTCTCATTATGTGGTTGTTCAGTTAGTTGATCATTCACTTGTTATTCATTAATATTGATTGGGTCAATGACCGGTTCAATAACTACATTAGGAACAACATGTATGTTATGAACTCTAGGTATAGGAATTTATACCCTGACTTCTCTAATGATTACCTCCCTTTCTTTTATACTCCCACTTACTTCACCTTCTTCAATGAATTTAGCATTTCCAGTTTCTATGATTCTAGCTGTATGGTTTGGACAATAGAATCTATATCCCTTCGACTTTTTTGGATACCCGATGAAATGACAAGATAATGTCCTAGGATCCAATTTCTTTTCATGAAGGTTATAGATTCTAGCTTCCGCTGGGCATCCCCACACACGTAAATACCTTAAATCAGGTTTTCGTCCTTTCCAAAAATCAAAAGGGGTTTTTGAAACTGACTTACTAGAAACCCTATTTAAGATGTGTAAAACGATATTTAATGCATGTGTCCACAAAAATGTAGGCAATTGGGTCCTACTTATCATACTTCTAACCATTTTTATAAGGTTACGATTATGCCTTTTAGCTACACCAATCTGCCAAGGTGATCCTGGCATTGTGTATTGGGCGCAAATACCTAATTTTTAAAGGAGTTTAGCAAATGGGCCAGGGAGTTTCCCTGACTCATCATATCTACCATAATATTCACCACCTCTATCAGACCTAATAATATTCACCTTTTTGCCCAGTTGCCTCTCAACCTCATTAATGTATATTTCAACGACGTTCACATACTGAGATTTATCATGCAACATGTACAAAATGCAATAATGTGAAAAATCATCTATAAAGGTGATGAAGTATATCTCTCCACCAATGGATGGAATATCAAAAGGTCCACATATGTTTGTATGTATTATTTCAAGTAGCTGGGTGTTTCTTGTGGCTCCTTTCTTTGTATGTTTGGTCTATTTTCCCTTAATATAGTCAAAACATACATCATAATTGGCCCCATCCAGGTTATGGAGTATTCCATTTTTAATGAGCCTTTCAATTCTCGGCTTGGATATGTGACCTAATCTTTTATGCCATAAATAAGCATATTTTTCATCATTAAGTGTACGTTTCGTACCAACATTAGGATGCAGGGTCACAAGGGTTTCAGAAAAATTCTTTTCAAGATTCAATTGATATAAACCATCTAATAAAAATCTAGAACCAATATTATTAGAATTTTTAATCAAACCAAAACCATTGTACTTAAATTCAATCGCAAAACAGTCTAAAGAAAGTTTGGAAACATAAATTAAATTCCTAGAAACTGTGGGAACATAAAAAGTTTCTTGAAAATCTAAAATAAATCCAGTGCTTAAAATCAGGCGAAAGACTCCAATAGCTTCTATTTTATCCTTCGCTTTATTGCCCATGTAAAGAAAATTCTCATTTGGATTTGTTTTGTGGATCGAAGTGAAGCCCTGCATCGAATTAGAAACATGAGACATAGAACCAGAATCAATCCACCAAGTGTTAGAAGGAGCGTTAAGAAGGTTTGATTCGAAACAAACATAAATAAAGGGCTTACCCTTTTTCTCGGACTAGGCCTTTTGTTTATGACAATCCCTCTGGAAATGGCCCTTCTTTTCACAAAAGTGACACTTGTCGTCCTTTTCCTTTTTCACAGTAGTAGTTGGTGGTTCAGCTTGATGAGATAGCCCAGGACCTTTCTTAATGCCCTTGCCGAACTTCTTCTTAAAACAAACTCCTTTGACAGTCAAATTTGCCACATGTCCCTTAGTCACATGGCCATTATGTTGCTTAAGCCTTCCTTCCTCTTGTACCAACATGCTTTGCAAATTATTTACATTCCACTTATCTTATATAATGTTGTAATTGATTTGGAAAAGCCCATACTTAGGAGGTAGGGAGTTTAGGACGAATTGGATGAGAAAAGACTTATCCAATGTCATGCCCAAAAAACTATGTCTAGCAACCAAATTAGTCATTTCTATAATATGCTCATTCATGGTTCGAGTACCATCGAACCTCATAGTGGTCAGGTCAGCCATCAGTTTCCCAGTAAGGGATTTATCAGCAGTGCAAAAGCGTTCCTTAATGTTGTTCAAATACTCTTTCTCTTTCATAGTTTCAGGAAGGGAGGTCTTAATGTTAACAGCAATGCACATTCGCATAAACATAAGGTGCATCCTATTGGATCGAGACCATGCTTCATGGACAACAATTTCATCCTCGCTACTGGCATCAGTAATAGCAGCGGGTTCATTACACATAATTGCCATGTCCATGTCAAGAACCCCTAGGCTGAACTCAATTTTCTCATTACATTTAGAAAAATTAGTTCCATCAAATTTGGAATAGGACTGAGCTTGCGAATACAGGTTAAGAGGAATTGCAACTAATAACAATGTTCACAAATTAAATTTTCACACACAACAAAAATTGCAAAGGTCAAATATTGAATTGTTGACTAAAATTTTTGGCTTATTTCATTGACAATCTGAATGTCATGGAATCTATGTTAATCATCACATAATGTTCAGATTGTAAATATATACTACCCTATAATTCATTTATCATGGTCCCATAATTTTGGCATCTGTGTTTGTTTCCTAAACATTTAATACCATGATTAATGGACTTAATGTCAACTATTTTGTTTTAATAAAACTAGTTCTAATGTTGTTGAATTCAGAAATTAGCATGTGTTGCGCCTCAATCCAATTATATAACTAACATCACAACAAACCTTTAATGAATGTAAGTGTATTATTCGTACATGCAGTCTCAGCTTGTGTTTGCCTTTGACTTAACTCAAATGAATAATTGCTTACATGTCTCAACTTAAATATAATTAACCATTCATTAAATATTAACTATAATACGTAATCTACCAGTTATTACAAATATACAAATAGTAGCTTAAATGCCTCAAAAATAAAATTGCCCAAGTATAGTAAAAAATACATAATTCATGAATTTTGCCAAAAATTTGAAAAATGAGTTTTCACCATAGAATTGAAGTAAAACATGCCAGAAAATAAAAAAATTTGTGGAACGTTAATATCAATTTTCTGTAAAGATTTATAAGGCCCGAGATTATTTCCTAAAATGGCAAAATGGGGTTTTGAGGGCCTTAACGGACTCGGATTGTCGAAAAACACATTACATCACAACCGAAGGCCCAATATAAAGGGTTGCTTCTAGGGTTTCATTTTACTATGAAAATTAGTACCTAGGTCTAAGGAACCCATTTTATACTGAATGAAAGGAGAAAAAATGTAAAATGGCAAAAAATGAGATGAAGTAGAAATTGTCAATATATGAGATCATGCATTAGTATTGTGTTTTCATGCAATGTAGGCATGTCTAGTTTTAATCTTTTATGTAAATTATCTCTGCTTGATACCTCCTTTCACCACTTATAACTTTTATGTAACTGTATATCAATTTATAATTGATAAATATTAGGTCAACATATAACATGTTCATTTGATTAATAGGGAAATTTTATCATTTTAAACAAAGAGATGACCACTAGTAGTTTTTCAACTGCTGTATCTAAATATCTTGTTCGAATCATAATCATTTGACAATAGCAGACCTAGAATCAAATCTCAATATTTATCATACAAAAATGTCCTCAACTATCACAAACTTCAGCATCTGGAACTTAGTTTTTCCATGGTATTTATGGAATTATTTAATTTCTATATCCTATATTAAGTATATGAGCAGATTACGCTAACCAAAGAAGACAAGCACACACATTTTATTCAAGTCGGAATATGATCTAAAATAATAGTCGATACTAAGGTAGGAATTTGTTAAACATTTTTTTTATTATTGATCAGAGTTCAGACATAATATTGCCTCCAATAAAACAAATATGCTAATAGCAAACGTGACAATGTTAGGAGATAAAGTCTCCCTTCTAATTAAAGAGATAGATAAACTGCAATAATTTCATATAATATCGATTACAGAGTATAATCCAAGGATTTCCAGTTGTGAGTACATATTGCAGAGATGAGAATGGTACCTAGATGAGATTTTGCCAATTGATACTAAACCTTGTAGTTCTTAAATTCAAAAACACAAGGTTCGTTTTTTAAGACCAATATTTTATGGTTACCTTTAGAATAAAAAGGGATCGTTTCTCTATAAAGAGAATTTATGGGATTTTCTCCTATGCTATGGATGTTGAATATAAACTAAACTATGAGATAAATGCCGAGCCAAGAGACCGAGACTTGAACAACTAAAATGCATGTATTAAAAATACTTGTTAATGACATTCAACATGCTATAGCAATGCCAAGGAAACATTTCTTAATTTGTAAGCCTTTGTATTTCACTCCTAAGTTTTCGGCGTTGCCTCCTCCAATTCCAGTAGTAGCCAACAGGAGAAACTAGGCTCTGAACTAATGACACTATATATAAATATCAACAGCAATCCCCCAAAGAGATTGGAACATTCCTACTCAACTTTGTAGGATTATAGGCCAATAATCCTCACTAGTCCATCCTAAATAAAACTTCTCCCTTCTTATAAAAATCGGTGGTGTTAAATCTCCATAATACACATGTATTTCCATATTTAATACTAAAATCATAGTAGTCCAAGATTCCACCACACCATACTTCATTTCAGTATCTTAACATTGCCTTTAAACTTGCTCAAATTGTCCCAGAGAAACATAAAAAGACACCCGCCTAAAACCGCCAAACCCATTTATTGCATTATTTTCCCTGTACTTGGGCTTTGGAGTTGGAGACTCATTAAACTGATTCTTCACTAGATTAAAACAGTTTATTTGACATCACATTCTGGATTTTTTTGTGAAAGCCTTAGTACAACCTTTTAATTACTAATGAAGGGGTCATAACAAAGACCTCGATGAAGCCATAACCATCATCGCACAAGAAATCCGATGTTAGCGGTCTCACGAATTATCTAGTTGAAGGATGACATAAGAATAAAGATTAGTAAGAACAAAACCATTATACATATTCTACACAAAGGCTTGATGACCATCTTGGTCATAATTGGGTCTCCTTTATTTCTGAGTTTTGGGAACAGTATCAATATAAGTAATCTGGAACTTAGTTCTGCCATGCTATGTCTGGAATTAATTTTTTTCTACAATCTATTAAGCACATAATTAGAATCCACTAATGAAAAATAGGAAAGATAGTCAATAATGGCAATCTAAAGAATGAATCCGTTAAACATGTATTGGTTATTATTAACTACAGTTTACTTTTATTAGTTCCCTCCAACCATGAATATAACAACATCACTCATAGAAAATGTGATAATATCAAGGGATGAGGTTTCTTTTTTAATTAGAGATAAGTAACCTGCACAAGAAGTGTTGGGAAAATGGTTCCAATTTTCAGATTGAATAATGATACGAGTGCAAAAATCTCCACAAAAACATCCCAAGAATCTGACGTGAATTCCACTTATTCTCTCACCTACCTATTAAACATTGACTTGTGGTATGGGGTCCCATCAGGGCACTAATAGCACTACTTTTTATGGAGTTACTTTGTACCCATTAAAGGGTACAAAAAATATCACATCATAAAATATTACATAACTAGTGTCATCATATATAACCAAACAACAATATAGTACATATTTTTCAGATGTCCTATTTTTCATGCAATTTTCATCTTTTACATAAATCTTGTATGCCTTTGGTTCCTACTTCCAACACTCTTTGTACATGGTATACCTCTCTGTAATTGTCCATCAATAAGGTGAACATTAATCATTTTGGCCTGATTCACAATTTTTTTAACCCTAAATATAGAGATGAACCATTAGCAAGTTATCACTTCGGCATCTAAATATCTTGTTCAGACTAAAACCATTAGCCAACAACAAGCCTTAAAGAAAAACCTTGAGGTCCACCGTATAAAAATCTCCCTGCTGTTTATGGAATTAAATAATGTCTACAACCTAATAAGTGAATTGAATGGCCTAACCAAATAAGATATACCTAATTGTTAAATATCTTGTGTGTATTTATCTCACATCGAAAGATGTAGAGTCCAACATATATTACTCAAATGGGTGTGACCATTTGACTCAGCACCGAGACCTTGTGGCTTCAAACCCCACACTGGGCTAGGTCCAAGTGAGTAATTTGAGGATAATATCGGTGGCTAGCTGTGAGTTTGGGACCTAGCGGTGGTATCAAATCTGATGGTTTGATCGGGACCACCAACGGGCTTTGTGTTCGGTTGTAATATGCGTTGATATAATCAATTCAAGGTAGTGTGAGTCACAGTGCATCATGGTGAACCTCAAAATTGGATTATTATGGATATATGGTAATGTTGGATGGTCCACATCAAAAGCTGTAGACTCCAACATGTAGTCATTAAGCAGTTGTGACCCTTGGCTAGAACCGAGATCTTTTGAATTAGGTAAACAACTCCGAATCTTGTCTCTAGCATTAAGTTTGATATGAACTAATGAACTACCACACAAATTCATCACACAAATTTAATTGTATATATAAAAACATAATTAACCCTATCTATGAGAAAATAAAAGGACCAATGTCCAGATACGTACTTGTGATATAGTGACTTGGAACTATATAACATGCATAAACTAAAAATGGAAAGAAATAGAAGGAGATCTTCTGGAACTACTTGCATTTTTCCTTTTGTTCTTTCTTCATTGAGAGGTTCTTCCTCTCAATCACTTTAAGGGGTATTTTTAAGTTAAAATTCAGCATTAAGCATTATGAGGCAAGTACCCCTCTCAATGCGTAATGCTGCATTTTTTTTAAATAAAATTACATTCCAATTTTAATCTTATCTTATCTGCTAAATGACACGATATAAAATAAATTAGTAAATTGTGAATAATGATAAAATTGTCAAATTAATTATATTCAGCATTGAACATTCAGAGTGAAATAACGTCATTCACATAAAAAAAATATACGTATTTTTCAACATTCAGAATTTTTCATTTAGCATTCAATCTTCCGAGGTTAAAAAACCAAACGGTCCCTCAGTCGTCCAGGTTATTTCTTTCACACGCTTTTGGTGTCGCTTCGTATCCCAGCAGTAGCCCACGGGAGAAACTAGACTTCGCACTAACGCACTTGCATGTACTATAATCGCCACTCTTTGAAACCTTCTTATATGAATCTTCTGTAGGATTGTAGGCCAATAGATCAACTTCACGGAAGTACATTCTAAACAAAATTTCGCCCTTCCTAGTAACAATTAACGGTGTCAACTCTCCATAATATGGGTCTAGGTTTAAATTTGAAATGACGAACATCAAAGTCCAGGATTCGACCACACCATACTCTCTCATGGTTAGTATCTCAATATTACTTTGATATCCTTGTCCACACGTGACATACAAATGCATCCCTCTAAAACTCCGAGACCTACTATTGCGTCGGGCTTTGGGGTTAGAAGTCTATGCCTTTGTTAGACACAATCCAATGAAGGCGTTCATTTATTACCGGACCCTTCTTCACATTCTCTTCTTTTTTTAATATTTATTTTAGATTGATAAATAATTAGAGTTATGTCTTATTTTAAAGTTAAATAATTTTTACATTAAATTAATATTTAATTAGATTATTTTAAAGTTAAATAAATGAGGCGGTGCATGTTGTTTGTTCCCCAAGTGTGGGATTTGGAGGCAAGAAAACAGCAGGTCGGTTAAAATGTAGGGATTTATCAATACCCAAAACAATCCGGACCGTTAATCTCTTTCCCAAAAACAATGCATTTTTATTCTCAGAGTTTTTTTAGCAAAAAAGTCCAATCTGATAAAAGAGCCAAAAGAAAACGGAAACATATTCTCTCTTTTTTTTAATATTTATTTTAGATTGATAAATAATTAAAGTTATGTCTTATTTTAAAGTTAAATAAATTTTACATTAAATTAATATTTAATTAGATTATTTTGGTGTTGATAACTATTTTATTTTTGAAATTCAGGAGAACCCCCCACTTGTTGAATTTTTTGGGGTTTGGCCTTCATTTTTAGGGGGTTGACCCCATTTCAACCTTTATACTTGGATCAAATACCAAAAAGTCCCTCAATACACATTTAGTCCACCCTTTTATTTTGTGCCAAAAACTCCCTTATTCTCTTACTTGTAATGGTCCGCGCCAGTGTCATGGTAAAGGACTTTTTGGCATGGTAAAGAACTTTTTGGTGCAAAATAAAAAGGCTTGGACTATACATGTATTAAAAGAAGTTCAAGAGACTATTTGGTATATTCCCCTTTATATTTTGTGTAATATCGAAAATACCCTCATATAATTATGGGTTATAAACTAAATAGTCGCTCGAATATTTTTTAATACACGTTTAGTTCAAGCATTTTTATTTTGCTCAAAAAATTCCTTCACCATGCTGCTAGCGCGAACCTTTAAAAATAAGAGAATATTAGTTAATTGGGTGTTTGAGGGACTTTTTGGTACAAAATAAAAGGCTTGGACTGTGACAACCCGCCTACTAAAATAATAGGTGGCCAGCCCAATACTCTAATAATCATGGGAATCATAGTTGGTCCATTCTTAGCATCACTGTCGATTAAAATAATAGTATGAGATAACCACCAATCATTTTAGAAAACGGACTGTCAAATTTAAAATTTTGAAAAGAAAAGAAAAACACTTAGACAAATCCCATTTGTAAAAACGGTGGGTATCAAAAATCGATGAATGAAGTATGACAATACAATAAATAATCACCGAATAAGATGTCGGTGCACAGACCAATACAAATAATACATCGAGTATTACAATTCAATATTTACAATATAATGAATGAGTGCAATACCTTGGTCAAACACGCCCGAATAAATATACTGAACTTAACTAACGTACAATAGAAAGAAGCGTCTAATACAAGTAACCTACAACATCCGCAATATGCTGTAGCTCCATGACAGTTGGAATGGAAATGTAAATACGGATGTCCATGCGGTAGAGCACCTGTACGGCAAGGAATATGCAGAAACAAGGAAATATAGATACGGGTCAGGGCCCAGTTTGATATGATTACCATGTGACTAAAATGCATGACAGTTAAGTGCGTAATTCTCTCGCAGATAACAGTAATATTTCTCACCTCTCAATCTAGCAGCAACCTAGCGCAATATCGTGATATGTTCTAGTTAACCCTATGTACTAAGGGATAACTTCTCCCCAGTCTCAACACTATGCCCTATTCGTGCGTGGGGTGTCCCGCAAAGCGAAATCCAAATAAGGAACCCCCCCGATACACTACTACTTAGGCAAGGTTGGTCGTTGAGATCCATTAGACCCTAAGCATGAAATAATCAACAAATATATGTGTGTGCATAAATGTGGGAGGTCACATCTACAGCTACTCAAATAAAATAAAATAAAACCCATCCATCATCTGATGGCACAATTCCCAATTCTTTCTTTGGGAATATACATATATGGTAAATTCATTTTATCAAATGTTTACCACTTAATCTCATTTCAAAACTTTCTTTACAAAATTTTATTTCCTTTCTTCCATTAAGGAAAATACATAATTTAAAGCAAGTTTTATTATCATAAAAATGCTTTATTCTTTCATATCATATCATCCATTTTCCTTCTTCCATCCGGAAAATGTATTTAACATCCCATTTCCCTTCTTCCATCCGGGAAATGTAAATTAAAGCCATTTTATTATCATAAAATGCTTTAATAACCAATAATGTCCCACATTATTGAACATAGTTATATATATCATATAATATAACGCAATCTAAGACCGCCCGTCCGGGTTTCCCCACTGTGCGCGCCCCTAAATGGCTATCATCTTCCAGGGCCTATCATCAAGACAACCTGGGATCCTATCGAAACGTCGGGAAGCGGCCATGTGCCTGCGGGATAGTCAAGACCACACCCGGAATCTCCTACCCATCGCAGAAAAATATACAATCACAAGCGCTCACATGGCCTAGGGACTATATCCACCCTGCATTCATTAGCCAGGGGGCTTCACCACAACGCGCGCAACTTCCCTTATGATAGCGATTTAGAGAGGTGTGTATCCGTAAATTAACATTTATGAAAAATATTACTTTTTCCATTTTGAAAACTTCATATTTTACATTTCCAAAAATCATCCATTTAGCCATTAAGCACCAAGTTTTAGAATGTGCATTTCATTCTTATTAAGTCATATTTTATTAATGACCTAAGACCCAAAGTGCCACTAACCTCAAAATAGCCTCAAAGAGTTCATATAATTTCATAAACCCTCAAAGTGAGTCTCCATAATGGAGTGTCTCCCAAAATCTCACATTAATATTTTAACTTCCAATTTATCTTTAGGTCAACCTTCTATATCAATCGGACATTAACCTATACAAACTAGCCCTCGGGTAAACCCAAATATCCTCTCTTAGCCTAGGACATTAGTCTACCCAAAACAACCCTCTAAGACTCCCCATTACTTCCCAAAGGAAGGTTCCTAAACCTCGAATCTAAAAGAAAAGGGCTAAAACAAAACTAGAAAAATCTCACCTTTTCAGAAGGGGTCGATCGATCGACCCCTGGCCGTCGATCGATCGATCCCCCAGGCTCGATCGATCGATCCTGGCGGACAGCTTCTTCTCCAAGAAGCTGTTTCGGTCATTAACGAGCCATCCAAGCTTCTACCCGCTATTTCACCCAACCACAACAACAAATACTACTATAAAATCATTTCTACACATCAAATAACCAATTATTTCTCTTCAAATCAAATTAAACTATAAGATTTAGGATTAAACACCCAAAATCAACCAAAACCCATTTATGGTTTAAACCTCCCAAAACTTAACTACACATGCATATTTATCACATTAAATCAATATCTAGCAAGTAAGAAACTTGCCTCGAGGTTCGTAGTCTCGGATCACCTCCGGTGGCGACGGAATCCGACCCAAATCTTCCATTTTCTCTCTTTCTCTCCATTTCTACCAACTCTCTCTTCTCTCTCTCTCTCCTTTGGCTTCTCTCACCAAAAATGAAGAAAATAAAAAGGGGGTGGGGGACTTATACGGGCCTCAAAACATAAATCCCCACATTTAATTGCTAATACACCACCAAAATGACTCGTAACCACTAATTTGAGTCATAACCCCTTAAAAATGCCCGAATCTCAAAAATTACAACTAGGCACTTATTTCGACTATCTCGACTATTCTAAAAACAACCGCACCCCCTATTTTGGCATTCGGGAAAGTGTGAACTATTTTGTATTCCAGATTCATTTTAATTCATTAATTCTACCCAATTTTATTTCTGAGTCATAACTGTCGTTTTACATATAACGACGCAATAATACACAATATAACGCTATTTACCTTCTCATAATGGTAAATAGGGAAAACATTGTAAATATTATCCCTAAGTCTCACGGGAAATAATATTTACTCCACCGTCCCCTATTTTATAAATTGAGCCCATCAGGCAAAATAGTATAAAATAGTCGCTCAAAAACCTGGGTTGTTACATGGAATAAATATGTATTAAAAAACGTTTGATGGACTTTTTGGTATATGATCCTATTATTATTTAGGATTTGACCCCCAAAAATGATTTGAGAAAAGTAAAAAAAAAGATCTTTTAAAAAGATTTTTCATACACACACACACTCATATATATTTCAAAATATCCTCACGCTCCTTTTTTTATAATAAAAACGGACTTATTATGTAATTTTATAAAAAACTATTTAATTATGTAATTTTAATATTTATAATAAAAACTCTTGTATACATATATAAATGTACAATATTTATAAAAAAATATGTTTAAAACTTTTTAAAAATTAGGATCATGTAGTGTCGCTTTTTTTGGTCAGTAAGAAAAATTAGATTTCATGTCGTGTTTTAGTTGGTCCATGTTCATGGTCAGTAAGAAAAATTAGATTTCATGTAGTGTTGCGTTTTTTGGGCCGTGTTCGCGTTAGGCAAAAAAATAAAATTAAGTGTTGCGTGACAGTGCATTTTAATTATGTCGTGTTTGGTAAAAAAACTCGCATCGTGCCTTAACTAACATAATTTAATTGACATTACATATGACATAAAATTTATTTTAACAAAAAAAATTTACTACCTAAAAAAAGGCACAAAACTGATTTCAAAAACAAAAAATTATTACCTAAAAAATTTACTACCTCAAAAATTTGTGTTGTGTTGTGTCATGTCGTGTTTTAATTAGGTCATGTTCGTATTTAGTTAAAAAAATCATTTTTGGTCGCATTTAATTGGGCCGGGTTCGGGTTAGGTAATAAAAATAAAATTTCCTATAGGGTCTTATTTTAATTGAGTCATGTTCGTATTCCTTTTTTTAGTGGCTAAAATTTGTATTTTATTTACGAGTTGAAATGTGCATTTTTTTTGTGTTGTTGAAATTGTAATTTAATACTATTATGATATGAGTTTGTTATAATTGGAAATAAAAGAGGGAGAGAAATGTTTGGAGATAATTTCAATATGGGAAAAAAGGGATAAAGGTCTTTTACTGTTAAGTCCTTGGACTAATAATTTTAGACTATAAATCGGGACACAACAAATTTTAAACGATTAGGTCTACCATATAAATACCCTCAAATATCAAAACAAACACACCTTACAAGCGCAAACGATCAAAACCTCAACTTTCTCTCTTCGAATCAAATCCTAATCATCGAAGTTGTATTAAACGATTATCATTCTCAATTAGATTATTTCAAACAACACTAATAGGTATTAATCCATCCATTCTCATATATTGTTAGTTTTTCTAGTTTTTTTTGTTTGTAAACCCTAAATCGATGTAGTTTCTTACTCTATTTCACTTGATTTCTCTTCAAATGAAGAACACAGTGTACAAAAATGATTTCATAATGTATTTGATGTAATTTATTGTGTATTGAATGTAATATTATCTTCTTAAGTTTTGTTCTTAAGTTTATATCATACACTCTGTATATGTTGTGTTCTTAGCATTATATTTCTGATATCACTTGTTTATCATTGTATATTGACTGTTTTGTTTTGTATTCCATGTAATATATATTTTTGTGTCCTTAGATTTTATATAACCTTTTTCCTATTTTATCATGTATTTTATGTTCTCATATGTATAAATTTGTAGACATTGTGTATGGAGTGATGAAATCATATTATGTTGTTTGTTGTTGATACAAAAAATACAATATGCGTCTAGCTTCTACATTTGTTGCCCTGGTTTTAATTAAAAAAAACACACAGTTTGCATGTTCACTGTATTTACGTGGTCTCTAAATTTTATAGCTCCTATATCATTGTGGTCCGCGCCATCGGAAATTCTTAAGGAATGTGAATATACATGTGTTCTCTATATTTAATAGGTTATATATTATTGTGGTTTGCGCAAGCGACATTTGTTAAGGAATGTGAATATATACGACTCTCTATAATTAATAGCTCCTATATTATTGTGGTCCGCTTGAACGCCATATTTTTAGGACTATGAATGAATATGCGCTCTCTATATTTTCATAGATCATATATTATTGTGGTTCGCGCTAACGACATTTTTTGGGATTGTGAATGAATATATACGTGTTCTTTATATTTTCATAGATTCTATATTAATCGTGGTTGATTAGGCATAAATTCTTCCAATTTATCCTCGTAATTTAGAGACTTTTATTGCCCTAGGTAGTGTAATTTGTATTGATTTATCTCATATACTTGCTACTGACATCTTCCATCGAGTGCATCGAGTTTCGTGTATTTCTCATACATTTTGCAAATATTTTATGCAAGTGAAGAAAAGAGAAAATTCAAAATCAAAAGAGAAAGAAAATAATAAGAGTCAAGGGAAAAACAGTGATTTTACACCAGGAATCCGGACAAGGAACCTAAAGGAAAGTTGAAGACCTCATGTCCATAAGCACGTAGGAAGAAACATCATCCAAATCCGAATCCTGGGTAAAAAGTTATGAAACATTTAAGTTGAGAAGAAATCAAGGAAAAAAGGAAGAAAAATATAAAGTCACCGAACCGAACCGATGAAATCATCACCGAACCGGTTCGCCACACTGTCAGCACCAAACCGAATCAATGAATAAGAAGTAGAACCAGTTCCCCAAACTGGTATACACCGAGCTGGTTCACCCCAGTAACTAGACCGATTTTTAATTCTTTATTCCTCAAAAATAGAGTTGAGCATAGTGCAAACACTTAAAATAACGTGGTGTATTATTCTTTTGTCATACCAAACAATATGAGGTTTATTTTTAAGTGTTTTGAGAGGTTTTTTAAGCTAAGAACATTAGGATTCACCTTGTTCAACATTTTGTTCATCCTTTTGGATTAATTCAAGGCTCTTCTTCATTCCAAGTATTATTTTCTTCGTTGCTTTAAATTCTTTTCATATTTTCAGTTGGTGATTCATTATTTCTTAGTTAAAATTCTTCTTTGCATGTTTCATTACACTTTTCACATAATTGTGATTTTCATCGCCTGCAACTTTAAGATTTGTATTAAATCTCACGTAACCATGTCCGACTGGAATTCTAAGGGTTAAAATGCATGAACCCAACCCGGTGTGGTTTGCATGGATATAAAAGTAATTTCCTAAATTAAATAAATGATTGAATTGCGTTGATTAGTTATTACAATCGTTGTAGGACTTTAACCTCGTTTCCCCTAGGTAACCGGGGTGTTTAAGAGTGCGACGCAACCTAACTTATAACTGATAATGAGAGAGAGAGACACAGAGAGAGAGAGAGAGACAGAGAGAGAGAGAGAGAGAGAGATAAATTTCTTTCATGTATCCGTCGTTTCATATAAAGTGTGTGAGACGTTTGACCTTGTGTACATTTACTCACCTCCTCAGACACTAGAGATATACACTTACCCGATTCTCAGAGAGTTCGATTTAGAGAGAGATATCTAGTGAGAATTGAAGTCAAAACGTTGATTCTATAAAGGCGGTCTAAGAATTTCTCTGATGATACTTATGATTATTTCACACTAACACATGCTGAGTTTTAGGAAGGATTACGCTTTGGGTATTAAGTGAATTTATGCCTTACCTTGATAGTTAAATATGGTGTTCATTGACGTCCTTTTAAGTTAGGTCGTATATCTCTTCATCATCAAATAAGAGACTCCATTTAAATAAAATTTTGAATTTTGTGGGTACATTGACTGCAAACCCTCACGAGACAATACTCGTCTTGTAGGGCAACCGACATGTTGAACGACTTGTTGCACATGCTAAGTGCAATCACAAGTGCCTGTGAAAGTGGCAGACTTTTGGTCATTTATCTATTTTTCTCTCTATATTTGTTTGAGGACTAGCAATGTTCTGTTTGAGGGTGGTGTGATAAGTACCTAAAAGTGTCTATTTTATACCCTAAATATGTGCATTTTAGTCGCTCGATCTCAATAAAATTGGCCTTATGTTCATATTTTATTATTTAGCAGGTCAATCGCCAGTCGCGGTATCAAATTGTGCTAAATCGGCGTAATTGTGATAAAGTAGTGGTAAAAAGCATTTAATGAAGAAAATGAAAGAGGTCGTGAAGCCAGAAGTCCCTTTTAATCTTTCCCCGATGAATTCCAATGCCCTAAACCCAAGTCTCGTAGCCTAAACCTATCCCGAACCAAGCCCAGTACATCCCTAACCTGTCCTATAATTGCTCAGTATGTGTGGTATTATTATTTTTATTATTTTATTCAGGTTGTGTCATTTTTATTATTTAATTTTCGATTTTAGGGTCTTTATTTTTAGTATTTTATTATTTTTATCTTATGTAGATATTATAACTTGTGTGTCATCATGTCAGTGTATTTAGATGTGTTTTTAATATTTTCTTTATTCGATTTTTATTATTCTTTGTTTTATATTTTGAGTCTTTTTATACTTTATATGTGTGTGTTTATATTTTTATAAGATGTTCGTCGTAAATACATATATACATATTTTCTATTTTATATAATAAAGTACTTACACACTATTTCCATACACATAACTCACTCCCTACCCTACACCCCACATTCCATACACCTTAAACTCACCAAATCAACCCTCACACCCAACAGGGGCGAACCTAAGTGGTTTTGCCGCCCACCTTAATTTTTCAAAATTTCTTCCTGAGTATAGGATATTTTTTTTTATTTTTTTGGATCTTTGTGTAATGTTCCATAATAGAAGGTATTAATTTTTGGGGCACATAGAGAAATAATTCATTCTCTACTACAGGCGTTCGTTCTTCTACACAACACATGCACACGTTTTTTTAAACATTTTAACCTATACTAAAATCTCTTCTCTTCAACCTCACTCAACCGCTCTCTCCCTCTCCTTCCCCTACCCTCCCCTCCCCTCCCCCCTCCTCCTCCTCTCCTCTCCTCTCCGCCCCATAACACAATCCATCACATCTCTCCTCCTCTCTGCCTGCTCTTCGCCGCATCCACAAACCAGTAACAATGCCCCCCCAAGTCCAACCCAACTTCCAAGTTCAAACTCCAAGAATGTAGCGCATCTAAGACTTTGATCTGGGTAGGGCAGAGCATCTCTTCTCTTCAACTTCCAAGTTCCAAGCAGTCTAGAAGTAGAGCATCTGAGCAGGTTTAATTTTTTTTATAACATTCAATGAATTTTTTTTTCAATTCAATATTCAAGTTTCAAAACTAATAATTTTTTCAATATTCAGTGATAAATTAGTTTAACTGCTCAATTTTAAATGTTAATTAATAAATGCACAATGTTTAAATTACTAATTAATTTTTAGTTTACTTTTAATTGTTGTGCCTATATTTGTTTAAAATTTTGAAAATGTAGATTTGTTGGGTATTGATTTATTAGTATTTTAAAAATAAAAGTATTTATTACTTTTAATTGTTGTGCCTATATTTGTTTAATATTTTGTTATTATATTTTTAATATTCTTTGTTTTATATTTTATATTTTCATTTTTTAATTATGTGTCTTTTTATACTTTATATGTGCGTGTTTATATTTTTATAATACGTGCGTCGTAAATACATATATACATATTTTCTATTTTATATAGTAAAATACTTACACACACTATTTCCGTACACATAACTCACTCCCTAACCTACACCCCACATTCCATACACCTTAAACGCACTAAATCAACCCTCACACTCAACAGGGGCGGACCTAGGAGGTTATGAGGTTGTTCTGAGGGTGGGCGACCGAGATATAATATTGTTGGGTATTGATTTATTAGTATTTTAAAAATAAAAGTATTGATTATTTGTTATTGGGTTGTTGCCTATTCTGTGATTATATTACGTTTCTCATTTTTTTTGCTAATTTTAATTGTCGAAACAAAATTTGGAATAAAATTTCAAATTTAGGCCAATTATGTTGAATTTTTTTTCTTATTTAAAATTTAGGGTAATATTTATTGAGGGATTTTGAAAAAAGTCAAATAAAATGAGAGCAAAAAATGAGTGAATATAAATTAATTTTTTTAGAGTTAAGAAATTGCAAGTAAAGTAAAAATGTCCCTAAAAAAATCATCTCGGGGATCCCGCCCTAACCCCCCATCCGTTGTAAAAGGAAAATGTTAGAAAGACCCACTTCGTGGACATGCTACATTAAAAACTTATACCTATAAAAAATTGTACTTATTTACGGGTCCACAAAATGTGTCCACGAAGTGAATCTCCTTAGCATTACTCTTTGCAAACACATTTCGCGCCCGTAATAAAAATCTTGGGTCCGCCACTAACACCCAACAACCAAATGAGATTGTCTCTCCTCCATTACCATCATCTTCTTCACCCATCTTCTTTTCTCTCTCCAAACATCAAACCGTCGGTGGCCTGCCCAATTCGAATCCAACTACGAACCTACTCTCATGCCCACTTTGGCTCTGACCCAACTGCTCAAAACTAACAACCTGCCCGGCGACATCCTAAACCCGTCTTAAACCCGGAACCCTCTTCAATCCATCGAACCTCCATTTTCGGAGATCCTACCAAAAGACAAACTCAAATCTTCAACCCAGCCTCTACCCAAGCTTCCAAACCCAAAACCAAGACCCAATTCCATCTTCTCAACCCAAAACCCCATGAACCATAACTGCCCATAACCCGGCGACCTTATAAATCCAAGCAACGACCTCCAACTCCGGTCATTACCCTATATATAAAAATACTCTTAAAAATCAAGTAACCAAGAAAGTGGTAAGTTGGAACCCATATTGAACCATACCATACCATACCATACCACTGTGTGTGTGGTTACAATCTACGGGAGTCTTATAACTAACAACCGCTCTCCTAGGTCTACTGATAGTCGGCCTCGACATGAAAACCCACCGCCTCATAAATATTACATCTGGGCCTCCAACTATATCACCACTTTCTATCTGCCAAGGGTTACACGTTGGAATAACATAAGGCGTCAACATAAATATTAGGGGCAAATTGTAACAACCCAGGTTTTTGAGCGCCTATTTTATATTATTTCGCCCGATGGGATAATACTCTAAAATAGGGGAAGTTGGAGTAAATATTATTCCTGTGAGATTTAGGGATAATACTTACTATGTTTTGTCTATTTACCGTATGAGAAGGTAAATGGCATTAGACTGTGATATATTGCGTCGTTATATGTAAAACGACGGTTATGGCTCATGATTGAATTGAGGTACAATTAATAAAGTAAAATAAAATTTGGAATATAAAATTTTTCACACTTTCCCGAATGCCAAAATAGGGGGTGCGGTTGTTTTTAGAATAGTCGAGATAGTCAAAATAAGTGCCATGTTGTGTTTTTGGGTTTCGGGCACTTTCGACGCGTTTTGGCTCAATTATGCAGATACGAGTCATTTTAATGGTATATTAGCAATTAAAAGAGGGAAATTGTGTTCTAAGACCCGTTTAGGTCCCCCACCCCTTTTATTTCTTCATTTTGTGAGAGAATCCAAAGGAGAGAAAGAGACAGGAAAGAGAGCTTGGGAGAAATGGGAGAAAGGAGATAAAATGGAGATTTGAGGCCGAAATCCGTTGCTACCGGAGTTGAATCCGAGACTACAAACTCGAGGCAAGTTTCTTACTTGCAAGATGTTGATTTAATGTGATAAATTGCATGTTTAGTTATGTTTTGGAGATTTAAACCGTATATTGGTTTTTGTTGATTTTGATGATTAAACCCTTAATTCTTAGTTTTAATTTGATTTGAGGATAAATTAGTAATTAGTAATGGTGTAGAAATGATTTGGGTTGAATTGTTGTTGTTGATGTTGGGAAAAATCAAGGGTTTGAGGGTTTTAGGATTTTGGGGTTCAAACAACCCGTAACCCATACTTGGAAATTCTGCAGGATCGAATCGATTCGCCCCTAGCGAATCGATTCGGCAATAGGGAAAGTTACAGGTCTGAATAGGGCGAATCGATTCGGACCTACCGAATCGATTCGGGGTTATGCAGAATGCCAGATTCTTCTTGACCGAATCGATTCAGACCTACCGAATCGATTCGCTTTTGGGGACCGAATCGATTCTGACAGAGCGAATCGATTGGGAAGTCCTGCATTTTGGGATGTTTTTCTAGTTTAGTTTTGGTTCTTTTCTTTTAGGCTCGTAGTTTAGAAACCTTCCTTTGGGAAGTAATTAAGAGTCCTAGAGGGTGGTTTTGGGTAGACTAATGCCCTATGATTAATTGGGATATTTAGGCTTACCCCGAGGGCTAGTTTGTGTAGGTTGATATCCGAATGATTTAGGAGATTAACCCAGAGATAAATTGGAGATAAAATGTTAAGGTTGAGACAATTGGGAGACTCTCCTTGAGGTAGATTCATTTTAATGGTTTAAAATATTATATTGAAGTCTTAGAGACTAATTTGGTGTTTATGGCACTTCGGGTCTTAAGTCATTAATAAAATATGACATTAAGAATGAGAAATGCATAAAGATAAAATGTGGTACTAATAAATAAGTACAAATGATTTTGACAATGTAAAATTGGATGTTTTGAAAAGGAAAAAGTAATGGTTTTCATAAATGTTAATGGATGGATACACACCTCTCTAAATCGCTATCTTAAGGGAAGTTCGCGCGTTGTGGTGAAGCCCCCTGACAAATTAACGCAGGGTGGATATAGTCCCTAGGCCATGTGAGCGTTTGTGTTGTATATTTTCTGCGATGGGTAGGAGATTTCGGGTGTGGTCTTGACTATCCCGCAGGCACATGGATGCTTCCCGACGTTTCGATAGGATCCCAGGTTGTCTAAATGATAGGCACTGGAAGATGATAGCCATTTAGGGGCGCGCACAGTGGGAAAACCCGGACGGGCGGTCTTAGAATTGTTATATATATATATGATTATACCTATTCTAAATCAAGTTGGACTTGATGTATGATGGTGCCATAAAGAGCACAATGAAAATGCCATAAAGAGCATAAGAAAGTGCCATAAAGAGCACGATGAAAATGCCACAAAGAGCATATGATGATAATTATATTCCTGATAAGGAAGGTATTTTACAACATTTATAGTTGAAATGAAATGCCACAAAGAGCATAAAAAAAACTATGATTATATTTCCTGATAAGGAATGTGATTATGAAATGAAATTGTAAACGATGAAATTTATTGGTAAATATTTGATAAAATGTTGTACCATTTAAATATTCCTAAAGAATAAATGGGAATTTTGTTTTGATGGTGAATGGATATAATTATATATGCTTGAGTAGATGTAGATGAGACCTCTCACGTATATATTATATACATAATATTGTGCTAAGGGTCTAATGTATCTCGATGATCAACCTTGCCTAGTAGTAGTGTATCAGGGGGGTTCCTTGTTTGGATTTCGCTTTTCGTGACACTCCACGCACGAATAAGGGCATAGTGTTGTGACTGGGGAGAAATTTTCCTTTATTACTTGAATTAATTAGGACAGGGTCTAATGTATCTCGACGATTAACCTTGCCTAGTAGTAGTGTATCGAGGGGTTCCTTGTTTGGATTTCACTTTACGAGACACCCCACGCATAGTGTTGAGACTGGGGAGAAGTTAGCCTTCTGTTCTTTCTTTAACCTGAGCATCATTTATATTACGCGAGGTTACTTTTAGACTGAGAGGTGAGAAATATTATTGTTATATGCGAGAGAATTACGCACTTAACTGTCATGTATTTTATTCACATGGGTATCATATCGAACCGGGGCCTGACCCGTATCTATATGTCTTTGTTTCTGCACATATTATTGCCGTTACAGGTGCTCTACGGCGTGGACACCCGAATTTACATTTCCATTCCGGTTGTCATGGAGCTACAGCATATTGCGGATGTTGTAGGTTATTGGTATTAGACGCTTCTTTCCATTGTACTTTAGTTAAGTTTAGTTTATTTATTCGGGCGTGTTTGCCCAAGCGTTGCACTCATTTACTATATTGTAAATATTGAAATGTAATATTCAGTGTAAGTATTTGTATTAGTCTGTGCACCGATAGCTTATTCGGTGATTATTTATGGAATAGTCATTTTTCATTATCGATTTTTGATATCCACCGTTTTCGCAAATGGGATTGTCTAAGTGTTTTCTTTTATTTATAAAATTTTCTTTTATTGACAATCCGTTTTCTAAAATGATTGGTGGTTATCTCGTACTATTATTTTAATCGACAGTGATGCTGAGAATGGATCATCTATGATTCTTGTGATTATTAGAGTATTGGGCTGGCCACCTATTATTTTAGTAGGCGGGTTGTCACAGATGGTATCATAGCATTAGGTTCTAGAGTCCTTGGGAATGTGTGCGGATGTATTTTGCTTTCAGCGTTATTTCTGATTTGATATAGAACCCTAAGATTAAGATCATTGATTTCTTTGGTGATAACTCGTTCTCCTGCTATGATATGAGAACCCCAAAAATCTTTTGCGTGTTCGTGTGAGACTGGTAAGTCGTCAGATGAAGGGCATCATGGAAGGACGTTATGAAGGCGTTATGAGAATGGATTTTAAGAGCTGCGAACTGTAGTCGGGGATGAGGACTGCTTTAGAGGTCACTTCCCTTGTAGCATTATCTTATATTGCTACCGTGACTACTAAGTACAGTGGTTATAGTTTTCCAAGTACCGTTGAGTTTGGGACTCCAAGTGATATTAAATTGAAGATAAGAGGTCCTTAGTGAGGACCACCTGTTGAAGTTAGGTTAGATAGAGGAGGTGTAATCTCGTTTGGTAAGAATATAAGGCCCGAGAGTTTGGCCTAGAGTGGGGCATATAAGTGCCCAGGTGTGAAGATTGGAAGGAAAATCTTCCACCCATTTGGAGTAAGGTTAAAATGGCAGAATAGGTAGTCGCCTTATATTGATGGAGTAGGAGGTTTTGGCTCATAGGGAAACTCGTTAGAAATTTTTGATGACAAGTTTCTCTATGGTGCTGGGAATGATGAGAAAATAAATTCTCAAGTATTCATGCGAGGTTCGGGTAAAGACCGACAGTGAATTAAGGGTGTCACGATTTGGGAAATCGTGCACCAAAATAAGATTGGTATGAAGAGGAAGGAGACCTTTGATAGAAAGATCGGCTCACAAGTAAGTGTTGTTAACACTTTAGGAGAAGCGGTGTTCATGAGACCCCATCGGTGGACATCCACCCGGGGAAGACTCGTTGAACTAAGGTCGGGGAGGCTAGTAGAATGTTCCCTTTATAGGAGAAGTTAAGGGAACTATGCGAGAAATCGCTAGAGTAGCTAGAGATAGAAGTTGTTTATGTCGGTTCAGACTAGAATTATACGTCTAGGAACCTTCTAGTAATGGCCAAAGAGATTGGCAAGTATGTCGGCGGGAATTTTCACCGTAGTTGAAGGTGGGATGTTCCTTATGTTAAAATGGAATAGTATTATATTTACCCTAGATTCGGGTGTGTATATTGAGCTTGTGGTAGTATATCTATATAGCTTCCATTATAGGGAAGCTCTATCTTTTCTTTCACTCGTTATGGGGAGAGTGGTGATATGTGTGGTATGTGTTGCTTGTATTATATGTAATATACGAGTAGAGATATTCTTCGATTGGTTGGTGTGATAGCAAGTGAATAAATCGTGGGTCTATCATATTTCTAGTTCTAGGGAGGACTAGTTGTTCTATAATATCTCTCCTGGATACAGGTTGAGACTTTATGGAGGTGGTTTACAGTATGTAGATAGTTTTCATTTTCATTTTATTTTGCTTTGTTTGTTTTGTTTTATTATTTGCTTGCTTTGCTTGTGTATGCTATTGCCTTATCTCCACGACCAACAAGTTAAGAGGATTGTGTGGAGGGGTTCCTTGTTTGGATTTCGCTTTTGCGAGATGCTCCACGCATGAACCCTAACGAAGTTGGAAGTGGAAAGATGTGCATTTTTTCCTTTCTTTTCTTTCTTTCCTTTCTTTATGTTGGTTAAGTGCTAGGTTGGAAAGTTTAGCCAAGAATCACGTACATGAGTGATTAGAGGGCTAAGTTAAAGTGCGTGATATGAGCACTGTGATAGTTTTTCCTCTGATAGATGTGGGGAAGACTAAGATATGAAAGTCGAATTTAGACTTAAGATTATGCCTTAATGGGAAGGTCATCTATAAAAGATGTATGTATGTATATTGGGATAAGGTAATTGTAGCGTCTTACAGAAAGTAAGCGCTCGATCAGTTAAATTTTTTATTTTTCTGTTGAATTGGTAAGACTTAGAGTTAGGGTTTTTAGCAATCCCGATCATGTGTCTTCGACCGTTACTTCTCGACGACCGACGATGCGAGGTAGTAGTGTAACGGGAGGGTTCCTTGTTTGGGTTTCGCCTCGGCGAGACGTCCCATGCATGAAACTGAGCTAATGTCGGGAGTTGGGAAAGGTCTTGGGCACTAGGGATCTAGTTAGGATTTTACGTATATGACTAGACTAGGATAGATAGATTGACTTTAGGATTATAAGGATGTAAGGCCTTTAGGGCATGTAATGTCGTTTTAGGAAGGTGATAGGGAGTTGACCACAATAGGGTTGTGGGTTAACTCTAAGTGGGATTTGGTACCTAGAACGACGAAGAGGTTTAGGATCTTGAGTGATTCGAAATGTTAGGCCGTAGAAGGAGGGGCCTTTCTTAGATAGAGCATTATGTCGGTAACCTATCTTTAGAGGAGTTGAAGTACGAACTGACTTTTACTCCTGCACTCGTGCTGTTAAGATCGGGAGTGGATTTGATAAACGAGTCCTTGCCAGGAACGAGAAGTATTAATGCTGGCGCATGAACCCATTGTTTATGCGTCTCACAGACTTAAATTTGGTGAGAAATATTAATTCCCCGCTCGATTTAGAGCTCGTAGCGGTAGTATTAGCCTTAAGGAACAAAGGCACTACTTCCTGGGCAGGGATTTGGTCTTTTCACGAGCAAGAAGCTGAAGTTTGTGAGGGACTATCGATGGAATACTCCCCTTTCGCTAAGGAAATGCGTATGGGTTAGTAAATGCTCCGAGTACAGAACCGTCGGAGAGATTAGGTAGGCACGTATTTCCAAGTAGAACGAGATTCACCGAGGGGACGCTATAGTAAGAGCACTTGTGTCCGTGATTGACCGACTCACCTACTAGTGTGAAGAGACTAGTGGTGGGACGAGGAAGGACAGAAATAATAGTTTGTAGGGATTGAAATCTCCGTACAATTGTTCGGATCATTTCTTGTAAGTAGAGTACCGGGATGTACAAGTATCTCCTTTCGTAGTAGAAAGGTAGGATCGATAGTTCTAGAGGAACGATTAGGTGCTATGTTAGAACAAGAAAAAGGTAGACTAAGATCGAATTATGATGACCTTAGTTCGAGCAAAATAGGAATGCCACTTTTTAACCAGGGGTTTACTAGGAATGATAGAACGGTAGTTTATAGTGGTATACCCATATGTGGTTATACTATATGCCTGAATTTTGAGGGCAAAATTCCCTTCTAAGGGGGGGAGTATGTAACTACCCAGGTTTTTGAGCGTCTATTTTATATTATTTCGCCCGATGGGCTAATACTCTAAAATAGGGGAAGTTGGAGTAAATATTATTCCCTTGAGATTTAGGGATAATACTTACTATGTTTTGTCTATTTACCGTATGAGAAGGTAAATGGCATTATATTGTGATATATTGCGTCGTTATATGTAAAACGACGGTTATGGCTCACGATTGAATTGAGGTATAATTAATAAAGTAAAATAAAATTTGGAACATAAAATTGTTCACACTTTACCGAATGCCAAAATAGAGGGTGCGGTTGTTTTTAGAATAGTCGAAATAGTCGAAATAAGTGCCATGTTGTGTTTTTGGGTTTCGGGCACTTTCGACACGTTTTGGCTCAATTATGCAGATATGAGTCATTTTAATGGTGTATTGGAAATTAAAAGAGGGAAATTGTGTTTTAAGACCCGTTTAAGTCCCCCCACCCCTTTTCTTTCTTCATTTTGTGAGAGAAGCCAAAGGAGAGAAAGAGAGGAAAGAGAGCTTGGGAGAAATGGGAGAAAGGAGAGAAAATGGAGATTTGAGGTTGAAATCCGTTGCTACTGGAGTTGAATCCGAGACTACAAACTCGAGGCAAGTTTCTTACTTGTTAGATGTTGATTTAATGTGATAAATTGCATGTTTAGTTAAGTTTTGGAGATTTAAACCATATATTGGTTTTTGTTGATTTTGATGATTAAACCCTTAATTCTTAGTTTTAATTTGATTTGAGGATAAATTAGTAGTTAGTAATGGTGTAGAAATGATTTGGGTTGAATTGTTGTTGTTGATGTTGGGCAAAATCAAGGGTTTGAGGGTTTTGGTATTTTAGGGTTCAAACAACCCGTAACCCATACTTGGAAATTCTGCAGGATCGAATCGATTCGTCCCTAGCGAATCGATTCGGCAATAGGTAAAGTTACAGGTCTGAATAGGGAGAATCGATTCGGACCTACCGAATTGATTCAGGTTTATGCAGAATGCCAGGGTCTTCTTGACCGAATCGATTCGGACCTACAGAATCGATTCGCTTTTGGGGACCGAATCGATTCGGACAGGGCGAATCGATTCGGAAGTTCTGCATTTTGGGATGTTTTTCTAGTTGAGTTTTGGTTCTTTTCTTTTATGCTCGGAGTTTAGAAACCTTCCTTTGGGAAGTAATTAAGAGTCCTAGAGGGTGGTTTTGGGTAGACTAATGCCCTAGGATTAAATGGGATATTTAGGCTTACCCCGAGGGCTAGTTTGCGTAGGTTGATATCCGAATGATTTAGGAGATTGACCTAGAGATAAATTGGAGATAAAATGTTAAGGTTGAGACAATTGTGAGACTCTCCTTGAGGGAGATTCATTTTAATGGTTTAAAATATTATATTGAAGTCTTAGAGACTAATTTGGGGTTTATGGCACTTCGGGTCTTAAGTCATTAATAAAATATGACATTAAGAATGAGAAATGCATAAAGATAAAATGTGGTACTAATAAATAAGTACAAATGATTTTGACAATGTAAAATTGGATGTTTTGAAAAGGAAAAAGTAATGGTTTTCATAAATGTTAATGGATGGATACACACCTCTCTAAATCGCTATCTTAAGGGAAGTTCGCGCGTTGTGGTGAAGCCCCCTCACAAATTAACGCAGGGTGGATATAGTCCCTAGGCCATGTAAGCGTTTGTGTTGTATATTTTCTGCGATGGGTAGGAGATTCCGGGTGTGGTCTTAACTATCCCGCAGGCACATGGACGCTTCCCGACGTTTCGATAGGATCCCAGGTTGTCTAAATGATAGGCCCTGGAAGATAATAGCCATTTAGGGGTGCGCACAGTGGGAAAACCCGGACGGGCAGTCTTAGAATCATTATATATATATATATATATGATTATAACTATTCTAAATCAAGTTGGACTTGATGTATGATGGTGCCATAAAGAGCACAATGAAAATGCCATAAAGAGCATGAGAAAGTGTCATAAAGAGCACGATGAAAATGCCACAAAGAGCATATGATGATAATTGATAAGGAAGATATTTTACACCATGTATAGTTGAAATGAAATGCCACAAAGAGCATAAAAAAAACTATGATTATATTTCCTGATAAGGAATGTGATTATGAAATGAAATTGTATACGATGAAATTTATTGGTAAACATTTGATAAAATGTTGTACCATTTATATATTCCTAAAGAACAAATGGGAATTTTGTTTTGATGGTGAATGGATACAATTATATATCCTTGAGTAGTTGTAGATGAGACCTCTCACATATATATTATATACATAATATTGTGCTAAGGGTCTAATGTATCTCGACGATCAACCTTGCCTAGTAGTAGTGTATCGGGGGGGGGGGGGGGGGGTTCCTTGTTTGGATTTCTCTTTGCGAGACACCCCACGCACGAATAAGGGCATAGTGTTGTGACTGGAGAGAAATTTTCCTTTAGTACTTGAATTAATTAGGACAGGGTCTAATGTATCTCGACGATCAACCTCACCTAGTAGTAGTGTATCGGGGGGGGGGGTTCCTTGTTTGGATTTCGCTTTGCGAGACACCCCACGCACGAATAAGGGCATAGTGTTGAGACTGGGGAGAAGTTAGCCTTCTGTTCTTTCTTTATCATGAGCATCATTTATATTACGCTAGGTTGCGTTTAGACTGAGAGATGAGAAATATTATTGTTATATGCCAGAGAATTACGCACTTAACTGTCATGTATTTTATTCACATGGGAATCATATCAAACCGGGCCCTGAACCGTATCTACATGTCTTTGTTTCTGCACATATTATTGCTGTTACAGGTGCTTTACCGCATGGAAACCCGTATTTACATTTCCATTCTGATTGTCATGGAGCTACATCATAGTACGGATGTTGTAGGTTATTGGTATTAGACGCTTCTTTCCATCGTACTTTAGTTAAGTTCAGTTTATTTATTTGGGCGTGTTTGCTCAAGCGTTGCGCTCATTTACTATATTGTAAATATTGAAATGTAATACTCGGTGTAACTATTTGTATTAGTCTGTGCACCGACAGCTTATTCAGTGATAATTTATGGAATAGTCGTTTTTCATTATCGATTTTTGATATCCACCGTTTTCGCAAATGGGATTGTCTAAGTGTTTTCTTTTATTTACAAAATTTTCTTTTATTGATAATCCGTTTTCTAAAATGATTTGTGGTTATCTCGTACTATTATTTTAATCGACAGTGATGCTGAGAATGGACCATCTATGATTCCTGTGATTATTAGAGTCTTGGGCTGACCACCTATTATTTTAGTAGGCGGGTTGTCACACAAATCACTGCACGTATTCCATTCATTCATAAATATTACTAGCTGTCGAGGTGAAGGAACCAATTGGAGACAAAGGGGAGATGGTGCAACAACTATGTGTAATAAATCGTGGCTATCAATGTTCACCTTACATGGATACAAAATCTCACAAGAATATCAATTTTCATCCTACGTGGATACCCTACATGAGTTGGACTTATGGAGATTACTTCTTGTCCAATTTTATTCCCAGGATAAATCAAAGGTTATGAATGAAAACGTTCACTCTTTCCCTAAAAAAATATTATTTTATAAATTATTTTATTATTTTTTATAAATTACGTACAATATTTTTTAAAATAAAAAACAGTTTTTTATTTTTTAAATTTTTTTTTTTTAATTTTAAAAAAATTATTCTAACTGTTTTATAAAAAAAAAGTTGTTTTTTCAACAAAAATAAATCCTGTTAACCATGAACATAAACTTGTTTACACTGTTAAATAATGTTTTTAATTGTTTAAAAACAATTTTTAATAAGAAACGGTTTTTAAAGGGGTTTTTATACATAAAAGAAATGGTTTATTAACTTTTGAACTAAAAAAATGTTTTAAAATAACCTATTTTAACTTTTGTTAGGAGCTTTAAGAAATTAAGAAATTGGTTTAAAGTTAAAAAAAACATCTTAATTATTTAATATAAAAATATTCAATTAATATGAAAAATACCACTTGGCATCTCAATTCCCTTCCAACATATCTATCATGTGTAAGCTTTGCTCGGAGGCTTTTCTCATTCTTCATGTCCCTTTGGTTTCTCCACCTGTTTGTTTCCTTTTCAATTTTTTTACCAAATTACGTACAATATATTTTCAAATAACTTATGCAAAGTACTTTTTAAACTACGTACCGTATTTTTAACCACGTATACATAATTATTTTATTATTTTCATAAATTATATGCAATATTTTTTAAAATAAAAAACAGTTTTTTATTTTTTAACATTTTTTATTTTTAACATTTTTAACATCCCACAAAATGCCACGTGGCACCACAATTTTTCATTAAACTTTGTTATGCAGTAATTATATCTCTCCTCTTTAGTTCATCTCTCTTCCAGTTCTTCTTCCTTATTCACTCTTCAAATACAACCCTTTTGTTTTCTAAATTGTTTCATCTGCAATAAAATTACACCCTTTCATTTCTTTAGTAACAAACCCTTTATCTCCATCTGTTGAAGTCCAAAGGACCATTTATGATCTTCCACCTTATAAATCATTCACCTATAAACGTTAAACAACGCCCCTACACCCTTTCATTTCTTTTATAACAAACCCTTTATCTCCCTTTGTTGAAGTCGAAAGGACCATTTCTGTTCTACCACCTTATAAATCATCCACCCATCAATGTAAAACAACACCCCTATTTTTTAAAATGTGGTGCGTTCAAGAGACAAACGATTTCTATTGTCGGTAAATTCTCCGATTGAAAATGGAAGCAACTAAGGACCCACCGGTGATTATTGTGGAAGGTGAGTTTACACGGGTCTGATGTGTGGTTATTTATAACATTTTTAGATGCCGCAACCAGTTGTGATAGTTAAGGTGGCTAAAGGATGGTTTGAATTGGGTTTAGGACCCATGTTATTTATAACATGGGTCAGTCAGAGCTTTGTTTTGGAGAGCTTGGGTCTGATTATCGTCGGGATCGAGTTTCCGCCTTTGAAGGTGGTCGGTAGGAGATAGATTTGGTTAGAGGATGATTGAAATCGGTTTTGGGGTCAGCGGTGTGGGTTTTGATTTGGTCTGTAGGTGTTGGATTTTGTACTCAACCATTCTCCATTTTTTTTATCAAATGCTCCACGTGAGCATCATTTATGTATATATAAAAATAAGTCATTCCATATAGTTCATTATTAGGATTTTATTTTCAAATTTTCTTTAAAAAATATGTAATAATATTGCGAAGGTGATTGTTAGTTGAAATACTCTATTTTTTTTAATGATGTAGGGAAAATATATATAATACTTATTTTTTTTAATGATGTAGGGAAAATATATATAATACTTTATTTTAATGGTTTTAAAATTGGCGTTTCAATGCTGACTTTGAGTATTTCAAAATATATGCTTGATTTGGTTTTAAGTGTTTTGGATTTTTAGATCTAGGTATATACAAGAATGAGTTTCGATTATTCAGTTTTTTTGTCTTTAATTTAATCTCTTAAGATTTGTGGAGCTTCACTCCCATTTATTTTTGAAAATATATTAAGTTTCATATCCATCTCAAACCTCCCATAACTGCTATGTGAATACCCTGCTCTTTTTTCCCCGAGAATACACTTATCCCATATATGTTACAATACGACCAATAATAAAAAAAATAAAGACATGAGAGTGGATAGAAATGAATCTTTAAAAATAAGACTAAATTCTTAAGATCCCTTAATTATTTGTGACATTATTATTTTCACCAAAATACCCTCAAATGTGATAATGTTCACAGTCCAATGTTTTCGGGTAAAAAGAAAAATATGAGGTTCATTTTAAGTTTGTGCCCATGTTAGTTATTGACTATGGATCTCTTTTTAATTAACAATTTACTATGCTTTTTTATGGCACCCTATGCACATTTTTATCTTTTTGAACATTCTTAATATCGTTTGCCTTTATTTGCATTAATAATCCAATTTTTGTCTTAGTGCTATATATGTTTCAAAAAGAAAAAAAAAAGTTCTTGAGTTGCCAAAGTATATATAATATGTACTATGTTTGACTATATATATAATCGAAGGCGCTATTTGAGATTGAATATTTCTGCAAATTTTCAAGTATACATGAAATATTATACTCATTTTACAAGAAAATAGTTGATATAGCAGTTGAAGTTAAACAAACCTGCTTTTGAGTTCTTTTTATTTTTTACTTTTTTTACCACGAAATGGTCGTACAATTTAATTTGTTATCATAATTCGTTCATGATAATCAGTTAAAGACTAATAAGGATTGAGGGAGTATAGTACTGAGGTGTGCTTAATTTCATTGAATGAAATTGAATCTTTTGGGCTCATTTTCATTTAGTTAATGTTCTATTTATTTTTTTGTCATTTTTTAATATCATAATATGTGTAATCACTTAAGTTAGGAACTAAATAAATATGTTAATATCAAATATATATATATATATATATATATATATATATATATATATATATATATATATATATATATATATATATATATATATATATATGTATCATACGCGCATCGCGCAGGCTTACAACTAGTGTTATATATAACACAAGAGATCAATATAATAAAAAGAAAGAGGATTGCCTCCTTGCCACTCGTAATAATAAATTTTCGTATTTCTTTGTTATGTTCCTTTTCCTCACTCAAAACAGGTAAGTACATGTCAATTTCATGTACTGCATCTTCATTGTTCATCAAATAGTTGAATTTAAAATTTTTAAAATCAACAGAGTTGGTTCTTATTTTGTTTGTTTTTGGTCCTTTACTACTGATTAGAATGTTTTATGCTTGTTCTTCGTTGTAATTTATATGTATGAATGAATAAGCTTAACTTCTTATTAGGTCTATAAAAATATAGAAATTATAGATTAGTTATCAATTATTAAAGGATGAAATACCAAAAAGTCCCTCAAACATTTTTAAGGCACATTTAGTCCAACCCTTTTATTTTTTACCAAAAAGTCCCTTATTCTCTTATCTTTAAAGGTCCGCGCTAGAAGCATGGTAAAACTTTTTTGGCTTGGTGAAGAACTTTTTGGCGCAAAATAAAAAGGCTTCGAATAAACGTGTATTAAAAAAGTTCGAGGAACTATTTGCGTACATGCGCGTGTGTATTTGATATTAGATTTAATGTTATATAATATTTTAATCCCTTATCAAACTTTAATTTTGACATGTGTGTAACAAATATGATGGGAATATTTTTAAATATGACAAAAATTATAATACGACAATCCCTTGTTATATAACGCTGCCTTAATATGACACTATGGACTTCACATTATTCTACAATAAATTTTATGACCTCAACTACAAATTTATGGGGGTGATTATTCGTGTTCAAATTTTGGAATTTATTACTAATGCCCTTAATCAAATTATTGTTTGTAAATATGCCTCATACATAAACTTCTCACGTTGGTTACACGTGCAATGCGTGTGTGCATCAATTAGTCCGTGAATAGCTATTATTTATGTGACCTTTGTAATTTCTCCCTAGATATCTAGCATCCAAGATGTAATTCCCGTCTTAGTTGTCATTTTCTAAATGTTAAATACAATTAAATTTGCCACAATGTTTTGTAACTCTAAAGCTTATGAACAAACCCAATCCAAACTTATATGTTGTTTCATCCCCTCTCTCCTTCATCTAATTCCTTTTTTTTCAAGAATGGATTATGACCAACTTACCTTTTCAGGGATGGAGAATCAATATGACTTTGATTGGTTATATTTAGAAGAAAAGTCCCAAGGGTAATCTCATACTTACTAAAGCTCTTTAGTTTTGTCTCCATTCTGTACAAACTAACCTTATATGTTGTGTACATTCTTTAGTTTTGTCTCCATTCTGTACAAACTAACCTTATATGTTGTGTACATTTTTTCTTTTGTACAGAAAATTGAAGGAGTACTCAAGAGTCGCTAATAACTTGGATTATAGTCCTTTCGGTGATCCTTTCAACTTTGATCAATACCTATTTCCACAAAAAAATAATCAAATTCCCTTTGATTATGATCAACATCAATTTTCACAACTAAATCATCAAATTCCCGTTGATTATGATCAATACAAATTTTTGCAACAAAATAATCAAAATCAGTACCAATTTTCACAACAAGACAATTTCATTCCCCAATTGGAATTCAGTGATTTCGAGAATATCGGTACGGGTTATTTGCGTAGCTTGTGGGATGACGATTTTTCATCTATTAGTCAAGACCTTATTCTTGATACCAAGCAAGAACTGTTGATGGATACTGAAATTTTGGGCTATTTTACTGATGAAGGAACTTATATGATTGATCCTCAAAACTATATTATTTCAAACACAAACGAAAATCAAAGTCGACAAAACAAAAGATCGAGAATGTCTCCATTAGAACTGCATGAGATCCAAAAGTATTTTAATGTTCCAATAACTCAAGCAGCCAAAGAATTGAAGGTGGGGTCGACCACGTTGAAGAAAAGATGTAGAAAGCTGAATATTATGAGGTGGCCTTATAGGAAGATCAAGAGTATGAAGTCTCTCATTGATAATGTTAAGGTATTATCATGCCTGCATGTTAAGATTCTTTCGAAATGTCATTAGATACATTATTATTTTTCATTCATCTCCTTTCTCTATAATAAAAGTTTACCGAATATATGTTTTTGGAAGTCATTTTAATTTATTGTGTTTTTTTTACTTTACCCTCCCCCCCCCCCCCCCCCCCAAGAAATGTAGCAATGACATAACCATCCGCTTTTTAGCAAAATAGACATAAACATCGTATGCATAAGGTACAAGAAATTCAATACACATGTGGGTGGTCAAGTCTAATCTATGAAAAATAGAGGGGTAATATCTAATTATAGCATTATTATACGACATGTTTTATTAGTATAATTATTTTGTTTTAAATTGCAATTTTAGGAGATGGGATTAACCAACGAGGTAGAGATGCTAGAAGAGAACAAAAGAATGATGGAGAAGCTACCCGATTTTGGAATGAGAGAGAAAATAAAAAAACTCAGGCAAGCTTGCTTCAAGGTCAACTGCAAAAAGAGAAGGCTCCTTGCTGACTATTGATACTGTTTCTTCTCTAATGGCTTGGTAATTTGGGTTTATATTTGGTTTTGAACTTTGTAAAGTTATTTCTAGTTTTATTTTTGCACTTTAATAACCTTTTGGAATCTTGTTTTCTTAGATATTGTAGTGCCTAAAGCATTACAACCAAATATAAGTTTAAATAAAGTACGGTTTTAATTTTATTTTTACGTGCCTTAAAGTGAATTTATGTGCCTTGTCATGGAAGTTATTAAATTAACCTTGAATCGAGCTTCTTTCTTACTGCAAAATCAATCATTATGTAATGAGAAACATTGATGCATATGAGATTCTTATATATATATATATATTTGACAAGATAAGAAAAAATTTATAACATAAATTATGTTAAAAAAAATAAAACAAAAATTTTCAATAGTCTATATAAAGTAACATATACGTTAAATCATTACTTTAGCAAAACAGTGTAAATTCCAAATAAATCATTCAATATGTATTGTATGTAAAATACGGTAAGCTGGATCATCCAAGATTATAGCTTCTCTGTCTTATATATTAGAATCATTACATTAGTAAAACATCGGTAAGTTATAAATAAACCATTCAATATATATTATATCTATAGGTAACTGTAAAATACGTCCAGCAGGATCATCAAAGATTAAAGCATCTCTGGCTTATATAGGAATTGACATCAATGTTACCCAATTAAAGACCATGCTCACACTGTGGGGAGAAAATTCTAAAATATAATAATAAGGAACATAACTGTTAAGTCCAAACAAAAACACACAAAAAAAATTCACTCTTACCATTTTTTATACGATTTCTTTTACAAATTGGTGTGGTAAGTGATATTAGAACTTTTTATTTTTAAAGTCTTAAGCAGTCGGGCAAATTTTGTATTTTTATTTTTTATTTTCATAGATTTGATTAAATTACAACATTACTATTTTTCTTAATGCATGAATATGACTTGCATGACAAGAAATGTCTTTATGTGTTGTTATGTATGTTAATATATACGTTTGTAACTCATTACAACATAATTAGAATTTGATTTTTTATATACGTCTGTTCATTATATATATAAATATATATACACTCGTGTTAGCATTAAAGACCTTTGTAAAATGCATCCATCTATTCATCTCCCTTTAATTTATATTCTAACAATCTTTTGTACGAAATCCTATTTATCTCCCCATAAATTTATACCCTTTATTCCCTTGTCTCTCTCTCATATTTATACAATATTTATGATACAAATAGTTTCTCTTGGCTTTTATAGTATTGGCAAATATCGTATTTGTATATCTTCTTTTGTATTTGTTCACCAACATTTCATGCAAAGTTTAGCAAAAACTAAATAAATATTTGTAAATAACAATTTGTCAAATTTATCACAAATAAGTGTATGAAATTTCAACCTCTGTCAAATCATATAATAAAAACTTCAATGCAACTTCTTCTGTTATTCAAACAAAAACAAAAAAATACATATTTTTAATTGAGCAAAATATATAAATTGTTTGTATAAATCAATGTGACAAGTGACACAGCCATAAACCTTCTTTTGCATTTTTAGACTATATAAAAATAATTTTTTTGGTTATCAAATATGTATATGGGTGGATGTTCACTTTTATCTAGCATATGAATGAAAAATTATTTAAAGATACCTGAATTCATACTATAAATAAAGAAAATACAAGTATGGATATACTAATTGAATGAAACATTTGCTCTCTCTCTAAAAAAAATCCTTTGTTTTTCACAACATGTTATAACACAAGAGCTTAATATAATAAAAAGAAAGAGGATTGCCTCCTCGCCATGGATAACAACAAGTGATGGTAATTTTTGGTTCTTTTCTTTTCTTCACTGAAGACAAATAAGTGCAAGATTGTTACCTTTTCTACTGTCAATTTCATAGACTACATCTTCGTTGTCCCTCACATATTTGAATTTGAAATTTTAAAAGTCAGCATAGTTGATGCTTATTTTGTTCCTCTCTATTTATAAAGCGTCAATTGTTTTCTTTTGGTCCTTTGATACATATTAGCAGGGCTGATCCCGAGATTTTAGCGTCAAGGCGAATTCTTGAACTAGGATCCATATTAAACAAGAGGTTTTTAATTAATTTATAACTTATGGGTTTTTTAATCAAAAAGATGCCGACTTGATTTTAAGTAGTTTACAAGTTTAAATTTTATCCCTTCAGTTTTTAATAAAATATTTGTGTGACAATTGAAAAATGACGCTATAAATTTAAATACACAGATAAAATTTTGGGGTGCCTAAAATGTGTTGAATATCAGGGCCGAGGCGACCGCCTCCCTGGCGTCCCCTCAAAACCTTCTCTAAATATTAGAAAGTTTTATACTTCTTCTTCATTGTAGTTTATATATAAGAATGAATCTGCTTAGCTTCTGATCAGGTCTATAAAAATATGAGAATTATTAATTAGTAATCAATAATTAAACTACATCCTATAATATTACCTTTTCTTTTCGCTAGGTTTTAAGGTATTTTAGTTTGGTCTTATAAGCTTACAAATTATTTTACTTTTTTTCCTCCCTAGATTTTAAGCTATATGGGAACTAATTGCCTTAAAATATAAAAATGGCTATATTTTAGTTTGATCTTATAAGCTTACAAATTATTACATTTAAATTTTGAGTCCTCTTCTCATGTAACCATTTTTAGCTATGACCAGAAGTTACCAAATCATATGATATTAAGACCTACACCACAAGTATTTAACTTTGGAACTTGTACTTTTTTATGTTCTAATTTTAGTATTTGAAGTCCCTAAATTATTTGGACCTAAAGTTTCAAAGAAAATATATCACAATCAAACATGAAGTTTTAATTGAAAGTGTACAAACTGAAATTCATATAATTTATATTGATTTGTGATATGAAGATCCATAATGATTACTGTGATCAAATGTTCACAAATTATTACATGTAAATGGGATACAGTTTCTTAGACATACTATTAAAAATGCACGAATCTCTCCTGTTATTTAACGATATTTGGATTAGAGTATCCAAAAGTAATAACCCCCATTTTCTCATGTAAAGATTGGCCAGACATGATACGCCGAAGATGGAGCTTGCTTGTCAATTTATATCATTCTTAGCATCGATCGAGAGTAAACATCTATATTTTAAACCACATTTTAATTTAAAACTGAATCGAATTAATAAACATGAGATAATAGTAAATCCAATATCCACGTTCAACAAAATAAAATATAACATAATTATAACATCTCGACTAATAAAACTAAATGACTTCGGGCTTATGCCCATAAAATAATCAAAAATAAATAAAGATAGGAAGAAGTAGTAGCCTAAACTAGAATCAATAAATCGATCTTCGAGTACGTGACAGCAAGTTTGATATTCCTTTAGTCCCGCTATCCTTGCCTACAAAAACCTTGTAATTTGGGTCAGCACCCTAGAGTGTGTAAGAATTAACTTACTGAAATTGAAATAAAGATTACAGTAAATTTAAGTAGGTGTCTCCCATCGTCACTCGCATAGGATAATCTCCTCACCTCTCACCTAGGTGCAATATTAATCGTATCCTATCCCCAGATACCAAATGTAATATAGATAACAAGATGATTGGGAAACATGTTATGCGTCAAGCATATGAAGCACCTTATACCTTTGACTTACTTAAGTCGATATTGTATAAGTGTTCATCTAGTTTGGAAATAGTGACAAAAATAGTTGTCTAACCTAGAATGCAAAGAACCTCAGAATTATTCTCTTTAATCCTCTTCAATGATCCAAACAAGGTATAAATTGAATCACACTACTCACATTAGAAGTGCATACATGTGTATATATTGCTCATAATTGATTGTGTGTTAAATTCCCCTTAAAATGTTGTTTTAATAATTTTTTGGAAATTTTTAAACATTTTTAAAATAATGTTTTCTCAAATAAAATTGTCTTTATAAATTTTGTGTGGTTAAAATGCTATTATGAAAAATTAGTTTTTCATTAAAATGTTTGATTGGGTAGAATATCAATGCGCTAGAGACTTTAGGGTGTTGCATGTAATTAATTTAGACGCGCGTTTGCCAGCCAATAAAATGCCAACACTTGTCATGCTCTTGTTATCTCATTTGTGTTTGTTTTGTGAGAGAACTGCCTGGTGTATTGTGGATAGTTAGATCAAACGTTATCTATGGCCTGCATGTGTTTATAGTCTATCCATGTGCTATCACTGTGGACCAATCACCTTCGTTTTAACCCACCGCTTTTCTACCACCCTTGGATCAAAGTCAATATAACGAAGACTGTATCTCAACCGTTGATTTCTATCAGCGATCCAGAACCTTCCTTGGCTCCTATATAAACCCTCTAATTCTCAACATTTCAAGACTTTTGGCAGTCGTCCAAATTGAGAAAAAAAAAGAGAGAAGAGAGAAGTGAGAGAGAAGAGAGGAAAAAAAAGAGAGAAGAGAGAGAAAGGGAAACTGAGTTAGAGAAACCCTAACCCTAAAAAAACTTCAAACCATATTCAAACCTTCGTACTTTCAGAAATCCAAACACAACCTTGAGTGTTTGAGAGAGAGTGGTGTTACTGGTTTGATCGTTTGTAGCTGTAACCTCTTGATCTGCGATCTTGTTATTAACTTAGACATTTTTGGTGAGATCTGTATTTCTTTTTCATAGAAATCTTAGATCTACACGTTGCATGTTATATATCACTAGATCTGCATATGTGTTTCTCGTTTTAAGAAAATCTTTGCTGATTTAGATCTGTAAATATTTTATGTTTTCTGTTCTTATGAAACTAAACCTTGACCTAGTTGGATTCTCACTTGGAGATTTTCGATCTCGAAAATATTTTTAAAAATTGAGATTGATTAAGATCTTGACCGATTTTGAAGCAAGATATCCATGGAATCTGGGATAGATTAAAAGGTCAAAAAGGTTTCAAGTTTTGTAAGAAAGAAAGAAAAGAAAATCACAGCATATAGTCTTTATATGTAATTTTCTAGGACTGTCTGTACAAACTAAGTGTGTGTGAGTTCATGCATGTGGATAGAAATCACATCCCAAACACTTGACACACTACCACACTGAAAGTGTTGGGAATAAGATCAAAGATTATTGAGTCGACGCAAGGAAAGCTAAAGCAAAGGGGAAGTTATCAAACTGGAAGAACATCATGAACAATCAGATCTACAAGAAGTTAGAAGGACACCAAGTGGGATATATTCCTAAAATTAGAATAGGCTGAGTTGTGTGCATGTACGTTGTATTGTTTGTAACTACTATTTGTTTTTAGTGGATTTTTACTTTCGTGACTTAGAAGTCACCGTGGATGTTTCCTCTATTGGGAGAGGTTTTACCACGTTAAAAATAGTGTGTTATGATTATCTTCATCTCCTCATCTCATTCTATAGTGTGCTGATATTTTGAAACTATCTTCGTTTTAAAACTGATTAAAAAGTCTTGGTTATTCTCGTACATAAGTTTTTTTTGTAAAAACATCTTGTTGTTTATCATTTTTATTTTCAAAAGAAAAGGGTTTCTTCAACAAACATCTCGGAGTTGCTTATACAGTTTAATCATTGTATTAAATGGCATTAGTTACATTTTTCAATTGGTATCAGAGCCCTGTAAACTTTTATTTCAAAAAAAAGATCTTGTGTTTCTGAAATCGTTTTCTGAAAATCTTAACTATGGACGAGAAGAATGAAAGGTTTGGTAAGGTGTCCAGACCTCCACTCTTTGATGGAAACAACTTTGCTTACTGGAAAGTAAGAATGGTTGCCTTCATCCAAGAGACTTTAGGAGATGATGTCTGGGACATTATTGAAAATGGATATACTTATCCTACTAAACCAGCCACTGAAGGAAGTGATGAGAGGGTAAAGAAAATCTTAAGTGAGTTTACCCAAGAAGAGAAAACTATTTCTCGTAATGACAATAAAGGCAAGAATGCCATCTTTATGTCTATTAATGAGTATGAGTTCAAGAGAATCTCATCTTGTGCCACTTCCAAGGAAGCTTGGGACACATTAATCACTGCCCATGAAGGAGACTCAAGAGTTAAAGCTGCTAAAACTCAAATTCTTACCCAGCAGTACAACTCTTTAATTATGTCTGACTCTGAGTCTTTTGATGACTTTTACATGAACCTAACTGATATAGTTACTAAGTTGCATGCTAATGGTATAACATATGATAGGAATGAGATTGTTTCTAAAATCCTAAGATCATTACCACAAAAGTTTGACAACAAGAGGTATGCTATTGAGGAGATGAGTGATCAAAACCTCACCCCTGAGTTACTCAGTAGCAAACTTAGGACTGTGGAAATGGAATTAGACTTTAAGAAACAATTAAATCAGTCTCAAAGAAAACAGTCCAACTCTAACTTGAGTTTTTCCTCCAAGATATCTAAACATGAGACTAATTTGACCAACTGTGACTCTGATGAGGAGTGTGATATAGACAAACTAGATAATCAGATTGCCTTAATGTCCAAACAATTTAAGAAAATTGTTAAATTTAGAAAAAAACAGGCATCTAAACAAGGCAAGCCTAATTATCCAACTGTGTCTAATCCCAAACCTCATGAGAGAGGTCTTGACAAACATCCTAAGGACAACAACTTCAGATCTAACAAAGACCTTAAAAAGATTGAATGTTTTAGATGTGGGAAACTAGGTCACATTGCTCACGATTGCAGAGTTAATCTGAATAAAACCAACACACACAATAGAGCCAATGTCTGTAAAACTTGGGATGATTCAAGTGACTCTGATGAAGAGGAACTTGAGTCATCAAATGTACTTGACCCTTGCATGTCCTTTTTTTCTAAGATCATTTACAATGATGATATGCCTGTGTGTGATAATGATACCTCTACTCCTACTTTTGTGAATACTACTTTGACTGGCCTAGATGCCTTTTTATCTGAAAATGTTGCTAGCTCTAGTTCCGTGTGTGTGAGTCAAAGTGATCTCGATAACGACGATGTAAATGGGTGCGTGAGTACTAAAACTGAATCGTTAGGGGTCACTGCACACACTTCACTTAGCGACTCAGACACAGATGACCTCCCAGATATTCATACGTTGTATGCTAAAACTCTTAAAAAAGGCACTAGACTGGAGAAGACTGTTAGAGACCTGACTAAGAAATTAGATGATCTCAGTCTTATTGTGAAGCTGAATGCCGAAGAGTACACTAACCAGTGTCTGACACATCAATCAAAAATTGAAACTTTTGATCAAAAATTAAAAGAGGTGACTAAAACTAATGAAACCCTGGAAATGAAATACAAGGGAACATTATTAGAACTGGAAGAAGCAAAAACGAAGACAACAACTATTTTCAAAAAAATTTCTAAGTTTGAAAACAATTCAAATTGTTTCACTGACTTTGTTGTTGACTCTAAGACCAATTCTGATGATAGAACCGGTATTGGTTTCTGCCCTAAGAATAAACCACAAACTAAAAATTTTAAACCTATCAAGTTTGTGTCTAGGGGCAAAAGACCAATCGAAACATGTCCAGATTTTCATTTTATTAAAAAGGAATATGATCAAAAGCAACAACAGAAAGACATTGGAGAGTCTAGTAACTCTAAGGCTGACACTACACTTGAGACTAAATATGTCTGTCCTTTGATCAGAAAGGCTGAATCTACCTTTAAAACCATACCTCCTAGGAATAAGAATTCTGAACAGAATCCTGTTAAACCCATATTTAGAAGTTTTCCTAAGGAAGTACATCCCTCAAGCAATCAATATTGCTCCTACTGTGACGTTTATGGTCATTCCTTTGAAGGTTGTTATGCTAGGCGTCTAAATACCCCTGTGTACAGCACTCCTGTTTACAAGAACTTTAATTATTCTAGGCAAAATCGTAACCATTATGTCCTTCCAAGACAACCTGACAAGAACTCTAACTACAGGAATAGAAAGACCAAACTAAGAGTTCATTTAAGAGAAAGGCTCCCAGAAACTTTCCTAAACCAAAAGCTCAACTTTTCCACAAAAATCAGTTTGTTGCGTCAAATATTTTTCGATAAAAAGCTGCTTCTCAAAAATTTTATCAAATAAGAGCAAACTTGCACAAAATTAAAACTAGAGCTATTTGGGTTAGAAAAGATGATCTTTTACCCCAAATGAAGTGTAACATTGTCATCACTGCCTTAAAGGCTGAACACACTTCATTTGGTTGGTATTTAGATTCAGGATGCTCCAAACATATGACAGGAGATGAAACCAAACTCTTTAACAAAACCAGATTTGCTGGAGGTAAAGTAGTTTTTGGCGACAGAGTTTCATCCGAGATCATAGGTAAAGGAATCCTAAAAGAAGAGGGAATGCCTGTTTTGGAAAATGTACTTTTAGTTAAAGGCCTTAAACCAACATCCTAAGTATATCACAATTTTATGACTCAGACCATACTGTTACCTTTTCAAAGAACAATTGCAAAATTCTAAATGATAAAGGTGAATGCATTATTACCGAATTTAGAACACCTGACAATTGCTATACTGTCAAGACTAGTTCTGAAACCTGTAACATTGTCAGAATGGATGACAATGAAATCTGGCATAATCGTATGGGTCACCTAAGTTATGATATCCTTGGTAGATTGTCTAGTCAAGAGATTGTTAGAGGAATTCCTAAAATTAAACCTATTTCCAGTGTTGTTTGTGGTCATTGCCAGGAAGGAAAAATAGTTAAGACTTCGCATAAAAAAGTTAAAGACATTCTCACCTCTAGACCTTTAGATCTCATCCATATGGACCTTATTGGTCCCTCTAGAACTGTTAGTCTTTGTGGACACAGTTATATCCTTGTCATGGTTGATGATTTCACACGATTCACTTGGGTTGCCTTCTTGAAACACAAATCTGACACGTTTCAGAAATTTTTGAAAATTTTACTAAGAATTGAAAATGAGAAGGACACACAAGTCAATCTCATTCGTAGCGATAGAGGGGGAGAGTTCATAGACACGGGAATAGTTGAATATTGTGACTACAATGGTTACAAACACGAATTCAGTGCCCCTAAGACTCCTCAGCAGAACGGTGTTGCCGAAAGGAAAAACCGAACTCTTCAAGAGATGGCGCGTGTCATGTTGCATGCCAAATCTCTACCTAAGTACTTCTGGGTAGAATCTATTAGAACGGCATGTCATATCATAAATTGGGTTTACCTTAGGAAAAACACTAAACAAACCTCTTATGAGTTGTGGTACGGTAAGAAGCCTAATCTGAAATATCTAAGAAATTTCGGAAGTCAGTGTTATGTCTGTAAAGACGGAGAACACTTGTCTAAATTCGAGACGCGTGGTGATAAAGCCATCTTTTTAGGTTACTCACCAAACAGTCGTGCATATCGTATATACAATATGCGTACTAAGACCCTTATGGACTCGATAAATGTAATTGTAAGCGACACTATGGTTGAAAATAAGATATCTGAATCACCTATTGTGGTTGAATCTGAAAATGATTTCAAAAATGATTCACCAGAAATAGATGACTCATTACCTATTGAGAGTCCAGAAGTACCTGGTTGGGTCTCTAAAGATCATCCCATTGACAATGTGGTCGATAATCCTAATGAGCCAGTCCGTACTAGATCCCAGTTAATAAATTATGCTAATTACGCATGTTTCGTCTCCCTTGTGGAACCAAAAAATGTTAATGAAGCATTGAATGACACACACTGGATTTCTGCTATACAGGAAGAACTTTTACAATTTGTCATTCACGATGTCTGGTATCTTGTACCGCGGCCTCAAAACAAAAATGTTATTGGCACACGTTGGATCTTTAAGAACAAATCTGACGAAAATGGGGTAATCCTTAGAAACAAAGCTAGATTAGTTGCTCAAGGTTACTCATAAATAGAAGGGATAGATTTTAGCGAGACATTTTCCCCAGTCACTCTTCTTGAATCTGTTCGACTTCTTTTCGCCATAGCGTGTCACTTAAAATTTACACATTATCAAATGGATGTCAAGTCTGCCTTCCTCAATGGAATTCTGTCCGAAGAAATGTATGTAGAACAACCCAAAGGGTTCATTGACCCAAAATACCCAGACCATGTCTTTCGTCTAAAAAAAGGCTTTGTATGGCTTAAAACAATGAACGCCTATCCAACTTTTTGTTGGATAAGGATTTTAAGAGAGGAGGAAATGACCAGACGCTCTTTGTCAAACATTTTGACAAAAACATTATTATAGCCCAAGTCTATGTAGACGACATCATCTTTGGGTCTACTTCAACATCTGAAGTTAAATCCTTTTCTGCTATTATGCATAAGGAGTTTCACATGTCCCTTATGGGGGAGCTACAGCTTTTCTTAGGATTTCAAGTGAAACAGAATTCTGATGGATTATTTGTCTCTCAAACTAAGTATGCCTTAGACCTTGTTAAGAAATTTGGTTTAGATAATGCTAAAGTTTCCAAAACGCCAATGAGTACTACTGTTAAATTATGTAAAGATGAAAATGGAAAGTCAGTTGATTCCACACTTTATCGTAGTATGATTGGTAGTCTACTCTATCTAACTGCCTCATGACCAGATATAATGTATGTTGTATGTCTGTGTGCTCGTTACCAGAATAACCCTAAAGAGAGCCATTTATCTTGTGTAAAACGTATAATAAAGTACATAAAAGGCACTCTTAATCTTGGACTTAGGTACACTAATGATACCTGCAGCACCATCATAGGGTATACTGATGCTGATTGGGCCGGTTGTACTGATGACAGTAAAAGTACATCAGGTGCCTGTTATTATGTCGGCAATAATTTAGTAGGTTGGAGTAGCAAAAAATAGAATTGCACATCTTTATCTACAGCTGAGTCCGAATATATAGCAGCTGGAAGTTGCTGTGCTCAATTCTTATGGATAAAACAAATGTTAAGCGACTATGGGATTAAAGAAGATCAGTTACAATTGTATTATGACAATCAAAGCGCCATTAACATATCTAAAAACCCGGTTTAACACTCGCGAACTAAGCATATTAAAATAAGACATCACTTTATACGCGAACTTGTTGAGACTAAGGAGTTAGAAATTCATTACCTACCTACTGATTTGCAACTCGCAGACATGTTCACTATACCTCTAGACTATAACAGATTTCTGTATTTGCGTAATTCTATAGGTATGGTATGTGTTGATTAATCTCTTAAGACAATAATTTTAACCCTTTGTCCATTTGAGACAAAATGGGGGAGAAATTTGAGTCTTACGGGTTCAATGTTTTGTTCACATTTCATCTAAACTGCTTGATCTTAGTGCATATTTGCAGGAACCTCTTCTACTGTTTTGTTACCATTTCTCTCTAGTGTACAAATTTGTAAATAGTTGAGTTATGTAATTTTTGACTTTCTAGCAAATGGGTAGATAGTATCTTTTGTATAGGACTAGGTTTTATTTTTTTGGTTCCCTAAGAGTTTAAGCTAACTCAAAGGAGATTTTGTCTCATATTTCCAAAGGGGGAGATTTAAGCACCTTATACCTTTGACTTACTTAAGTTTATATTGTATAAGTGTTCATCTAGTTTGGAAATAGTGACAAAATTAGTTGTCTAACCTAGAATCCAAAGAACCTCAGAATTATTCTCTCTAATCCTCTTCAATGATCCAAACAAGGTATAAATTGAATCACACTACACACATTAGAAGTGCATACATGTGTATATATTGCTCATAATTGATTGTGTGTTAAATTCCCCTTAAAATGTTGTTTTAATAATTTTTTGGGAATTTTTAAACATTTTAAAAATAATGTTTTCTCAAATAAAAGTGTGTTTATAAATTTTGTGCGGTTAAAATGATATTATGAAAAAATAGTTTTTCATTAAAATGTTTGATTGGGTAGAATATCAATGCGCTAGAGACTTTAGGGTGTTGCATGTAATTAATTTAGACGCGCGTTTGCCAGTCAATAAAATGCCAACACTTGTCATGCTCTTGTTATCTCATTTGTGTTTGTTTTGTGAGAGAATTGTCGGGTGTATTGTGGATCGTTAGATCAAACGTTATCTATGGCCTGCATGTGTTTATAGTCTATCCATGTGCTATCACTGTGGACCAATCACCTTCGTTTTCACCCACCGCTTTTCTACCACCCTTGGATCAAAGTCAATATAAGGAAGACTGTATCTCAACCGTTGATTTCTATCAGCGATCCATAACCTTCCTTGGCTCCTATATAAACCCTCTAATTCTCAACATTTCAAGACTTTTGGCAGTCGTCCAAATTGAGAAAAAAAAAGAGAGAAGAGAGAAGTGAGAGAGAAGAGAGGAAAGAAAATAGAGAAGAGAGAGAAAGGGAAACTGAGTTAGAGAAACCCTAACCCTAACTCTAACCCTAAAACAACTTCAAACCATATTCAAACCTTCGTACTTTCAGAAATCCAAACACAACCTTGAGTGTTTGAGAGAGAGTGGTGTTACTGGTTTGATCGTTTGTAGCTGTAACCTCTTGATCTGTGATCTTGTTATCAACTTAGACATTTTTGGTGAGATCTGTATTTCTTTTTCATAGAAATCTTAGATCTACACTTTGCATGTTATATATCACTAGATCTGCATATTTGTTTCTCATTTTAAGAAAATCTTTGCTGATTTAGATCTGTAAATATTTTATGTTTTCTGTTCTTATGAAACTAAACCTTGACCTAGTTGGATTCTCACTTGGAAATTTTCGATCTCGAAAATATTTTTAAAAACTGAGATTGATTAAGATCTTGACCGATTTTGAAGCAAGATATCCGTGGAATCTGGGATAGATTAAAAGGTCAAAAAGGTTTCAAGTTTTGTAAGAAAGAAAGAAAAGAAAATCACAGCATATAGTCTTTATATGTAATTTTCTAGGACTGTCTGTACAAACTAAGTATGTGTGAGTTCATGCATGTGGATAGAAATCACATCACAAACACTTGACACACTACCACACTGAAAGTGTTGGGAATAAGATCAAAGATTATTGAGTTGACGCAAGGAAAGCTAAAGCAAAGGGGAAGTTATCAAACTGGAAGAACATCATCAACAATCAGATCTACAAGAAGTTAGAAGGACACCAAGTGGGGTATATTCCTAAACTTAGAATAGGCTGAGTTGTGTGCATGTATGTTGTATTGTTTGTAACTACTATTTGTTTTTAGTGGATTTTTACTTTTGTGACTTAGAAGTCACCGTGTATGTTTTCTCTATTGGGAGAGGTTTTACCACGTTAAAAATAGTGTGTTCTGATTATCTTCATCTCCTCATCTCATTCTATAGTGTGCTGATATTTTGAAACTATCTTAGTTTTAAAACTGATTACAAAGTCTTGGTTATTCTCGTACATAATTTTTTTTTGTAAACACATCTTGTTGTTTATCATTTTTATTTTCAAAAGAAAAGGGTTTCTTCAACAAACATCTCGGAGTTGCTTATACAGTTTAATCATTGTATTAAACGGCATTAGTAACGTTTTTCAGCATACACTACAAGAACAATGATTTTTAGTGACATAATTTTTTGCACCTAATTATAAAAAATTCACCACCAAATCTTTTAGTGGCAAAAAAAAATTTGTCATGCTATTGCCACTAAAGGTGTTCTCCGGATTGTTTTCGTAGCAATTTATTAAATCGCCACTAAAATTTGAATTTTTAGTGACAAAATCACTTCGCCACCAAAACATCGCTTTAGGTGGAATTTTTTTTTGCATCTAATAAAGATTAAATTGCCACTAATAGTTGATAGTTCGACACTAAAAGTTTATTTTTTGTAGCAAAATAAAAATTCACCACCAAAAGTAACATTTTGTGGCAAAACAAATCGCCACAATTGAACTTAAATTTCTATGGAACGATTTTTTAAATATTAAATTGCCACCCATAGTTGATGGTTTACCACCAAAAGATTATTTTTTGTAGCAAACCAAAGAATCGCCATCCAAAGGGTTGTTTCGTGGAAAAAAAATCTTCACATTTGATCTTAAATTTGTATGGAACAACTTTCTTAGCAATTTAAATTTGCCACTAAATGACATTTTTATTGCAAAAAAATCTCCATAAATTGATGTAATATTTTTTACAATACATATATACGTTGCTTTGGTAACAACTTGTGTCTACGCATATATAACTTATACATCTACAACTTTCATAATTTTTGTTTTCCCAAAATCATAAACTAGTACTCTTAATTTGGGCTTCGAACAGGAAAGTAGCAATTTACCGAAAATCTCAAAACTTTCACATTTTGCGACCAAACATTGCCAATTTCGCATCAACACCCTAATTTACTTTATAAACATAATCATGCATTAAAAACAAATTTTATGATTCATTTAACCACATAACTAGTTATATGCTCTAAACATGTTATCCCCGATCATAAGCTCGATTAGCATCTAATATAAACCACATATATATCACATGAACATGCATCCCCTAAACATGATAATTAACATGTTTAACACACATAAACAATTTATAACTAATAACGAATAACTTATACTTAATCATGTAATTAACCTTCCTAATCATGTTTTAGGGCCTTACACTATAGGACTCAAGTTATCAAAAGAAGGAGAAGGATAGTTTGTTAACTCTACTTTGATCAAAATTATAGTTGGAAGCTTGAGGTACTTGACAATGATAAGACTTGGAATTTTATATGTAGTTGGACTTGTGTGTCGTTACATGGAAACACCAAGAGAATCTCATCATCCAGCTACTAAGAGCATACTAAGGTATAATAAAGGTGCTCTTAACCCTGGACTTTTTTATGCTTATGGAGAAGATGAAAATCTAGTAAGGTATTTAGATAGTGATCGGGGAGGTTATCGAGATGAGGTGAAAAGCACTACAGGGTACGTGTTCTACCTTGGTTCAATAACTTTATCTTGGCCATCTAATAGACATACAATTGCATCATTATCATCATGTGAAGCTGAGTATGTGATAATTTGTTCAATTGTTTGTAAAGGAATTTGGTTGAGAAATATGTTGAAGTCATTGAATCACTTATAAAGAGAATATACAGTGATTCATGTGGATAATAAGTCTACAATCAAGTTTGCAAAGAATCTAGTACAACATGGAAGGAGCAAGCATATTGACATTAGGTTACATTTTCTAAGGCATCATATGAAGTAAAAGACAAGTGAACTTGTGTATTATCACACCAGGGAGCAGATAACAAATATCCCTATGAACCCTCTCCCGATTGATTATTTCAGAAAGCTACGTGTAATGCTTGGGATGAAGGACTCTTGATTTGAGGGGTGAATGTTGGAATAAACACAAATCAAGTGTCTCTTGCACTATGATAATTAGTGGTAAACCTGACTATGCACTACATAAGCACTATGTGAAGTGATAATCCACAAAGACCACTTTCATGATTTTTAATATTTCTTTCTTTTAAGTGGTTTAGGTGTTAATTCATTTCCTCCATTGCTTTTTATAATGGGTTAGATTAATGTTTCCATAATTAATTATGTTATTTTAGTTGTTCCACTTAATGTGTGTTTGTGTGTGTTTTGTAACTCTATTAATAGAGTTATAAGCTTGTTGTTTGATATAAGCAATAACAAGAAAAGAAAAACATTTTATCTCTAAAAATACTTGTTCTCTTTATTAGTTCTTATCTTTGAGAGAATGTACGCGTGGGTGTGATATAGTTTGAAAACTTATCACCCAAACAAGAAGTTTGGCATAAATAATTGAATACCAACAATAATTGCCTCCACTTTGTTTGGATCAACCTTCACACCATCACTTGAGACAACATAACCTAAGAATACTAAACTATTTTTCAAGAAGTCACACTTCTTCAATTTAATTTCTACTCACTCAATACATCAAAAACCTTTTGAAGATGCTCAAAATGTTGATTTTTCTCTTTGTTAGACATAAGAATGTCATCAAAGTAAACCATAATAAACTTACCATTATAAGGCTTGGATATGTGATTCATAATACGCATAAATGTGCAAGGAGCATTATAAAGACCAAATGGCATCACTATCCATTCAAATAAGTCATCCCTTGTCTTGAAAGAAGTTTTCCATTCATCTCCCGGCCTTATGTAAATTTGATGATACTCACTTCGAAGATTAATTTTTGAAAAGACTACATCCCCACAAAGTTGGTCTCATCGAATCGAGGAATAGGACAATGATACTTAATGGTAATTTTATTCACCATCCCAGTATCAACACACATCTTCTAAGATCCATCTTTCTTAGGAATAATAATGCCGAGATAACACACGAACTCATGTTCTCTATAATCAAAACTTTTTCCAACAAATCATTAATTTTCTTTTAAAGACCTTCATACTTTTTAGGATATATTCGGTAGGCTACTGGAAGCATAGAACATGGGACAAGAGCAATACAGTGTTGACTCTCATCAATAGAAGGCGGAATGAAATTTCCTTTAGTACCACATCATAAAATTTATCGAGCAAAGTGTGACAACCCACTCATCAAAATATGGGGTGGCCAACCCGATACTCCAATATAACGGAATCATGGATGGAATCATTCTCAGCATCACAACAATATAATAAGTATACGGGGAAACCACCCAATAATTCAGAAAACAGGTTGCCAAAATTTTTGTTTTATTTTAAGTAAAGGAATAATTTCAACAACCCAATTTAAAAAGAAAGTGGAATCCCAAGAACTTATATTACATGCACAACACGAATACAATAAGAGGACCGAATATGTTGTCGGTCAACAGGTACATACAACATATTACAACAGTTTAATAATTTACATAATACATTCATTAGAAAGTTACAAAAGTTTGGGCCACACGCCCGAGTGAAAGACCCGATCGTAACTAGAATACAAAAAAATGAAGGCGTCTAACAACATATCCCATAATATCCGCAAAGTATTACGGCTCCCCAAAAGCACCAGAGTAGGAAAATCAGAACGGGCGCCCTTGCGACAGAACACCTGAGCGGATACAAAAGTCATGCACAATAAGAAAAGTGAATGGGTCAGGGCCCGATTTTATATGATCACCAGATGAATAAAAAGCATGACAGTTATGAATAGTTGATCATGAATGATAAAGATGAGAATCTAACAACATAATCTCAAAGCATAATAAGACAATTTAAATGATTATAACTTTTATTTAGTTATGTAAGGGGATAAAATTAGATATCATTAATCAAAAGTCTCCATCATTATTCACCATTTCATTTCATTTTTCCATTCCTTATCAGGAATGTAATTCCTATCATATGATCTTTGTGGCATTTCTCATACATCAAGTCCCACTTGATTTAGAATTGTTATATTCATATACATCTAACGATTCTAAGACCGCCCCTCCGAGTTTCCCCACTGGGCGCGCCCCTAAATGACTATCATCTTCCAGGGCCTATCAATAAGACACCATGGGCACCTAACGCAACATCGGTAAGTGGCCATATGCCTGCGAGTGAGTCATAACCACACCCAGAATTACCTCACTAGCGCAGAATAAAACTTATAACAATCCATCATATGGCCGAGGACTATAGTCTCCTTGCGTTCATTTGTCAGGGGACATCACCTCATGCGCAAACTTCCCTTATGATAGCATATAGAGAGGTGTGTTTAAGTAAATTAGCATTTATGATTTAAATCTCATTTTCATTTCCATTTTTCATATGTATGTTGCATTTTATTTGAAACCATAATCATTGAATATTCTCATTAGTATTCATCGTATACTAAGTCCCGAATTATTCTCCAAGAGGTCATAATATTTCTACAAGTCACAAGGTTTTATATACCTCAATTGAGACCCTAAAGTCTCCAAGTATGGGCTTACAATTCCTAGACTCCTAATAATTAACTAAAGGAAAGAAATGTCCTAACCCCAATTTGTACACCCCCGAAATAAGCCCCGTTTAACCCATTTCTAATGTAGGGTAGTGACCCAACTCATTTAAAACTCTAGGACTCTTTGTTTACTTCATACAAGAAGGTTCCTAGGTCCTAAGACTAAAGGAAAGGTTTGGAATTGAGCTAAGAAAAATCACTCAAAAATGCAGGATTTTCGAATCGATTCGGCCTGGCCAAATCGATTCGGTCAGAAAAGCGAATAGATTCGGACCAGCCGAATCGATTCGGTCCGGAAACCTGACTTTTTGCATAATTGCCGAATCGATTCGGCCCATTAAGACCTGTAAGCTTCCCCTTGAGCGAATCGATTCGCCCTGGCCGAATCGATTCGCCCCTGCGAATTGGCCAAGTTTGGCTATGGAGTCTTGGACTCCTAAATTCCCCCAACTCAAATCTACCCAAACCAAGATCATTTAACACAATCAACTACTCATAAATGGATCTAGCAACCATAAATAACCCCAATACACATCTAAATCAACTTTCAAGGGTTCAAAACCTACAAATCCATTTAAAACCCTAAAATTGTTAAACCATAACCAATCCACAACAATTAATACCATTTATTCATCTTAAACCGTATATTAGCAAGTAGAAAACTTGCGTTGGTGTTTAAATCTCAGATTTTCTTGTAGTAGCAACAATCTCCAAGCTTGAATCTCTGTCTTTTCTTCTTTCTCTCCAAAGTTCTCTTCCTCTCTCTTACTCACTAGGTTTAGCAAATACACATAAGGGAAATAAATGAAATGCAAGACTTAAATCGTGCCTTGAGTCTAAATTCACAAATTAAATGGTTAATACCACATTAAAATGACTCCCAATACGCATTCAATCTATAACCAGTCAAAAGTGCCTGAATCATAAAAATACAATATGACACTTATTTCGACTATCTAGCACATTTCGGGGCTAACTACGCCCTCCAAATTATCATTTGGAAATTTTGTAACTCATTTCAAGTTCCGGTTTCATTTTAAACAATAAATGTCATTTAAATTATATGACACTATAAAACACAACATGGTGATATTTACTTACACATACAGTAAATATGCAATAATTTAGTAAATATTAAGTTTTAACTCGTTTAATTAATATTTACTCCATATTCCGGTATTTTATATAATTAATTCACACAGAAAATAAATATAAAATAGGTTCTCAAAAGCGAGGGTTGTTACATGCTCCCCCCTCCCCCCTTATGAGGGAATTTTGTCCCCAAAATTCAAGCGTACCTTGTATAAAGAGATGCGGATATTTTTCCCTCATGTCCTCCTCGCGTTCCCACGTCGATTCCTTGGCGTTGTGATGACTCCATTGGACTCTCACCAAGGGCACCACTCGAGACCTCAATCTATGCTCCCCATGCTCTAAGATTGCAACCGGTTGTTCTTCATACGAAATATCGAGTTGCAAGTCAATATCCTTGAAAGGAATATGCCAAAGGGCTCCTTCACATCTCTTATACTTCTTTAAAGAGGAAACATGGAACACATCATGGATTTGTTGTAAAGGTTCCGGTAAGGCAAGTTGATACGCCACTGGACCTACCTTAACAATAACGGGAAAAGGTCCAACAAAACGCGGCACAAGCTTTCCTTTCTTCCCAACGCGCTTTATTCCTTTCATTGGTGACATGCACCAAGACTTGATACCCAATCTCCAATTCCATATGCCTTCTATTCGCATCGGCATAACTCTTCTGGCGATCTTGAGCTATTCGAATGAGATTCCGGATGGGTTCAATCTTGGAAGAAGTATCCTGGATCATTATAGGTCCAAGGAATTTATTATCCCCCAACTCGAACCAACACGTGGGTGATCTACAAGGCCAGCCATACAAAGCTTCGTAGGGCGCCATCCCAATAGTAAATTTGTGCGAATTACTATAAGCAAATTCGACCAAAGGGAGATATTGTTCCCAACCACCTTTGAAATCAAGCATACACATACGGAGCATATCCTCCAACATTTGGTTCACTTTTTTAGTTTGCCCATCTGTTTGAGGATGATAAGAATTGCTTAACTTCAATTAGGTTCCCATAGCCTCTTGAAAACTTCGCCAAAAGTGGGAAACAAAAATCTTATCTCAGTTGAAAAATATATTTAAGGGCACCCCATGGAGTCTAACAACCTTCGCGATGAATAACCGGGCATAACGAGCAGTATCATGATCTGTGCGCATGGGTAGAAAGATTGCCGACTTAGTCAAGCGGTCGACAATTACCCAAATAGAATCACAACCACTCTGTGACCTTGGTAAGCCCGTAATAAAGTCCATCAATATACTCTCCCACTTCCACACCGGAATTTCCAACGGTTGCAACAAACCCGTCAGTCACTGATGATCTATCTTGACCAATTGACAAGTAGTGCATTGGGATACGAACTCAGAAATATCCCTCTTCATGCTTGGCCATCAATACTGACGGCTCATGTCTTGATACATCTTGTCCGCACTAGGATGTACCATAAATTTAGACCCATGAGATTCTGCCATCATGGCCCTTCTCAAATCCCCTTCTTTCTGGACAATGAGTCTCCCGTGGAAACGTAATCCTCCCTCTGAACTTATCGAGTAGGATTCTGCTCCCTCTGACAGCAATCGGCGTATATGGTCCTGACAACCTTGGTCCCTTCCTTGGTCTTCTACAACCTTTGCCACAATAGTAGGCGTAACAGTCATTAGACATAAACGCCCTAGCAACCGCATCCTCCTGACTGAGCTCTTTCCATTTAGTTTTCCATACTTTTGCTACCTCCCCTCGGGCTTTCTACTCAAAGCATCTGCTACCACATTCGCCTTGCCCGGATGATAGTGGATAGCAAATTAATAATCTTTCACAAACTCTAGCCATCGGCATTGCCACATATTTAAATCTTTCTGTGAAAATAAATATTGCAGCGATTTATGGTCTGTGAAAAGACTGAATTTCTCCCCTAGGAGATAATGCCTCCACATCTTCAAGGCAAAAACAACCGCGACAAGTTCCAAGTCATGCACTGGATAATTATTTTCATGGGGCTTTAGCTTGCGGGAAGCATAAACAATTGCCCGTCGTTATTGTTGAAGTACACCTCCCAATCCTTATAGAGATGCGTCGGTGAAGACTAGATATTCTAACCCCGGCTTTGGCAATGCAAGGACTGGAGCAGAAGTCAACCTATCCTTAAGCTCATCAAAAGTAGCCTGACAAGAATTATCCCAAACAAACCTCACCCCCTTCCGAGTTAAATTTATCAAAGGGCTAGCAATTTTTTAGAAACCCTTGATAAACCGACGGTAATAAGTCGCCAAACCCAGAAAACTACGAATCTTGGTAGGTGTAGTGGGCTGACCCCACTCCCTCACCGCAACCACCTTGCTTGTGTCTACCGAAATACCCTGGGCTGTCACAATGTGACCCAGAAATGGTACTTCCTGCAACCAAAATCCGCACTTCTCAAACTTAGCATACAATTGGTGATCCCTCAACCTTTGTAGGACCAACCTCAAATGAGTAGCATGGTCAGATTCCGTCTGAGAATACACTAGAATATCATCAATAAACACGATGACAAATCGGTCCAGGAAGTCCCAAAATACCCTATTCATGAGGTCCATAAACACGGCGGGAGCATTGGTTAGTCCAAAGGTCATAACCAAAAATTCATAGGACCCATACCTCATCAGAAAAGTGGTCTTGGACAAATCTTATTCTCGTATCCTCAACTGGTGATACCCCGTCCTCTAGTCTATCTTAGAGAAGTACGACGCTCCTCTAAGTTGATCAAACAAATCATCAATCCAAGGCAACGGGTATTTGTTCTGGATAGTGACTTTATTCAACTCTCTGTAGTCAACACATAATCAGAGAGAACCGCCCCTTTTCTTCATAAACAACACCGGAGCGCCTCATGGTGACGTGCTACGCCGAATGAATCCCTGCTCTAACAACTGCTGAATTTGATCTCTTAACTCCCTCATTTCAATGACAGACATGCGGTATGGAGTTCTTGCAATCGGTCTCGTTCCTCGTGCTAAATCAATTACAAATTCGATCTCCCGACTCGAAGGCAAACCCGGTATTTCTCGAAACACATCTTGGAAATCTCTAACAACCGGAATAGATTCTAAGGGAACAACTACATCTCGAGAAGTCTCCTCTGCGATACAATACAAATAAGTGCTAGTACCACCTTCTAAACGAGGCATAACTACCAAAAACATTTCTTGCCCCGAAACGACAAAAACTATACTCTTCCCGTAGCAATTAACTATCGCATGATACTTCACTAGCCAATCCATACCGAAAATCATATCATACCCGACCATGTCTAGGACGAGCAAATCGTCCTCAAAGCACAAATTACCAAGACTAATTCCTATTTGTTTACAAGCAAAGAAAATGAGCGAACCATCACCCATAGAGGACTCAAAACTATTAAAGGTACTTTCTGTAGATTTAATCAACTCTGTAGACTGAGCAAAACTTCTAGAAATTAAAGAGTGAGTCGCACCCGTATCAAACAAAACGCGACCCATGTGCCCCTGAATAAGAAACTTACCCTCAATAACTGGCGGCGCCGGCGGAGCAGGAGGAAGCCTAGCATCCTGAATATGATAAACACACATATACTATAGCTGACCCTGCTGTGGAGGGGCAACTAGATTAGGTGCCTGTGGTGGTAGCTGAATCTGTGGATGCTGAGGAACCCTAGGAAGCTGACCCCCAACCAACTGAGGACACTCCTTCTTGTAATGACCCGCCTCCCCATATTGGAAGCACCATCCCATCATATTCTCCAGATTTCGGTCCCAGTTATTTCTAAACTGGGTAACACCTTGGCCCAGATGGCCCCTACCCCCGTGACCACCCCGACCTGTTTATTGTTGTTGCCGGGCACTCTGACCGTGCCAATTGTTATTGCCACCCAAATTAAACCCACCAAAACGTTGCCTTTTTGACAAGTTCCCTTATTGGGGATCCCTTTCTTTCGTCTTATTACCCGAAGATTGGGTCGAAGGAAATGATCCTCCTCCATTCCTACTACCTCCAGGTTTTCCCGCTTGCCCCACCACTGTAGCTTTCTTTCCACTCTTCATATACAACCGATGTTCTTGGCAATGGAGCAATGTCGCATTCATTACCTCACCAAAAGTTTTTAAGGATGGATTACCCAGCAAATGTTGTCGGATCCTCCAATCCAAACCTCCCATGAACTTAGAAACCTTCCTCTCTTCCGGAGTCACCTCGTCCGGTACAAAACTTGCTAACCAGATGAACTCCTCTTCATATTCTGCCACGGATCTCTCACCTTGCACCACATCCTGAAGATTCCTTCTCATCTCCCTTTGAACTGTGGGAGGGAAATACTTCTGGTCAAACATAACCCAGAAATCAGTGATAGTCATGGTATCTCTCTGTTCTGGCGTAGTTATCGACTCCCACCAATGTAATGCAGACCCAACGAGTTTAAAAGTAGCAAGGACTTGTTTCCTATCCTCACTACACTCCACCATTCGAAGATGGCATTGCATATCCTTCTTCCAGTGGTTAGATCTAATAACATCAGAACCTCCATCGAATTCCGAGGGATGGCCCTTTAAAAAGGACTCTCTAACTCTCTCCCACGGAGAAGGTCATGTAGGAGCTTGTACATCCTGCGCTCGTTGTTGTTGAGCTTGTGGCATTTGCTGAGCCATGGAGGTCATAGCAGCATTAACCTCTTGGGCCACGATATTTACTACATCAGCAGCATTTATTATTCCTTGTGGCAGCGGTGGAGGACCAACCTCCTCTGCTACAACTCTATTCCTTCTAGCTGTGCGACCTCTCTTAGGCGGCATCTGAGATGAAGAAACAAATAGAGTTAGAATACTATTTAAAATAATTTATCTTGCAGAAGATCGCAACCATAAGTAACAAAGCAGTATTCTAACTCTATTTGTAGAGTTACAAAACACACACAATCACACATTACTTGTTTGATATAAGCAATAACAAGAGAAGAAAAACATTTTATCTCTAAAAATACATGTTTTCTTTATTAGTTCTTATCTTTGAGAGAATGTACGCGTGGGTGTGATATAGTTTGAAAACTTATCACCCAAATAAGAAGTTTGGCATAAATAATTGAATACCAACAATAATTGCCTCCAATTTGTTTGGATCAACCTTCACACCATCACTTGAGACAACATAACCTAAGAATACTAAACTATTTTTCAAGAGGTCACACTTCTTTAATTTAATTTCTACTCACTCAATACATCAAAAACCTTTTGAAGATGCTTAAAATGTTGATTTTGCTCTTTGTTATACATAAGAATGTCATCAAAGTAAACCATAATAAACTTACCAATATAAGGCTTGAATATGTGATTCATAATACGCATAAATGTGCAAGGAGCATTAGAAAGACCAAATGGAATCACTATCCATTCAAATAAGTCATCCCTTGTCTTGAAAGAAGTTTTTCATTCATCTCCTGGTCTTATGCAAATTTGATGATACCCACTTCGAAGATTAATTTTTGAAAAGATTACATCCCCACAAAGTCGGTCTCATCAAGTTGAGGAATAGGAAAATGATACTTAATGGTAATTTTATTCACCGTCCCACTATCAACACACATCTTCTAATATCCATGTTTCTTAGGAACAATTAATGCAAAGACAACACACGAACTCATGTTCTCTATAATAAAACCTTTCTCCAATAAATCATTAATTTTCTTTTAAAGATCTTCAAATTTTTTAGGATATATTCGGTAGGCTACTGGAAGCATAGAACATGGGACAAGAGCAATAAAGTGTTGACTCTCATCAATAGAAGGCGGGATGAAATTTCCTTTAGCGCCACATCATAAAATTTATCGAGCAAAGTGTGATAACCCGCTCACCAAAATATGGGGTGGCCAGCCCGATACTCCAATATAATAAGTATACAGGGAAACCACCCAATAATTCAGAATACGGGATGCCAAAATTTTTGTTTTATTTTAAGTTAAGGAATAATTTAAACAACGCAATTTAAAAAGAAAGTGGAATCCCAAGAACTTATATTACATCCATAACAAGAATACAATAAGAGGACCAAATATGCTTTCGGTCAACATACAACGTATTACAATAATAATTTACATAGTACATTCATTAGACAATTACAAAAGTTTGGGCCACACGCTCGAGTGAAAGACCCGATCGTAACTAGATTACAAAAAAATGAAGGCGTCTAACAACATATCCCGTAATATCCGCAAATTATTATGGCTCCGCAAAAGCACCAGAGTAGGAAAATCAGAATGGGCTCCCTTGCGGCAGAGCACCTGACCGGATACAAAATTCATGCACAATAAGAAAAATGAACGGGTCAGGGCCCGGTTTTATATGATCACCAGATTAATAAAAAGCATGACAATTATGAATAGTTGATCATGAATGATAAAGATGAGAATCTAACAACATAATCTCAAAGCATAATAAGACAATTTAAATGATTATAACTTTTATTTAGTTATCCAAGGGGCTAAAATTAGACATCATTAATTAAAAGTCTCCATCATTATTCATTATTTCATTTCATTTTTCCATTCCTTATCAGGAATGTAATTCCTATCATATTCTCTTTGTGGCATTTCTCATACATCAAGTCCCACTTGCTTTAAAAAATTTATATTCATATACATATACATATAATGATTCTAAGACCGCCCCTTCGAGTTTCCCCACTGGACGCGCCCCTCAATGACTATCATCTTCCAGGGCCTATCAACAAGACAACCTGGGCACCTAACGCAACGTCGGTAAGTGGCCATATGCCTGCGAGTGAGTCATAACCACACCCAGAATTACCTCACTAGCGCAGAATAAAACTTATAGCAATCCACCATATGGCCGAGGACTATAGTCTCCCTGCGTTCATTTGTCAGGGGACATCACCTCATGCGCGAACTTCCCTTATGATAGCATATAGAGAGGTGTGTTTAAGTAAATTAGCATTTACCATTTAAATCTCATTTTCATTTCCATTTTTCATATGTATGTTGCATTTTATTTGAAACCATAATCATTGAATATTCTCATTAGTATTCATCATATACTAAGTCCCGAATTATTCTCCAAGAGGTCACAATATTTCTACAAGTCACAAGGTTTTATATACCTCAATTGAGACCCTAAAGTCTCCAAGTATGGGCTTACAATTCCTAGACTCCTAATAATTAACTAAAGGAAAGAAATGTCCTAACCCCAATTTGTACACCCCCGAAATAAGCCCCGTTTAACCCATTTCTAATGTAGGGTAGTGACCCAACTCATTTAAAACTCTAGGACTCTATGTTTACTTCATACAAGACGGTTCCTAGGTCCTAAGCCTAAAGGAAAGGTTTGGAATTGAGCTAAGAAAAATCACTCAAAAATGCAGGATTTTCGAATCGATTCGATCAGAAAATCGAATCGATTCGGACCATCCGAATTGATTCGGTGCGGAAACCTGACTTTTGCATAATTTCCGAATCGATTCGGATAGGCCGAATCGATTCGGCCCATTCAGACCTGTAAGCTTCCCCTTGAGCGAATCGATTCGCCCCTGCGAATTGGCCAAGTTTAGCTATGGAGTCTTGGACTCCTAAATTCCCCCAACTCAAATCTACCCAAACCAAAAACATTTAACACAATCAACTACTCATAAATACATCTAGCAACCTTAAATAACCCCAATAAACATCTAAATTAACTTTCAAGGGTTCAAAACCTACAAATCCATTTAAAACCCTAAAATTGTTAAACCATAACCAATCCACAACAATCAATTCCATTTATTCATCTTAAACCATATATTAGCAAGTATAAAACTTGCCTTGGTGTTCAAATCTCAGATTTTCTTGTAGTAGCAACAATCTCCAAGCTTGAATCTCTCTCTTTTCTTCTTTCTCTCCAAAGTTATCTTCCTCTCTCTTTCCCTCTAGGTTTAGCAAATACACATAAGGGAAATAGATGAAATGCAAGACTTAAATCGTGCCTTAAGTCTAAATTCCCAACTTAAATGGTTAATACCACATTAAAATGACTCCCAATACTCATTCAAGCTATAACCAGTCAAAAGTGCCCTAAACATAAAAATACAATATGGCACTTATTTCAACTATCTCGCACTTTTCGGGACTAACTACGCCCTCCAAATTATCATTTGGAAATTTTGTAACTCATTTCAAGTTCCGGTTTCATTTTAAACCATAAATGTTATTTAAATTATATGACACAATAAAACACAACATGGTGATATTTACTTACACATACAGTAAATATGCAACAATTTAGTAAATAATAACTTTTAACTCTTTTAATTAATATTTACTCCATATTCCAGCATTTTATATAATTACTTCACACAGTAAATAAATATAAAACAGGTTCTCAAAAGGGAGGGTTATTACAAAAAGGTTGTAAGTTAGGTGGGACTTCAAACCTCTCTTCATTTTCCTCTATGAGAAGTGCAACGGGTGTGAAAATTAATATTTCGAAGTCATTGATCATCCTCCACATGGGCTACATATAAGCTTCTTCAAACAACAAGTGATTCTCCTTGGTCATCATATCAAACTTCACCCTCACTTTCATCTTCATCACTATAATTTTTTTCCACATCTTCATTGACGTCCACCTCCACTAATGAAACAATCTTTTGATTTGGATATTCAGATGAAATATGCCCAAAGTCGTGACATTTAAATAATGGTGAGAATTTCAATTTAAAGATCCTTGCTAAATTGATTTGCCGTTTATATCATTCGTCGAAGGTAGCTTGAAAGATGTCTTCGAAGGCTTGGAAATAGAAGCACTCCCTGATTATAACCTCCATCATGACTCTAACTTCGAACACTACTTTTCTCCTTGAGTTGCTTATCCACCTTTAGAGACAAATGAACACATTATTATAAGTCCAATATGGTTGCAATTGAACAACATTTAAAATATGAGTCCTTAAACCACTATGATAATGAGCAGTTATTCGATCCTCTGACTCGAATAATGCACATCGCATCATGATATGATCAAGTAGTCTTGAATACTCCTCCACGGACAACTAATTTTTATGAAATTGTGAAACTTAAGAAAAGCATCTTGTACGTAATGACTAGGAAAAAATATTTTTAACTCCTTTTTCATCTTCTTCCAAGTTACAATTATTCTTTTACCTTCACATTCACGTTTCTTCTTTAAGTGTTCCCACCAAGTGTAGGTATGCTTCTTCAACTTTATGGCAACTAATTTCACTTTTTTGATTTCTAGAATTTCGTAGTAGTAAAAGATTGTCTCCACGGTGTTGATCCAATCAATGAATTCATCACTTTAGATTTGACCATTAAATTCTTGGATCCTAACTTTTATATAAGCATAATGATAGGGTTAGTTCTTTCCACATATACGTTTTAAAGGAGCCTCTTATTCCGATGCATGGTCATGAGCATTATAAATGGGGTTAATTTCCTCTTCATCATGTGTAAATTCATTATAACTACTGTGATCCATCACATTCCTGAGATTCAAAGCGTACTAAATGCTGTAAGAGTTTTTCACATGTCCCCTAAATTCATCTAGTTCAATGTAACATAAGTCTCTTTCACATACCGGTCTCCAATATTCGGGCCATGACGATAGTTGCTAGCCATCAAAATCAAGTCTCTAATACCACTCTGAAATTGGATAATAAAAGAGAAATATATAACACAAGTGTTAACTGAGGTAACCCACTCAAAATCTAAGCATAATGAAAGATAAATATATAACACAAGTAACCCACTCAAACTCTAAGGAATCCACTGAAGAGAGGGAGCAACACTCGTCCCCATTTGGAATTCACCAAAAGGTTAAGAGAAAAATAAGAAAACTTTGCTTCTTATACAAAAGTATGTTTATAATCTGAAATCAAATTATCATTGTTTCATACATCCTCAGCCCTTATATAGGTGCTTGGAATAACTCTCCAGCAATGGGTGTTAAGATATATTAAATAGAACATCGAATAAGCTAGAAGTTAGAAAACTAAAAGACTAGACCCTTGGACTCAAAACTAATTTGCCAATAAGTTAGGCGTCACTTAAAATGCATGCCACTCTATGTGTACATTGAATTAGAAGGTCATACATATACCAATTGAAAGGTATATACATTATATTTCCAATGAGCTTTGAATCATGTCATTTGGACGTTTAAGGAGGGCGTTATGACCATTTTCATAAATGGTGTTTCTACTGTCGGTATAATCCGAAAATAAACTGTAGAGCTTCTTCAAGCCCATTTATTAAACCATGACAATTCTAAGTACTTGTATTAATATCAAAGTTGCTCCTGCATAAAAAAAGTTCAGCATGTAAATATGTGAAATTGATGAAAATAGAAGATTATATTGACCAAAGATTGATAATCGTAGTAAGCCCAACATATATTTATAAAAGGAAAAGAATCCTCACATCATTATTATTCCCTTCCATGAAAGGATGTATGGATTATCCTTATATTTATAAGTGATAAGGAATGGACACTTCATGTCCGAACTTGCATTGAACCACTAAAGATATACACTTACCAATTAAGAAAACATGAACATACCCATTTTCACTTTCAGGGTGAGTGAGAAAAAGAAGCACCAAGTCAGTGAGTATATTTATATTGTTGTGCATTGGGAGACATCCCAAATGGCAATATAAATTAAATAACATCTAACAACAATATAACTTCCAACAAATTACCCTCTCCATATGACAACAAAGTATGACATCCTAAAAGATAGTACAAATCGAAAACCATAAATACTAACTAAAATAGTGGTGAAGATATTCAATCTTATAAAAAAATTATGATCAATTTGCAATTTTTTAGTATTTATTCATGTCTATAACAGCACCCAAAAAATATATATTGGTAATCAAGGCACTACCTATTCAAGTCTGTGACAATTAACGACCTATTATAAAAAAAAATCCCCGCCCCCTCTTTCTGTCTCTTCCCTTTTTAACTTGTAAAAATGATTTTAGTCTAATTATGGATATTACATTGTTCTACACTAATAAATTAGAAATGAATAAATTCGTAAAACGGTAAAAGTATCTCCTATATAGGATAATTTGAGAAAAAATCAGTGTTGGTTGCTTCGAACATGTTAAACGTAAATCAATAGATGCTTCGTAATAAATAATGATTTAGTTAGTATTGATGGTAACGATATGGGTAGAGGTTGACCCAAATTGACATGGTAGGATATTATAAATAATTATATGATATGATGTGGATATTAAGGGAAAATGAAAAATTAAGATTCATGTAGCTGATCGCAAATAATTGAAAAATGCTTTGTTACACTGTTTTCCATTAATACGCAAACTTACAATTGTTTGAGCTTTAGATAATTAAACAACAATACAATAGACCCATTCACACTACAAGAAAAATACCATTTTATGACGCTTTAAAAGATGACTTTATGACACTTTTAAAAAAAATGTCCTTATAAGTGTAATAATCTTATTTACATGACATATTAATTATAAAGTGTCATTATAAAAATATTAGTGTTATTATAAATGACACTTTTAATATAATAGTCATATTAAATAATTCATATTATGACCCTCCTTAATAAAAATCCAATACACATATGTTAAAGATATTATATCATGACACTTTGAATTTTTGCTCCAAAATTTTTAGACCTGTGACTCTTTCCCACCATTTCACTTTGGAGAAATTTCCCTCCATCTCACTCTCTCGCATTTTGGCTCTTCCCCCTTTTAACAAAAACCCTCACAACACACACCCTACCCGCCGCCGCCCTCGCCCCCAACGGTTTCGTCCTCAGGTACACCGTCTCCCTCACCCTCTAGCACACACGCATGCACAAAGGTAGACTGTCTCTCTCACCCTCTCTTTCTCTCTCTCTCACATATTTCTGCTTGTTATGGCTTTCAAGTTAAGATTGTCTCTCTCTGATGCTTTATAATATCTTTATAATTTTTGATGCATTTTATGGTTTTTTAGGTATATCTTTTGTGTTTTTTAGGTATACTTTTGTGGGTTTTACATTTTGTTTTCTCTTGATTTGTATGTTATGTTTTTAGATCTCAACATATGTCTTTATGAGTTAGTGATTTGACAATTTTGACATCTCTCTATAGTTTTTGATAGTTTGTTGATTTGTAGACAAGTTGTTTCACCAAATACTGAATCTCACATTCTTTACATTATTTTTCTCAGACACCAAACATAACTTTTGAATTTTGTAATAGTGCTCTAATAATTTTATTGACTCTTTTTTCTTTTAAATCTATAGTAAGATGGAAAGTTGAGATTGTCAGCAGAATCCTTCACTTGGGTGCTTGAAAAAAAATATTAAAGCAGAAACTAGTGTTAAGGAGAGAAGGTGGTGAAAGTTTACTTTTGTATTATTTTTTTATCACCACTGAGAAGGTTGCCTCTTGTATTGTTTTTTATGATTGTATTAATTATTTTTTTATGATGTGCGTTAGAGCGTAGCACTGATTTGTGATTTACCCCAACACCAGATTTTAGATCAGTTATTCATGTGAGTTAAGATCGATTTGTAATTTACCCCTACTGTTTATGTAGTCATCCATATGATATCAATTGTTTACATATTGCATTATGTGCAAGAACCAAAGCATCCATGTTATATATCTGCAATCAAGATTTGTAATAAAGTGAGATAGGATGATAATATCACAAAAATGTGAGTTGGGCGTTAATTAGTATGGTTGTTCTTTAATAAGTTAGCATTCGATAATTCTTACTCCAATATGGTAAATTTAGTTTTTAATAGGAATGAATTTCTAGTGGATAGTAGTGGAATTCAGTCTGCTCGGGCTCTTCTTTAATTTTCAGTGAGATATCAATTTCACCCTCTTATGTATGTGTTTTTTTTTAGATTCCATTAAGTTTTTAGTGATGTATCATTCATTACTGATTCAGTTTTCTTAGTATTTATTCTATGTACTCATCTAGTGGTTTAGCATTTGTTTTGTTTTGTTTTATTTCCTCATAACTGTGTATCAACGTGACGATTCAATTCTTATGTTGTTGTGATGCTTCAATTCTTATGGTGTGATGCTTCAATTCTTATATTAATTAATATTTATGTTTAGTACATGGTACTATGTCATGAATACCATTGTATCATATGTACATAACTACTTCTCGCTTGGTATTAGCATAGGCATGGGTTGAGAATCCAGAATTAGGTATAAATTTGAGGTTTAATTTCACACATACGTTTATAATTAGGGTATATATTAGTTTTTACTAATTCAATTTTGGTTCTATGAAGATATTAGATATTGTCTTAAAAATGAGTAACTTTTCATGGGGAAGAGGATATTTATCAAATTTGAAATTTCATCTTTTTATAATTGATCGTGTGAGGGATTTAGAGTTTATTACTGCTGAATTATGGCTCATGAGTTCTGCAGCAATTACTGTTTATGCCTCCCAGAGACTTGTTCTATAAGTTATCACTCAAGAGCATAAGTGAGAAGAGTAATGGTGAAGGAATGTATGATCCTGAGGTTGGGGATCTCACTGCCTTGACAGAAACAAGACACAAATGCATTGATGATATTAACACACCTAAAAGACTGTATCTCATTGCTGTAGTTTTCGGGGGTAATTGTGCATCTGATAAAGTTTGTATCTATTGTCGAAGCCCACTGTTGTAGTTCTAGGGGTAATGGTGAATCTGAAACAGGTCAGTCCAAATTGTAACCCATGTTCCTCCGAGGAAACTAAGAGTGTTGCATTATCAAGGTTGAGTAAAGTCATTCGGTCCTTCAAGCAAGATAGTTACCAAAAGGCTGCAGTTTTAAACCGTGTTGCTATAAAATGTAAACATCATAATACCATCAAACTAATATGAGGTCCACTCGGAACAGGAAAAACAAAGATAGTTGGTACAAAATGTAAACATCATAATACCATCAAACCAACGTGGCAGTGTTGGGAGTTGCAGCACGGCTAATGAGTTTAGTAAGGGGTTCTCTTAAACATGAAAATTATGGATTGGTAGATATAGTTTTATACGGTAATTATGAGATGCGGCTTCCTGCAATGGTTCAAAGCAAGGTTATTAAAGATCAATTTTCATTTTATTTTGATTAGCGCCTAAAGAAAAACTAAATTATCATTCTAATTGCAATTTTCACCTGATGTTTTTTGTGAATTTTGAAACTCTCTGTTATTTAACAGATTCTCATATGTTTGTTATTTACAGATATGTGAGAGGGATGAATTTGTAAGGAGCTTATTTGAGAGGCTGGTATTATTAGGACACGATAAGCATCTACTCGGAGTTCGGTATAGAATGCATCCACCAATAAAGCCTATTTACAAATAAAGGGTGTTATGAAAAATGGATTTTGGATGGTCCAAATGTAAAGAAAATATCATACAAAAGGAAATTTCTTAATGGAAACATGTATGGGTTCTACACTTTTAGAAATGTAGCCCGTGGAAATGAGGAGTTTGATAATAGGTGTAGCCTGAGAAATATGGTGGAAGCTTTGTGTGATAGGTGATATTGTTTCAAGCCTCTTTAAAGGTACTATTCTATGATATTATTAACTAATCCTATTTACATCAGATAAAAGGTTTATACTAACCACTAAATCAAACTTTGATCATTTTTTTCTATTACAGAATCTGTTGCGAAAAGGCAGAAGCTTAACGTTGGTTGCATATCACCATATAAGGCTCAAGTTTTCGCAATTCAGGAAAGCTTGTGAAACTTATATAGTGCAAAAGAAAAAAGTGCCTTTTCTGTAAGCGTTCGCATAGTTATTGTCTTCCAAGGTGGGCAAGAGGATGTAATATTATAGCTATAGTGCGGAGTGATGAGAGAGGAATAATGGGTTTCCTTTCCAATCTACAAAGAACAAATGTGGCTCTCACCTGTGCAAGGTATCATTTTCAAATAACAAAGCATAGTGTAGTCAAATTTACAAATAGTTTTTCATAGGCTTGCTACCACAATTCGAACGAAACACACAAGTAGAAAGTTAGATGAGGTTGTTATTTGAGACAGAACATCAAAATGAGACAGTCTAAGCCTACACTACAAGAAAAATATCAATTCGTGACAATTTTATTAGTGGCTAATCATTTATTTCCACTAAAATGTATATTTTGTGCAAAAATTTATGTTTGCCACTAAAGGATAATGTATTAGTGGCAACAAAGTAAAATCGCCACCAATTTTGCCACTCAATATAAAGCGGGAAGAATTAGACATTTAGCGGGAACACAAAATTTTAATTAGTTACAAACTTAAAATATTTGCCACTAATATAAGTTTATTAATAGCAAATATATTAGTTTGCCATAAAAAACATATAAGATACATCCAATTTACTACCAAAATTAATTTCTACTAAACAAAAAAAACATTATAGGTGTATTCCCCCCAAGAATACTTCCTTACCGAGGAGGTTATTCATCTGACAAATCCTCTAAAAAAAACCGCCCATGGTTCAATACCGCCGCTGCTCAATATTTTCCCTTCCGGTTTGAAGGTAAGTAGCCTTTGACTTCCCTTTGAAAATTAAAACTCCCAAGTAGTTAAAAGATTTTCCACCTTCAGTGATGCTTAGAGAGTTTTCGATGAGCGGATTATATGCCTAGAAAAAATCTGCATGTGTCTTTGTTAATAGATTTCCTAAAGGAAAGCTCATACTCTTGGATGAGGGACATGAGATTAAAATGGAGGATTTGTTGGGGCAGCTATCCCCATTCAACCCTATTAGGTTTTAAACCTTTAAATGTTAAAAAAAATGGATAACATTACAAATGTTAACCATTTAACTTCAGATCTAAACTTTTAATGGGTCGTGTTATGCCGTGTCAATCATTTTAAAATTGACACGATTTTTTTATATTATGTAATTCGTGTTGGGTCGTGTTCGTACTATCTAAAATATAGTCGTGTCATGTCGTGTTGAGCCAGGTCAAAACACGACCCATTTGCTCGAATTGCCACCCCTCTACCCCCAAATCCAATAATAAGATTCACTAGCAAGTATTAACCGGTCATATTGTGTTTTTATAGGTATATTTGTATATACATAAAAGTATATTTCTTAGAAAATATATTTCTTGCGACCACTGGTCCGAATATCTTGCGAGCGGTTCATCGGTGTGGAACGATTCTTCCGTCTTGAACGATTTAACTTGTTGGAAATTTTAACAACTATATTTGTTGCGTAACAAATATATTTCTTGCGGGATATTCATAGGATACGTGAATTCCTCTAATTTATCTGGATACAAAATCGAATAGGTGCCTATGATTCACCGATTCAATGCACGAGTCTGTTTGAATACAAATCCAAATAGGTGTATATGATTCATTGGTCTGTTTGAATAAATTTTCTAGATAAAAAATCGAATGCATGGTTCTAAATACAAAATCGAATTCATTATATTTATATATTGAATAAATTTCTGGTTTCACTAGTTATATTGTTGATTTGGATATCTGATTGAGTTTGCGATCACAGATCTGGAACGATTTGGGTTTGTGATTTGTATTTCAATTTTCCTTTTAGTTTTAGATCTGATTCTATGATATATATAATATATCCGTTTCTACTTAATCTTGATTTGGGATTTTAATTTGAGATTCTATATACTTCAGGCATTCAATTTTTTTTAAGATCATTTTATTTCATTTATGTTTAATGGTATTAAATTTTAATTTGGGAGATCAATAAGGGTGTTTTTTGTACTTGATTTGGTTTACATTATTAGGTTTGATTTTTTCTTCTACTTAAAATTATAGGTATCTTTTTCTTTATGTTTACGGTGTTAGTGTTGGATGCTAGTCATAGATGATGGTAGGTGGTGGAAGTAATTGATTATGGTGGATTTAGTGTTAGTAGGTGAAACTGGCAAGAGGTATTACTGCTTTTGGCCAAGAAGTGAATAACGCCGAGAGTTAATTTCTCATAGACTAGTTTTGAACTATGACCTACAGTAGCTCAATAAAACTATACCAATTTTGAACATTGGGTCTGGACTACAAACCAATCTGGAAATTAAATAACATCCCATGGATTGGTCCTTTTCGTGGGCGGCAAAGGAACTGAGTGGAGCTCGAAACTAACTGTGTTGAATTGAATATAATTAAACTCATTATAATTTAATTCTCTTGAATAATTAGATATGCCATTAACAACCTAAAGCTCAATGATAATTTTTTTAACCCGAGTCTAATTTTCATACTTTGAACATTGTAATATATTTACTTTGAATCTAGTTTGGTTCGATGGCCATCAAATAATCAATTGAATAACTTGTTGGGCAGGATATGAGATTCAAATTCCTCAAAAAGAGCAGACTTTACTGCCTTTATTACATTTAATTGACTTTGATATTTGTGTCACTCCAATATGTCGACAATCTACATTTATCGCAGACCTTAAATTCATAATCTTATTAGGATTAAAGTGTGCATTGTTGTTATTATATATGTCATGTGCCTGGAATATTGCTATATTAGTTTTTTCTAATCACTAGACTCAATGCCTTTGGGTCTATTATGAGCATATACTTTATTGATAGGAATGGGAGGAAAAAGCTTTTGGTGATCAGTTTATGTTGTGTGATTATCTCTCTTAGGCTTTTAGCGACTGTCTTTCACGAGACTACGAGACACTCGCCTATGGTTAGCCTAGCCCCACTGAGACATCTCACTTTGCAACATATGCATGCCCAGTCTATGGATCATCCAGGTCTTCCCCTGTGTGGGACTGTATGAAGTGTTAGAAGGCTTCACCTCCTGATGGTGGGTTATGTGCTTCATTTAATAATAAGCTTTTTCCTGGGGCTTATTTGATATCTAACGACACAGTGATGGATATCTGGCATGGAGAAGACCAGTTATGGTACACAAGGGGATGCCCAAGCAAATATTTATCGCTTGCACTTATCGTCTTAGCTCTCTACATCATATTTTTCTATCCTGGAATGGTAACAATCCCATGGATTGTTAACTCTGAAATATACCCATTAAGGTTTCGAGGGGTCTGTGGAGGCATAGCTGCCACCGCAAACTCGATCTCAAACCTCATCGTTGCACAATCCTTCTTATCCTTAACACAGGCCATTGGAACTTTCTTAGACACTCTTTATATTTCGGGTCATATCTGTTGTTGCACTATTCTTTGTCCTAATTTATGTACCCGAAATGAAGGGGCTTCCGATAGAGGAGGTCGAAAAGATGTTGGAGACAAAATCTCTGCATCTTATGTTCTGGGAAAAAAGGCTAAACAGGTTGAAGAAGACCTAGGATGTGTGAAGAAATAATAAGAGTATGATTGTACGTATATTGGAAGGAAAAAATAATACCAAGTATCATGGTTATTATTATCACACACATTTGTCTCTTTGCGTGATGAGAGGGAGATAGGGATATCGTCATAATAATATATGTTATAGTGATTATATTCTTATAAGATAAGTTGTTTCCTATGTCTGCATGTCTATGCTAGTATTCCTGATAAAGAACCTGTCAGCTTCCATTTAATAGGGACAAGCCCCATAGTGCTTTGAATATTTTCCATATGAACTCCTCCTATACAACTTTGTATCAATGCCCTATGAACTGCTCCTGTACACAAGTGTTAGTGATTGTAAATTTCAATGCCATATGAACTGCTCATGTACAACTTTGTATCAATGACATATGAACTCCTCATGTACAGGAGTGTTAGTGAATGTAAATTTCAATGCCATATGAACCGTTCTTGTACACGAGGGAGTAAATTTTTACACGACAACCCCCAATTCAAGAGTCGTTTGGGAGAAAGTCATTCATATGAAAGTCGAATAGAACTTAATTGTGAATATTCAAAAGTTTAAATAAAATAAAATCATACTTAGTGTGCGCATATTGATTAGTATTTTTTTAATCAATAAGATATTAATTTGAGTTTTGCTTCTTTTCAGCTCCACATTATTATGTCAAAGAGGTCTCATAATAACAAAAAGATGGCAATTGTTGTAACATTTGTTGGTGCAGGGGTTGCCCATTTTTTCCTTAGCATATTGATTGATTATGAGGAAGAAGACAGGTAAACAGAGTATTTTTTTGATATTCCATTTAATAGTAATACTAGCTTTCTATGTACATCACAAAAATGCCATTTTTTTAAGCGAACTAAATTAAACAGTAAACAAAAATTAAGTACTTATGTCCAATGGCTATCAGTTGTATGACAAACTTTTGCCCGAAACCCAAGTCCACTACATTTGAAAAATTAGAAACATGCGTATATAAAGATAAATAGTCAATTGATTTGTTGCTGTTTGTAAAAGATGAGGAGCTTTGGCAGTGGATGATTTGTTGTTATCTGTCTCTAATGTACATCTAGAGGATCATGTGTAGTAGAGATTGTTATAATCCTATGCTTATTCTTATTTAAATGTTATAATCCTCTGCTTATGCTTATGTACATCTAGAGGATCATGTGTCATTTAGAGAAGTCGTTGTCTAGTAAACACGAAGTCCAATTAGTTCCACATGTGTTATGATAGTACAAAACATGGAGGGATAAAAAATTAACTGCTCATGTGACAATGTGCCTTGATCAATGCCATATGAACTGCTACTGTACAGGAGTGTTAGTGATGGTTTATTCAATTAGTTTGGACAGTTTTTTTAGTTTATAACATTATTTCTATTTATATATATATATATATTATTTGTAGATTAGGCTTCATATAGATGGGTGATTTCATCTTAGTTCCATTACTCAGAGGTGTTGATTAAAGAGGATCACAAAAATGTATGTATGTAGAGAAAATATTGAATATTTTTCGAAGATGAGAGTTATGCTTATTGATTGGGGTTCAAACTTTTGTATCAGTAGTAAAATTATTAATTGGCTGGTGAATTCAATTATGACCTTTTTAATGTTAGCAAATCCTATATTAGTTGGTGACATATTGTTAATTACGAATCAATTTCCTGATTTAACCAATTGTGTGTGTGCGTGAGAGAGGTCTCATTTGAAAAAAGAGATTTAATAGCTAATACTGTTTCAGGATGGATTTAGTCCTGTATCTACATTTCCATCCAATAATGTTCCACAGCTAGGTGAGCTCGGACCATGTTTGTTTGTCGAGAAAGTGAAAGAAAATAGAAAAGAAAGGTTTGAAAGTGATGAAATCCCGAGGATTGAACTTCGGAACAGTTGCAGTGATGAAATCCCAAGGATTGAACTGGGGAACAATTGTAGTAATGAAATCCCGTTCTTCCTATGAAGCATACTCTCCAATGTTATTGGACCATTGCATCTAACTTTTCCTACTTTGGCTAGAACCTGATAAGGTCCAAAAAAACCTTGCACCCAACTTCAAACTTCATCTCATAGCTACTGTGACCTATCTATATGGTTGTAATATGAGGTAGAGAGTCTCCTACTATAACCTGTTTGTATTGGTTGTAATATGAGGTAGACAGTCTCCTACTGTCACCTATCTGTATGCTTGTTAGGGATCTTGTTATGTTATTTCTGCTCAAACACTTGTTTAAAGTTTATGATAATTCAAAACCTTAATTGCTTGTTAAAATTATTAATGTCAGAAGTTTGAATTATTCATGTTGCTATTGAATGAGTTACTGCATTAGGTTAGATTGTGATGCCTGTTGGATGCCTTTAATCTTGTTTGTTGTTAATGTTTAGTAATGTTCATCAATTTATCATCTAAATTAATTTGTTGTTTTGCATCTTCCAATTTATTGGTTGTTCATAAATTCAGCATCTAAATTTATTGATTGTTTTACATCTAAATTTATTTAATAATGTTTGGTGATGTTCATAAATTTATTGACCATTAATGTTTAGCATCTAAATTTATGGGATGATGTTTTAATTGTATTTACTTTTTAATAGGTTCATCTCCCAAGAAATGAGTCAGAGGACCAACACACGACACACCTTTAGTGGCGATAGCATGATGAAATTTTTTTTGCCACTAAAAGATTTGGTGGTGAATTTTTTTATAATTAGGTGCAAAAAATTATGCCACTAGAAATCATTTTTCTTGTAGTGCTACTAACTCATATAATAAATAGGTCGGCAAAGTGTCAAACATGAACAATTAGATTTTGATATGACAAGAAGTGTGATTTTAGTTTATTTTTTCCTGTTTCCTGATCTAGTAATTAGTGGTTTTGTTTTGTTTTGTTTTGTTTTGATTCTTTGATTTATGAAAGTGATGGGGTTTTGGTTTATGGCGGGCCTCGAGATAGTATGTTTAATTTAGAAATAACAAATTTCCTAATCCCGAGTTTCTATTTATGGGTTTTACATGTCAACTTGAACACATAATAATTAGTTAAAATGTGTTCTTTGACACAATTCATTAAACAGGTCAGAGTTCACTAGTAATTGAAACTAATATAAAATACTTTCCATTAGCAAGTCCAAACAACCTTTAGTCCCATTATTGGTTAAAAACCAACAAGGAAATCTTCATTCTTTTTGTAGGCATTGCCTTTGGGGAATGGATCAACTCTGATTTAAAGTGGATCTGTTTGGAAAAAATAGTTATAGATGCCAAGGCTAGGGGTCGCTTCTACAATGATGATGAGGGACAGAATTTAGCTCTAGCAATTAGTAGTGACTAGTTTGAACTTGAGAAACTTAATAATAAACTCAATATGCACTCTCTTCTCTTCAAGGACGCTAAGTGGAAGGTAGTCTTTACACTATGAATTCTTTGCTTTTCTTATCAAATACTTTCTTCCACCATTTCTTAAGATTTGAGTGAGGATCATCAAATGTGTGTTCTTGAGCGTTACGGTGAATTGGATCTATTTCAGCCTATCATGAGTGAGGGGAACATCATGTCTATTCCACTATTGATCACCCATATGTAAAGTCACTAGTGAGTTTACAGGGATCCCAAAAAACCACCTGACTAACACTAGTCAAAATTTGGAGATTGAAAATCGATCGCTATCAGCTATACATTACATTATCGACCGGTTGCTAAATAGAATAGTTATTAGATAGAGAATGCAATTTTTTACATTATATCTTTTTTATGTGTTTAATGCAATTTTGAAATTTGTTTACTCTCTTAGTTTTATGCAGTTTTAGTTGACCACCTACTGTTTACCCCTACGGTTTACGCCTTTTTAGTTGGCCATTGTTCTATCATTATTTAACATGGCTTAGTGATATGGTTGTTGGGAAAGACACACAGTGATGCACACATACACACACACGCGCACGCACACACAGAGCGATGTACACACATGGGGTGACAGACATGCACATCCAGTGATTCACACACACACCCACTGCCTCCACCATTATTTACTTTATTAGTGTTTTTTCTTTGCAATCCATATTCCAGGTTGCTATGAAAGCTTATATGAGTTGCTTCAACATTTTTATGGATACGTGTATTTATGTGTGTACTATAGTTGGGAGGAAAAGGGGAAAACTTGCCCCCTCACTCAGTTGTTTAGGATCAGTCAGAGCTCCATCATAATCGTTTTAAATAGTACCAAGATACAGTTCTATATTCATGGAAGGCTAATATGCATCTTAATTGTCTAAAGCCTTATATCTTAACTAGTTGTTACCTTGCCATATCTGAATCCTTTTTCTCCAAACAACCTTATCTAAATTCATGACATCTATTAAATCGTTGGCAACTAATTTAAAGGTTTGGGTACATATTTATTTGTCATCTTAAATATCCTAACTTGTATTATATTCTCCTGATCTGTTTATTTATTTGTTTGATTGTTTTGTTTTGCTGTTTATTCTTATATCTTCTATTTTTTTCAACTATATATTTTGTTTATTTTTTTGGATTTCGGTTAGTAAGAGACTAATAAGTATCATCCTTAGTTTTTGTGTTTGTGTATATTTTGACTTTTCTAGCATGAAATATACCTGGTCTTTATTTTGATGGATGTCGTGTTTGAGTAACAGCTTAATTTTTCTACAAAATGATGTTTGTCATGCTATTGCAGACCTACTTGAAATTTAAGCAGTCTTTTGTTGATCCAGCTCGGGTTCAAATTCTATATAAACATTCTATTACCAAATTTCCTTTATCTGGCAACCTCTGGCTTGATTACACGCACTACATGGACAAAACCTAGAAAGGTTTTTCTTTGTACAGGTTTATCTTCTGGCCTTTTCATGTAAATGTTTACACTTGAACTTAGTTATTATGTATTTTTTTCATTTCAGGTAGTGATCATTGGGAGAGATGTTTATTATAAGGCTACAAGGAATTGTCCCTTGGGAGAGATGTTTATTACAAGGCTACAAGAAACTGTCCCTGGGTTGGAAAATTATAGGTCTGTTATTTTCTTTCCCTTGAACGTGGTAGTGCTTCTGAGGAAGAGATATCTATTGTATGTTTCTGTTATTAACCTTTCCTCATAATGTCTTTCTCTGAATTAAGTTAACTTTATTTTTATAGGAAGAGGCTACACATAAGATTGTAGTTAAATTATTTTTAAATCCCCTTGATCTCCTCCGTGACATAGTTTTTTAGCTTTGTCATTTTTTGCAAACAATGTCAATGTTGTTGCTTTACTAATGAGCATAATGCGTCACTTACATCTTTGGAGATGAACAAGCCCTTAATATGGAAATATAATGAATATATGATCGATCAGATAATTTGTGTTATATGAACCCAGGTAGAGTGGCTCAAAGTAGTGTATAAAATTACACGAAATGTAATTTCTTTTCTTAAATTATTTAGAATTCTCATTTTGGTTTATCATATTTTGTTTGACCCATGACATCAATAAAGCTCGCCTTTCATGGAATTGACTTTTAGGTTTCTCATTTTGCATTAATGAATGTTAATGAACAATTTCGAAGACATATTATTATTATTATTATTATTATTATTATTATTATTATTATTATTGTTGTTGCTGTTGTTGTTGTTGTTGTTGTTGTTGTTCTTATTATTATTATTATTATTATTATTATTATTATTATTATTATTATTATTATTATTATTTTTATTATTATTATTTTATTTTATTTATCGATTTTCGCCACCAAATTCCTCTTTGCTTGTCCTTGACATCAACTTTGTGATATCATTGCTTATCTTGTTATGGCAACTTATTGAATATTTTGATCTTTGGCTATTGATCTTTTCCATTCCTGGGAGTGTCACAACACTTTTTATGATATAATGAAGCTATTTCAGGTGCTCATTGTTTCCATGTTGTGCTCCATCAAAATTTGCCCAAAATTGCATCCTAATATATATGGTTCTATAGACTAAAGCCTATTTACTTGGCGCAAATGTTAATATGTTTGTACTTGGCTGTATAGTTCATATGCATATTTTGAGGGCATATTCATTTGTAGAGATACAATGTCATAAACGATTTTTTGGAACTTCAGGCACACACATACATTCACAGAGTTGTGACTTGTAAGTGTATGCATGCACGAATTTTCTTTGAAATATTTGCACAAATACTTGTAATGTAAGAATTATACATGCATATGCACACAAATAATTGTAGTTAAGCTTATGTCAATTTTGGTTTTCCACCAAACCTTCATTTTTTTTAATGTAAACTCGGTGATTATTCAACTAAAGTCAATATTTGAACAATTTCATTAATAATTTTATTACAACATCATGGTTCAGTAAATAATGATCCAATATGAGTTGTATGGATGAATCATATGAAATGATTAGATTTTAAACTCTAATACTATATATGAACTTTCAACAAGGCATGGGTGCCTTTTATTGTTGCAATATTCATAATCTGAACTGAAATCATTTGAATAATACCTATATGATATGCAATTGACATCTTTAATACTATGTAACTGTCTTTTTTGTTTTTATGATTTAATTTTGTGAATGTTATGTAGGGCATGGACCAAGGAACTAAAAACTCTTCAAGAATATTATACACATGGCATTCAAGAGAAGATGGATCAAGTGAAGAAGGTGTAATTACATGAATTATTTTCTGGTATGATTAGACATTACACACCTAAAAGTTCAAAACGTTCTCTATTAAGTTTTGTGTTTGGTTGTATTCAAGGCTAATTGATCTTGAGGATTTTTCTTTCGATTTTACCATATGTTTCTAAAACAGGCGCACACGGTGGAAGAATAAACAAGTACAGATAGATTATAATGGATTTGGAAGTTGATAAGCTTGATAAGAAGGTAATTTTTTTATTCAATTTTTTGTGAACCCATGATTCTATGTGTTCCAAAATTATTGGCTTTGAGCAATTTATAAAGTTGATAGTTTAATGATTTGGGTAGGTTCCTAATTTTGAATAATAGATTTCTAGTGGAAAATTATGAAATTTTTAGAGATAAACACACACACATGGGTCTCATTGAATATTGTTGTTGTAGTTTTTTATTATTTCTTAAACAGGGTGGATAGTCCTATAAATGGGTGAAGTTCTGTCCAAATTTTTTAAAATTGTTTACAATTATTTGCGTTGTATAAAAAATCTTTTCGACTTAAATTTTACTTTACTTAATACTTTAGAAAAACTAGAATTCATATGTTGTGTTATACATTGCACTATATATTTATATATGATGTTTTGAACTTATGCAGGAGCATCTACTTAGAGGGGCGTGAAAGGTGTATCATTGTCTGAATATAAGCGAGAAGAGGACTTCGGTGCATTATTGCCTAAAATTATGAAGCAATTATTACTACGGAGGAACATTTAATTTTGATAGACAATTTTAATTTTGTTGATTTGTTAGCTCGATTGACTGAATGCAGTTTTGTTTGATGTGAGACAAAATATATTGGTGGGAAGGTTATTGTATTTCTTGGCGGAATGATATCTATAATGTCTTATTTATAACATTTAATGTTGAATAAATGATTCTATGAATTTTTATTTATGTTTAGATTTATTTGTCAACTATGACATTAATATTGGTTATTAATTTTTTTTATTATATGTTTAATTTATGATTGTTTATGTTAAACCCTCATGTGATGAAATATTTTACATGACTTTTTTAAACATTTGAAACCTATTTATCATGACACTTTTTAAATCAAATATGACAACTTATAGAGTATATTATGACCTTTTTTTATAGCAGATATGATAGTTTTGAAACAAAAGTCATATATAACCGTTACCTAATATGACACTTTTATGGACATCAATTATGACACTGAAACTTATGACGCTTTTTATTAAAAAATAAAGTTTCATAAAATGCGTTTAATGACACTTAAAAAATGTCATAAGAAGGTTTTTTTCTTGTAGTGTCAACTTCGATAAATAACACAGTTTCAACTGGAGTGGGGGTGGGGAGGAAAATCCTTAATATTCAAACCATCGGAATGTAAAAAATTAACCTCACCAAGAATAAAATTAGATAAAGAGAGATTAAAAATAGCAAAAAAATCCTACGGTTTCATAATTGTGACAAATGAATTGTTTTCAAGTCGATGTTGTTTGAAAATTGGTGTATAAAAAATCGATAAATAACTCAGTTTCAACTGGAGTGGGGGTGGGGAGGAAAAGCCTTAATATTCAAACCATCGGAATGTAGAAAATTAACCTCACCCAGAATAAAATTAGATAAAGAGAGATTAAAAATAGGAAAAAAAATCCTATGGTTTCATAATTGTGATAATTGAATTCTTTTCAAGTCGATGTTGTCTGAAAACCGGTGTATAAAAAACGTACTCGGCGTTCAACGTTGAGGATCTGAAGCTCTAATGAGAGGTCTCAATAGCTACCATTGTACCACATCCACCTTACTAAACACATAAATATCGTCATAATATGCAGGGTAGAAAGAAAATACCTTATAAAGAACGTCAATCATAGTAATCATCATGCATAAAATAAATTAATAAATTAAAAACCAAATAATCAAGAACCTTGAAGACAACATGAGGCCTCATTCGATAAAGGATAAGTATAAAATTCAACATTTTAAGAATATAGCATACTAATACCTTTATTCAAACACCAAATAAGAGCATTGTCTCCGAGTGTATGTCACCGATAAATGTGAAGAAAAGAAATGACAGTTAATCAAAAGTTATGATTCATAAATGTGAAGAAAATAACGTACCATTATTATTTTCAATATAAAAAATACAATTTTTAATAGGGGACATGCTATTTGATCACCAATTTACCTTAAACATGGATAAGAAGATCTAAAGGCACAACATATAAGTATTAAATGGACACCTTAGTTTATGCTTACCCTACAAAAGAATGACTAACCACTTAGAAGACTAGGTTATCATGTCTCTTCATTTGGTAGTGCATAACTATTTGAATGTTGAGGAAGAATAAGCATAAAAGGTAAAGAAGCATATGGAATATAAAATTCATGAAAATAGCAACGCATAGAGGCGGATGGAGGGGGGGGGGGGGGAGGGGGCTTGGCCCATGCAAATATTTTCAAACTTTCTATAGCAACAAGTTTTTTTTATAGGTGTTATATATTTTTTAATATGGTTTGGCCCCTTCAAAAGTCACGTCTGTTTTGGACACAACTCAACCAAAGGACAGAAAATACATTTTAAGGTTTAGGTTAATATATAACAACAAAAGTCAATAGAATGGTTGCTGATTTTAACTTTTACCAACCAAATAAATTCAAAAGAGAAACCACCTGCTAGGCTCCCGCAAAAACCCAAATTCAAAGAAACCAAACAACACCAAAATTTAACCACTGTGGGAAAGTAGCAAATTTGAGTTGGTTTTACGAGGTACTTTTTTTTCTTCTCCTTTTTTTTGTTAGTTATAATTCAATATAACAAAAAGTATATTGTAACAGTTTATAAAATACAAAGTTTGGGAAATCCGATGGCTATTTTTTGTAGTTATTTGTCAAGTCCCATCCCATGCTTTTCCTTTATGTTATTTTACAATGACTATTTGCTGGAGTATGGTATGGTTTGAACAAGAGTATTAGAAAATTTAAAATTTGAAATTGTAATAGTCTTGGTAATCTTAGTTAGGGAGTGGAAATTAAAATTGAAATTGTAACATTAAACAGTTTTTTTAATATAATTTCATATATGTGATATTGTTTGTTATTCTAACAATTACACATCTATATATGGGGATTTTATTAAATTAAATATTTTGAATATATGATTTAAGTTTTAATTTAAAATCATCATTTCTGTAATTGTAGTTTAAAATCATTTCTTTATGTTTTAAAATTTTGACAGTTAGTCAAGGTCAAGAGAACAACTATTGATGTATTTTTCAAGAAAGGTGGTGTTGAAAGTTTAGATGTTAGTTCACCGATTTCCAATGAACAATCTTCCTCTAATGTCGAAGCTGAACAATGACCCTCCAAGGTTTCCAATATCAGCTCGATTGAAAAAGATCCAAATTTTTTCGAACGTGATCCTGGATTATGCCAATAAATATGGGAGTATCCATATAATCATCGTGATGAACTTTTACGGGCTTATATTAAAGTTGGTACATATCAACATCTTCTTTACCAATACCCATTTAATGAAGATAAACATCCTCGTCGATTTAAAGATTCTTGGTTCAAAATGTTTCCAAATTGGTTGGAATATTCTCCAACTACTGATGGGATTTATTATCTTCCTTGCTTTCTTTTTACCAAAGCATCGGGTCGCCCCTGGGTCTAAAGCATTCACGGTGGAGGGATTTCGTTCATGGAATAAAGTTAATTGTGGTGTCAATTGTGATCTTTTAAATCATGTTGGTAAAGATCCAAATTCGTTGCACAAGAATGCTATGGAGTATTGCCATGATCTCATTAACCAATCGCAATATATTGAGAAGATTATTGAAAAACAATCTTTTGAAATTGTGAAAAATAATAGATTGAAATTAAAGACTTCAATAGATGCAGTTAAATGTCTCACATTTCAAGCTTGTGCTTTTAGAGGCCTTGATGAACGGAAGAGTCGATAAATCGGGGAAATTTTATTGAATTGATAAAACTTTTGGCATCCTATAGTGAGGAGGTTGCTGCAGTGCTCTTAGATTGAGCTCCTCAAAATGCTATATACATTTCTCATGCGATTCAAAAGGAAATTTTACAAATCTATGCAAGGAAAATTCGGGAGATCATTCGGGAAAAAATTAATGATGCTAAATTTTGTATTATTATGGACAAGTCCTGGGATGAAGCAAAAAGGGAGCAAATGCCCATTGTTCTCAGATTTGTCGATAAAATGGATTTATACGGGAACAATTTTTTGATTTGATTCATGTAGGTGATACCATGTCATTGACTTTGAAGAAAGAAATATCACATATCCTTTCTAATAATAATCTTAATATACAAAATATGCAAGGTCAAAGATATGATGGTGCTAGTAATATGCATGGAGAATGGAATGGGTTGCAAGACCTTTTTTTTAAATGAGTGTCCTTTTGCATACGATATTTAATAACTTGCTCATCGTCTGTAATTAGCACTTGTGGTTGCTTCACGATAGGTTTTACCGTTCATTAATTTTTTAATTATTTACCCTTCATTGTTAATGCAATTGGTTCCTCTTGTAAACGGAATGATCAATTAAAAACTGTTCAAGCAGAAGAAATTGCAAAAAAACTTGCCATTGAAGAAGTTGAGTCCGGTAAAGGTTTAAATCAAATTAGCACTTTAAAACGGGCCAGGGATACCCGATGGAGCTCTCATTTGGGATCTCTTCATAGCTTGATATCTTTGTTTAATGCAACTTGTCCAGTCTTAAAAATGTTATTGCTGATGGAACAAGTTATTATGATTTGATCACTTCTTTTATATTCATATTTACCTTACATCTAATGAGAGAGATCATGGGTATTAGTGAGGATCTTTGCCAATCCTTACAACGTAAATCCCAAGATATAGTGAATGCAATGCATTTGGTATCAACAATAAAATATCTTATGCAAAAGTTGAGAGAAGATTGGTGGAATCCTTTATTTGATAAAGTGAAATCATTTTGGGAAAAGAGTAAGATAGAAATTCCTAATGTGAGTGCTCGTTATAGTGGTGGTCGGGGTAGATCTCAAGAAAGGGACATTATAATTGAGCATCATTTTTTATTTGAAGTGTTTACTACTGCAATAGACTCTCAAATACTAGAATTGAATCATAGATTTAAAGAAGATGTGATAGAGGTGCGTATTCTGAGCACAACACTTAACACTTATGATTCTAATAAGTCATTCAACATTGATGATATTTATAAACTTGCAAACAAATTCTATCCTAATGACTTCGATGGATAAGAAAATTTGTGTTTGATGTCTCAACTGGAGCATTATGATCTTGGCATTCATAAATATTGAGCTGCAAAGGGCATCCATAATTTCTGAGTTATGCCAAGTTTTGGCGAAAACAAGAAAAGCTACAATTTATCCCCTTGTTGATAGTTTGATTCGCCTAGTGTTAACTCTCCCCGTTTCAACTGCACCAACGGAACGTGCATTTTTGGCCATGAGTCTAGTTAAGACTACGCTATGGAAGATGACTTTCTTGCAAATTATTTGATTACATATATCGAGAAAGAAATTGCTCGAGATTTTGAAGTTGATGACATTATAGATGATTTTTATGAAATGAAGGAACGCCGATCACAATTTGTGATGCCAAAAATTCCTATGTAGTTAGGATCATTTTTTTATAATTATCCGTGTCAATGGTGTCTATGTTAATAAAGATCCACGTACTGATTTTTTTAGGATTACTTATTCATTTTCTTTACTTATTCATATTTATATTTTGTTTACATAATGCTTTGGCCACACCCAATATAAAATTCCTGGATCCGCCCCTGACAACGCAATTATATCAAATATGAAAATTAAAAAAGTGAAACAAAACCACTATTGATAATTTGAAAGATATTAAGTCACCTTAATCGCACTCCTTGATGAAAGTTACTTCTGTGTACCTCTGTAACGTCAAGTATAACTTCATATTATTTGATGAGATTCATCCTTGTAAACAACTTCAAGTGCAACTTTAACTTGTTCTTTGAATAACATTTCAATTTTAGGGATCCATTGTTCATATCATTGGAAAATTAGAAAGTGGCTTAGTAATTAGTCATGCCTCCTAAAGAATAGATGTTAAAGACTAAGTGAGAAAAAACTATATTTATAGTGTAACTGAATACAAATTGAAGCCTTGCCAAAATGAAGTTTAAACAAATTCTTCTTTTGTACTTATCCATATATTCAAACGCAAAAGAGATTTAAAAAAATGGAAAGAAAAATATTAAAAATTTCATTAGAATTCAAGAAAAGAGAAATATAAAATTAACATAGATGATGGCCCGAGGTTGTGCTTTTCATGAGCAGGTGCATTAGTAGTTTTTAGATGTACTTACCAACAATTTGTGGTACTTAAACTTCAAAATAATTGAAATTACTTATCATTCTCGCCATAACCACTTAAAGTATGTTGAGATGTACATAACAAATAAACGTCTAAACACTTAGATATTACATGAGGCAAAATGTAATATAATCATTTTCTTGCAATGATTTGCAATACCTCGGATTTTCAAATTAAGCATAGTGATTATCTTGTAATTTTAGTACACTCCCTAGTTGTAGGTTAATATAATCAATTCCTAACACAGTGTTAATGTGTTTAGAAATTAGGAATGGGTAATGAATAGATGATCGTGTCCATAAGACATCAGAAAAAACTAATCAAGAATGAGAGTCCATGACTCCTTATACTAATTGATATGAGACATATCACCATAATACTAACTTATGATATATCAAATAAAATAGTGGAAGGCATGGTGTCTATTGGTATAGATTTTAGTTGCTTTTTCCTAACCTAGAGCCTACTTCCCACTTTTATATTATGATGTCTAAGTTACCAAATCACACAGAATGATTAAAATCCTACACTAAATCAATTCCACTAAATCACCCTAATATTTACAGTAAGAAAATTACAAAATATTTCTACAAATATACGGAATATATCAAGAACTTGATAGATTCCTTAATAGAATCTCTATTGGTCTATGATGAATAACACCTTGCTCTGTCATCCATTGTAATATATCTCTTTATATTCATAAGGATGAAATGAAAAATCACACCATGGATGATAGGGCAAGGTGATATTCACCATAGATTAATAGAGATTCTATTAATGAGTTTAACAAGTTCTTGACATACGCATCATTGGTATGCAATATAGTTGTTATAGACATCCTATTGTGGATTCTTTTTCATTAAGAGTTCAAAATGTAATTCCTTAGATTTAAGCCCAATGTAAAGGGTTAGTTCTAATGTTTCATTTTACTATCAAAATTAGTACCTAGGGCTAAGGAACCCATTTTATACTGAATGAAAGGAGAAAAAAATGTAAAATTTCAAAAAATGAGATGAAGTAGAAATTGTCAATATATGAGATCATGCATTAGTATTGTCTTTTCATGCAATGTAGGCATGTCTAGTTTAATTCTTTTATGTAAATTATCTCATGTTTGATACCTCCTTTCACCACTTATAACTTTTGTCTAATTGTATGCCATTTTATAATTGATAAATATTAGGTCAACATGTGAAAAGCCAAGAATTACGTGTGATAATTGATTAAGTTCGCAACATTCTAATATAGCACACTTATTTAATTTCAGCCCCTAAACATTCATCTAAGGTGCGTGTGTCAACCGATAAATAAATAAAGCATGTGACACAAAAAATATGCTGAGACACAGAATTCAGGAAAAAAAACCTTTCGGGTAAAACCTTTATTTCACTATGAATATACAAGCCGTAACTTACAATTACATAGAGAAATCTGCAATGGATTAACGCGCAGCAAACCCACAAAGACACGCAGTCTTTAACTCAGCAAGAGAATACACGCAGCACCCTCCAAGGACTCGCAGCCCAATCAACAAAGAAAGAACCGCAGCTCTCCTCAGTGACACGCAGTCATAAAACTTTGTAGAGGCTCCCTCGGCAATGACACGCAGCCCTCGGTTGCAAAGATCTCTCCACAAAGATGAACAACAACAAAGTTTGTGTTCTAGGGTTCCAAAAGATTCACAAAAGTAATTGGGATTTTTGGTGTGAATCAAAAAGAGTCTTGGGACTCAAAAAGGTGAAGACTTAGAGTATTTAGGACTCTGAATATCGTCTTGAAAAGTCTTAAAAATAACTCTCCCGAAGTTGGTATAAATAAGAAAACCAAGGAAAGATTTTTCAAAAAATGGGACTGCTCGTAATTATCCCAGGCGGACCGGTCCGGATTGAGGGCGGATCGGTCCGATTAGACCGGATCGGTTCTTTTATCCTGAGGCGGATCGGTCCGGTTGGGATCGGATCGGTTCGATCATTCAGGCTTCATCGGTTCGCATTCGGTCCGGGGTCTACTGGACTTCGAGCAAGCGGATCGGTCCGGTTGAGGGGCCGACCGGTCCGGTTTTCCCAGAAAAATAAAATCCTTTTAAAAGCCTCATTTTGCTTGAAAAAACTTACTTCTTATTTTTATAAAAAAACATTTTATAAAAATTTCCCAATACTAAATATGAACTTTAAGGAACGTAAAAACAAAATTTTACCAAGTTCATTCTTGCAGAGGCTATGAAGTTGAAGATGCTTTGATATTCGGATCCGTTGTTGTAGATGCGATCTTGAGTTTCTTCAACGGTGTAACGGCGTACAACATACAAATTGATAATGGACAAAAATGTCCTTCCAACATGTAACATGTTCATTTGATTAATAGGGAAATTTTATCATTCTAAACAAAGAGATGAACCACTCGCAGTTTTTCAACTTCTGTATCTAAATATCTTGTTCGAATCATAATCATTTGCCAATAGCAGGCCTTGAATCAAATCTCAATCTTTATCATACAAAAATGTCCTCAACTATTACAAACTTCAGCATCTGGAAATTAGTTTTGCCATGATATTTATGGAATTATGTAATTTCTATATCCTATACTAAGTATATGAGAAGATTATGCTAACCAAAGAAGATAAGCACACACATGTTATTCAAGTTAGAATATGATCCAAAATAATAGTCGATACTAAGGTAGGAATTTGTTAAACATTTTTTTTATTATTGATCAGAGTTCAGACATAATATTTCCTCCAATAAAATAAATACGCTAATAGCAAACGTGACAATATTAGGAGATAAGGTCTCCCTTCTAATTAAAGAGACAGATAAACTGTAACAATTTCATATAATATCGATTATAGAGTATAATCCAAGGATTTCCAGTTGTGAGTATATATTTCAGAGATGAGAATGGAACCTAGATTAGATTATGCCAATTGGTACTAAACCTTGTGTTAATCAATATTGTTTTGACAATCATAATACTGGATATAAACCATAATGTTACATCACGTGTAAAAACAGTTTTGTCATGAATCTAGGATGTTTAAAGTTCATGCAATCACAAAATCGTAATTTCTTTATAACTATGATCCAAACTAACTTTTTTCCATCACAATTGATTGGAATAAGATGACTTAAATGCTCATGTCAAAGCTTCTTTTGAATCCCTTCTTAAATATCGCAGAATTAGTCTCTTATGTGCCCAGAATATTTGTGAGAAAATACAAATAATAAGAATTTTAGATTTTCTCTCCCTCCTTAGAAACTGTGTGTATTGAGATGACTCTAGATGGTGTTGAGGTCTCTATTTATAAGGGAAAGAGGGCCTAAATCCTAGTGGAGGTGGGACTCTTTCAAGTCTCCCACTAATGCCACTAACCATCATGTGACTAACAGATAAGATTTACAAAAATCTTTTAATATATTTATTTATCACATTCCTAATTAATTATCTAACATTTATCAAGGTCACATAAATGGGAAATTCGGAATTTAATACAATTAAAATTAAATAATTAATTTCGTCACTTAACGTTAATTTCAAACAGTCTCCCACTTGGTCTTAATAATTCGTATAATTAGATTAGGTATCATAAGGTGCACAATCATTGATAAATTTATTTTGCTAAATCAAATGATTCATGGATGCGAGTCATGGAGGTTCCATACTGTTCAAGAGCATGGTTCCTTCCATGTACCATAACACCAATGTTTCATTCAATTGAGCCTTTAATATTGGGTATCATAATGGCCTCATAATGTCCTTTTGAATAAAGGCTATTTTTGTCAACAATAATTCACAATTATATGCATGCATTCACAAATGACAGAAATAATAGAAATCAGAAACACTTTTATTGAATTCAAGTAATAGTGTCAAACAACTAAGCCAAAATAGCAATCCTAATCTAACTAATCGAGACCCGTCTCTTTAACATGTTCAATAAAGGTATTCGAAGATAGTCCTTTCGTAAGTGGATCTGCTATGTTATCACGCATACTAATGTGATTAATTGACACTCTTTGTTTCTGAACTTCTTCTTTAACTGATAGGTATTTTATCTCAGTATGCTTAGCAGCCTTAGTATACCTATCGTTCTTCGAGAAGAAGACTGCAATGACATTATCACAATAAATTTTCAGCGGCTTAGATATTGACCCTATAATTCGAAATCCTGAAATGAAGTTTCGCAACCATAATCCATGATTAGTAGCTTTGAAGCAAGCTATGTATTCAGCCTCCATAGTAGATGATGCAATGATGCTTTGCTGAGCACTTTTCCATGAAACGGCTCCTCCATCCATAAGGAAGATATAACCCGAAGTTCTCTTCCTACTGTCAAGGCATCCCCCAAAATCCGAGTCTAAATAACCAATCACCTCAAGGTGATCAGTCTTCCGATATGTGAGCATGTAATCCTTAGTCCCTTGTAGGTACCTCCACACTTTCTTAGCAGCTTTCCAATGGTAAGTCCCCGAATTTCTTTGATATCTTCCTAGCATCCCAATGACAAAATTGATATCCGGTCTAGTGTAGACTTGTGGATACAACAAGCTCCCTACGAGTGAAGCATAAGACATGCCTTTCATGTGCTTCCTTTTTAAATCACTTCTAGGGCATTGACTTAAGCTGAACTTATCCCCTTTTTGAAGTGGAACATTAATGGGATTGTAACTTTGCATGCTAAATCTTTCTAAAACTTTTTTAATGTAGGCTTTCTCAGATAGTCCCAACATTCCTCGTGAACTATCCCGAGATATTTCTATCTCGATCACAAAGGATGCCTCACCTAAATATCTCATTTCAAAGTTTTTAGAAAGGTACTTCTTGGTTTCACTTAATAAACCAAGATCACTACTGGCGATAAGTAAGTCATCAACATATAGTACTAAAAACACAAACATACTCCCACTGATCTTCAGGTATATACACCGATCAATAGTGTTTGCCTTAAACCCAAAGGATGTAATGGTATCATGGAACTTAATGTACCATTGATGAGAAGCTTTCTTTAGACCATATTGATGTCTTCAACATACAAACCATGTTTTTCTTTTCGTTCCTTTATAAAGCCTTGTGGTTGTTCCATATAGACTTCTTCTTCTAAACTGCCATTTAGAAAAGCTATTTTTATGTCCATTTGATGCAACTCCAAATCATAATGAGCCACTAATGCTAATATGATTCTTAATGAGTCCTTCTTTGAAACTGGAGATAAGGTCTCACCGTAATCAATGCCTTCTCATTGATTAAAATCTTTGGCAACAAGTCTAGCTTCATGTCGTTCGATATTGCCTTTTGAGTCAAGTTTGGTCTTAAAGATCCATTTGCACCCAACTCATTTTTTTCTTTCTGGAAATTCGACTAACTCCCAAACTTTGTTGTCATTCACAGATTTTATTTCTTCATTCATGGCATTAGCCCATTAATCTGAACCATCACTACTTACATCTTTTTATAAGAAAGTGGATCATTCATATTCCCTATGTTAAATTAGGTCTCTTGAAGGTATACCACATAATCATTCGAAATTGTCGATCTCCTTTCTCTTTGAGATCTTCTTAATGGCACTTCCTGTGGTGCATCAAAAGTTTCATCGGTTATAGTCTCATTATGTGGTTGTTCAGCTGGTTGATCATTCACTTGTTGTTCATTAATATTGATTGGGTCAATGACCGGTTCAACAAATACATTAGGAATAACAGGTATGTTATGAACTCTAGGTATAGGAATTTATACCCTGACTTGTCGAATGATTACCTCCCTTTATTTTATACTCCCACTTATTTCACCTTCTTCAATGAATTTAGCATTTCCAATTTCTATGATTCTAGCTGTATGAATTGGATAATAGAATCTATATCCCTTCTACTTTTCTGGATACACGATGAAATGACAAGATAATGTCCTAGGATTCAATTTCTTTTCATTAAGGTTATAGATTCTAGCTTTCGCTGGGCATCCCCACACACGTAAATACCTTAAATCAGGTTTCCATCCTTTCCAAAGTTCAAAAGGATTTTTTGAAACTAATTTACTAGAAACCATATTTAAGATGTGTACAACGGTATTTAATGCATGTGTCCACAAAAATGTAGGTAATTGGGTCCTACTTATCATACTTCTAACCATTTCTATAATGGTACGATTATGCCTTTCAGCTACACCTATCTGCCAAGGTGATCCTAGCATTGTGTATTGGGTACAAATACCTAATTTTTAAAGGAGTTTAGCAAATGGGCCAGGGCGTTGCCCTGACTCATCATATCTACCATAATATTCACCACCTCTATCAGACCTAATAATCTTCACCTTTTTGCCCAGTTGCCTGTTAACCTCATTAATGTATATTTCAACGACGTTCACAAATTGAGATTTATCATGCAACATGTACAAAATGCAATAATGTGAAAAATCATCTATAAAGGTGATGAAGTATTTCTCTCCACCAATGGATGGAATATCAAAAGTTCCACATATGTATGTATGTATTATTTCAAGCAGCTGGGTGTTTCTTATGGCTCCTTTCTCTGTATGTTTGGTCTATTTTCCCTTAATACAGTCCACACATACGTCATAATTGGCCCAATCCAGGTTATGGAGTATTCCATTTTTAATGAGCCTTTAAATTCTCGGCCTGGATATGTGACCTAGTCTTTTATGCCACAAATAAGCAGATTTTTCATCATTAAGTGTACGTTTCGTACCAACATTAGGATACAGGGTCACAAGGATTTCAGAAAAATTCTTTTCAAGATTCAATATTATTAGAATTTTTAATCAAACCAAAACCATTGTACTTAAATTCAATCGCAAAGCCGTCTAAAGCAAGTTTGGAAACATAAATTAAATTCCTAAAAACTGTGGGAAAATAAAAAGTTTCTTGCAAATCTAAAATAAATCCAGTGCTTAAAATCAGGCGAAAGACTCCAATAGCTTCTATTTTATCCTTTGCTTTATTGCCCATGTAGAGAAAATTCTCATTTGGATTTATTTTGTCAATCGAAGTCAAGCCCTGCATAGAATTAGAAACATGAGACATAGAACCAGAATCAATCCACCAAGTGTTAGAAGGAGCGTTAATAAGGTTTGATTCGAAACAAACATAAATAAAGGGCTTACCCTTTTTCTCGAACCAAGCCTTTTGTTTATGACAATCCCTTTGGAAATGGACCTTCTTTTTACAGAAGTGACACTTGTCGTTCTTTTCCTTTTTCATAGCAGTAGTTGATGGTTCAGCTTGATGAGTGATAAGTGCGTCTTTCTAAAACTTCACAAATTTTTAAAATGCAAAAAAAAAAAATAGAAAAATTTAAAAATTTCCAAAAAAAAATAGAATTTTTTTTTTGAAAAGCAACAAATATTTTTGTTCAAAATAAATAAAAATTGGAATTTAATTTTTTCAAAAATATCACCTTTATTCTATTTAAAGTCTCAAATTGTTAAATCTCAATTGCACTAAGCCAAAATTGACCGAAGATGGAAATTGAAAGAAAATTGACAACTTAACGAATAAGTGTGGAGATTGATCAAACCCCATGAGATTTTGAGCCTTTCAATTTTTATGAGTTTTTAAATCAATCCGAGTTTATGATTAACTCAAAGTTATTTTCAGGGTTTTAACAAGTCGTTGATGATCTCAATCCTTTGTTTTAATCGGTTATGGGAAATGTGTGAAATGTTTCTCGAAATTCGTGCTAAATATATCTCTAAACTTAATTAATCTCGAGATGCATATGGTAATGTGATGAGCAATTTAGACAATGAAGTAGGCCCTCGTTTGTTACCCAAAAATATTAGCCATAATAAAGTTGTGAAAAATTATCCCTTTGCAACCCAAATTGAACCTAATAAAATATTTCCATTTCGTTTGATAACCCGAAAAACCCAAATAGCCCGGAATTGTGAAAATTCATCAAGTAAGTCCAAATTGTGCAATAAAAAGGGTCAAGAGAAAAACAGAAGAAAAAAAATGCTCAACAAAAAAAAATAGTGAAAAAAATTGAAAAAAGAAAAAAGAAAGAGAAAAATGAGCAAATGCCCGAAAAAGCACAAATGGACGTCATCAGGACATTTTCCAATTCTGAACATTCCATCCATTTTCATTATTACCCTTTACACTTTTTAACCCGAAAAGTCCTAACCGAGTTCGAATGGCGAAATTGATTACCGCGTGGAGAGCTAAGATACAAAAAGATAATATGAGAGATTAAATGGTGTGAATTAGAGGTGATGTTCCCATTTCCTAATAACCGTACTCCAATGATGAGATCTTTTCACCTTATATTTCCTTCTTTTCAATTTTGTATGCGTGAATTTGTGTCCATTATATTTACTCTTTATATCATGCATACCGAGAGAACAACCATAATCCGAGAGATTCGTTTGTGAGTGCATCCGTAAGAATTTGAATCAAAGAGAATTTTCGGAAAGTAACGTAATGCTCAATCGGTGGAAATTTGAGGTTGAATTTCTGGCTTTGCGCACACACACTATGGTTTGAGACATTTGAATATGAATTTATGATGATTATTTTTCGAAAAGTTTAAATTGTACAATTTTTAAATATTTTGATATTTATTTCAGTCAATAAAGAATTTTGTGGGTGTATTCACTGCAAACCCTCACGAGACAAAACTCGTCCTACTAGGGTAACCTAGGGGTTTAAAGGCTTGTTGCATACGCTAAATGCAATCGCTTGCCCGCAAAAAAGGTATTCAATCCCAATAAAAGAATTTTCAAGAGTTGAACTTTAAACAAATTTCATTTACATTGCTCGGGACGCGCAAAGTTCTAAGTTAGGGGGTGTGATTAGGCACATATTCTTCACATTTATACCCTTAATTTTGGTATTTTTATGATCCCGTGTAGTGTAAATAGCTTGGATTTGTCTCATATTTATGCTAATAACCTTTTTTGGCAAGTATTTCATGTTTTTTGTATTTATCACGTGTTTTACAGGTATTTCATGCAAATTAGTGCGAAAGAGAATGCAAAACAGTGAAAGAAACCAAGAAATGGGGAGTTGAAGGGCATTTTCGTAATTTTACATATATATTCCGGTGGTGGGAAAAGCTATAGAGTTGAAGAGATATAAATTACAAGAACATTGGAAAAAATGGCACCCCAATCCGAGATACGGTGAAGAAAGAAAATTGGAAAAAACGGCACCCCAATCCGAGCTACGGTGAAGAAGTTATGCCCATTTAAAGTTGGAGACAGAAAGTCAAAAGTTGAAATTAAATCTGGAAGTTGAAGAGACAACTCTTGAAATTTCTTGTTTAATTCATTTTTATTAGTTGTAAAATGTGGAGAGGCATGGGAAGAGCCTCATTTAGGTATATTAAATGGGAAAAACGTGGAGAGGCATGGGAAGAGTCATTTTTTGGTGTATAAAAGGCCAAGCCCTACATCCTTCCAAGGGAGTTTAATTCTAGAGAGTAGAATAGAATTTTAGAAAGAGAATTAGATATTAGAGAGTCTTTTTGTAAGTTTGAAGAAGAAGAATTTTTCTGGATTCAAGTTCATCTCTTTTCCCTATTGCTGAATACAAGTATCAATTTTTCATTATCTTATTCATTCTCTATTTTATTTTCAATTCAATTCTCAATTATTTTGAAATTTGTTACCAATGTTTGCTAGATCCATAATTCCATGTATTGATACGAATTTGTTTCCTAGAAAAATCATGTCCAGCTAAATTCTCAAGGGCTGCGGTACATGAATTCATTCTGAGGTGAATTACCCATGTAGAAAATAGAGGGTAAATTAAATATTGACCGAATCGTGTATGGAAATTATACAAACTTAGCCGATCTTTTAATCCCTCTTGCCCTAGGTACTTGAGATGTTTAAGAATGCTATGCAAGTGTAATTTTCCGTTCACCGCTTTGTATTTTCCTTTGATTTCATATGATGCGGGCAAGATCCTTCATATATGTAATGCTTAGGATCTATAAAGACTGAATTTAGTAAAAAATTTCAATTTACAATTCTTGTATTCTATATGGTAATTTGTTAAGGTTTGAGGGATTGTACCCCACCCTATTTTTTCTCATTTTCAAATCTAATTTCTTTCAATTCTTAGTATTTTTGTGCACATTTTATTTCATCACCAATTGGAAATTTAAACCCATCAATCAACTTTTTCTTTTCTTTTATTTTAACATAAAATTTAAATTTAAACCCAAAAGAAAAAGATGATTGATGGGTTTAAATTTCCAATTGGTGATAGCGCTACATTGCTCTCGATGATCATGGTATGTAGTGCCAACACTGGTTTGTCCTTGGGGAGGTCGTTGGCTTTGAGCAGGAAATTTTCCCTTCTCTTGGACATTCGATGCAGTTTGCAACCTTGAGATGCTAGTATGTATTTCATTAAACATTCGATCATACTTAGTATTGTTCTCCTTTTGAGATTGGATGAGGTGATTTAAGTTGTCCTCAAGAGATCGCCTCGAGTGGGGTAACATATGAACCAGGAGATGGTGATTGCATGAGGGGATGCATATGTGTTAAACTAGGATGATTCCTCCAAGATGAATTGTACGCGTTTCCCTGGGGTGTACTAAAATGTCTGCTAACCCCTCCAATAGCTTCCACTTGCTCAGTGTACATTGCCTTGTAAGCGGGTATTGCCGGACATCCTTTGGTAGAATGACCCGCCGCACAAATGGCACACACCTCTTCTTTTCAGCTGAGATATGTCCAGTAGCTTCTCTAAACCTAACCTCAAGGATGTCTCTTATCCTCTTTTCAAACTGATCAAGCCGATGGTCTAACAAAGTGTCCTTGTCCAATTGATAAATACCGGAAGCAACAAGAGTGTTGGACACTTGTGGATGTCTGTTTTGGCTGTTGGGGTCAAAAACATCCCATGATTGCATAGTCTCTGCTACGTATTTCAAATGAGCCTCAGCATCGCTCGAGTCTAATTCCCAAAATGGTCTTTCGCACATTGTCTGCACGAGTTGTTTAGACACCAAAGTAATCCCTTGATGAAAGAACTAAATGAGATGATGTTTATCAAACCCATGATGTGGGCAAGCTCTAACTAACTCCTGAAAACGTTCCCAACACTTATCAAAGGCTTCATTGTCATTTTGGCAAAAAGCTTGGATTTGAGCCTTGACAGAATTGGTTTTGTGTTGTGGAAAGAACTTTGAGAGAAATTTAGTCTGCATATCTCTCCAAAACAGAACAGAATTCGGGGGTAGAGACCATAGCCAGGTCTTAGCTTTATCCTTTAAGGAAAGAGGGAAAAGCTTTAATCGAATAACATCTTGTGGGAAGGCTTGATCACCAAACGTCTCACATGTATCTTCGAATTCTCGAATATGGAGATATGGCTTTTCAGAATCCATACCATGAAATGTGGGAAGAATTTGAATCATCCCATTATGAAAGTGGAACTGACCGGCATTATACGGGAGTAAAATGCAACCAGGAGTAACAGTTCGCTCCGAAAATAAAAGATCTTTCATGGGAAGATATGGTATCTCTTCCTCTCCAACACCAACACCAACACTACCGTGCACAGACATATTACTACCCAACGATTCCGAACCCTCACTCAGTGTTTGACTCAAAAGTGTGGAACGTCGGTAGTATGAGAATTGTCAGAGTTAGCTTCAGCAAGGGGATTTTCATGAAATTAGGTTGGAGACAACAGAGGAGTTTGCATAAACAACTTATGAAAGATGAGATGAGATTTTTATTTTTTTATTTTTTTTAAGGTCAAATTCGGGATTAACCAACCTAACCTAAAGTCTACCTAATTCCCCGGCAACGACGCCATTTTGATAGAGGGGAAAAACCGAGCGTCCGTGTAATACGCTAGTCGTTGTTATCGGCTTCCAACCTCAATACAAAAAAAACTAAACTTGTAACTACACTCTTAAGGAGTATAGTGGCGAGTCTGGGTATCGAATCCACAGGGAATTAGGACGTGTGAACTTGACGACAAAGGTAAGGTAGTTTAATCCTAAAGTTGATGTTAAAAGAAAAGAAAAATATGATTGATGGGTTTAAATTTCCAATTGGTGATGAAATAAAATGTGCATAAAAATAATAAGAATTGTAAAGAAATTAGATTTGAAAATGAGAAAAAATAGGGTGGGGTACAATCCCTCAAACCTTAACAAATTACCGTATAGAATACTAGAAATGTAAATTGAAATTTTTTACTAAATCCAGTCTTTATATATCCTAAGCATTACATATATGAAGGATCGTGCCCGCATCATATGAAATCAAAGGCAAATACAAAGCGGTGAATGGAAAATTACACTTGCATAACATTCTTAAACATCCCAAGTACCTAGGGCAAGAGGGATTAAAAGATCGGCTAAGTTTGTATAATTTCCATACACGATTCGGTCAATATTTAATTTACCCTCTATTTTCTACATGGGTAATTCACCTCGAAATGAATTCATGTACCCCAGCCCTTGAGAATTTAGCTGGACATGATTTTTCTAGGAAACTAATTCATATCAATACATGGAATTATGGATCTAGCAAACATTGGTAACAAATTGCAAAACAATTGAGAATTGAATTGAAAATAAAATAGAGAATAAATAAGAGAATGAAAAATTGATACTTGTATTCAGCAATAGGGAAAAGAGATGAACTTGAATCCAGAAAAATTCTTCTTCTTCAAACTTACAAAAAGAATCTCTAAAATCTAATTCTCTCTCTAAAATTCTATTCTACTCTCTAGAATTCGACTCCCTTGGAAGGATGTAGGGCTTGGCCTTTTATACACCAACAAATGACTCTTCCCATGCCTCTCCACGTTTTTCCCTTTTAATATACCTAAATGAGGCTCTTCCCATGCCTATCCACATTTTACAACTAATAAAAACGAATTAAACAAGAAATTTAAAGAGTTGTCTCTTGAGCTTCCAGATTTAATTTCAACTTTTGACTTTCTGTCTCCAACTTTAAATGGGCATAACTTCTTCACCGTAGGTCGGATTGGGGTGTCGTTTATTCCCATGTTCTTGTAATTTAGATCTATTCAACTCTATAGCTTTCCCCACCACCGGAATATATATGCAAAATTATAAAAATGCCCTTCAACTCCCCATTTCTTGGTTTCTTTCACTATTTTGCATTCTCTTTCGCACTAATTTGCATGAAATACTTGTAAAACACGTGATAAATACAAAAAACAAGAAATAATTGCCAAAAAAGGTTATTAGAATAAATACGAGACAAATCCAAGCTATTTACACTACACGGGATCATAAAAATACCAAAATTAAGGGGATAAATGTGAAGAATATGTGCCTAATCACACCCCCTAACTTAGAACTTTGCGCGTCCCGAGCAATGTAAATGAAATTAGTTTAAAGTTCAACTCTTGAAAATTCTTTTATTGGGATAGAATACCTTTTTCGCGGGCAAGCGATTGCATTTAGCGTATGCAACAAGCCTTTAAACCCCTAGGTTACCCTAGTAGGACGAGTTTTGTCTCGTGAGGGTTTGCAGTGAATACACCCACGAAATTCTTTATTGACTCAAATAAATATCAAAATATTTAAAAATTGTATAATTTAAAATTTTCGAAAAATAATCGTCATAAATTCATATTCAAATGTCTCAAACCATAGTGTGTGTGCGCAAAGCCAGAAATTCAACCTCAAATTTCCACCGATTGATCATTACGTTACTTTCCGAAAATTCGTTTTGATTCAAATTCTTACGGATGCACTCACAAACGAATCTCTCGGATTATGCCTATTCTCTCGGTATGCATGATATAAAGAGTAAATATAATGGACACAAATTCACGAATACAAAATTGAAAAGAAGGAAATATAAGGTGAAAAGATCTCATCATCGGAGTACGGTTATTAGGAAATGGGAACATCATCTCTAATTCACACCATTTAATCTCTCATATTATCTTTTTGTATCTAGGCTCTCCACGCGGTAATCAATTTCGCCATTCGGACTCGGTTAGGACTTTTCGGGTTAAAAAGTGTAAAAGGTAATAATGAAAATGGATGGAATGTTCAAAATTGGAAAATGTCCTGATGACATCCATTTGTGCTTTTTTGGGCATTTGCTCCTTTTTTTCTCTTTCTTTTTTCTTTTTTCATTTTTTTTCATTTTTTTTTCACTTTTTTTTTATGAGCATTTTTTTTTTTTTTTTCTCTTGCCCCTTTTTATTGCACAATTTGGACTTACTTGATGAATTTTCACAATTTCGGGCTATTTGGGTTTTTCGGGTTATCAAACGAAAGGGAAATATTTTAGTAGGTTCAATTTGGGTTGCAAAGGGATAATTTTTCACAACATTATTATGGCTAATATTTTTGGGTAACAAACTAGGTCCTACTTCATTGTCTAAATTGCTCATCACATTACCATATGCATCTCGAGATTAATTAAGTTTAGAGATATATTTAGCACGAATTTCGAGAAACATTTCACACATTTCCCATAACCGATCAAAACAAAGGATTGAGATCATCAACGACTTGTTAAAACGCTGAAAAGAACTTTGAGTTAATCATAAACTCGGATTGATTTAAAAACTCATAAAAAATTGAAAGGCTCAAAATCTCACCGGGTTTGATCAATCTCCACACTTATTCGTTAAGTTGTCAATTTTCTTTCAATTTCCATCTTCGGTCAATTTTGGCTTAGTGCAATTGAGATTTAACAATTTGAGACTTTAAATAGAATAAAGGTGATATTTTTGAAAATTTTAAATTCCAATTTTTATTTATTTTGAACAAAAATATTTTTTGCTTTTCAAAAAAAAAAATCTATTTTTTTTTTGGAAATTTTTGAATTTTTCTATTTTTTGTTTTGGCATTTTAAAAATTTGTGAAGTTTTAGAAAGACGCACTTATCACCCCCCCCCCCCCCCTAACTTAGACTTTTGCATTGTCCTCAATCAAAAGGATTAAAATCTAAAGAAGAAAAAGAATAAGTGCAACAAATAAAACAAGCAAATTATTAAAATGCAAAAAGACACTATATAACACTTATACATGACTCAAAAATACAACAAAAATCACCCCATACACGTCAGGGGTGCGACGACCTCTCATCTCTCTCCACAAATCACCCAACCCCTTTCACTGGGTATGATGCGCTCCTCGTCTCTCCTGTCTTACCATCATAAGTGAATAGCCGGAACAAATTGGGCCCGTGCAGATAGATAAAGGAAAGACCGGGAGATGCATTATGATAAATCGAAAAAGGATCCTCTTGTTGCGTAGCACGTGGGTTGGTCTCTAAGTCGGACGAGATTTGAGTCTTATCTTCAAGTACCTCCGAAGACTCAAATGGTATGGGTGGATGTTTGGTAAGGAGGAATTCCTCAATTCTATTGTCCTACTCACTTTCGTCTAAATGACGAAATGAGGCCGAGAAAGATTGGACTTCATCATTTAGGCGTGCATCCACCTGTCCGAACTCGCTCTCAAACTCTTCTAGGCTCAACTCCTCTAGCTCTCTCTCTTGCTTGGTGTCCTCAACCCGCCTTTCGTGCTCACTCGCTGAATTATAGGGTGGTGTGGGTGGGTGGTAATCGAGGAGAAATGTATCGATAGTGTCCTGCCATTCGCTTTCCTCTAAGTATTTCGACGAGCCTCTCCCGACACCCTCTAAATCTCCTCTTTCACTCTTGTTCATGGGCTCACTCATGCTCTCGAATGCATTAACTAAACATACATCCCCTACCTTGCTCTCGGTGTTGCAACCACTCCTCTCACTATGCGCAACACAACCTTCCCCTAATGGCTCTTCCTTGTAAGTTCTTTCTTGCTTGTGTGCTTCCCCCAAAAGATCCAACCCTCGCGGTTCCCCTTCATCACCCTCTCTTTTGGAATTAATAAAAATATTTGTTTTGAGGGTCATGTTCCCGAAAGTTAATTGCATACACCCACTTCGGGTATTGATAAGAGCATTAGCTGTAGCTAAAAATGGGCGGCCAAGGATAACGGGAACATGATTACTTGGGAGAACGGAGGGTTCTTCGTCCCAAATGAGAAAATCCACCGGGAAGTAGAAAGTGTCTATTTGGACAATCACATCCTCAACAATTCCCCGAGGAAACTTCACAGAACGATCCGCGAGCTGGAGAGTCATATTTGTGAGCTTAAGGGCCCCCAGTTCTAGTTGCCTATAGATGGAATAGGGCATAATGTTAACACCCACCCCTAGATCTATTAGAACTCTCTCGATTCGGTTCTTCCCCATGATACACGAAATAGTGGGTGAACTCGGATCTTTATATTTTAATGGAAAGTCATTCGACAAGACTGCGCTGACATTTTGGGCCAAAGAGACGTTCTGGATTACCTTTAGCTTGCGTTTCACCGTGAGTAAGTCCTTAATAAACTTAGCATACGCGGGAATTCTCTGTATAGTCTCAAGAAAAGGTAAATTAATTTTTACTTGCTTAAGGACTTCCAGAACTTCATCACGGGAGGTCGTTTTGGAGTCAGAGACCAACCGTTGAGGGTATGGGGCAGCGGTGGGGGTGATGGCCTTAGGTCCACTAGTGTTTTCCTCCTCCTCACTCTCAATTAAAGGGGCATCTTCGGCCTCTCTTGTGCCGGGCGAAACCTCTTTATCTTTAGATGCATTGTGTGGGGTAGGTGACAAATCAACTACTCGCCCACTACGTAGAGTGGTAATAGCGGTACATTCCTCTCGATGGTCGTGGTATGTAGTGCCAACACTAGTTTGTCCTTGGGGAGGTCGTTGGCTTTGAGAAGGAAATTTGCCCTTCTCTTGGACATTCGATGCAGTTTGCAACCTTGACATGCTAGTATGTATTTCATTGAACATTCGATCATACTTAGTATTGTTCTCCTTTTGAGATTGGATGAGGTGATTTAAGTTGTCCTCAAGAGATCGCCTCGGTGGGGTAACATATGAACCAGGAGATGGTGATTGCATGAGGGGATGCATATGTGTTAAACCAGGATGATTCCTCCAAGATGAATTGTACGCGTTTCCCTGGGGTGTACTAAAATGTCTGCTAACCCCTCCTATAGCTTCCACTTGCTCAGTGTACATTGCCTTGTAAGCGGGTATTGCCGGATATCCTTTGGTAGAATGATCCGCCGCACAAATGGCACACACCTCTTCTTTTTCAGCTGAGTTATGTCCAGTAGCTTCTCTAAACCGAACCTCAAGGATGTCTCTTATCCTCTTTTCAAACTGATCAAGCCGACGGTCTAACAAAGTGTCCTTGTCCAATTGATAAATACCGGAAGCAGCAGGAGTGTTGGACACTTGTGGATGTCTGTTTTGGCTGTTGGGGTCAAAAACATCCCATGATTGCATAGTCTCTGCTACGTATTTCAAATGAGCCTCAGCATCGCTCGAGTCTAATTCCCAAAATGGTCTTTCGCACATTGTCTGCACGAGTTGTTTAGACACCAAAGTAAGCCCTTGATGAAAGAACTAAATGAGATGATGTTTATCAAACCCATGATGTGGGCAAGCGCTAACTAACTCCTGAAAACGTTCCCAACACTTATCAAAGGCTTCATTGTCATTTTGGCAAAAAGCTTGGATTTGAGCCTTGACAGAATTGGTTTTGTGTTGTGGAAAGAACTTTGATAGAAATTTAGTCTGCATATCTCTCCAAGACAGAACAGAATTCGGGGGTAGAGACCATAGCCAGGTCTTAGCTTTATCCTTTAAGGAAAGAGGGAAAAGCTTTAATCGGATAACATCTTGTGGGCAGGCTTGATCACCAAACATCTCACATGTATCTTCGAATTCTCGAATATGGAGATATGGCTTTTCAGAATCCATACCATGAAATGTGGGAAGAATTTGAATCATCCCATTACGAAAGTGGAACTGACCGGCATTATACGGGAGTAAAATGCAACTAGGGGTAACAGTTCGCTCCGGAAATAAAAGATCTTTCATGGGAAGATATGGTATCTCTTCCTCTCCAACACCAACACCAACACTACCGTGCACAGACATATTACTACCCAACGATTCAGAATCCTCACTCAGTGTTTGACTCAAAAGTGTGAAACGTCGGTAGTATGAGAATTGTCAGAGTTAGCTTCAGCAAGGGGATTTTCATGAAATTAGGTTGGAGACAACAGAGGAGTTTGCATGAACAACTTATGAAAGATGAGATGAGATTTTTTTTTTTAAGGTCAAATTCGGGATTAACCAACCTAACCTAAAGTCTACCTAATTCTCCGGCAACGACGCCATTTTGATCGAGGGGAAAAACCGAGCGTCCGTGTAATACGCTAGTTGTAGTTATCGGCTTCCAACCTCAATACAAAAAAACCTAAACTTGTAACTACACTCTTAAGGAGTATAGTGGCGAGTCTGGGTATCGAATCCACAGGGAATTAGGACGTGTGAACGTGACGACAAAGGTAAGGTAGTTTAATACTAAAGTTGATTTTAAACAAAAGAAAAATATGATTGATGGGTTTAAATTTCCAATTGATGATGAAATAAAATGTGCATAAAAATAATAAGAATTGTAAAGAAATTAGATTTGAAAATGAGAAAAAATAGGGTGGGGTGCAATCCCTCAAACCTTAACAAATTACTGTATAGAATACTAGAAATGTAAATTGAATTTTTTTACTAAATCCAGTCTTTATATATCCTAAGCATTACATAAATGAAGGATCGTGCCCGCATCATATGAAATCAAATGCAAATACAAAGCGGTGAATGGAAAATTACACTTGCATAACATTCTTAAACATCCCAAGTACCTAGGGCAAGAGGGATTAAAAGATCGGCTAAGTTTGTATAATTTCCATACACGATTCGGTCAATATTTAATTTACCCTCTGTTTTCTACATGGGTAATTCACCTCGGAATGAATTCATGTACCCCAGCCCTTGAGAATTTAGCTGGACATGATTTTTCTAGGAAACAAATTCATATCAATACATGGAATTATGGATCTAGCAAACATTGGTAACAAATTGCAAAACAATTGAGAATTGAATTGAAAATAAAATAGAGAATAAATAAGAGAATGAAAAATTGATACTTGTATTCAGCAATAGGGAAAAGAGATGAACTTGAATCGAGAAAAATTCTTCTTCTTCAAACTTACAAAAAGAATCTCTAAAATCTAATTCTCTCTCTAAAATTCTATTCTACTCTCTAGAATTCGACTCCCTTGGAAGGATGTAGGGCTTGGCCTTTTATACACCAAAAAATGACTCTTCCCATGCCTCTCCACGTTTTTCCCTTTTAATATACCTAAATGAGGCTCTTCCCATGCTTATACACATTTTACAACTAATAAAAACGAATTAAACAAGAAATTTCAAGAGTTGTCTCTTCAGCTTCTAGATTTAATTTCAACTTTTGACTTTCTGTCTCCAACTTTAAATAGGCATAACTTCTTCACCGTAGCTCGGATTGGGGTGCCGTTTTTTCCAATGTTCTTGTAATTTAGATCTCTTCAACTCTATAGCTTTACCCACCACCGGAATATATATGTAAAATTACAAAAATGCCCTTCAACTCCCCATTTCTTGGTTTCTTTCACTATTTTGCATTCTCTTTCGCACTAATTTGCATGAAATACTTGTAAAACACGTGATAAATACAAAAAACACGAAATAATTGCCAAAAAAGGTTTTTAGCATAAATACGAGACAATTCCAAGCTATTTACACTACACGGGATCATAAAAATACCAAAATTAAGGGGATAAATGTGAAGAATATGTGCCTAATCACACCCCCTAACTTAGAATTTTGCGCGTCCCGAGCAATGTAAATGAAATTCGTTTAAAGTTCAACTCTTGAAAATTCTTTTATTGGGATAGAATACCTTTTTCGCGGGCAAGCGATTGCATTTAGCGTATGCAACAAGCCTTTAAACCCCTAGGTTACCCTAGTAGGACGAGTTTTGTCTCGTGAGGGTTTGCAGTGAATACACCCACAAAATTCTTTATTGACTCAAATAAATATCAAAATATTTAAAAATTGTACAATTTAAACTTTTCGAAAATTAATCATCATAAATTCATATTCAAATGTCTCAAACCATAGTGTGTGTGCGCAAAGCCAGAAATTCAACCTCAAATTTCCACCGATTGAGCATTACGTTACTTTCCGAAAATTCGTTTTGATTCAAATTCTTACGGATGCACTCACAAACGAATCTCTCGAATTATGGCTATTCTCTCGGTATGCATGATATAAAGAGTAAATATAATGGACACAAATTCACGCATACAAAATTGAAAAGAAGGAAATATAAGGTGAAAAGATCTCATCATCGGAGTACGGTTATTAGGAAATGGGAACATCACCTCTAATTCACACCATTTAATCTCTCATATTATCTTTTTGTATCTTAGCTCTCCACGCGGTAATCAATTTCGCCATTCGGACTCGGTTAGGACTTTTCGGGTTAAAAAGTGTAAAGGGTAATAATGAAAATGGATGGAATGTTCAGAATTGGAAAGTGTTCTGATGACGTCCATTTGTGCTTTTTTGGGCATTTGCTCCTTTTTTCTCTTTCTTTTTTCTTTTGTCATTTTTTTTCACTTTTTTTTTATGAGCTTTTTTTTTTGTTTTTCTCTTGCCCCTTTTTATTGCACAATTTGGACTTACTTGATGAATTTTCACAATTTCGGGCTATTTGGGTTTTTCGGGTTATCAAACGAAAGGGAAATATTTTAGTAGGTTCAATTTGGGTTGTAAAGGGATAATTTTTCACAACTTTATTATGGCTAATATTTTTGGGTAACAAACAAGGGCCTACTTCATTGTCTAAATTGCTCATCACATTACCATATGCATCTCGAGATTAATTAAGTTTAGAGATATATTTAGCACGAATTTCGAGAAACATTTCACACATTTCCCATAACCGATCAAAACAAAGGATTGAGATCATCAACGACCTGTTAAAACGCTGAAAAGAACTTTGAGTTAATAATAAACTCGGATTGATTTAAAAACTCATAAAAAATTGAAAGGCTCAAAATCTCACCGGGTTTGATCAATCTCCACACTTATTCGTTAAGTTGTCAATTTTCTTTCAATTTCCATCTTCGGTCAATTTTGGCTTAGTGTAATTGAGATTTAAAAATTTGAGACTTCAAATAGAATAAAGGTGATATTTTTGAAAAATTTAAATTCCAATTTTTATTTATTTTGAACAAAAATATTTTTTGCTTTTCAAAAAAAAAAAAATCAATTTTTTTTTTGGAAATTTTTGAATTTTTCTATTTTTTTTTTGGCGTTTTAAAAATTTGTGAAGTTTTAGAAAGACGCACTTATCACCCCCCCCCCCCTAACTTAGACTTTTGCATTGTCCTCAATCAAAAGGATTAAAATCTAAAGAAGAAAAAGAATAAGTGCAACAAATAAAACAAGCAAATTATTAAAATGCAACAAGACAATATATAACACTTATACATGACTCAAAAATACAACAAAAATCACCCCACACACGTCGGGGGTGCGACGACCTCTCATCTCTCTCCACAAATCACCCGACCCCTTTCACTGGGTACGATGCGCTCCTCGTCTCTCCTGTCTTACCATCATAAGTGAATAGCCGGAACAAATTGGGCCCGTGCACATAGATAAAGGAAAGACCGGGAGATGCATTATGATAAATCGAAAAAGGATCCTCTTGTTGCGTAGCACGTGGGTTGGTCTCTAAGTCGGTCGAGATTTGAGTCTTATCTTCAAGTACCTCCGAAGTTTCAAATGGAATGCGTGGATGTTTGGTAAGGAGGAATTCATCAATTCTATTGTCCCACTCGCTTTCGTCTAAATGATGAAATGAGGCCCAGAAAGATTGGACTTCATCATTTAGGCGTGCATCCACCTGTCCGAACTCGCTCTCAAACTCTTCTAGGCTCAACTCCTCTAGCTCTCTCTCTTGCTCGGTGTCCTCAACCTGCCTTTCGTGCTCACTCTCCGAATTATAGGGTGGTGTGGGTGGGTGGTAATCGAGGAGAAATGTATCGATAGTGTCCTGCCATTCGCTTTCCTCTAAGTATTTCGACGAGCCTCTCCCGACACCCTCTAAATATCCTCTTTCACTCTTGTTCATGGGCTCACTCATGCTCTCGAATGCATTAACTAAACATACATCCCCTACCTTGCTCTCGGTGTTGCAACCACTCCTCTCACTATGCGCAACACAACCTTCCCCTAATGGCTCTTCCTTGTAAGTTCTTTCTTGCTTGTGTGCTTCCCCCAAAAGATCCAACCCTCGCGGTTCCCCTTCATCACCCTCTCTTTTGGAATTATTAAAAATATTTGTTTTGAGGGTCATGTTCCCGAAAGTTAATTGCATACACCCACTTCGGGTATTGATAAGAGCATTAGCTGTAGCTAAAAATGGGCGGCCAAGGATAACGGGAACATGATTACTTGGGAGAAAGGAGGGTTCTTCGTCCCAAATGAGAAAATCCACCGGGAAGTAGAAAGTGTCTATTTGGACAATCACATCCTCAACAATTCCCCGAGGAAACTTCACAGAACGATCCACGAGCTGGAGAGTCATATTTTTGGGCTTAAGGGCTCCCAGTTCTTGTTGCCTATAGATGGAATAGGGCATAATGTTAACACCCGCCCCTAGATCTATTAGAACTCTCTCGATTCGGTTCTTCCCCATGATACACAAAATAGTGGGTGCACTCGGATCTTTATATTTTAATGGAAAGTCATTCGACAAGACTGGGCTGGCATTTTGGGCCAAAGAGACGTTCTGGTTTACCTTTAGCTTGCGTTTCACCGTGAGTAAGTCCTTAATAAACTTAGCATACGCGGGAATTCTCTGTATAGTCTCAAGAAAAGGTAAATTAACTTTTACTTGCTTAAGGACTTCCAGAACTTCATCACGGGAGGTCGTTTTGGAGTCAGAGACCAACCGTTGAGGGTATGGGGCAGCGGTGGGGGTGATGGCCTTAGGTCCACTAGTGTTTTCCTCCTCCTCACTCTCAATTAAAGGGGCAACTTCGGCCTCTCTTGTGCCGGGCGAAACCTCTTTATCTTTAGATGCATTGTGTGGAGTAGGTGACAAATCAACTACTCTCCCACTACGTAGAGTGGTAATAGCGCTACATTCCTCTCGATGGTCGTGGTATGTAGTGCCAACACTAGTTTGTCCTTGGGGAGGTCGTTGGCTTTGAGCAGGAAATTTGCCCTTCTCTTGGACATTCGATGCAGTTTGCAACCTTGACATGCTAGTATGTATTTCATTAAACATTCGATCATACTTAGTACTGTTCTCCTTTTGAGATTGGATGAGGTGATTTAAGTTGTCCTCATGAGATCGCCTCGGTGGGGTAACATATGAACCAGGAGATGGTGATTGCATGAGGGGCTGCATATGTGTTAAACCAGGATGATTCCTCCAAGATGAATTGTACGCGTTTCCCTGGGGTGTACTAAAATGTCTGCTAACCCCTCCTATAGCTTCCACTTGCTCAGTGTACATTGCCTTGTAAGCGGGTATTGCCGGACATCCTTTGGTAGAATGACCCACCGCACAACTGGCACACACCTCTTCTTTTTCAGCTGAGATATGTCCAGTAGCTTCTCTAAACCGAAACTCAAGGATGTCTCTTATCCTCTTTTCAAACTGATCAAGCCGACGGTCTAACAAAGTGTCCTTGTCCAATTGATAAATACCGGAAGCAGCAGGAGTGTTGGACACTTGTGGATGTCTGTTTTGGCTGTTGGGGTCAAAAACATCCCATGATTGCATAGTCTCTGGTACGTCTTTCAAATGAGCCTCAGCATCGCTCGAGTCTAATTCCCAAAATGGTCTTTTGCACATTGTCTGCACGAGTTGTTTAGACACCAAAGTAAGCCCTTGATGAAAGAACTAAATGAGATGATGTTTATCAAACCCATGATGTGGGCAAGCTCTAACTAACTCCTGAAAACGTTCCCAACACTTATCAAAGGCTTCATTGTCATTTTGGCAAAAAGCTTGGATTTGAGCCTTGACAGAATTGGTTTTGTGTTGTGGAAAGAACTTTGATAGAAATTTAGCTTGAATATCTCTCCAAGACAGAACAGAATTCGGGGGTAGAGACCATAGCCAGGTCTTAACTTTATCCTTTAAGGAAAGAGGGAAAAGATTTAATCGGATAACATCTTGTGGGCAGGCTTGATCACCAAACGTCTCACATGTATCTTCGAATTCTCGAATATGGAGATATGGCTTTTCATAATTCATACCATGAAATGTGGGAAGAATTTGAATCATCCCATTACGAAAGTGGAACTGACCGGCATTATACGGGAGTAAAATGCAACCAGGGGTAACAGTTCGCTCCGGAAATAAAAGATCTTTCATGGGAAGATATGGTATCTCTTCCTCTCCAACACCAACACTACCGTGCACGGACATATTACTACCCAACGATTCAGAACCCTCACTCAGTGTTTGACTCAAAAGTGTGGAACGTCGGTAGTATGAGAATTGTCAGAGTTAGCTTCAGCAAGGGGATTTTCATGAAATTAGGTTGGAGACAACAGAGGAGTTTGCATGAACAACTTATGAAAGATGAGATGAGATTTTTTTTTTTTTAAGGTCAAATTCGGGATTAACCAACCTAACCTAAAGTCTACATAATTCTCCGGCAACGACGCCATTTTGATCGAGGGGAAAAACCGAGCGTCCGTGTAATACGCTAGTCGTTGTTATCGGCTTCCAACCTCAATACAAAAAAATCTAAACTTGTAACTACACTCTTAAGGAGTATAGTGGCGAGTCTGGGTATCGAATCCACAGGGAATTAGGACGTGTGAACGTGACGACAAAGGTAAGGTAGTTTAATCCTAAAGTTGATGTTAAAAGAAAAGAAAAATATGATTGATGGGTTTAAATTTCCAATTGGTGATGAAATAAAATGTGCATAAAAATAATAAGAATTGTAAAGAAATTAGATTTGAAAATGAGAAAAAATAGGGTGGGGTACAATCCCTCAAACCTTAACAAATTACCGTATAGAATACTAGAAATGTAAATTGAATTTTTTTACTAAATCCAGTCTTTATATATCCTAAGCATTACATATATGAAGGATCGTGCCCGCATCATATGAAATCAAAGGCAAATACAAAGCGGTGAATGGAAAATTACACTTGCATAGCATTCTTAAACATCCCAAGTACCTAGGGCTAGAGGGATTAAAAGATCGGCTAAGTTTGTATAATTTTCATACACGATTCGGTCAATATTTAATTTACCCTCTATTTTCTACATGGGTAATTCACCTCGGAATGAATTCATGTACCCCAGCCCTTGAGAATTTAGCTGGACATGATTTTTCTAGCAAACAAATTCATATCAATACATGGAATTATGGATCTAGCAAACATTGGTAACAAATTGCAAAACAATTGAGAATTGAATTGAAAATAAAATAGAGAATAAATAAGAGAATGAAAAATTGATACTTGTATTCAGCAGTAGGGAAAAGAGATGAACTTGAATCCAGAAAAATTCTTCTTCTTCAAACTTACAACAAGACTCTCTAAAATCTAATTCTCTCTCTAAAATTCTATTCTACTCTCTAGAATTCGACTCCCTTGGAAGGATGTAGTGCTTGGCCTTTTATACACCCAAAAATGACTCTTCCCATGCCTCTCCACGTTTTTCCATTTTAATATACCTAAATGAGGCTCTTACCATGCCTATCCACATTTTACAACTAATAAAAACGAATTAAACAAGAAATTTTAGGAGTTGTCTCTTGAGCTTCGAGATTTAATTTCAACTTTTGACTTTCTGTCTCCAACTTTAAATGGGCATAACTTCTTCACCGTAGCTCGGATTGGGGTGCCGTTTTTTCCAATGTTCTTGTAATTTAGATCTCTTCAACACTATAGCTTTCCCCACCACCGGAATATATATGTAAAATTACAAAAATGCCCTTCAACTCCCCATTTCTTGGTTTCTTTCACTGTTTTGCATTCTCTTTCGCACTAATTTGCATTAAATACCTGTAAAACACGTGATAAATACACAAAACACGAAATACTTCCTTCCTCTTGTACCAACATGCTTTGCAAATTATTTACATTCCACTTATCTTTTATTGTGTTTTAATTGATTTGGAAAAGCCCATACTCAGGAGGTATGGAGTTTAGGACGAATTGGACGAGAAAAGACTCATCCAATGTCATGCCCAAAACTCTAAGTCTAGCAAACAAATTAGTCATTTCTATAATGTGCTCATTCATGGTTCAAGTAGCATCGAACCTCATAGTGGTCAGGTCAGCCATCAATTTCTTAGTAAGGGAATTATCAGCAGTGCGAAAGCGTTCCTTAATGGTGTTCAAATACTATTTCGCTTTCGTTGTTTTAGGTAGGGAGGTCTTAATATTAGCAGCAATGCACATTCGCATAAACATAAGGGCCATCCTATTGGATCGAGACCATGCTTCATGGACAACAATTTCATCCTCGCTACTAGCATTAGTAATAGCAGCGGGTTCATTACACATAATTGCCATGTCCAGGTCAAGAACCCCTAGGCTGAACTTAATTTGCTCATTACATTTAGAAAAATTAGTTCCATCAAATTTGGAATAGGACTGAGATTGCGAATGCAGGTTAAGGGTAATTGCAATTAATAACAATGTTCACAAATTAAATTTTCACACGCAACAAAAATTGCAAAGGTCAAATATTTAATTGTTGACTAAAAATTTTGGCATATTTCAATTACAATCTTAATATCACGGAATCTGTGTTAATCATCACATAATGTTCAGATTGTAAAGATATACTACCCTATAATTCATTTATCATGGTCCCATAATTTTGGCATCCGTGTTTGTTGCCTAAACATTTAATACCATGATTAATGGACTTAATGTCAACTATTCTGTTTTAATAAAATCAGTTTTAATGTGGTTGAATTCAGAAATTAGCATGTGTTGCGCCTCAATCCAATTTTATAACTAATATCACAATAAACCTTTAATGAATGTAAGTGTATTATTCGTACATCCAGTCTCAGCTTGTGTTTGGCCTTTGACTTAACTCAAATGAATAATTGCTTACATGTCCCAACTTAAATAGTTAACCATTCATTAAATATTAACTATAATACGTAATCTACCACTTATTACAAATATACCAATAGTAGCTTAAATGCCTTAAAAACAGAATTGCCCAAGTATAGTAAAAAAAATACATAATTCATGAATTTTGCCAAAAATTTGAAAAATGAGTTTTCACCATAGAATTGAAGTAAAACATGCTAGAAAACAAATACTTTTGCGGAACGTTAATATCAATTTTCTGTAAAGATTTATAATCCCTGAGATTATTTCCTAAAATGGCAAAATGGGGTTTTGAGGGTCTTAACAGACTCGGATTGCCGAAAAACACATTACATCACGGCCAAAGGCCCAATATTAAGGGTTGGTTCTAGGGTTTCATTTTACTATCAAAAATAGTACCTAGGGCTAAGGAACCCATTTTATACTGAATAAAAGGAGAAAAAAAATGTAAAATTGGAAAAAATGAGATGAAGTAGAAATTTTCAATATATGAGATCATGCATTAGTATTTTGTTTTCATGCAATGTAGGCATGTCTAGTTTTAATCTTTTATGTAAATTATCTCTGCTTGATACCTCCTTTCACCACTTATAACTTTTATGTAACTGTATGTCAATTTATAATTGATAAATATTAGGTCAACATATAACATGTTCATTTGATTAATAGGGAAATTTTATCATTTTAAACAAAGAGTTGAACCACTAGCAGTTTTTTAACTTTTGTATCTAAATATCTTGTTCGAATCATAATCATTTGCCAATAGCAGACCTTGAATCAAATCTCAAGCTTTATCATACAAAAATGTCCTCAACTATCATAAACTTTAGCATCTGGAACTTAGTTTTTCCATGGTATTTATGGAATTATTTAATTTCTATATCCTATATTAAGTATATGAGCAGATTACGCTAACCAAAGAAGACAAGCACACACATTTTATTCAAGTCAGAATATGATCCAAAATAATAGTCGATACTAAGGTAGGAATTTGTTAAAAAAAAAATTTATTATTGATCAGAGTTCAGACATAATATTTCCTCCAATAAAACAAATATGCTAATAGCAAACGTGACAGTGTTAGGAGATAAAGTCTCCCTTCTAATTAAAGAGACAGATAAACTGCAACAATTTCATATAATATCGATTATAGAGTATAATCCAAGGATTTCCATTTGTGAGTATATATTCCAGAGATGAGAATGGTACCTAAATGAGATTATGCAATTGATACTAAACTTTGTAGTTCTAAAACTCAAAAACACAAGGTTCGTGTTTTAAGACCAGCATTTTATGGTTACCTTTAGAAATTAAATGGAAGGTTTCTCTATAAAGAGAATTTATGGGATATTCTCCTCTGCTATGGATGTTGAATATAAACTAAACTATGAGATAAATGCCGAGCCAAGAGACCAAGACTTGCACAACTAAAATGCATGTATTAAAAATACTTGTTAATGACATTCAATATGCTATATCAATGCCAAGGAAACATTTCTTTTCATAAGCAGATAGTGCTCGTATATTAATTTAGCATGCACCCTCGATCTCTATTTTATCTTTTATCATACATGTAAAATTATTTGCCTCCTAACTACTCCCCACGGTAGATATCCACTTGAAATTAATCTCCTCTTTAGTGACACTTTTTACAAGGGCGAAAATGTCGCATCCTGTATAACAAAACTTGTCTCAACCAATCATTATTTATATCTTCCAAAAAAAAATCCACTACAATGCATCTAATGGCAGTGTGTAACTACAAGTGATGCTGCAAAGTCAATATCCCTCTTGATCTTAGAAACTTCATCTTCGAATTTTCTTCAAGCTCGATTTCCCGAATTTTTTTTCTCGTATTAGTTGTTAATTAAGCTGCCTTCAAATAATTGTGTGATTTTCATTATCTCGTAGAATTGAACCCATTTTCCCATGCATAAATGGCCTTAATGAGATCATGTTAGAAATAATTCGCAAAACTTTTCACATTAAGTTGAGCCTTGCAATCGAGTTGAACTTTGGCAACCATCCTAGTTGTATCTTGCAATTATGTAAAGCGAAACTAAAGTTCATAACAAGGATTCTGAGCCTCCTGAAGCTTATCTTAACACACTAAACAAGAGACAAGCTTCATCTTTATATCCTTTAAACCCCCATTAAATATGAGTTCGGTCAATGTTAATGCATTTGCACTACTGATACACAAGCCACCTTCCCCATTTAAATCCATAACGTCATCACTCGTAACATATCCTAGTCGCATGAGGACCCTTTTCCTTTCTTTAAGTTCATCTTTAAACATCAGTACCATGGAAGTTCTCATTGCTTGCTTAATTGACTTAAATTTGTTAATAAGTTCCTTCTTATGGTGTATAACGTTGAGCTTGTGCTCATTAGATGGTTCCAGCTTCTCATCCACCATAAGGATGCAAATCCCACATTCATCAATACCACGATGACCAGCACAGCAACTCAGTTGTACATACTCTTCACTGGGTATTCATTTATATTTATCTTCATCAAATTTGCAAACATTTAAGAAGACAATAGTTTTCACAGACATATTCAAGCCTATGGTGAATGTCTTTGTAGCAAGCAAACACTTGATGAGACCTTCTTGAAATAATATCCCAATCAATTCCTTAATATGGTAAGTAAACTAGAATAATGGCCACCTATTCCACGTTTCACAAGGGATAGCATAATCAAAATGTGAGGCATATTTTTATCATCATCTGATAACATGTACATAGCCCTTCAATGAATGTTTCGTGTTCACTTACTCGTCATCATCATTGAGATTCAGTTTATCCGTCTGTTATTGCAAGAAATTCAAATTCCCTTTTGCTGAATCTGAAAATAATGGAAGGAACATATTGACACTACATTATCATTTTCACTATCTTAAATGTGTCACTTTCTTCTCTAACTCTCCTAACTAATAGTCCCTTCTGCCCTTTCACATTCTCTCCTCTTTTCATCGCACCTTCACTAGTGGGAACAAGATCATATAAACCTTTTTGGAAGCTATTAGCACGAAATTTCCCCTTTTTTCCATCACTAAGTACAGACCATCGCCACCAGAAGGGAAAATATAATCTTGAAGGGGTGTTGTCTGATAACCAGTATAAACGATATAACATGGTTATCAGTGGATATTTGCAACCAATTTGATGATATAACATGGTTATCAGTGGATATTTGCAACCAATTTGGCAAACTCCTTAGCGTTAGGCACTATTGGGGAGGTATAAAAATTGTTAGGCACTATTGGAGAGGTATAAAAATTAAGAGTTTTTTGGGACCATTATAATTCTCTCTTCTCATACAACTCCTCTTTCACTATGACATATGTAATGAACCTCGTAAAAAATAACCAAGCCATTTTCAGTGCAATTTCCATTATTTGGGGGCCGAGGACGGGCTAGTATTCTCTTCTCACTATGATGCAGAGAAAAAAAGAACATTTACTCTATATGATGTTTTTTTTATCACGATAATGCCAATGCAATATGAACATATCTACCTCAACAAACTAGACATTTGGAGTGGAAAAAATAGTAATGAATCAACAAGTCGTCTTTAGAGAAAAATCTACAATTAAATTTTCTTAATTTGTAAGCCTTTGTATTTCACTCCTAAGTCTTCGGCGTTGCCTCCTCCAATTCCAGCAGTAGCCAATAGGAGAAACTAGGCTCTGAACTAATGACACTATATATAAATTGCAACAACAATCCCCCAAAGAGATTGGAACATTCCTACTCAACTTTGTTGAATTATAGGCCAATAATCCTCACTAGTCCATCCTAAATAAAACTTCTCCCTTCTTATAAAAATCGGTGGTGTTAAATCTCCATAATGCACATGTATGTCCATATTTAATACTAAAATCATAGTAGTCCAAGATTCCGCCACACCATACATCATTTCAGTATCTTAACATTGCCTTTAAACTCGCTCAAATTGTCCCAGAGAGACATAAAAAGACACCCACCTAAAACCGCCAAACCCATTTATTGCATTATTTTCCCTGTACTTGGGCTTTAGAGTTGGAGACTCCTTAAACTTATTCTTCACTAGATTAAAACAATTAACTTCACTAGATTAAAATAATTAATTTGGCACCACATTCTGGATTTTGTTGTGAAAGCCTTAGTACGACCTTTTAATTACTAATGAATGGGTCATAACAAAGACCTCGATGAAGCCATAACCATCACCGCGCAAGAAATCCGATTTTAGCGATCTCACGAATTATCTAGTTAAAGGATGACATAAGAATAAATATTAGTAAGAACAAGTGAGAACAAAACCATTATACAAATTCTACACAAAGGCTTGATGACCATCTTGGTCGTAATTGGGTCTCCTTTCTTTCCAGGTTTTGGGAACAGTATCAACAGAAGTAATCTGTAACTTAGTTCTGCCATGCTATGTCTCGAATTAATTTTTTTCTACAAACTATTAAGCACATAATCAGAATCCACTAATGAAAAACTGGCAAAACAGTCAATAATGGCAATCTAAAGAATGAATCCGTTAAACATGTATTGGTTATAATTAACTATAGTTTACTTTTATTAGTTCCCTCCAACCATGAATATAACAACATCACTCACAGAAAATGTGATAATATCATGGGATGAGGTTTCTTTTTTAATTAGAAGTAACCTGCACAAGAAGTGTTGGGAAAATGGTTCCAATTTTCAGATTGAATAATGATACGAGTACAAAATATCCACAAAACATCCCCAAAATCTGACGTGAATTCCACTTATTCTCTCACCTACCTATTAAACATTGACTTGTGGTATGGGTTCCCATCAGGGCACCAATATCACTACTTTTGTGGAGTTACTTTGTACCCATTAATGGGTACAAAAAATATCACATCATAAAATATTACTAAACCAGTGTCATCATATATAACCAAACCACAATATAGTACATATTTTTCAGATCTCCTATTTTTCATGCAATTTTCATCTTTTACATAAATTTTGTATGCCTTTGGTTCCTACTTCCAACACTCTTTGTACATGGTATACCTTCGGTGGCTAGCTGTGAGTTTGGGACCTAACGGTGGTATCAAATCCGATGGTTTGATCAGGACCATCAACGGGCTTTGTGACGGGTTGCAATATGCGTCGATATAATCAATTCGAGGTAGTGTGAGTCACAGTGCATCATGGTGAACCTCAAAAATGGATTATTACGGACGTATGGTAATGTTGGATGGTCCACATCAAAAGATGTAGAGTCCAACATATAGTCATTAAGCAGTTCTGACCCTTGACTAGCACCAAGATCTTTTGAATTAGGTAAACAACTCCGAATCTTGTCTCTAACATTAAGTTTGATATGAACTAATGAACTACCACACAAATTCATCAAACAAATTTAATTGTATATATAAAAACATAATTAACCCTATCAATGAGAAAATAAAAGGACCAATGTACAGATACATACTTAGTGATATATAGACTTGGAACTACATAACATACATAAACTAAAAATGGAAAGAAATAGAAGGAGATCTTCTGGAACTACTTGCATTTTTCCTTTTGTTCTTTCTTCATTGAGTGGTTCTTCCTCTCGATCACTTTAAGGGGTATTTTTAAGTTAAAATTTAGCATTAAGCATTATGAGGCAAGTACCCCTCTCAATGCGTAATGATGCATTTTTTTAAATAAAATTACATTCCAATTTTAATCTTATCTTATTTGCTAAATGACACGATATAAAATAAATTAGTAAATTTTTAATAATGACAAAATTGTCAAATTGATTATATTCAGCATTGAACATTCTGAGTAAAATAACGTCATTCACATAAAAAAACATACGTATTTTTCAACATTCAGAATTTTGCATTAAGCATTCAATCTTCCGAGGTTAAAAAACCAAACGGTCCCTCAGTCGTCCAGGTTATTTCTTTCCCACGCTTTTGGTGTCACGTCGTATCCCAGCAGTAGCCCACGGGAGAAACTAGACTTTGCACTAACGCACTTGCATGTATTATAATCGCCACTCTTTGAAACCATCTTATATGAATCTTCTGTATGATTGTAGACCAATAGTTCAACTCCACGGCAGTACATTCTAAACAAAATTTCCCCCTTCCTAGTAACAATTAATGGTGTCAACTCTCCAAAATATGGGTTTAGGTTCAAATTTGAAATGACGAACATAAAAGTCCAAGATTCAACCACACCATACTCTCTCATGGTTAATATCTCAATATTACTTTTATATCCTTGTCCACACGTGACATACAAAGGCATCCCTCTAAAACTCCTAGACCAACTACTGCGTCGGGCTTTGGGGTTAGAAGTCTGTGCCTTTGTTAGACACAATCCAATGAAGGAGTTCATTTATTACCGGACCCTTCTTCATATTCTCTTCTTTTTTTAATATTTATTTTAGATTGATAAATAATTAGAGTTATGTCTTATTTTAAAGTTAAATAATTTTTACATTAAATTAATATTTAATTAGATTATTTTAAAGTTAAATAAATGAGGCGGTGATTGTTGTTTGTTCCCCAAGTATGGGATTTGGAGGCAAGAAGACCGAAGGTCGATTAAAATGTAGGGATTTATCAATACCCAAAACAATCCGGACCGTTAATCTCTTTCCCAAAAACAATGCATTTTGTTTCTCAGAGTTTTTTAGCAAAAAAGTCCAATCTGATAAAAGAGCCAAAAGAAAACAGAAACATATTCTCTTTTTTTAATATTTATTTTAGATTGATAAATAATTAAAGTTATGTCTTATTTTAAAGTTAAATAAATTTTACATTAAATAAATATTTAATTAGATTATTTTGGTTTTGATATCTATTTTATTTTTGAAATTCAGGAGAACCCCCCACTTGTTGAATTTTTTGGGGTTTAGCCTTCATTTTTAGGGGGTTGCCCCCATTTCAACCTTTATATTTGGATCAAATACCAAAAAGTACCTCAATACACATTTAGTCCAAGCCTTTTATTTTGTACCAAAAAGTCCTTTATTCTCTTACTTGTTAAGGTCCGCGCCAGTGCCATGGTAAAGGACTTTTTGGCATAGTAAAGAACTTTTTGGTGCAAAATAAAAAGGCTTGGACTATACATGTATTAAAAGAAGTTCAAGAGACTATTTGGTATTTGCCCCTTTATATTTTGTGTAATATCGAAAATAGCATCATATAATTATGGGTTATAAACTAAATAGTCGCTCAAACATTTTTTAATACACGTTTAGTCCAAGCATTTTTATTTTGCTCAAAAAATTCCTTCACCATGCTGCTAGCGTGAACCTTTAAAAATAAGAGAATATTAGTTAAATGGGTGTTTGAGGGACTTTTTGGTACAAAATAAAAGGCTTGGACTAAATATGTATTAGAAAATGTTTGACGGACTTTTTGGTATTTGATCCTATTATTATTTAGGATTTGACCCCCAAAACTGATTTGAGAAAAGTAAAAAAAAAAGATCTTTTAAAAAGATTTTTCATACACACACACACACACATATATTTTAAAGTATCCTCACGCTATTTTTTTTATAATAAAAACGGACTTATTATGTAATTTTATAAAGATCTATTTTACAATGTAATTTTAATATTTATAATGAAAACTCTTGTATACATATATAAATGTACAATATTTATAAAAAAATATGTTTAAAACTTTTTAAAAATTAGGATCATGTAGTGTCGCTTTTTTTGGTCAGTAAGAAAAATTAGATTTCATGTCATGTTTTAGTTGGTCCATGTTCATGGTCAGTAAGAAAAATTAGATTTCATGTAGTGTTGCGTTTTTTGGGCCGTGTTCGTGTTAGGCAAAAAAATAAAATTTAGTGTTGCGTGACATTGCATTTTAATTATATCATGTTTGGTAAAAAAACTCGCATCGTGCCTTAACTAACATAATTTAATTGACATTACATATGCCATAAAATTTATTTTAACAAAAAAAATTTACTACCTAAAAAAAGGCACAAAACTGATTTCAAAAACAAAAAATTATTACCTCAAAAATTTACTAACTCAAAAATTTGTGTTGTATTGTGTCATGTCGTGTTTTAATTAGGTCATGTTCGTATTTAGTTAAAAAAATCATTTTTGGTTGCATTTAATTGGGTCGGGTTCGGGCTAGGTAATAAAAATAAAATTTCCTATAGGGTCTTATTTTAATTGAGTCATGTTCGTATTCCTTTTTTTAGTGGCTAAAATTTGTATTTTATTTACGAGTTGAAATGTGCATTTTTTTGTGTTGTTGAAATTGTAATTTAATACTATTATGATATGAGTTTGTTATAATTGGAAATAAAAGAGGGAGATAAATGTTTGGAGATAATTTCAATATGGGAAAAAATGGATAAAGATCTTTTACTGTTAAGTCCTTGGACTAATAATTTTAGACTATAAATTGGGACACAACAAAACGTTTAGGTCTACCATATAAATACCCTCAAATCTCAAAACAAACACACCTTACAAGCGAGGCGTTCTAAGAATTTCTCTAATGATACTTATGATTATTTCACACTAACACATGGTGAGTTTTAGGAAGGATTACGCTTTGGGTATTAAGTGAATTTATGCCTTACCTTGATAGTTAAATATGGTGTTCATTGACGTCCTTTTAAGTTGGGTCGTATAGCCCTTCATCATCAAATAAGAGACTGCATTTAAATAAATTTTGAATTTTGTGGGTACATTGACTGCAAACCCTCACGAGACAACACTCGTCTTGTAGGGAAACCGACAGGTTGAACGACTTGTTGCACATGCTAAGTGCAATCACAAGTGCCTGTGAAAGTGGCACACTTTTGGTCATTTATCTCTTTTTCTCTCTATATTTGTTCGAGGACTAGCAATGTTCTATTTGAGGGTGGTGTGATAAGTACCTAAAAGTGTCTATTTTATACCCTAAATATGTGCATTTTAGTCGCTCGATCTCAATAAAATTGGCCTTATGTTCATATTTTATTATTTTGCAGGTCAATCGCCAGTCGCGGTATCAAATTGTACTAAATCGGCGTAATTGTGATAAAGTAGCGGTAAAAAGCGTTTAATGAAGAAAATCAAAGCGGTCGTGAAGCCAGAAGTCCCTTTTAATCTTTCCCCGATGAGTTCTAATGCCCTAAACCCAAGTCTCGTAGCCTAAACATATCCCGAACCAAGCCCAGTACATCCCTAACCTGTCCTATAATTGCTCAGTATGTGTGGTATTATTATTTTTATTATTTTATTCAGGTTGGTCATTTTTATTATTTAATTTTCGATTTTAGGGTCATTATTTTTAGTATTTTATTATTTTTATCTTATGTAAATATTATAACTTGTGTGTCATCATGTCAGTGTATTTAGATGTGTTTTTAATAATTTCTTCATTAGATTTTTAATATTCTTTGTTTTAAATTTTGAGTCTTTTTATACTTTATATGTGCTTGTTTGTATTTTTATAATATGTTCGTCGTAAATACATATATACATATTTTCTATTTTATATAGTAAAGTACTTACACGCTATTTCCATACACATAACTCACTCCCTACCCTACACCCCACATTCCATACACCTTAAACTCACCAAATCAACCCTCACACCCAACAGGGGAGAACCTAGGTGGTTTTGCCTCCCACCTTAATTTTTCAGAATTTTTTCCTGAGTATAGGATATTTTATTTATTTTTTTTTGGATCTTTTTGTAATGTTCCATAATAGAAGGTATTAATTTTTGGGGCACATATAGAAATAGTTCATTCTCTACTACACGCGTTCGTTCTTCTACACAACACACGAACGCATTTTTTTTAACATTTTAACCTATACTAAAATCTCTTCTCTTCAACCTCACTCAACCGCTCTCTCCCTCTCCTTCCCCTCACCTCCCCTCCTCCTCCTCCACCTCCTCCTCCTCCTCCTATCCTCTCCTCTCCGCCCCATAACACAATCCAACACATCTCTCCTCCTCTCCGCCTGCTCTTCGCCGCATCCACAAACCAGTAACAACGCCCCCCCAAGTCCAACCCAACTTCCAAGTTTGAACTCCAAGAATGTAGCGCATCTCAGACTCTGATCTGGGCAGGGCAGAACATCTCTTCTCTTAAACTTCCAAGTTTCAAGTAGTCTAATAGCAGAGCATCTGAGCAGATTTAATTTTTTTATAACGTTCAATGATTTTTTTTTTCAATTCAAGTTTCAAAACTAATAATTTTTTCAATATTCAGTGATAAATTAGTTTAACTGCTCAATTTTAAATGTTAATTAATAAATGCACAATGTTTAAATGACTAATTATTTTTTAGTTTACTTTTAATTGTTGTGCCTATATTGGTTTAAAATTTTGAAAATATAGATTTGTTGGGTATTGATTTATTAGTATTTTGAAAATAAAAGTACTGATTACTTTTAATTGTTGTGCCTATATTTGTTTAATATTTTCTTATTAGATTTTTAATATTCTTTGTTTTATATTTTATATTTTTATTTTTTAATTATGTGTCTTTTTATACTTTATATGTGCGTGTTTATATTTTTATAATATGTCCGTCGTAAATACATATATACATATTTTCTATTTTATATAGTAAAGTACTTACACACACTATTTCCATACACATAACTCACTCCCTAACCTACACCCCACATTCCATACACCTTAAACGCACCAAATCAACCCTCACACTCAACAGGGGCGAACCTAGGTGGTTCTGAGGGTGGGCGGCCCAGATATAATATTGTTGGGTATTGATTTATTAGTATTTTAAAAATAAAAGTATTGATTATTTGTTATTGGGTTGTTGCCTATTCCGTGATTATATTAGGTTTCTCATTTTTTTTGCTAATTTTAATTGTCGAAACATAATTTGGAATAAAATTTCAAATTTAGGGAAATTATGTTGAATTTTTTTTTCTTATTTAAAATTTAGGGTAATATTTATTGAGGGATTTTGAAAAAAGTCAAATAAAATGAGAGCAAAAAATGAGTGAATATAAATTAACATTTTTAGAGTTAAGAAATTAAAAATAAAGTAAAAATGTCCCTAAAAAAATCATCTCGGGGATCCCGCCTGTTGATACCAAAATTAATATGCTGATGTGGACGAATAGTATGAAGACACGTGTCGATCTACGTGGCACAATAACAGCGAGGAAGATCATTTACTGAACAACTATGGTTGGTACCGAGCAACGAGAATACACCGAGGAGCTCTATCATGCCGAGGAACTCCATCCGAGGAACTCTATCATCCCGAGATACTCTAAGCATTCCGAGGAACTCTTGATCAACGAGCAACTAAGGCGGTCCGAACTGCACCTCGGCCGTGTCATCAATTATCAGACGGACAACTGTTCAACTATTCATTAGATTCTTGACGCACACGCTGCATTAAATGTATTACCCATTCATATGTATATCATTTAATGTATTGGACCTTTCATGTACAGCCTCGAGGCTATAAATACCTTGTATCAATCCCATTCAAGGGGACCGGAATTTCTTGAGAGAACTTGTAATCAAGAATTCCACAAACACTCAGCAATAACATAACAGTGGACGTAGGCTTTATTCCTAGCCGAACCACTTTAAAAATCTTTGTCTTATTTATTTATCTGTGATTGAAGAATTAGAGTGATCTAGTTTTTTACATCAACAGATTGGCGCCGTCTGTGGGAAAACGACTGTTGTTATCGTTTTTCATAAAAATCATTTATCACCAATGGCAGATAATCCAGAATCCAGTAATCGAAATGCTGGAAATACTGGAAATCTTCCAAATCCATCTGCATCTCCAGATCTAGCCGGAATTATGATGAATCTGGCTCAGGGACAAACCGCCATGCAAGAATCTATGAGGCAACTCCTTCAAACTCTTCAAGGCGGTGTACCTACTCATTCAGGGCAAAGGACTGATCATGGGCAATCACGATCCAGACGTATTGGGTCATATCGCAATAGGGAATCCAATGATTCTTCTTATCAACCTGGGCGAACTTCATCAATACGGGCTACGGATACAGATCAACATATCTCTCTTTCTTCGGAGAGAACTAGTGCTTTAGAAAGATTAAGCAGGGTGTCTCCTTTCAGTCGGTTAGGACCAAGGAGGAACATGAGTCCACCTAGGGCTCCATCAGGAAGTTTTCGACCACCACCAGGTTTGAGAGAAGGATCTGCACAATCACGACCAATTACTCGTCGAGATAAATCTCAGGAAGCTACGTCAGAGCAATCAGTTGCTCGGACTAAGCGGCCCGAGGAAGGGAATGAAGCATGGAAAGGTTCCATTCAACGATTGGAGGATAGACTGGGTGAAATGGCTAAGGCGAGGAACCCCTTACAGAGAACTTTTGTTCAAGGGACACCTTTTGTGCAAGCCATTGTGGATTTCCCTACACCGTCGAAATTCAAAGCACCTGTAGTGACCCCCAAGTACGATGGAAAGACAGATCCCGTACTTCATATAGAACAGTACCAAGCTGCTGCAGATATCTATGCTGTCCCCGACGAGATGAGGTGTAGAGCATTCTCGGGAACTCTTACCGGATCTGCACAGATATGGTACAATAATCTTCATCGGGGTAAGATTTCAACTTTTGTTCAGTTAGCCGAGCTGTTTATTGGTAATTTTTGTTTTGGAGCAAAACCAGTAAAGCGAGTAGCGCACTTACTAAGTGTTAGACAAAAATCAGGAGAAAGTACTAGAGATTACATAACTCGTTTCAATAACGAGAAGTTGGAAGTCATAGATTATGAAGAAAAGACAGCAATCACTGCTTTGATGAGTGGTTTGCTGCCTAACAAGCTATACTATACTCTGGCCAAAGATCCGCCTAAAAATATGTCGGAATTGATGGCAAAGGCGGCCAAAATCATGAATGCCGAGGAGGCTATGACTGCGAAGAAGAATATGGATAAAGAAGTTAAAGTGGAGGTCGACAACTCTAAGAAGAAAGATCAGAAAGGTAATGGTGGTGACAAACATTCCAGGAATAACAGGATAAAGTTGGAAGCCCTAAAGAAGTATGATAATTATACTCCATTGAAAATGGGTATTAATCATGTTTTAGAAGAGATCAGGAATAACGAGGAAATCAAATGGCCAGAGAAACTGAAGACAGATCCAGACATGAGGAATAAGACCAAATATTGCGAGTTTCACAAAGATCATGGCCATATGACCAAAAATTGTATAGCCCTTCAGAACGAGATTGAAACACTCATTCGAAGAGGAAAATTATCAAAGTATGTAGATCGCAGAGGTGAGAGGACAAATGAGGACAGAATTAGAAAGAGATCTAGATCTCCTTGTCGTGCAGAGGAGAAAAATAGGAGGGACCATGAAGAGGATCCAGATGATGACCCCGATCTTCCCAAGAAGCCAAGAAAACCTGAACGAGAGGTATTTTCCATACGTTTTGGATCATTTCATTGTAACGTTATTACAGGGGGAGATGCAGGAGGAGGAGACCTTACTGCAGAAAGAAAAGCTTATCTCGGAGAGGCTCAAGCTTGCTCATATATTCAGCGAATAAACCTGGCCGAGGATGATCGTCCGAGGAAGGTAAACAAAGAGAAGCTAGTAATTGGTTTTTCAAAAAACGACCTGGCAGGTGTTCTTTACCCTCATGATGATCCTTTGGTGATCAAAATGAGAATGAAGGACGTGATCATTTCAAGGGTGTTGGTAGACAATGGTAGTTCGGCAGACATCATGTACTATTCATGCTTTGATAGCCTGAATTTGAAATTATCTCAATTGGAACCTTATCACAGACCCCTTCTGGGTTTTGCTGGCGAGAAAGTTTTTCCACTGGGGACGATCAAGTTGGATATATTCATTGGAACCTGGCCTGTTTGTCGAACAGAAAGAATACGATTCTTTGTGATGGATAAGAATGTGCAATCGGCCTACAACATCATCATGGGAAGAGTTGGATTGAAGAAGTTCGAAGCCGTTCCTTCAACAGTACATCAATGTTTGAAATTCCCAACAAATTTTGGAGTTGGAGTGGTGAAAGGTGATCAAAAAGTAGCTCGGGAATGCTATTATTCGTCGGCCGAGCAAGAAGAACTAGAAGGATCGATGAAAAAGACTACTACTTATCAAGTGGATGAATGTACAGAAATTGAAACTCTTGATCCTAGAGATGAGTCCCAACTTGTGAAAGGGCAAGTGGTAGAATCTACAGAAAATGTTATTCTGGACGACGAACATCCTGAACGAATAACCCAGATAGGTTCATCGTTGGATATGTCAATAAAAGAGGAGTTGATAACTTTCTTGAAGAATAGGAAAAATACTTTTGCTTGGAGTCATGAAGACATGCCAGGAATAGATCCAAACTTCTTATGTCATGAACTCAATGTGAATAAGGAGATTAAACCTGTAAAGCAGAGAAGAAGGGTGTTTAGTCCCGAGAAGAACCAGGCCATACAGGAGGAAGTCGAGAAACTCCAGAAAGCCCAATTCATTGAAGATGTAAAATATCCAGATTGGTTGGCAAATGTGGTGATGGTAAAGAAGAAAAACAACAAATGGAGAATGTGTGTCGATTTCACCGATCTCAATAAGGCATGCCCCAAGGATCATTTTCCATTGCCCAGAATTGATCAACTGGTGGATGCTACCTCGGGACACGAGCTACTCAGCTTCATGGATGCTTACTCCGGCTACAACCCGATCAAAATGAAACCTGAAGACAGGGAAAGTACTTCTTTTATTACCCCTAGGGGAACTTATTGTTATAATGTTATGCCTTTTGGTTTAAAAAATGCAGGTGCAACATATCAGCGGTTGATGAACAAGGTTTTTACCGAACAAATCAGCCGCAACATGGAGGTCTATGTCGATGACATGCTCACTAAAAGCAAGAAAGCTGCTGATCATTTGGTTGACTTGAGTCAAACTTTTGATCAATTGGATAAATACCAAATGAAGCTTAACCCGACGAAGTGCACCTTTGGAGTACGAGAAGGAATGTTCCTCGGATACATCGTCAATCAGCGAGGTATTGAGGCAAATCCAGATAAGATCAAAGCTCTTCTAGGGCTGCGATCTCCGACGACGAAGAAAGAAGTGCAGAGTCTTACCGGACGAGTTGCAGCGCTCAACAGATTTGTATCTCGAGCAACTGATAAATGCATACCATTCTTCAAAACACTTCGAAAAACCTTTGAATGGAATGAGGAATGTGAAAAAGCTTTTCAAGACTTGAAGAAATATTTGGGAGCACCCCCACTGTTGTCCAGACCAATAACAGGAGAAAAATTGTATTTGTATTTGGCAGTATCAGAGAACGCAGTCAGTTCAGCGTTGATCAGATTGGAGAATGGAGTCCAGAAGCCAATTTATTACACAAGTAAGGCTTTCCGAGGTGCAGAAATCAGGTACCCAAAGCTAGAAAAATTGGCATTGGCACTAATTGAAGCAAGTAGAAGAATGAGGCCATATTTCCAAGCCCATACCATCATCGTTTATACTGATATGCCATTGAGACAAGCCCTCCATAAGCCAGAAAAATCAGGGAGACTGATGTACTGGGCAGTAGAACTTGGTGAATATGATATTGTGTATGAGCCCAGATCATCATTCAAGGGGCAAGCTGTAGCAGATTTTATAGCAGAGTTCACGTACCCTGATACCCCCGAGGAGCAAAAGGTGCCTGCTGATCTACCTGTGGACGATACAGGATCAACAGAAACATTTGCTGACCTACCTGTGGACGATACAGGATCAGCAGAAATAGGTCCAAACCAGCCAAGGTTGGTAAAAGGACTTGTGGATGTAGAGAAATCATTATATTCAAACTCAGACCAACCACGGTTGGTAAAAGGGTACGAGCAGATGACTGACGAGGAGCGAAAGATACCGGGGGATGATGGAAGAAAACAGCAGATATTTTATCGAGGAACTCTGACAGATAAGAAATTTGAAGACGAAATACCTACATGGAGATTATATGTAGACGGATCATCCTGCACAGCTGGTTGTGGAGCAGGAATTGTTTTGATCACTCCAGACGAGATTGACATGGAATATGCTTTGCGATTCCAATTCAAAGCCTCTAACAATGAAGCGGAGTATGAGGCCATGATAGCAGGTCTTAATCTAGCAAAGACTATGGAAGCACAACAAGTGATGGTATTCAGTGATTCTCAATTAATTGTGTATCAGATGATGGGAATGTATGCGGTTAAAGGAGATTTAATGATCAAATATCATGCAAAGGTGATGAAATTGTTGACAGAATTTGAGGCCATTCAATTGGTGAGAATACCGAGGATGGAGAATGTACAAGCAGACGCACTGGCCCGACTAGCATCAGCTACTCGTACCGAGATGCGAAGAACCATACCGATTGAAGTATTAGAAGGTCGGAGCATAGATGAAGATCTGACAACGAATGTGATTACCCTTGATTTAGGACCATCTTGGATGGATCCAATCAGGAAATATGTTGAAGAGGGTGAATTGCCGGAGGACAAACTCGCTGCCAAGAAACTGAAGTATAAAGCTGCTCGGTATGTATTAACTAATGGTATTTTGTATAGACGAGGAATTATGGCAGGTTTGCAGAGATGTGTACATCCCACCGAGGTGAAAGAATTGATTGAAGAAATCCATGAAGGATCTTGTGGAGCTCATGTAGCAGGTCGAACACTTTTACAAAGAGTGATGACACAGGGATATTACTGGCCGACAATGAGGGCTGATTGTATAGCCTATGCCAAGAAATGTGACAAGTGCCAACGTTTTTCCTCCATCCGATGAACTCCACAAGCATTGCTAACACCAATAACTTCCCCTTGGCCATTTGCCATGTGGGGAATTGATTTGGTTGGACCACTGCCGACCACCCGAGGAAGATTCAAGTATCTCGTAGTTGCAGTGGACTATTTTACTAAGTGGGTGGAAGCTGAGCCTCTTATCAATATGACGTACGAGAAGGTATACCAGTTTGTATGGAAGAATATCATTTGTCGATATGGTCTCCCTCATGCTTTCATCACAGATCATGGAACACAATTTGATAATGAAGAATTTGCTGCCTATTGTCATCAGTCGAACGTTTTGAAGTTTCATTCAACACTAATATTCCCCGAAAAACTTTCAACAGAAAGAAAATGGTGAACCATCCTCGCTTTATTCATAATGAAGGAAATACTTTACATTTTACATTACTGATAATACTTTCGCAGGTGTTCAGCATTCCATGCATTCTGAAATTCTTCTCCTTCTAGAGTTGCTATTCTGTAGGTTCCAGGTCGAACAACCTCTGTAACTCGGTAAGGTCCATGCCAGTTTGCTTCCAGTTTATTCTGTTTCTGAATGACTTTCTTCAGCACATAATCACCCTCCTTCAAATCGCATTTCTTCACCCTTTTGTTGTAGAACAGAGCTGTTCGTTGTTGATAAGCAGCATTCCTAATGGCTGCCTCTTCTCTTACTTCTTCGAGCATATCCAAATCCATTCTTCTCATCAAGTCACTGATCGGAGAGTTGAAATTCAGCACTCTATGCGTTGGGAGACCCAACTCGGCCGGTATCACAGCCTCACTTCCAAATGCTAGCATATATGGTGATTCTCCAGTTGCTGCTCGGGGAGTTGTTCGGTAGGCCCATAATACTGATTGGAGCTCATTAATCCAATTTGCTTTAGCTTCACTTAGCCTCTTTTTCAACCCATTTAGTAATGTTCTGTTCGTCACTTCAGTCTGTCCATTGCTTTGGGGATGGCCTGGTGCTGAATGAAACTTCAAAACGTTCGACTGATGACAATAGGCAGCAAATTCTTCATTATCAAATTGTGTTCCATGATCTGTGATGAAAGCATGAGGGAGACCATATCGACAAATGATATTCTTCCATACAAACTGGTATACCTTCTCGTACGTCATATTGATAAGAGGCTCAGCTTCCACCCACTTAGTAAAATAGTCCACTGCAACTACGAGATACTTGAATCTTCCTCGGGTGGTCGGCAGTGGTCCAACCAAATCAATTCCCCACATGGCAAATGGCCAAGGGGAAGTTATTGGTGTTAGCAATGCTTGTGGAGTTCGTCGGATGGAGGAAAAACGTTGGCACTTGTCACATTTCTTGGCATAGGCTATACAATCAGCCCTCATTGTCGGCCAGTAATATCCCTGTGTCATCACTCTTTGTAAAAGTGTTCGACCTGCTACATGAGCTCCACAAGATCCTTCATGGATTTCTTCAATCAATTCTTTCACCTCGGTGGGATGTACACATCTCTGCAAACCTGCCATAATTCCTCGTCTATACAAAATACCATTAGTTAATACATACCGAGCAGCTTTATACTTCAGTTTCTTGGCAGCGAGTTTGTCCTTTGGTTAGGAGGATAAGCTCTACGGAGCGCTCTACGGAGCAAAAGTGCTATAAGTAGCCAACCTCCTTTGGTTAGGAGGATAAGCTCTACGGAGCGCTCTACGGAGCAAAAGTGCTATAAGTAGCCAACCTCCTTTGGTTAGGAGGATAAGCTCTACGGAGCGCTCTACGGAGCAAAAGTGCTATAAGTAGCCAACCTCCTTTGGTTAGGAGGATAAGCTCTACGGAGCGCCCTACGGAGCAAAAGTGCTATAAGTAGCCAACCTCCTTTGGTTAGGAGGACATGCTCCAAGGAGCCAAAAAGTTCGAAAGAACCCTACTACTCCTTTGATTAGGAGGTGTATACCAGCATGATCAACTACGGTTGGTAAGACTTTATATACTCTCGCATTACAGCTTATGTTGGTCGGGAGGTAACATTATTACAAAAAGTTCTTTGAAGAACAAAATATTCCAAACTGTACCAAGTATGGTTGGTCGGGGATAAAAACCCACTAACTGTAGTTGGTCGACGAGGACAAAAGTATTGACCTTAGTTGGTCGGACACATGTTTATATTTTAAAATTGAACCAAGTATGGCTGGTCGGGGATAGAAACCCATCAACTGTGGTTGGTCGACAAACATTATTTATCCACCTTGGTTGGTTGGAAACAATTTTGAACAATTTATGCTTGTTATAAATTCTAAGTTGATTGATGAACCATATAATTTGCAAATAGAAAAATAGCTATTGGCAAAACAGAAAATGAAATTCTTTCATTAAGATAAAAATGTATTACATGTTACATGTATGTGCTAACTATTACATTAAAGATTCCTACTCTATTGGTTTCTTTCCTTTGTCCTTTGAGACAGGTTCCTCGCCGGCAGGAGGATCCTCTAGACAAAGAGGAGAATTAATAAAGTTCATGTCCTTCAGCATTCTGACATTCATTATTGTAGGAGTGTCCAACAGGTGCTCAGGACGAGATACTTCAACTTGAGAATGAAGGTTATAATCACCAAGATATTTAGAGATCAAACTCCGAGGAATGGAACGAGCAGGAATCCATGCCATATCCAATTTATAGGGAGGAACAGGCAAGTCTAGCAATCCAGGAGCATGATAATCCCATAAATAATGACCTCGTTCCAATTTTAATACACCCAGGGCGTTCAACCATCCCTGCTTATAACCTTCGTTGTTAGCATTTTCAATGCGAGCATCCAAATGATAAAGAGCTTCATTATAGCCTGCATTCCAGAACTCCCGAGGCTGTTTATGGAATTGGAAAGTTAATCTATCTACTTGCTCGAGAAAGTTCTTGATAAGAGCATCTTTATTATTCAGATCAGACTTCATCGCAGCCAATTGATCCTCTAAAGATAAATTTTTCTTAGACAAATCAGACAGAGCACGATCCTTAACATTCAGTTGGAATGCTTGAGTTTCCAGAGTAGATTGGGTGCGAGATTCTTCAACACTACAGCTAAGAACTCTTGATCGGCTCCGAGAAGCAACTGGAGAATTTTGCTCCTCGACGATTCTTCCTCGTCCCCGAGAACTCCTTCCTCGTCCCCGAGCAGTCACAGGAATAATAGACTTTTTCAAGTCATCCAACTCTTGTCTTAGTTTGGCGTTTTCAACCTCTAGAAACGAAAAACCTTCATCAGTAACTGGTACTAATGCAGTGGAAGAGGAGGCAACGGATTCATATTGAGCCAATCTTTTCTGCAGACTATTATTTTCTTGTTCCAGGATCTCGGCAATTTGTCGACAGGCTTCAACTTCACCTTTTAGGGTCCTTTCCCTAATGTCATATGCAGCAATGATCTTTTTATGACCTGTATCAGAGGAAAGTTGTTGATATCTATTTTCATATTCCTTGTGTAATGAAGCCATCGATTCATTGTGCTGGCTTTGGAGATCCTCTAAGGAACAATGCAGCTCTTCAATCAAGTCATAATAAGCGACATTGTTAGCTACAGCTCGGTCGAGTAAATTTTTCAAGTACCGATAAGCCTCAGTCGCCTGTTCTGAAGCATCATGACCAAGAATGTCAGCAATTTCAGAAGAACTAAGGTCTGTATGACCAGCCCTATAGTATTGGTGACATTGCTGCATCAGCTCGGTATCATGAGAAGAGATTAGTTCCATTCTAGCAACAAACTAAAGACAAGAAAAAGACAACAATCAACAAAGAATCATCAATAACGGCGATGAGTAAAGAAGTATTTTATTAGATCATAAAAGGATTACAGTGTTCGATTACAAATGATAAAAGATAAGAATGATACCGAACAACTTCACACCTTTTCCTTGTCTCCCAAGACTTTCTCGGGAGGCTGGGACGAGGAGCTCGGTTGATCGGTGATAACAACAGCTTGATCGGCAGAAATCTTCTCGGCAGGAAGAGGCATAGAAGAAATATCCTCAATGACAGAGGGTTGAGAAGCAGAAATTGGGACATCCACAGCCATGGAAGATTCATCTGAAGCAGGTTCATCTTCTTCTTCTTCCACAATTGGTGGAGGAGGACCAGGGAGATGCCGTTGGAATAGCTCAGAATTGTCTTGGATTTTTAGCTCTTGTAGAGCAGCTACCCAACCGTCATGGAAGTATTTCAACTCCCCATATTTGACTTGAGATGTCATAGCTGCAATCCCTTTATCCCATCCTTTTTCCCAACCAGCACTGAAATGTTTCCTAACTGCAACTTTTCTTTTCAACTGCTCCGAGGAGAGTTTGACATCCAATTGTTCTTTCTGGATTTTGATGTCTCGCAGGATAAACAGTTCTTCTTCTGCCTTCTTCAGTTGGTCATCGCACTTTTGCTGATTGACCTCTAAGCTTTTCACCTTCTCCTCCAAATTCTTGGAGGTTTCAGCCATCTTCATCTTATCTGCCTCAGCTGCAGCCAATTTTTTCTCCCAGGCAGCTTTCTCCTCGACGTACTGCTGGCGAGATTCTTTCACAGATTGGGCTAAACCCAAGAGGGCATCGTCAACATCGGACGAGGAACTAGAAGCTTTAATAGCTTGATCTTTCTTCACGATGGTATTGAAACAGTTCACCAGCTGAAAGATAAGAAAAACAATAGAGTCAACACAAATATAAGAGTTCAGGAAAAAGAAAAGAAAGACCAAAGGTATGAGAAATTTACTGAAGAAAGATGGCGAGCAGCTAGGGATGTCAGTGTATCCCTAGGAATCTTTTCATCAACCCCGAGAACCTCAGGTATAACTGAGCTCGTTGAAGAACTCGGAAGAAGGATTTTTGAAACACTACTACCACCAGCGGGTAGAGAAGATGCAGTTCCAGCAAGATTAACCGAAGATGATTTCCTCAATCTCTTCAAAGGAGGGTCAGCAGCATCAACCAAGGAAGAAGTCTTGGTCGGAGATATTGTAATTACATCAGCTTTCTTGCTCGGGGCCACTGGGGGCTTCTCGGCAACTTTGGAGGAACTAACATCTACTTTTTTAGTCCCCTCTGGGACATCAATTTTGCCTTTCTTTGCTCCAACAGCAGAAGAAATTTCACCAAATAGAGCAGGAGGAGCTCTTTTCTTACCCATTCTCTGAGATAGGGGAATATGAGAATCTGAAGATGAACTTTCTGGTGTTGAGGCTGGTGTTGGGCTAAACCCAAGAGGGCATCCTCAACATCGGACGAGGAACTAGAAGCTTTAATAGCTTGATCTTTCTTCACGATGGTATTGAAACAGTTCACCAGCTGAAAGATAAGAAAAACAATAGAGTCAACACAAATATAAGAGTTCAGGAAAAAGAAAAGAAAGACCAAAGGTATGAGAAATTTACTGAAGAAAGATGGCGAGCAGCTAGGGATGTCAGTGTATCCCTAGGAATCTTTTCATCAACCCCGAGAACCTCAGGTATAACTGAGCTCGTTGAAGAACTCGGAAGAAGGATTTTTGAAACACTACTACCACCAGCGGGTAGAGAAGATGCAGTTCCAGCAAGATTAACCGAAGATGATTTCCTCAATCTCTTCAAAGGAGGGTCAGCAGCATCAACCAAGGAAGAAGTCTTGGTCGGAGATATTGTAATTACATCAGCTTTCTTGCTCGGGGCCACTGGGGGCTTCTCGGCAACTTTGGAGGAACTAACATCTACTTTTTTAGTCCCCTCTGGGACATCAATTTTGCCTTTCTTTGCTCCAACAGCAGAAGAAATTTCACCAAATAGAGCAGGAGGAGCTCTTTTCTTGCCCATTCTCTGAGATAGGGGAATATGAGAATCTGAAGATGAACTTTCTGGTGTTGAGGCTGGTTCAACAGGGCGAGCAGTATAAGAGGTTGTGTAGCTCTTATACTGCAGCAAATATGATGCAGATCTAATATGCTCGTCTGCAATCGTCTTATGCAAATTCCAGATAAGTTTTAAATGCTTGATATTCACTTCCGACTCTTTTGGAGTTTTTCTTTTACTATCAACTGCAAATAAATACATAAATCTCAGTCATACATTTTGTCAAACATGATGAAAACGCAATTTCATAAGTAAAATAAAATGAAAAATAAACCTATCCCATTGCCGTATGGGGGGCATCTGGGACCGTTGTATACTTCATTCCCAGATAAAGGCGCGTGTTGCCAATTTTTTATGACCAACCCATGCTCAAAATAATCTCTATTTGAATCAGGGAGGTTAACTACAAGGGCTCTATTTAAAAACCTAGTTTTTAAATAATAAACATTATCTAAAGTGGCCCATTTATAGCAGTACATGATTTCTGGGATCCCTATACGAGTCCCATGAGTTAGATTTAACTTGTGCACCCCGTTAATTATTCTCCATGAATTGGGGGCTATTTTTGCAGGAACAAGATCAAAATATTGACAAAACTCAAGACATAATGGGTTTGGGGGAAAAGAAAAACCACATTCAGCAATGAAAAGACTGGGGAACCAATGTCCCTCAGCCAATCGAAAGTAATCTAAAGGCTCAGAAAGAACCTCTAGAGTTACCCAAGAAGGAATGGAAAAGTCAGAACGAAATTTCTCAGCAGATTCAACAATATAAACCATATTGAATAAAAGAGATGCAGAAGAAAGGAAGAAAATCTTACAGAAAGAAAGGAGATATGTTGACAACGAACGGAAACAATGATGAACACACAAGAGAGAGGAAGAGAATAGAAAACTTGAATGCAGAAAATGGAAAGTGTAGACGACGGTATGGTTACCAAAGGAGTTTAAATACTTTGCATTGGGAAGCGGCGAAAGAAATGATTACTAAAAAGAAACTACTGAACTTCCGGCGGCTAAAAAGACAAAAGTTGCACGAAGATCGAAGCGCTTATAAAAAGGCGGAAACTGCGAAATGAGAAGGAAATTTGAATACAATGCTCCTAAAACCCAGGAAGGTCATTTAATATTACCATATACCGAGAAAGAATGTCCCATACTCCTCAAAGTTCGAAATATGAAACATTGGGGGCTTCTGTTGATACCAAAATTAATATGCTGATGTGGACGAATAGTATGAAGACACGTGTCGATCTACGTGGCACAATAACAGCGAGGAAGATCATTTACTGAACAACTATGGTTGGTACCGAGCAACGAGAATACACCGAGGAGCTCTATCATGCCGAGGAACTCCATCCGAGGAACTCTATCATCCCGAGATACTCTAAGCACTCCGAGGAACTCTTGATCAACGAGCAACTAAGGCGGTCCGAACTGCACCTCGGCCGTGTCATCAATTATCAGACGGACAACTGTTCAACTATTCATTAGATTCTTGACGCACACGCTGCATTAAATGTATTACCCATTCATATGTATATCATTTAATGTATTGGACCTTTCATGTACAGCCTCGAGGCTATAAATACCTTGTATCAATCCCATTCAAGGGGACCGGAATTTCTTGAGAGAACTTGTAATCAAGAATTCCACAAACACTCAGCAATAACATAACAGTGGACGTAGGCTTTATTCCTAGCCGAACCACTTTAAAAATCTTTGTCTTATTTATTTATCTGTGATTGAAGAATTAGAGTGATCTAGTTTTTTACATCAACACCGCCCCAACCCCCCATCCTTTGTAAAAGGAAAATGTTAAAAAGACCCACTTCGTGGACACGCTACATTAAAAACTTATACCTATAAAAAATTGTACTTATTTACGGGTCCACAAAATGTGTCCACTAGCATTACTCTTTGTAAACACATTTCGCGCCCGTAATGAAAATCTTGGGTCCGCCACTAACACCCAACAACCAAATGAGATTGTCTCTCCTCTATTACCATCATCTTCTTCACCCATCTTCTTTTCTCTCTCCAAACAACCAACCGTCGGTGCCCTACCCAACTCGAATCCAGCTACGAACCTACTCTCATGCCCACTTTGGCTCTAACCCAACTGCTCAAAACTAACAACCTGCCCGACGACATCCTAAACCCGTCTTAAACCCGGAACCCTTTTTAATCCACCGAACCTCCATTTTCGGAGATCCTACCAAAAGACAAACTCGGATATTCAACCCAGCCTCTACCCAAGCTTCCAAACCCGAAACCAAGACCCAATTCCATCTTCTTAACCCAAAACCCCATAAACCATAACTGTCCATAACCCGGCGACCTTATAAATCAAACCAACGACCTCCAACTCCGGTCATTACCCTATATATAAAAATACTCTTAAAAATCAAGTAACCAAGAAAGTGGTAAGTTGGAACCCATTTTGAACCATACCATACCATACCATACTGTACCACTGTATCTGTGGTTACAATGTACGGGAGTCTTATAACTAACAACCGCTCTCCTAGATCTACTGATAGTCGGCCTCGACATCAAAACCCACCGCCTCATAAATATTACATCTGGGCCTCCCAATATATCACCACTTTCTATCTGGCAAGGGTTACACGTTGGAATCACATAAGGCGTCAACATAAATATTAAGGGTAAATCACTGTACGTATTCCATTCATTCATAAATATTACTAGCTGTCGAGATGAAGGAATCAATTGGAGACGAAGGGGAGATGGCGCAACAACTATGTGTAATAAACCGTGGCTATCAATGTTCACCTTACGTGGATACAAAATCTCACAAGAATATCAATTTTCATCCTACGTGGATACCCTACATGAGTTGGACTTATAGAGATTACTTCTTGTCCAATTTTATTCCCAGGATAAATCAAAGGTTATGAATGAAAACGTTCGCTCTTTCCCTAAAAAAAAATTATTTTATTATTTTTTATAAATTACGTACAATATTTTTTTAAATAAAAAATAGTTTTTTATTTTTTTTAAAAAGTTTTTTTTTTATTTTAAAAAAATTATTCTAACTGTTTTATAAAAATAAGTTGTTTTTCAACAAAAATAAAACCTGTTAACCATGAACATAAACTTCTTTACACTGTTAAATAATGTTTTTAACTGTTTAAAAACAATTTTTAATAAGAAAATGTTTTTAAAGGGTTTTTTTTACATAAAAGAAATGGTTTATTAACTTTTGAACTAAAAAAATGTTTTAAAATAACCGATTTTAACTTTTTTTAAGAGCTTTATGAAATTAAGAAATTGTTTTAAAGTTAAAAAAGCATCTTAATTATTTAATATAAAAATATTCAATTAATATGAAAAATACCACGTGGCATCTCAATTCCCTTCCAACATATCTATCATGTGTAAGCTTTGCTCGGAGGCTTTTCTCATTCTTCATGTCCCTTTGGTTTCTCTACCTGTTTGTTTCCTTTTCAATTTTTTTAACAAATTACGTACAATATCTTTTCAAATAACTTATGCAAAGCACTTTTTAAACTACGTACCGTATTTTTAACCACGTATACATAATTATTTTTATTATTTTTATAAATTATGTACAATATTTTTTTAAATAAAAAATAGTTTTTTATTTATTTTATTATTTTTAACCACGTATACATAATTATTTTATTCTGATGTGTGGACCGGACATGCGTCACCTGGCGGTGAGCTTAGAAAGAAGAAAGAGAGTGCCTATAATTTAGCCGATAATTTCTAGGATCACCGTCGGTGACATATGTCCGGTTCGCACTCTTAAACTGCGGACTGGTCCTCATAAGAAGAGTCATATATATATATATATATATGTATATATGATAAGATAAGATGAGAAAACAATTTAAAACATAAATTATGTTTAAAAAAAATAAAACCAAAATTTTCAATAGTCTACATAAACCTTTATATGTTGGAAGGGAATTGAGATGCCACGTGGCATTTTTCATATTAATTGAATATTTTTATATTAAATAATTAAGACATTTTTTTAACTTTAAAACAGTTTCTTAATTTCATAAAGCTGGTAAAAAAAGGTAAAATCGGTTATTTTAAAACATTTTTTTTAGTTCAAAAGTTAATAAAACATTTCTTTTATGTTTAAAAAACCCTTTAAAAATAGTTTCTTATTAAAAATTGTTTTTAAACAGTTAAAAAAATTATTTAATAGTGTAAAGAAGTTTATGTTCATGGTTAACATCTTTTATTTTTGTTAAAAAACAACTTTTTTTTATAAAACAGTTAGAACAATTTTTTTAAAATTTAAAAAAAACTTTTAAAAAATAATAAAAACTATTTTTTATTTTAAAAAATATTGTACGTAATTTATAAAAAATAATAAAATAATTATATATATGTGGTTAAAAGTATGGTACATAGTTTAAAAAATACTTTGCATAGGTTATTTTAAAAGATATTGTACGTAATTAAGACGTTTATGTTCATGGTTAACAGTTTTAAGAACTTTTTTTATAAAACAGTAGAACAATTTTTTTTTAATTTAAAAAAATAAAAAACTATTTTTTATTTAAAAAATATTGTACGCAATTTATAAAAAATAATAAAATAATTATGTAAACGTGGTTAAAAATATTGTACGTTTAAAAAATACTTTGCATAAGTTATTTCAAAAGATATTGTAAGTAATTTATTAAAAAAATGAAGAGGAAACAAACAGGTGGAGAAACCAAAGGGACGGGAAAGAATGAGAAAAGCCTCCGAGCAAAGCTTGCACATGATTGATATGATGGAAGTGAATTAAAATGCCACGTGATTAAAAAAAATTGAAGAGGAAACAAACAGGTGGAAAAACCAAAGGGATAAGAAAGAATGAGAAAATCCTCCGAGCAAAGCTTACACATGATTGATATGATGAAAGTGAATTAAGATGCCACGTGGCGTAATATGGTGAAAGTGCATTAAAACTCAATGTATTGATATGATGGAAGTGAATTAAGATGCCACGTGGCATAATATGGTGAAAGTGCATTAAAACTCAATGTAGAGCATTTTATAGTATAATATATAGAGATATCTTTTCAAATAACTTATGCAAAGTACTTTTTAAACTACGTACCGTATTTTTAACCACGTATACATAATTATTTTATTATTTTTATAAATTATGTACAATATTTTTTAAAATAAAAAACTGTTTTTTATTTTTTAACATTTTTAACATCCCACAAAACGCCATGTGGCACCACAATTTTTCATTAAACTTTGTTATGCAGTAATTATATCTCTCCTCTTTAGTTCATCTCTCTTCCAATTCTTCTTCCTTATTCACTCTTCAAATACAACCCTTTCGTTTTATAAATTGTTTCGTCTGCAATAAAATTACACCCTTTCATTATTTCTTTAGTAACAAACCCTTTATCTCCATATGTTGAAGTCCAAAGCACCTTCCACCTTATAAATCATTCACCCATAAATGTTAAACAACACTCCTACACCCTTTCATTTCTTTTATAACAAACCCTTTATCTCCCTTTGTTGAAGTCCAAAGGACCGTTTCTGTTCTACCACCTTATAAATCATCCACCCATCAATGTAAAACAACACCCCTATTTTGTAAATTGTGGTGCGTTCAAGAGACAAACGATTTCTATTGTCGGTAAATTCTCCGATTGAAAATGGAAGCAACTAAGGACCCACCGGTGATTGCTGTGGAAGGTGAGTTTACACGGGTCTGATGTGTGGTTATTTATAACATTTTTAGATGCCTCAACCAGTTGTGATAGTTAAGGTCGCTAAAGGATGGTTTGAATTGGGTTTAGGAGAAGTTTAGGTTGGAGGAGATGGGTAGCGGGTTCCATGGATTTAGAAGCCGAGGTTGAGAGCTGGTGGTTCCGGGTTATGGAATTAGGCTGGATTCGAGTGTAGATGGTGGTCTGGGTAGTGGGTTCAAGTATGGCTGCGGGGGGTCGGGTTGCCATGGGTATGGTTGCGGGTCAGTCAGAGCTTTGTTTTGGAGAGCTGGGGTTTGATTATCGTCGGGATCGAGTTTCCGCCTTTGAAGGTGGTCGGTAGGAGATAAATTTGGTTAGAGGATGATTGAAATCGGTTTTGGGGTCAGCGGTGTGGGTTTTGATTTGCTCTGTAGGTGTTGGATTTTGGGCTTAACCATTCTCCATTTTTTTTTATCAAATGCTCCACGTGAGCATCATTTATATATATATATAAATAAGTCATTCCATATAGTTCATTATTAGGATTTTAATTTCAAATTTTCTTTAAAAAATATGTAATAATATTGCCAAGGTGATTGTTAGTAGAAATACTCTAATTTTTTTTAATGATGTAGGGAAAATATATACAATACTTTATTTTAATGGTTTTAAAATTGACGTTTCAATGCTATGACTTTGAGTATTTCAAAATATATGCTTGATTTGGTTTTAAGTGTTTTGGATTTTTAGATCTAAGTATATACAAGAATGAGTTTCGATTATTTAGTTTTTTTGGCTTTAATTTAATCTCTTAAGATTTGTGGAGCTTCACTCCCATTTATTTTTTAAAATATATTAAGTTTCATATCCATCTCAAACCGCCCATAACTGCTATGTGAATACCCCGCTTTTTTTTCCCCGAGAATACACTTATCCCATATATGTTACAATACGACCAATAATAAAAAAAATAAAGACATGAGAGTGGATGCAAATGAATCTTTAAAAATGAGACTAAATGCTTAAGATCCCTTAATTATTTGTGACATTATTATTTTCACCAAAATACCCTCAAATCTGATAATGTTCATAGCCCAATGTTTTCGGGTAAAAAGAAAAATGTGAGGTTCATTATAAGTTTGTGCCCATGTTAGTTATTGTCTATGGATCTCTTTTTAATTAACAGTTTATTATGCTTTTTTATGGAACCTTATGCACATTTTTATCTTTTTGAATATTGTTAATATCATTTGCCTTTATTTGCATTAATAATCCAATTTTTGTCTTAGTGCTATATATGTTTCAAAAAGAAAAAAAAGTTCTTGAGTTGCCAAAGTATATATAATATGTACTATGTTTGACTCTATATATAATCGAAGGCACTATTTGAGATTGACTATTTCTGCAAATTTTCAAGTATACATGAAATAATATAGTCATTTTACAAGAAAATAGTTGATATAGCAGTTGAAGTTAAAGAACCGTGCTTTTCAGTTCTTTTTATTTTTTATTTTGTTACCACGAAATGGTCGTACAATTTAATTTGTTATCATAATTCGTTCATGATAATCAGTTAAAGACTAATAAGAATTGAGAGAGTATATTACATAGGTGTGCTTAATTTCATTGATTGAAATTGAATCTTTTGGGCTCATTTTCATTTACATGATGTTCTATTTATTTTTTTATCATTTTTAATATCATAATATGTGTAATCACTTAAGTTAGGAACTAAATAAATATGTTAATATCAAATATATATATATATATATATATATATATATATATGTGTGTGTGTGTGTATCATATGCGCATCGCGTGGGTTTACAACTAGTGTTATATATAACACAAGAGCTCAATATAATAAAAAGAAAGAGGATTGCCTCCTTGCCACTCGTAATAATAAATTTCCGTATTTCTTGGTTCTGTTCCTTTTCCTCACTCGAAACAGGTAAGTACATGTCAATTTCATGTACTGCATCTTCATTGTTCATCAAATATTTGAATTAAATTTTTTTAAAATCAACAGAGTTGGTTCTTATTTTGTTTGTTTTTGGTCCTTTACTACTTATTAGAATGTTTTATGCTTGTTCTTCGTTGTAATTTATATGTATGAATGAACCATCTTAACTTCTTATTAGGTCTATAAAAATATAGAATTTATAGGTTAGTTATCAATTATTAAAGGATCAAATACCAAAAAGTCCCTCAAACATTTTTTAATGCACATTTAGTCCAACCCTTTTATTTTGTACCAAAAAGTCCCTTATTCTCTTATCTTTAAAGGTCCGCGCGGTATGGTAAAACTTTTTTGGCTTGGTGAAGGACTTTTTGGCGCAAAATAAAAAGGCTTCGAATAAATGTGTATTAAAAAAGTTCGAGGAACTATTTGCGTACGTGCGCGTGTGTATTGATATTAGATTTAATGTTATCTAATATTTTAATCCCTTATCAAACTTTAATTTTGACATGTGTGTAACAAATATGATGGGAATATTTTTAAATATGACAAAAATTATAATACGATAATCCCTTGGTATATAACGCTGCCTTAATATGACACTATGGACTTCACATTATTCTATAATAAATTTTAAGACCTCAACTACAAATTTATGGGGGTGATTATTCGTGTTCGAATTTCGGAGTTTATTACTAATGCTCTTAATCAAATTATTGTTTGTAAATATGCCTCATACATAAACTTCTCACGTTGGTTACACGTGCAATGCGTGTGTGCATCAATTAGTGCGTGAATAGCTATTATTTATGTGACCTTTGTAATTTCTCTCTAGATATCTAGCATCCAAGATGTAATTCCCGTCTTAGTTGTCATTTTCTAAATGTTAAATACAATTAAATGTGCCACAATGTTTTGTAACTTCAAAGCTTATGAACAAACCTAATCCAAACTTATATGTTGTTTCATCCCCTCTTTCCTTCATCTAATTCCTTTTTTTTCAAGAATGGATTATGACCAACTTACCTTTTCAGGGATGGAGAATCAGTATGACTTTGATTGGTTATATTTAGAAGAAAAGTCCCAAGGGTAATCTCATACTTACTAAAGCTCTTTAGTTTTGTCTCCATTCTGTACAAACTAACCTTATATGTTGTGTACATTCTTTAGTTTTGTCTCCATTCTATACAAACTAACCTTATATGTTGTGTACATTTTTTCTTTTGTACAGAAAATTGGAGGAGTACTCAACAGTCGCTAATAACTTGGATTATAGTCCTTTCGGTGATCCTTTCAACTTTGATCAATACCTACTTCCACAACAAAATAATCAAATTCCCTTTGATTATGATCAACATCAATTTTCACAACTAAATCATCAAATTCCCATTGATTATGATCAATACAAAGTTTTGAAACAAAACAATCAAAATCAGTACCAATTTTCACAACAAGACAATTTCATTCCCCAATTGGAATTCACTGATTTTGAGAATATCGGTACGGGTGATTTGTGTAGCTTGTGGGATGACAATTTTTCATCTATTAGTCAAGACCTTATTCTTGATACCATGAAAGAACTGTTGATGGATACTAAAATTTTGGGCTATTTCACTGATGAAGGAACTTATATGATTGATCCTAAAAACTTTATGATTTCAAACACAAACGAAAATCAAAGTCGACAAAACAAAAGATCGAGAATGTCTCCATTAGAACTGCATGAGATCCAAAAGTATTTTAACGTTCCAATAACTCAAGCAGCCAAAGTATTGAAGGTGGGATTGACCACGTTAAAGAGAAGATGTTGAAAGTTGAATATTATTAGGTGGCCTTATAGGAAGATCAAGAGTATGAAGTCTCTCATTGATAATGTTAAGGTATTATCCTGCCTGCATGTTAAGATTCTTTCGAAATCTCCTTAGATACAATATTATTTTTCATTCATTTCCTTTGTCTCTAATAAAAGTTTACCGAATATATGTTTTTGGAAGTCATTTTAATTTATTGTGTTTTTTTTACTTTACCCCCCTAAGAAATGTAGCAATGACATAACCATCCGCTTTTTAGGAAAATAGACATAAACATCGTATGCATAAGGTACAAGAAAGTCAATACACGTGTGGGTGGTCAAGTCTAATCTATGACAAATAGAGGGGTAATATCTAATTATAGCATTATTGTACGACATGTTTTATTAGTATAATTATTTTGTTTTAAATTACAATTTTAGGAGATGGGATTGACCACCGAGGTAGAGATGCCAGAAGAGAACAAAAAAATGATGGAGAAGCAACCCGATTTTGGAATGAGAGAGAAAATAAAAAAACTCAGGCAAGCTTGCTTCAAGGCCAACTGCAAAAAGAGAAGGCTCCTTGCTGAGTATTGATACTGCTTCTTCTCTAATGGCTTGGTAATTTGGGTTTATATTTGGTTTTGAACCTACCTTAGCAATAACGGGAAAAGGTCCAACAAAACGCGGCGCAAGCTTTCCTTTCTTCCCAAAGCGCTTTATGCCTTCCATTGGAGACACACGCACCAAGACTTAATCCCCAATCTCCAACTCCATATGCCTTTTATTCGCATCGGCATAACTCTTCTGGCAATCTTGAGCTATTCGAATGCGATTTTGGATGAGTTCAATCTTGGAAGAAGTATCCTAGATCATTTCAGGTCCAAGGAATTTATTATCCCCCACCTCCAACCAACACGTGGGTGATCTACAAGGCCGGCCATACAAAGCTTCGTAGGGCGCCATCCCAATAATAAATTGGTGCGAATTATTATAAGCAAATTCTACCAAAGGGAGATATTGTTCCCAACCACCTTTAAAATCAAGCATATACATACGGAGCATATCCTCCAACATTTGGTTGCTCTTTCAGTTTGCCCATCTGTTTCAGGATGATAAGAAGTGCTTAACTTCAATTCGGTTCCCATAGCCTCTTGAAAACTTCGCCAAAAGTAGGAAACAAAAATCTTATCTCTGTTGGAAACTATATTTAAGGGCACCCCATGGAGTCTAACAACATCCACGATGAATAACCGGGCATAACGAACAGTATCATAATCTGTACGCATGGGTAGAAAGTGTGCCGAATTAGTCAAGCGGTCGATAATTACTCATATAAAATCACAACCACTCCATGACCTTGGTAAGACCGTAATAAAGTCCATCGATATACTCTCCCACTTCCACACTGGAATTTCCAACGGATGTAACAAACCCGTCGGTCGCTGATGATCTATCTTGACCAATTGACAAGTAGTACATTGGGATACGAACTCAGAAATATCTCGCTTCATGCCTGGCCACCAATACTGACGGCGCATGTCTTAATACATCTTGTCCCCACCAGGATGTACCATAAATTTAGACCCATGAGATTCTGCCATCATGGCCTTTCTCAAATCCCCTTCTTTCGGGACAATGAGTCTCCGGTGGAAACATAATCCGCCCTCTGAACTTATCGAGTAGGATTCCACTCCCTCTAACAGCAATGGGCGTATATGGTCCTGATAACCTTGGTCCCTTCCTTAGGCTTCTACAACCCTTGCCACAATAGTAGGCGTAATAGTCATTAGACATGAACGCCCTAGCAATCGCATCCTCCTGACTGAGCTCTTTCCATTTAGCTTTCCATACTTCTGCTAACTCCCCCTCGGGCTTTCTACTCAAAGCATCCGCTACCACATTCGCCTTGCCCGGATGATAGTGGATGTCAAATTTATAGTCTTTCACAAACTCTATCCATCGGCGTTGCCACATATTTAAATCTTTCTGTGAAAATAAATATTGCAGTGATTTATGGTCCGTGAAAAGACTGAATTTCTCCCCTAGGAGATAATGCCTCCAAATCTTCAAGGCAAAAACAACCGCGGCAAGTTCCAAGTCATGCACCGGATAATTCTTTTCATGGGGCTTTAGCTTGCGGGAAGCATAAGCAATAGCCCGTCGTTCTTGTTGAAGTACGCCTCCCAATCCTTGTAGAGATGCGTCGGTGAAGACTAGATATTCCAACATTTCGAGACGATCAATTGAAGAAACTCCTAATGCCCTCGCTTATGGGGTGGTGGTAGTTTTAATACTTAGAGATCGACCTACCCACATCGAGGACCGAACTCTGAGGATAGATGCAATGATGATTGATTATCTCATGAACTGGATTAAGCTGCAGAAGAGAGCGGGTTAACTTCCACTTTGCACCCTACCAATAGGAGCTCTCCACTCAACACAACGAGAAGGTCAAACAAAGAGAGTTTGATGTTGTTGACTTAGTGCTCCAAAAATCCCATTGATGATAAACTTGTCTTGAATTGGGAGAGACCTTGCAAGATCGCCTTATAGGCCAAAATCTTACCGTATAAAGCAATTGGATGGAAAGCTAGATCCTAGGGTCATGGAATGCCATGAACATGAGAAAGTTTTATAATTGGAGACATATAATTGTCTTTTTAGAGTTTAGTTTTAGATGTAGCTTAGTTGAACAAAAATGTTCTAAGTTGACTAGTAATAAAATGTCAAATTCTTAGCTTCATCAACATCATTATTACACAACTTTTCAAGTTTATAAGATCAATAAAACGTTCTAAATAATTATACAAAGTACACCAAAGGTCTAAGATGACCAAATTATCCAAAACGGCTAAGCCAACCTAATATGGCTTAGATTAGGAGGTCTAAGATGGATAAGTTGGTCTAAGGTGGCCAAGTCGGCCTAAGATGACCTAAACTAGGTCTAAGATGACCAGGTGAGACAACCCTCACTAGGACGACACGTCCTTTATAGTTAATCCCCTTTTCTTAGAGGACCAGAGAAAATACGGATATCTAATTCAGTTTTCTCTAGGACTTGGGTAGCCATTCAAGTAACCTCATATGCGCCTTGCGGGACTTGAAATGGTAGAAATATAAAATGTCACTAGTAGAATTATTGTAACAATGTGATTATTCAAGGCTTGAAAGCTACGATCCCATAACTATACAAAAAAAGCTATGGTTAACTTGGAGAGGCATGAGCTTGTAGACGAAGAACATCAAGTAAGGGATGTAGAGGGAATTGAACCCCACGTTCAATGATTGCGATGGTGTACATCGCAATCTCCCTATTCTAAAATCTTCTGTAAGACCTGGAATCCTAATGTTGACGCTTTCAGGGATGTCATATTTGGTTCTAAAGTCCCTCAAGTTATGAGCGGACAGAAAAGATGAAGATAAAGACAAATCAAGAATTTTTAGTGAAAATGAAAATGAAAAGGCTATGAATTCAGAACATTTGCCAAAATGAGAGAGAGAGAGAGAGATAAAGTACATGGATAAATGAATGACGAAAAGGAAGAGAAAAGGGTTTGAAAACCCTTAAAACATGAAGTTGTAATTGATGAGACATGACCTCGTTTTTATTGTTACCCCTTGTGTTTCCCAGGTTACGCGTCCCATGCGTTATAATGACATGGGAAAGTGTAGTGACGATGCACGTAACCCTAGTGGCCTAGGAATTACATGTGTATCCCCATCTTTGCGTTCCCACCATGCTTAGGTGGGACACACCACTTCCTCGAATCATCAAGGTAACCCACATCACTATCAGTTGTAGAATCATGCCGAGAATGCATTAGCATGGGGCAAAAGAAGGACAATAGATCGGCCTGATCCACAAAGGACAAATGACTTTGAACTTCCAAAAGGTCCCTTTGGTTATGTCGGACCTAACTATCCACCATCATAGCATATGATCGACCCGAGGCCTTAACTGTAGCAACATAGATAAGCTCAAGTCTCACAGATTATATAGAAGAAGAATTTGGTGATGTGACGAATTATCCAATTGGGAGTCCAATAATAGTATTTGTGCTGAATATATTACAATTCCAAATAGTTTTTGAGACTACAAAGCTAAGTTTACATAACTTAGGTCCAAGATATAGTGGGTTCAATACAAAAGGAAAGAAATACTGAAATAAATGAAATCAAACATAGAGCAAAGATATCAATGAAGCCTAGCTTGACAATGGAAGACCGAAGAAGAGAGGGGCCGATTGATTTGGTGAATAAATCCGTTGTCTGATTCAAAGAAGAGACAAAAGTTTGATGAATGATGCCAAAACCTCACTTAACCCTAGATAAATTGAATATGTATATGTTGTTCATCCTCTTCTGAAGCACGAAATCGGATGCAAGCATAACGACTGATGATTCTTTTCCTTAAAACCTAACTCATCCGTTATCGATCGAAGCCACAAAAGCTTACATCCCTAAGTCATCGCACACTCGGCTAAAGAGTGTGAAACCACCTCCTGCTTATTTCTCTTCCACAAGATAAGGTGAGACTCGTAAATAGTACAAAAGCGAAAAGTATAACGTTTATCCATCTTAGATCTCGCATGGTCCGCATCACTAAAACATAAGATACTTGTCTAGTTCCCCGAGGCATAAAACAACACAAGTCCATGACTTAGGTATCTCAAAGTGTGATAGAGAACATCTAAGTGTCGTGCATGGGCTTGTAAAAAATTTCAAATATGGCCTTGTATTAGTAAATGAGAAGACCAACCAATCTCTAATAAACTGAAAGATCATGAATCAAATCACGTGCCTAGGTTGAGAGATTTAGGTTGGGGCATAAGTGTAGATACCGAACGATGACCTAGCATCCCAATATCTTGAAAAAAATCCAAAGTCTACTTGTGTTGGGATAAATAGATCCCACACACAGAGCCACCTCAATCCCAATAAAGTAGCGGAGAAGACCTAAGTCCTTCACATAAACACCTTGCCAATATCTGTCTTTACGTGTGCATTCCCATCAACATCATCACCCGTAATAATATTATCATCCACATATACTAACAAAGTGATGGGATTAATTATTTGATTTATTTACAGTTTTTTATTTGATAAAAAATTGCATATAAATAACGTTTTTCTAGGTATCCATACTTCAATGTATGAAGGATGATGGCTTGTCTACATTTTTTCTCATTCTTATTAGATCATTTCATTCATTAACCCATTGGATTATATCATGCGACAGTACTTTTTAGTTGGACGTCTCAAAAAATTGTTCTCCTAATGGACAATTTTATTGGGCATCCCCTTAGTCTCACCATCATTGTCCGACATCATAGATTTGTTTCTTCAAAATCTTTGTGAGGCTCGAGAGAAAAGAATAATACCGACCACCAAAAATGATTAAAATCGGAACAATTTTTAACACTTTTGAACATAACAATCACCCCATATTATTAAAATCCTATTTCTTTTTAGTAGTAACAGCTAAAAAAATCCTAGATGCTTACCTTGAGCCATGTGGTCAAAATGGGTGATGGCTTTATGTTGAGAGATACGAGTTGTTTTGATGAAAATTATGGCTATTTTAATATTTTCTTGCATATTTAATATTGCATTGTATTTTTCCTTTTAGTATTTTGTTTACATTTTTAGTAGTAACAAGGGTCAAGAGGAAGCTTTAAGAAGGTTCCATTAGTTAGTGTGGTCATGGATGGCATCTCATGACAACTCATACTTAGTTAATAGCTTCTAAAAGTTTTTATTTTGACATGTGATGTATTTAGGAGTTAGTCATAGCCCATGAGACATCCCATGGGCTTACACCCTCTTAATGTCCCCCTTATATAATTGGCCTTAGTCCCTCATTTGTATTGGAATCCTACATTTGAAAGATATAAAGTAATTATAGTTTCTCTCTCCAAATTGGTGTTGTGCCTTTAGAGTTGCCATTAGACTCGTGGTTACGTCAATTGATATCAGAGCGAGGTGTTGCTCCCCCATTTATGTGTGAGGTGTTGATAATTTTTTTTTCCATTTTTGTTTGCGAGGTGTCACAACAAAAAATAATTCAAATAAATCGTTTTTCGCATTTTAATGGCTCTAAAAAAGGCAACAATTAATGAGGGATTTATCCAAATGCAAGAACAAATGAGAAAAGAAATGGTTAGTGATTTACACATTGTTAAAATTATGACTTTAATTTTTCTCCCTATTTGATTGTTAAAATTGCGATGTTTGTTTTTCTGACTCGTGAAAACAAATAATTGAAATATTGTTATAGGTAGTGATTTACCCATTGTTTCTATGATGAATATCTATTTATATCAATTAAGGAACTATATATCATATTATTATTATTTTTCCACAACCGCGTCTTATTTTTTTGAGAATTTTCGAATCGTTGCAGCCGCATTCGTGCTTCTTAGGCTTTGATGAATCTCTAAGGAGTTATTGAACACAAGTGGCAGAGGATTAAATGAGAATGACCAGGTTATCTTAATGTGAGATCTACCCTATGTTAATGGGTTTTGGAGCTTTTAGTGAAAATTAGTCCTTCATTAGTGAGGAAAGAAGTGTCTATCTGTGTGTGTGTGTTAACATGGAGTTTGCACACGAAAATCTGACAATGTCAGGGTTAGATGTGACGGTTTCCATAAAATGATTGGTTAAGGGTGCGAGATGGTTCGACTTTTCAACCAACAAACAAAGTTTAAAGATGTCACATCATCTAGGTGGTAGGTTCAAACAAGGTTTTTGCATGAATAACTTTGGTGAAGGGAAAGATCCTAGCTGTTGGGGACCATTAAGGTTAGAGCCGTTTTCCCTCTTTCATTTGCATATAACTATTAGGTGGTAGGTTCAACCAGACAAGAAGGTTTTGTGTATGAACAACTTTGGTGAAGCGGGGTAGCTGGATCTTAGAGGTAGGGGACCATTAAGGTTAGAGCTATTTTCTCTCTTTCATTTGCAGTAGTTGGGTTTGTGGTTCCTAGTGAAACCTTGTACTCAGCCTCCAAGGCCTCATGTTGTTTTGAATCTTCTGATTTTTTATGTTAATACTGTATAATTCATTATTTAAATCCTTTAGTAACATGTACTTTTCCTTTGTGCATGGATGTATGCGCTTTGTTTGTATTATATATATATATATATATATATATATATATATTGTTTGTCAGTTTATCTTCTATGTTGGTGTCCCAGATTATCACCGATGATGACCTAAAAGCGCTGGTGTCAGATGAAGTTTTCCAGCCACAAGTCTTTTGGAAGCTTGGAGAGGTGCTGGTATGTGTAGATTCCAGTTCCATGTTTCAGTAACTTAATTGGGCTTAATAATGAGGGGGGTAGTGATAACATGTGCCTTAAGGGTACATGATTTTAGTTAAAATTAGAAAGGGTAAAACTAGGGGTGAAGGCAGGATTCTATGTTAGGGGGGACCCCAATTTATTGGGGGTTCGGGGGCGGTAGCCCCCGAGGCGATTTTTTTTAGAGTTATTTACACTTTTATGCAATATTTTAGCACTAAAAATATATTAACCATAAGCATTTTTTTCAACAATATCTTATTTATACACCATCAAAATACAAAAGTTGCACCACATACAAAACACATATTTTCTCCATAACTAAGATTCAACATTATAAAGTAATTGTTGGAACATAATACAAAATGCTAGCAAATCACATGTTGAGATGTATCAGAATCGCACACGACGTTCTTTGATTTCCCCATATTTCTACGACACCAAAGTAAAACAATTAAAAATTGTCATTTTTCCTAGACAAGTTAATGAATAAAATGGGTTGGGCTTTGGGATATTAAAATTGAGATATAACATATGTAGGGTATTTTTTTTCAAAACTTTGGACTGGGCCATGGCCCACTCCTGCCATGGGGTGGCTTCGCCCCTGGGTAAAACAAACATAATTCCTAGGCACTTAAATTCCCACCTCCTCCACTATCTCGGTTATACACATACTCTTGAAAACAAAAGAACAATTAATGCCTACATTCTCTCTCTCCCATTAACTCCCCACTTTAAATTCTTCTTGTTTTTTTAGTTGAACATTTTTTTACAGATTTAACATTAACAATAGTTTGTACAACTTTTTTATTTGATTATTTAAAAACTTATTTTGTATATAAAAATCGTTTTACAGCTTTTTATTGTAAATAAAATTGTTTTGTCTATATAAAAAAATGTTTTTAAAATTTTTTTTCTTAAAAATATGCTTTACAGTTTTTTTTATAACAATATGTTTTACAAAAACTGTTTTTAGACAAAACATGTTTTCTATTAATAAAAAGGTATAAAAACAGGTTTGTAAACATTTGTTTTTAAATAAACAATTTTTTAATATAAAAACAGTTTTTTATATTAAAAAACAGTTTTTCTATTGAAATAAAAATAAAAAATATTTTTTTAATTAAAAGTATTTTTTTAATTAAAATATTTTAATTTGAAAATTAGACTTTGCCCAAAATCGTTAGAAACACTATATAATTGAACAGCCACCTGGTATTTTAAATTATAGAGAATTAAGGTCAAGGTCATGTTTCTTCCGATATTTATATTTATATGACAGTGGTTTTCAGGTTTATAAATCTAATCACTGTGGTACAATAACATTTATTTGTGTTGTCCCTTTAGAGTTAGTAGTACACAAAACAAAACAAGTAATTTCATTTGTTTTAGTTAAAGGGGTATTTATATTTATATACCCTTAATTATACTCATTTAAAACTCATTCTAAAAATAAACACATAACCCCCCCCCACCCATCCACCGAAATCCTCGTCGGAACACCGAAATCCTCGTCGGAGACCGCCGAAATTCTCGCCGGATTATTTCTCTCTCTCTTCGTCTATTTCTTTCATTTTTTTGGTCCGCGCCAGCGGCACCATTGGCAGCGCTGGAGAAGAAGGTTTTTCGCTAGAAAACATAGTGTTCGCCGAAAAAAATGGAGTTTTTGCCGGAAAAAGTGGAGGTTTGAGTGAAATAGTAATTTTATCAGTTTTGATTTTTTTGTCAAAAAATATCGAATATGGGTGTTGTTGAATAGATCTTGATGAGAAGATTTCATATATATAAATTTTGTGAATTTTGGATTTGAAAATTTGAAGTTATGGACTTTTAAAAATTTGATGTTTTTTTTGTATGAGTTGTCCAATGATATATTGATCATTTTTAATGGTGTTTTTAGTACAAAGACTAAATTTATAAAATTATGTGAATTGTCCTATTTTTATACACTTTGAATTAGATTGGACATTTCCCCAAAACCCCCTTTAAATTAAAATAATAAAAAAACCACAAAAAATTTAAAAGAAAAAAAGAAAATGAAAATTAAATTTAAAGTAATTCAGAAACCCCTAAATTATTTAGAGTCATTTGGACTTAACCCCCACTTTTAATGCCTAATTTGACTAAACCCCTCATTTTCATAATCCTTTGACTTTGCCTCAAACATAGGTGGTTAAGTCTAATTTGACATTATAAACGGGGACAAAGTCAAATAAATTCTTAGACTTAATCCTATGTTTTTATGCAATATTTTGAGATGATCCCCTTACACAAGGGGTTATATCAAAGAGATTATCAAAGTGAGGGTTAAGTTAAATATCACATTAAAAAAGTGGGGGGTTAAAGTAAAAAAAGCCCAATAATTTATTACTAAAAAAAATTGGGCAATTTACATTTAGGTCCCTTAGTAACAATTTTTAAACATTTAAGGACAATTTACAATTAGGTCCGCTTGGTATGCCACTAGCGTGGACTTATACAAGAAGAGAATTAGTGAACCTAAGTGTTTAAAATTTGTCAAAATTACTTTAGTGTTTAAAATTTGTTTGTGAGGGACCTAAGAGTACTTTCCCCGGAAAAAATACAACCACCAAAAAAGAAGCTTCTTTCTCTCTTCTCACGACCGTCAAATCCCCCAACACAACGCCCCACCCCACTTGTACTCTCTCTGTCTCTCACGACCCCCTACGGCCTTACCCGACAAACACACGCCGTCTCACCCTCTGCCACGTCAACCCTACCTTTGAAACAAATTGGGTTTGGATTTGGATTTCATCTCTACTTCATCAATTGGGGAGGAGTGATGCGATTTGTTTTTGTTGGTGGTGATGCGATTGGTTTTCAGTGGTGGTAGTATGTTTGTTTTTCGCTGGTGATCCGTGATGGAGGTGGTGCGATTGGTTTACGACGGTGGGGGTGGGGATAGGGGCTGCTTTTTCCCCCTTTGTTTTGTAACTCTTTAAAATATTTTTCTCTGTTCTTTAGTTTTTGAATCTTTGTTTTCTTTTTTAATTTTTATAGATTTTTTGAAGTAATAATTCATTTAATTTTTTAATTTTTATTTTATTGAGTACATTACCTATTCGGTCCTTAAAAGTATGCAAAACTTTCTATTCTATCTTTGATGTATTTTTCTCGTCTATTGAGCCCTTGTAATATGCTAAATCAAAGTAAAACTTCCACCATTTTGAGCATTAAACTGAACAGAAAGGAAGTGCCTTATTTTCTGGAGGCAAAGTCAGTTAAAATAAAACTACGATTTTTAAACCTTTTTCTCCATTGAAGAACTGCAAATTCTAGCTGCCGCCGTTTGAACCAGGCTGTTTTGGCAGTTGGGATCTGTGATTCATCCTGCTCTTCCCTTTATGCAATTTAACAGTATGTGGATACTTGTGATGGTTATTTGCAATGGTCTTTATAGCGATGAACCTAAAATTTAGAGACTCCCTTTTCGATAGTATAAATATTAAATAATAGATTTCTCTTTGGGTTGCAGTGGAACTGGAGCATCAATTGATATTGTTATTTCCAGTGTCCGAGCCTATGTTGGTGCTATAAACAAGATGTTGTATCCAATTCAAGATACTGCAGACGGACAATCCAAGCATGTGATTACAGTTTGAGCAATTCGCTGTATGCTTCCTTATCAGTTTAGGTTTTCAAGATCACGTCTGTATGTTTTCCTTCTATCATCCATTGTGCAAAGGTCAGTGTCTGGGGAAATTGCCACCCTGATTTTAGTCTTGGTTCGTTTGATAATATATCAAAGATCTACAATCAAATGGAAAGAAAGAAAAAGAGGTGCTAGGGTTTCATATTGCCATACACTAGAATGTCTTACAATAAAAGGAAGAAGAGAGAATATATATAACCTACTACAACCACCTAATAATAATAGGAGAAAGGAAAATACTAAAATACCCTCAATGCTAAATAAAACTCTAATACCCCCCCTCAAACTCACGATGCTGCAGCGAGAAGCATTGAGAGTTTGCCAACCAAAAAACGAAAACGCTGAACTGGAAGAGACTTCGTAAACAAATCAGCTATCTGTGCGGAAGAAAAAACAAAAGGCAAAGTGATGACGCCATGCGTAAGATGATGACGAGTAATATGACAATCAATCTCAATGTGCTTAGTCCTTTCATGAAAAACTGAATTGTGAGCAATCTGAATAGCACTCTTATTATCATAGTACATAGGAGTGCGCTGAGAAAGAGAGACACCCATATCTGCAAGTAACCGACGTAGCCAAACAACTTCGCGAGTGGTAGAAGCCATAGCACGGTACTCGGCTTCCGTGGAAGACACAGAAACAACAACTTGCTTTTTGCTCTTCCAAGAAACAAGAGAATCACCCAGAAATACACAAAATCCAGTAACTGATTTGCGATCTGCAGGATCACCGGCCCAATCAGCATCAGAGTATGCACGCAGCTCCAAAGAAGAAGATGAAGGAAGTAAAAGACTCTAAAATCGAGTGCCTCTCAAGTATCGCAATATACGATGAACAACTGCCCAATGAACTGTAGTAGGAGCAGTAACAAACTGACTAACAACATGGACAGCATGAGCTATATCTGGACGAGTAATAGTGAGATAAACCAAGCTACCCACAATAGTGCGATATAAGGTGGGATCAGGCAAAAGAACACCATCATACGGGGAAAGATGAACATTAAGCTCCAAAGGGGTATCAACAATCTTAGTACCAGTGAGGCGATCACGCTCAAGAATGTCCCCGATGTACTTAGATTGTGAGAGAAGATAACCCTTTGGAGAATGATCTACCTCAATACCCAAAAAGTAACGCAGGGGCCCCAAATCCTTCATCTCAAAACAACGAAATAATTCAGACTTCAACGCTGTAATTCCACCAACATCATCCCCAGTAATAATCATATCATCAACATACAAAGAGACCAGAATACGACCACCAGAGGTGCACCTGATAAAGAGAGCTGAATCATTCTCACTTGGAATGAACCCAAGAGAGGTAATCACGACAGTAAACTTCTCAAACCAAGCCCGTGGTGCCTGTTTGAGATCATATAAGGCTTTCTTAAGCCTACAAACTTCACCAGGACCATGTGGAACACCCGGATGAGGAGTCATATAAACCTCCTCATGAAGATCACCATTCAAGAACGCATTTTTAACATCCATTTGAGATATATGCCATTGACAAACAGATGCAACAGCAATAAGAGTACGGATAGTAGTCAATTTCGCAACAGGAGCAAAGATCTCATCATAATCGATACCATATTGCTGAGAAAAACCCTGAGCAACCAATCTTGCTTTGTACCGCTCAATTGACCCATCTGACCTGGTTTTGATTTTATATACCCAACGAGATCCAATTGCCCGCTTACCAGCAGGTAAGGGGACCAAACTCCAAGTATCTGTCTGATGCAAAGCAGAGAGTTCCTCAGCCATAGCCTGTTGCCAAAGAGGATCAAGAACTGCCTCTTTATAAGACGAAGGCTCAGAGAGGCAGTGAACAGAGGATAAAAATGAAGCAAAAGAATCAGAATAACAAGAATAAACAAAATCTGGTGACTGAGTGGACTTACGTGGACGTTTTGGATAGCGAGAAGGAGGTTCCACCGTTTCAGCAGGTGCTTGGGTGGCCACATGAGAAGGGGGAGCATCAGGAACATCGGATGGCAAAGTACCCGCATCAGTAGAAATAATAGGAACAGGAGCAACATGCGGTGGCACACTATCGGTGGTGCAAGGTAATTCAGTTGGCACACTCTCATCATTATCAGAGAACGGATCAATATTGAAGAGATCAGATTTAGTGAGTTCATGAGGGCTATCAGGAATAGAAAAGAAAGGAATATGCTCAAGAAACACAACATGGAGAGAGACATATAATTTTTTTGTAACTGGATCATAACAACGATATCCCTTTTGACCCTCACCATAACTAAGAAAGACACAAATAGCTGACTTTGGAGATAATTTGGTACGTTCCACACGAGGTCGAAGAACAAAACAAGTACAACCAAACACCTTTAAGGAAGAATAATCAGGGGCACACCCATTCAACTTTTCAAAAGGTGACAAACCTGAGCAATGAGAGGTCGGAATCTTATTAATCAGATTAGCAGCAGTAAGGACAGCCTCTCCCTAAAACTCACTAGGGACATATGCGGATAATAAAAGAGAGCGAGCAGTTTCAATAATGTGCCGATGTTTCCTTTCAGCAACACCATTTTGCTCAGGAGTGTCAGTACAAGATGATTGGTGAATAGTTCCATCTAAATCAAGCAACTCACCGAAATTTTGAGAAGTATATTCCCCACCCAAATCGCATCTAAAGCATGTTATAATAGTAGAATGTTGAGTTTTGACAAAGGCACGAAATTTATTATAAATATCAAAAAAATCCGAACGTCGTTTCATGAGAAAAACCCAACAGTATCGCGTATAATCATCAATAAAGGAGACATAATATCGAGACCCTCCTCTTGTAATAATAGGAGACGGTCCCCACACATCAGAATGAATAAGATCAAAGGGTGCAAAAGTAGAGGAAATACTTCTATTAAACGGTAAAGCAGAAAATTTTGCAAGTTTACAACTGCTACAATCAGAGATATCATGGCAATGCAAATTTCCTAATTTTCCTGTAGAAGCCAAATATTTTAATCGTGAACCTGAGACATGACCAAGACGAGAGTGCCATAAATAAAAGATAGATGAATCTGAACTCAAACGAAAGGATGACAAGTCAACACTAGAAGCTGCAACCATTGGTACATTAAGTTTCTCCATGATGTACAATCCCCCCTGCCTACGGCCTGTCCCAATCACCTTCTGAGACTGTGGATCCTGCACATGACAAAAGGTAGAAGAGAAGGAAACTGAGTAACCGGCATCACATAGTTAACCAACAGAGATAAGATTCATTGTAAGCTTAGGAATGTGGTAAACATTAGAGAGAGATAAGTTGGGTAAGTCAATAGTCCCAACACCCGTTGAGGGCATGGGAGTACCATCAGCAGTCATAACGGGCAACGAAGAAGTGGGACAAAAAGAACCAAAAGAGGACAAATTTGGTGACATGTGATTTGAAGCGCCGGAGTATAGAATCCAAATACCTGAGGACTTACCTGGTGAAGAGATGGACATGGCGTGAGGCTGTGTGGCAAGAAACTTTTGAAACTGCTCAGCAAGAGAAGACATGGATGGAGTTAATGATGAAGAACCTGATGCAAATGAGTCTGATGGTGGTACAACTGCTGCAATATTAGGCTGTGAAGGCCTATATGAACGCTGCTGAGATTGGTTATTGGATTTCCAACCAGAAAACTGCTGCTGAGGTGGTCGACTATTTGATTGTTGTTGTGCGCGCAACTTAGGGCACTGAGACTTCCAATGACCCTTCTCCTTACAGTAGCTACATTCATCACTTGCAACTCTCGAATAAGGCTTGTTCTGATTACTGGAAAGAGGCCGAGAGGAGGCTGCGAAAACAGATGGATTAGGGTCCGAAGAAATTACCTTCCCTGACTGAGTCTTGAGACGAATCTCCTCGGCTAACAACTCGTGAACAATGGATTCAATAGTTGAAAGTGGGCTACGATGAAGAATCGACCCACGAAGACCCTCAAAATCATCACGCAATGCCATCAGACACTGAACCAGACGTTGTTCCTCCCTATTGGAAACATATGGTGCAAAGGCCCGCAATTCAACCGACTCTGTGAGAGCCAACTGATCCCATAGATCCGTCATAGCAGAATAGAACTCCTGAATACTCAATTTTTTTTGCTCAAGAGCCCGAATATCGCACTCCAACTGGTACTTTTTTGCGAAATTAGATTGGGTATACAATCTGCCCAAATGATCCCAAACATCCTTTGCATAATCATACTTAGCTAACTGCAGACATATAGAAGGTGCAACGGAGTTGTTGATCAAAGTGATGATTTTCGAGTTGTTTGCCTCCCAAACATCCAACAACTCTGCATATTTTTCAACGTTCGTCTTATCGTTAGGCTTACTCAAATCGCCATTAATGTAACCCCAAAGCTTCTTCCCTTTCAAAAAATTATTCATAACATAACTCCAATACGTATAATTTTTTCCATCAAATCTGACACTAATTGATTGCAGCGAATCATCTCTTTCACCAGCCATTGCGAAAATAAACAATCAAACAGTACCCAAACGGAACCAAATCGAACGAACTAAATAATTAATCGAACAAACAGGAGGAAAACGACCATAATTACCTTCAAACCAGTTGGATTCGCGGACTGTGTTGATGAGATTAAGCTTTGATCCCGCTCTGATACCATGATAATATATCAAAGATCTACAATCAAATGGAAAGAAAGAAAAAGAGGGGCTAGGGTTTCATATTGCCATACACTAGAATGTCTTACAATAAAAGGAAGAAGAGAGAATATATATAACCTACTACAACCACCTAATAATAATAGGAGAAAGGAAAATACTAAAATACCCTCAATGCTAAATAAAACTCTAATACGTTACTGGATATGGGACTTACACACCCATTTTGAAAGACTATTTTTTTTCTCCATCACTATCCCCTCCACCCCCACCGCCCCTCTAATCGCCTCCATAACCTTGACCATAATTTTTTGCCACACATACATTCTCTCTCTCTCTCTCTCTCTCTCTCTCTCTCTCTCTCTCACACACACACACACACACACATACATATCATACAACCACATACCATGGTTTTATATAACGGTATCGGGTAACGTAACGGTTGCGGTCGCGGTGTAACGGTATCGAGAGTATCGAACGTAATGTAACGGGAATCGGTTACTGTGAGCGTGAATTTTTTTTACCATTCCCCAATCCCATAAAATGGAATGACAGTTTTATTTTGATTATATAATGCTGAATTTCAAGCTTTTGCACATGTTTTTCAATTACATTTCCCCCAAAAATCCAAACACCCCCTTTACCCTTTAATGGAGACTGTGCATCAGTGTGTATCAGTGTGTATCGGCGATACGTAACAGTGTATCGGTGTGTATTGGCGATACGTAACAGTGTATCGGTGATACATGTGTGATTTTTTTATAGTCCGATAAATCGGGGTGTATCGGAAACGTTCTCTCAAGATCAATTACGTATCGGCCGATACGATACGTAACGGCCGTTTTTTAAAACTATGCCACATACACATACATGCCATACACACATATACCCACAAATACACACCCGATATGTGTATATATACATAAATCAGTATAGATGTATTGGCGGATGGACGTGAGGACCAAAGGGGGCCATGGCCCCGATTCAGTTTTGGCCAAAAAAAAAAAAAAAATTGGGTATTTTTATGAACATTGGTTGGGCAGTTGGGAGAGAGTAAATACTTGTGACTTTCACTTTTTCCAACAAAAAAAGCCGTCGTTCCCTTCAATTTTTTGACCATGGTGCAATTAGAAAAGAACCATAAGTTTGTAGAGGCGAATAATAGCATCCCCAACTTGGAACTTTAGGTTAGACGATATTAAGAACTTGAAGAGCTGAAGAATATTTTGGATAAAGTAGAAGTGTGGGTGGCAGTAAAATTTGTGAAGCCTCTTTAGACTTCATCAAAAGAATTGAAGTTCGTTGGTTTTCTTTCATTTTAAATGGCTGGTCTTCTGTTTTGCTGTTAAAGTCGCAAGTATTTTTACTAACTCATCTCATGTATTTTTTTACCCTTGATCTGATTTTTGTGTAAAATTTTTGTTTGTGTGTATGATTTTTGTGTACCATACCATACCATTAATATAAAAAATATAGGATTTTGATTGAAAGTATAATTTTTTGTATGTATGATTTTTGAAGAAATTGTATGAAAAATATATATCCTTATTTCTGTAATTTGTGTCCAAACACATATATGCCCTTATTTTTATGTAATTTGGGAAAAAATATCAAATTTTTGTAATTTGTGTCCCAAACATATATGTAAAAAAAAAATCGTAATAAACTCGAAACATATAATTTGTAGTCAATTTGGATGAATTATAATTTGTATAAAACTCGAAATAACCCCAAAAAATTTTGTCTCGGGGGCTCCCGCCCTCGAACCCCTGGCACCACTCGAAACTTTGGCCCCGATTCACCAAAAACTCTGGATCAGCCATTTAAAATGGAAGAAAACCAACGAACCAATTTTGGTGTATGATATGTATATATACATATATTTTGTATATATATACATCCATCCGTTTATATATACATTGATTTGTGTATACACACATATCAAGTATATACATATATGTGAAGAGAGAGAACCAATTTTGGTGGGTAATGTGCGTGTTTTTTTATCCTTATTTTTTTTATTCTTTTAATGTTAGATGGGATTAATGTTTAAAAGAGTGCAATGTGTCAGATTCTTATTGGACAATATTTTTTTTGCCACATATCTAGTAGACTAACTATTTAAATTTCCTAATGCCAATGTAATGGTATGTCGAATTGAAGCAATATTTAAAATTTAGGATTAATATTGTAATTTTTGAAATATCGAGTTTAAAATTGAAAATGACTCTAAACTTGAGGTCAAATTTGTATTTGCCCTTAACTTAAATAAAAAATGTTGCACGGGCACCACGAGCATGCAATCTCTAATATGATCAAAGTTAGTTGGTACAAAGTTGAAGCAGTCGGAGCCAAGTTGCTGATAGGGTACCCATCTTATGTTCGCTTTTAATTTTTTTCCCCCTTTTGTAGTAGGTGTTTGGGTGGGCAATTTGCAATTATGTCCCTTGTTGACAATTTTTAAATATTTAAAGATAATTTACTATTAGGTTCAATTATTATGCCACTAGTGTGAACTTCTATAAGAAGAGAATTAGTAGGCCAAAGGCCTGTTTGGTTTGCAATTATAATTCTGTTTTCTGTGTTTAAATACAATTCTGATAAAAAAACTCGTTTAGCACACCTATTTTAAACATTGAATTATAATATTTATGTGTTATAATCAAGTTTTTTCAGAAAACAGCAAAAGTTTATTTTCTAACTTCTGTTTTTTATTTTTCAACTTAGAATTATTGATTCTTAATATTTTAATGCATTTATACCTTAATATATAATATACATACATAATACATTAATATGCGTGTAATTCTTATAAATAAAAAATATATATGTACATGTACACAAAATTACATATATTTATATTTTATTAAATTATATAATATACTGAGATCCATATGTTAAATAATATTATCATTAGATACATGATACTCATATATATTTTTGTACATGGAATAATATAAAATATACATATTAAAAAGTATTATCAATATTTATAAACACAAAAAATTGAATTTTAAAATTGTATTTAAAAAAAATGTTTAAATTGAGTTTTCTGAATACAGAACCAAACGGCTCTTAAATGTTTAAAATTTGTCAAAATTCCTTTAGTGTTTAAAATTTGTTTGCGAGAGACCTAAGAGTAATTTCCCCTAAGAAAAAATCGACGACGCAACTAAAAGCGATACTTTACAAAATATATTATTTTTTTAAACCAAACACGAATGCGACCAAAATAAGATTAACACGACACGCTTCAAAATCCTATTTTACATAAAATGAACATGATTCATATAAAAGTGATACGAGACGACACGAAATCTGATTTTTTTTACCAAACACGAACATCTCCCACTTAAAATGATATTGCGTGTTGTGTCATGTCGTGTCGAATGATGTTCCACTTTTATTAGGATCGTGTTCGTATTTGATTGAAAAAAGATTTTGTGTCATGTCGTGACTAGTTGTGTTGTTTTTTGTTTAAATCGTGTTCGTGTTTAGTTGAAAAAGATTTTATGTCGTGTTATGTTGCGTGACCTTTCGTTGGGTTGGTTTTGTGCAAGGGCGGAGCGAGAATAAATAAAAAATGTGGGTTGATATTATAACAACTCATAATAAATTGGTCCTCCATATGTGAGATGAAACACTTTTTGTACTCATGAAAAATAAAGTAGTGAAACATAATTTCACCTATGTGGGATTGAATTATCTTTCACCGTTTGAGCGAGAATGTATTTAGAATTAAACACCCAAAAACTAAAATAAAAAAAAAGTAATAAAATAACTATTTTTAAGGAAAAGTAATGAATGTGAATTAAGCGGACAATTAATTCCGGATATTGCTATTCACACTCCAAAAAAAATTTTAACACTTCATTTTGTTTTCAAATAAATGTTAAAGACTCTTATACCCTTATGATTAATTATTTCCATTTTTCTCACTCACAAAAAGATATAAACCTCTTTTTTACCCCAAAAATTTTATACATAATTTTAAAAAATGAACTATAAAAAAAAACATGGACTGTAAAAAATATTATATAATTAAAAAAATGAACTACTAAAAATAGCAAAAACCTCTTTTTTACCCCAATTTTTTTTAAACAAAAAGAGACACGACACGTGAGAAAAAAAGATTCTCCACCTAAAACGAGCACCACCCAAATAAAAACGATACGATGCAAAATCTTTTTTTTTTACCGAACACAAAAACGATCAACTCGAAGTGTTGTTCGACATGAAATCTAATTTTTATTTGGCTAACACAAATGCAACACAAATAATAGTGACACGAAACAATACGACATGCCACAAACTTTAAAAAAAATAAGACACGAACACGACCTAGTTAAAACACGACAAGCCATAAAATATTATTTTTTCACCTAACACGAACATGACTCAAATTAAAAATATAAAATAAACTAATAAAAACTTTAATAATTAGATTATGTTAAAAAGGCACCATAAATAGAAAAATGGAATAAATGGTTCTTGAATTTTAAACCAAAAAAAATGTCAACATTTTATTTTATCTAACATGAACACAGTCTAATTAAAATACAACACGATAAGACATGGATTCTCATTTGGTTACCTAACACGACCCAAATAAATGTGACAATATATTAAATCTTATTTTTTAATCTAACATAAACATGATCTAATTTTTGTTTATTAAACAGTTTTTTATAAAAAAAAGACGTTATTTTAATACCAGCGGTTATGAATCTATTATTAATATTTAAGTAACACAATAAAGATCCAAATAAAACGCGATGTGGCGTGAAGTCGTATTTATTTTCATACCGGTGGCATGGACCATTTTTTATTATTTCAAAAATAATATTTTTATTATTTCAAAAATTGATCCACGCCAGCGGTATGCATATGCTGTCCAACCACCTATACATACCGCTGGCGCAAATCATTTTTTTTATTATGTTGAGAATGAATTTTTGAAACAAAATAAAAATGTTTGGACTAAACGTTAATTAAAAAAATGATCCATTTTTTAAAATATAAAATCAGTTTTTTTCATAGAAAAGCTATACATATCGCTGACGCGTACCAACATATTAGAAAAAAATGGTTCGCTCCAGTGGTATGTATAGGTGGTTGGACCACCTAAACATACCGTCGGCGCAGACCATTTTTTTAAATAGTAAAAAGATTATTTTTAAAATAATACAAAAATTGTCCGTGCCACCGGTATGAAAAAAATACGACTCCATGCCACGTCGCGTTTTATTTGGGTCGTGATCGTGTTACTTAAAAAATAATAGATTTATAACCGCTGGTATTTTTTAACGACTCCATGCCCTTGTTTATTTTTGATAATTTTTTTTAAAGTTTAGGATAAGAAAAAAAAGAGTGTTTGTGAGTGTTTTATATTATGAATGACTTTTTGGAATAAAATGAAAATGTTTGGACTAAACGTTAATTAAAAAAATGACCCATTTTTTAATATAAAAAACAGTTCTTTTACAAAAAAAAAAAAAATTGTTGAAGAAGTAAAATGGAATTTGTTTGATTTTTTTGTCCGGTTCGGTCCAAAAAATAGGCAAAACTCGGACCGAACCGGACCGTGCCCACCCTTACCGTTAGCTACTCCCTTTGAAAAGCTTACATGTTATAAATTACACTTAACTAGGCAATAAACACCCTATCAAAATTAAGGAAATTGCTACGGGCAAGTGCAAAAATAGAAGAATGGACTGAAACAAAGGTGAAACGGCGTCGTTTGGGCTAAAAAAATTTACCCTTGGGCGGAACATCATTTCCCGCTTAAGGTTGTTGGAATTTTTTTTTTCCTCCCCAATTGTCTTAACCTATTATGTTTAGCCCCCAAATTAATTACGTCAACTACTCCACCTACTAGGGGTGTGCAAAAAAACCGACCAACTCGAAAATCGAACCGACTCGGCTCGAACCGAACCGAAACCGACGGTTTTTTTAGCCCGGTTCGGCCTACGGTTTGCGGATATAAAAATTCGACCATGTCGGTTCGGTTGACGATTTATACATGGAAAAAACCGATTCAAACCGAACCGACTCGAAATCAATATATATTAAAAAAAAAAACTTATATTTTTATATCAAAAAATCATTAACCAACTTCAACAAGCCGAAAACCGGCCTTAAAAAAACCGCCCAAACAGGAAACCGTCGAAAATTGACCTGGAACCGAATCGAAATCACCGGTTTTTTTCATAGTAAGTTCGGTTTCGGCCCGACCTTTTCTAAAACAATTATTTAAAACTGACCCGAACCGACCCGTGAACACCCCTACCACCTACAATCCAACCACAAATTAAATGCAATAACCCTATTTAATTAATTAGTAAGTTTGTCTTGTAATATTAATATTAGTAAGTTAATCTTAATATTTTTTTCCTTGTAAATGTTTGCCTTGTTAATCTTGTAAGTTTCAAAATATTTTAATTAATAGTTAAACTCATTTATTTTAATTAATAGTTAAACTCATTTACCCTTTAATATGAGTAAACTAATATAATATAATAATCGTGTTATATTTATTTAAAAATTATTTGTTATGTTAGTTGTATAATTTAATTACTAATTAGTAGCGAAGAAATAAAATCCGATCACTGTTAATAGTTAATGTTTTATATAAATATTAATAAAATAGTCATAGGTAATTATTTAATTTAATTTAATTTGTTATGATATGTTAGTTGTAAAATATATTTTTGAAATTATATATTATAGCCTGTTATTTATAAATTATATATCATATAACCTGTTATTTATAAAATATATAACCGTAGCAAACTAAACATATAACCCTTGTAAACTTTGTTGGGGTCAAAGTATAAATAATGAAAGCTAGTAGAAAGCTTAGGCGAAACATCTTGTTCTGCTTTAGGCTTTATTTTTTTTTATTTTTTTAACCTAATCGAAATATAACTTTTTACACTATCCGTAACATATAAGAAAACATCAAATTTGGATTTTCAGACTATCCGTAAGTATATACCCGTAATGAGATATTGGTTGTTCAAAATTCTCAGACCCTTGGTTTGGACGTTAGTTGGCAAAAGTATTTTATCATAGGTTTTAATAATTCTACTGATTTCGACTGAAAGAAGCACTCATTGCTGTTAGTGTCCTACGAGCATGATTGCTCTTGTCCATTTCATTTATTTATATTTTTATATGTCTATAATTAGTTGTTTTTGTCTCTTTAGTCCCATCCCTCCTTGAGCTGTGCGTGTGCCAGGTTTTTCCCTATCAAGAGGTTATGCATATATTATATGTTTATACTTGTTTGGTAAAATTAAAATTTTGTGTCATATGGTACCATTTTTATTTGCAACGCATTCATAATATTTTCTCATATAAAAATATCATAAATTTCTAATTTTTAGGATGAGTTATTACTTCCTTACCTCCTTATAAAAAGTTGTTCAAAATTTATTAACATTCACAACACAACACCACCATATCTGATTAAAGGTTTTTATTAGAGAAAGGGAAAAGGTTAGTTATGACAAGGGTAGAAAGGGAAGATGTTGATTGAGATGGAGTGCCGAGAGAATTTTAGGAGCGCGAATAGTTGTGCCCTTAATTTCAAATATGTACACATAGTCAAATGAAACCTTTATGATTGACTTATTTTGAATTTAAAATTTTGTAACGAGTCCTGTTTTTTTTCCTTTGTTTGTAATAGAGAGCCTCACCTCACATTCAAAAATGGAAAGGAGAATAGGGTATTTGTAAGGGTAGATTGATATGGAGCGTGAGAGGAATTGAGGGGAGCGCTTCTCTATCTCTAGGGTTTATTCTGTGTGCGCCTAAGATGGCATGTGCGTACCTTTGCGGTGGGGCTGGTAGTTTCTGTCTTGAGGGTGAGTCCAAGTATCGAATTGGGAGTGTATTGCAATCGAGAGTAGCATCATCATTAACACTAACCGGAAGGGAAAGGGGAAAGGGAAAGGGCATTGTGTGGTGTTTAGGGAGCGGGCGGCCTGAGTACATCCCGAATCACATAGCGGAGCCCAAGTACGTGCGAGTGTTCGACACCACCCTTCCCGACGATGAGCAGTCTCCGGGGGCTACAATGACCGCCAAACAAAAGCTGGACATAGCTCGATAGCTGGTGCAGCTCGGGGTGGACATCATCGAGGCAGTATTTCCTTCTTCCTCACAGCCGGACCTAGAAGCAGTGAAAATGATCGCCCAGGAGGTTAGAGTTGGAAATGACGGTGATCACGTGCCTGTGATATGCGGCCTCGCCAGATGCAATAAGAAGGACATCGACGCTGCCTGGGAGGCCGTCAAGTACGCCAAGAGGCCCCGGATACACACCTTCATCGCCACCAGCGAGATCCATATGAAGTATAAGCTCAACAAGACCAATGAGGAGGTGGTTGAAATTGCGCGTACCATGGTCAAGTACGCCAGGAGCTTAGGTTGCGATGATGTTGAGTTCAACCCGGAAGATGCCGAAAGATCCAATAGACAATTTCTCTATCACATTCTGGCCCAAGTTATCAAAGCTGGGGCAACTACACTTAACATCCCCGATACTGTTGGCTATAACGTCCCTTCTGAATTTGGTCAATTGATTGCCGACATCAAATCCAACACCCCTGGTATTCAAAATGTCATCATTTCCACCCACTGCCAGAATGATCTTGGACTTTATAATGCCAACACTTTAGTGGTATATCTATGTTACCACTCTATTTATGTTTATCCGCCCACTCACTCCTCTCACCTCTATTTCAGGGAGCTTGTTCAGGGGCAAGACAAGTTGAGGTACCTATCAACGGAATTGGCGAGAGAGTTGGTAATGCTTCATTCAAGGAGGTTAGTTTTTCTTTACTCAATCTTAAACTTTTCGTTTCCATTCTCTCACTTCATTATGCAATTCCCTTCTCCACTTCCAACTCTACACTTTCCAGCATTTCTTTCTTCATTTTGCGGCTTCATGGATGGATAAGCACACGAAAACACTACTTGATAAACATCTGTTGTCTAAGTTTTATTGCTCTGGATTATTTCTTTCCCATTCCTAACCAAGTGGAATTTCATTCATATATGAGCACTTTCAGTTTCACTTAGTTGTGGACTATTTAATCTAATTATTTATGTGCACTAAATTTGATCAGATCTACTAGAATTTTAATATTGTGCCTCGTATTCTCGTTTCTTAAGGTTATTTGTAATATTTGATAAGTGGATTCAGGTATGCGTGGACTAACACTCGTGATACACAAAACCTAGGAATAGGCTCAAACCCGTTGAAGTCTCCGTTTTTTCTTCTATATCCTTGTGGTTGTTCAATAGAGTAGTTAGAGAAGTTGTAGACTGAGGATGAATGTTAAGTTAGCATGTCAAGCGGCACCCTTATTTCTGTCCAGGGGGTAAATTTCTTGTATTAATTTGGGGAGATTAGAGGGTTAGAATAGTATAGTGATGAAGTTAGGCAAAAGGGAGACTCACATTGAAGTATTGGATCAGGCCTTCGAGAGGTGTCGAGCGAATAAAATGAAGATGAATCTACTGAAATGTGCTTTCGGTATCAACTAGTATGTTTTTTGGTTTCGTTGTCCATCGGAATAGAATAGAGCTTTCAAAGATCAAGGTAATACTCTAGATCCCACCTCCGACTAATCTGAAACATCGAAAGAGTCTCATGGGCATCCTACATTCGGTGATTTATTTCAAAGCTCTTAAAGAAAACCCTTTGTCTAAAGTAAGGGGAAGGAGTTGATGACGATATGCTACAATTTGTGGCAAAAAATACCAATATTACTTATTTCATACAATGTGGAGACTACGGGGCTTATGCCAAAACTCACCAACCTATACCGTCTTCGACACACTCTATAGTGTTTAAGAAGTCAAAAGGGCTGAATGGTGGTCCGATTATCGTCCATGGGCTCACCTAACCCCTAATTGAGTTCGCAAGATGATTAGACATGACTCAAAAATGAGTCGCAACAATAGCCGCTGGTTTCAATTTTTGATCATAGGGATGGCAACATGCTGTGACCTGTAATACCCCGTATTTTCTGTGATATTTATTTTTGGGATTAATTGAATTAAATGAGTATTAATTGGAAATTAATCCGGATAACAATATTAACGAGATGTGAGTTAGTATTTGATTATAATGTGTATATATGGCAATATATGAATATTGGAAATATTGAAATTATCGCGAGATTGAAATACGGCAATTTGGGAAATTTTGTTGGGACGCGCGTGACGGTCGCGTCAGGAATATAATTATTTGAATTAAAAAGTGAATTTTATTTTTATCACCCGTATGGTCATTTTGAGTGCGCCAACGTGTTCGGAAGGGTCGAAATAGTCAGAAAACACTAGCCGGGGGTTAAGTTTGGGTCCCGGGGCATTATTGGGCCATATCGGTAACTTATAAGGGTATTTTGGTAATTTCGGAAAGTGGGTAATTAAAACCCACGAAAATTAGAGTTAAAAATATGACTTAGTATTAACCCACTAAGCCATTTCCAACCCCAATTTAGGTAGTGGGCTACGGGAGAAGTTAGAAACCTTAAAGCTTGGCAAAAACCAACCCCACCTCCATTAACACCTTGAGAAGAACTTGTAGAGAGAGAGAGATAGAGAAGAATTCTGCAGAGAGAGAGAGAAGGCAATTCAACCTTCAAGATTCAACCTCAAATTCAGAGAACGATTAAGGCAAGTGGTTTAATTACAAATGATTCAATGCTATGCTTTTCCATGTTTAGGAATTATCGAATTTACCTTGGAAGATGATATAGACCCATGAATTGGAAGTTTAAAACTATGAATTATGATAGGGACTGCATGTAGAAACATTCTGGACGAATTATGAATTCAAAATTATGACCCTTGATGATCTAAAAACGTATTTAAGAAGAGGTTTATTAATGTTCTTGAAAGAAGTAGAAAACTAGGGTTCTTGATGAAGATTGATCCAAATATAGCCCTTGGTTGATGAATTATTGGTTTATAGCGTTAATAATGTTGTAGGATGGTTGTATGATGATACTATAACGTTATATTAGAGTTTCATGCATTAAAAGTATGTTTTGGGATGATTTGAAAACTGCAAAACGAAGCAGTCCGTAGCCATACCTGGTGTGTTCGATCAATCGACACCCCAGTCGATCGATCGACCACCATCGATCGATCGAAGGTATAGGTCGATCGATCGACCTTCCCAGAATGAGTAAAGTTTTTCCCTCTTTAAATTTTAATGATGTTAACCCTTGGATAATATTATTGGAGACCTTATGAATACCCTTAAACTTAAGGAAGACCAGTAGGCATGGTTATAAAATTTGGACCCTAATTAGAATTCAATTTGAGGAATTATTCTAATCTAATGAAATTCGATAAGTGAGATAATATTTGGGTTAATAGTGTCAATTTGAATGATTTGATGAAATGAGGTTTGGGGCAGAAGTAAGGACCTTAGGAATAAAGATGTTATATGTGGGAATAATAGGAACTTAATAGCCTATTTGAGATAGGTTTTAAGTATAAGAAACTATGACGTGAGACGTGTCGACGGTTTAAAATTTTATATTAACGGGAGACTTAAAATATACAAATTTGGAATAATGGTATAAAGATGTAGAGTATACCTTTATTAATATTGAGATATCTAAGATGTGTGAATGCTTAGCATATAATTTTATGTGTATGACATACCTACCATACTTGCTATCATAGGAGGTTTACGTTCGCTTATAGCCTTCTTATCCTTGTGTTGCCCGGATTTAGATTGGTACCTCGATGAACATAGGTCAGAGAAGGACTTATTGGGATATTAATAAGTTTACTGATTGTGGGAGCGTAGGTATGTGCGTGACCCATGTGATGTGACTGTGTTCGCCTCCATTGTTTGTGATGTTGTTATCTGAACGATTCCTGAGAGATTCGGAATGTGTGATCCTTATGTACGTGATGTACCGGGATGGATAACAGAGTATGTGTGCACCGCAACTTAGCCTCGGGGTGCTTGTATTGTATATTTATGTTGTGAATAATATACGATTAAATGAAAAGGAATTTGCTATGTTAAATTGTGAGTATAGTAATTGTCACGTTATGAAAAGATAAAAGGGGACAGATATCAATAAATGGTTTTGTTAATAATTGGGAATCCGCAAATTAAAGTAGAACTCTCTATTTAATTGTTAAAGCTGGAATTAAAACGGGAACCGAGTAGAAGTGTTAGAAACTCTTTTGAACTAGATAGTTATGAGAAAACACATGAATGGGTACAAGAACGTTAGGAGTGAACAGTTAGACGAGAGGTGAGTATTTCATGCGAGAGCACGTCCTAACATGTATCTTGCATTTATTGTTTTAAATGTTATTAAAGCACTTGCTGTTTTCAAAATACTCTCCACTTTCGGGCTCTGACCCATTTGCTTTCAAATCTATTTTTGTAAAAACCATTTTAGGTGCCCAGCCACAAGGACACCATGCTTAGGATCCTCATTCAGGTGACGAGCTGTAGCTGTTTGTGGAAGTTACAGGACTTTGATTATAGATGCTTCATCTATCTTGACTCTATACTCAGCATTTATCAGTTGTAGGGCATGTCGCCCATTTCTTTTAGAGGCATTTCATTTATTTCTGTTATTCAGACTTCGGGCATGTAATTAATTCAGGATTCAGACTTGTCATATTATTTTCAGTTGTGGGATTGTTGTGAGGAGTTTTCCTCCGGACTTATTACTATTGTTGGTTATTTCATTACTTCGTTATGGTGAATGGATTTATGTTGTTCTTCCATTATTCTTTTATTGCATGTTAATCAGACTTAACTTAAAATTTGGCAACTTACTTTTTAAATACTAGGTGGTTAGTAATCATGAAAATGTTTTCGACAGTGATGATATTAACTAGACCAACTTGGCATTTTGTATTAATTCAATAAAGGAGTAGCTACCCGGTATTTAATTAGTCGGGGTGTCACAGGTGGTATCAGAGCATCAGGTTCTAGTGTCCTTTAGGATCTGAACGACTTATTATGTTTCCGCTGAGCTTTCTTTGATGTAGAGCCCTACATTTTAGGACTGTTGTATTCTTTTGTATATGCTACGTTCTTCAGCTATTTTAAGTTTATAACTGCGAACTTATAAACTTTATTCTTGTTTCAGAATGCCTCCACGACGTGCACCACGGGTTCCCAGGGATGCAACGCCAGAACCACAGCCCGCACCAGTTCAGGGCACGATGAACGCCGCTGAAAGTGACTGACTTAACAAGCTTGGAAGTGACAACAATAAGCTCTAGACATTTGTTTATCTTCCCCATAATTTCAGTTCCAATGAAACATTTTTTGGATTTTATTGGAGCTGAAAATGTCGGTATATCCTAAATTTTCAAATGGCTAGGAATTTGATTTTTGGGCCGAGAACTTAATAATAGAATTTCTAATTGAATTCTTTTTAAAAGCCTAATACTTTGCAAATTTTTATTCAAGTGGTATGAGCGCATATAATTGTCCCTTCAAGATTGTTGTCAAGCTTTCGTCAAAGAGGGGAACTTGACGATAATGATGAAGGGTGGACACGTGCAATGAGGTCCAAGATAAATTTAATTTGTTTTATTGTAATTTTCGGTTTTATTTAATGATCAATATTGGCAGAATAATGGAATATATATGAAGTACGAACATAGATACGGGCGTCGTGTCCGACATGATACGGACGCGCCGACACAATAAACCTACAAAAATTACGACACGACACGACACGACACACACACACACACACACACACACACATATATATATATATATATACTTTCATCTACTTTGCATTTCAAAAACAAAAAATAGTAGTGAAATTAATTTATTAAAATTAACATGGTCCAGGATTTTTAAATCGTAAGTCAAAAGTATTTATTTATATTAAGCGAGATAATAACTTCACTCTTTCAACTTTTCTTCTTCTTATTATTATTATTCATACCCCTTGCACGATTTAATTTTACAAGACGACACTAAAATTTCTTTGTGTTCTTTAATTTTGGCACCCCGTCGTGTCCATGAATGTTCAGACCGTGTTCGTGAAGTGTCTGACTTTTTTTAAATGCCAAACAAGTCTTACAAGACGCGCTAAGTGTTCGACCCGAGTACGTCACCTTCAGAATAGTGTCCGTGCTTCTTAGGGGAATATTCATTAGGAATATTCTCCAATTAGTTTGTGGGTATATCAGCATTTAGGACAATTAGGATAATTTGGTGCCTTGACCTATATATATGTCTTTGTAATCCCTCATTTATGCGCTAATGATTAATATAAATTTAAAGATTGTAAGTGTTGTTCAATTCTTCCACTATTTATGTATTTACATCTAATTGTCATCCAGTCATCGTTAATTCAACAATAACTCTTGACAGAAATGAACAAAAAGTCATCAATCATCAAATACAAAAATATTAAAAATCCAATGAAAGAGAGGTAAAAGTGTATCGTAGTGTATCCACATGGAAGTGTATCTATGACGCATCCTAGCATATCCAAAAATTATAATAAAACGGAATTATGATACTTAATTGAAGGAATAATTTCTCAAAAAACAATTAGGTCCCCACAAGGTGTTATCCTCAAATGCGTCCTCAATAAATCCTCGTAATCCGAATCGAGTTCGTGGTACACAAGATCAAAATTGGGTTCACCAAACCACACCATACCCTTAGGCGGTGGGTGATTTGCTTAAAACTGGCGATGATGAGTATGTGAACTCAATTGTGCCTGAGCCGTATGAGTTAAAATCACTAGATGGTTGGTGTACGATGTTGTTCAATAATCGTTCGGTAGGAGTGGCGTCATGGGTTATGTTTTGAACACGAATTGTGTATGCTTTTTGTGCAAAAAATTTGGTCATATTTACTCGTTGATATCTCAACATTTGATGGGCGTATGGACACCGATGTTTTATTGAGTTGTTTGGTTCCGTTGTGAGTATCAATGGAGTTGAGCATGTTTGTTTGGGGCTATTTAGTTGAAGGACTGTGTTAAAACTTGGTGGAATTATCTAATGAAGCGGAAAGAGCTCGAGAGAAAGTATTTAATTCAGATATGGGGTAAATTGGTGCTATATTGTAGGATCACGTTCATCCTGAACAACTACAACATGACCTGTTCGCCAGGTTGAGGGTGACTTAATGTTAGTGACATGACTACACCCACGAGTTTCATTTGTTGTGCACCTTAATGACATTTTATGAGATCGAGGAACAACATATTAGCCTTTAAGTCATCCATTTATAGATTCTTAATTGGGTCGCGCTAAGTTTGAAGGAGATGCCCCATCTTGAGAAGGCCGTTGGGTACCCGTGGCAGTGAAAGAATACATTAGGCAAGTTGGGTCAGGTAAAACGAACAAAGTACTTGAGGTTTGTTAAAAAAGCAAGCCAACTTGATTTTAAGTTTGTCACCTTTTTGAGCCTGCCTTTAATTCGGCTCGATAACTTATCATACTAAATTGTATAGAACAACCAAGCTACTGATGCTTGATTCAGTTTCGTTCATTTAAAAGCTTGTTCAAAATAAATGGGTCACGGTTGGAACATATTTTTAAGCTTTATAAAGTTTCCAACCAATATTGAGCAATCTGCTCGAGTCATTTACTCCCCTACTACCACACTAGGCAGGGACGGAGGTAGGTGGGGGCTTGAGCCCCCATGTTTAAAAAAAAAAATTAGAGGTAAAAACTGATTTTTTACAAAACCCAGGGTAAAAATGTAAATACTAATAGTTAATAAAAAAACCTTAAAGCCCTAGGTTTGAAACAGGACAACCGCTTCTTACTTTCATTCTTCCATCTTCTTCTTCTTCTTCTTCTTCTTCTTCTTCTTCTTCTTCTTCTTCTTCTTCTTCTTCTTCTTCTTCTTCTCTCAATACCTTTCAATTCCATTCTTCCATTCGGAATACCTTCCATTTCATACCTTGAAGGTTTCTTCTTCTCAATACAAGCAGCAGCAGGGACACGTAGACAATTCTGAAATTTTACCACTATGTGGTATGTTTGTTTATCCGCTCTGTGAAGGTTGGGATATACACGTGTACATTTATCTATATGAATTGGCCTTTGATTTTTTTTTGTTTTCCTGGTTTTAGATGTTCTATATACTACTTTCTTGCTACAATTAATTGGCTTTATTTTGGTGTAAACATAAATGTCCTTTTTTATTGTTACGTTGCTAGGGTATGAACGAATAGTCTAAGTAATTAGGTTTGACAAAGGTAATATGTTGATTAATGTTCATTTTTCTAACTAAACAATGCAACTTTGATTTTGTATGGGTGGTATGTTAATTTGTTAGTAGTGAGTAACTAGTTATTCTTGAAATCACTTTTGTCTTGCCTGTCCTTTTTTGTTGCATAAATTACTTTAGTTTTTTTTGTAAATACTAAAAAATAACCTCAAAAAATTCGGCTCTGGGTCTCCCGCCCCCGAACCCCCTTAAATTGTCATTAAATTAGCCCCCACTATCAAAAGTTCCTAGCTCCGCCCCTAACACTAGGGGAAACTCCAACAACATTCAAAATCTTGGGTAGTGGATGTTTTGATCATCTGAGTAAAGCGGATTTCTCGAGGAAGAAGCGCCGACCAATTCTGATCATTGATGACGGCGAGGTAGAGGTTCCTTACGAGGTTCACCATCGGGGTTACTTGCCCCCCAGTCATTCAGGTTCCTCAGATTCGATTGGTGAACCGTGGTTAAGCTTTCCCTTTGGGGGGGGGGGGGGAGTGATGAAACTGGTGGTTATGATGTCATGGATGATGTCACGTGGGTACTGGATAAATTTTAGATTTAAAAACATATTCTAGTAGCTGGTGGGTTCTTGTATCTTCTGTCCCAATTAAGTTTGCTCATTGACAAGTTCCGATTTCTTATATATATTTGATTATTTGTATTCCTCTTTTGGAAATACCATTGATTGATATTGACAGCTTTTTTTTCTCCCTTTGGGTGTTTGTTTTATTGATTTCGTTGCGTGTTTGGTATATACATCAGTTTGGGACAAAGCGGACATTCTTTACAGAGGATATATTTCCATTACCTTATAGATATGGGAGCGTATCCCTGTCCCAACACTGCTGCTACTCCCCCGACGACTAGACTAGTTGTTCTAACCCCAAGAAAGGTCACATGTACTGAAACTGGATGCGTGATTGGTTTGCCAAATAATGTGATATAAATGTGAGGCTTGGGAGAATGTGAGCAATGGGCACTTCCTTGGTCTCCACTTTTGTAGCAGGTCACTATCATGAGCCCCTAACAACGAGAAAATCTGCACTTGTGTAGGATCCCCCACTTCGCATATATAGATTCGTAAGGTGTGCGTACATTGGACTTGAAATCAAGTAAGGCATGCGAATATGAACTACATGATAACCACTCCTCAAAGTAACCGTATCATATCATCCATTTCTATCAAAGAGGTAAACTCCACAATTTTATTACCATTCAATTTAATCTAAAAGCAAGACCTCTGACAATATTGGAAGAATTCAAAGAAGCCAAGGATGAAATAGAAAAATTATGGGTTGAGGTAATGAAATTAAGACGGGGGAGTAAAAGATTTTAGGGTCTGGTCACCCTACTCACCATCTTCGCAAAAACATTTTTTTTGTCCATCCTCCACCACAAAGTAAACAAACCTAATAAATTACTTAAGGCATTGGGAGATTAATTTCCAAAGATATCCAAGGGACCCGTGATCAACTAATTTAGAGCCCCATACATTGCCCCCTAACCCATATTTTCTCCCCTTTTAGCCAAAAAGACGATGATCTTATTGAACCTACACAAACACTTATTAGGCAATGCTTTATTTTTCATTAATTAATTTCCATTTCCTAACCCTCCAATTTTCTTTGTTTTAAGCACATCCGCTTGATTAAATGTTTTTTCTTTCCTTCCTCGCGAACCCTCCCATAAAATCCATTATTCCATTTTTAAATTTCCAAGCCTTGTCAATAGAAGATTTAAATAAAAATCAAAGACAATCCACGAGTCTCCCATAATTCTAAGTTTTGGGGAGGCTTAGATGTACGTAGCCTTTCCCGTGTAAAGAGAGTCTCACCATTTCTTCAACTTGTCAAGTCTTTTTATTTGATCAATCATCAGATTTCAAAACTTCCAAGAATTGGGGTTTACTCTAAGAGGTAAACCAAAGTGACCCTTGCAAGTGACTCTTAAGTGACATACTACCACATTAATACCCACCAGTTCACCTTAGCACTTTTTGAAATATTTATTTTCAGCAATAAAGTGAAAAATAGTCTCATCCCTAAATTGATGCGACACTTCAACTCTCTCTCCCTATAAAGGACAAAACGATTAACACATCATGCCTAACAAGAATTCTACTTGAAAAACTTCATCCTTCTCATTTTCTGTTGCTGTTGTCCATGCATTTTCACTGGAACAAATTCTGAATTTGAAGAATGAAGCTTTCTTTCAAGAAGGGGAGATCACACAGTTTCTGACTTTTGAGTGACCTTAGGCTTATTTGGTTAAAAGGATCCTCATCATCTGATTCTTAAGTTGGCACTGTTTCCGGTTGTTATGAAAATCTCATGTCCATATCACCTCTCTGTCCAGTAATCGAGAAATCTCTTTGCATAAGTCGGGGGCTAGTTATTTTCATAATAAGGAAAATGGTGCATGACACGCGGGAGCCGAAAAATCAAAGGAAGTGGTCTACTGAGACTTTTTCAAGTCTTATCTAGGCTCTAGTAAAAACTATAGCGTCCAAAGATTTTAAGGTCCAAATCTTTTCATAGGTCTCTACTGTTGCCTTCGTTAACTTTTCATAGCCATTTTTTTAGTTTTTTGAACTTATTTCTACTCTTTTTCCCTTTTCTATTAGGATTCTTATTTTTTTTATCTAATTTTGTTTGCTGGATTATTAGGAGTCTTAGTTATTGGGTTAAAGTCCTAATTCTATTATTAGGGTCCTAGTTGGATTAGAAGTGTCTAAAAGAGTTTATTTATAGTCCTAATTAGGTTAGGAAGTTGCCAATTGTTATCCTTGGGGAATAAGGAAACACTTTAAGTAAATTTTGATGTTTTATAGTTATTATTTATACGAAGAGTTCCAAAATGATTTTTATTTGGACCATTAATACACAACAACGTTATTGATTAAACCCAGTTGTTTTGCTCCAGAATTTAATTTATCTTACTGATGAAAATAGAATTTAATATATCCTGTGCTAGAATTGTTCGTTTTCTTTGTGACTGAGCATTTTATACATACCCCTTGAGGTCAACAAGGCTATTTCTATCGCCTCTGTATGCCATAATATGCTATTGAAATTTATTGTCAACGATTGTAGATATCAAGGTAATGTGTTTGTGCAACTTCTTGTTCTTAACCATTTTTTACTGTTTTTATGCCAACTTTGATGGGATTTACCACAGTTATGTTGAATCTTCCTGTTCCACTTTGTTATAATTGAGAGACTTGTGTGTGTATATGCTATCCTTTAGTTTGCATTAGCAAAATGAAATGCTCCCTTCTTTCTTCATTAAAACAGATCTTTGGTCAGCACATCTACCTGAGCTATTGTTTATCAAGAATAGCTAAAAAGATGGAAAGAAAGATATTTAAAGGGGATATCTGACTGGAATCTTTAGTTAACATCTAAAAATTATCCTCACATAAGAACTAAATAGTTGTAATCCTACGAAACCAATTTCATAACACTTATTTTTTATTTTGATTTTATTTTTGATTTTTTATGGTTTCACTTTATTGGTAACTCTTTTTTTTTCTTATCTTTCAATTTATAATGGCTTCATCTACATTTGTAAGGACATAATTTTATAAATGTCCGTGGTAGATTCTAGGAATTTTTTGTTTTCTCCTAGATCACAGTTCATATGTCTGATACCGCTACATTCGGCACGTCAACACGATCATCCTCAACGGCCCGTATCCGAATTCAATGCGTCCACTTTCTTCACGTGCATCATGCTACATGCAACATGCTGCTCAGCTCATTCCCACTACTCCACTATGCTCTATCAGTAAAATGTTATATTGGAGTTTTAAATATTTGCATAAATATTTGGGAAATATTTTTGAAAATTATTTTTGAAGTCTGGGTTAATTTTGTATCAAAAGCAGAATTTTTCTAAGTGTAGAAGCGAATGGCGTCGATCGACGAGATCGCTCGAGCGACTTTGCAAGTCGTTCGCGCGAGATATCATGTCGCGCGATATCGTTCGAACGACTTCTGTCCTTCGTTCGAGCGACATGCTATCTCGTTCGAACGAGCCACCGCCTCGATTTTTGTATAAATATCTGATCTCCTTCTACACGATTTTTAAGTCTTTCTGCAATATCAATATTCTGCAAAATCTGCCCAGAATAAGACTTCACTTTTTAAGGTTTTCTAAACCTCTTTGATTCACAAAACCGATCCCATATATGTGTGTGAATCTTTAAACCTTCAAGAAGATTGTTTACTCATCTGGAGTACTTTGTGAGGAAGCCGCTCTCTTCGTCAATGCTGCCCTACTGGAAATGGATTGTTCCATCCACCGACAACAGAACCGACACCCGAGGGTATTTCTCTGTCACTGTATTTTCATTGTAATCTGTTATCTTACAAAAATTATTGTGAAAATAAAAAGTTTTGCCCCGTTGGGGATTTTTCCTCATATATGTGTTCTTGCATGTTTCATCATCATATTTAATCACATATAGATGCATGTTTAGGACTTAAGTGGTAAAAACTGTGTTTAATTAAATAACTTTCTTATTTGAACGCAAGCGCACTCCTCCTCAAATTGTTATCAGAGCCAGTTACACAATTTTACCGTATAATTTTCCGCAATTTTTTTTTAAGATATCAATTTTCTGAAAAATTGATTTTTGAAAACGAGTGTGTTCATTATGGAAAAGTTATATAATAAAATGCCAGTTTTTGACGGGACAAATTTTGCATATTGGAAAGCCCGCATGAAGTCGGCTTTAAAGGCCATAGATGAAAGGATTTGGATTTTAGTTGAAAGAGGGTGGACACCTCCCTCAGTCATTGTGGAAAACGTGACCAATTTGAAACCTATCACTTCCTGGACTGAAGATGAATTTAAATGGTCTTCTTTTAATTCTAAGGGTTTGAGTGCTATTTCAGGATCCATCACCCCTGATGAGTTTCGCCGAATTATGATGTGCACCACGTCTAAAGAGGCTTGGGATATTTTGAAACTAACACATGAGGGTACGAATGCAGTCAAAGAATCAAAATTACAAAATTTGGCCACCCAATTTGAGACTATTACCATGTCTGAGTCTGAATGCTTTGATGATTTTTTTTCTCGTTTGTCAGACATCGTTAACACTAGCTTTAATTTGGGTGAGGTGATTGATAACACGTGTGTCGTTAAAAAGATTTTGAGATCTCTCCCAAAACGCTTTATTCCTAAAGTCACTATTTTGAACTCTTTGGGAAATTTGAAATCACTTAAGTTGGAAGAACTTGTAGGAGATCTTCAAACCTATGAGATTGACATGTTTCCCAAAACCATTAAGGCTAAGGATAATGACATTGCTTTAAAGACTCATTTTAAGACAAAGAAAGAAAAAGTTTTTGAGTCTGATTCTGAGTGTGATTTTGACTTAGATGACTTGGCCCTGTTTGCAAAAAAATTCAAAAGAATTCTCAAATTCAAGAAAAGAGGAAATTTCAATGATAAAAGGAATTTTGAGAAAAATAATTTTGAAAAGAAAAATGAAAAAGATTTTAAAGATCCTCCTAAGAAAGACAGTGAGAGATGCTTTGAATGCGACGGTAAGGGTCATAGAGCGTTTGAGTGTGCCACTCGTCTGAATAAAGAAAAGGGCAAAGATGTCCTCAATGCTACCCTTAGTGATTACAGTGAGGTCGAGTCGGTGGACTGTGGAGATGAGTCACCGCATGAGCATAACATCACCGCACTCATGGAAAGTCATGTGTGTACCTCCAATGCTTCTCACGACGATGAGGATGCTACGTCATAAGGACACATCGACAGTGAGAGCGATGAGAGTGAGGGGGAGGATGAGGCAAGTGAGAGCGAGTGTGATCTCCAACGCGCCTACGCCGAGTTATATTCTGAGTCATTTGAAACCAAGAAGCGTAATAAAGCGTTAGCTCTTAGGATCACCGCTTTAGAGAAAGATTTAAGATTGTGTGGAGAAAGAGAGAGTTGTGATGAGAGTGGAAAAGAAAGAAAGAACTTGAGAAGATAAGATGTTTTGAGTGCGATGGGATAGGACACAAGAAATTTGAGTGTCCCACTAAACTTAGGAGAGAGCGTAAGAAAGATGCCATGCCCACTCCTCTAATTGATAGTGAGGATGAGGATGGTGATGAAAGTGTGATCCGAAAAGCATTTAGAAAGTTGTTTATCGAAACCATGGAAACAAAAAAGTCAAATAGGATCCTAGGTCTTCGGATTCGTGAGTTAAAGGAAGAGAATGATGTGCTAAAAAGGGGAAAAGGCGACTTGACCAACACGGTGTCTAGTCTGACGACACGTGTATCCCGTCTCATGGATGATCTCAAACAAGCACGAGAGGTCCAAGTCACATTAGAGAATGCATCTGATATGGTTGATAAGATGATTCCCTATCCCTTTTTGAATGATGTTGGAAAAGGTAATGACGGTACATTCTCTACTTTTAATGCACCTGAGCCTATAACCACCTTGGTGAGTGAGTCCCATGGGAGCCCGTCTAGGAAAATTCATCCCAAAATTGTTGACAAATTACTTCCTAGACCAATTTATGTTTGCTCCCACTGCAAGAAGCGAGGAAATCTTAGGGAGTTTTGTTCTATGTTGGGTTTTGTGTCACATCATTCCACTTCACACATTCAAGCACATGCGCCCACTCATGATACCTTGCTTGCACATAATAATAGAGAGTTTGCACAGATTCGCGAGCAAGTAAAGTTTTTTATCAAGACCACACATGATCTTACGGAGTTGGTTCAAAAGATGTCACCATCTTTGAAAAACTCCACCGCTTTTCCCAGTTGAGGTCTTGACATGTCTTCTAGCATAGGGTGGTTTTCATCATATCTCTTTTGCCTATTGCTAGCATGTACCATTAGTTTGTATTATTCCTTGAAAAATCCAAAAAGATTTTTGTTTTTATATATAAAAATTTCAGAAAAGCACAAAAAGATTTTTGTATTTTTTTATGCACCTTTTATGGATGAACATTTAAGATAGCCAAGTCACAATTTCATTCCATCTATTCATGTGACTGTTTGATAGAGTTTTATGATGCTACATCATTTCATCCATGTGCTTTACATTGTATGGAGTCTTTGAGATGTAATTAGTGATATTTTCCTACAGGTTTGACTCTTATCTCCTTTATTGCACACATGCACTGCTTTATTTGATTATTGTACTTGTGTATCACATGTTGGCTTGAGTGTTTCCATCTCAATTCTGTCTATACAACTTGCAATATGCGATAAAACTTGATAAGATTGGAATGCATGTAAAAACCGTTTTTGTGAGACTGAGTGATTATTTAAGAACGAGGAGGGGCTGCGAAAGGTAATTCTCTTCTTTGCGCAAAAGCCACAGTTCAAAAGGACCTAAAAAATGGAGGAATTTTATTATCTGGGGTCCAAAGAGGTTAAAAGAGCCCGAAAAAATTTAAAGGCAATAAAAAGGAATTCATGCCAAATATGGGCCACTTAGGTTTCACCTTCAATTCTCCAAAGTTTGAGAATTTAGAAAGCCTCTATTCAAAATTAATATCTGAGGGAGTTTGGTTGGAGAATTCAAACGGGTTTGCACTTCCTCGAACGTCCTGAAAAAGCATGAAATAGTTTTGGATGTTATTGGTGTGAAAATCACTGAGCTTTGATTTGTTGATTTGATTGAGTCAATGTCTCATATTAACACCTTTTTCCACCAAAGGAAGACTTTGAGTACATTCGTTAGGAGTATCCGATATTCATCGTGCACATATGTCATGTTTGTATGCATTGATTTTCCTATCGAATCTGATCACACCCCTTCATTTTCGCTATCATTGACTTGGTTGTTTTTGTGATCTTCCATGGTGTGATTCTTTGTTGTATACTACGTGTAAAAAATTTTGAAAAATATAAAAATAGCAGTTTATTCCCGTGTGTCATTCTCCATGTGCATTCATTTCTGCTTCTCATAGTTGTCTATTTGGGGACATCATAAAAAGGGGGAGAAGAATTATGGGGGAGAATTATGTTTTGGTCTTTGGTTGATTTATGAATGATTTGCTTAAGATTAATTGATCATCAATTATTGCATATCATTATATTTCAAACTGTTGCTTGTCACGGGTATTTTCTTTATCTCATGTGTGTAGGTACATCATTGTTCATTTTTGGATTGCACACCCTGATGAGAAAAGCTTTGAAAGTTTCTGAAGAGCTGAAAATTTGGGAGACATTTCATTTAGTATTCTCAGTTTGAGGGTTTAATGGGGATATTATCTTATATGTCATTTGATTGCATAATTCGAATTTTTCATGTATATACCGGCATAGACATAGGGGGAGATTTGTAAGGACATAATTTTATAAATGTCCGGGGTAGATTCTAGGAATTTTTTATTTTCTCCTAGATCAGAGTTCATATGTCTGATACCGCTACATTCGGCACGTCAACACGATCATCCTCGACGGCCCGTATCCGAATTCAATGCATCCACTTTCTTCACGCTCATCATGCTACATGCAACGTGCTGCTCAGCTCATTCCCACTACTCCACTACGCTCTATCAGTAAAATGTTATATTGGAGTTTTAAATATTTGCATAAATATTTGGGAAATATTTTTGAAAATTATTTTTGAAGTCTGGGTTAATTTTTTATCAAAAGCAGAATTTTAAGCCGTTCTCTTACAAAAATTATTGTGAAAATAAAAGGTTTTGCCCCGTTGGGGATTTTTCCTCATATATGTGTTCTTGCATGTTTCATCATCGTATTTAATCACATATAGATGCATGTTTAGGACTTAAGTGGTAAAAACTGTGTTTAATTAAATAACTTCCTTATTTGAACGCAAGCGCACTCCTCCTCAACATTAAATTTATCTCTTTGCTTTCCATTGAACTGTGTATCTAGGAAATGGGAGTCAAATATACATTTACAACGCAATAATGTCATGGATGTTAGTAATTGTGCTTTGGGTATTTGTTCATATATTTTAGAACATGCCATGAAACTTATATGTTTTGCTAACTTCTCCTTTATGGTTGTCTCATTGATATCACTGAATCTTGTTCTTTGGATCTTTTTACCTTTTAACCTATTTATTTATTTATTTATTTATGTGCTTCTTTTCTTTCCAATATAGGTCATAATGGCATTTAAATGCCGGGGGGAACAAGTATTAGATGGTCTTTATACCAGCATCAACACAGAGCATATTGTCACAGCTAGCAAGATGGTAATCTATCTTCGGCTTCTTTTGCTATCTGTAACATTAATTTTTTCCTGGATTCATTTTGGTTCCGTTGTTAATTTATGTGGAGGAGTACTTTGGGCTGCATGTGCAGCCACACAAGGCTATTGTTGGAGCCAATGCTTTTGCTCATGAAAGTGGTATTCACCAGGTTAGTGTAATTGATATAGTTTGTTGCCCTAATATATTAACCCTAGAGTTTGGTGAATCGGGTTAATGTAAAATTTTAACAAATTTAATGTTGAACTAGCTGAATTAATAATTTTCATAGTAAATATGTATTCAAAGCAATTACAAGCAATGTAATTAGGATAAAGAGAGATAGAGAGACTGCATACATCAATGTTTAATGTGGTATTGGGAGAACCTTTCACCATCCACGCCCCGATACTAGAGGAGGAAATTCCACTATTCAGATCTTTCTTCGAGGGTGTAGATCAAAACCTTTACAAGCTTACACCAAGCTTTTCCATAGTCATAAGTAGGAAAACACCTACTACACAACCATGGGAAAAAACCTCCCTCAAATAATAGAAATTTTGAGTGAATAAATATTTATGGTGATTATGATGTTAATCAAAGAGTGCACGGATTTAATTGTCATATTTTATTTGTACTCTTTTTTTTATTAATTTTTCTTAGACTTTATTTCCTATTTTAGTTAGGAGTTAGTGGAGGTAATATTCCTTTGGAATATTCTTTGAGTGCCCTCCTTGTTCTTTTTGCATTTTTAGGGTTATCTTGGCTAGCAAGATAATTGTAATCTATTAATAGGGCCTATGGCCTCCCATTGTAAACTTTACATTTGAATATTAGTGAGAGTTTGTGTTGAATTTTTATTTCTTCTTGGTGTGATTACGCTTGTCACGTCAATTGGTATGAGAGAGAGATTTGCTCCAATCATCGTATGTGTTTAAAACACTAAAATCATCACACCACTAATGGCTCTGAGTAGAGGATCACAATCCAACCTCGAATGCCGCACTGCCCAACCCAAGACCACCTTCGAGGCCCTTATTGGGCAGGTCAGTGCACTCACAACCGCCCTACTACCACAAGCCGCCAAAATCTCTTCCACCACCACCTCCGTTTTCAATCCCTAAACAACACCCCACCATTCATGACATCCGCTACCCGAAACAGATTAAACCCCATGTGTTCACTCCTCTTCCAAACCCCATTGCCACAAGAAGGAATGAGGATCAAAAAACCTTTGTTGAGGCCCCTTTGTAGTAGACCTACGGCTACTAAAAAGTGAACGAAGAGAGGAGGGTGTAAACCACTGATTCACTTCCTCCATCAAGTCTCCGGTGAAGAGGGAAGAGCAGTGCAAGGTGAAATCGAACACCTGGATGGCAAAAACAACAACCACAAAAGCCGATGAGACTATAAGCTTCCAAGTGCCCTGTCGAGCCCCTGCGAAGGCCACACAGCCCGATAACGGCCCTGTAGATTGCAACCAAGGGTTTCTCAACCCCATACCGACATTCGATCCAGGAGGGGTTGGATCGCATTGCTGTTGGACATAAAAGAAGAAGAGACACCGAAAGTGAAGAGAAGGCCAGAGGAGAAACAAGAGGAGGCTGTGCGCAGCTTAGGGGTTTTTGTCGAAGCCCTAAAGTGGAGAAGAGATAAGCTGTTTGGGCAAACATTTATCTACTTGGAAGATAAGATGGGTCTTATAGTTGTTGTGCCCGTTGTCAGTTGATCCTAATTAAATTTGAGTCAAATTCATCCAACTCCTAACTTATTTCCTCAAGTCTGTACACTTCTGAGAGCAGCCCACCTATTTCAAAAAGTAAGTAAATAAATAAATAAATATTATATTTTCATAATTTTCACGAGTACTCAAATATTCAAAGCGCGTGGTGGCGATTTTATAAGATGGGCGAGAGCTGAGTGATGTGAATCAAAGTGTCCATTGTTTTAATTGTGATATTTTTTTTTACTCTTTTTTTCCCTTTTTCTTATACTTTATTTCCTATTTTAGTTTGGAGTTTGTGGGGGTAATATTCCTTTCGAATTTTCCTGGAGTGCCCTATTTAGTCTTTTTGCACTATTAAGCAGTGTTATAAAAGGCGCGCCTAGGATTGAATAATGGGAGAAACGCTCGACCTGTGCTTATTCTTGGTAAAAGGCTTAAGGCGCACTTTTTTTTTTTGAAAAAAACACTTTAGTGAAACGATATTGCCTTTTAAAGATTTTTTTTACAAACCGGACCAATATCTTGTCCAAAACAATCAAAAGAATAACAATATCCCAAACCTCTCTACCTCTTTCTTTCCGCCTCTTGTCCAAAAAAAAGGCCTAACATTGCCGACTTACTTCCGACCAAAAGTCAATCTGTTTCATTTGGAAGATAAAAAACACATTTCTTATATTGAATCATTTTGTATTGATTATTGATTCTCGATTATTGAATGATTATTGATATCATTTGTTGAGTGATGAAAAATTCATTTTGTACATTGCTTATTAAATATTGAGAAATGCATTTTGTATATTGACAATGACGCATGTATATGAGAAAGATGGCTACCAAACAAACATATGTATTTTCAAAATTCAAGGTATGTATTATTTTATTATATTACTAGCTTTAGAATAATTAAAATAATAAAAAAGGAAAAACGCCTTTTTATGCCTAGGCTTCCTAGGCTTGACCTCTACGCCTCGACCAAGTCTCGGTCCATTTAGAACCTTGCTTTTAATTTTATCTTGGTTAGCAAGATAACTCTAGTCTGTAAGTAGAGCCTATGGCCTCCCACTGTAATCACTTTATCTTTGATGAAGCCCAATGATTCTCTTGATAATGATCTTGAATTAATCTTTAGAGTATATTTGATTTTCTCTTCAAATATAGTGTTGGTGAAGTGTAGTTAAAAGACTTGAATGACTGAAATTGATCTTGAATAAATGTTCTAAAATAAAGATCTGGAAGACTTGAGCGATGACGTAAATCGTCTCCAATGGAGCACTCAAATATTCATGAGATGTATTTAATTTGTTACAAGTAAGTCTCACAAATAATGTTTTCTTCAATGCATTTGTTTGAGTGAGAGAGTGCTGATTTTGTAGTGTATTTCTCTCTTATATGAGTCTTGTACTTTTTGTTAAGAGCCTCTAACCATAAATGAATCCACAGCCCTTCTTTCATAATACTGGTCAATATGTCCATCACTAAATTTTTGTGACTCTTGTTGAGTAATGAATCTGCGCCTTTGGATCTGACGATTACTATTGCTGAGCTTGATATCAGTCATTGGATCAACTTGATGAAGCACTAAAGAAACATATAAGATATATATGTAGTGCACGGATTAAGTAAGGGAGAAGACATTTTCTGCCCCCTTTTCCCACAATCTTATATGCCGCATCTGTTCTTCGACTACCATAAAACCTCCACAGAATAGAAAATGCACAAAAAATGCCCGACACATTTATATCACTTTTGGTACTTTTACAAAGCCACCAACTTATCTTTTCCTTTAAAATCGGAACTGGAGAGAGACAACTGTCTTGGGTCACCTTTCTCCCTTTTTGATAGAGAACAAATAATGACCACCCTTACAAACCCATCGCTTTACCTTTCTAGAAAATATTTTAGCGCGCGCGCGCACACGCACGCACGCACACGCACACACACACACACATATATATATATATATATATATATATATATATATATATATAGAGAGAGAGAGAGAGAGAGAGAGAGAGAGAGAGAGAGAGAGAGAGAGAGAGAGAGAAAGAGAGAGAGAGAGAGAGAGTCAATTTATCGGATCACTGCGTAAAAGGCTTACACGAAAAATATATGAATAATAAATTTATTGATCAAGTGTGTATATGTATAATATCATGAAAATGAATATATGTCCATTTAATATCCTGAGCAGAGTATAAAATATGTATGGGTGCCAATTAATTATGTGCAATATACTAAACCAATATTGACAAATATATGGTGTTCCAAAGAATAAGGGCATGTTATAAGACCAACACGTTAAAAGTTAAAATACAAATAAACATCCACCACACATCATAGACACGTAGATTATAACAAAAAGAGTTTAGACAATATAAATCTTTACCAACAAATTTACACATTACATGAAAATAAAATTTTCAAATATGCATCCTCACATATATTAGTAGCAGCCAAAAGCAACTTGCTATAAGGACAAAACAATGTTTGATATTAAATTACTACATTTCCCTTGGGTAATGCTTCAACCAATCAACTTGCTATCAGTAATGTCTATCTTGTTGCTATGCTGCAACATTTTATATATATATATATATATATATATATATATATATATGTTTTTTTTAACATCAATATATTACTAATTTTTGTTTATAGACTTTAATACTTTTAATTTGAAAATTAGAGTTTGCCCATTTTTCGTCAATTGGGGGGGGGGGGGGGGGGGGTGTTAATATTAAATCACTTGTCATTTTGAAAACTAAAATAAAATAAATGAACTTAAAATTCCCAAAACCTCTGAAAATTTAAAATAATACAACAAAATTCGAAAAATAAAAATAGAAAATAAATCTAAAAAATTACGAAACCACCAATCTTTCATCTCCAGGACCCCCCCTCGCAATCCACCACCTCCCCCCGCAACAACACCCCACTGGGCATCTCTCTCTCTCTCTCTGGCTCTCTCTCTGTTATTAATGGCCGTGGCCGCTAAGAAGAGCAAAGTTGCCATCGATTTGAATTTGGGTTTTAACTTGGTGGAGTTGAGGGTGCGTTTTGGTTACCGGGGGAAGGGGTTGACTGGGTAATGGCGAAAGATTTAATATGTTTTTTACTGAATTTTCTTTTTGGTTTTGTACAACGATTTAAATTGCGCACTATTGCATTTTACTGTGCAAAAACGTTAGTTCGTGTGATGGCCAAATAGTGTACGCTATTTTGCACTATTTTGGACAATTTTGTGCTATTAACACGCTTTTGGAGTTTTTTTTGGCAACTTTTATGACTTACAAAAGTAGGTCATTTTTGGTAACTTTGCTTCATATGTAAAGGGTATTATTATATTATAACACTCAGTTTACAAGTAGAATGTTATTTTTCAGCTTTATAAATGTATTTTGTCAAATCTGAGTTCATTTTTTATCAACTCTCACTTACAAAGAATGTTATTTTTCAAATCTCAGTTTAAAATCGTACTTTTTTATAAATTCAGTTGAAAATGTATATTTTTTTATAAATTTTAGTTTAAAATGTTTTCTGTATTAAATCTCAATTTACAAAGACTGTTAATTTTTAAATCTCATATTTTAAAATGTTATTTTTCAACTAGAATGTTAATTTTTTTTATATTATATCTCAATTTAAAATCATACTTGTTTTTTAATTTTTTTCATTAAATCTCAGTTTGAACAAATATATTACTTTTTTATTGCAAATTTCAGTTTAATATGTTATTTATTTTACAAATTTTTATTGAAATGTTACTTATTTTTGCAAATTTCAATTTAAAATGTTAATTGCTTTTTATGTTTTTTTACAAATTTTAGTTTTAAATGTTACCTTTTTTTTTTTTTACAAATTTGAGTTTAAAATGTAACATTTTTCACAAATCTAGTTTAAAATGTTACAATTTGTTTCACTAATTTCAGTTAAAATGTAATTTATTTTACAGATTTCAATATAAAATGTTACTCTTTAATAATATGTTTCAATTGTTGCCTTTTTTTAAATTTTAGTTTAAAATATTTTCTAATTTATTTATACATTTTATATGTTTTTCTAATTAAAAAATTGGAATGCACGAATTTCTTGCGCGATGCGCGACGCGATTTTCGGAATGCGACTTTGGAGGACCCTAATATGAATCGCGAGCTGCCTCCACTTTCCATGACCACCGATTTGGGAAGCAACCCATCGGAGAGCCCTAATATGAATTGCAACCCCTTCTAAACCCTAGATCTAGTCGAAACCCTCACTCCATTCACCCCCAAACTTCAAATCGACATCTCTAGGCACAAGCCCTAGGTCGTTTTGTCACATCTGACCACCCCATCTAGAACCGACCCACTTTCTACCCTCAAAAATCTTGCCGAAACGCTTGCTTGATCATTCGACTCAAACCCGAGGTCGACCCTGTCCCGTCGATTACTTGTCACCCATCATCAATACCTCCCACCAACCCACTTGACTTTCGCAACCTACCCTCCACCCCACCCCAACCTTACTCCAACCTCCTGACATTCTTAAATATCCTCAACAACCTCCAACCACTACCTAGTCGCCTATAACCCCCAATTTTTTTTAGCCACGATCCGAAGCTCACGGGGATACCTGATTTGCCTTCATAATCCCCATTGAGCCCCGCGACACCATTACAAAGGGTCAAGGAGTGGCTCCAACAGTCACTTACCCTCCTCCATCTCCGAATCCAATTTGGTCACTATGTTGGGGGAGAGGAATTGCCTTCACACATGCCTCACTTTATAGAGATGACCGGGTGCCCGTACTTGAAGAGTAGGATAGATTTGTCTCTGAATAAAATGGAACTCTACTATATAAAGTCCCCAATAAATATTCCAACGAATATGTGAACAACTCTGGAACCCCCCACAGGCCCATGAGATTTATAACTAGAATATACAGAGTATAATTAAGAGGAGAAAATACAAAAAAAGGCAAAACTCAAACATCTTCGGCTGGTTAATGTTGGCTCAGGAATAGGTCCGCTAATCGTGCTCTTGTGGCTGTCGGATACCTGGAAAATGTCTTTTAAGAAAAACGTGAGTCAAACCTCACATTGCGAGAAAAATCTCTCAACTTGCACAATATTAAATGCGATCTATTTACGTATCATGCCGTCCTCGTCGACACTCGCTCCGAAGGTAGCTCACTTCACCTCCTTCTAAGAGAATCCTAGTCAAACGTGCCAATCATAGGCGCATAACTAATAATGTAAGTACCCAAGTCTCACGACTATCATATAACCGACGTAACTCATATCTCGCACTACACATATCCCTATGCTACACGATAACCACGTAAGATAAGTCCAATACCAGACTAGCAACTATCCTACCTAGTATCCACGTAACTTTACCCATCACTTGGTTAACTATGATACTACATAATATCTTTGTAAATCATACCCATCACTAAATTAGCTGTTATTTATACAATATCCATGTAATTTAGCCCATCACTGATCTAGCTACTATATTACCCAATTTTCAAGAAAGTTATGCCCATTACTGGACTAGCTACCACACCACACAATATATAAGTAAATTAAGCCCATAACTCGATTAACTACACAATATAAACACAACACAAAGGACATCAACCGGGGACCTCTCGTGCCTCTACTGGTTCGTTCCATTAGAGTTTCCACTCCTAATGGCTCAAAGCACACACAAAAGGAGAAAATTCTACGCCAACTCACCCATCATATAATAACATACCACTTTACATTGGATGATCCAACCTCTTATGCCTCACTCACGTGAGACGTATGACTGTTGCATCATCTGTTAGGGGCTTAGTTTGCGGTCCCACGAATAATCTCATCAAGTTCTCACCATTAGATTCGTCACGAGTCTACTCACTCATCCTATTATGTCTACACAAACAACATATAGAGCACACGATAAAGCATACACATAGATACGACTTATAACTCTAATCGTACGAGTCGTGCAAATTGTACCCCGGCCTTTCCATGAATCCACATATTGATTTCGTACGTGCGTGCGTGTGTGTATATATATATATATCTAAATTATGCTCCTTCATTTTATAGTGTCCTCTCTAAGATCCCTTAGTTATCAACAACAATAACCTCCCTAAAACAGTCTTAAAAATGGCTCAACCACATGATCCTATTGAAGCCGGATACCAACCCGGGTCGATTTCGTTCCAGCTGAAATGATGCCATTTAATATCTAATCTAGATCGATTCGCCAACTAATATCGATAGGGGGGTCTTCCCAAAATGAAGCCTATTTTCCTGTTATGACCTTTAATCCCTCTAATGTTTCCTTCCTTCCTAAACCTCCATAAAAGGATTTTTATACCTCCAAACATTCCCAACCACATTCTCAAACAAATATCAACGATTATTAATTGGTTTTAGCATCATAAACTCATCATAATTTATCAAGGATTTAGATCTAAATTCTGAGATTTATAAATTAGGTTTTTACACAAGCCCAAATTCTCAACATGAGACCAAAATCTCCAAGTCTAATCATGTACATGTGGTCTTAAGTTCTCCATTATATTCAAGGTTCTAAAAAATGCGGGGCGTGATTGAGGCGTGGAGGCCAAGCCTTAAGCCTTAGAAGCCTAGGCGGGCCTAGGCGTAAAAAGGCGTGAAATGGCGTTTAGGCCTTCTTAATATATTTTAATATTTTTTAACCATAACAAGGCTATTAAAATACAAAAAATACACATATCATAAAAATATGTCTGAATATATGCAAATTAAAATACTATCTGATTATTTTGGATAAGATAATGGTCCGATTTATAAACAAATTCTTGAAAAGGTGACATCGTTTCACTAAGGCATTGTTGTTTTTAGAAAAAAGTGCGCCTTAAGGGTTTTACCAAGAATAAGGCGTGAAAAAACGTAAGGCGGGGCGTTTCTCCTAAGCCTTAAGCCTAGGCGAGTTTTTTAGAACAGTGATTATAATACATAAATTCATCATCAATTCGAATTTTGATCTAAGTTCTCTATTAGTTTTATAATAACTAATCATCAAGGTTTCCAAATGCAACAATTATCATAAATAAATTGAAGATAATATGCAAAAAGAGGGATAGGTATTTCCTGGTTGAACTTTGTTGTTGAATTTCCATTGATGGATCTTCGGTGTTGAATCTCCATTGATGATTCCTCCTTGCTCCAACTCCTCTTTTCTATAGCTAGGGTTTTTCTAAGCTAGGTTGATTAATTAAAACTAATGACTCTCCTCAGCCTCTTTGTCCCACATGTATTCTTTGGGCTAATTTTAGAGCCCCTAAATGAGCCCAAAACAATAACCACTTGGTTTCAAAAGTTAGCCCAAAGGGTTGTCCAATCCTCAAGCCCAACATGTTTCCAACACTATTTCGGGTCTCCAGACCCTATAGAGCCCAATCAAACAATACACATCCGAAATACTAAAATTTCTACATTAATATTAGATTACAAAGTGTTTTAAATAATTTGACTTCTTGATTTAAATATATCGTTGACATACCCACGCACTTATTCAAATCAAATCCCAATTATTTAATTATTTAAAATTATAGGACATTACAATAATGGAGTACAACATTATGATGTGCATAATTTTCAATAGATACTACTTTCGATACCATGTGTTGATGTAAAAAATTAGATCACTCTAATTATTCAATCACAGATAAATAAATGAGACAACAAATTTTAAAGTGGTTCAGCCTTATAAGAATGGCCTACGTCCACTGTTGTTTTATTGCTGAGTGTATGGGAATTCTCGATTTACAAGTTCTATCAAGAAATTCAGGTATGGATTCGGCTCCCCTTACAATGAGGATTGTACAATGTATTTATAGCCCTGAGGCTGTCATGTGAAAGGGTAATACATTAAAGGATATACATATGAAAGTGTAATACATTTAATGCCCCCTTTTTGAGTGTGCGTCTGAATGATAAGCATTTAATGAGCAGTTAAACTGTTGGTATCTTGCTTCGAGGTGCAACTCGGACCGCCTGAGTTGCTCGGACCGCTTGAGCTTCTCGGTGCTGAAGAGTTCCTCGGAGGATTCTTGTTCCTCGGAGCATATGAGTTCCTCGGAGCGTATGATCATCTCGAAAATGCTTGTTATTGCCCTGCAGATAGCCACGTGTCTTCATATGATTGGGCCACGTCAGCAGATTAAATTTGGTATCAACAGAAGCCCCCAATGTTTCATAGTTCGAAATTTGAGGAGTATGGAACATTCTTTCTCGGAATACGGTAGCTTTAAATAGTCTTCCTAATTTTTAGGAGCGTTTACCTTGTATTTATTTCTCCTTCCAAATTCGTAGAATCATGCTTTTTTAAACTTTTCTGCTCGCTTCGATTCCTGCGTCACTTTTCGTCTTTTAGCCGTTGTTGCCCGCTTTGATTTCCGCGCCATTTTTTCATCTTTTTATCCGCCGTAATCATCCTTTTTTGTAATCATTACTTCACCATTTCCCAAGGCAAGGTATTTAAACTTCACAGACACTCCCATCGTCTTCTACCTTTTCAAATTTTTATCTTCAAGTTTTACGTCTTCTCTTTCTCCCCTGTGTATTCATCTTCTTCCATCGTTCGTTGTCAATAGCTTCAGTCTTTTTTCTGTAAGATCCTCTTCCTTCTTCTTCATTTCCTTTAATCACCATGGTTTACCCTGTTGAATCTCTTGACAAATTTCGATCTGATTTTTCCATTCCCTCTTGGGTTGTCTTGGAAGAGCTTTCTGAGCCTTCTAATTATTTCAATTTGGCTGAGGGACATTGGTTCCCCAGTCTCTTTTTTGCTGAGTGTGGATTTTCGTTTCCACCAAATCCCTTGTGTCTGGAATTCTGTCAGTACTTTGACGTTGTTCCTGCATGAATAGCCCCCAATACATGGAGAATAGTTAATGGGGTGCATAGATTAAATCAAGTGCATGGAACTCGTATAGGAATTCCAGAAATCATGTACTGCTATAGATGGGCAGTTAATGATAATATTTTTTATTTAAAAACTAGGTTTTTAAACAGAGCCTTAGTAGTCAATCTCCCTGATGCCAATAGGGATTATTTTGAACACGGGGTTGTCATAAAAAATTGGCAACACCCTCCATTAACTAGAGATGAGGTTTACCAGGGTCCCAGATGCCCTCCTTATGGCAATGGGATAGGTTATTTTTATTTCATTTTATTTATTTTGAAATCATGTTTCTTTTGTGTTTGATAAAATGTGTCACTGATAACAATGTTTGTTTATTTGCAGTTGATAGCAAGAGAAAGTGCCCAAAAGAAGCAGATGTCAATATAAGGCATTTAGGACTTATCTGGAGTCTGCATCAAAGTGTTGCCGACGAGCACATTAGATCAGCTTCGTACCTGCTGCAGTACAAGAGCTACACCACTTATTTCACTACTCGTCCAGTGATAAGTGAATCAGAGCCAGTACCAGCTTCCACCAGCTCATCGCCTGAATCCCATATTCCTTTAAGTGAAAGGGTGAAGAAGAGGAGACCTCCTACCTTGTTTGAGAAAACTGCCTCTAGTTCTGGAGAGGCAAAAAGGAGTAAGATCTACGTCCCAAGGGAGGGGACAAAGAAGACTGATGCAGCTCCTCCAGCTGCTCCTGCTAAAATTGCCGAGAAGCCCGCAGCGGCTCCGAGCAGCACTGCTGCTCCTGGAGAGGTGATTGTAATATCACCGACCAAGGGTTCTTCCTTGGTTCAATCCGTTCCTGTTCCCCCGAGGAGGCTGAAGAAAAGCTCCTCGATTAATTTGGCTGAGACCATCACTCAGCCCCCAGTTGCTGGAACTGGGGTTCCAACTTTTGTTCCCCCGAGCTCTCCCATGAGCTCGGTAAAGTCCTGGATCATTCTCGAGGTCTAGGGCACTGAAGACAATCTAACTCAGGACATGGTCACTTCCCTAGACGTTCATCACCTTGCTTCTGTAAGTTTTCTTACTTTCAAACTTTTCACATTTCCTTTGTTATTTCTGTTTTCTGACTTGCTTTCTTTTCACTTTCACAGTTGACGAGCTGCTTCAATATAATTTTGAAGAAGGATGAAGCAATTAAAGTTTCATTCTCCTCGTCCAGCGTGGAGGTAGCTCTGGAGGAAGTTACAAAATCTCTGGCAGATTCTCGCCAGACATATGCCTCTGATAAGGCTGTCTGGGAGAAGAAGCTTGCCTCCACCGAGTAGGAAAAAACTTGAGCTGTTAAAGCCTCCAAAGAGTTGGAGAAGGAAAAGAATGCCCTGGAGAAGGCAAATAAAGAGCTCGAAGAGAAGCTCAAAGCTGCTGGGGAGCTTGAAAATAAGCTCAGAGTTACTGAGGAGAGGTTGGGCCAGCTTCAAGAAGTAGGTCGGCAGAAGGAGGAGGCTGAGAAAAAATTGAAGACGGCCGAGAACCTTCTGTCCGAGAAACTTTCCTCGGAAAAGCTGAAGAGGAAAGATGCTGTGAAGAAGTCCTTCAGTGCTGGCTGGGACAAGGGGTGGAATAAGGGGTTGGCTTCCATGGTGTCGCAAGTGGACTCTGGCAGTCTCAAATATTTTAGGGATGGATGGGTTGCTGCCCTTCAGGAGATCAAGGTCGACGAGTCTTCTGAGCTTTTCTAGCAACACATTTCTGGTCCCCCTCCAACCCCAAAAGATCTTAAAGAGGACGAAGCTGCCTCAGAGGAGTCTTCAATGGCGATGGGAGATCATCCCCCAGCCATTCAACCTGCTAACGAGGAAGTTCAACAAATCGTTGTTTCCTCTGAGCAATTGCCTGTTCTCCCCGAGCAACTATCCATTCCTTCCGAGCAACCTACCTCTTCATCCCAACCTCCCGAGAAGGTTTTGGGAGACAAGGAGAAGGTGTAGAGTTGTTCGTGTTTATTTGTCTATTTTTCTTTCTCTTTATCAAATGTAACCCAGAGTATGTAATTCTGAATTGTGATCTAATAAAACTTGAACTTTTTGCATACTGTTGTCTATTTTCTATTCATACTCTGCTTATTCTTCTTATTGATGAGTGCTCTTCTTTCTCTGCTAGTTTCTGACCAGGATGGAACTGCTATCTGCCCATGATACTGTGCTGCTGAGGCAATGCAATGATTACTTTAAGGATGGTCACACAGACCTGAGTGCAGCACAAGTTGTCGACATCCTCGGCCAGGATGCTTCAGAATAGGCAGTGGAAGCATATCAATATCTGAAGTGTCTACTTGATAGAGAGGTGGCCAATAATATGGCTTACTATGAAATGATCAAGGATCTCCAAGGCACCCTTGAAGACCTTCAGCTTCAAAACAAAGAATACACTGTCCTGTTGCATGAGAGTTACGAGAAGAAGTACAAGCTGATCATTGCCGACAAGGGCTACGAGAAGCTTTTTGCTGGGTATGATGTGAGGGAGAGAACCTTGAGGGGCGAGGTCGAGGAATGCAGACAGATTGCCGAGCTGCTAGAGCAGGAGAACAACAATTTGCAGAAAGAGTTATCACAATTGAAGTCTGCAGCCTCTTCTTCAAAAGCCCTAATCCCAGTGACTGATGAGGGATTTTCATTCGTGGAAGTTGAGAACGCCAACCTTAGGGACGAGTTGGAAACCTTGAAGAGGTCGGGCCCTTCCACATCTTCTCGGGGACGAGCAAGAGCTCCTCGGGGATGAGCAAGAGTAGCTCGGGTTCCTGTCGAGGAACAAAGGACTCAGTCTTCCCTAGAGAACCAGGCCTTCCAGCTGATGGCGAAGAACCAAGCTTTGGCTGAAATGTCAAAGAAGATCAGAGATCTGGAAGAGCATCTCTCCACAAAGAAGTCTACTTTGGAGGAAAAAGAGATTTTTATCAAAAATCTTCATGAGAAGATGGAGAGGTTAACATATCAGTTCCACAAACAGCCCAGGGAGTTCTAGATGGCTGGGTACAACGAAGCTCTAGTCCACTTGGACGATCGTATCCAGAATGCCAACAATGAGGGCTACAAGCAAGGCTGGCTGAATGCCTTAGGTGTGCTGAAGCTCGAACAGGGTCATTATCTGTGGGACTACTATGATCCCGGGCTACTAGACCTACCTGTGCCTCCATACAATTTGGACATGAGCTGGATCCCTGCTAGGGCCATTCCTCGGAGATTAATTTCAAAGTATCTCGGTGACTACAATTTACATTCTCAAACCGGGGTATCTCGTCCCGAGCATCTTTTAGATCGACCATCCGTGATGAATGTCAGGATGTTGAAGGATATTAACTTCATCAATTCTCCTCAGTCTTTAAATGATCCGCCTGCTGGCGAGGAACCTGTGTCAAAAGCTGAGGGGAAAAAACCAGTAGAATAGGAATTTTTGATGTAATAGTTAGTATACATTTCAATATCAATGTACTTTTCATTTTATTATCAATGTAATTTATTTTGAATTCAATGAAAGATTTTTATTTTTGTTTGCAAATCTTAATTGCTATTGTCTTGTAAACACTTTACATTTATGCATATCTGTTAAAAAGATAACAATATTATGTTGTTTGTCGACCAACTCAGTAATAATTAAAAAGTTTCAAGTTTCAATAATGTTGCTCGATCACTTAATAATAAAGTCACGAGTATAAAAAATGTTTAAAATTTTTCCAACCAACCAAGGTCGTTAAATTATGATTGTCGACCAACTATAGTTTGTGGGTTTTTATCCCCGACCAGCCATACTTGGTAGATTTTTCTCTTAAATGTTTCCGACCAACCAAGGTCAGTAAATTTTCATTGTCGACCAACTAGAGTTAGTGGGTTTTTATCCCCGACTAGCCATACTTGGTAGATTTTTATCTTTTTCATAAAATGTGTCCGATCAACCAAGGTCGATAAATTCTCCTCGTCGACCAACTACAGTTAGTGGGTTTTTATTCCTGTTGATACCAAATTTAATCTGCTGACATGGACCAATAATAAGAAGACACGTGTCAATCTACATGGCATAATAACAACGAGGAAGTTTATTTCCCCCGACCAAGTCATGTTCGCTCCGAGCAACAAGGATACCCCGAGGAACTACAACACTCCGAGGAACTCCAGCGCTCCGATGAACTCCTGAACGACGAGCAACTAAGGCGGTTCGAGCTGCATCTCGACCACAGCATTGATTGCCAGATAACTAACAATTCAAAACTGTTCATTGACTGCTTATCATCTTGACGCACACGCTTGAAGAACATTAAATGAGTTACCCTTTCATATGTATATCATTTAATGTATCACCCTTTCAGATGATAGCCTCAAGGACCTTTCATATGTATATCATTTAATGCACCACCCTTTCATATGTAAGCCTCAGGGCTATAAATACATTGTATCTCCCTCATTCAAAGGGACCGGAATTTCTTGAGAGAACTTGTAATCAAGAATTCCACAAACACTCAGCAATAACATAACAGTGGACGTAGGCTTTATTCCTAGCCGAACCACTTTAAAAATCTTTGTCTTATTTATTTATCTGTGATTGAATAATTAGAGCAATCTAGTTTTTTACATCAACAGATTGGCGCCGTCTGTGGGAACGTGTTACAAGCGTTGTTCTCCACCAAAAGCTAAGTTTTTATTTTCTCTACGTATAATCAATTATACATACATCTTTTGATTGAATCGTGATTTTTATGTTTATATACATAAATTAATTGTCCAATTTTTATCTGCAAAATGTTGCATCTCATGATTTTTAAATCATAACTGTTAGATTCATCCTTATTTAGAAATCTGAAAAATAGTAGATTTCATAAATCATAACTCTTTGCTTGATTCTCAAGTTTTAATTTTATATCATGGAATAAATATTTTAAATGATTACATATACCAATATATACGACGATGATAAGATTTGATCATTTTCATTGTTGATTTTGAAATAAATTTTGTAAGATATTTGATGTCTATTCAAATTCCCATCATATTTTTAATAAAAGAATGGGAAAAGGTTAAAGACAATGAAAAGTCTTCTCATGGAAATCATGACCCATATATATTCTCTCTCTCTTCAAGTTTGAGTCTCTTTGCATTCACTTTTATGAACTATATACTTAATTTGGTTCATTTTCCATCTATGTCAATAAAGTCAAATTGATTGATTTTTGATATAAATTTGGTAATAACTTTAATCATTCACCATATTTTTATCTCTCCAAATTGGGAATAGGAAGGGATCAATATAAAAAATAATTTTCTCTCACCTGAAAAATCATTACCCACCTCTTATAAAAGAGGATCAGTAAAATAATCATGACCATATCAAGACTCTGGGCACAAATTTGATATGTTGGCCCCTCGTTCATCACATCACAAGGTTTCTTTGTCGAAATCACACGATCTAGTGGGTTATATATTTATTCATTTAATTAACATTCTTAAGGCTTAAATTTTACATTGAATGTTATTTTTTGATCTCAAGATTCGAGATATTCTGGTCATCCAACCATATATTCTATAACTTGAGATATCCTTAAATGTTGGTCGGCAACATCCATGCCGTTTGTCGGTAGCATTAGAATCTTGGGGTATTAAAAAATGCTAAGCACCCCTAATATTTCTTTAAACACGAGTTCGGCTTGGGGACAAGCAGGGGGCTTAAGTCTTTTTAATTTATGATCACCCCAAAAATATTTTTAAACAGCAACTAATACCTGATTGGTTGTTGGAGATTAAATAAATTTACAAAAAACTTTACGTCTTATTTATGATGCATATTTGATAATAATTTGTCCATCTCACACACATTTGGCATAAAACATATTATTTCATATTTTGAAATTTTTATGCTGATACATATCATATATTGATTGGATGAGTAAATTATTCTCATAACTAATCAATTCAGCCTACACATATGGTAGAGCAAATTATTAATTTTTACAGGCACAAGATTCAATGCCGACGAATGCTGAAGCACAAATTATGAAATAGCGTTGCCAAAGCCGTTTATGAAAATAAACTATTTAAGCAACTCCGAAAGTTTGTTGAAGAAACTCTTTACTTAAATCAAAACGATGTTGAACACAAGATGTGTTAACAAAAGTATGTACGAGATATGGACAAGATTTGATAACAAGTTTTAGTAAACAGTTTAAAATGTTTTAAACTCAGCACACAAACAGAAAGGGATGAGAAGATGTAGAAATATTGATACTCAGGATTTTTAACGTGGTAAAACCTCAACCTTGAGGAAACATCCACGACTCCCTCTACGGAGTAAAACAAAAACAATCACTAAAACAAATATATGAGTTACAACCTATTTAACTAACATGCACACAAAACAAATCTATACAAGTTCAGGATTGTACCCTCTGGCGTCCTTAACTTTTCTGCAGATCTTGTTTGTTGATGTAGTTGTCTCAGTTTGTCAACTCTTCTTTGTTCCAGCACTTTACGTCGACTTATTATTCACCAAATCTTATAGCCAACACTTTGAGTGTTTGTAGTGTGAAGATGTTTGTGAATGGTGTTCTAAATCACATGCATGCACACACACACACTTATTAGTTACAGACGATCCTAACAAATCACATATAAAGTCTATATGCAGTGTATTTGTTATTTTTCTTTCTTACAAAACCAAGAACCTTTTCGACCTTTCAAAATAACCCAGATTCCACGGAGATCTTGATTAAGAAATCGGTCAAGACCTTTCTCAATCACTTTTGAAATATTATGTGGATTGAGAACCCTCCAAGTGCGAATCCCACTAGGTCAGGTTAGGTTTTGTAAAAACAGAAATAGAAAAACATCTATTGTTGATCTTTGAAGAAGAAAAATGTTTTAACAGAAAACAATCAACAACGAAATTCTCAAGATGAGAAATAAATGCAACTAAGTGTTCCGTGACATGAAAAACTTCAGATCTATGATTTCTATTGAAAGAGAAACAAGATCTGAGTCTATGTCTAAGTTGGAAATAAGATTTTATGAACACAAGGATTTCAGCAACCCAGAAATCACTCAACTCGAACTCTCATAACTCAAGAAGCACTAAGGATGGTGTTTGTCTGGTTATGGTGTTTTTGGAGAGGTAAGTGGTTTAGGTTTAGAGGTATTTGGACGAAGTTAGGATTTCTAGGGTTTGGTTTCTCTCTCTAACTTCTCTCTTCTCTCTTCTCTCTCTTCTCTCTCCTCTCTCTATTTTTTGAGACTTTTCAAAATGGCAAAAGCTTTCGAAGGCTGAAATGGGAGGCCTTTAAATAGGAAGAGAGGAAGATTCCAGAGCATCGTTCAAAAACAATGGCTGAGATTGAGTCAAGCTCCATTGACTGCAATCCAAGGGCTCACATCAGGCGGTGGATTAAACAGGCTATGATTGGCTTAAGGGATTACACGGGGATCCACTCAAAAGACATGCAGGCCATCGATAAGGGTTGATCCAAGGGCTGATAACAAGCGATGGTATGTCTCTGTAAAGAAACACACCTAGGGCCAATCAGAGAACAGCAAGTGTTGGCCTGAGGACAAATGCAAACGCGCGTCCCAAAATAATTACAAAGCCAACCCTAAAGTCTTTAGCGCTTTCGGTTTCTACCCAGAGTAACTTTAGGCCAATAAACACAACAATCCATATTTATATAATAACCCCAAGACTTTTTAAATCAAATTTTAATTAAATAAAACCTTGTTTAAAATATGTTTTAAATTCCCAAAAAATTATTAAAAATCAAATTGAGGGATTTAAACACACTCACAACATTAAAACACATAGGGGTGAAATATGATATGCAAGAATCAAATTCTAAGTGTGTGAGTGATGGCTATAGTCTTAGGATCATTACATGATAGATAGAAGAAGAAGCAACCCAATCTCTGAAGCTCTTTGGTTTCTAGGATAGACACTATTTTGTCACAATTTCCAAACTAGATGAGCTCTTATACAGTCTAGACTCAAATGAGTCAAAAGTATAAGGGCTTCAATCTCCCCCTTTGGAAATATGAGACAAAATCTCCTTTGAGTCATCTCAACTCGTAGGGCGACAACAAAAAGGAAAAACTTATTCCTATAAAGGTTCTATCTACCCAAATCCTAGAAAGCAAAAATTACATAACTCAACTATATACAGTTTAACATCCTATTATTACAATGAAGAATGACTGTACAAGAAGAATACCTACAAAAAATTACTAAGATCAAGCTTTTTAGCATATGCAGTAGACTCAAATTTCTCCCCCATTTTGTCTCAAATGGACAAAGGGAAGGAACTTGGCAAATATAACAGGTATTTACTCAACACAAATCATACCAATAGATTTACGTAAAGAAATGAATCTATTATAATCAAGAGGTTTGGTAAATAAATCTGCAAGTTGTAGATCAGTAGAAAGATAATTGATTTCTAATTCCTTGGTTTCAACTAATTCACGAATAAAATGATGTCTTATTTTAATGTGCTTAGTTCGCGAGTGTTGAACCGGGTTCTTAGAAATGTTAATCGCACTTTGATTATCACAATAGAGATGAAGTGTGGGTTCTAGAATACCATAATCACTTAGCATTTGTTTAAGCCATAACAATTGGGCACAACAGCTACCGGCGGCTATGTATTCAGATTCAGCAATCGAGAGAGATGTGCAGTTCTGTTTTTTACTACTCCATCCTACCAAGTTATTACCAATATAACAACATGCGCCTGAAGTGCTTTTACTATCATCAGTACACCCAGCCCAATCAGCATCAGTGTACCCAATAATAGTGCTAGGTGTGTCATTCGTGTACCAAATTCCTAAATTTAGAGTGCCTTTAACATATTTAATTATGCGTTTAACAGCGTTTAAATGGCTCTCCTTGGGGTTGTTTTGATAACGCGAACAAACACAAACAGCATACATGATATCAGGACGCGAGGCAGTCGGATAGATTAATGTGCCAATCATACTACGATATAAGGTAGAGTCTACAGATTTTCCAGTTTCATCTTTAGATAATTTCTCTGTAGTACTCATAGGCGTTTTAGCACTTTTAGCACTCTCGAGGCCAAATTTTTTAACTATCTCTAATGCTTACTTAGTCTGCGAAAGAAACAAGCCATCTGGTTGTTGTTTGACTTGGAGACCTAGGAAGAACTGTAACTCCCCCATAAGGGACATCTGAAATTCCTGACTCATAATTTCAGCAAAAGATTTTACTTCTGAGGTAGAAGTGGATCCAAATATGATATCGTCTACATAGACTTGAGCGATAGTAATGTGTTTGCCAAAATGTTTGACAAATAAGGTTTGGTCATTTCCACCTCTTTTGAAACCTTTGTCCAGCAGAAAACTGGACAGCCGCTCATACCAAGCTCTAGGAGCTTGCTTAAGACCATATAAAGCCTTTTTCAACCGAAATACATGATTAGGATAATTAGGGTCAATGAACCCTTTAGGTTGTTCTACATAGGTTTCCTCGGCAAGTATTCCATTAAGGAACGCAGATTTAACATCCATTTGATATAATGTAAAATGCATGTGACAAGCTATAGCAAGAAGCAGACGAACTGATTCTAAATGAGTAACGTGAGCAAACATCTCATTAAAATCAAGTCCTTCTATTTGGGAGTAACCTTGAGCAACTAGTCTAGCTTTATTTCTAATTATCATCCCATTTTCATCAGTTTTATTTTTGAAAATCCAACGAGTACCAATAACTTTTTTGTGATCAGGACGTGGAACAAGAAACCAAACATCATGAATGACAAATTGTAAAAGTTCATCCTGCATAGCAGAAATCCAGTGAGAGTCATTCAATGCCTCATTTACATTCTTTGGTTCCAAGAGAGAAACAAAGCAAGCATAGAGAGCATAATTTCTAAGTTGGTATCTTATACGTACTGGTTCACCAGGGTTACCAACTATGTTGTTTATGGGATGATCTTTAGAAACCCAGTTAGGTACTTCAGGTGACTCAATAGGTAATGAATTATCTATTTCAGAAGAGTCATTTTCTAAAATATTTGACGATTCTTCTTCTATAGTTAATTCACTAGTCTTGCTTTCCACAGTAGTGTCACTAACAATTACATTTATGGATTCCATTAAGGTCTTAGTGCGAAGATTATACACTCGATAAGCTCTACTGTTAGGTGAATATCCTAAGAATATGGCTTTATCTCCTCTACTCTCAAATTTAGATAGGTGTTCTCTATCTTTGCAAACATAGCAGGTACTACCAAAGGTTCTAAGGTACTTAAGATTAGGTTTTTTATTGTACCAAAGTTCATAAGAGGTTTGTTTCGAATTCTTTCTAAGATAGACCCTATTAATAAGATGGCAGGCTGTACGAATAGATTCTAACCAAAAATACTTAGGTAAGTTCTTAGCATGGAGCATGACACGTGCCATCTCTTGAAGAGTTCGATTCTTTCTCTCAGCTATTCCATTTTGTTGAGGGGTCTTAGGAGCACTGAACTCATGTTTGTAACCATTATAGTCACAATATTCTACAATACCAGTGTCTTTGAATTCACCACCTCTATCACTTCTGATTCTATTCACTTGAGTGTCTTTTTCATTCTCAATCCGTAAGAGAATCTTTAAAAAGGTTTGAAAAGTATCGGATTTTTGTTTTAAGAAAGCTACCCAAGTGAATCTGGTGAAGTCATCAACCATAACAAGAATATAACTGTGTCCACAAAGACTAACAGTTTGAGAAGGACCCATTAGGTCCATATGGATGAGTTCTAAGGGATTAGAGGTAAGGATATCTTTAACCCTTTTATGAGGTGCTTTAACAATTTTTCCTTCTTGACAGGGACCACAGACAATGTTATGAATAGGTTTAATTTTTGGTATTCCTCTAACTATCTGTTGAGAAGACAATTTACTCAAATTTTCGTAATTAATGTGACCCATTCTGTTATGCCATATCTCGTTGTCATCCATTCTGGCAACATTACAGATTTCAGAACTAGACATGACAGTATAACAATTGTCAGGGGTCCTGAATCCTGTAATTAAGCATTCTCCCTTTTCATTTAAAATCTTGCAATTGTTCTTTGAAAAGGTAACAGTGTAGTTTGAGTCACAGAATTGTGAAATGCTAAGTAAATTAGCCTTAAGACCTTTAACTAAGAGAACATTTTCAAGAAGAGGAAGTCCTTTTTCTTTAAGGGTTCCTTTGCCTATGATCTGGGATGATATACCATCACCAAAAACAACTTTTCCACCATCAAAATGGATTTTATTTAAAAGTTTTGTATCATCACCTGTCATATGCTTGGAACATCCAGAATCCAAGTACCATCCAGAAGATGTAAGTTCAGCTTTTAGAGCAGAAACAACAATGTTACACTTCATCTGGGGTACTAGATCATCTTTTCTAATCCAAATTGCCCTGGTTTTTAGTTTGCGCTTGTTTGCTCTTATTTGATAAAATTTGCGAGCATTAGATTTTTGTTGAAAAACATTTTGCGCATGATTTTGAGTAAATTTGAATTCCTGAGCATTTGATTTAGAAAAGGTTCTGGTAATCCTTCTAGTAAATGTCCTTTTAGGTTTAGTCCTTCTATTCCTATAGTTAGAGTTTTTGTCTGGTGTCCTGGGAAGGACATAATTGTTACGACTCCTCCTAGAATAGTTAAAGTTATGATACATAGGAGTGTTGTAGATAGGTTTAATCAGTCTCCTAGCATAGCAATTATCGAAAGAGTGACCATATATATCACAATAGGAGCAATAAAGATTACTCAGAATAGGGTTTTCCTTAGGAAAGTCTCTAAACAAAGGTTTTGAGAAATTTTGAGGCTGAATTTTATTCCTAGGTAGCACAGATTTGAAAGCAGGTTCACTTTTCCTAATAGGGGGGCAGACATATTTTCCCTTTGGTAAACTTTCATGCTTAGATCAACTTGCATCCCCAGTGTTAGTGTTTTGATGGTCAAACTTAGTTTTTAGAGAATGAAAGTCTGGACATGTTTCAATAGGTCTTTTGCCTCCTGACACAAACTTGATAGGTTCAACAAGTTTAGTTTGTGTCTTCAAATTGGGGCAAAACCCTATTCCAGTTCTATCATCAGAATTGGTTTTAGATTCAGCAACGAATTCCTCAAAACATTTAGAATTGTTTTCAAATTTGGTAAATTTTTTGAAAAAAGTTGCTGTCTTTTCTTTTGTTTGTTCCAATTCTAATAATGTCCCTTTGTATTTTTTCTCCAGAATTTCATTAGCTTCAGTTAAAGTTTTCAGTTTTTCATCAAACACTTTAACTTCACTTTCATGAGACATGCATTGAGTAGTATACTCTTCAGCATTCAGTTTTACCATTAGGCTTAGATCCTCTAGCTTTTTGGTAAGATCTTTAACAATCTTTTCTAGTCTAGTGCTTTTCTTTAGAGTTTTAGTATATAGAGTGTGAATGTCTGGGAGATCATCATTGTCAGAGTCACTAAGTGAAATGTGTGAAGTGACCCCTAAGGCTTCATTTCTTAAACTCACGCACCCATTGACATCAGCAGTATCGATTTTCCTTTGACTCACACACCCCGAGGAAGAGGTATTAATGTTCTCAGTAAGTAAAGCATCTAAACCAGTTAAAGTATGATTCAAAGCAACAGAACTAGTATTACTGGACTCATCCTCACTATCAAGCATAGGCATATCATCATTGTATATGATTTTGGCAAAGAATGCTAGACAAGGATCAAAACCATCAGTTGTCTCAGGTTCCTCATTTTCAGAATCACTTGAGTCATCCCAGGTTTTGCAGATATTGGCTCTAGAGTGTTTGTTTTGGGCATTTAAATTAACTCTACAGTCTTGAGCTATGTGTCCTAGTTTACCACATCTATAGCATTCAGTCTTCTTGAGGTCTCTGTGAGGTCTTGTGTTGTCCTTGTTCTGTTTGTCATGAGGTTTCTCATGAGGTTTGTGATTTGAAGGAGTGGTATAATTAGACTTGCCCTGTCTATTTGCAACACTGTTTCTAAATTTAACAATTTTCTTAAATTGTTTTGTCATTAGGGCAATCTGATTATCTAGACTTTCTAAGTCACAGTCCTCATCAGAATCATTACTAGAGGTGTTTAACTCAGGCTTAATCATCTTAGAGGTAAAGCTAAGATTGGAATTGGTATGTTTCCTATTAGTGTGGGTCAATTGTTTCTTAAACTCTAATTCCATTTCCACAGTTCTTAATTTGCTACTGAGTAATTCAGGAGTAAGATTTGTATCACACATCTCCTCAATAGCATATCTTTTATTGTCAAATTTCTGTGGTAATGATCTCAGAATTTTAGAGACAATTTCTTGTCTATCATAAGTTATACCATTGGCATGAAGTTTAGTGACAATATCAGTAAGGTTCATATAGAAATCATCGAAAGACTCAGATTCAGACATGATTAAGGTATTATACTGTTGGATTAACATCTGAGTCTTAGCAGCTTTTACCCTAGAGTCTCCTTCGTGGGCAGTAATCAAGGTATCCCATGCTTCCTTGGAAGTGGTACAGGATGAGATTCTCTTGAACTCATATTCGTTAATAGACATAAATATAGCGTTCTTGCCTTTGTTATTATTTCGAGAAACCTGTTTCTCTTCTTGAGTAAACTCACTCAATATTTTCTTAATCCTTTCATTGCTTCCATCAGTGGCTGGTTTAGTTGGATAAAAGTACCCATTTTCAATAATATCCCAGACATCATCTCCCAGAGTGCCTTGAATGAAAGCAATCATTCTTACTTTCCAGTAAGAAAAATTGGTTCCATCAAAGACTGGAGGTCTGGTCAAGTTACCATATCTTTCGTTTTTCTCGTCCATAATTGATTTTGAGAAAACAGTTTCAGAAACTCAGGATCTTTTTGAAAAAAGTTCACCAAATGCTCTGATACCAATTGAAATAGCGTTGCCAAAGCCGTTTATGAAAATAAACTATTTAAGCAACTCCGAAAGTTTGTTGAAGAAACTCTTTACTTAAATCAAAACGATTTTGAACACAAGATGTGTTAACAAAAGTATGTACGAGATATGGACAAGATTTGATAACAAGTTTTAGTAAACAGTTTAAAATGTTTTAAACTCAGCACACAAACAGAAAGGGATGAGAAGATGTAGAAATATTGATACTCAGGATTTTTAACGTGGTAAAACCTCAACCTTGAGGAAACATCCACGACTCCCTCTACGGAGTAAAACAAAAACAATCACTAAAACAAATATATGAGTTACAACCTATTTAACTAACATGCACACAAAACAAATCTATACAAGTTCAGGATTGTACCCTCTGGCGTCCTTAACTTTTCTGCAGATCTTGTTTGTTGATGTAGTTGTCTCAGTTTGTCAACTCTTCTTTGTTCCAGCACTTTACGTCGACTTATTATTCACCAAATCTTATAGCCAACACTTTGAGTGTTTGTAGTGTGAAGATGTTTGTGAATGGTGTTCTAAATCACATGCATGCACACACACACACTTATTAGTTACAGACGATCCTAACAAATCACATATAAAGTCTATATGAAGTGTATTTGTTATTTTTCTTTCTTACAAAACCAAGAACCTTTTCGACCTTTCAAAATAACCCAGATTCCATGGAGATCTTGCTTAAGAAATCGGTCAAGACCTTTCTCAATCACTTTTGAAAATATTATGTGGATTGAGAACCCTCCAAGTGCGAATCCCACTAGGTCAGGTTAGGTTTTGTAAAAACAGAAATAGAAAAACATCTATTGTTGATCTTTGAAGAAGAAAAATGTTTTAACAGAAAACAATCAACAACGAAATTCTCAAGATGAGAAATAAATGCAACTAAGTGTTCTGTGACATGAAAAACTTCAGATCTATGATTTCTATTGAAAGAGAAACAAGATCTGAGTCTATGTCTAAGTTGGAAATAAGATTTTATGAACACAAGGATTTCAGCAACCCAGAAATCACTCAACTCGAACTCTCATAACTCAAGAAACACTAAGGATGGTGTTTGTCTCGTTATGGTGTTTTTGGAGAGGTAAGTGGTTTAGGTTTAGAGGTATTTGGACGAAGTTAGGATTTCTAACTAGGGTTTGGTTTCTCTCTCTAACTTCTCTCTTCTCTCTTCTATCTCTTCTCTCTCCTCTCTCTATTTTCTGAGACTTTTCAAAATGGCAAAAGCTTTCGAAGGCTGAAATGGGAGGCCTTTAAATAGGAAGAGAGGAAGATTCCAGAGCATCGTTCAAAAACAATGGCTGAGATTGAGTCAAGCTCCATTGACTGCAATCCAAGGGCTCACATCAGGCGGTGGATTAAACAGGCTATGATTGGCTTAAGGGATTACACGGGGATCCACTCAAAAGACATGCAGGCCATCGATAAGGGTTGATCCAAGGGCTGATAACAAGCGATGGTATGTCTCTGTAAAGAAACACACCTAGGGCCAATCAGAGAACAGCAAGTGTTGGCCTGAGGACAAATGCAAACGCGCGTCCCAAAATAATTACAAAGCCAACCCTAAAGTCTTTAGCGCTTTCGGTTTCTACCCAGAGTAACTTTAGGCCAATAAACACAACAATCCATATTTATATAATAACCCCAAGACTTTTTAAATCAAATTTTAATTAAATAAAACCTTGTTTAAAATATGTTTTAAATTCCCAAAAAATTATTAAAAATCAAATTGAGGGATTTAAACACACTCACAACATTAAAACACATAGGGGTGCAATATGATATGTAAGAATCAAATTCTAAGTGTGTGAGTGATGGCTATAGTCTTAGGATCATTACATGATAGATAGAAGAAGAAGCAACCCAATCTCTGAAGCTCTTTGGTTTCTAGGATAAACACTATTTTGTCACAATTTCCAAACTAGACGAGCTCTTATACAGTCTAGACTCAAATGAGTCAAAAGTATAAGGGCTTCAAATTATTCTATATCCGTTCGGATTCATATTTTATATTTATCTCAGCATGGAGCTCGAAAAATTTCTTCTCTCTATATATATTCGGCTCCGAGGAAAAGCTACAACAGTTATTATATTTCACCCCCAACGGATAGTTGGTCGGGGTAATTCTTATTTATATTCAGGCCCAGATATCTGCTCCAGCACAAATGATTCTATATATCCATTGGGATTCATATTCTATATTCATCTCAACATGGAGCTCGGCGAGATACTTATTATCATATTCAGCTTTGAGGAGAACTATAACATTTATTATATTTCACCCCCAACGGATAGTTGGTCGGGGTAATTCTTATTTATATGCAGGCCCAACAAAGTTCTCGGCCATATTCTTATGTTCTAGAAAATTTTATTCTTATTCGGCATTCTGCAATTATGCCTCGACAAGATACTTATTCAGCTTTAAGGAGAATTACAACATTCGTTCGGATAATTCTTATATTCAGGCCTGACAACGTTCTCGGCCATATTCTTATGTTCTGAAAGATCTTATTCTTGTTCTGCATTATATGATTCTACCTCGATGGATCGGCGAGGCACTTTATTATTTTTAATTATTCTTTATATCTATTTGGATGCATATTCTATTCTCATTTCAGCATGGAGCTCGACAAATATTATATCTTATTCAGCTCCAAGGATGTTTCCAACATTTATTATATCTTATTCAGCTCCAAGGATGTCTCCAGCATTTATTATATCTTATTCCCAACAATCTGTTGGTCATCGCCGAGGAGGTATCCTGCATTTATATTATATCTTATTCCCAACAATCTGTTGGTCATCGTCGAGGAGGTATCCTGCATTTATTATCTGTTGGTCATCGCTGAGGAGGTATCCTGCATTTATTATATCTTATCTGTTGGTCAGCGCCGAGGAGGTCTCTAGCATTTATATTATCTTATTCCCAACAAATCTGTTGGTCAGCGCCGAGGAGGTCTCCAGCATTTATATTATCTTATTCCCAACAATCTGTTGGTCAGATCCGAGGAAGTCTTCATCATTCATTATCAATTACCACCAACTTCGATTGGTAGATAAAATCCAACTCCGATTGGTAGACAAAATCCAACTCTGATTGGTAGATAAAATCCAACTCCGGTTGGTATTGGTCGATAAATCTCATTCAAAGTTCACATTCCACAGTTGGGGGCTTCTATTACAGATATATTTGTTCATTTGGTGGAACATTCTTATATCATCATGCAGTCGAGCATCAAATTCAACCCCGACTAATCACTTTCTCAGGAATTACTTTTGATATTGAAGTTCAGGAGGAATATTGAAGTTCAGGAGGTATATTGAAGTTCAGGAGGAATATTGAAGTTCAGGAGGTATATTGAAATTCAAGAGGTGTATTCAGAAGTATCAGGACATGATGAAAGAAAGCGAAAAGTATTCCACCGAGGAACTCTGTCAGACCAGAAATTAGAAGACAAGTTGCCTATATGGAGGCTATATGTAGATGGATCATCTTTCACTACAGGCTGTGGGGCAGGGATCGTTTTGAACAGCCCAGATGAGGTCGACAGGGAATACGCCCTACGTTTCTAATTCAAAGCTTCTAATAATGAGGTTGAGTATGAGGCCATGATTGCAGGTCTTAATTTGTCAAATACTATGGAGGCACAGCAGGTTATTGTCTTCAGTGATTCTCAATTGATCGTAAATCAAATGTTGGGAATATATGCAACCAAAGGAGAATTGATGATCAAGTATCAAGCAAAGGTGATGGAGTTGGTATCAGAGTTTGTTGCTGTTCAACTGGTAAGAATATCAAGAATGAAGAATGTGAGAGCATACGCCCTGGCCCGATTAACATCAGCTACTCGTACCGAGCTGCGAAGAACGATACCAATTGAAGTATTAGAAAGTCGGAGCATGGATGAAGACCTGACGATGAATATTATTACCCTTGATTTAGGACCATCTTGGATGGATCCCATCAGAGCATATATTGAGGAGGAACAATTACCGGAGGATAAGCTCGCTGCCAAGAAATGGAAGTTTAAAGCTGCTCGGTATAATGGTATTCGGAAGATAAGCTCGCTGCCAAGAAATGGAAGTTTAAAGCTGCTCGGTATGTACTAATTAATGGTATTTTGTATAGACGAGGAATTATGGCAGGTTTGCAAAGATGTGTACATCCCTCCGAGATGAAAGAATTGATTAAAGAGATACATGAAGGGTCCTGTGGAGCCCATGTAGCAGGTCGAACACTTTTGCAAAAGGTAATGACGCAGGGATACTACTGGTCGACGATGAAAGCTAACTATATAAGCCTATGCCAAGAAATGTGACAAGTGCCAACGCTTTTCCTCCATCCGAAGAACTCTATAAGCATTGTTGACACCCATAAATTTGCCATGGGGGATTGATTTGGTTGGACCATTGCCGACGACTCGAGGAAGATTCAAATACCTCGTCATCGCAGTAGATTATTTTACTAAATGGATAGAAGCTGAGCCACTTATTGATATGACATACGAGAAGAAAGGTGTACCAGTTTGTTTGGAAGAACATCATCTGCCGATATGGTCTCCCTCATGCCTTCATCACAGACCATGGAACACAATTTGATAACGAGGAGTTTGCTGCCTATTATCATCAATCAAACATTTTGAAGATTCATTCAGCGCCAGGATATCCTCAGAGCTAATGGACCAGATAGTTCGAAAGAACCAAAAAAATACTCCTTTGGTTAGGAGGCGACACTAGTGTGACCAACTACGGTTGGTAATATATCTAGTGGACAGCTCGTATGAGCCAAAAAATACTCCTTTGGATAGGAGGCGACACTAGTGTGACCAACTACGGTTGGTAAGATATCTAGTGGACAGCTCGTATGAGCCAAAAAATACTCCTTTGGTTAGGAGGCGACACTAGTGTGACCAACTACAGTTGGTAAGATATCTAGCGGACAGCTCGTATGAGCCAAAAAATACTCCTTTGGTTAGGAGGCGACACTAGTGTGACCAACTACGGTTGGTAAGATATCTAGTGGACATCTCGAAAGAGCCAAAAAGCTCACATGAGCAAAAAAATACTCCTTTGGTTAGGAGACGACACTAGTGTGATCAACTACGGTTGGTAAGATATCTAGTGGACAGCTCGAAAGAGCTAAAAAGTTCGAAAGAACCACTACTACTCCTTTGGTTAGGAGGATTACACCAGCATGATCAATTACGGTTGGTAAGATAAAAATATACTCTCACATTACAACTTATGTTGGTCGGGAGGTAAGATTATTACAAAAAGTTCTTTGAAGAATAAAATATTCCAAAATACACCAAGTATAGTTGGTCGGGGATAAAGACCCACTAACTATAGTTGGTCGACGAGGACAAATTATTGACCTTAGTTGGTTGGACACATTTTATGAAAAAGACAAAAGTCTACCAAGTATGGCTAGTCGAGGATAAAAGCCCACTAACTATAGTTGGTCGACAAGCATAATTTAACAACCTTGGTTGGTTGGAAAAATTTTAAACATTTTTATACTCATTACTTTATTATTAAGTGATCGACCAACATTATTGATACTTGTAACTTTTTATTACTAAGTTGGTCGATGAACAACACAATATTGTTATCTTTTTAACTTATACATAAGCGCAGATGTAAAGTATTTTACAAAACAATAGCAATTAAGATTGCGAATAAAAATGAAAGTCTTTCATCCAAAAAACAAAATACATTGAGAATGAAAATGTATACTAACTATTACATTGAGATTCCTATTCTATTGGTTTCTTTTCCTTCTACTTTTGAAACAGGTTCCTCGCCAGCAGGAGGATCATCTAAAATATAAGGGGAGTTTATGAAGTTAAGATCTTTCAACATTCTGATATTCATCACAGATGATCTATTCGAGAAGCATTAGCTCATTCCCGAGAAGCACTTGCTCGTCCATGAGAATCACTTGTTCGTCCCCGAGAAACTCCTGCTCATCCCCGAGCAGAGGTAGAAGTCAAAATCAGCATCTATAGCACTGAGATCTTTGCTAATACTGTCTCGACCAGTAATGAAGAAGAATTTATGTGAAAATGTTTCGAAGTCCACCACTAGCTTGGTACTAATCAGATTTAAGAGTTGGGTTCAAAAGCTATATGTTACTCGACAAAGTAGTCAGATAAGCATAAATCAGAAAAATCAAGCACGTGAAGTAAGCACTCAGTTGCTCGACACAGGAAGCAGTTGGTCGGATGGCAAACCAATAAACATACTTGAAGATTATGACAAGCTACAAGTTTCATATTATGGCATGGATGCATCCAAATTCCCAGGGGTGATACATAGCACACGGAGTTCCTCTAAAGAAAGATTAGCAACCATCGATCAGCCTGCATCATACTTCGTCTAGGAGATAATGAACTTTATGTTGAACAAATCAAGAAGGTAGATCAAGAATTTCACGAGCACCGAGCAACATTGAAGAATAAATACTCCATCCTTTCAAGTAACCCATCAAGCATGAAGCATTGGGGGCTTCTGTTGATACCAAATTTAATCTGCTGACGTGGACCAATAATAAGAAGACACGTGTCAATCTACATTGCACAATAACAACGAGGAAGTTTATTTCCCCCGACCAAGTCATGTTCGCTCCGAGCAACAAGGATACCCCGAGGAACTACAACACTCCGAGGAACTTCAGCGCTCCGATGAACTCCTGAACGACGAGCAACTAAGGCGGTTCGAGCTGCATCTCGACCACATCATTGATTGCCAGATAACCAACAGTTCAAAACTGTTCATTGACTGCTTATCATCTTGACGCACACGCTTGGAGAACATTAAATGAGTTACCCTTTCATATGTATATCATTTAATGTATCACCCTTTCAGATGATAGCCTCAAGGACCTTTCATATGTATATCATTTAATGCACCACCCTTTCATATGTAAGCCTCAGGGCTATAAATACATTGTATCTCCCTCATTCAAAGGGACCGGAATTTCTTGAGAGAACTTATAATCAAGAATTCCACAAACACTCAGCAATAACATAACAGTGGACGTAGGCTTTATTCCTAGCCGAACCACTTTAAAAATCTTTGTCTTATTTATTTATCTGTGATTGAATAATTAGAGCAATCTAGTTTTTTACATCAACAATTCCCGACCAGCCATACTTGGTAGATTTGGAACAGTTGTAGCTCCCGACCAACCTTAACTGGCATTTTCGAGAATATATATATTTACCTCCCGACCAACATAAGTTGGCATTTACGAGAATATACTTACCTCCCGACCAACATAAGTTGGTATTTTCGAGAATATATGTACTTCTTAACCAACATAAGTTGGCATTTTTAGGAATATTTTGTTTCCTAACCAACCGAGGTTGGCATTTTTAGGAATATTTTGTTTCCTAGCCAAACAGGTTGGCATTTTTAGGAATATTTTGTTTCCTAGCCAAACAGGTTGGCATTTTTAGGAATATTTTGTTTCCTAACCAACCGAGGTTGTCATTTTTAGGAAATATTTTGTTTCCTAGCCAAACAGGTTGGCATTTTTAGGAATATTTTGTTTCCTAACCAACCGAGGTTGGCATTTTTAGGAATATTTTGTTTCCTAACCAACCGAGGTTGGCATTTTTAGGAATATTTTTGCTTCCTAGCCAAACAGGTTGGCATTTTTAGGAATATTTTATTTCCTAACCAACCGAGGTTGGCATTTTTAGGAATATTTTTGCTGAGTAGTCTGAGCTTTGTCGAGTAGTGTGTAGCACTAGTATTCCCCAAAAATTTTTCAATAAAACGAGAGACTTGCAGAATATCTTCCTTTTATTCATATCGATGGAACTGCATTACATGGGAATATACATCAATGATAATACTTGCGTAGGTGCTCTGCGTTCCATGCATTCTTAAACTCCTCCCCCTCTAGAGTTGCTATTCGATAAGTTCCTGGTCGAACAACTATTGTAACTCGGTATGGTCCATGCCAGTTTGCCTCTAGTTTATTGTGCTTTTTAATTACTTTCTTCAGCACATAGTCTCCTTCTTTCAGGTCGCACTTCTTCAACCTCTTGTTGTAAAACAAAGTTGTTCGCTGCTGGTAAGCAACATTTCTAATGGTTGCTTCTTCTCTAACCTCCTCGAGCATGTTTAAATCCAGCTTTCTGATTAAGTCGCTGACAGGGGAATTGAAATTTAGTACCCTGTGTGTTGGGAGACCCAACTCGACAGGTATAACAGCTTCACTTCCAAACGCCAGCATATATGATGATTCTCCAGTTGCTACTCGGGGAGTAGTTTGGTAAGCCCAGAGTACTGATTACAACTCGTTGATCCAGTTTTCTTTCACATCATCCAGTCTTTTCTTCAATCCATTTAGCAGCGTTCTGTTTGTCACTTGAGTTTGTCCATTGCTTTAAGGATGGCCTGGTGCTGAGTGGACCTTCAAAATATTTGATTGATGACAATAGGCAGCGAACTCCTCATTATCAAATTGTGTTCCATGGTCTGTAATGAAGGCATGAGGAAGACCATATCGACAAATGATGTTCTTCCAAAAAAATTGGTACACCTTCTCATACGTCATGTCGATGAGTGGATAATCTTCTACCCACTTAGTAAAATAATCCACAACGATGACGAGGTATTTGAACCTTCCTCGGGTCGTTGGCAGTGGCCCAACCAAATCAATTACCCACATGGCAAATGGCCAAGGGGAAGTTATGGGTGTTAACAATGCTTGTGGAGTTCTTCGGATGGAGGAATAGCGCTGGCACTTGTCACACTTCTTGGCATAGGCTATACAATCATCCCTCATCGTCGGCCAGTAGTATCCCTGCGTCATCACCCTTTGCAAAAGTGTCCGACCTGCTACATGCGCTCCACATGACCTTTCATGGATCTCTTCAATCATTTCTTTCACCTCGGAGGGATGTACACATCTCTGCAAACCTGCCATAATACCTCGTCTATATAGAATACCATTAGTTAATACATACCGAGCAGCCTTAAACTTCAATTTCTTGGCTGCGAGTTTGTCAATTGGCAATTCTCCCTCCTCGATATACACCCTGATGGGATCCATCCAAGATGATCGTAAATCAAGGGTGATAAAGTTCATCGTCAGATTTTCATCTATGCTCCGACTAACCAACACTTCAATTGGGATTATTCATCGTAGCTCGGTGCGAGTAGCTGATGCTAGTCGGGCTAGGGCGCCTGCTCTCGCATTCTCCATTCTTGGTATTCTGACCAGCTGAATTGTGGTAAATTCTGACATTAGCTCCTTTGCCTTTGCATGATACCTGATCATTAATTCTCCTCTAACTGCATATACTCCCAACATTTGATTTATGATCAATTGAGAATCACTGAAAACAATAACATGCTGTGCCTCCATAATTTTTGCCAAGCTAAGTCCTGCAATCACTGCCTCATACTCAGCCTCATTGTTGGAAGCTTTGAATTGGAAACGCAAGGCGTATTCCATGTCGTCCTCGTCCGGAGTGCTCAAAACTATCTCCGCGCCACATCCTGCAGTGCAAGATGAGCCATCTACATATAGCCTCCATATAGGTAACTCGTCTTCAAATTTCTGATCTGACAGAGTTCCTCGGTGAAATATTTATTGCTTCCTTTCATCCTCCCCTGATATTTCTTGCTGCTCGTCGATCATCTTTTCTTGCCCTTTTACAAACCGAAGTTGGTCTGAGCTCGAAATTGATGATCCTGTAACATCCACTCGCCCTTTTACCAATCGGAGTTGGTCTGAGCTTGTGTTTGTTGATTCTGTAACATCCACAGGTTGATCAGCGAGAAACTTTTTCTCCTCGGGGGTATCAGGATAGGTGAACTCTGCTATAAAATCTGCTACAGCCTGCCCTTTTAGCGATGATCTGGGTTCATAAACTATATCATATTCACCGCGCTCTATTGCCCAATACATCGATCTCCCTAATTTTTCTGGTTTATGAAGGGCTTGCCTCAATGGCATATCAGTATATACTACTATGGTATGAGCCTGGAAGTATGGCCTCATTCTCCTACTCGCCTCAATCAACGCCAATGCTAATTTTTCCAGCCTTGGATATCTGATATATGCTCCTCGGAAGGCCTTACTTGTGTAGTAAATTAGTTTTTGCACTCCATTCTCCATTCTGATCAACTCCGAGCTAACTACATTCTCGAACACTGCAAGGTACAAATATAATTTTTCTCCCATCATCGGCCTGGACAACAGTAGAGGTGCTCCCAAGTATTTCTTCAAGTCTTGAAAAGCCTTCTCACATTCATCATTCCACTCAAAAGTCTTTCTAAGTGTCTTGAATAATGGGAGACATCTATCAGTTGCTCGTGACACAAACCTGTTGAGTGCTGTTACTCGTCCTGTAAGACTTTGCACCTCTTTCTTCGTTGTTGGAGATCGCATCCCTAATAGAGCTTTGATCTTTTCAGGATTCTCCTCAATGCCTCGTTGATTGACAATATACCCGAGAAACATGCCCTCTCGTACTCCAAATATGCACTTCGTCGGGTTCAGCTTCATTTGGTATTTATCTAGTTGATCAAAAGTCTGATTTAACTCAACTAGATGATCAGCAGCTTTTTTGCTCTTCATCAGCATATCGTCAACATAGACTTCCATATTTCAACTGATTTGTTCAGTAAAGACTTTGTTCATCAGCCGCTGATATGTTGCACCTGCATTTTTCAAACCAAAAGGCATAACATTATAACAATAAGTTCCCCTAGGGGTAATGAAAGAAGTACTTTCCCTATCTTCAGGTTTCATTTTGATCTAATTGTAACCAGAATAAGCATCCATAAAGCTCAGCAACTCGTGTCCCGAGATAGCATCCACCAGTTGATCAATTCGGGGAAATGGAAAGTGATCCTTTGGGCATGCTTTGTTGAGGTCGGTGAAGTCTACACACATCCTCCACTTGTTGTTCTTCTTCTTTACCATCACCACATTGGCTAACCACTCTGGATATTTAATATTTTTAATGAAACATGCTTTTTGGAGCTTCTCGACTTCCTCCTGTATAGCTTGATTCTTCTCGGGACTGAATACTCTTCTTCTCTGCTTCACGGGCTTGATCTCCTTATTCACATTGAGCTCGTGACATAAGAAATTTGGGTCTATCCTAGGCATATCTTCATGACTCCATGCAAAAGTTTGTCTTCTGCTTCTGAGGAAAGTTATCATTTCTTGTTTTAATGAGGTCTCCAACGATGAACCTATTTGAGTAGTTCGCTCAGGGTGCTCGTCGTCCAGAATAACATTTTCAGTAGCTTCCACCACTTGACCCTTCACGAGTTGCGACTCATCCCGAGGATCCAAGGTTTCAATTTCTGCACCTTCATCCACTTGATAAGTAGTAGTCTTTTTCTTTGATTCCTCCAGTTCTTCTTGCTCGGCGGATGAATAATAGCACTCCCGAGCTACTTTTTGATCACCTTTCATAACTCCTACTCCAAAGTTTGTTGGAAATTTTAGGCACTGATGCACTGTAGATGGTACAACCTCGAACTTCTTCAATCCTACTCTTCCCATGATGATATTGTACGATGATTGGACATTCTTATCCATCACGAAGAAACGTATTCTTTCTGTCCGACAAGCAGGCCACGTACCAATGAATATATCCAACTTGATCATCCCAAGTGGAAATACTTTCTCGCCAGCAAAACCGATGAGGGGTCTGTGGTAAGGCTCCAGTTGAGATAGTTTTAGATTTAAACTATCGAAGCACGAGTAGAACATGATGTCTGCCGAGCTACCATTGTCGACCAGCACTCTTGAAATCATTACCTCCTTCATTCTCATCTTGATCACCAAAGGGTCATCATGAGGATACAGAACACCTGCGAGGTCATTCTTTGAGAAACCGATGACCAATTTTTCTTTGGTCACCTTTCTCGAGCGATCCTCCTCATCTTGATTTATTCACTGAATATACGAGCAAGCTTGAGCTTCCCCGAGGTAAGCTTTTCTTTCTGCAGTAAGGTCTCCTCCTCCTGTGTCTCCTCCTGTAAGAACATTACAATCAAATGACCCAAAGCGTATTGAAAATACCTTTCATTTTGGCTATCTTGGTTTCTTGGGAAGATCGGGGTCATCCTCGGGATCATCTTCATGGTTTCTTTTCTTGTTCTCCTCTGTTCGATGAGGGGATTTAGACCTCTCTCTTGTTCGGTCATTGTTTCTTCTTTCATTTCTACGATCAACGTACTTTGCCAGTTTTCCTCGTCTAATGAGTGTTTCGATCTCATTCTGAAGAGCTATGCAATTTTTGGTCATATGGCCATGATCTTTGTGAAACTCACAATATTTTTCTCTATTCCTCGTGTTAGGATCTGCCTTCATTTTCTTTGGCCAGTTTAACTCCTCGTTGTTCTTAATTTCTTCCAGGACGTGGTTGATATCTATCTTCAAAGGAGTGTAATTATCAAATTTCTTCAAGACCTCCCATGACGACCTATTTTTGGATTGTTTATCTCCACCATTCTTCTTATGCTCTTTCTTCTTAGTTTTATCTACTTCCACCTTGGTTTCTTTAGCATCCATATTCTTCTTTGCAGCCATAGCCTCCTCGGCATTCATAATTTTGGATGATTTTCCCATCAGGTCTGACATGGTTCGAGGTGGATATTTGGCCAAAGTGTAGTACAACTTGTTCGGCAGTAGTCCACTCATCAAAGCAGTAATCGCTGTCTTCTCTTCGTAATCGATGACTTCCAATTTCTCGTTATTAAAACGAGCTATATAATCTCTAGTACTCTCACCCATTTTTTGTCTAACACTTAACAAATGTGCTACTCGTTTAACTGGCTTTGCTCTAAAGCAGAAATTCCCAATGAATAACTCGTCCAGTTGAAGAAAAGTTGAAATCTTACCCCGAGGAAGATTATTATACCATATTTGAGCAGATCCGGTAAGAGTTCTCGAGAATGCTCTGCATCTCATCTCATCTGGGACAGCATAGATGTCGGCTGCATCTTGATATTATTCTATATGAAGGACAGGGTCAGTCTTTCCATCATATTTAGGAGTCACAACAGGCGCTTTGAACTTTGATGGTGTTAGAAAATCCACAATGTCCGGACAAAAGGTGTTCCTTGAACAAAGGTTCGTTGTAGAGGGTTTTTGGCCTTATCCATTTCCCCTAATCTATCCTTCATCCTCTGAATAGATCCTTTCCATGCATCATTTCCTTCCTCGGGCCTATTGGTTAGAGCAACTGATTGCGTTGAACTTGCTTCTTGAGATTTCTCTTGACGAGCAGCGGGTCGTTTATAGAATCTATCTTGACGAGCAGCTGGTCGGGACTGGGCAGATCCTTCCCTTAAATCTGATGGTCATCGAAAGCTCCTCGACACTGCATTAAGAGGACTTTTGTTCCTCCTAGGGCCTAATCGATCGAAAGGAGACACCCTACTTAATCTCTCCACTGCGCTGGTCCTTTCTGGGGAGAGAGTGACATGTTGTTCAGTATCTGTGGCTCGTACTGACGAAGTTCGTCCAGGTTGATAAGAAAAATCTTCAGATTCCTCATTGCGATATGAATTAGTACGCCTAGTACGTGAAGAAGGCGCGTGGGTATTTCTTTGAATGCTTCGTGGTCCGGAATGGGTTGATGCACCGCCATGGAGGGTTTGGATGAGTTGTCGCATTGTTTCTTGCATGACGGTCTGGCCCTGAGCCAGATTTGCCATTATTCCAGTCAGATCTGGAATATTAGGCGGAGCAGATGGGTTTGGAGGGGTTCCAGCGTTTCGATTGCTAGATTCAGGAATATCAGCCATTGATAATGGATTGTTTTTTTGTGAAAAATGATATTACCAGTCGATTCCCACAGACAGTGCCAATCTGTTGATGTAAAAAATTAGATCACTCTAATGATTAAATCACAGATAAATAAATGAGACAAATTTTTTTAAAGTGGTTCAGCCTTATAAGAATGGCCTACGTCCACTGTTGTTTTATTGCTGAGTGTATGGGAATTCTCGATTTACAATTTCTATCAAGAAATTCCGGTATGGATTCGGCTCCCCTTACAATGAGGATTGTACAATGTATTTATAGCCCTGAGGCTGTCGTGTGAAAGGGTAATACATTAAATGATATACATATGAAAGGGTAATACATTTAATGCCCCCTTTTTGAGTGTGCGTCTGAATGATAAGCATTTAATGAACAGTTAAACTGTTGGTATCTTGCTTTGAGGTGCAGCTCGGACCGCCTGAGTTGCTCGGACCGCTTGAGCTTCTCAGTGCTGAAGAGTTCCTCGGAGGATTCTTGTTCCTCGGAGCATATGAGTTCCTCGGAGAGGTCTGTTCCTCAGAGCGTATGATCATCTCGGAAATGCTTGTTGTTGCCCTGCAGATAGCCACGTGTCTTCATATGATTGGGCCACGTCAGCATATATAAAAAATTGGAGATGCTCTTAGCTATTTACAATCCTCAGCATATTAAAAATTCATGGGGGACAGTTTTGTATTTTGTATTGTCTAATGTAAGTTAAATGAGAGTTGATTATGTATTCCAAATGTTTGATTGATAGATCCTTTCTCAAATATCCGCTTTTAAGAACATTGAGTTATTAATCCATGAAGCATGAACAGGGGTAAGAGTGTTGTGGCCGAGACGACACAAACACGCCGACACATCAAATCTCAAAAAGTTAGGACACAACATGGTAGAAACATGACGATAAATAAATATTTTTTTATAATTATACATATTTATATATATAGTTTCATCTATACGACACTTTAAAAACAAGGGCTTTTTTGACTTAACCCCCTGCAATAATATCATATTTTGACTTAATCCCGTAATGTTCAGAAATTAGATATACCCCTTAGAATCTAACACCGTTACTTTTCCTTTAAAAACCTCTCACTAATTTGTATTTTGACTTACCCCTATATTTTTTGGACAAAAATACCCTATTTCTTCATCATCTTCCCCAAATCAAAACCTAACCCCCAAATCACCATCCATGGCCCATTATGTTCTTCCTCCTGAAATATCTTAATGTAACAATCTTGTAAATATTGATCTCAGCTACAATCTCCTATCTGGTCCAATACTTTTATGAAATCGACGACTTAAAAGGGCTTAATTTGCTGCAACTGCAAGGGAAAAGTTCAATTCTTCCATCTTAGATTCTCTCTCTTCACTTAAATCACTCAATGTTCTTGATTTGTCCCACGATCTCTTGGCTGGTAATGTCCCACAATGCCTCTGTTGGTTACTACCAAATTCGATCAACCTTACAAACAATCTGCTTTCAGATACCATACCTCCCTCATTTATAAAAGGAGGGTTGTTAGAGAGTTTTGCAGGGAACCCAAGTCTGTGTGTCCCTGTCTACCTTCTCATCAAACCAATATTTCCCTTGTGCACACAAAATTATAACCAAAAGAAATCAATTGTATCTGGGTGATTGGGATTTCTATTACGTTTGTTATTATCGAAGCTTTATTGTTTCTAAAACGTTGGTATAGTAAAGAAAGAACTGTCAGAGAACATGAGGAGAGACTCATCTTCCTCGTTTTTCTTGTATGATGTATAAAGTTTTCATCGAACAAGCTCTGATCAACGTGAGGTCATCGAAGCCATGGTCGATAAGAACAGAGCGAGCCATGTATGATGGTGGTTTAGGGGTTCTAGGGTTAGAGTTTGATTTGGGGAAGATGATAAAGAACAATGTTAGATTCTAGGGGCTTATTATGTCTAATTTCTGAACATTGGGGGTGGGGGGTTAAGTCAAAATATGCTATTATGGCATGGGGGTTAAGTAAAAAAAGCCCAAAAAAACAAACCTTAGTTGTCAAGTTAATTTATGAAATTAACATGGTTAAATATTTTATAATAGCAGTTAAATCGTAAGTCAAAAGTATGTATTGAAATCGAACGACGATTAACTTTATTATTTCAACATTTCTTGGAACTCCTAAAAGATTTAATTCTACATGATGATTCCAGAATTTATTAATTTTTGGAGCCGAATTGTGTCCTCGAAATGTCTGCCTCTTTAAAAAGTAAACAAGTCGGACACGTGCCCGAGTCATGTTGGACACATGTCCGAGCCGTTTCATTCACCTGCCGGAGTGTCTGACACGGTACGTCACCTCCGAGAAGTGTCCGTGCTTCCTAGTTTTTAATTAAAGGTCTGAAATGAAATTAGTGAGATAATTTAATTTCTTGCCTTTTTGTTCATTACGGAATTCAATTATTTAGGGGTGAGTAAGAAATGTTTTCCATTAAAAAAGAGAAAAAATGAAACACACAACACATTATGATTTTTTAGACTATTGTGACTATTGTGTGCATAAAATATATTGGCAATCAAACACCGCAAAAATTAAACATAAGATTTTTTTAGTGAGAATTGTAACGCCTATGAAACACACCTTAAATGTATATCATATACGAAATGTCTCAATTGCTTTATAATTTCTTTTTAACAAAAATAATAAGGTGATTTAATTAGACGAAATCTATGTCATGGTTAATAGTCGAGGAGGAAGGGTGCAGTTGTAATGATCGTATGTTGGTCATTCACAATGTTTCAACTATAATGTTATATTTTTTTTCTTATTTTATAAAGTGTTTTCTTCAACTTCAAATAAAGTAGTGTTTATAAGCATATTTTACACTTTAACATTGTATTTTGATATGCAAAAATATTGTTTACAAAAGTTATTATCGGTCTGCAATCATTTTGATATGCATTTATGGAAGACATTCTCTATTTCTAGGTATAGAGTATTGTTTGATATGTGTTGCACTCGCATCGCGTGTGCACGATTACTATCTATATGGGTGAATCTATTGGGTGACAGATTGATGTTTATTGTTCTTTGAATTTATGTCTAGGTTTTTTAGTTTGGGGGAGAATGGTAAACTGGGGATGGAGGGGAACTTGTGCTCAAAGAATCAAGGGGGAATCTCTAATTTCAAAAAATCCTAGTTAATGGAGTTGGCCTGTCAGATGCTAGAGGATGTCTAATTTTTGAAAAGTGGAGAGTTATGTTTAATTAGTCCATTATATAATGGTGGTGGGTTAGTTAAGCTCATGTCTTAAATGTCTCAAATTAAGAGTCAACTTTGAAAATTAAAAAACCATATTCCATGATAGTCAAGATTTTTTACTTTTTGGCCATTAATTATGTTAAAAGTCAATTTTTCAAAAAAGATTTGATTTTCAATCTTGGACATTTAATCTGAGATGGAGGGAGTATTACTGTAGCTACTGGAACCAAAACATAAGAAAACTCTCATAGATTGTAGCCGAATTTTACTGCATTTATGCTTCCCAGAGAATGACTGCACTTATAGGAAGTACATATGTGTTTGTTTGATGGTTTCCTTTGTATTTCCTTTCTATGTTGATATTAGGCTGCTTGTGAATAGTTCTCTGATGAGATAAAGCCGGTATATAGAAATTTTCTCCCGATTTATCTTTTCTCCCCTGATTTGGTCTGTAGGATGGAATGCTTAAAAATAAAAATACATATGAGATCTTATCTCCTGAAGATATTGGGCTTCATCGTGCTGATGAATTTGGCATTGTCCTTAGAAAGCTTAGGTATGCATCAATATACCTGCAAAATATCTACTTTTGTGGTGATTTATATCCTCAGCTGATAATGTGTAACTGCCCTGTTGTCTTTTAATCTGTCTTAATATATTCAGATATGGCATCCTCTATATATACTTGAATAGCGAGTGCCGATGACATAAATAAATAAATTAACCGAATAACTCTCGATAAAATCTACATACAAATCCTACAGACATCTACAGCTGTTGGAGCATCGTCTGAGTAGAAGAACATGCTAGTCCTGGCGTCCCTGTGGCTGAGCACCTAAAAGGTTTTGAAAAGGATTTTTGATACGGGTCAGCACCCAAAACCATTTTTAAAATATTTGCAAGTATTTAAAATGCAATAATGAGTATGCTGCAGAATTATTCATGTTCATGTGGTGTCGCACTCTCACATGAGGTTATCCTCCCCTCTCATCTATAGTGCATACCTAACGCATGTATTTTAATTCCCTAGTTACACTACCCCGCCTAACTAGTCTAGTAAATCATAACACTGTCCAATATGCTAAACCTCTAGTTCAATTGTGCTACACGTATTTTAATTTATTTTGTTTATCTCATAGCTATCACATAAGCTATATTATCATAATTCTCAATTATATTCGGACCGTTATAATCACATAATTATACACTAGTTATAATTTAATGTTCACACATTCATTAAGTCCATATATACATATTACACTATCCTATACGTATATACCTAACATCCCCGAGATGACCTCCCCGATTCATTCCCTATTATGCTATCAGGCTCCAAGTACGCCATGTATCACTCCTGGGCCACCAGGTCTGAATCTCACCACCGATCCCAAATCGAGTACACATAAACTGGAGGCAGTCATAGACATACATCCGTGGGTCATAACCATACCACATTACCCTACCGGACTCTAAACTCATATACAATGGTCATACAACAGTCCTATAACATGGGGAAACGACCCAACCCTACTGGTCACGCCAGGGTGGACCGCCCACTATGCGCAACGTCCAACGATAACATAACTTGAGTAGGTATTTTCACATATAAATCAGTCACACAAATATATTTATATATATACACTGTTTCATTCGGTACGTGTATATATATATATAAAATCGGCCAACGTGCATAATGTTCCTCATAGCTCTAGCCCACAAATCCCGAGTCTACTCCAACTCCCAATTTTTCTCAAGTATTCACTTATTAAAAAATTTCTAACGTCCTGTTTCTGGCCAACATTCTGTCCCACCTAAGCGCTTAGCCTAATTCTTCCCAAAACCTTAACCCGATTTCATAATTATTACCCGAGTACTTTTCACCCTAGTATACTCGTAATCTCTTACCCGAAAGTTATCCCCGCTTAACCCAATGTACTTTCTAATCTCCCTTGTATATTTCCTGAAGTTCTAATCCATATCTTGGACTCAATAAATCATGATGAACACCAAACGGTCCAAGAAAAACCGCAAAAGGCAAGGGAGGACTGGGTCGTTGGCTGATCGAACCGGTTCGCTCCCCCCAGTGAACCGGTTCGGTTCTGCTAGGCTGCTAACTCAAATTTTTGACGGGATTCACCTCTTTCCATTCAACATTAGGAGTTATAATCATCATCCAAACCCCTAATATGAGTACTAGATCAATTCCAAGCATAGATTTACATATTCCTATACATGCATCAACTCGAAAAACATCTAACTCATAGGATTATCATTTTAATTAAGAATTGCATAGTTTCAAACCCTAAATCAAGATTTCATCTTTTATTGCTTAGATCATTCAAGATTACATCTTTATAATCCCATTCACATCAGATCTAATATATAATCATAATAAAAGTTCTCTTTAATGATTTCAATAGTCAAAACCCCCATTTTTACATGTTTCACCCACCCAAAAATTTGTGTCTTCCTACACCAAATTTCTACATGAATTATTGAAAACTACGCTAGGATTATAGCAAGTTAAATACTTTCCTTGTGATTGAGTAAATTCGTAGATTCTCTCCTTGAGTTCTTCTTTTGGCAATGTTCTTGAGCTCGGAATAATTCGATCTCCCACCCGGATCTCTTCCTCCTCAATTTTCTTAAATCTCTCATTTTTTTTCTCCTCTCTCAAGGCTCTAGCCTTTAGAATGGTTGGATGGCGGCCCACTCCATCCACCTTCCCTAATTATAACCCTAAACACTCCAAATCCCGAAATTATGTCAGCCCCTATGTGTAAAATGACCCGAATACCTTTTACGGGTCTGGTTTAGCCTAAAAAGTCTCCAGAACCCAATTATAACCCCCGAATATCTATTTTAGACTATCTCGACCCATTCCGGACTATTGGTACACTTAAAATTTCCATACGAGTTATCTAGCATTAATTTCCATCTCATTCCCAACACGACCCTATCTGTGTGTCCCGAATGAGATACCGTTAAACCCGCCAATTTTACTCGCGACGTAATATAATTTAACATGTTTTCACTTACTTATCACACAAGTAAATATAATTACACATAAATATTAATTCTTTTATTCGCCAATTAATATTCATTTAAGTCACTTTATTTCTCAATTTAATTAAATTACGTGCACATGTATAATTTAAAATGCTAAAAATACAGAGTGTTACATAAACATACTTAAGCCTTAAGTGAAAATTAAATAAAGTACCAAATATGATTGAAGGGACTTTTAGGACGATTAAGCAACCCATGAGAGAGAGAAATAGAGAGAGAGAGAGAGAGAGAGAGAGAGAGAGAGAGAGAGAGAGAGAGAGAGAGAGAGTTCAATGATAAAAAAAGTTATCAATGAAATTCATTTATGTGTGAATAGTACAATTGTGATGGACGTGGAGCATTTGATTTTTTAATTTTGTACTCTTTTAAGTAACATTGAGACTGAATAGAATTAGTTTATCATCCACTCTATATCTACCTATCTTATTATGGTATACTTTTGTTTGGAGGGCATTGTTTATCATTTTTATTGTCCAACTATCAGAATGAAATCATGAGAACTCTATATTGCACCAGCTCTAGGATAGCAGAATTTAGGGTGAGATTGAAAACATGGGGGGAAAAGGCGTGAAGTCTTCTGTGCGGTAGCAGAAAAGAGTTCATGGTGTCCAGAGTAGCTCCAGTGCATTGTTTTACTTACATACATAGATGTAAATAGGTATATAAGATTAGAAGTATTTTTTATTCAGAATCTTATGATATTGAAACTTGATCAGCAACGTTAAAACTCTACTTATTTGTATTGGCTATATGTGGTGGTTGAATTTTTCTATAATTAACATAGGTGTTGATATAGTGGGTCGATGCTGTGTTATGGTCTCATTTTCTAGTCAGCTCCAGCAAACCTCTCCTTGTTTATATAGGCTATATGAGGTGGTTGAATTTTTCCAATTATTTGTTAAACAATCAACCCAAAAGGTCAAATTGCCTGTTGAGAGGACTGCTCTCATCTGCAGATTGATGATATAATCTGGAAACCCCATCCACACTACACAAATAGCCAATCGAAAGATTTCGAACGAGGCTGCTGCTCTTTTGAAAAGGAAAAAGGTGGAAAGAGGTGTGGGTGTGTGTCATGCATTGTTAAATTTAACTTTATAGTTGGCAACGCATTCTTTCCAAATTGCTGAGATGCAAAAAAAAGGCTTTTATCTTGATATTACCAATGGTCTTGTTATGACTTTCTTGGGTGAAAATCCATCTCTCTCTCTCTCTCTCTCACACACACACACACACACACAAATGCATGCATAATTAAAATTCTAAGTTTTTTTTTCTTTAAATTATTTTTTTAATTTATAAAAATGTTTTGTACAGTGGGCGCCATTCTTTGAGTGCTAAACTTCTTGAGGTAACTGTTCAATACTGGTGATATTTCTAGAGAACTGAATAGTATGACTTCTCCTATGTTATCACGCATCAAAACTTCTGTTTATTTCCTTTTCAGCTTGGTTATGACATTGATGGAAAGGAACTTGATGATCTTTTTTGTCGTTTTAAATCTGTAGCTAAAAAGAAAAAGGTATATAACACTGTTCTAAAAAACCCGCCTAGGCTTGAGGCTTGGGAGAAACGCCCCGCCTTAAGATTTTGACGCCTTATGCTTGGTAAAACCCTCAAGGCGTACTTTTTCTCTAAAAACAATAATGCTTTAGTGAAACGATATCTCCTATGTTGTCACGCATCAAAACTTCTATTTATTTCCTTTTCAGCTTGGTTATGACATTGATGGAAAGGAACTTGATGATCTTTTTTGTCGTTTTAAATCTGTAGCTGAAAAGAAAAAGGTATATAACACTGTTCTAAAAAACCCGCCTAGGCTCCGCCTAGGCTTGAGGCTTGGGAGAAACGCCCCGCCTTATGATTTTGACGCCTTGTGCTTGGTAAAACCCTCAAGGCGTACTTTTTCTCTAAAAACAATAATGCTTTAGTGAAACGATATCGCCTTTTATAGATTTTTTTACAAACCGGATCATTATCTCATCCAAAATAATCAAATAGTATTTTTATTTGCAAATATTCAGACATATTTTTATGATATGTACAATTTTAGTATTTTAATAGCCTTGTTATGGTTAAAAAATATTAAAAAGACCTAAACGCATTTTCACGCCTTTTTACGCCAAGGCCCGCCTAGGCTTCTAAGGCTTAAGGCTTGGCCTCCACGCCTCGATCACGCCCCGCATTTTTTAGAACCTTGGTATATAGAAATTCTTCGCACTTCCATTGCAATATGATTTTTTTAATTTCATTATAAGGTATCTAAATTTCAAAGAAATGGAATACTTGGATGTGTTGGAAGAGGTTGTTTATATATTTAGGAGAGGGAGCAAAATATTTGAAAAAACGGAGTGGAGAACTATTTGGTGAAATGAACTCTTTTATTAGAACTCACTAAATTTTGCTTGATACAAAATGTGGAGACAACACCCCTATTTATACTATCCTCCAACTCAAATGAATGGTGGAGATTAAATTTACATCAAGGGTAAAGATTGAATCTCTAGAACCTTCTACATCTATCTCCACTAATCTACTATTTCTTACACTCTCCAAAATATACAAGAGGGATCTAGAATGTTCTTTGGAAAATATCAATCTTAATGGATCTAACTTTATGGAGTCCCAATACTAACTAATTAGTCAACCCAAACATTAACCCAAAAATACAAACTAATAAAGCCCAATTATTTTATTCCAAAACAAGTTTAATTTTCAACAGGATGCATGCGTGGGTCCTTCGAGGCAGACTGTTCAATATGTTTAATTTATCGTAGACTACCTGCATTGTTATATTGTTTTCTTTAAGAAGTGTAGAAACCAAAATCCATTAAGTGGAGGATAGAGGAGGAAAGAACAAGCACTGATAAAATCCTTACTCACCCTCAAATCACAACACGTGGCTATAAACTTTCTAAAGTACCAGTTGGTTATGTCGATGGCCGACCTAACTTGAGGGTGTCTGGCAATTCCTATTTTCGGATTGTATATCGGGCCGACATGACACAACACGATGAGGGTGTTTTGGACACGAACACGACACAACATAGCTGTGTTTTTATTTTTTATTTGACACGAAAGGAGATGACCCGTAAATAAAACTACACGACTGACACGATTTCTTAAATTTTACATGCAACTAAACAATAATAGACACAATAACCCCAATAAAACACGATAACATGACTCATAATTTGGACATGAACACCACGCGAACACGACTTGAACACAAAATATCATGTCAATTTTGGATTAATTTTGTGGCGTGTTTTTGGGTATATATTAAAATTACCACCCCTAAGCTAACTATTCACCAACATATGACCAACATATGCCAGCCAAGGCTGACTAAAGCCAGATTATTCCAATCTCTAGAATTGGGAAAGTATTCTGGGATAAGCATTACAGAGACTCTAGTCCTATGTAACTCTCAATTGCATCAACAAATATAATCTTTAGTATAAAGGATAATCCAGAAGGAAGGGTGGAATTCTTAAAATTATGCTCAGAGATACTGGGAAATAAACGAGATAGCAAACTTTAATGAGCATGTCTATAGATGACCTCGCGGTGCGTATTGAGAAATATGCCAAAGTGGAGGATGATCTCCAGATGGTGGATGAAATCCATGGAGCCAACGAAGATTGGAGACTTTTAAGAAGGGATCAAAGAACTTTGTGTGTGTGGGGGGGGGGGGGGGGGGGGGGGTGTCCTCGCTAAGAAATTGGGCAAGAAAGAAAAGTCCAAGGGCAAGGACAACGCGTTGACTAAGGAAAATCCTTGCCAGGTGATAAATATTATCTTTAAGGATCCCATTTATAAGATTTCGCCCCAAATTAAGGGACAAACCATTTCTTAAATGGCCACCCAAGATGGGAGGCGACCCATAGGAGCGGGATATGAAGTTATGACGAACCTACCTTAAGGAACTTGTCTATCTAGGCTTGAACATAAGGTCTGACAAATCATGCTAGACAGATGAATGAAGAAGAGGTGCCACCATCTGGAATGATGATCACCATATATGGGAACACTTCCCCTCTCAATGCAATGGGAGAAAGCTATAGAGAAGGATCAGAGTTATCGCAAGCGTCCAAAAAGCTTGCCAGGTGGAGGTGTCCAAGCTGATACTCCGTAAGAAAGAATGTAAGGAGGTTAACCTTGATCATGTCATCATGTTCTCAAATGATCACTTAGTCGGAGTAGACCTACCCCACAAAGATGCCTTAGTTTTGACATTGGGGGTCACCAATTTTGCCGTGAATAGGACCTTGGTAAATGACGACATCTCATTCGGATCATGTACGTGGATCTGCTTTGCAAGATTGGCTTATCCTAAGGTTTGATCACTAATCAGTTTCAAAGAAAATGCTGAGACTCCATTGGAAAATATCAAATTCTGCAAAATCAAGTTTCAAGTCATTGGGTTAATGCCTCCTTATAATGCAATTTTAGGGACGGAATGACTCCCTGGGATGATGACTGTGTCTTTCTCTCTCCGTTAAATTCTCAAGCTCGTGATCGATGAAGGCATAATGGAGATACGTGGCGACCAAGAAACATCAATGAGTTGATTTGTTATGGCCATTAAGAAAAAACAAGCCTCTCTAAAGAAAATTAAGGAAGATGAGGTTTTCGAAGTCGGTCAAGCCAATTAGTAACAAAATGGAGCTCGACTCGGGATTGAAAAATCAGGGTGGCTCCTGTAGATCGAGTAATAAAGGAAATATGAACACATCCCCTTATTCCAACTCATTTTGACAAATTCTTCATTGTCGGCTCAAAACGACCTCTCAAAGAGGTTGTGCAATTAGTTGCTTTCCTCAAGAGGGACTTAATAATCTTTGTTTTATATTTATATGATCTTCCATGTATCGACCTTAAAATTTCTTATGAATGGATGCATGTGGATCCAACTGCCTAACCAATCAAACACAAATCAAGGGAGTCAACTGAGAAAGTTAACAGGGAGGGTGAAGATGAGACATTACGTTATGCCAATTCTATCATCTCCAATAAGGTAGTTGTTTATAAAAAAGAATGGAGAGTGGTGAATTTGCGTGTTTTTCCAACCTCAACAAATCGTGTTCCCAAGATAAATTTCCCGTTTAACATCATAACATGATAGAATGAGCTTCATAGACGCCTACCTAGGCTATCACCAAATCCCTTTATTTAACCTCCACCAGGAAAAGCCTTTGTTGATTAGAAACCTAGGCTTTTACTGTTACATGGTCATGTCCTTAAACCTAAAGAACGCGGGGGCAACATATTAGAGACTTCTAACAATGAATAACAAATCCGTTCAACCATGGAGGTGTACATGAATGACATGTTTGTAACGAGTAAGCTTGCCGCCAATCACATCTCCGACCTATCCAACATGTTCAAGATCATAAGGAACTACAAGATGAAGTTGAATGTCTCAAAGTGTTCGTTTGGAGTCAGTTTCGACAAGTTCTTGGGCTACCTTGTGGCTTTAAGGGGAATATAGGTTCATCCGGACAGAACCAAGGTTGTACGGGGTGGATAAAAGTGTAACACCCCATAATTTTGAGTATTTAATATTTAATTATTTTAGGAGTTATAAAAGTAATTAAATTGGAGAAACTTAAATTTATAATTTGGAGAAATTATTTGAGTGGAAATAATTATTTATTTTGGCGACTTTTAAGTTTAATTATTCGAATTAAATGTGTGTCGCATTTTGAGGTCAAAATTTGGAAATGTCAAAAAGTATTTTAGATGACAATTCTGAGTGTGCGGTTGAGTCCGGATGGGTCGAGATAGTCAAAAAAGAGTACCCAGGGATAGCAATTGAGTCTCGGGGCATTTTTGGGCTAAATCGGGCCCAAACGAGGGTATTCTGACCTTTTTACATTTTAGGGTGAGGAGACCCACGAATTTTAGAACTCTAAGTCAGATTATAAGAGTTGGAGGCTAGGGTTAGGGAGAAGAAAATACACCATAGCCATTAGAGAGAAGAGAAACAATTCCAAGGCAAAAAGGAAGAAGTGGGAATGATTCAAAGGAGACTTTCACCACGAACATATTGGGAAGAAAGATTGAAGGAGAAATATCATCAATCACCAACCACAATCACGAAATCAGACCTACTGGACATAAGTCAAGTGTTTATTTCAAATCAAATTCAAGTTATAATACCCATGTGTAGGGAGTTTTAAGAATTGGTTGATTCTATTGAAAAACCTTGAATTAAATGTTTGAATTGATCACATGTTTGGGTAGGATTGCATGTAGAATGAATCCCTAAGTAAATATAAAATTAAATTTGAATATATTTGATGATTAACATGGAATCTTTATGAGTTCTTGGATGAATAACATGAATCTTGAATGACTTAGAGTTTAATTGATCAACACAAGATGTTAATCTACCAGAATTTTTGACACAACTTTAAACATATTCCATTTGAGTTGTGCTTCTAATTAAAGTGTTAACTATACATTAATGTAAAGGTATTTCTCTTAGCTATCCAATGAACTTGGAATCAGGTCAATCGAAGTTCTGTAGAGGGAGTAATCGATATTTTACTACAGGGTGTTTGATCTGTCAACATAGTAATCTGCCAGAATTTTGACGTGACTTTAAACGTGTACGATTTGAATTTTACTTCGAATTAGAGTGTGAACCATACATGCCTAGAAAGGTATTTCTCTTAGATATCCAATGAACTTAGAATCAGGTTAATCAGAGTTCTGTAGAGGGATAAATCAAAATTTTACTAGAGGGTGTTTAATCTGCCAGAAAATTTGAGATTTTTCTTTTTAAGCCTCAAAATGTCTAAAATTTTATCGGGGAAGTGTTTGGGACCTTGATGAAATATATTGATAAAATAATGATATGGCATTAGGTCTATGATTAACTGTTGTACTTTAATTTTGTGAGACAGTTAAAGTGGAGATTAATATGTTTGATTGTGACGTACTCTAATTCGAGATGATAAGAATATAATTACGAAAAAGCGTGAGCGAGCTTAAATTCGTTAGGTCAGTGGGTTAAAAAGGGTAACTACTAAATTGATATAACAAGGGGTAACTAGTACCCTTAGAGTTGTGTGAAAACTCGAATTAATACGAAAGTGAAATAAATTCGTAAAGCAAACAAGTACGGTGAATATTAGAGAGAAATATATTACGTACAAGTATGAATAATTGGGTTGTGTAAATACCTAATGTTTTATATGATTACTTGGGTTGTGAATGCCTATTGTGTGTTTACTTGTGATAGGATTGGTAAGTTCGATGAGACATTCCGAACTATACTCGATGAGATATTCCGAGCCAGGTTCGAGGGGACATTTCGAACCATGTTTGAGGAGACATTCCGAACATTACTCGAGGAGACATTCCGAGCAAGGTTCGAGGAGACATTCTGAACATTACTCGAGGAGACATTCCGAGAAAGGTTCAAGGGGACATTCCGAACTATACTCGATGAGATATTCCGAGCAAGGTTCGAGGGGACATTCCGAACTATGTTCGAGGAGACATTCCGAACATTACTCGAGGAGACATTCCGAGCAAGGTTCGAGGAGACATTCCGCACATTACTTGAGGAGACATTCCGAGCAAGTGTAACACCCCAAGACTTTTGAGACTGAGAAATTAAATTTTGGGAAAATTAAATTTAATTAAATTGGAGAATTTTAAAATTTGGGAATTTAAGTCCAAAAATAGAGGACATTTCAAAGTATTTTGGATGATATTTTTGAGGGTACCATCGATCCCGGAAGGGTCGAGATAGTCAAAATGACTGTCATTGGCTCTTATTTCGGCTCCGGAATGTTTTTAAGTTGTTTTGACTTGAATTGGAGTCAACGAGTCATTTAAAGTGTGTATTAACATTTAAAATTGGGATTTTGTTTTAAAGGTTTATGAGGCTTACGGATGAAGCCATTTCTCATTTGAGAGAAAGAGAGAAAAAGCCCTAGAGAGAGAAGAAGAAGAGGAAGAAGAAGAAAGGAAGAGAGAGAGGAAGAAAAGCTAGGAGATTTCCAGCCCTACCGCGACATCGAGGACGATTCAACCTCTACAAACCTGAGGCAAGTGTTTAATCTTGCTAAATAGCTATTTGTGTATTTCATTTCATAATTTGTGGGTTAAAGAAATGGATTTTTGGGTATTAACATCAAAACCTAGATTTTTAGGTTTAATCTTGAAATCAATGTTTGAGTTGAGATTTAATGACATAGAAATGGTTGGGATCAACTTTGGGTTGATTAATGGGCTTAAAATCATGATTTGATGAAGGTTTGGGGGTTAGAATGAAAAATTTAGGGTTTAGAATTCGTGGGTTTTGAAGAAACAGATGAACCCTTCAAAAATTGCAGGTCCGAATCGATTTGCCCCCTCAAGCGAATCGATTCGGTTTGGTAAAATTGGCAGGTCTTCATTGACCGGATCGATTCGGACCCCAACCCGAATCGATTCGGCCTATTGCAGAAGCCCAGGTCTTTGGACCCGAATCGATTCGCCTGGGAGGCCGAATCGATTCGGAAACAGGGCATTTTGAAGTATTTTCTCCATAGTGATTTCAAACCCTTTTTGGTTGGGTTTATTGATTTGGGGGCTTTCTCTTAGGATGTAAAAGATATATTCTTGGAGTCATATAAGGAGTTTCTCACATATTGGAATTTGGGGACCCTTAGGGTAACTTGGGAGAAATGTACCCATGTACGTATTGGAGTTACATATGGATATCGGGAAACCTCTTTGAGGTTGGAATTACCAATTATAGATAAAGGTATATATATATGGTTGAGGTTGAGAACTCTTAGAGAGTGAGGGGTATCCTATCCTTAGAAATATTTAGATTAAGGAACAAACGATAACCCGATAGGAGTAAGGGTTCATATAATAAATTGAATCATAGGTAAAAATGGGAAACAACTTGGGGGTGTACTATCGACTAGGATAAGCGGTAGCGTAAATTCTAGTTAGGATAGTTTATACGCAATTATGGGGATATGGCCATTGAGATTCCAATACTTGAAATGAGGTTGGAATAAATTGAGGTTTTAGACTATTAAGTCCTGTTAATGCCTATGGGTAGATAGTACTAAAGATAATTATGTACTTTCACATTTAGAGGTGAAAGGTGTAGTGATGGATTTCTACACAAATTCTTGGGTGATAACCCTAATGTTGAATGTATATGTATAGACATAAACATATGGTTTTGGGAGACTACTCATCATAGGAAGATGATTGAATATGTTTCAAGTATGGAATTATATTCACATATCAAGGTAAATTTAATGGAAATGGTAGTGACGACTTGTATATCGAGGACTATGTATACTTATAGCCAGTTATATATATCTTATACTTATGAACGAGAATTAGTTTATATATATAGATAAGGATATGTGAATATGTGTTGATATATATATATATATATATCTGTATGTATATAGATATATGGATATCTTCATGTTGTGGACATACATGGTATGGATATTTAAACCGTATACGATGGTTTATTATTTGATCATATGATTGGATCATATGGATTATATATATTATGCATGTATATGATATATATACTTAATTGGTTAAGCATACCCCGCTCATGCTATCATTGGGAAGTTGCGCGCGTAGTGGGTGAGCATCCTGGCTAGAAAAGCAGGGTGTGGATATTCCCCAGGTCATAGTCGTCCCGTGTATTATTATATGATATATATATTTATTTTGGGATGAGACGTGATGGGTATGTTTCGTCTCATTGCCGGTTTGGAGCTATGACCGCTTCCAGGGACGTCGTGTGCGTGAGTTTACCACGAGATGGGTGTCGTTTAGTCCCACCATGGTGGCCCCAGTTTTGCTACGTGAGCCAGGCACTGGGAAGATGATAGCATTGATGCAGTTTGTCGGCGATATATATAGCCGGGTATATTATGTGCATGGCCTTGTACATCATATGTAGTATGTACACTTGGCTATTGGATTGATGATGATATATATATATATACGGTTAGAAATAAATACCTATATATATATATATATAGATGAAAGGATATGGACTTTTATGAAGTACATCTTAGATGATTATGGTGTACTAGATTGATGGGGGTTGATGTATCGCACATAAGGTATAATTCGGTTACATCATCCCAAGGATATTATTGGAGATTCTTTTATTTTATTTTATTTGTTTTCTTTTTCTTTTCTTCTTTCTTTCTTTAGTAGTTATAGTTAGTAATAATGGTAGTATTAACTTGTATGTTGAGGATTATGGATCTCTAGGATCGACATTGCCCAGGAGTAGTGTAACGAGGTGGTTCCTTGTTTGGATTTCGCTTTGCGAGACACCTCACGCACGAAACGCAGTGCCATGTCGAGATTTGAGAGAAGTAATTCCATAGGTGGCATCTCGGATCTATGGTCTTGACCTTGTCAGGAGTAGTGTAACGGGGCGGTTCCTTGTTTGGATTTCTCTTTGCGAGACTCCCCACGCACGAAACGTAGTACAATTTTGGGATTAGAGAGAAGTCTTGCCAATATTCCATGTGCATGTTATTAAGTATATTAATTCTTACGTTTTTAGCCTATATAGTATATATATATATATATATATATATATATATATATATATATATATATATATATATATATATATATATATGTATATGTATAGGGGTAATGTTTTAAGAATTATGATGATTATAATTCATAAGATTATTAATCGGAATTTATTAAGCCTTTTATGGCATAATTGTTGTAATCATAATCTAATAGGATTAGAAATGGGTGGATCCTTAGATTATGACGGGAAGGTAGCTCTCGTGGATATAGGCTAGGCCTGATAAGTTAGGTTGTCCTAAAAATCGATGGGGGTAATTTAACTAAAATTTGAGGACGCGATTAGGTGCGCGCCTTTAGATGAGAGGTGAGTTGGGGTTCCACGAGAGTGCGGTCTCACTTATTTATGAAATTAAGTACACCGGTATTTATTATGCACGGTTAACACACTTGCTAAATATTTTACACATTCGGGGCTCTGACCCGTTTACTTTTCTCTCCTGCTTGTATATATATATATATATATGTATTTCCACAGGTATCCTATCGCATGGATGCTGGATGACTTTCTATCCAGAGTCTTGGGAGCCGTGACAGGTGCGGACTGTTGTGGGATGTTTCATGTAGCCGCTTCCTACTTCTTTAAAATTCTAGGTAGGCTTCATGTTGTATATCGGGTTTGTATCATAGGGATATTTATATACATGTTTATATTTATTCCCTTCAGTTATTGTATTTGCTGTGACCCGACAGCTTATTCGGGTTTATTTATTTATGGCATATTCATGTATAGTGATACCTTTCATTTCTTATAGTTCTTTCTTGCATCTCTCTTATTTATTAGAAATTTTGTAGTGTTGGGTTGTGTTATGTTGCATGTTTTAATTTATTTAACATCTCGCTTATATGATATCGCGTAGTTAGTCCTATATTATATAGTACCGATAGTTGATGTTGAGACTGGACCATCTGAAATTCCTGATTTAATATAGTATAGGGCTGGCCACCCGTTATTATTTTAAGCGGGGTGTTACAGATGGTATCAGAGCATCAGGTTCTAGAGTCCTTAGGATCTGTGCGCGTCCTACATTCTTCCGTTAACGTTCTTGACATAAAGCCCTACAAATAGGACTGTTGTGTTCACTGCGTTGTTTCTTCTGTGAAGTGCATTCACTTGATTGGTGTTCTGGTAACAGTTGCTCTTGTTTCATTTCAGACGTCGCCTAGATTTTGTCGTCTAGGAAAGGATAGGATTAGAAGTACAATACCCATAGTATATTTTGGGTACGCTTCAATCGGGGGTATTTGTCTTCCCCGGTTTTGGAGGAGTTATTGAGGAGATTTCTAGCAGTGGTTCGAGGTGATTTATCGGCAGTTGAGTAAGAAAGGAAATTTACTCGAATGGCGAATCTTGGTGTTAGTGAGGTAAGTCCGAGGAGAGACATGTAGTGTAGTCCTTGGGAGGTCTAGATTGAGAATCTGTTAACCTTAGTTAGGAAACCTAATGTTGGTGACTTTTACCGAGGTGAGGTTGGTGTAGTTGTCCCAATATTAGGAGTATAGCCTTCTAAGATGAGGGAGAATGCCTTTGGAGACTAAGTTTCATTGTGTAGAACTGAAGGAGTTTCTGACAGTTGCAATCGCACCTTGCCCTTCAATATGGTTAGTAAGGATTTTGAGGAACATTTTTCTCTTGTGAAGAAATAGTCTTAGGGATAATGATTTTTCCTGGAAGGAGTTGAGGACCCTGAGTTGAGATTCTAGGGTGAGGGGAAACCATTAGGTTATGGAATTATAAGGTAGAATACCTTTCTTTGGGTTTAAGTTACGCTTTGTGCGATAGTGGGAACGTCGCGTGTGAGGTGTGATGAGTAGCTAGCCGCTATACCGCTAGGGGGTATGGAATTTTCCTAGAGAAGGAAGTGAGCAAGTGTGGCCTTGGTATGGCGTCTTGGGAGATGATACACCTTTTTGTAACAAAATAGTAGGGAAGTTTTAGAATCCCAATGAGGGAAGGATTTATTTTTATATAAAGGTGTTAATATGATGTATAGGAATTTCATAACTGAGAGGTTCAGAGTTTGGTAGATTTGTGAGGAGCGGATAGTTTAGCTCATAGTTGTGCTAGTTTTGAGAACTAGGTATTGGCTAGAGTATTGTATTAATTGAGGCCTTGTGTTTTAAACATAAGGTTTTTGTTTGGCGTGTCGAAAGACGTGGAAAATATTTATATCGTATTATTGTATAGGCCCTCGGGCAATATAAAAAATATGGAATTTTTTTTATATAAAACCTTAACCCTGGTTCAACTAATCTCAATCCCCGACCTAGCTACACAGTAGTGTATTGGGAGGGTTCCTTGTTTGGATTTCGCTTGCGAGACCTCCCCCGAACGAAGGTGGCTAGCGTCAGTAATTGAGGAGAGTTCAACCAGTGGAAATTTTCAAACTTTATATATTTAGTATATCGTTATAGATTATATTATCGAGGGTTATCTTACAATTTTGAGGCTAATGGAGCCTGATTAAAATTCTACGAGTGGAGACTCAGGTACGAGGTGTATGGGCGCCCTGAGTAGTTAGTTTGTTTTAAGGGCTATATGGTTCGACGTGAGAACTAGAGAGGATCGGCATAGTGATCTTGAGGATTGATGTAAGGACTAGATGATATCGATGTCCTAGGCTCATCTTAAATTTCGCGGACGAAATTTTTGTAAGGGGGGAAAATTGCAACACCCCAAGACTTTTGAGACTGAGAAATTAAATTTTGGGAAAATTAAATTTAATTAAATTGGAGAATTTTAAAATTTGGGAATTTAAGTCCAAAAATAGAGGACATTTCAAAGTAATCTGGATGATATTTTTGAGGGTACCATCGATCCCGGAAGGGTCGAGATAGTCAAAATGACTGTCATTGGGTCTTATTTCGGCTCCAGAATGTTTTTAAGTTGTTTTGACTTGAATTGGAGTCAACGAGTCATTTAAAGTGTGTATTAACATTTAAAATTGGGATTTTGTTTTAAAGGTTTATGAGGCTTACGGATGAAGCCATTTCTCATTTGAGAGAAAGAGAGAAGAAGCCCTAGAGAGAGAAGAAGAAGAGGAAGAAGAAGAAAGGAAGAGAGAGAGGAAGAAAAGCTTGGAGATTTCCGGCCCTACCGCGACATCGAGGACGATTCAACCTCTACAAACCTGAGGCAAGTGTTTAATCTTGCTAAATAGCTATTTATGTATTTCATTTCATAATTTGTGGGTTAAAGAAATGGATTTTTGGGTATTAACATCAAAACCTAAATTTTTAGGTTTAATCATGAAATCAATGTTTGAATTGAGATTTAATGACATAGAAATGGTTGGGATCAACTTTGGGTTGATTAATGGGCTTAAAATCATGATTTGATGAAGGTTTGGGGGTTAGAATGAAAAATTTAGGGTTTAGAATTCGTGGGTTTTGAAGAAACAGATGAACCCTTCAAAAATTGCAGGTCCGAATCGATTCGCCCCCTCAAGCGAATCGATTCGGTTTGGTAAAATTGGCAGGTCTTCATTGACCGAATCGATTCGGACCCCAACCCGAATCGATTCGCCCTATTGCAGAAGCCCAGGTCTTTGGACCCGAATCGATTCGCCTGGGAGGCCGAATCGATTCGGAAACAGGGCATTTTGAAGTATTTTCTCTATAGTGATTTCAAACCCTTTTTGGTTGGGTTTATTGATTTGGGGGCTTTCTCTTAGGATGTAAAAGATATATTCTTGGAGTCATATAAGGAGTTTCTCACATATTGGAATTTGGGGACCCTTAGGGTAACTTGGGAGAAATGTACCCATGTACGTATTGGAGTTACATATGGATATCGGGAAACCTCTTTGAGGTTGGAATTACCAATTATTGATAAAGGTATATATATATGGTTGAGGTTGAGAACTCTTAGAGAGTGATGGGTATCCTATCTTTAGAAATATTTAGATTAAGGAACAAATGATAACCCGATAGGAGTAAGGGTTCATATAATAAATTGAACCATAGGTAAAAATGGGAAACAACTTGGGGGTGTACTATCGACTAGGATAAGCGGTAGCGTAAATTATAGTTAGGATAGTTTATATGCAATTATGGGGATATGGCCATTGAGATTCCAATACTTGAAATGAGGTTGGAATAAATTGAGGTTTTAGACTATTAAGTCCTGTTAATGCCTATGGGTAGATAGTACTAAAGATAATTATGTACTTTCACATTTAGAGGTGAAAGGTGTAGTGATGGATTTCTACACAAATTCTTGGGTGATAACCCTAATGTTGAATGTATATGTATAGACATAAACATATGGTTTTGGGAGACTACTCATCATAGGAAGATGATTGAATATGTTTCAAGTATGGAATTATATTCACATATCAAGGTAAATTTAATGGAAATGGTAGTGACGGCTTGTATATCGAGGACTATGTATACTTATAGCCAGTTATATATATCTTATACTTATGAACGAGAATTAGTTTATATATATAGATAAGGATATGTGAATATGTGTTGATATATATATATATATCTGTATGTATATAGATATATGGATATCTTCATGTTGTGGACATACATGGTATGGATATTTAAACCGTATACGATGGTTTATTATTTGATCATATTATTGGATCATATGGATTATATATATTATGCATGTATATGATATATATACTTAATTGGTTAAGCATACCCCGCTCATGCTATCATTGGGAAGTTGCGCGCGTAGTGGGTGAGCATCCTGGCTAGAAAAGCAGGGTGTGGATATTCCCCAGGTCATAGTCGTACCGTGTGTTATTATATGATATATATATTTATTTTGGGATGAGACGTGAAGGGTATGTTTTGTCTCATTGCCGGTTTGGAGCTATGACCGCTTCCCGGGACGTCGTGTGCGTGAGTTTACCACGAGATGGGTGTCGTTTAGTCCCACCATGGTGGCCCCAGTTTTGCTACGTGAGTCGGGCACTGGGAAGATGACAGCATTGATGCAGTTTATCGGCGATATATATAGCCGGGTATATTATGTGCATGGCCTTGTACATCATATGTAGTATGTACACTTGGCTATTGGATTGATGATGATATATATATACGGTTAGAAATAAATACCTATATATATATATATATATATATATATATATATATATATAGATATATCCTATAGATGAAAGGATATGGACTTTTATGAAGTACATCTTAGATGATTATGGTGTACTAGATTGATGGGGGTTGATGTATCGCACATAAGGTATAATTCGGTTACATCATCCCAAGGATATTATTGGAGATTCTTTTATTTTATTTTATTTGTTTTCTTTTTCTTTTCTTCTTTCTTTCTTTAGTAGTTATAGTTAGTAATAATGGTAGTATTAACTTGTATGTTGAGGATTATGGATCTCTAGGATCGACATTGCCCAGGAGTAGTGTAACGAGGTGGTTCCTTGTTTGGATTTCGCTTTGCGAGACACCTCACGCACGAAACGCAGTGCCATGTCGAGATTTGAGAGAAGTAATTCCGTAGGTGGCATCTCGGATCTCTGGTCTTGACCTTGTCAGGAGTAGTGTAACGGGGCGGTTCCTTGTTTGGATTTCGCTTTGCGGGACTCCCCACGCACGAAACGTAGTACAATTTTGGGATTAGAGAGAAGTCTTGCCAATATTCCATGTGCCTGTTATTAAGTATATTAATTCTTACGTTTTTAGCCTATATAGGTATATATATATATATATATATATATATGTATATGTATAGGGGTAATGTTTTAAGAATTATGATGATTATAATTCATAAGATTATTAATCGGAATTTATTAAGCCTTTTATGGCATAATTGTTGTAATCATAATCTAATAGGATTAGAAATGGGTGGATCCTTAGATTATGACGGGAAGGTAGCTCTCGTGGATATAGGCTAGGCCTCATAAGTTAGGTTGTCATAAAAATAGATGGGGGTAATTTAACTAAAATTTGAGGACGCGATTAGGTGCGCGCCTTTAGATGAGAGGTGAGTTGGGGTTCCACGAGAGTGCGGTCTCACTTATTTATGAAATTAAGTACACCGGTATTTATTATGCACGGTTAACACACTTGCTAAATATTTTACACATTCGGGGCTCTGACCCGTTTACTTTTCTCTCCTGCTTGTATATATATATGTATTTCCACAGGTATCCTACCGCATGGATGCCGGATGACTTTCTATCCAGAGTCTTGGGAGCCGTGACAGGTGCGGACTGTTGCGGGATGTTTCATGTAGCCGCTTCCTACTTCTTTAAAATTCTAGGTAGGCTTCATGTTGTATATCAGGTTTGTATCATAGGGATATTTATATACATGTTTATATTTATTCCCTTCAGTTATTGTATTTGCTGTGACCCGACAGCTTATTCGGGTTTATTTATTTATGGCATATTCATGTATAGTGATACCTTTCATTTCTTATAGTTCTTTCTTGCATCTCTATTATTTATTAAAAATTTTGTAGTGGTGGGTTGTGTTATGTTGCATGTTTTAATTTATTTAACATCTCGCTTATATGATATCGCGTAGTTAGTCCTATATTATATAGTACCGATAGTTGATGTTGAGACTGGACCATCTGAAATTCCTGATTTAATATAGTATAGGGCTGGCCACCCGTTATTATTTTAAGCGGGGTGTTACAGCAAGGTTCACTCGAGGAGACATTCTGAGCAAGGTTCGAGGAGACATTCCAAATCATTTATCCTTAATGTGTGAAATAGGACCGATACTAGGATATACTATACTAGGTATATGTGTGTGTGAAAGATATACAGTCTGAATAACCTACTTATGTGTGATAGTAGTAAGATTAGGTGGGGTATACCGAGTTATTGTTTTCAATATATACTCAGGCGTAATAGTAGTGAGAACTATTAGTGCATAACTAAAATTGTATAAACTACATATGGGTAAGAGTGGGTGGAACATAAGTGGACAACTATAATATATATAAAATCTACTTGACTGTGATTAGTAGAGAAGGTAGGTAGTATTTACCTAAAATTTGATTAAGTATGAGAACTTGATTTTAAAATATTGATACTAAGGTAAGAGTAATGATAATTACTAGATGTTCGGACAAATACTATTTGGGCGGTATGGGAAAGTTAAAGTGAAGCTTAACTAATGACTTAATGTAAATTAACGGTAGCATGTAGCGTACTGTATGGGCGGTACTGATGATATAGATTCTCTGAGGTGTGTAGATGTTGGAGACCTAGTTAAGATGGCTAGCGAGACTAGGTAGGAACGTTAGGTGCGCACGATAGACGAGAGGTGAGAAAACTCAAGAAAGTGTGCGTGATTCTAACATGTGTAATCAATAACTGATATTTATTGCGATAAATTACTTGCTAAATATTTTCAAAACGTTTTGTGTACTAACACTTGCTATAAAACATTTTTTAAAACCTTTTAGGTGTCCAGCCACAGGGACGCCAAGAGAGACTTCATTCCAGGGATTTCGGAGCTGCAGCACAGGTGGGTGTTACAGGGCATTGATTAGACGCTTACTTCATCCTTCCTGATCTAGTGTAGGATCTCAGTTTTTTTAGCACTCTCATTTTGGGACATGTTGTCCACTCGTTACATTTGTAGTTATTCTATTGTGTTGGATTTTGAGTTGGTTTTATTTCAGCCGTGGTTTTTGGCAAGACTTTATTTTATTCAGTTATTTATGATGGTTGGTTTTAGTACTACTTAATTTATATTGTTCCTCTTGAGTTGTACCTGTTTAATAAAGATAAAATTTGACACTAGCTTAATTTTTCCCTTAGGTGGTTAGTAATAAAAAGGTTTTCGACAGTGATGCTAAGAATGATCCATTTAAGAAACCTGTTTTAAATTAAATTAAGGTTTGATCACCCAAGGTTTAATTAGGCGGGGTGTCACAAAAACGTTGACCACAGTTATAGAGGTTCAGATTCTAATCAGGATGCTTGCCACCCCGTATCGATTCATCTTTAGATAAGTGTAGACATTTCTTTCAAGCACTCAAAATTACCAATACAAAAGTTTGTATGAAAGAACGATACGCAACACTAGAGAAGATTAAGAATCACCTTGATTCCACACCTCTCTTGTCCACGCTAAAAAATGGTGAAGAACTCTACTTGTATTAGGTAGTTTCACAACACGCCACCAATGGGCATTGGGCCTGGTCTGATCAAACAATGGGGAGCAAAAATTAGTCTACTATATAAGTCACATGCAAAGTGAAGGTACATGCTAATAGAGAAGTAATCTTAGCTGATTATGTCTTCAATAAAGTTGAGGCATTACTTCAGCGCGCACTCCAAAGTATACCTTACCTCCTTCCCTCTTAAGGAGGTTCTCAAGAAGGTTTACCTCTCGAATAGGGTGGCTAAAGTGCTCACTAGAATTGACATAGTTTGACATCATCTATGAGCCCAGAACAATCATAAATGGCCAAGTGTTGGCCAATTTCATAGAAGAATTCTCCCAAAGCCTGATGAATGAATTATCCCGACAACAATAAGGGGTCCTTGAGATGTTCAACGACCACCTTGGTGGATAAACTTCGTTAAATTTTGAAAATCAGTTGTCCCAGTGGAATCTATTTGTTAATGGAGCTTCAAACAAGCGCGACACAGACATCGAAATTATCCTCATCACACCACAAAGGTCCATGATCGAACAAGGTGGTAGTTGACCTCCATATAACAATTGTAATGGGAGCAAGAGATATAGCCATCCTTTACAATTTACGACTAATCGCAAACCAACCGAATGGTGTGTACGAAGCTGAGATCCCAAAATGATGGCATATCGAGACAAAGCAAGGAGCGCTCGATCTTAGGTTAATGACAATTGAACAAATGTTACCTGGTTCGTGCTTCACATTGGTAGGCATTACAGGTACGGGAATGTGGTACGCTACCCTGGTATATGGTACGGCGGGGTATACTTAGTCATAATGCTATTTCGGGTTGTAATTCTCTTGAAATGTATATTCGGTTCGTTGTTTGTACTTAATGTATAATATGTACAATCACGTTCAGTTGTGTGATACAATAATAATAAACATTCGTGAAATAAATTATATAATTTTTTTTTATTAGTTGCACATGTGCTAATACCAACATGACTTGTAAATTTAAAGATTATGCTGGTTAAGAAATGAAGTACTAATGTGGAAAAAATTATTATAATTTATATTTTTTGTGATACACTCTGCACTATATTTTATACATTTTGTACACTATTTTTTATACACTATACATTGAAAAGACATCACATTAATTTTATTGATTATTTTTTAGTAATTTGTAGAGTAACAACTCATCACATTAGACCCCCAAGAGAGACCATCGAAAACTTAATTATTGAAATAAATAAATAAAGGTCCGTCTACATTAAGAAATTTAATCCATAGTAGTTACTACATTTTTTTACAACATTATTTTTGTACAATGTGCAGTCTAAACACAACATTTAACCATAAGACCTTTTTTTTATAGAACCATCACACTTCTTTCACCCTACTCCCTGTCCATTTTACATTCTGATGTATTCAACCATCCAGACTTATTTTAGTACAATGTATCAAGTACAATACTGAGCACCCATTTAACTTTTACTGCCATCAGTTTGTTTACTTTCCAAGACGACCCTTAACCATTAGTTTTTTCACTTCCCAAAGCAACCCATCACGTCTCTTCAATAAAATTTTGAACTCATTATTTATGTACAACTCAACATATATCTTTCTATCTCTCAAAAAAATAAAATGTCTCTCTCTTTCCTTTCTATAAAAAAATTCTTTAACCCTACTGGTGACAACCGTCGAACCATCAGCGACGACGATAAAGGCCACGAAATAGTGTCGACTGTGACAAAACAAGGAAGAGACCAGCGTAAGATTTTTTTTTTTGCTTTCTGTTCTTCACCTGTTGTTCCAATGATTTTGTATATTGGTTTCTTTATTTCAACCAAAGCTGAAAGGGTCGCTTCATTTAGCATTGTGGATCGCGCCCTCACCCTTTTTATGGTCGAGAATTCCAGTTCGTGGGACGACATGAGGGCAGTGAATTAGATAACAATGAATTGAACTGTTATCAGCAAACTGCAATAGTCATGTTGAACCCTTGGTTACCATAGCCTCAACCATTGATACCAACCTAAAAAGGATGATAGAAGTCGGAGTACATTGAGTGGCCGACCATAGACAAACCTGATTCAAAAGCCATGATGATAGAGATTGACCATGCGCCAAGTTGGATGGACCCAAATGCGGCCTATTTCAGATCAGAAGTATTAAACTTCCAACCGAAAAAAGGAAGCTCACAAGTTAAAGATTAAGTCGATAAGTTCTCTGAACTCGGCTGGGCACCTATTCGGAAGATCTCACTAGATCACTCCTCAGATAAGTACACCTAGAGAAGGTATATGATGATATCTTCAAAGGTAGGGGAGGCAACAGGTCATGTTGAGCCGGGTTCATGTCGGGTGATAAATGAATAATTTCAAAATCCATCGAACCAAACAAAATTTATTTACTAAACGGGTGAAAAAATTAAATCCATACACGATTCAGTTCACTTGTTTAGCCCAGTTCACCCATTTAACTCGGTTCACCGTTTAACCCGGTTCATCGGTTACTTTAAGAAACTAGAGAGGAAACAACCTACTTATACTTAGTTAAGAACGGAGAGTTTTTCATAATAAATCGATGCGGGGTGTTTAAATGGAGGGTTGTGAACGTGTTAACAGGATGTGTTAAACACGGGTGGCGGATTGTAAACGATTCAGAAATTAAACGGGTCACTAAAGGGTTTTGCTAATGTACATGAAATCGATTTGTTTTCTTATCGGGTTTAGCAGGTCCCCCAAACTCGATTAAACCGTGTCGATTTCATGTCGTGTCTCAAATTGCCACCCATATTGATGCACGAAGGAAGTTGTCTTGCACATGCCAGATGGCGATCCATGCAAATGGATGCAGTGAAATACGTTAAGAAGTGAATCAAGTGTCAAGAGTTTCTCCCTGATTTTGAGGTAACTAGATGGGGACTAGAATCCACTACCAATGGCTTTATGTGGTTGGAAATTCTTTGTAACTTTGACTATTTCAGCAAATTGATAGAGCAGAGCCACTAACACACACATTAGAGAAGCCGATGGTGAGAGTTTTATATGGAGAAATATTATCACCAGGGATTCCAAGGGCCTAATGTCTAACAATGGGGCCTAATTTGACGACGACACATATTCATATCTTTTGTACGTAATATTGAATGCAGAATCACTATGCCTTCTTCCCCCAAAGTAATGGATAAGCACAAATTTCTAAGAAGACGATCCTTGTTAGATTCAAGAAGAGATTGGAGAAGGCCAAATGAAATTGGGTCGATGAACTAATTATCTATTATCCTTTGGTATATAAGACAATTTCAAGATGATCAACTGAAGAAACTCCTAATGCCCTCACTTATAGGGTGGTGATAGTTTTAATACTTAGAGATCGACCTACCCGCATTGAGAATCGAACTCTGAGGATAGATGCAATGATGATTGATTAACTCATGAAATGGATTAAGCTGAAGAAAAGAGCGGGTTAACTTCCACTTTGCACCCTACCAACAGGAGCTCTCCACTCAACACAACAAGAAGGTCAAACGTACAGAGTTCGATGTTGACTTAGTGCTCCAAAAATCCCATTGATGATAAACTTATCTTGAATTGGGAGAGACCTTGCAAGATCGCCTCACAGGCCAAAATCTTACCGTATAAAGCAATTGGATGGAAAGCTAGTTCCTAGGGTCATGGAATGCCATGAACATTAGAAAGTTTTATAATTGGAGACATATAATTGTATTTTTAGAGTTTAGTTTTATATGTTTCTTAGTTGAACAAAAATGTTCTAAGTTAACTAGTAATAAAATGTCAAGTTCTCACCTTCATCCACATCATTGGTACACAACTTTTCAAGTTTATAAGATCAATAAAACGTTCAAAATAATTATACATAGTACACCAAAGGTATAAGATGACCAAATTAGCCAAAACGGCTAAGCCAACCTAATATGGCTTAGATTAGGAGGTCTAAGATGGCTAAGTCGGTCTAAGGGGGCCAAGTCGGCCTAAGATGACCTAAACTAGGTCTAAGATGAGCAGGTGAGACAAACGTCACTAGGACGACACATCCCTTATAGTTAATCCTCTTTTCTTAGAGGACCAGAGAAAATAAGGATATCTAATTCAGTTTTCTCTAGGACTTGGGTAGCCATTCAAGTAACCTCATATGCGCCTTGTGGGACTTGAAATGGTAGAAATAAAAAATGTCACTAGTAGAATTATTGTAACAGTGTGATTATTCAAGGATTGAAAGCTACGATCCCATAACTATAAGAAAAAAGTTATGGTTAAATTTGAGAGGCATGAACCTGTAGACGAAGAACATCAAGTAAGGGATGGAGAGGGAATTAAACCCCACCTTCAAGGATTGCGATGGTGTACATCGCAATCTCCCTATTATAAAATCTTCCATAAGACTTGGAATCCTAATGTTGACCCTTTCAGGGATGTCATATTTGGTTCTAAAATCCCTCAAGTTATGAACGGACATAAAAGATGAAGCTAAAGACAAATCAAGAATTTTTAGAGAAGATGGAAATGAAAAGGCTATGAATTCAGAACATAAGCCAAAATGAGAGAGATAGAGAGATAAAGTACATGGATAAATGAATGACGAAAAGGAAGAGAAAAGGGTTTGAAAACACTTAAAACATGAAGCGGTAATTGATGAGACATGACCTCATTTTTATTGTCGTCCCTTGTGTGTCCCAGGTTACGCGTCCCATGCGTTATATTGACACGGGAAAGTGTAGTGATGACGCACGTAACACTAGTGGCCTAGGAATTACATGTGTATCCCCATCTTTGCATTCCCACCACGCTTAGGTGGGAAACATCACTTCCTCGAATAATTAAGGTAGCCCACATCACTATCAATTGTATAATCATGCCAAGAATGCATTAGCATGGGGCAAAAGGACAATAGATCGACCTGATCCAAAAAGGACAAATGACTTTGAACTTCCAAAAGTGCCCTTTGGTTATGTCGGACCTAACTATCCACCATCATAGCATATGATCGACCCGAGGCCTTAACTGTAGCAACATAGATAAGCTCCAGTCTCACAGATTATATAGAAGAAGAATTTGGTGATGTGACGAATTATCCAATCGGGAGTCCAATAATTGTATTTGTGCTGAATATATTACAATTCCAAATAGTTTTTGAGACTACAAAGCTAAGTTTACATAACTTAGTTCCAAGATACAGTGGGTCCAATACAAAAGGAAATAAATAATAAAATAAACGAAATCAAATGTAGAGCAAAGATATCAATAAAGCCTAGCTTGACAATGGAAGACCGAAGAAGAGAGGGCCCGATTGGTTTGGTGAATAAATCCGCTGTCTGATTCAAAGGAGAGATAAAAGTCGGATGAATGATGCCAAAACCTCACTTAACCCTAGATAAATTCAATATGTATATGTTTTTCGTCCTCTTCTAAAGCACGAAATCGGATGCAAACATAACTACTGATGATTCTTTTCCTTAAAACCCAACTCATCCGTTATCGATCGAAGCCACAAAAGCTTACACCCCTAAGTCATCGCACACTCGGCTAAAGAGTGTGAAACCAACTCCTGCTTATTTCTCTTCCACAAGATAAGGTGAGACTCGCAAATAGTACAAAAGAACAAAGTATAATGTTTATCCTTCTTAGATCTCCCGTGGTCCGCGTCACTAAAACATAAGAGACTTGTCTAGTTCCCCGAGGCATAAAACAACACAAGTGCATGACTTAGGTAGTGTGACAGAGAACATCTAAGTGTCGTGCATGGACTTGTAAAAAATTTCAAATATGGCCTTGTATTAGTCACTGTTCTAAAAAACCCGCCTAGGCTTCGCCTAGGCTTAAGGCTTGGGAGAAACGTCTCGCCTTACGCTTTTCACGCCTTATTCTTGGTAAAACCCTTACGGCACACTTTTTTCTAAAAACAACAATGCCTTAGTGAAACGATGTCGCCTTTTAAAGAATTTGTTTACAAACTGGACCATTATCTTATCCAAAATAATCAGATAGTATTTTAATTTTCATATATTCAGACATATTTTTATTATATGTGCAATTTTTGTAATTTAATAGCCTTGTTATGCTTAAAAAAAATTAAAATATATTAAGAAGGCCTAAACGCCTTTTCATGCATTTTTACGCCTAGGCCCGCCTAGGCTTCTAAGGCTTAAGGCTTGGCCTCCACGCCTCAATCACGCCCCGCATTTTTTAGAACCTTGGTATTAGTAAATGAGAAGACCAACCAATCTCTAATAAACTGAAAGATCATGAATCAAATCACGTGCCTAGGTCTAGATCTTTAGGTTGGGGCATAAGTGTAGATACCGAACGATGACCTAGCATCCCAATATCCTGAAAAAAATCCAAAGTCTACTTGTGTTGGGATAAATAGATCCCACACACAGAGCCACCTCAATCCCAAGAAAGTAGCGGAGAGGACCTAAGTCCTTCACATAAACACCTTGCCAATATTTGTCTTTACGTGCGAATTCCTATCAATATCATAACCCGTAATAATATTATCATCCACATATACTAATAAAATGATGGGATTAATTATTTGATTTATTTACAGTTTTTTATTTGATAAAAAATTGCATCTAAATAATGTTTTTCTAGGTATCCATACTTCAATGTATGAAGAATGATGGCTTGTCTACATTTTTTCTCTTGCTTATCAGATCATTTCATTCATTAACCCATTGGAGTATATCATGCGGCAGTACTTTTTAGTTGGAAGTCTCAAAGAATGTGCTCTCAATTGAAAATCTTGTTGGGCATCCCCTTAGTCTCACCATCATTGTCCGACATCATAGATTTATTTCTTCAAAATCTTTGTGAGGCTCGAGAGAAAAGAGTAATACTGACCACCAAAAATTATTAATATCGAAACAATTTTTAACACTTTTGAACATAACAATCACCCCATATTATTAAAATCCTATTTCTTTTTAGTAGTAACAGCTAAAAAAATCCTAGATGCTTACCGTGATCCATGTGGTCAAAATGGTTGATGGCTTTATGTTGAGAGATATGAGTTGTTTTGATGAAAATTAGGGCTATTTTAATATTTTCTTGCATATTTAATATTGCATTGTTTTTTTTCTTTTAGTATTTTGTTTACATTTTTAGTAGTATCAAGGGTCAAGAGGAAGCTTCTAGAAGGTTCCATTAGTTAGTGTTGTCATGGTTGACATCTCATGACAACTCATACTTGATAATAGCTTCTAAAAGGCTTTATTTTGACATGTGATGTATTTGAGAGTTAGTTATAGCCCATGTGACATCCCATAGGCTTACACTCTCTTAATATCCCCCCAATAGAAAGGGCCTTAGTCCCTCATTTGTATTGGAATCCTACATTTGAAAGATATAAAGTAATTATAGTTTCTCTCTCCAAATTGGTGTCGTGCCTTTAGAGTTGCCATTAGACTCGTGGTTACGTCAATTGGTATCAGAGCGAGGTGTTGCTCCCCCATTATGTGTGAGGTGTTGCCAATTTTTTTTTCCATTTTTGTTTGTGAGGTGTCACAGCAAAAAATAATTCAAATAAATTGTTTTTTGCATTTTAATGGCTCCCAAAAAGGCAACAATTGATGAGGGATTTATCCAAATGCAAGAACAAATGAGAAAAGAAATGGTTAGTGATTTACACATTGTTAAAATTATGACTTTAATTTTTCTCCCTATTTGATTGTTAAAATTACGATGTTTGTTTTTCTGACTCGTGAAAACAAATAATTGAAATATTGTTATAGGTAGTGATTTACACATTGTTTCTATGATGAATATCTAATTATATAAATTAAGGAACTATATATCATATTATTTTTTTTTTCCACAACCGCGTCTTATTTTTTTGAGAATTTTCGAATCACTGCACCCGCATTCGTGCTTCTTAGGGTTTGATGAATCTATAAGGAGTTATTGAAGGGTAGAGGATTAAGTGAGAATGACCAAGTTATCTTAATGTGAGATCTGTCCTATGTTAATGGGTTTTAGATCTTTTAGTGAAGATTAGTCATTCATTAGTGAGGAAAGGAGTGTCTGTCTGGGGCGTGTGTGTTAACATGGAGTTTACACACAAAAATTCGACAATATCAGGGTTTGATGTCACGGTTTCCATAAAATGGTTGGTTAAGGGTGCCAGATGGTTCGACTTGTCAACCAACAAACAAAGTTTAAAGATGTCACATCATCTAGGTGGTAGGTTCAAACAAGGTTTTTGTATGAATAACTTTGGTGAAGGGAAGGATCCTAGCTGTTGGGAACCATTAAGGTTAGAGCCGTTTTCCCTCTTTCATTTGCATATAACTATTAGGTGGTAGGTTCAACTAGACAAGAAGGTTTTGTGTATGAACAACTTTGGTGAAGGGGGGTAGCTAGATCTTAGAGGTAGGGGACCATTAAGGTTAGAAATATTTTCTCTCTTTCATTTGTAGTAGTTGGGTTTGTGGTTCATAGTGAAACCTTGTACTCAGCCTCCAAGGCTTCATGTTGTTTTGAATCTTCTGAATTTTTATGTTAATATTGTATAATTCATTATTTAAATCCTTTAGTAACATGTACTTTTCCTTTGTGCATGAATGTATGCGATTTGTTTGTATTATGAATATATATATATATATATATATATATATATATATATATATATATATATATATATATATATATATATTGTTTGTCAGTTTATCTTCTATGTTGGTTTCCCAGATTATCACCGATGATGACCTAAAAGCGCTGGTGTCAGATGAAGTTTTCCAGCCACAAGTCTTTTGGAAGCTTGGAGAGGTGCTGGTATGTGTAGATTCTAGTTCCATGTTTCGATAACTTAATTGGGCTTAATAATAATTATAAAAACCATTTAGTCATTTGAATTAAATTTATCGCCTACAGGTTACATGTGGAGTTCTCGAAATGTCTACAGCAACTGTTAAACTCATTGATAAAAATGGACAAGAACATATTGCTTGTTCTGTTGGAACGGGACCAGTTGATTCATCTTACAAGGCAGTTGATCTTATTGTGAAGGCTTGAAATGGAACACATTTGGTTATCTTTTGCCATACATGTTGGATTAAGAATTATGCTACGAACTACTAGGATAATTGGATACCTTTGTAGTTAATGATTTTAAAATTTTAGTCAAAATTATGATTTCCATCAACAGGTCATATTTATTATGGTTTCCATCACAAGTGTCATCAAAGAAAATATTTTAGTCTAGGTTATGCTTTATTTGAAAGCTGCATTTGTTATTTATTTATGTTTTGGTTTATTTTTCCCTTTATATCATGCCTCCGGATATCGGTTCTGTATAAGGAGAGCCATATTTTGTTAAGATAAAGCAAATCCGAATGTGAGCTACGTATACCATAAAACAAAACAGTGTTTATCATTAGGGTCATTTAGACTTTAATACATTACTAATTTTCTATTTTAGACATTAATACATTTTAATTTAAAAATTAGACTTTGCCCAAAATCGTTACAAACACTATATAGTTGAACAACCACCTGGTATTTTAAATTATAGAGAATTAAGGTCAAGGTCATGTTCCTTCCTATATTCGAATTTATAGGACACTGGTTTTCAGGTTTATAAATCTAGTCCCTGTGGTACAATAACATTTATTTGTGTGGTCCCTTTAGAGTTAGGAGTACACAAAACAAAACAAAACAAAACAGGTAATTTCATTTGTTTTAGTTAGAGGGGTATTTATATTTTTATACCCTTAGTTATACTCATTTAAAACTCATTCTAAAAATAAACACATAACCCCACCCACCCCACCCACCCACCCACTGGAATCCTCGTCGGAACACCGAAATCCTCGTCGGAGACCGCCGAAATTCTCATCGAATTGTTTCTATCTCCTCATTTCTCTCTCTCTCTCTCTCTCTTCATATATTTCTTTCATTTTTTGGTCCGCGCCACCGGCATCATTGCCAGTGCCGGAGAAGAAGTTTTTTCACCAGAAAAAATAGTGTTCGCCGGAAAAAAGGAGTTTTCTCCGGAAAAGTGGAGGTTTGAGTGAAATAGTAATTTTATCAGTTTTGATTTTTTTTGTTAAAAAATATCAAATATGGGTGTTGTTGGATAGATCTCGATGACAAGATTTCAAATATATAAATTTTGTGAATTTTGGATTTGTTGATTTGAAGTTATGGACTTTTAAAAATTTGATGGTTTTTTTTTTTGATTGAGTTGTCCAATGATATATTGGTCATTTTTAATGGTGTTTTTAGCACAAGGACTAAATTTATAAAATTATGTGAAGTGTCCTATTTTTATACACTTTGAATTAGATTGGACCTTTCCCCAAAACCCCCTTTAAATTAAAATAATAAAAAAACCACAAAAAATTTAAAAGAAAAAATGAAAATGAAAATTAAAATTAAAGTAATTCAGAAACCCCTAAATTATTTAGAGTCATTTGGACTTAACCCCCACTTTTAATGCCTAATTTGACTAAACCCCTCGTTTTCATAATCCTTTGACTTTGCCTCAAACATAGGTGGTTAAGTCTAATTTGACATTATAAACGGAGACAATGTCAAATAAATTCTTAGACTTAATCCTATGTTTTATGAAATATTTTGAGATAATCCCCTTGCACAAGGGGTTGTATCAAAGAGATTATCAAAGTGAGGGTTAAAGCGGCAATTTCATATGATTTTATCATGTCTTTTGACTTACCCATAATTAACGTTCCTAGTCGTTATATCATCCAACCATTTATTTCTAGAGCTTCCGCATTCTTATTCTCTTTTCGGCCTCATTGTGTATATATTCCATCTGTGCCCATCTAATTTTTCATGACCACTGTAATACAGATCCTCTCCGATATGAAACTCTTTTTCGTCTCTGTATTTCTCTTTATGTTCGTATATGAATCTTTTACTTCTTTCACAATTTTGCTCTTCCATTGACTGCAACTCAGGTTTCTCTCTCTCTCTCTCTCTCTCTCTCTCTCTCTCTCTCTCTCTCTCACACACACACACACACACACTCTCATTCCTATTAAGCCTATGTTTTTATGTTTATATTTCTAAAGTGAAATTGAAAGGGACAAATACCCCCAATTTTGAATTTTATACAAAGTAATTTCCTTTTAATGATGTGGAATAAGGATGGCTCAACTCAACACACACAAATAACTAATTTTAATTTCTTTTCAAATTAAAATTAACAAACTCAAAGTGAAATTAAATTAAATAACTTATAACCTTTTCACTTAAACCAAATAATTCAATTCAATTACTAGAATTTGCCTACACCATAATTTCAATATTATCACATTAGGCCAAACCAATTTTAACAAATTCTATTATTTAGACTAGAATTAAATCAAGTTAAACATTACCCAAATATTAAACATGCACCAAATTAAATATCCCAATTTTATATTTTAACCTAAGCATGCATCTAATGTGATATAGCAAAAGTTAATATAAACAAACATCCACTACGCCGCGATGTACGAGGAAAAACCCACTACGGGAAAAAACCTCGGACGGTCCTAGCCTCAAATCCACTAAGTACGGTTTTACAAGTACAAGAAAAAAAGACTTACAACACTCGGCTTGACTTCGTCCAAGCCCCGACGCTTCTTCTTTTACACACCTCTACCTAGCGAATAACCGCGAAGATCCACCGCGGTCTCGGAATCCACTGATTGGACTTTTTGTTGTCATCGCCACCTGAACAAGGAGCCTTTCTCCAAGTGGGTATGTCATAGTAAACAAACTTCTTCTTTGTGGGATGTAGAAGTAAACCCAAAATTCTCTTCTTTGATGTATAGAGAAAAAACAGGTGCCAAACACTCCAAGCAAGGATATATATTAAGGAACTTGGAATAAATAAAACTATTGGGTGTGTATGTGTTTTTGGTGAATTTAATCCATAAAAATAAAACACAAAACATGGAATTTTTTCTTGAAAGTTTGCGCTCTTGAAAAACTCTTAGAATGTGAAAAAGTTAGTTCCAAAAGGTTGGTTCCCGCACTACATAAATCTGTCAAAAAGTAGTGGGAAAAAGGTAGTGGGAGCATGGAGAAAACTACAAAAAACGGTCAAAAAACTTCGTTCGAATAACTTTTCGTTCGAACGGTTTTAATAACGAGGTTCGAGATCGAAAAAAGAAATATCGTTAGAAGTCTCGTTCGAACGACCTGGCAATCTCGTTCGAACGAGATGCCAGTTCGTTCGAACGACATGACATTCTCGTTTGAACGAGATGCCAGTGCGATCGAATGACATGTCAGAAAATAAAATATTCATTTTTAAGTCCAAAACATTTTATGAAAAGTTCTAAAAAATATTTTTCGAGTAAAACAAAGTCGTTAAAACAATTTATAAAAAATTTATAAAATACACCCAATAAATTTTCAAGCTCCTATATATATATAAAATGCATTCATACCTTTGGAGCATTGGAACAATTTTGTTGACGTAGAAACGAAGCACACTAAACTCGGCATATGACGAAGCTTTATAATCTTGGCCGCTACGTCTTCAAATGACATGTCATTGGATTGGATGGATACACTTGAACACTATCCTATGACTCAAATGTTTTTGTCCGGAATTGAGCCAACACTACATTAAATGTGTCCTTACAATCGGAGAATTGTGTCCTTACAAACCTCCCCCTTTGGCTATTCAGGGACAAAAACCAATAAAAATTCTAAAGGGCCGTCAAGCTCTACTAGACTCAAACATCCCACCCAAACTTGACTCAAGACCCAAAGATTAATATCTTTGCCGATGATGAAAGTTGCCACTTAGAAGAATTTCTGCACACTTAAGCAAACTATCAAACGCATAGGGAATATCAAAATATTAAATGCACTTAAAATAAATACTCCCCCTAAATTAATTTTCCTTTATCATCAATGTTTAACCTAAGAAGATAGCGCTCTCCCCCTAAGTTAAATATCCTAAACTTAGATAAAGCGGTATTATAACTTAGATAAGATTATAATAGAATTAGATACCATTTCTCCCCTATCATTTTCCCCCTTTTTGATCAGGAATAGACAAAGGATAAAAACTAATTTAAACACAATGAAGCTTAGAGTGATAATATCATGAAAGCACATGGGCAACAAAGTCATAACTAATCCATACAAATAATAAAGGATACCAACTAAGATGTAAGAAAATAATACCAATATGATATATGAAATATTAAGCATGAGATATCAACAAAAATGTAACAAGATAGATACCAATTATGAAGTAGAAGCACGAATGGACTAGAAAGCAAGGCAAAGACAAAAAAAAATATCATATATATATATATATATATATATATATATATATATATATACCAATAATACACACGCACATATATATAGATATAAACTCACAGATGACACAAAATACAATAAATTTTTCACACTCGTATGGTAAAAATGTGTCATATGGAAATGGAAGTGTCGGAGTGTGAACTAGTAACAATTAAATCTAGACCCAAACACTTAAAACATGTTCACGGAGTTCTCAATTGATTGCAAACTTTATCACATTTGAATATAACCTCATGTGACAATATAAATTTAACTCAATGAACAAATATACACAATGCATACAAGCCTAGAATTTTGATGATTCTACAAACCAATAGAGTCATGACAATGAAAGGACAAATAGGATAAGTGGACATTCTGCAAACCGTTGATATACCATCCAATCTCCCTCAATAAGCATATATATTTTTGAATGAATATGTCAATTAAAACTAGGCCTTGGCAATTATTTTTCTTTTTAATGCCATATTTTATTTTTAGGCCTTTGGACCACGTATTTCTTTTAGGTCCATTCCAAGTGGTGGCTTACTCGCAAAGGATGATATTTCCTTTTGGATTCCTTCCCCGTGCACATTTATATATATTATTTTTATGTATCACACAAATCTCACGTGCAACGAATTTTGACATGCACTAGTCCGCCCAAGTCACAAATATGTAGATGACTAGATTGGTAGGAGAACACCTCACAAAGCTCAAATATAACATGTGACGATTAAATTTCAAAAGAGCTCGTGCATGTGTGAATTGAGGCATATTAAAATATAATCCATTTAAGAAACACAAAATACAACTACTCCATGTAAGCATGGTAAATAACATTTTAAAGATTGACAATCTTAACCAAAAGTTCTAGCCACATGGGAGCGAAAAAGAAGGGATTCAAACACAAGTATATGCCACATAGTGTGTGTCAAACTAAAATACACACAAAATAAAAATCTTTTTTGAGTTTTTTGATCTTTTTAACCAAAAATAAAAATAGTTACTCAAAAGACAAACAAAATCATTTGTATTTTTCATTGAGCCTAAATTACTAAAAGGAGAAACACAAATGATAAAAATTAAAAACTTTTTGTATTTTTCATTTAATGCATACTTAAAATGAAGCAAATATAATACAAAAGATAAACAAAAATCATAATTCTAGCATGAGATATGTGATAAAGCAATGACTAGAAAATGATTAAACAAGCATACATTTAGCATGATAATATAGCATGAAGTACAAAAGCTAAAGTATGCAAACAACTAACACATTAAACCTTTAGATTTAGCAAGTGAGGAAGCATGTGAAAGGAAATGAGAATAAAAAATCCTATCTTGTAAAGCTACAAAGTCGGATCTCCTAACTCAAACTAATGACGAAGGACGATCTCGGGGTGTAAGAATCTTGGCTACCTCGGTTGCCTTACGTTGGGATTTTCTAGGACCTCGTTTAAGATCAAAACAAAATTTCTTAAGATGACCTTTTCGACTACAATGTGAACAAGTGAAAACGCATCGAAGGTTGGTACCTAAGGATTGATCTTTAAAGCCTTTCCTAAGTGATTCTCTTAAAACATTGGTTTTGGCTTTATAAGTAGATTCATTACAAGTATCGAAGCCTAAACCACATGTGTCATTTTTTATTTGGACCGTGCCTAAAATTTTATCTAGTTTTTCGGACCTACACTCCAAATCAAATTTGACTTTACTAGAGTCTTTTACTTTATTTTCTAAATCTAAAATTCTAGACTCTAACAAAGCATTTCTCTCTTCAAACTCAAGAAGCTATTTTTTCATTGACTCTATTAAACCTCTAAGGCTATCTCTCTCGCCTTCTATATATTCAAGATTATCTCGAAGAGTCCTCTCACGTGTCATAAGGTCATCCACTAACGCGCTCTCATCAACGACCTTGGCGCGCTCTCTTAAACTAGCTTCTAACTTCAAATTTGCTCATTTTAATTTAATAGATTCTTCATATAATTATTGAAATGCAAATTGAAGTTCACTCACATTAACCTCTTCTTCATTTTCACTCTCTCTTTCTTCTTCACTCTCACTACCATAAAAAATAAGGGAATCATAAACTTTGACCTCGAAAGTGTCATGTCTTTGTATATCTTCATGGAAAGATTCATTATCGGTCCTCACATGACTTTCCATAAAAGCCATAAAGTTGGGCTTAGTGGGGGAATCGGGTCCCTCTTCCTTATCACTATCACTAAGGGTTGCATTATAGGAAATTGGTTTCTTACCCTCTCTCCTTAGTTTATTGGGGCACTCAAAAATCCTATGTCCATACCCTTCACAACCAAAACACCTATTTAACTCATCCCTATTAATATTTTCATGAAAAGTTTTAGGGATCTTTTCAGCTTTGTCATGCTTAGATTTTTCAAATTTCTTAAAATCATTTTTAAATTTAAGAAATTTTCGAAATTTCCTAGCAAACATAGCCATGTCCTCCGAGTCACTATCACTTTCACTCTCTACTACTTGTTTTTCCTCCTTTCGGGCTTTCAAAGAAACGCCCTTTTCTATTTGTTTTCAATTTTGGAGAGAAACATGTCTAGTTCGTAGGTTTGTAAATCACCTACGAGCTCTTCTAATTTCGTAGAGGCTAAAGTGGGTAAAGAATTTAGCACGGTCACCCTAGGAATAAATCTATCGGGTAGGGACCTTAAAATTTTCTTTACTACTCGGTTGTCAGGTATTTTCTCTCCAAAATTAAAAGATGAATTAACTATATCGAAAAGTCTAGCATAAAATTCATCAGAAGTTTCTTTTTTTTTTCATTTTGATGGTTTCAAATTGAGTGGTGAGGTTTTGGAGTTCCGAAGATTTTACGACACTAGTTCCTTCATGAGTGAGTTGTAAAATATCCCATGCTTCTTTAGCAGTTTCACACATCATAATGCGACGAAATTCATCCGGTGTGATCGCGCTAAACAAGCCATGTAAACCTCGGGAATTAAAGTTTGCAAGTTTAAATTCCTTCTCACTCCATCTACCGGTGGGTTTTGGGACACGCTCATTATCTACCAAATGTGTAGGTGGGGGCCACTCGTTAACGAAAAACAACCAAACCCTCTCGTCGATAGATTATATTGCCGATTTCATCTGCGCTTTCCAATACGCTTAATTAGAACCATCGAAAATAGAAAATTTTGAAAATGGGAAAAATTTCATTTTAACCAAAAATATTTAAAAGGATCTTAACGAAGTAATTTATCGTTTTGGCTCTGATACTAATTTGAAAGGGACAAATGCCCCCAATTTTGAATTTTATACAAAGTAATTTCCTTTTAAAGATGCGGAATAAGGATGGCTAAACTCACCACACACAAATAACTAACTTTAATTTCTTTTCAAATTAAAATTAACAAACTCAAAGTGAAATTAAATTAAACAACTTATAACTTTTTCACTTAAACCAAATAATTCAATTCAAGTCCTAGAATTTGCTTACACCATATTTTCAATATTATCAAATTAAACCAAACCAATTTTAACAAATTCTATTATTTAGACTAGAACTAAATCAAGTTAAACATTACCCAAATATTAAATATACACCAAATTAAATATCCCAATTTTATCTTTTAACCTAAGCATGCATCTAATGTGGTATAGCAAAAGTTAAAATAAACAAACATCCACTATGCCGCGATGTACGAGGAAAAATCCAAAACGGGAAAAAACCTCGGACGACCCTAGCCTCAAATCCACTAAGTACGTTTTTACAAATACAAGACAAAAAAGATTTACAACACTCGACTTGATTCCGTCCAAGCCCTGATGCTTCTTCTTGTTCACACCTTTGCCTAGCGAATAACCGCGAAGATCCACCGTGACTTCTTCTGGTCACCGCCACCCGAACAAGGACCCTTTCTCCAAGTGGGTATGTCGTAGCAAACAAACTTCTTCTTTGTGGGATTTAGAAGTAAACCCAAACTTCTCTTCTTTGATGTGTATAGAAAAACCAGGTGCCAAACACTCCAAGCAAGGATATATATTAAGGAACTGTGAATAAATAAAACTAGTGGGTGTGTATGTGTTTTTAGTGAATTTAATCCCAAAAAATGAAACACAAAACATGGAACTTTTTCTTGAAAGTTTTGCTCTCTCTAAAAACTCTTAGAATGTGAAAACGTTAGTTCCAACAGGTTGGTTCCCGCACTACATAAATCTGTCAAAAAGTAGTGGGAACATGGAGAAAATTACAAAAAACGGTCAAAAAACTCTTTCCGCCAAAATCGTTCGAACGACTTTTTCGTTTGAACGACTTTTTATTCGAAAGAGTTTATTAACGAGGTTCCAGAGCGAAAAAAGAAATATCGTTAGAAGTCTCGTTCAAACGACCTGGCATTCTCGTTCGAACGAGATGCCAGTTGATTCGAACGACATCGCAATCTCGTTCGAACGAGATGCCAGTGTGATCGAACGACGTGTCAGAAAATAAAATATTCATTTTTAAGTCCAAAACATTTTATGAAAAGTTCTAAAAAATATTTTCTGAGTAAAACAAAGTCGTTAAAATAATTTATAAAAAATTTATAAAATCCACCCAATAAATTTCCAAGCTCCTATATATATATAAAATGCTTTCATACCTTTGGAGCATTGGAACAATGTTGTTGACGTAGAAACGAAGCACACTAAACTCGGCATGTGATGAAGCTTTATGATCTTAGACGCTACGTTTTCAACTGACACGTCATAGGCATGGATGGATACACTTGAACACTATATTACGACTCAAATTTTTTTGTCCGGAATTGAGCCGACACTACATTAAGACTCAATCGGAGAATTGTATCCTTACAGAAATCTTTATAATTTTTAAAAAAGTAGTTCTCAACACCGTGTTTTTTGATTGTCAAGAACTACTTATTTATTTGCATATCAGGTGTTTGTTAATATGTCCCAATGATTCTAATTGGGTCTTCAAATTGAATCATTGGGTCTTCAACAATGTGAAGATCTATTTTAGATCCAAATTATATTTTGTATGTGCCTTTCGGCCCCCTTTCTTCCTTTTTATCTTTGTTCTTAACATATGTCCTATAACTTTTTTTGCATTTGTTTGTTTTGGTCAGGAAATAAGTTTGGTGTGGAACGTCAAAGGTATAGACGTCCTATAACTCTTTACATATTTTTGGAAGTTCATTAATATAATAAACTCTCTTTTATAACAAAATTTACAGACCTCCCAATTCCTTTGTTTTGCACTTTGTGGTGAGATTGATTTTAAGTAGGTATAACCTAAATTATGAGTTGTTTCTTTTTTTAGTAGGAAACCCATTTAACATATAAATTTAGTGTTTTTGCAATTCTACATCTCCGCACATGGACGATACAACTCGATGTGCAAGTTTGGATAAAATTTTATATGATGATGGTTATTCATAAAAAAATACTCGATTAAATATGTCCTTTTTCACTACAATAGAAAGTTGAAATGTGTAATGATACCTTCAGGTTTGCCCCTGATAAGCACCCAAAAGTGTACTTTTTATACCCCGAATAGACGTATTTTAGTTGCTAATTCTCGATAATAATGGTCTTATGTGCGTTAATGTTTATTTTGTAGGTCAAATGCATGTTGCGGTGTTCAAGTGCTCAAATCAAGGAAATTGCAACAAATATGGAGCTAATTACCTTGTTCCGTAACCTTACCCGAGCCTAAACCGGTCCCTAAACCTACCCTGAAGCCCGTGTGTATTTAGTTTGTGCCTTTTTAATTTTTTAGATTTTTAGTTTGAGTTGTTTCTATTTTTAGGGTTTATTTTATATTTATTTAGAATTTTTAGGTTTTATTTTCTATTTATTTTATTTTATTTTTATTAGTGTAATTTAATTTATTTTGATTATTTTTTAGTTTTTATTAGGATTAACTTTTTTTAGGATTTCATTTATTTTAGTTTTAATAGATTTTACATTTTTTTTAGGATTTTAGTTTTTAGTTTTAATAGATTTTAGTTTTTATTTCTTTTTTGTCTTATTTTTAATTCAGTCTTTATTTTATTTTTAGATTTTTAGTTTTATTCTATTTTTAGTGTTATTTGTTTCTAAGGTGCAAATTTAATACACACACACACTACCTACATACACTTTACTACACCTACACAACCCCTCACCCACACCTATTTTCCCTACACCCTCTCACACACTAACACTTACCTTCATCTTCTACTTCCCACCTTCTCACTCTCTCTCATCACTCCATAACCAAAACGCAAACTCACACCCATTAACCTCTCTTATCTCTCTTCCCCAGCACCATTAGTAAACCTCCCAACTCAGCCCCCAACCCCCATTAACCCGCTGCTCCGAACCCGTTTTCATACCCTCCAGCTACCGGCGACCTGCTCCGGCATGACTCCTACCATCGCCTCCAGCTGGCGCTGTCCAAACCACCCGACCACCATAATCTGCCTCCGTCCATTAACCTAAACCTGCGAATCTCTCTACCCCATTCCGGTAAAACCCACATGCTCGGAACCCATTTGACCTGTGTCTGTCCAACCCGATTCACCCACGAATTCAAACCCATTCTTAACTTCCCTTGCCTCTTTTCATTCAACCTCCAAAGCCATACCCGATTTAACATGCACAAACCCAAAACCCATACCCACTTTCAAACTCAAGACTCATTTCCCTTCTTCCATACATAACATGATTTTCGCTACCAAGACCAAAAGCCAATATCTCAATAAATCCCCCCATGTCTTTTAACTTCTTTTAACCCCTTTCCCAAAATACCCCCAACTAACATCTTTTACCCCAATGCCCAAAATACCCTTTTAACAAATCTGAGTTTTATTCCCTCACACACTCATTTTACCTCCTACACCATAACCACATGCTCACCCCTAGCCTATTTCCACATATATCCTTAGATCCATGTGCCTCACTATATATAGAAGACTCAAATCCATTTGAAAGAGATTAAAGAAGAGACTTGGAGAAGAAGAGAGATAGTTTAGTGTAGAAAATAAATTATTAGGATAAATAACACTTTGTAAATAGTTTATTTTATTATTTTTATTTTTTGTTAGAAATTTGTGAGGATAATTTTTGTGAGATATTTAATTGAGTGGGTATTTTATTGCAAATCAATTGGATACTCAATTAGAGTGGTGTATGTTTCAAATTGGAAGATTAGAGTTCAATTATTCTCAAAGAAATTTGGTTTGATTGTTCTCTTCTCTACTTTTATTTCATTGCCTTATTAATTTGATTATCATGCTTTATATTATATTGTGCTAGAAAACCCCTTTCAAGGGGTGGGATTACCTATTAATTTGATGTTAATTAAATTTAGTTAGTTTAATTAAATTAAATTTTCCTTTGATAATTAACTTTGCACTCTTACTTTTGATTTACGCCTCGAGAGAGGGTAAATGATTTTCGAGCGAAAATCGAATTTCTAGTCTTAATTTTCATTTTAGAATCGAACTAGAGATGGGTTTTTCTAAAATGCAGAATTATTTCTTTGAAATTCAACTCTACCTTATTTATATGATTTAAACTAATTTAGCAAATCGATCCTAGCGGGTGATTTGTTAGATGATGTCTGGATCTATATTTTCAAGAGTTGTAGGAGTGTAAATTTAATTTTCTAAAATGTTATTGTTAAAATTACATTTGCAACGAGAGTTGATTTGTAACTTTGATACTAGCTTGGGATATTTAATTTAAATGAACTAATTAATTATATTAACTAGAATTTATGGTGTAATTCCATCTCTTGTTAGCTCTTACTTTGATTTTCTCACTATCTCATATTTTACATGTTTATTTAGTTAGATTTCATTTCATTTTCATCATTTCTTTTTAGTTTGTCCTTTGATCTTTGATTTTAGTTAAGTTTAGTTTCATCTCACCTCACCAAATTGTTTTAATATTGAAAAAGGCTAAAAAAATTTAAAAAAAAAGGTAAAAATCCCAAAAAGAAAATAAAAAGTGAATTACAATTGAGTTTGTCTCTAGTTTCACCCCTTGATGTGGATTGACACCCTTATTTACCGCTACACTTTAGTTTGTTATATTTTGTAGGTAATTGAGGTTTTGATTAACTTGGCTTCAAACAACGACTATGCATAGTTTTGGTAGGTAATTGAGGTTTTGAAAATTTTGATTTTTAAACCTGATTTTTAAAAAATTTTGTGCAGTTTTTTTCATCTCACTTATTGATATGAATTTTCTGTCATCCATCTTTTAAAATCTAGTAATCAAGATAGAGGATATTTTTTCTAAATCTCTTATGTAATCCGTTCCAAGGAATTTTCCACCATGAGTTTCTAGACTCAACAAAATTTGCGCACTTATCACGTCACTGCGGTTTAGAGTTGAAGAGTACTAAAGTTCTCAAGAAAACCTTAAGGATCACTGGTGGAGACTTTAGCTTGTGAGATTTGTGCCTTTCATCCTTTTTAGAGTGTTTTACGTAATCTATGAGTCAGAAGTTGATTCAACTTCCTTTGGGTCCGCACTTAAATCGTTGTATGATCTCACTATTCTTCACTAAGTTTTTGGTTTGATCATTGAGAACGACATCACTTTCGAGTTGTAAGAAACACGCGTCTTGAAGTTTGTCCTAATCACCAGACCTTCACCCATACACTAACCAAATTCCATTCATCATCATCATCCATACACCTTCCATTTTCCATATCATCACCATATATATCATACCACTCATTTCCATATCAATTCCATTTTCCACGCATCATGTTGAAAAAAGGAAGAGTATTGAAAGTAAAAGGAGAAGATCCGTCAAAGAGAGCGTTTGCATTTTTAGTGAATATCTCTCCCAAAGTCGATTCAGATGGAGAAAAATTAAATACAAGTCTATGTTGGGGTTATTTGTATTTTTAGTAGATTTATCTCATACATTGATGCGTATTTGGAAAAGAAAAAAAAAAGAAAAAGAAAAAGAAAAAAAAAGAAAGTAAAAAAGGAGAAGATCTGTCATAGAGAGTGTTTGCATTTTTAACGAACATCTCTCCCAAAGCCGATTCAGATGGAGAAAAATTAAATACAAGTCTATGCTGGGGTATTTGTATTTTTAGCAGATTTATCTCAAGCATTGATGCGTGTTTGGAAAAAGAGAAAAATAGAAAGTTACAGTCAAGAAATAAAGACATTTGCTCGTCTATGTGTGATACACTCTTCTCAAATATCCACCATCCATCCATCATATCACCATTCGACCTCATATCATCCAATCATTCTCACTTCATTTTCCTCCTCACCCATAAACATCCATATTTTTCCTATGTGTTCGGGCAAATGAAAGTCAACGTGGTGAATAACTCGACGTTCTCACAATAGTGATTAACATTCCTTTCATGATATCAATTTTCTTTCAAAGTGTTCGTTCTTTCTTATGTGTGTGTGAGACATTTGACCTTGTTTACATGTACTCACCTCCTCACACACAAGAGAGATACACTTACCCAAATCTCACGAGTTCGTTTGAGAGAGATATATCCGTGAGATTTTTAAGTTGAGGCATTGATTCCAAAAAGTCAATTTAGGAATTACTGTGATGATGCTCGACCCGTTATGACTGATTCACACTACACATGTTGAATTCTAAGAAGGATGTGCCTGGAGTATTTATATAGCTAAACTTTTTACACATTCTAGCTTGTATTTCTAAAATTATTTCTCTCATGATGGATTGTGTAATCATTCTATGTCTAATAAGAGATTGACTGGATTTCAATAAATTATTTTATATTAAGAATTTTGTGTGTAAATTTCCTGCAAACCCTCACGAGACACAACTCGTCTTGTGCGCAACCTATAAGTTTAAAGGCTTGTTGCACATGCTAAGTGCAATTACAAGTTCCCGCGAAAGTGGTATACTTTTGATTTCTTATCTTTCTCTCTCTCTATCTTTTTGCTCGAGGATTAGCAATGTTCTGTTTGGGGGTGGCGTGATAAGCACCCAAAAGTATCTATTTTATACCCCGAATAGATGCATTTTAGTCGCTCATTTGTAATAAAAATGGTCTTATGTGCGTTAATGTTTATTTTGTAGGTCAATTGTGCGTTGCGGAGTTCAAACACTTATATTAAGGCAATTGAGCATAAATAGAGCGAATTTACCATTTCTGTACCTTAGTCGAACCTAAACCTATCCCTAGCCTACCCCAAACCGAGCCTAAACTTAGCCCAAATCTTCACCCGAGCCCGTGTGTTTAGTTTGTGCTTTTTAGATTTTTCTTAGATTTTTAATTTGAGTCTTTTTATTTTCAGGATTTATTTTTGATTTATTTAGAATTTTCTAAATTTTATTTTCTATTTTTATATTTCTTTTTAATTAGTGTAATTTTATTTTGATTTTTTATTTTTATTCATTTTTAGTTCTTAGTCTTATTTTATTAGGATTAGTTTTTTTAGGAATTCATTTATTTTTTAGTTTTATTAAATTTTACATTTTTTTAGGATTTTAGTTTTTGTTTTAATAGATTTTTATTTTCATTTTCATTTATTTTATTATTTGAGTATTTATTTTATTTTTAGAGTAGGATTTTATTTTTAGATTTTTAGTTTTATTAGTTTTATTAGTTTTATTTTATTTTTAGTGTTATTTGTTTCTAAGGTGCAAATTTAACACACACACACACTACCTACATACACTTTACTACACCTAAACAACCCCTCACCCACACCTACTTTATCATACACCTCCACTACACCCTATCACCCCTCACCTATCTTCTCTAACAAACCCCCTAATCACCCTCTCTCTCTTCCCTCCATGACCCAAACCTCTCACCTCTCACCCAACATCTCCAGACCCACCTCACACCACCATGGCCATATCTAACCCTGACTTCTAAACCGAAACCACCTCTCATCCCATCGCCGGCGACCAACACCTGAAATTCGGCCATTCCACCTGCTCGAACCCGTCATGCCACATCCTTTACCCCAAACCAACTCGAAAACCCCCTGCATGCAAACCGCCAAACTCGTCGCAAAACCCATTCCTGACCACCTGCGACCCAGCCACGTCCGAACCCCAACCTGGTCGCGCGACAACCTGAAACCTCCTTCTTATACCACCTCTCAACTCAAAAACCCGGATCCATCATTCGCCGGAGACATCCCTTGATTTGTCCAACCCTCTACCCGATTCTGACCTGCTCGACCCTCCATTTTAAACCCAAAACCCGCGACCATGCCTGCAACCCCTTTGCCTCTAATCCATTTCAACAACCAAACCCATTTCTTTCAAAGCCACCCATAATTTATACCTGCATAAACTAAAGTCAAACAAGCCAAGATCAAAACAAATAAACAAATACCCACATGTTTTAAACCCACTTAACCCTCTTTTCCCTTATTACCCCCAACTACCACTTTTAACCCAATACCCAAAATACCCTCATAAGCAATCTGATTTTTAGTCATTCTCACATGACACACCCAAACCACATTCACACCCAAGCTAATTACCAATTTACCTTTAGCTCCATGCCTACTATTTAAAGAAGAATAAGACCCATTTAATAAGGATCTCAAATTTAGTTTTTAAAACTCTTGTGTGATAAATTTCTCTACACTCCTTTATAGAGAGTATTTGCATTTTTAGCAAATATCTCAATATAAAGGTGTGTAGTGAAATTTATCTCTAGGATGAATTTCACCCCATCCCTCTATAATTAATTTTTTCATTTTTAGCAATTATTTCAAAATAAATTGATGTAGTTGAATTCATCCCTTATGGGAGGTAAATTCGAATCCATTCCTTTATGTTGATATTTTGCATTTTTAGCAATTATCTCAATATAAAGTAATGATCTAGAATTTATTTATTTTGGGTGAGTTTTAATGTACAATTTTATAATGTTAGGATTTGCATTTTTAACAAATCTCTTTTATTATTTAATTGTCCATTATGAATTCATCCATTATCCTTTTTTATTTTTATTTTGTAGTTTTTATTTTAGATTCAATAAATACATTAGTGAGGGATTGTGATTGAGAGAGTGTTGATGTAATTGAAGATTCCATTCAAATTCAAGGCTTAAATAGGTTTGATCTATTTCCCTCTTATTACTTTTATTTTAATCATCATATGCTTTCAATTGTTTATCTTATATTTTTGGATGATTATTATTGAGGGCTAATTTCCCATTCATGGATGTATTTTGAAGCCATCATGAGTCCAATTTAGTTAGTTTGCTTTTTAGCACAATTTTGTTTACCATATTTTTTTTATTAGATTTTACATCTTAGTTAATACCTTAAAAATTAGTATATATTTAGTTAATTAATAATCCCTGAAAAAATCCATACAAAATATAAAAAGCAAAAATAGAAAAATGTAATAAAACACTTTTGTCTTCTCATAATTTGTGTTTCATCCTTAGAGTTTATTTGTAGGTTCAAGGGAATTTTGATGGAAAAGGAATTGCAACAACGACAAAAATACATAAGAGAAGCAGTCCCTGCAAAACTGTTGGTTTTGGTAGAATTGGAATTCAACGTGGAACGCAAAGGAATGCATTTTTTGTTTTTGGTTGTTGATATGGTTGGTTGTGTTGAAGAATGTGGTTCTTTAATTTTTCGATTTTATTACAATTATTTATTTATAAGGTAAATGTAGTGTTCATGTTGATTGCATGTTCTATTGAATCGAGATGAATTTTCTTTTTTCTTTTATATTGATTTGTAATTTTTCTATCCATGTGTTGGATTGTGTTGTTGATGTTGGTTGTAAAAACAATTATCTACTTTATGTACCAAAATTTTAGTTTTGACAAAATTTTGACTGGAATATAAATTTATTTATATTAAAAAATTAAATTTCCCCCGCGCATCGTGCGGGTTGCATGCTAGTATTAATAATTTCAATGGGATAAGTAAGTGCTTTAATAATGCTCCTCATTTATCACCATCTCCGTCTAGACAAAACACTTCATCATCACTCCCATAAGTGTCCTAGAAGTGTCGCGGAGTGTCCGACTTTTCTTAAATTCCAAATCAGTGTCAGAGGAGTGTCATACGGGTGTCATGCCTGTGAGAATGTCCGACACGGGTACATCACCTCCGACCAGGGACGGAGCCAGGCTTTGGCTGGATGGGGCAACTGCCCCGGCCATAAATATTGAATTTTTTGGGGGGGTAAATTTGTTAAACTCAAAAAAATTATGGTAGAAAGTAAAAAAAAATCAAAAAGTGTGCATTGTTAAAACCTGCTGAAAGCACAAAACTGAGATTTACTCTTTTATCAAATTAGCACTCTTTTATACCATTTCTCCCACATAGTCCGTGTCACCCCATTTTTGTTCTTCTTCTGAATACCAAAGCTCCAAATATCGATGGTGGTGCCGTGTCATCCCTCTTTTCCATTCAAGGTAATCACCAAAACACACAAATGGGTTTCGCCCAAATGGAGTTTGCTAAACGTGTCTGCCCAAATGGGTTTTGCCCATCCATATGCTATTTTTCCCAAATGGAGTTTGCCCATATGCTGTTTTGTATCTTAATCTTTGTTATATGCCCAAAGACGTTGTTATATGCTGTTTTGTATTTTTATGCCCAAATGGGTTATAAGTTGTTTTTTTCTTTTAGGGTTGATTGCTAATTTTCTTTTTGCCTTATTATGGATTGGTGGATTGGATTATCTTCAGATCTTTTTTTAGTCTCATTATATTGTTGTTCTTTATATTATTGAGGAAGTGTTAAAATTAAGGATCAAATACAAAAAAGTTCCTCAAACATCCATTTAACCAATATTCTCTTATTTTTAAAAGTCTGCACTAGCGGCATGTTAAAAGAACTCTTGAAAAAACTTCCGATGACGTGATACGAGAGCTCATTACGTGTGACCTATACAAATTATCAATTAAATTTTAGTAAAAGCGGAATAATAACCCTAATTCTTTGGGGGGGACTACCGCCCCCGAACCCCTGTCAATGATTTGTGCCCCACCCAGACTCAATTCCTGGCTCTGCCACTGCCTCCAATGAAATGTCCGTGGTTCATAGGTGGTGATTTAAGTAATTTGAATGTAACTTCTGAATTTTATACGTTTTGTCTCTCATTCTCAAAGTCCCATTCTCAAAATTTCACTCATTCCTCCTCAAAGGGTGCTGCAATTATATATATATATATATACACTATTAAGAGAAATAGGGTACAAAGAGAATTTTAGAGAGAGGAATATATCTCATTAATTGATGTATCACAAATAGCGGGTCACCCCTTATTTATAGTACAAGTTGGCAGAGTCCTAATAAGAGTGGACATCCACTTAAATAGGATAAATAAAATATTTATAACACTCCCCCTTATATGTACACCATATCCACCATTCAATGATTATTGCCTCATTACAACCTTACTAAGGAAAACCCATTGGGAAAAAATTGTAGTGAAGGAAAAAGAGTACAATTCTTTGTGATCATTGAGTCGGTGTTGGACGTGCTTAATGCTGCTTCGTTAAAACCTTTACTAGGAAACCCCAGTGGGATAAAACCTAGTTAAAGGAAAAAGAGTACAATGCACAAATTTCCCAAATTACTTGTTCTTGTATCCTCCCTCTTATAAGATGCTCCCCCTGATTGATATGTTCAATTTCACTGTTAGTGGAGCCGACGCATTCCAATCTCGTATACACACTTGTGAAATGGTTCCTTTGGTAGTGACTTTGTAAAGAGATCAGCGAGGTTATCATTTGAACGAACTTGTATGACTTCAATCTCATTTTTCTTCTGAAGCTCGTGAGTGAAGAAAAACTTTGGTGAAATGTGATTGGTTATGTCTCGTTTGATGAATCTTTCTTTAATTTGCAATATACATGATGCATTGTCTTCATGGATGACACTTGGAACATCTGTAATAGAAGATAATTGATAAGAACTACGAATATGTTGGATTAAAGATCTCAGCCATACATATTCACGGCTAGCTTCATGAAGAGCTAAAATTTCAGAGTGGTTAGAAGAAGTAACTACTAAAGTTTATTTAGTAGAACGCCAGTAAATAGTAGCATTACCACAAAGAAATACATAACCCATCTGAGATCGACCCTTATTAGTATCAGAGAGATATCCAGAATCTGCATAACCAACTAATTTGGAACTACTGGAGTTATAGGAATAAAATAAACCCATATTAGTGGTTCCACGTAGATATCTTAAGATATGCTTGACACTAGCCCAATGCCTTTTAGTTGGTTCAGAACTATATCTAGCAAGCAGGTTCACAAAGAATGAAATATCCGACCTATTGCATTGTGCCAAGTACAATAATGCACCAATTACACTTAAATAGGGTACTTCTGGACCTAATATTACCTCATCTTCTTCTTTTGGACGATATGGATCTTTCTTTATATCCAAAGACTGGACAACCATGGGGGTACTTAGTGGGTGAGCTTTATCCATATTAAAATGTTTTAATACATTTTCAGTATAATTAGACTGATGGACTAAAATCCCATTAGAATTTTTCTCGATCTGCAGGCCGAGACAAAATTTAGTTTTCCCAAGGTCTTTCATCTCAAATTATTTTTTCAAATGGTTAGCAGTTGTTTCGAGCTCTTCTGGAGTCCTGATTAAATTTATGTCATTGTGGGTACCCAGAATTAAGATCATGGGCCTGGACGAGTAGCCCATTTCTGGAGGCCCAAAGTCCAGGCCCCCCATTTCTCATTTAATTATTCAATCTCTTCCCACGTTCCCATGGCAAAAGGAGAAGTTGTACTCTCTGTAATCACTCTCCAGAGTATATAGAAATAACATCGACTGCACCACCGTGGACGTTGGCACTCCTTTGCTAAACCACGTACATCCTTTGTTGTGTGATTGTCATTTTACATTCTTTTTTCCTACTTCGTGATTGCCTTTCTCTTATCTATTTGTGTTGCATAATAATTGTCACCACAATTGGCGCCGTCTATGAGAAACGTTCATCTTTCCCCGAGAAGATCCCACACCAAGGAAGGAATTTAAGATGTCTGGTCACAGTAGCAATGCCCCCTAGGCAGGAGACATTCAAGAACCACCTGCTCCTCGCAGGATTAGGTCTGAAATTCGACGTTCAGATCAAAGGACTCGCTTGGAAAGGCCAGCCTCAGAAGAAAGCCAAGGACCAGCGAGGTCCACACAGATATCCAAACTGATTTATGCATATGAGGCAAGGTTCCACGAGCAAAGGGAGTCTTCTCGCAAACACGAGGCTGAGAATGCTCGCCTGAAAAGAAGACTGGAAAGGTTGGAGAGAGAGCTTCATAATGATAACAGGAGACATCCGTACAGTACTCTTAGCCCTCAGGCGAGCAAGTCTCACAGTTGAGGAAGGAGCCCCAGGCGAGGATCTCAAAAGATGGAGGAAGGCGAATCAGACGACGACCTCCATGAGCAGCTGCGAAGAGCTCGCCTTTACCAGAGCCCTACTCGCAGCAACGAGAACATACGAAACCTGGTCTGCAGGGAAATGGACCAACATCCTGCCCACCACGGTACCAGATTGACCAGAGAACTCGTTAGGCGAGCTCTCAAAACCCATATGAAGTCACCCTTCACGAGGGAGATCTAAGAAGAAGAAGCCCCCAAGAAAGTTTCCATTCCAAGGTTTAAGATTTACGATGGTAAGACTGATCCCATCGATCACGTCAGGCAATACCGACAGGCCATGACCCTCTGGGATAACTGGGATGCACTGATGTGTCATATTTTCCCCTCGAGCCTGCATGATGTGGCGAAGAAATGGTTCAAAAGACTCCCCTATCGGTCCATCAGAAGTTTCAAATCCCTGGCCGAGCTCTTTACGGCTCGGTTCATCACTAGAAGCTCCCATCCCAAAAGGATGGATTCTTTACTGACAATGAAGAAAATGCCTCAAGAGACACTCTGAGACTACGCGAAGAGGTACTGGGAGCTATTCAACGAGGTCGAGGACTGCTCGGAACAAGTGGCAGTGGCCTCTTTCAAAATAGGGCTACCCGGCTCTTTCAAAACTGGAAGCTATGACTATTGACGACCTAATGGCTCGCATTAAAAAGTATGCTAAAGTGGAGGATGTCACCCGCCTCAGTACAGGAGAAAACGGTCGAGCTAAACTCACTACCAAGGGAAGTGACAAAGATGAGAACCAAAAGAAAGGAGGAAAGAACGGGGGCCAAAATGGCTCCAAGAACGGAGGGAACAACAATGCGTCGAAAGCATTCCAGGAGATTAACACCGTCTTCAAAGAACCAATTTATAAAATTCTCGCTAAGATCAAAGATGAGCCATTCATCAAGTGGCCCAGGAAGATGGGAGGAGATCCCTCGAAGAGGAACAATGCGCTAAGATGCGCTTTTCACAAAGAGGGAGTACATAAGACTGAGCATTGCAAAGCTCTTAAGGTCTCACCTCGAGGAGCTGGTCCAGTCTGGGCATTTGAACGAGTTTGTAGAGAAAAGGGCAGAGAAAGTGGCTGCCAATAAAGAGGCAAGACCTGACAACGTGCTGGAAGATGACGTTGGACACGAGTTCGCGGTAATTCACGGGGCATCTGATGCCAGGTAGATACAAGGAAATTCAGCTCGAATGGAGATAAAGAAACTTACAACAGTAATGCAAGGTTTTCAAATCGATCCAGCAAAGTCACAGTCAGGAAAACATCGACGAGAAGATGACATCAACTATAACAAGCATATTTTCTTCACAGATGAGGATCTGGTGGGAGTGAGGACCCCACATCATGATGCTCTGATCATTACACTCAGGATAGCCAATTTTGACGTCGACAAGCTGCTCGTCGATCAAGGAAGCTCGTCCGAAGTAATGTATCTCGATCTATTCAAAAAATTGAAGTTAAGTGTCGCCGACCTAAAGGAGGCTACTGTACCTTTGGTTGGCTTCGCTGGAAAAATAACTATGCCCCTGGGAAGATTGTACTACCAGTGCGTGCTGGAAACGTCTCCAAGATAATCGAGTTTTTGGTAGTTGACATCGACTCACCATACCAGGCCATCCTCGACATGGGATGGCTTCATGCGATGAAGGTAGTCTCCTCAACCTACCATTAGAAAATCAAGTACGTAACTGAACGAGGAGTAATGGAAATCCATAGTGATCAGGCAATGGCGAGAAGGTGCTTTATAGCAGCCATCCGTCCAAAGCCAGAGAAGACGTTCGAGCAGCCCAACGAGAAAATTGAAGAATGTCTGACACCTTCTAAATAACAATTAAAGTATGGGAGACCTGGAGCGGGTCATCGAGGACCTGGTAGAAGTTACGACTGGAGATGGAGACAGTAACAGAGTCTTCTTGATTGGAGCGTCTCTTACCAACCAGGAACAGAAGGAACTGACAACCTTGCTGAGGCGCAACGTAGATGTTTTCGCGTGGGAACCATATGAGCTACCTGGAATCGATCCTAGTATGGTCTGTCATCAGCTGCACGTCGACCCCACCTTCAAGCCAGTCACGCAGAAGGCACGATGAACTGCATCCGAGAAGGCTAAGGCGGTCAAAAAAGAAGTTGAAAAACTGCTGGATGCAGGATCCATACGGGATGTATAATTCCCCAAGTGGCTATCCAACCCAGTAGTAGTTCTGAAGAGCAATGGGAAGTGGAGAGTTTGCATCGACTTCACTGACCTCAACAAAGCATGCCCTAAAGATAGTTTCCCCCTCCCAAAAATAGACCAACTAGTAGACGCCACCGTAGCTCACGAGCGAATGAGTTTCCTATACACATACTCAGGGTATCACCAAATCCCCTTATATGCCCCAGACCAGGACAAAACAACATTCATCACTACAGTTGGGTTATACTGCTACACAGTCATGCCCTTTGGGTTTAAGAATGCAAGGGTAACATATCAGCGACTGGTTACCAAGATGTTTAAAGATCAGATGGGAGACACCATGGAGGTCTACATCGATGACATGCTCATTAAAAGCAAGAAGAAGGAGAATCACCTCTCAGACCTGTCGAACACATTCAAAATCCTCAGGAAGTACCGAATGAAACTTAATGCAAGCTAGTGTTCTTTCGGTGTCTAGTCAGGAAAATTTCTTGGGTACTTGGTCAGTAAGAGAGGCATAGAGGCTAACCCAGACTAGATCGACGCCATTAGTAGGGTACAACCCCCTCACACAATTCGAGACGTACAGAAGCTCACTGGTATGCTCGCTGCCTTAAATCGTTTCATCTCTAAGTCTTCCGAGAAGTGCAAGCCTTTCTTTTAGCTTTTAAAAGGGAACAAGACAGTAGAATGGAGCCCAGACTGATCGCAATCATTTATCGAGCTCAAGTATTACTTAAGCTCTCCACCGCTGCTCGTCATACCATAGCAGACAGATTCTTTGTACCTATACCTCTCCGTGTCCAATCACACAATCAGCTCTGCGCTAATATGCGAGGTTGCAGGAATCTAGCACCCCATTTATTATGCGAGCAAAACCTTACTGGACGCCGAGAAAAGGTACCTACCATTGGAGAAGCTCGCCTTTGCACTAGTAGTAACCTCGAGGAAGCTGAAGCATTATTTCGAAGATCACACTATCATCGTCCTTACATCAGATCCCCTTAAGTCAATCCTAAGGAAAGTGGATTTGTCGAGAAGATTGTCGAAGTGGCCAGTCGAGCTCGGTCGATTTGACATCCAATTTCAACCAAGGACAACTGTCAAGGGTCAGATCCTCGCTGATTTCATAGTCGAATTCACGGGCGACGAACCCTCTGACCAACCTCAACCAGTAAGACAAAAGGGGAAACAAGCAAAAGAGGAAACCTGGAAACTGTTTGTTGATGGAGCCTCCAACTCGAAGGGGGCAGGGGTAGGCATTGTCCTCATTACTCCAGAAAATACAATCCTTAAACAAGGAATCAGGCTTGGATTTACAGCCTCCAACAACGAAGCAGAGTACGAAGCCCTAATAGCCGGCCTCCAAAAAGCGCACACTCTGGGAGCAAGACATTTACAGGTGTTCGGCGATTCCCAACTAGTTTCCAATCAGATAAGCGGAGATTACGATGCAAAAGATGAAAGGATGGCAGTTTACCTCACCTTAGTGAAAAAACTAATGTCGAGCTTTGAAGAAATCAACATCCAGCAGTTTCCCAGGGGGGAAAAATAGTCACGCTGACGCCCTAGCAGCCCTAAGTTCGACAATTGACTCCGACCTAAAAAGAACCATCCCCATTGATTTCCTCACTCACCTGAGCATCAATCGCAACAGCAAGCCACCAAACGTCGAACAGGTACTCCAGGTGGGATAAACCCCCAGCTGGATGGACCCCTTAAAGGACGCTCCCGGGTGACAAGAAGACTGCCCACCAAATAAGAGTCAAAGCTGCTCACTTTCACTTATCCCCAGAAGTCAACTTGTATAAGAAATCCTTCTCCGGTCCCTACCTCCAATGCGTCCACCCAGGAGATGTCGAGCAAGTGCTACACGAGCTTTATGAAGGAGTCTGTGGAAGCCATATCGAAGGAAGATCTCTAGACTTTTGAGCAATGAAGGAAGGCTACTGGTGGCCATATATGTAAAGGGACTTTGCGGTATATGTTCGCAAATGCTTGAAATGCCAACTTCACGCTCCCATGGTCCACCAACCCGCCAGCGATCTAAAATCCCTGTCCAGCCCATGGCCATTTGCCCAATGGGGAATTGACATCGTGGGACCTCTACCTACTGCCAGCGACAATCGTAAATATCTGTTGGTCTCAACTGACTACTTCACCAAATGGATCGAGGCGAAACCCCTGGCGAACATTCGAGACGCTGATATGATGAGGTTCATATGGAGGAATATAATCACTCGTTTTTGCATCCCTAGGACCATCATCACCGATAATTGAACACAGTTCGAAAGCAGTTCCTTTCAGAACTTCTGTAATGAACATGGTATCAAACACCACTTCAGTTCGGTAGCCTACCCTCAGAGCAATGGCCAAGCTGAGGCTTCCAACAAAACTGTTATCAATGGATTAAAGAAGCGATTGGAGCGAGCCAAAGGCTCATGGATAAATGAACTACCTCACATCCTATGGGCATATCGAACCACTCCTCGACGAGCAACAGGAGAAACCCCATTTTTACTGACATACGGCATGAAAGCAGTCATCCCACTCGAAGCAGGTCTGCCGACAATGAGATCCAACCTTGTCGACCAAGGCCATAATGATGTATCATTGCTCCCTGATCTCGACTTAGCCGACGAGCGACGGGAGCCAGCCCTAGTGAAACTAGCGAGCTACCAGCAACAGCTCGTGAGGCATTACAACAAAAGGGTTAACCCAAGGGCATTCCGAATTGGAGACTATGTTCTAAGGAAAGTACTAGGCAATGCAGTAAAACCATCAGACGGCAAGCTAGGCCCCAACTGGGAAGGACCCTTTAAAGTAACCAGAGACGACCTATAGGGCGCCTATCACTTGGAAACGACGGAAGGCAGAGAAATACCACGAGCATGGAACGCAGCCAATCTCAAGAGATTCTATTTTTAGGTCTTTTATTCTTTTGTTATGAAGCTAGAAGATCATTTCCCTTATCATTAATGAAAGTTATTTAATTGGTTACATTCTGATGAGTAACAGCTGCATTTATCGCACATCTTTTCCAAATAATTGGCACATTGATCACTAGACTATAGCAGGGCAATATCCCTCCTCAGGTCATCGTTATGAAACACGAAGGACCTCTTAGCATTGCCCCTGGCAATATTTGAAGCCCTACAGGGGATCCTTAGGCAATATGACCAAATTTTATACTGGTCATCAAACCTACTTCGGTTAAGCAAAACCATGATCGGATAAAGCATCCAACACCAGGTGTGTCCTCGCCAATTGCCCCATTTAGGCCTAAGGGAGTGTGACGACACAACCTAAAAGGTAAAGTGGTGCACAATGGTATCTCGGTATTATACTGGACTGGGAGGACACTTGCATGACAAAACAAACTTAGAAGATTATAAAACAACAAGAATATGATGCACACGTTTAGCCGGTAAAATTGCCCAAAACACAAACTTTTTATTAATGAATCATATTTACAACAATGGTGATACATTCTTAGTCGGCAAACTCGCCCAAAGAATTTACATTATCAAAAATACAAGTAAAGACAACTGGAAAAATCTCAATCGGGGAGAGGCCTCTTAGCGAGATAATCAGCCACTCGAGCTATTTGTTCGTCATCAGGAGCAGGAGCTAACTCTTCTATAACCTCATTAGCATCCGTCTCCAACAATTGCCGAGGGATGGAATCGATGGGGATCCATCGATCATCCCTCCGAAAGGGGTTAGGCATCAGGGTAGAGGGAGACATTTCATGGCGATACTAGAGCATTGAGTTCCTCGGGACTTGCAGCTCCTTCAAGGCACTTAGCAACCCCCTGATAAAAGAAATATTCTCAAACTCTGTCAACCTTGTTGGAGCATCTGACCAACCCTGGTCGTAGCCATCAGCCCATACTTGTCGAGGACCTTTTTTGAACAGGTCCCGTAGCAGAGTGATGTCCCTCTGAAGCCCAGCAGCAATAACATATGCTCGCTGAACATCACCTCGAAGCTCTTCCATTTCCCTCTCTCGAAGTTCTTCTACCTCCCTATTCTGGCTCCTGGTGGTCCTGCTAGCTCACGGAACAGATGGACCAGTGGAACCCCGCAGCACAAGAGTATCACTCCCACCAGCTTTGGCTCGCGATGACGAAGAACCCTGTAATACTGCTGGAGCAGTGCTCAGTGCATGATCCTTAAGTCGTGAGACCTCTCTCCTCAGAACCTCATTCTCTTGCTGAAGCATCTCACTAACCTGGTTGATCTCGGAAGCATCAAGAAGCTTTGCTCTCAGCGTATTCACTTCTTCTTGCACTGAAGCCCCAACCTCTTCCATCTCTTGGAGCCTGTCCTTCAGCTTGGCCATAAGTTCAGATTGCTCCTTATACTTCTGATTCCTAGACCGAAGGGATTTGCAAAGTCTAACAAAGGTCTGGCAAACCTCAGGACTCGCATTAGGACCAAGGGTCTTGCCCAGTTGAGAAGTGGCAGGAATGTAATCATCAACATCAATCGACTACAAATAATGAGAAGACAAGGGAGAGAATAAGACATATCAGTGCACAGAGAAATAGAAGCCTCTTTCATTAATGAAGGTTGAAATTACATCGAACAGAAAAAAGAAAGTTTACAGGCCAAAAAAAACCCAAAAATACAAAGCAATCCTAGCAGGTAACAAATTAGCGACCTCAGGTGGCCCAGAGGTTGATGGCCCTTTCCCCTTATCGGCATCAACAGGAGCACTGCCCTCGGCAGGGGTGATCTCTGTCGCCTCAACAAGAGAAACATCAGCAGGGGTCGCCTGAGGAACAGGATCAGAGCCTTCAACGGCTGGGGAAGGGTCCTCATCTATGACTAGCCTCGGTCCTGGGTCGTGCTCGTCAAAAAGGGGAGATGCAACATCCACTCCAACAGCTATAAGGGCCTTATTCTAGCCCTTCTTGAAGTTCAGACGGCTAATATAGCCTATCTGAACTTCAGCATCCTCGTATGCTGTAGCCCAACCAGAATTAGAGGAGGCGTCCTTGGCAGTAACAACCTCAGACTCCTTCTTCTTCAGCTCTTCAGAGAGCACCCTGTTCTCCTCCACAATAGTAAGTTTTCTCGAGCAAACCAAGTCGTAGGCCTGCCTCAGCTCCTTCAGATCCTGGACTGCAGCGTCCTTCTCCTTGTTGGCAGTAGCAAGAGCCAGGTCAGATGAAATCCGAGAAGAGTCCACGGCTTTAAAACTAGCCTCGAGCTCTTTACCCTTCAGCTTTAAGGCAGCGTTTTCCTTCTAGAGCTCGCTATTTTTCTTCACCAGCTCATCGCATGAACGATACAGCACGGCGAAGTCAATAAAAAACTACAGAAAGAAGAAGATGTTAAAAGAGAAAAAATGATGAAGTTCATAAAAACATGGGAGAAAAGGGAAAAATCTTACCAGAGCTAGCCTTTGACTAGCCTGAAGGGCCAATTGCTCAGACCCTACCGCCCTTTGGCGATCAGCTGGGAGGACAGCTCTCTCGAGCAAAATGGGGGCCAACTGAGGGGAAATTACAACAGAAGCCCCCTCGGGCAGCACGGATACCGGGACCAAGGCCTGCCCAGCCTTCGTCCTCGCTTCAGCCCTCCTCTTCTCCTCTTCTCTCTCGTTCTCTTTCTTCTTCCTCTCCTCTGCCCCCTCCTCTCCTCCATCTTCTTCTTCTCTTCTTCCTTTTTTCACTCTCTCTCCCTCACCTGCTCCTCTTCCTTCCTCTTTATCTCCTGCTCTTGGGCAGAGGACCGGGAACCAGTAGCCACCGACCCAAAATTAGATTTTTGTTTCTTTGACCTTTGTGCAAGAAGCACGTGGTCCTCATCATCATCATCCTTGATTAGGTTCTTACTTAGAGGAACCATCTCCTCGCTCGAACTTCTAGAAGTGCTCGACGACCCTCGAGCTTCAAAAACCTCCCTACGATCAGAGGAACTGCTACTGCTAGAGCTCTCTCCTCGCAAATCACTTATAGCTTCTACAATGTCACTCTCAGAGCTGCTCTCTTCCTCGTCCAACTGGATAGGACTCGCAGCAGTCTCTTCGAATAAGTCAAACTCTGGGATGCTATCCATAGGCCTTGCTATGAAGCTGGAGCCAACGTTCTTGTACTCGAGCAATAAAGCAGCAGATCTGGGATGCTCACTGATTAGGCACATATTCTTCACATTTATCCCCTTAATTTCGGTATTTTTATGATCCCGTGTAGTGTAAATATCTTGGATTTGTCTCGTATTTATGCTACTAACCCCTTTTGTCAAGTATTTCTTGTTTTGTGTATTTCTCATGTGTTTTACAGGTATTTCATGCAAGTTAGTGCGAAGGAGAACTCAAAACAGTGAAAGAAACCAAGAAATGGAGAGTTGAAGGGCATTTTAGTAATTTTTCAGCCTTAGTCCGGAGGTGGGGCCAACTAGAAATTTGAAGAGCTCTAAATTACAAGAATACTGGAAAAAATGGTACCTCAATCCGAGCTACAGTGAAGAAGTTACGAGGTTTTGAAGTTGCGAGATAATGAAGAGTCATTTTCAGAAATGAAGAGTCATTTTCAGAACTGAAGAGACAATTCTTGAAATTTCTTGTTTAATTTGTTTTTATTAGTTGTAAAACGTGGAGAGGCATGGGAAGAGTCTCATTTAGGTATATTAAAAGGTCAAAACGTGGAGAGGCATGGGAAAAGTCCTTTTTGAGATCTATAAAAGACCAATCCCTATGTCATTCCAAAGGGGAGAGGCTAGAGAGAGGCTAGGGTTAGGAATTTTAGAGAGAGTTTTTAGATCAAATTTTTAGGTCAAATTTCCATTTCCTTCAAGATTTGCATGAACCCTAGTTTATATTCTGAATCTCAATTCCGTTTTTGTGCTGAATTCAAGTAATATCATTCTATTCTCTTTTGCTTTAATTTTTGCAAAGTTCTTACAATGTTCTGCAATTTCATAGTTTCATATGTGAATTTGTTTTTCAACCAAATCATGAGTAGCTAATTTCTCAAGGGTTGGGGTACATGAACTCAATCCTAATACAAATTATTTGTATGGAAAATTAGAAAATAAATGAAAATATTGGTTGAATCGTGAATGAAAATCATATATGCATGGTCATATCTTTTAATCTCTCTTGCCCTAGGTACTTGGGATGTTTAAGAATGCTTTGTATGTATAATTTGTCGTTCACCGCCTTATATTGATCTTTGATTTCATATGATGCGGGCTTGACCCTCATATATGTAATGCTTAGTGATGATAAGGACTGGATTTAATCAAGAATTTTGATTTATAATTCTAGTATTCTAAAGGATAATTTGTTAAGGATTGAGGGATTGTACCCTACCCTAATTTTATCTAAATTGTTAAACCCAAATTTTGCTGTTAATTTTCAATTGTTTTTCATAAGTAAAGTTTTAGAAATTTTCTCAAAAATGAATCATCTTTTTATTTCTTTCAAGAAATCATTTCAAGGTTTGGTAATTTTTCTTGTTATTGTTTGGCAATTTTGATCCCTGTGGAGACGATCCCGACTTACCGGGTTTATTACTTGAGCGACAGGCTTGCACTTAAACCTAGAGTGAACGCATTTCTGAGACAAATTCTTAGTCGCGTCAAGTTTTTGGCGCCGTTGCCGGGGATTGAAATTGTTAAATTTTAAAGAAAGTTATTTTTATCTACAAGTGATTTCATAAAAAAAAAAAAATCATTTCTTCTCTTGTGTACTTATATGCAGAATTCATCTCCCACCCAAATTCACGAAAATCCTATTGCCGAAGCCGGTTCTGAAAATTCTGAGTCTCCTCATTTTTGGGTTCCACCTCCTTCGCCTAATAATTCCATCACAAGTTGTTCATTGAGTCAAACCTTGAGTGAGGATTCTGAACCTTTCGGTAGCGATATGACGGAGCATGGTAGTGTCGGTGTTGGTGCTGGGGAGGATGGAATACCATATCATCCCATGAAAGATTTATTATTTCCGGAGCGAACTGTTACCACTGGTTGCATTTTATTCTCGTATAATGCCGGTCAGTTCCACTTTCGGAATGGAATGATCCAAATTCTTCCTACATTTCATGGGATGGATTCGGAAAAACCATATCTCCATATTCGAGAATTCAAAGATACGTGTGAGACATTTGGAGACCAAACTTGTCCACAAGAAGTAATCTGGTTGAAACTCTTTCCTTTTTCCTTAAAGGATAAAGCGAAAACTTGGTTATGGTCCCTGCCCCCAAATTCTGTTTTATCCTGGAGAGATATGCAAAACAAGTTTATCTCAAAATTTTTTCCACAACACAAAACCAATTCTGTTAAAGCCCAGATTCAAGCTTTTCGTCAAAATGAGAATGAGGCTTTTGATAAATGTTGGGAGAGATATCAGGAGTTAGTTAGTGTTTGCCCACATCATGGATTTAAAAAGCATCATCTCATTTCATTTTTCCATCAAGGGCTTACTGTAGCATCTAAACAACTTGTTCAGACAATGTGTGAAAGAGCGTTTTGGGATTTAGATTCTAGCGATGCTGAAACTCATCTAAGATACGTAGCGGAGACTACCCAATCATGGGATGTTTCTGACCCCAATAGTCAAAATCGAAATCGACAAGTGTCCAACTTGCCTGCTGCGTTCGGTATTTATCACTTGGACAATGACACTTGGTTAGATCATAAATTTGACCAATTGAAGATGAATTTCAGAGACATTCTTGAAGTGAAATTAAGAGAAGGAGCTGGACCCGTGCAAACAGGAAAGGATAAAGTGTGTGCCATTTGTGCTACTGGTCATTCTACCGAAGGATATGCTACCATCCCTGCTTACAAGGCAATGTACACTGAGCAAGTAGAGGCGATAGGAGGGTTTCGTGAAAATTTTAATGCACCTCAAGGGAATGCATATAATCAATCTTGAAGGAATCATCCTGGTTTCAACTATGGACAACCACAAGGGGGGATGGTGCCTCATTCACATGTGACTTTGCCACAAACCCCTCCTCAATTTCAGCATATGGATCCTCCAATGCAACCTCCTTTGCAGACACCACCTCCTGGTCCGTATGCCACTCCACCGAGGCGATCTCTTGAAGACAACATAAATCACCTCATTCAATCCCAAAAGGAGAGCTCTGCTAAGTATGATCGAATGTTCGCTGACATGCATACTAGCATCTCTAGGTTGCAATCTGCAGTGAATACTCAGGAGAAAGGTAAATTCCCAGCTCAAGGCCAAAGACCCTCTCCCCTAGGACAAACCAGTATTGTCACTACATCCCACGACCATCGAGAGCAATGTAGCGCTATTACCACTCTCCGTAGTGGGAGAGTAGTTGATTTGTCACCTCCCTCACGCAATGCATCTAATGATAAAGAGGTTTCGCTCAGCACAAAAGAGGCCGAAGATGCCCCTTTAATTGAGAGTGGGGAGGAGGAAAACACTAGTGGACCCAAGGCCATCACCCCCTTCGCTTCCCCATACCCTCAACGGTTGGTCTCTCACTCCAAAACGACATCCCGTGATGAAGTTCTGGAAGTCCTTAAGAATGTAAAAGTCAATTTACCTTTTCTCGAGACTATACAGAAAATTCCCGCATATGCTAAGTTTATTAAAGACTTACTCACGGTGAAACGCAAGCTAAAGGTAAACCAGAACGTCTCTTTGGCCCAAAATGTCAGCGCAGTCTTGTCGAGTGAGTTTCCATTAAAATATAAAGATCCGGGTGCACCCACTATTTCTTGTATCATGGGGAAGAACCGAATTGAGAGAGCTCTAATAGATCTAGGGGCGAGTGTTAACATTATGCCCTATTCCATCTATAAGAAACTGGAACTGGGGGCCCTTAAGCCCGCAAAAATGACTCTCCAGCTCGCGGATCATTCTGTGAAGTTTCCTCGGGGAATTATTGAGGATGTGATTGTTCAAATCGACACTTTCTACTTCCCGGTGGATTTTGTCATTTGGGACGAAGACCCCTCCGTTCTCCCAAGTAATAATGTTCCCGTTATCCTTTGCCGCCCATTTTTAGCTACTGCTAATGCTCTTATCAATACCCGAAGTGGGCGTATGCAATTAACTTTCGGTAACATGACCCTCGACACAAATATCTTTAATAATTCCAAGAGAGAGGATGATGAAGAAGAACCGCGGGGGTTGGATTTTTGGGGGGAAGCATACGAGCAAGAAAGAACTTACAAGGGAGAGCCATTAGGGGACGGTTGTGTTGAGCCCAGTGAATGGAGTGGTTGCAACATCGAGAGCCAGGTAGGGGAGGTATGTTTAGTTAATGCATTCGAGAGCACGATTGAGCCCATGAACAAGAGTGCAAGAGGAGATTTAGAGTGTGTCGGGAGAGGCTCTATCAACCCACCCACATCACCCTATAATTCAGCGAGTGAGCACGAAAGGCAGGTTGAGGACATCAAGCAAGAGCGTGAGCTAGAGGAGTTGAGCTTAGCAGAGTTTGAGAGGGAGTTTGGACAGGTGGATGCAAGCCTAAATGCTACAGTCCAATCTTTCTGGGCCTCATTTCGTCAGTTAGACGAAAGCGAGTGGGATAATCGAATTGATGCATTTCTCCTTCCCAAACCTCCACCCATACCATTTGAGTCTTCGGAGGTACTTGCAGATCCGACTCCAATCTTGTCCGACTTAGAACCCAACCCATGTGCTACGCAACAAGAGGATCCTTTTCCACGTGATCCTAATACATCTCCCGATCTTTCCTTTATCTATGGGAACGAGCCCAATTTATTTCGGCTATTCACTTATGATGGTAAGATGGGAGAGACAAGGAGAGCATCGTACCCCGTGCAAGGGGTCGGGTGATTTGTAGAGCGATATGAGAGGTCGTCGCACCCCCGACGCATATGGGGTGATTTTTGTTGTATTTTTGAGTCATGTATAAGTGTTATATAGTGTCTTGTTGCATTTAGAGTAATTAGTTCAAGTACTGTTATTTTTTTGTATGCTTGGTTCTAACATGTTTTGTAGATTCAATGGACTCGCACTCATCAGGGATCGCTCCATTTGGGTAATATCTTTCTTTTCCTCTCTTTATGTTGTGTTCTTGATTTGCATTGAGGACAATGCAACATTTAAGTTAGGGGGTGTGGGATATTCTTCCCGATTCATTGATTCGATCACATGTTCTTTCCAAGTGTGTTTTGAAAAATAAAAAATGAAAAATTTAGAAAAAGTCAAAAATATTTTTCTTCAAAATAAATAAAAATTGGAATTTAAATTTTTCAAAAATATCACTTTTATTCTATTTAAAGTCTCAAATTGTAAAATTCAAAATGCACTAAGCCAAAATTGACTGAAGATGGAAATTGAAAGAAAATTGACGACTTTACGAATAAGTGTGGAGATTGATCATACCCGGTGAGATTTCGAGCCTATCGATCTTTTTGAGTTTTATAATCAATCCGAGTTTATGATTAACTCAAAGTTTTTTTCAGCGTTTTAATAAGTTGTTGATGATCTCAATCCTTTATTTTGGTCGGTTATGGGAAATGTGTGAGATGTTGTCTCGAAATTCGTGCTAAATATATCTCTAAACTTAATTAATCTCGATATGCATATGGTAATGTGATTAGCAATTTGGACAATCAAGTAGGCCCTCGTTTGTTACCCAAAAATATTGGCCATAAAAAGATGTGAAAAACAAAATTATCCCTTTGCAACCCACTTTGAGCCTAATAAAATATTTCACTTTCGTTTGATACCCGAAAAACCCAAATAGCCCGGAATTGTGGAAATTGAATATTCATCAAAGTAAGTCCAAATTGTGCAATAAAAAGGGGCAAGAGAAAAACAGAACAGAAGAAAAAAAAAAGAAAAGAAAAGAAAAAATGAAAAAAAAAGAGAAAAATGAGAAAATGCCCGAAAAAAGTACAAATGGACGTCATAAAAATATTTTCCAATTCCGAACATTCTATCCATTTATATTTTTACCCTTTACACCTTTTAACCCGAAAAAGTCCTAACCGAGTCCAAATTGCAAAATTAATTACTGCGTGGAGAGCTAAGACATGAAAAGATAATATGAGAGATTAAAATGGTGTGAATTAGAGGTGATGTTCCCATTTCTTAATAACCATAATCCGATGATGAGATCTTTTCACCATAAATTTCCTTCTTTTCAATTTTGTATGCATGAATTTATGTCCATTATATTTAATCTTTATATCATGGATACCGAGAGAAAATAGCCACAATTCGAGTGATTCGTTTGTGAGTGCATCCGTAAGAATTTGAATCAAAACGAATTTTCGAAAAGTAACGTAATGCTCAATCGGTGGAAGTTTGAGGTTTAATTTTTGGCTTTGCACACACACACTGTGATTTGAGACATTTAACTATGAATTTATGGTGATTATTTTTCGAAAAGTTTAAATTTTACAAGTTTTAAGTATTTTGATATTTATTTGAGTCAATAAAGAATTTTGTGGGTAAATTCACTGCAAACCCTCACGAGACAAAACTCGTCCTACTAGGGTAACCTAGGGGTTTAAAGGCTTGTTGCATACGCTAAATGCAATCGCTTACCCGCGAAAAAGGTATTCTATCCCAATAAAATGATTTTCAAGAGTTGAGCCTAGATAGGATTCATTTACATTGATCGGGACGCGCAAAGTTCTAAGTTAGGGGGTGTGATTAGGCACATATTCTTCACATTTATCCCCTTAATTTCGGTATTTTTATGATCCCGTGTAGTGTAAATATCTTGGATTTGTCTCGTATTTATGATACTAACCCCTTTTGGCAAGTATTTCTTGTTTTGTGTATTTCTCATGTGTTTTACAGGTATTTCATGCAAGTTAGTGCGAAGGAGAACTCAAAACAGTGAAAGAAACCAAGAAATGGAGAGTTGAAGGGCATTTTAGTAATTTTTCAGCCTTAGTCCGGAGGTGGGGCCAACTATAAAGTTGAAGAGCTCTAAATTACAAGAATACTGGAAAAAACGGTACCTCAATCCGAGCTACAGTGAAGAAGTTACGAGGTTTTGAAGTTGCGAGATAATGAAGAGTCATTTTCAGAAATGAAGAGTCATTTTCAGAACTGAAGAGACAACTCTTGAAATTTCTTGTTTAATTTGTTTTTATTAGTTGTAAAACGTGGAGAGGCATGGTAAGAGTTTCATTTAGGTATATTAAAAGGTCAAAACGTGGAGAGGCATGGGAAAAGTCCTTTTTGAGATCTATAAAAGACCAATCCCTATGTCATTCCAAAGGGGAGAGGCTAGAGAGAGGCTAGGGTTAGGAATTTTAGAGAGAGTTTTTAGATCAAATTTTTAGGTCAAATTTCCATTTCCTTCAAGATTTTCATGAACCCTAGTTTATATTCTGAATCTCAATTCCGTTTTTGTGCTGAATTCAAGTAATATCATTCTATTCTCTTTTGCTTTAATTTTTGCAAAGTTCTTACAATGTTCTGCAATTTCATAGTTTCATATGTGAATTTGTTTTTCAACCAAATCATGAGTACCTAATTCCTCAAGGGTTGGGGTACATGAACTCAATCCTAATACAAATTATTTGTATGGAAAATTAGAAAATAAATGAAAATATTGGTTGAATCGTGAATGAAAATCATATATGCATTGTCATATCTTTTAATCTCTCTTGCCCTAGGTACTTGGGATGTTTAAGAATGCTTTGTATGTATAATTTGTCGTTCACCGCCTTATATTGATCTTTGATTTCATATGATGCGGGCTTGACCCTCATATATGTAATGCTTAGTGATGATAAGGACTGGATTTAATCAAGAATTTTGATTTATAATTCTAGTATTCTAAAGGATAATTTGTTAAGGATTGAGGGATTATACCCTACCCTAATTTTCTCTAAATTGTTAAACCCAAATTTTGCTGTTAATTTTCAATTGTTTTTCATAAGTAAAGTTTTAGAAATTTTCTCAAAAATGAATCATCTTTTTATTTCTTTCAAGAAATCATTTCAAGGTTTGGTAATTTTTCTTGTTATTGTTTGGCAATTTTGATCCCTGTGGAGACGATCCCGACTTACCGGGTTTATTACTTGAGCGACAGGCTTGCACTTGAGCCTAGAGTGAACGCATTTCTAAGACAAATTCTTAGTCGCGTCTCTCACCGTCACCCAAAGGCTCCCTGATATTCCAAGCCTTTATCAATTCCGAAAGACGAACCTCGCTGAGAGCAGGTTCCAAGTTCTTTGACCTCGCTGCAAAAGAAGAACAAAGAATAATTAGAAGGATCACAAATCAACAAAAATCGAAGCAACAAGAGCAATGTCTACCTATGTATTCTTCCTCATAAAAGGGAACAGTGAACCTCTCTGATCTTAACCCCTCAAATTCGGAAGAAAATTGCCAGTTTCTGGCAAGGAAGCCTTCTTGCCAATACTCCTTATGGGAATCAGGTAGGTTTACTACCAATACCCTGTCAGGGCTCCTAGCTTTGAGATAGAGGACCCTAGAGCTAGTTCGAGAGAAGGAATAGCAAAAACAGACCTCGGCGAGTCATAACTTAGTGCCATACAACTGATTTATTCTATGTACGCCATTAACTATTTTCCACACATTGGGCGAGCATTGTGCGGGAACAATATTGAAATAGCCAAAGAAATGAAAGAGCAAATCGTTGGGAGGAAAGGTGAGTCCCCCCTGAGAAAGCAACAAAACATAGATCCAGTGGGCATCATCTATCTCTCTAACATTTCTAGGAGGGGAAACACGACACTCAATATCCACCCAATCAGGGACGTTATAAAACTTCCTAAATTCAGAGATTGACCTATTTCCAATCTTCGCCATTGGAAAACCCTAGAAAAGCTACAAACTCAAAGAGAAAGTACAAACAAAGGGCACAGGAAACTTACAAAATAGAAGATCTATTCAAGCGATGAAGAAGCACGAGCCCAAAAAACTAGGAAGCGATGAGAATGGAGATTGAGAGAAGAAGGTACGAAGTGCTAGAGCTCACAGAAAATAGAAGAATGATGGAAAAACTGAAGCGACGGTAGAAAAGTGGCTATTCCAACAAACCTTCAAATCCTGCTAATCATAGTGCACAAGAAGCGAAGCGGGTGCCGCCAAAATCAACTTCACAGCTTTCGAAGAATTGCAAAAAAGCCATTATGGCTAATCATTTAAGGAAAAATGATTAGCCATAATTCTCCCTATAACCTCCCTTAATGGGGGGCCTGGAAAGATGGAAAACGTGGGGGAATCCAACACCCCCACTTACCTGAACATACATGTATATATTGAACCCTAGGTCCATGGCAAAAGGAGAAGTTGTATTCTCTGTAATCACTCTCCGGAGTATATAGAAATAACATCGACTGCACCACTGTGGACGTAGGCACTCCTTTGTTGAACCACGTACATCCTTTGTTGTGTGATTGCCATTTTACATTCTTTTTTCCTACTTGGTGATTTCCTTTCTCTTATCTATTTGTGTTGCATAATAATTGTCACCACAGTCATCCACACAGACTGCTACTATTTCATATCCTTTTGAGGATTTCTTTATAAATACACAAGGGCAAATTGGATTGTTTTCATACCCTTCCTTAGACAAGTATTCACTAAGATGATTGTACCACATTCTTATGGATTGCTTTAAACCATACAATGAAGGCCTAAGTCGGATTGAATGCGTACTCCTTAGCTTTACTTCAGGAAAAGGAAATCCTTCAGGGATTTTCATGTAAATTTCAGTGTCTAAGTCCTTGTATAAATAAACGGTCACAACATCCATGAGTTTTATATCAAGATTTTCAGAAACCGCTAAGATAATCAGATATCTCAAAGTTATACCATCCATAACATGGGAGTATATTTCCTCGAAATCAATCCTAGGTTTCTGCAGGAAACCTTATGCCATAAGTCGTGCCTTATATCGTATGATTTCATTCTTTTCATTTCTTTTTCTTACAAAAACCCACCGATAACCTACCCGGTTAAAACCTTTTGGGGTTTGTACTATAGGTCTAAATACACCACGTTTATTTAGAGACTCAAGTTCTGCCTTAATGTCAATTTCCCATTTTAGCCAATCTACTTTTTGTTGACATTTATTTAGAGTACGCAGTTCATTGTACTTATCACTGTCCATTGAAATTTGTGTACCTAATGAATATGAAAATACATCATCGGTGACAGTTTATTTACGATCCCACATTTCTCCCGAATATGTATAAAACATAGAGATCTCATTATTATCATTAGGTACCCTTGCCTCTTCAGGGACTTGTACAGTCACTTCAGTGACTTGTGTGTTTTCAGAAGCAATAACCTCTTCAAGGATTTCAGAAAAAGTGGATATTTTATTCATAACCTCTTTGGGAGGATTATTAGAGCATGATTTTTCATTTGATCTCATCTTCCGGGGAGGGGAGTCTTTGGAACCTATAGGTGTTCCACGCTTCCGACGTGCAACAAACTCATTTATTACTGATGTCCACATTTGTCCCACTGGTACATCAATTTTGGCAGGCACATTTACAGTGGGTACATGAGACTTGTTTACTTTTGCCGCATCATTGAATGCATCTTGTAATTTATTTGTAATTTCCTGAAGATGCAATATCCTTCTCACTTCATGCTCACATTGAGAAGTACGGGGGTCTGGATGAGATAAAGTGGAAGTGTTCCATGTTAATTCTCACCGAACTTCAGGAACGGACAATACTTCAGGTGATTTCTTTCCTCCCCCTAACGACAGGAAGAGTGCCTCATCAAAATGACAATTTAAAAATCTAGCGGTAAACGTATCACAGGTGAGGGGCTCAATATAACTAATGATTGATGGCGAATCATAACCAACATATATTCCCAAATGACATTGGGGATCCATTTTTGTACGCTGAGGTGGGGCGATGGGCACATGCACTGCACAACCAAATTTACGCAAGTGTGATATATTTGGTTGACATCCAAACACAAGTTAAGAGGGTGAAAATGGGTGATAAGCAGTGGGCCTAAGCTTAATTAACTTAGCAGCGTGTAGGATAACATGTCCCCAATCATAGATTGGGAGTTTGGATTGCATAAGCAAAGGTGAGGCAATAAGTTACAAATGTTTAATTAAAGACTCGGCTAAACCATTTTGGGTATGGACATAGGGGACAGGGTGCTCAACGTCAATTCCTTGTTATATAAAATAGTCATCAAAAGCTTGAAAAGTAAATTCTCACGCATTGTCTAAACGGATGGATTTAATGTTTTGATCAGAAAAATGTTCTCTTAGTTTTATGATTTGGGCAAGTAATTTTGCAAAGACCAAATTACGAGTGTATAACAAACAAACATGTGACCAACGAGTGGATGCATCAATTAAAACCATAAAATATTTAAAAGGTACACTAAAAGGGTGGATGGGTTCATGAATATCCCCTTGAATTCTTTGTAAAATGGATGGTGACTCGGAAGCTATTTTGAGAAAAGATGGCTTAGTGATTAATTTACCTTGAAAACAAGGGGTGCAAAATGATCATCGGGTAAGGTAAGTTATTTGTTTATTAACGAGTGACCATATAAGTTATTTATGATTCAACGCAATATGCTTGATCCAGGGTGACCCAAGCGATCATGCCACAATATTAAATTATAAGTATCATTGAGCTTCCGGGTCATGACAGTATGTGATTCTACAACATTAATTGTTGTATGGTATAACCCCATGGATAATGCAAGCAATTTCTCTAGTGTGAGCTTCTGGCTTCCAACACTAGAAGTAATGCAAAGGAACTCTTTATTACCTTCATTACATGTTTCAATATGATACCCGTTCACTCTTATGTCATTAAAACTCAATAAATTTCTTCTGGAATTTCTTGAGTATATAGCATTATTTATGAATAAGTAGGTACCATTAGCTAACACCACATGGGCTCTTCCGAAGCCTTCAATAATCGTAGCAGGACCAGGTATAGTGGAAACATTAGTTGTATTGTATACCAAGTTCGAGAAAAACTTATGGTTTTTCAAAATGGTGTGGGATGTCCCATTGTCTACCAGACAAGTGTCATCTCTTACTTTTGGATCCATACCTTTAACATAATTAAATATAAATTTGAAATTTGATCCACCAATCATATAAGCATAATAAAAATGTAAATCAATCCACTTACTACTATCTATTCTAATAAAAAAAATAAAGATAATGCTAAACTATTCATGTCACAATACTAAATGTTAATTTTAATATTTTAGAACTTCGAGTTCTATTTAAGTATGAATCTTCGGGTTCATAACAAATATTCTCATTCGATACATAAAACTTTTAATTCAAGTTGATTAACAAAAGTTCAACATTGGCATTTGTGGGATGTTAAGGTCCTTGCCCTAAATAATCAAAAAATTCTCTTTTGATTTTGAGAATATGCATATGGGGGCTTAAGGTCCCAAATTTTAAGAACTACGGGTCTCAAATTTTATTTTATTTATTTATTTATTTTTCTTTAAAAAAATGAGGATAATTGTACCATAGTTACAAATAATAATTTGTGAACTTTTAATCACAATAATTATTAGGTCCAAGTGATTCAGGAACTTCAGATCCTTGTTATTTATTTGTGAGAATTTCGAGTTCAACACATAAAATAATGAACTTTGGGTTCAATTTTATTAAGTTTAAGGACTTTCTCTACCCTATTGTGTCAAAACTGTAGGTTTGATCAAATTTAAAAAAATATTTGGAACTTCAGGTTCAAATTATAAATTATTGGGGGACATTTAATGCCCCTTACTCTATGATAGAAGTAATCAAAACTTTGGGTTTTGATCGAGGGTATATATTATTTGGAACTTCAGGTCCATAATTATAAATAACGATTCAAGTCCCAAATTTAAAGGTAATTGAGAACTTCAGGCACCAATTACTGGGAACTTTAGGTCCTAAAAATCAAAACTTCAAGTTTGATTAAAGAACGATTTGTTGGAACTTTGGGTCCAAAATGTAAATAATTGTTAGGGTATTTTTAGTATTTTTTGACCTATTATTGAAATAATAAAAAAATTTGGTATGATTTTACGACACATTTTATCATGTTCAAAAATTAAACATCAATTGTGAACTTCAGACCGCAAAAATTTAAATAAGAATTGGGAACTTCAGGCCCCAAAATTATATTGCAACTGGGAAACTTTAGGCCCCAAAATTATATATTGCAATTGGAAACTTCAGGCCCCAAATTTAAAATAGTATTGAGAACTTCAGGTCTCAAATTTGAATGATAATTAGGAACTTCGAGTCCTATAAAAAAATAGGAAACTTCTGGTTCGATAATTTAATCTTATCACAACTTATAATAAACATAAGTGTCATAAAAATTATAAGTCAAACTATTTATATGAAACTGCGTAGAATAAAAAAAAGGTCAATATAAAAATAATAAAAGTTTGGGTATAACCTATATGTGAATTATGTTGCAAATTAGGGCCTAAATCATTGTAAACATAAAAGATATAGACTAATACTTACAAATCATATACTAAGAATATCATTATCGTATTCAGATCTAATGACAATGTAGGAATGGAGTCATACCTTTTAAAAAATTCAAAGCCTTAGATCATGTAGACGACATAACATCAAAAAAGTTGGTTTACATTCAGGTCCTGTTGGAGATGGATCTCCTTCCGCGTAGTATCATATGTTTAGCAAAATATTTGGTGTATCATGTGGCCTAAGAAAAAAGATTTGAGGTTTTGTTCCTATGGTCATTTGAATCGTGTTGACTAACCAAGGGTTTGAAATAATAAAGAAATAATTTTTCCCTATACCGTGGGTGCTCATGCTCGACGGCCATGGTTTTGACGAGTTGGATTCGTGCTGATAACGTGTTAAGAGAAATAGGGTACCGAGAGAATTTTAGAGAGAGGAGTATTTCTCACTAATTGATGTGTCAAAAATAAGGGGTCACCCCTTAATTATAGTATAAGTTAGTAGAGTCCTAATAGGAGAGGACATCCACTTAAATAGGATAAATACAATATATATATATATATATATATATATATATATATATTCGTGCATGTGTGCATGAGAGAGATTTTGAATTGTATACTCAATGTATACCAGATTATGGTAAATAATTCGATATGACCTTATATAATTTGAATGAAGAAATTTATCTACTGAGCTTATTGATTGGATAACACGGTTCAATGGGTATTAAAACACATCAGACAGAGGCAAATTAAGATCATATGATGTAACACACACATAGAAGAAGTCTTGAACAACACTCACAATCTCTCAACCCTTATCATTCACCAAGTAATTCCAAAAGACAGAATACATGACAATATATAAGGCCCAATGTCTTGGATCCCAAGTTACCCTAAATGCTAGATGACTAGAGTACCCTTAATTAAGTGGTAGAATATACGTATAGAATATTCACTTTTATTTCTTAATTAAACCAAGTAAAGCATACAAATTATTCATTAATATTAACCCTATCAAAACAACTCATGGAATGCCACAATTTGCATCATTTTACCATCTTTTAGGAAAGACCGACCATGAGCTTGTGTAAAATTGCACCAGCCTGTGGCAAGTGAGCTCGGGCGGATCCATAATAGGCCGAGGAGGGGCGGCCACCCCAGTTCAAAATTTAAAAATAAAAAATAGGATTTTTTTTTGGTAAAAATTCAAACTTAAAGTTTACCTCTTATTATTTACAAAGATGAGAGTGCAAGTGTGTAATTAATTTTAAAAAAAACACCAAAAGTTTATATCAACGCATGACCAAACCAACACATTTGACATATTTTATAGTCTCTTCTCCTCTCTTATCTCACTGTGACCCTGCCGCTAAGCCTCAGCTCCCTCCCCTGATCAGCATCTCACCGTCGGACCTTGCTGTCGGCGCCGAACCTCCCTACTCAGTAGCAACCCTTGCTACTGGAACCCGGACCTTCCCTCTCCTCTCCCTGATATGCTCTGCAACAGTGCCTCCGCTCATCTCACTTCAAGACTTCAATCAACAAAACAAATATATTTTTTATATGTAGTTTTTTATTTGTGCATATTTTTTATGTGTTTGTTTATATTTGCACATTTTTTTATATGTCTCTAAATTAAGATTTAATTTAGCTATTTTAAAATTAAAATACCTATTTTAAGTTTGTAATAACTCCTGTTTAATTGTGTTTAAATTTATAATGTATTTTAAAATTAAAATCGCTAGATTGTGTTTAAATTTGTGTGTAAAACTAGTCTGAAATTGTTGTAAATATAGGAAGTCATGGAGAAATTTTTTAAACGGAGAAGAGGAGACAACATACAAACCCGTTAGGGTAATATTATGTTGAAATATTATTAAAAAAAAATCCACTAACAAAGTAGGAATTCAAATTTAGTTAATTACTACCTCAAATTTTTTTAAGGTTAAAAATTGCAAAAAAAAAAGTAAAAACAACCCCAAAAAATTGGCTCGGGGGCTCCCGCCTCTGAACCCCCGGGCTTCATCAGAAATTTTTGCCTCCTTGACTCAAGTTCCTGGATCCACCACTGTAGATGAGTGTAGATTAAGTATTTTCCCCACGTTAGTTTCAGCCCAAACTGATTTTCACCAACATTTCTAGTCCCAACACAACCAATTTTAAGTGTGAATACGGGTGCTACAAGTATATAAGATCTATTTGGGTCCTTCTAGAAAATTGGCTAGTTCCAATTTTCTATGGTTTCAAGAATCCATAAGAGAATCCGAGTTCAAAGGTTCAGCTACAAGTGATTTCCTGTTCATGTGTCAAATAAACACACAACAAAAGAGACGTGATAGAAATAAAATAAAATAAAATAAAATAAGAGACCCCACAACACAATCACCAACTCATGCCATGCTTCTGATTATAGATTAGTCTTTGCATGTACCAATTTTGATTTAAAGGGAAAAAAATAATGATTTCTAAACTACTGCTAATATCGACCAAATTTATAATTGTAGAAGGAGCTTAAAAGTAATCTGGTGATTAGAGATAACTCTCCCTTTTAACAAAAGAAGCTCAAGAGAGGGGTTGAGGTAAGAAGCAGGAAGTCATAGAGGATGCTTAGCGAGGGATCCCCTTAAGGAAGTTGAAGACCTCCGAGAAGGAGCTCGCCGAGAGGGCTCATTATGGGTTGACTTTTGTACTTGTTCAAATTGTATGTTTTATCACATTATTTTGTAATGGTAAGCTGTAACGATTATAATTTAGGTGTGAGGTCAAACGGTATCCGCGAGGGACCAAGTTTGGTAGGGCTTAGGAGAGCTTTCATGCTCTATCAAATGACCTCACCGTGGGAACATCAGAGGGAACTGGTTTGGAGGATTGAGAAGCAAGGCATCATTGAGGTTTGTCTCAATAATTTTAGATACACCTAGTAAAACATCGAGAGACCATAACCCGAGAGAACTTACTCAAATTAACCTCGAGCTCCATCGAACATTGGGACTTATGCTAAACGACCCTTTACCAAAATGTGACACCTACTTTGAGTAATGTCAGACGACACCTATCTCTTGTCCAATCCAAACTCGAGTAAACCCTAGTAGTTTGGGGGGTTGTCGGGGGTTTGGTGGACAAACCACTGATGTGATAGCTTCCTGACACAATTGGTAGCCAAAAAGTTTTTGTTTGCATTTAATACCTATGACATAACCAATGTTGACGGATCAGAGCATTTAATGCTAATGACATAAAGTACGAGAGGGGAATGTCTTTCACATTGATGACAACCGACTCACCTTGGGAGTTGTGGGTGGCTATTTATTGAGTCCAACCATCTCTGAGGAGAGAGTTCCACTGGAGCAAAAAAGAGTTATCATCTGAGAAAGGGTTATTACAATAGAGAGGATTCACTCACCCACCATGGTTCTTTGTTACTAAGCTTTTATTGCATAGCTAGAACATATATTGTTGTTACTTAGAGAACCCTTAGTGTTCATGCTTCCTACTAAAGTGTATCTTGGGTGATTATTTTCTCTCTCCCTCAGGCTGGGTTGCTTCTGAGGTTCATTTATTATTGATTGAGTTATACATGAGTGATTTTATGAGTTTAATACAAAGTGTTCACCCTATACCTATTGTTTGTTTATATTATTACTATTGAGAACACTTGGGGTCAACTTATTTATTGCCATAACGATATGGGTTATGCCTCCATTTGTATTCTAACACCCCAGCCTCAAGATGACTCCCTCTTACATTTGGCGACTCTGCCGGGGAGGTATTCTTCTAGGGATATAGCTCAAGAAAATGTTAACCGTGTTCTTGACTTTAATGAGATCCAACGGGTGGAAGAGCAAGCATCCTGGGAGCTTGGGTGGAGGTCCTCCAATTATAAATGACTATAGAGGCCCAAACTATCACGCAAGCTTCCACAAGTTCCATGATGGGTCCATTCCACATGGCCTATCTGATGGGGAAGTCCATGGAGTTTTTACAAACTCCTGTGGCAAAAATGGCTTTTAGTGGGACGATGGATCCTAAATCTTTTGTTACCTCAATGGGGGATCCGGTCACCCCATCAAGTATAATCCCAATGGACACTTCCCCCACAGCTAGACCAACGGTGAGGGCACCAAACTTGATTAATGTTCCACCCGTGGTTCCTCAACCAAGTGCTGTAACGGTGGAGAAAGTCCATTCTCCTTCTTTCGAAGATGTAAAGAAGGAGATTTTAAAGATGATGGAAGCTTCCTCACAGACGACCGACAAAGCAGCTTCAGTTTATGGTGATTTTCGTACTTCTTATTTAAAGGAGTACAATAATGAACCATACCCCAAAGATTATGTGCCCATCATTTTTTACAAATACACCGAAAAGGGCGGTAACCTGAAAGAACACATTAAGAGATTCGTGGAGCATCTGGGGGCTCACTACAACAACAAGAGATTGCGATTGAGGGAGTTTTCCAAGTCCCTCACAGGTAAAACCTACACATGGTATTCACATTTAGCTCTAAAAAGTGTTTCCACGTGGGATGAAATGCATATATTGTTTGTCCAGAAGTTCTTTCTGGCGAAAGATGAGTTCACGCCAACGCAGCTGGCCAGAGAGAAACAACGGCTAGGTGAAGAAGTGGTGGCTTACATACGAAGATTCAGAGAAAGGTCTCTCGATGTGAGAGAGGAAGACAAGGAGCCCAAATTCCTCCAAATTTGTGCGGAGGGATTGCTCCCGAGGTATATCTTCCACCTGATAAACAAAACACGCGAGGGGACTTTCGTAACATTTTTAAAATATGTAAGGAACATTTTCGTTGGTGGTATTATCAAATTTCGTTGTGATGCCCATGATGTTCAGGTAATAGTCACAACTAGTTGGGGGGAAGGGGTCAGCCTGCATGAGTGGGCTATGCTGATGGGGGAGAAGAAGGAGATAAGGAGCCGAAAAAGGATAACAAAAGGAAGTTTGAAAAATATAAAGAGGACCCACCACCACTACCTTGCACCATTGAGGAGTTGTCAGTTATTACAATGCCATGCTACGAGGGGGTAGTATATGCACCCAAAATACTCCGTCAACTGAACCAGTCCCAGAAGTAAGAGCAAGGCCCAAATATTTCCAAGTGCATTGGTGTATTTGTCATCCAATAATAACCTATTTTACTTTGAGAAAGATTATAAACAAATACATGAGAGCTGGGAGTTTGTATATCTCACAAGGATATGTTAACCACAACCCACTATAAGCACATTGAGCAAACTTGGTGGTGGCGTATGATGAACAAACTGAAGATGAAATGAGATAACTGATTCTGGAGTGAGAGGGGTTCGAAGAAGCTCTGAAGGATTGGACCAGAGGGATGGCGAATGTCATGATGGCTTATGACGAAGTAAGTGCCAGTGATATGGAGGAAGTTTAAAATGTTGAGGGACACCTCGTAGAGCCCAATCTGGAGTACCAAGTTATAGTGCAATTTCTAAAGTTTGTGTGGTTCTTTGATCAGGTAGGGATGCCCTCAGAAAGAAGGTTGGAGATTACCTCGGAAATTTTTGATATTTCCAAGAAGAATGCAGTCCCAACGTTGAGGTGGAAGGGGACCAAGGCCAGGATAGTGAGGAAATTCATGTCCGAAGTGATTTTTTTTAATACTGATAGGGCAGTAAGGTTCCTTCACAACAGACTGTTATACGTGACGACTAGTGTGAATTGGGTGAGCTTAGCAAGTGCTTTGATGGATGGGGGAGCTTCTATAAACATCATGCATATTAGTTCCTTTTATGCTTCCAATATTTCGGAGTCCAGGTTAATACCAATGCCTTTGGTGATTTCTGGATACGATAACCATTCCTCAAAATCAATTGGCTATGTGAATGTGGGGATTGCGATGGATAATCTTACCTAACACATCAAGTTTCATGTGATTGAGAGTACTACTTCCTACCATCTTTTGATAGGAAGGGTCTAGATACATAACCATGGCTTGGGCCTGTCAATATATCACCAATGTGTTAAGGCAAATGTGAAAGGAACTAAGATTGTTATCAGGGCAACCAACAAATCATTTGCTCATGAGGAGGCCCATATGGTTGATGTCGTGTTCTATACATAACTAGAGGAAGATACGAAAGTCCTAATGAGGCGTATGGAGGGGGTCAGAGTCCCCACAATCAGAGAGAGGTTGGGGCCCATGAACAACCATGATGGGGAAGGAGCAATTGGAAAACAATGAGATGAGGAAGTAAACAACGTTGGTCCTAAACCCAAGCTATCTCCATGCAATTGAGAGATAAAATAAGGCCCATGATTGACCCCTTGGAGCATGAGGTCAAACAACAGAGTGTGCTATGCAGGTTTACAGGGAGCAGGCTGAAAAAAGTGTAACAACCCGAATTTTTTAAATGGAAAATTTTAAATTAATTTTGGAAATCGGAGAAAAATGATATTTTGGATTTTATAAATTTTATAATTTAAAGTGTTGGTTTTTATATTTGAAAAATAATTTTTCAAACGGAATTGGAATCGTAATTAAAATGGATTTTTAATTGAAATTTTATTATATAGAAGAGTCCTCAAAACATAAAACTCCCTAGAAAAAAATATTTAAAAATATTGAACGGTCCGATCGAGTTGAATTTTTTTTACAGCTTCCTCTCGTCTTCAGCTAATTCTCTCTAAAATTTCATCCAATTCCAATGGTCCGATCGTCTGGAATAAATTTTTTAGTGTTTGTATCTGATTAGAACTCTTTTCTTAATCAAACTCTTAATCCTTTATATATCAACAAATTCGTGGATCGACTTTTCAAATCACTTTTTCTCAAACTTTTCAACCAGAAGACCTCTCCAAAATTACTCCCTTTTATATACAAACCATAGCCCCAAACTTATTCAAGATTTTAACCTTAGATTTGAAGGCTTATTTGGTGTTTTCTCAGGTTTGGGCTAGAATGAGATTTGATTATTTTTGCGAGAAGAACGTGATGGTGTGATTAGATTTTGAGGCCAAAATTATGTGATGATTTATGTTGGTTCTTTTTGGTGGTTTAAGGTATGGGGTTTTACACAATATGCTCCTTAATCTCGCGAGTGTTTCTCCCTTTGGTTTCATGTGATTATTAACTCATATTTGAATTGTTAAATTCTTTTGGAAATATGAAAATATTTGTTGGAATCTGATTTCGATTCATGTGGTATTATATTTGATGTTGAGCATATTGTCATGAGATTTTAATATGGCACTGAGGTTATGCACCCGCTAATATTCCTTTTTCCGGATATGCTAAAAAAATGCATAGGCGCGGTACGGTGGTGAGGCCTGGTGACCCAGTTAATGTGTTGTTGAGAAATTATATTGATATAATTTCTTATGAGATTCACTTTGATTTGAATATTCATACTCATATTTTTACGTTTTATTCACCGCTAATATTTGTTGAGCATCTTTCCTGTCATATTGTGTACTTCCCCATATTTTCTTTTAGTGGCAGGTTAGCACGGATTTTGGGGATCTATGGAGATTGATTTTAGCGAGGATTATTTTGGGAATATTTTTAATACAAGTTGAGAAGATTGTATTTATTTTGATGTATAGAGCATTGGAGATTTATTTTAGTTGTTGTATTTATTCGAGAGACTTGTTGTATTTTATTTGAAGAGATTTGAGATTAGTGGTTTCTCTTTTGTTGTGGTGGGATTTAGATGCTTTATACCTTGTGATTTGTGGAATTTATTTATCGGAGTGGCGCTCCGCCCGCTCTCCCCGGGCGGGTGAGCATGGTCTTAGGTCTCGTAGGTTATGAGTTCGTTTAGCTTCGCATTGTCGATCTTTGATTCCCTTTGTTGATTCGTACTTCTTAAGTAGAGTTTCTAGCATACGTGTTAGATGTGTGTTCTTGGAGATGTGAATATTTGTGCTAAGAACGTCGTAGCCATTGAGTTTAGAATTAGTAAGCCTAATGTGAGGATCCTTAAAATGTATTTTGGAGACGATAATTATTTTGGAGATTTTAGTATAGATGTCAAGTATCGTATGTGTCAATTTTTGGTGTTGAGATTTAATTTAAGGACGTTAGAATTTTGATGACTTTACGATATAGGATCTAGTGGGGGATTTGTGGGAACGTGTGGTACGCCGTTATTTTCACAGTTATGCGTATCTACACAGGGAATATATTTTATTTTGTTGCTCGTGGGGTAGGTGCGCGTAGAATTGGGGTATGGGCGCCCAACTATGGCATTTTATGGTGGAGGCATATGTGAGCCTTATTTCCTTTTGCGAGATTTGCGCGTTGATGAGTATGCTTCATCTAATTTTGAGGACAAAATTCTTTGCTAGTGGGGAAGTATGTAACACCCCGTGTTTTTATTAATTAATTTAATTAATTAATTGGAATATTCGAGAAAAATAAATTTTTGAATTTAATAATTTTTATTGGCTAAATATGTTTGTTATGATTTTAGAAGAATAAAACTTCAAGCGGAATTGAAATCGGAGTTAAAATGGATTTTATATGAATTTTTAAATATTTGTCCCTTATATTTTTTAAGTAAAACTGTTAGTTTTTCTGGGCCATAGATCGATCGATGCCTTCAGAAAACGTGCGTCGCAACTTGTTTTTAATTAGAGCTTGTATAGGATTAGGACTCCTAATCACTATATAACCTTGTTAATCGGTAGGTGGACTTCTCATAATCACTTTTTCTCCAGTTTTTCACCAGAGAACACTTCCAAATATTTTTCCTCTCACTCATAATCATTAACCTTCTTCATAATCAAGTTTTTGTCACAAGTTTTGGGAGGCTTAATTAGGGCTTAATCAAGATTGATTCAAGAATACTTCTTTGCTAATTTTTCGAGAGGAATACAACCGTGCTACCAGTTTTTCTTCAACTTAATCTCAGATATGAATACTCTATTCTTTTCCTTTAGTATTATGCGTTTTAAGTGTTGCCTAAACACTTAATTACATGTTTTCTTAAAAACAACTAGTAACCTAATTAGAAAAAGTGGACACTAACTATAGGGATATTTTTATAAAATCTTTTAAATCTAAATAATATTCATAACCCTTTGGGTACGTAGGATTCATGAGTGATTTTGGATTTTATTGGTATAGGTTGCATGTAGAAAAACCCTAGTTTTGAAATAAATGGATTTGGGGGCGTATAACTCAGGAAATTTGTGTTGAAACAATGAAATTAGAATTCTGATGTTTTAAATGATGAAATAGCGGTATATTTAATTTAAATAATTAAATGAGATTAATTGGATGTTTATGACGAGGTGATAACTAAATTATGATTTAATTAAATTGGACTATCATGCGTAGTTTTATACGTTGATTAATTATGCTTGTTTGTGTGACTTGTTGGTATTATTATATTACCTTTGTGACGACGAGTTGTTGGGAAATTTTTGCTCTCCCTATATTTTAGGTTGCCTTCTAGGTATGGGACTAGTGGGTAGGCCTTTTAATGATTTACACCTTCTAGGTATGGGACTAGTGAGGGAAGATTATCGCGTTTTTATCATCTTGGGGTGGGTTGATTTTTGGTACTTTTTCATCATTACGCTAGCCTAGGCATGCGACTAGGTCGAAGTTTAGGATATAAATTCTTCCTATACATAGGGTAGGACGTAATAATAACTTGGGGACCCTTAGTTCTGGGACTAAGGGGGATTTTGAGGATCTCACATCGATTAAAAGGGCGGGGTGATTATAAATTGAGAAATTGAGAATTAATGCCTAAGATAAAAACGGGTATTAAAATTTGTTGCGACATAATGTGTCGAGGCCGACAGTTTAAATGGGCCAGATGACGATTTACGTCGTGTCGTGTTTGGAACCTTGTCATGTGTCAGGGCCGACAGTTTAAACAGATCAGAGGACGATTGACAAGGAGAAGTGTGTCACTTTAATAAAAAAAAGGATGAGAATAATAATAAAAATTGGTTAATTTAATAAATTAACATCGTGGGAATCGGGAATTTTAAAATCATATTGGTGTGCCTTTTAAATGGGGATTCCCACGGGTAGTCAGTAATTATTCCGTTTAACTGAAAATATTCTATTGTGATATTTATTGCATATAATGCTACTGTCTGGGTTCAAGGATCCTATTTGAGCAGAGTAGTATGTATTCTTGCTCGGGACTTTGGCTCTGACCCATGCGTTGACTAATATTTTTTAGGATTAGAATTGCAGAAGCTGCATAAGTTTATCGGAGTTTATCGTTTGGAGGTGCAGCTGGAGTTATTTATTTTTATGGCATAGTTTAGTTAGACTTTCTTTTCGAGTCGTATTTAATTATGAGACTTCATTGGAGTTTTATTGGTCCATTCAGTTCCAAAGTTGTTTAGAGGATTTCTGTTGGATTATTCAGATCTTTATTATTCAGATTTTATTTAATCATTTTTGGAGATTGGATTTATTCGTAGTTAGCATGTGATGGATCTTTTATCGCTTAGTTATTTATGATCATTTGAGATTGATTCAATTATTTATCTTATGGACTAATTTATTTATGTCTCATATCTGTCTTATGCTAAGAATGATATTTATTTAGATCACACCCGGCATAGTTCGACAGCGGTGGCTGGCCACCCCGTCTGCCGAATTTTGTGGGGTGTGACAAAAAGTTGTGTAAGAGAGGAAACAGAAAAAGTTTCTTCGCCCAACCGTCAATGTAAGAAGATACAATTAAAAGATGGGAGAGTGGTCTATCGCCTTTAAAGGGGTACGTGGGCATCCAATGAAGCTGTTGAAGAGGCTGACCCGAAATATGAGTGTTTTCTAATGGATAATCAAAGACAATGTCTTGTCATTGATAACTCTAATATTCATGAGTTTTTGGAAGAGTTCAAAGATGATCCAGAATATATGACTGATTTCCCAAAGCCATAAGTGAAGGAGCTAGAAACAATTGACTTGGTAGAGGAGGGAGAGGACTCAAGACCCATCTTTATCTCGAAGGATCTAGATGCAGAGAAGAGAAGATGATTGATCGAGGTGATTCAAGAGTAAAGAGATGTCTTCCAGTGGAAGTATACTGAGATGGAAGGGCTGGACCAGGAAGTAAGTTACCACAAGTTAAACATCATGCCTTCAGCCATACCGATGAAACAAAGCATGAGGACTTATAAGCCAGAGCTAGATTAGAAGATTAAAGAAGAGCTACAATGGTTGTTAATGGTGGGGTTCATCAAAGAGATCCAACATCCTATCTGGCTATCCATCATTTTCCGAGTGGGGAAGAAAGATAAGAATCAGATATGCATATGTGTGGATTTCAGAGATCTTAACAGAGCTTTCTCGAAGGATGAATTCCCTCTGCCCTCCATTCATAGCTTGATAGATGCAACAACTGGGCATGAGATGTAACACTTCATAAAAGTAGGATACAATCAAATCAAGATGGATCCAACTAATGCAGAGAAAACAACATTCAGAACTCCATTAGGCAATTTTATATGCAACGTGGCGCCTTTTGGGTTGAAGAATGTTGGGTCAATGTACCCGAGAACAATGATGGCCATCTTTCACGATCTTTTTCACGATATCTTAGAATTTTATGTGGATGATTTGGTCATCAAGTCGAAGAAGGAAGTGTCGCATATGGATGATTTGAGGAAGGTGTTCAGTAGGTGTAGAAAGTACAAGCTGAGGATGAACACGTTAAAGTGCGCATTTGCGGTGACGAGTGGAAAGTCCCTAGGCTTCGTGGTAAATCGACAAGGAGTGCAAATGGATCAAGACAAACTGAGAGACAATTTGGACTTGCCTTGTCCAAAACAACGAAGGAGCTCAAGAGCTTTATCAAAAAAGTCTCTTACCATAGGAGATTCGTACCAGGATTGATCAAAATAACTCATCCGTTGATGGATCTACTATGCAAGGGAATAAAGTTCGAATGGGATGAACCTCACCAAGAAGCCTGTAGTAAGTTCAAGAGGTTGTCACCTCTCCATAAACCATGCTTCTTTTTAGGGGAGGGGTACCGTTGTAGCTCTACCTCACCTCCACCACCAGGTCCATCAGCACTCTCTGAGTAAGATCATCCATGGCCCAGAAGCGAGATACATAAGCATTGAGAGGCATTGTTTAGCCTTAGTATTTGTTGCTAAAAAACTTAGACATAATATTCTATATTTCACTATTCATATTGTGACAAGATGTGATCCTACCATTTTGATTGGGAGGGAATCTAGGTGGCTCCTCATCCTCTCAGAGTATGACTTGAAATGCGTGGTACCTCGGGCAATCAAGAGCCAGGCATACACTGACCTATTGGCAATTTTTCCATCGGGGGTATTTGAGCCACCACGAGAAAGCATTTCGGGGGATGACTTGTAGGCCAACTTTCTAGATGCCAACTTGGAGGAATGGGCAATGGAGTATGATGGTTTATTAGCACAAGGAAAAGGGGGAGCATGAGTCCTTCTTTTAAGAGGAAAGGAGGATATTTTCCTATCCTTCAAGTTATATTTCTCTTTCTCCAATAATGAGGCAGAGTATGAAGCGTTAGTACTGGAACTACTGGAGGCCCTACAAAGGTGCATTTGTTCACTTTGCATCAAAAGGGACTCAAACTTGGTGGTTAAGCACGTGAATGGAGAGTATGACTTAAAGCACATTAGTTTGGCACCTTACTGAACACTTATATAACAGTTGATCACTAGTTTCATCGGGTCAAGGTGATGAGGCATCCCAGAACAATGAACTAGCATGTTGATTCTTATGCCACTATTATGTAGAAAGTATCTGTGAACATCGATGCAACTATTGTTGTGATCCAACGAAGGATAGCTCACTCGGTGGTGTTTATGATCTTATCGATGGAGGATGATTCAGGTTAGAGGAGTGAGATCAGGAAGTAACTTGAGACCGAGGAAAGGAAGATGGAGTTAAGGGAATTGGTTCAGTATCTCTCAAGATAAGGAAGTTTATACTATAGGAACGTGGGAGGATGGTTGTCAAGGTGCATCGATCATAAAGAAGCAGAACGTAAGCTGAAAAAGACACATGAAGAGCACTGTGAGACAACTGACATCCCTTTGTATAAGAGGATCCAAAGAGAGGGGTATTTTTGGCCAACGATGAAACAAGATGCAGCGACAGTACAGAGGCAATGCAACAAATGTCAACTCTTTTTTCAGGTGACCGAGTGCAACTTTATGGAAGATTAGGCAGATTTGAGGCAGTCTTATATTAACTTCATCAAATATGAAGTTGTCCCTTCGAAGAATATCGATGCTATGGGGATTAGGAGGAGGTCCCCACAGTTCTATGTTCAAGAGGAGTAGCTATATCACAGAGGATACTTCAACATTCCATTGAGGTGTATCACAAGAAAAAAAATAAGAAGAAGTCTTGAAGCAGGCCCACGAGTCAGCTCATGTTGGAGGATCCACGCTATATAAATCGTTCATGACTTTGGGATTCTATTGACCAACCATGGAGAAGTTTTATGCTGAGTTTGTTTAGAAGTGCAAGGTGTGTTAACTCCATGGAAACATGATTCACACCCCTTTGGTGGCTCTTTACTTATTGGCTACTCCTTATCCATTCCATACCTAGACATTTGATCTAGTAGGGGTAATACACCCATCTTCGAGGGGAAAGATATGGATATAAGTAACAACATAGTGTTTTACAAAATAGGATGAAGCAGTACCATTGAAGAGGGAAACAACAAGGGTGGTGGCAAACTTCATTAGGGAATATATAATTTGCCACTTTGGGAATCCCAAGGTTATCTTATCTGATAATGGAACTCCATTTGTCAACAAGGAGGTTACCTTGCTCACAGACAAATACTCGATCATACACCACATCTCAACGGTCGCTTACCCCAAAGGCAATGGTCAAGCAAAGGCGACTAATGAGACCTTGGTCAATATCTTGGCTAAGATGATGGATGACTTCCTAGGGACATGGGATGACAAGATTCCAACAGTGTTATGGGCCTATCGAACAACCAATAGGAATCCAACAAATTATACATGCTTCACGCTCATCTTTGGAGTTAAAGTCATTTTGCCGGCAGAATTGAAAGTCCCCTCTAACAGATATGCCTTGAGAAGCAGCATGCTCCCATAGAGTAGACATGTTAAGTTGGAAGCGCTAGATGAACATACGGACAATGCGATGCAACACTTCCAAATGTACACGAAATAGCTCTCCAGGGCCTACGATAACTTGGTGAGACCAGGGAGGTTCGTGTAAGGGGACTTGGTATTGAAGGCAACGGTGAAGCATATTAAAGGGCTCCCATTGCCCAAGTTTGCTATCAATTGGGAGGGACCTTTTATAGTAAAGAAGACACATGACTCAAGTTACTGCTCAATTTCAAAGATGGAAGAAGACAGACCATTTAAACTCAATAACAAGTTCTTACAGGTATATTATGTTTAAGATATGTTTAACTTGAGACTGAGTCTTGTTTCATGGCCCACTACCATGTTATTAGTCTATCCTTTTTTTTCCAAAATCCCTTTTGAGTTGGGGCTAGAAAAGGGAAGAATTTATAAGATTGTTGTAAACTATAACAGTTTGGGTGATGTTATATATAACAGAGTTGCATTGTAATGCAAATTTGAGAAAATGACGTATGCAAAATAGACAAGTGAAAAAAGAATATATCCTTCATATATTGATTCAACAAAAAGCTACAAGTATGGGAACTACTTCCCAGAGGATACATAAAAGATAAAGAAAAAAAGAAAACACATACAAAAGAACCCCCTTAACCAAAGAGAAACCAAAGCTCCGGGGAAGATAAGAAGCCCCCAGGCAGGGCAGAGGAAGCTTGAAGGAAAGATTGTTAGTTTGAGATAGAACTCTCTAAGTCTAGTTTGGCCTTGGGTAGTAGTTTCATTCCATAAACACTAATCATTATCTCTATCGGTTAATACTTTATTAAACACATAATATTTAATTCAACTAAATTATGACACATGTGTAATTTAAATTAACCGAATTAATTAAATTCTAGTTAAAATTCTAGTTACTCTGAAATACAAGGTGTTACAGAGGTCTCTATATCTAAACAATTAAGAATTATCAGTAATGAACAACTATCATGAAACGATACCAATAACTTAAATAGGATTTCACCTAAGGCCCACAGATAAATCTTTATTAACGTATTCTTAGTCTCATAAACGTAACACTCTGCCTATTTAAATATCTTTTCATTAAACGAATTATTATCCAACTACCATAAGGGATATGTCATAACTACATATCCTGGACAAAGGAATGTAACTATCCATGCATGTAAAAGTACCGCCCCAAATACCTACCCCCGAAACGTCACTCATAAGGACATGCATTTAAACTGCATAAAGTACTTAACATGCGATAAGGTTCAGTATTAATATCTATCATTAAACTATATTAATTCTTACGTAGTGCACATATATATACACACATATAACACTCGAAGGCATCTACCCTCGGTTTCCACCTCGTGCTTCTATGGGCAAGTTCGGAGGAGTCCCTCACCTAACAAACTTAAACAAAACACACAAAAATGGGGTGGTTATAAGGCAACTCCACCACCTACTTTGCCCATACCCAGACATAATAGATGGGGCGGATCATCCTACTTCTCCCATCACGAAGCAGTGACCCCTAACCATATGATCTAAAATAATGACCTACTCTGAGTCTTAGCACATCTCAGCTGATGCATGGTACCCAATCTCGATGAACGTAATCCCAAACCAATAGATTCACCATAATACATGTATGTCCACATAATCACACACACACACACACAATATATATATATGACCTACTCTGAGTCTTAGCACATCTCAGCTGATGCATGGTACCCAATCTCGATGAACGTAATCCCAAACCAATAGATTCACCATAATACATGTATGTCCACTTAATCGCACACACACACAATATATATATATATATATATATATATATATATATATATATATATATATATATATATATAACTCATACACTCAAGCGTACACTCCAACATACCCCAAATCAATTAAATCCCTAAAAATCAGATTATTCTTATGTTCTTAGGATCATGAACTCTAATCCTTATTAAATTTGACTCCCAGTGTATCACATCTTTGAACTATGAGTACATTTATGTTTCCTCATTTAATTTCTTAATTAATTTCACGGTCTATATCCTCTCAAGGCTTGAATTAATTTCCCAAACACTTTAGCTCGTTACTCTCTAAGCTCGATATATACATATGACCATAGGATATCATTCACTCCCATGTTTATCCATTCTCACCAAATCCTAACACTTGATATAACTACAACTGTACAAGGGTAATAACTCTAACCTATATAACTATCCTCAATATTTACAAAGTCTTATCTATAACTAAATTAGATGTAGTAATCCTAAAGGAAAGTCCCAACTGAAAAAATCACCAAATCCAACTTTCGGTCTCGTGCAATGCTTAGTAGAAAAATCATATTAAATAAAAAAATCAGAAAAATACAAAATCAACAATCATGCCTTCGTATTTCGATTTTTCACAACATGGAAAATTTTTCAAAGTTGTTAGAATGAGAATGAAACCTCATTCTAATAAGAAAGGCATCTCATTAGAATGATATAGTCACCTCGTTCAAACGAGAAAGGCACTTCGTTCGAATGACATTTAAACAAGAAAGACATGCTTCATCCCCAACTACTAAAATCAGCCCTAAAACTCCCCAAAAACCTCCATTAAATCCCCACCAAGGTCTCCAATCGAATCCTCATCATACTAGAACTTAAACTAACATCTAGGGGTAAGAATCCTAATGATTTCTAATCATAACCAAGGGTTTTCAACATGATTTCAATCAATAATCAAATTAACCCAAAATTTCTCAAGAACAATTTATAAATCCCTACTATCTTTTAATTAAAGATTTATTAAACAAGGATTCGATTAAAAAGTAACTACAAACCTAAACATGGATTCTATCATAATTTCTAATAGTTATATAATGTCAATTGCGAGTTTTATCACCAAAGTCTTAACTTTCAAAGTAAGATTAATTACTAGTAATCATAATCTATTCCAATCATAAATCATCATGTAAATCAATCTCCAATGTAGTTAGGGATGAAGCATAAAGTCTTTCTCATATGAACGTTGTTGGAACGAAGTGCCTTTCTAGTTCGAATGAGGTGCCTTTCTCGTTCCAACGAGATGCCTTTCATATTTGAGTAAGGTGCCATTCTCATTCGAGTGACTTTAAAATTTTTCCCAGGTTGTGAAGAATCAAACACGAAGGCGTGAGTGTTGATTTCGTATTTATTTGATATCATTTTTCTACTAAACATTGCACGAGACAGAAAAATGGATTTGGTGATTTTTTTAGTTGGGACATTCATTTAGGATTACTACACTTAATTTAGTGATGAATCAAACTTTGTTAATATTGAGGATAGTTATATAAGTTAGAGTTATTACCCTTATACAATTGTACTTATATTCGATGTTAGGATTGTAATACCCTGTAATTTTATTATTAATTAATTTTCGTGTGCTTTATATTACTAATTTAATCGGGGAAAATTAAATTGGATTTTAGTAAAGATTAATTAGCGAGATAAAGGATTAATATGTATTATTATTATTATTATTATTATTATTATTATTATTATTATTATTATTATTATTATTATTATTATTATTATTATTATTATTATTATTATTATTATTATTATTATTATTATTATTATTATTATTATTATTATTATTATTTACTTGTGTGTGATAAGTGAATAGTTTTGTGATTTATTACATGTCGCCTATGAGTGAAAGCGATGGTTTATTATTATATTTTGATAGAGTGTCACATCGGCATAATTTATGGGCGACGCGTAGGGTACGCACAGGTCGGGCTCGGTTAATGAGATGTTAGCGTATTTGGTGTTGGGAAGGTGGGTCATTTCACACTTAGGTCTAAGAAGAAAAATGAAATTAGGTAAATTAAAGGGATATTCATGAGGTTGGGAAGGTGGATGGCAGCCCACCTTTCATATTTTATACAAGGGATTAAGAGAGAGAGCCCTAAAGAAATGAAAAAGAAGAAGAAAGAAAAGGAAACTTGGAGAGGAGAAGAAAGATGACTCAACCTGTCATAAAATTCGTAGAAGACTTCGGATTATAAACCACCAAGACAAGTAGATACTTTCTTTATGTCGCAATTTGATAGTACTTATTTATTTTCATGATTAGAGGTAGATATCTAAAAATTAAGATGTTAAAAATGGAAACTTTCTTAATTGATATAGAGATTTAAATGATAAAAGAATACGGTTTGTGAAAGAATCATTAATGGAGATAAATCATACTTGAAATTTAAATGAATGCACATGTAGAACTTGTATATAATGATCGTATCTTGAAAATTAATTTGGGGAAAGATTGTGTATTGAATTAATTGGAAGTTTGATATAAAATCCTATGGTTTGATTTAGGATTTGGGTTTAGTTTTGTGTTAAAATACCTCTAGAATGTTAGGGTAATGTTGTAAGATTGAATTTTTGTGTTTGGAGTGGGTAGAAACTTCCATTGGAGGGTTTTGGAGGAGAAAACCCGAGGAAGAAGATGTTCAAAAAATCGAACCGGTTCACTAGAGGAGTGAATTAGTTCACTTTTGAAGTTGGATAAGGTTGTCCAGAATCGAATTGCTAAGCACCAGTTTCATATTTTTATATTTTTTTTGAATTTGTTATGAATTTTATACTAAAAGGTGCACGGTACTAAAATTTTAAATTGGTCGTTATTGATTGGGCTTTCTTTTGGCATGTGTGATAGGCCAACGGTAGATGGGTTCGAGTGAGGAGAGCCGAGGATCCAAGTGAGTGAATTTCAGATATTAATCGAGAAGTTGGGATTGAACTTCGGGATTGGTCGACCGTATGTTGTGGGATATGCGTATGAGTTAGGTATTTATTATATATACATAGTGACTTGTATATATATGTATGTGTGCATGCCAACTGTTTTATTTAAACATACTTACTCGGTAGTGCTATCATAGGAGGTTGCGCGTAGTTGTCAATCCATCCTGGCATTGACCAGTAGGTATTGGATTGATTCCCCAAGTTATAGAACTATTGCATGACCACTATCCATGTGTGAGGATATATGTTGGTTTCGAGTCCAGTTGGACGCGATGTGGTATGGTTGCAACCCCATATGTACGTCTATGATTGCATCCATTATTTTCATTTTCGTTTGGGATCGGTGGTGAGATTCTGACCCTGTGTCTCGGTGTGAGGCATGATGCCTGGAGCCGGATAGAACACGAGGGATGAATACGCGAGGTCTCAGCTCTGGGGATGTGGTTATACGTATATAGCAAGTGGATTTTATGTATGTGTATATTATATACTGTATGTATTTGTTTATAGCACGAGCGTAGCTATGTTATGCTCAGTACGTGATTATTTATTTATAGCAAGTGTGTCGCTACAATATTGTTTATGAATGTATACCTAGAGAATGTAGTTATACTTAACTACTAGAGGGTATTAGCGGGATTAGGCTTAGATAGTGGTTGTATATCCTAGTTAGACAGGGTAGTTTAATTAGGATAAATAAAATGAACACATTAGGTGCACACTATAGTTGAGAGGTGAGTTTTATCTCAAGTGAGTGCGACTGGTTAATTATGAAAGTAATACACCACTATTTAATCGATTTAAAACAATTATCTATTTGCAAAACATTTTCTACTTTACGGGCTTTGACCCACAGGCTTTTATTTTTCCTGTTATCTCTTTTATTATCCCAGGTGGCACCGGCTGTAGCCGGGACCACATGGATATATTCATTCTTGCCATGCTGTAACTGTGGATGCTATATCTTTGTTTAAATGCCTCAGTTTATTTTATCTAGATAGGATCAACCATTTCAATTTTAGTTTTGGGCGTGTTGCCCATAGATGGATAGGATTTTATATTACTGTTAGACATTTATATTTTAGTACTCAGTTTATTTTTTCAGTTACTGTGGATGTTTTATTTTATGATCGATGGTTTATTCAGTTCACTCTTTTTATTAATTGATGTATGAGGATTATTTATTAATTTTTAATTGTATGGTTTTATTCGTATTGTTTATATTATATTGTGATTGCGATAATGATGCTGAGAATGAACCATCCTGAGATTCCTGTTTTATTTTAGTAGTGGATTTGCCACCCAATATTAGGATAGGTGGGTTGTCACAAGGATTTGGTTAGAAACAATAAACGCTTGAGTGAGTGGTATCCTATGGTCGTATGTATATATCGAGCTTAGAGAGTAACGAGTTAAAGTGTTTGGGAATTAATTAAGGTCTTGAGAGGATATAGGCCGTGAAATTAATTAAGTAATTAAATAAGGAAACATATATATACGTTACGAAATAGTGTGTATATATATAGGGAGAGATGTACTCATAGTTCAGAGACGCAATACAATTGGAGTCGAAGTTATTAAGGATTAGAGTTGATGATCCTAAGAACTTAAGAATAATCTGATGTTTAGGGATTTAATTGATTTGGGGTAAACTAGAGTGTATGCGACATCCTAGTTGTATATATAGGTTTAACTTGGTTTTGAAATATTATAAATCTATTTAAAATAAGGATCCAATTATGTGGGGATATAGATAGTTGGGTACGCTTGAGTATATGCGTTATCCTATGGCTATATATATTGTGTGCGTATATATATATATTGTGTGATTATATGGACATATCCGTATTGTGGCGAATCTATCGATTTGGAGTTGCGTTCGACATCAGGATTGGGTACCATGAGCCAGCTTAGATGTGCTAAGACGCAGAGTAGGTAATTATTTTAGATCATATTGTTAGGGGTCATTGCTTCGTGATGGAAAAAGTGGGATGGCCCGTTCCATATACTATGTATGGGTATGGGCAGAGTAGGCGGTGGCGCTGCCTTATGATCACCCCATTCATGTGTGTTTTCTTAAAGTTCGTTAGGTGAGGAACTCTTCCGAAGTTGCCAATGGAAGCACAAGGTGGGCACCGAGGGTAGATGCATTCGTGTATTATATATATATATATATATATATACACTAAGATTTAATGTAGTCTAATGATAGACATTGATATTAAACCTTATGCATGTTAGGTGCTTTATGTGGTTTACGTGTATGTGTAATACCCCGTATTTTATGCAATATTAATTTGGGGATTTATTAAATTTAATGTGAATTAATTATTTAATATAAATCCGGAAATTAATTATGTTATAATTATTAACGTGATGAGAGTTAGTAATTATGGGAAATTTGTTGAATATTACTAATGAGCAAAATAATATATAATATTGGTTATATTAAATGTCACGAGTTTATAGAATGACAATTTTGGAAATTTGAGTCGGGACGCGCCCGTGTCGCGTCATGACTAAATATTGATTAATAAAAGTGAATATATTATAAGTTGCTCGTATGGTCATTTTGAGTGCGCCAAAGTGTCCGGAAGGGTCGAGATAGTCAGTAAAGTATACCCGGGGGTTTAGTTTGGGTCTCGGGACATTTTAAGGCCTATTTAGCACCCCGGGAGGACATTTTGGACATTTTACATTTTTGGGTAATTAAACCCACGAAATTTCAAGGGTTATATCAGATGTCTAAGGTTTCCTTATAGGGTTAAAACAACCAAAGACAAGTGACGGCCATAGGAGAGGGAAGGAGAGAGCTTTCAAAGCAATCCAAGGCCAAAAATCCATCTGTTTGCACCGCCACCACCACCACCGCGTAGATTGCACGATGGGGAATGCAACCACACCAAATTCGTCATCAAACCAGAATTCTGAAAATCCCAGGAAAGTATTTATCTTGCTTATTTTTGTTAATGCATCGTTCATGTTAGTCTATGGTGATTAGGATGAGTTTGGTAGAAGAAAAATTCATGTTGGAGATAGGAAAATCGCATGTAGTAATGATTTGAATGAAAATCTGGAAACCCCTTCACATGTAGAGGATTAACTACGAATTTATGTTGAATTAGGAGTAGGAATTTTTGGAAAAATATTGATTAGAACAAGGTTAAAGAAATTCTAGGGTTCTTGAGATTAATATGAGTTTTAGCCTATAAATCCATGGTTAGTGACGGAAATTTACATGCTTTACGTAGAAGATGTATAAAATGATTTTATAATGTTAGTAGTACAAATTTTTGGGCGATTGGGAATGGAAAGTTTGGATTTGGATGAGGTTATGTGATAGAACCCGTAACTGGTTAACCGTAAAATTCTCCATACCTGCTTGATCGATTGATCGAGCCAAGAGCTTCGATCGATCGGAGGTTCGATCGATCGATCCCCAGCCCTCGATCGATCGACCCCTTCTGGCAGACTCGTATTTCCCCTTTTTAAATTAGTTGAATTCAATTTAATGAGAATTAATCCTTGGACACCCTTATTAAAATGTTTTGGGAGATAAAGAAGACCAGTAGGACTTATAAATAATTATGGGGCCTTTAATGTAAGACGAGAGTTGTATTTTTGGGATATTTACATATAAGGGACGATGAAATTATGTATTAAGGGGAGAGACACGTGAGATGGTTACGTTGGAAATTAGATGAGTACATACTGAATTCTACACTTGGGAGGATAAAGTCCATGAGTGTTACGTAATAAGCTGGAATGATCCCTCAAATCAAAGTAAGAAATGAACGGTTATACGTGAGAACTAAATAATGAGAAATAAGGACAAATGTCGTAATTATGATATGTGAGATGTACCTACATTGATATGGTAATATTAGTATAGTTATATGATTGTGTTTATGCATATACTATCTATGTGTGAAAATCGTGCCCGCGCTACTTGCTATCCCAGAGGTTACCGCACTGGGACAGTCTTATCTCGATGGGACCTTTCTGGGGGATATTGACTCGTACCCTAGAAGATAGAAATCCTTAGTACAGGCTATCGAATCGATAGTTCAGATGGTCCTAAGAAACATGGGGGCATGTGCTATCCTCTTAGAGACTTAGAATCTATGCCTCACCTCAATATTATTTGTGTATGTATTAATACAGTTCGAGAGTGATTCCGAACTTGTATTTCCCTTAGTACGAGAGATACGGGTATTGGATAGCAGAGTATGCCCGCACCATAATTTTTATGAGGGGTACTGTTAGAATATATATATATATATATATATATATATATATGAAATTCCGAAATTTGGAACTGCCTACTGTGTTATGGTAAGCAAGACATGTATAATGACTCAAATTGGAAATACTTGTTTTGAAAAAGTATAATATGACATTGGGAACTTTATTAATAAATAAAGTTAAAATGAGAGCTTTGTTACTGAATGAAATTTTCCTCTTAAACAATTATATTGTTCAGTTTTAAATCTTACGAGTAACCTAAGATAAGTTAAACCATTGGGAAGTTTAGTGCGATATAAGATAAGATAATCAGTTGGGAAGATTAGTGCAATAGGCGTGCACATTAGAAGAGAGGTGATAATTTCTCAAGAGAGTGCCCCACTAATATGTTGTTGCATTGTCCTGTAAACATTTTAAATACTTGCTAAACGAATTTTAAATCATTTACACTATCGGGCTCTGACCCGTTTCTATTTTTCCTTTCTCTCTTGTATATCTATATAATAAAGGAGGAGGAACTTTTGCCACATCATACAATTTTGCCACATCATACAATTTTGTGTATATAAACATGTTTTGATCTTATATCACGTGGACGCTTTTTGATTCTGCACCAACAAAGACAAATGTACAGGTGAAGATTTAGTTTGATTCTGCACCAACAAAGACAGATGTACCCACGCTAAAAAATGATTCTAGAATTTGTAGAACCTCGAGCCTCCCACCCGTCATTACTCCATCCTTTCCCACTTTTGTCTCAAACTAAATCTTCACCTGTACAAAACTTATTTCGGTCAGTGTCTCGAGCCTCTCACCCAATCCCTCTTACACATCCATTACCTCCATCTCTATCTAAAACCATGTGGAGAACCTCTCTCTCAAAATTTCTCTCTCTCTCTGGGCACACGACAACCAAGTCTTCTTTTTCACCATCTTCTCTCATTTAACGTCGCTGCCTCTCTCTCTCTCAAACACACTTCAAACTTGTGAGGGTTTGAGACGCTCACAGGTATACGAGACCTCATGGGTTTGTTTATGCATCAGGTACATGTGATCTATTCATGCCACATCACAGGTACTTTTTTGTTTATGCATCAGGTACATGGGTTTTTTGTGTTTATGCATCAGGTACGAGTTTTCTGAGAATGGGTTTTTTAAGTTTTCTTTGTTTTCTTGCTGTACAGATTTGAGAATGGGTTTTCTTGGTTTTTTTGCTGGGTTTTCTTTCTGGGTATTTCATAGATGCTATTTGCATCTCTAAAAGTTGCAAGCTCTTGCCGAAGGGAGAGCTCGAGCCACCATTTTGGTAAGTGAGGCTACATCTCTCTTTTCTTGCTGGGTATTTCATAGATGCTCTTTTTTTGTTCACTGATCTACACTTTTTGTATCTGTTTTTTTGTTGATCAAAACCTCTGATCTGTTCTTCGGTGGACATGGATGGTCGTGGGAAGGGATCTAAAGGGTTGAAAGAACAATGTAGTCGCAATTATAGGCCAATAAGCAGGTATTTTTACCTACTGCTAATCTAGATGGGCCCATACCACCCGTTTTGAGCAGGTATCACTAATAAGAGTAATACTCCCCTCTGTTTTTCAGCCTTTTATTTTTTACTTAGAATTTTTCATTGTCATTTGGTCTTGCGAATAAATGGTAACAGTAAAACTCATATTACGTTCTTATTTTTTCAGCTCACAAGAGGAGGTGGTGAAGGAAAGTTCTATTTTTTTTAGTTTTGTAGTATTTACATGTTTATGTTTAGCAAAAGTGCAAAACTATTCTGATGTTTAGACAGAAGTGCAAAAGACTAAGTTTCTTTTTATTTTAGGGCTCAATTTTGTTTGTATGTGGTGTTTTCTCCAGCAACTCATTTTCTTGGGGAAGGCATATGGCGACGACTCTTGGGGACGGGTTCGACACAAATCCTAATTCTTTCTTTATGTTGTATGTAATGTAGCATTTTGTATTTTTCATTTTATCTTTTGAATAGGTCAGATATGAGAGAATGTAGAGATGACCTCGCTTGCTAACAAGCTCTGCCCACAACCCTCCAGCACCTGCATGGTTGATCTCCTACAAGATAAATAATTGTTGTTTTTACCTCATTTGTGAATATAAATTTCTCTTGCCTTTTCTCTATATTAGTGAAAAAAGTGAGTTTCTTAACTTTATATCTGTTGGGGTGAGGAGAAAACTGAAGGAAAACTGAGTTATTGTGCCTTAAAATTTTGTTTCTTGCTGAGGTGTGCCCGGTGAGAGAATTTTAGTTTATTCATATTTTCTGAGTTAAATGACAATATTTATAAGATTCTCCCCTTCTTTATCACACACAATATTTATTCTTAGTTGATTTGTGGATTTTGATTTTTTTCCTGTTCACCAGCTTATTTCAACACACTATTCCATTTTAAAGTTGAAATGGGTATATGGTAGGTTTGGCAGGAGAGGTACCCGAGGGGGCGGTAGGGTATAGGTGAGTTTGTATATTGACAACTGGTGATGTACAATTTTGGTGGTTTGTACCTACTCTTCATAAAAAAAACAGGTGGTACAAGGGTAAATATTTGTTAGTTGAGGGTGATGGGTCAGAAATAGGGAGTAGAGGAGGGAGAAGAAATTAACAGGTAGAAAAATATGGACTGGGCTGGTTAATGGGCGAGTGAGGGAGAGATAAGGTGGCTATGGATTCAAGGTAGTTAGTCGGTTAGATACAAGTATATTACAATAAGAATAACATATAAACACGGACATATACACACGAAATAAATACAAATAATAAATATAATGTAATAAAATAATATATGCGGACACATACACAAAATAATTATTATTGATAATAATAAAAAAAATATACGAAAAACATGGATATATACTATGACTCACACGGCCTATGTTCTTTATAAGAAGTTTTATAGTTCTTTACATTATTTTCTGTTTTGGCTTATGATTTGCATACGATGACAATTTTTGCAGGTTTATTTCATGGTAGCTGAACTGGATTTCATGCCTTAGACTTTCATGCCAACATTTTAATGCCATTATTATGCCTTAGACCTTCATGCTAATACTTTCATCGAATTTGTGAAATTGAAATTTTTATTGAATTCCTCTAAATTAAATCAATTATTTTGAAGATGAAAAATAATATTACTATTTTAAGTCTGTTTCTTTTAAATTAAGAATGGGATTTTTCATTTACTTTTTTAATTATAAACTTAAATACTCAATTTAAATTTCACATGTGTTCAATTTTCACTAGGCAACCTTTCACGAGAGATCTTAAATAAATTAGTAAGATTTCTGTTGGGGAGAAGTAATCATGAAGAAAATTTGTGTATCTTAGTTGATTTTGTGATTTTTGTGATTTCATGTCATTGTTGCTTAATATGTTTTTAAAATTAATTAATAGAAGCTAATTGCAATCTCAAGTTTGACGTGTAAAAAATAATAGACTGGACTAAAAACTTAATCGTTCCTTTGGCACGAGCACACACTAGTCGACATACACATCAATTTTATAGTTATGTAAGAAGGTTGTATTTAAAAAAAAGTTCTATCGGGCACTTTAGATAATGTGTGAAAGCTAACGGATATGTAAAGTCGTTGGATATTTTGGGCGTTGAATATTTAAATGATAAAATTGACGTTAAGTTTTAAAAAATAGTCATGATAAAAATAAATTAAATACAATTACGTGTGTTGGTAATGATAGGTTGCAAATAATGCATAGGGATAAAATTATGAGCGGGTTTGGTCCCCAGTTCGACTCTGGACGCAGTCAAAATAATGTTTGGCCAGTGGAAGCTACGAACCGCAAGTTGGAATTAATCGAGATGCGCTTAAAAGCTGGTCTGGACACAACGTGTCGATCGGGGATTAGTCGAGGTTCGCTTAAAACCGCGAGTGGGGATTATCGCCGTGCCATCGGCACGGGTACACCCTAGTATATGTATATATTACAGGTGCCCAACCACAAGGGCGTCTTGCATAGGATCCTTTGGAAGGAATGCGCTGCAGCTTAGGTGGGAGTTGCAGGCCTCTTGCTTAGACGACTTCATTTATTTGATTCCACTCCTAGCATGTTCATTTAGTGGGCCATGTGTCGCCCTTTCCATTATTCAGTTGTTTTATTGGACATTGTGATTCAGTTATTTCTAGTATTGTCACTTTGGGATTCATTATTGTCTGGATGTTTTACTTTAAGTTTTAATGTTGGGATTTAGTTGTTGAATGTTTAAATTATTTGGATTATATGTTCCAGAATAATTGTGGTGTGATTCTTTAATATTGAATTATTGTAAAGATTTAAATCTTGGTTTATAAAATAAAATTTGGAAAGTAATGTCTAAAAATGGTTTTTGACACTTAGCTTAATTAATTAGGGTGTTTAAATTGGAAAAGTTAATTTTCGACAGTGATGCTAAGAATGAACCAACTGTTCACCTTGATTTAATTTAATAAAGGAGTGATCGCCCGGTATTTAATTAGGCAGGGTGTCACAGGTGGTATCAGAGCATCAGGTTCTAGTGTCCTTAGGATCTGTACGGCTTATTTCACTTTCAGCTTAACATTTTTGCTATAGAGCCCTATTTTAGGATGGTTGTATTCTTGCTTTTACGTTTACGTCTTCAGCTATTTGAGATTTGATAATAACTGTAGACTCTTCACATTTCAGATGCCTCCGAGACGTGCACCAAAGGATAAGCGTGCCCAAGCCGAGCAACCAGCATCTCTGGCATAGGGTACGATGAATGCTAATGAGGTAGCCGATATTGTTGCTCAGGCGGTGAATGCCGCGCTAGCGGTGGTTCAGCAGGCTCCACCCCAGATTCAGGCAGTGGTGCCAGTACCTGCACAGCTTCCATCTGCATGGGAGCAGGTTAGGGATGCCTTTCAGAAGGCGCATCCCCCTGAGTTCTCTGGTAGTGCAGATATCATCATCGTCAGCCAATGGAAGAAAGATATCCAGCGGCATCTTCATATGTATGAGTGCACATATGTGCATAAATAGTTGTTGTCTTCCTTTAAGCTGGTGGGGGCCACTTTGTAGTGATGGGAGTCCACCACCACCTTGGAGGAGAGGGATACGATCCCGATTCAGTCATTCTGGGAGCGGTTTGATCGCAAGTACTTTTCACCCTCCGTGCAGACTGAGATGAGGCAGAAATTATTGAACTTGAAATAGGAGAATTCTACCGTTGCTGAGTATGAGGAGGAGTTCACGAGACTTCTCACCATAGTTCCAGATGAGGCACCCACCGAGGGTAAGAAGATAATGCTGTTTATGGACGGGTTAGCTTGGAGGATCCGTCAGCACCTTATAGGGAATCTGTCTCTGAGTACTTTCCATGATGTAATCAATGCTGCTTTACTACAATGCCAGGATCACCGCTTCCATCTGTAGGGAAGCAAGCGACCAGGAGAGTCCGGCCAGCAGGGCAGGACCGGGGGTAGTAGTGCAAGTGGAGCACCAACATCTCAAGGACAGACTCGTCTGCATGAGCAGAGTTCCCATCAGGGGGACCCTGCTAAGTGATTCCGTTCAGGTGATTCCAGGCAAGGATTTGGGGGTTATAGGCAGGGCCAGCCTAATCAGTAGGGCCAGCAAGGCCAACACCGACAGCAGCAGGGCCAACAGCATTTTCATCAGGACCAACAGGGCCAGTGGCGGGGTGGTAACGGCCAGCAGGGCCGTGGTCAGCAGGGTCAGAGGGGAGGTAAGTTCAGAGGACGATGTTTCGGGTGCAGCAAACATGGCCATAGGCGCCAGGATTGTCTAGAGGGAGAGAGGGCCCCACAGCAGCAGGGTGCCTGTAATGAGCCAGAGAGGCCACTTTTTCCAGCTGCCCTCCCAGCACCAGCCTAGGTACCAGCCCTACCAGCCGTTCCAGCAGCTCCAGTGCAGTAGGGGCAATTACAGTATGGACGTGGCTATAACGTCCACCAGGCAGCAGCTCCACTGGCACCACCCGCAATTGAGGGTATGTTTCCTATCCATGGTACTATGGGTCGAGTTTTGTTTGATACTGGGGCGACGTACTGTTTTACAGCTACGCATTTTGCGAAGGCCTTAGGGTTGTTATCCACAGCAGAGAGCACGGTGACGTGTGTAGACTCACCACTGGGGAGTGGGTCGCTTATTTTCTTTATATGTCGGGGAGTGGGGGTAGATATTGGTAGCTTGGTATTACCTGCAGACATGTTAGTCTTAGATATGCATGAACATGATGTTATTATCGGTATGGATTGGCTCGCTGCTTACAGGGCCATGATAGATTGTTTTGGTGGGAGTATTGTTTTTGCCATTCCGGGGCAAGAGATGTTTGTAGTGGCGATGCCTCGCCCAGAGGGAGGCTCGACCGCACATTTGTATTACATAGAGGAGGATACCTCTAAGCAGGTTGTGATTCCCTTAGACTCGATTCCAGTTGTTCGTGAGTATTCCGATGTATTTCAGGAGATACCGGGCCTACCCCCCAGTCGAGAGATAGACTTTGTCATAGACTTATTACCAGATACTAGACCTATAGCACGCGCTCCATGATACGACGCAAATATTACGTATTTCACCCGTTAACGTACGCGTTATTAACCCCCTCGGGTACCTTAATCCCTATATTTATGCTCGATAATCAGACAACCTCCATTTTATATGTTAACATGCTATATGAGGTATATTTGGGCTTTTGTAGGGATTACAGGTGCTAAGTATGAAGTTGGATGCATTTCGGTGAAGTTTCGTACAAATCTGCACGCGTAAGGGCATTTTTGTCAATTCACAATTTGGGAAATTGTCCCAATGTCTTCATGGAAGTTTAGCGGAAGAGGATTCCAAAGAAACCAAAACCAGGAAGCCAAATCGATTTGGATCCAACCCAAATCGATTCGGCCCCCTAGCCAAATCGATTCGGAAATTTCCAAATCGATCCGGCTTAGACCAGTAGCCAAATATCGGGGGGCCAAATCGATTCGGTCCTGCTGGTATTTGGCAATTTTCCTTTTTATTTACAATTTTGCCATGGGATATTTTGTATTTAACCCTTATCTCTTCATTTTGAAGAGGGGATCTTAGATATCTTCATTATTCTCTAGTTTTAGGGTTTGCAAACTTGGGAGATTTGCCCTACTCCTCTCTTGTACTCTTTGTTTTGTAAGTTGTACATTAGTTTTAATTACATTAATTTAGTTGTTTTCCTTAATTTCCATGCTTTCATTTACTTGCTTTCTTTACTTTCTTGCCTAGATAAATTTATTTCTTGCTTAATTAGTTTAATATTAGTGTAAATTAGTTTATTTCCATGATTTGTCCGTAGATAAATAGGTTCGGGATTGTGTTCCGCCATTTACGGGTTTAGAACCTCGAAAGTTAGGTTTTCATGTGAAATTGCATTTAATTGAATCCGCGTGTATTAAAGTTGGATTATTATGCGTTTAACTTTATTTGTCACGAAACTTTAGTGTTTATAGAGATATTCCGAATTTAATCCGCGTGTGACCATTTTATGTTAAATGTTTAATCTCGCAACTTTGGATTAAATTCCTTATTGTGTCATGTTTATGCTTAATTGAAAATGCTCGATTAAATTGCTTTCGATTCTTAACTCTAATTAGTATTTGTTTCAATCCGTTTGGTAGAATGCGATCCCGATCCTCGCTTTCCTTTAATTTAGTGTTAACTTCTCTTTTCTTTAGTCCACCATAACCACCCATCACCTTTTCTTATTTCTTTTACACCCTTTTATTCTAAGAAGTTTTAAAACAATTAAAGTCTAAAATTTAATCACTCCCTGTGGATTTCTTACGATACCCGACTTACCACTTTACTTGCCTCACAAGTGTAGTAGTAGCTTAAGTTTTTGCATCGCGACGACGAAACACACAACGATTGTGTCCTCACACGAACACACTTTTTTCGCCCGATCACAAAATGGCGCCGTTGCCGGGGAGTGTGTTTTAGATAGTAATTGTTTTATTATTTCGTAGGATTTTTCCTTTTGTATTTGTATTCTTTGTTTTAACCTTTTTTGCAAGATAGCATATTTGAGCGCTAAGAAACTTTGATTCGTGGTTTCTCACTTTCTTGCTCGGATTCTCCATCTACAAACATCGAGGTAATCATGTCCTACTATTATAGTTATTACGGTTATTCTAATGACTCATACTTTGGGGATAGTTTTCAAGTTTTTCATTTTCAAGATTTTCTTGAAAATGAAAGACTTGAAAACATTTATCGCAATGAAAATCGTTATTGGGAGTTTGAGTTGGATTCATATTTTGAAACCAATGACGATTTTTATTCCGATGATTTAGAAGATGAGATTTTACCAAATGAGGAGTCCGAAGCTCTTGAGCCGAGGAAGCCTACTTTGGAAGAAACTTTGCTTCTTTACTCCTAAGGTTTGGAAAGCCTAAATGATGCTGGAATTAGACTTGGAGCACTTTGCGATGAGATGAATTCTTATGCACAAAACAACGAGGAGGTGGAAACTTGTGTTTCACCTCAATTTTTCAAAGAATTTCTCATCGAGTGTGAATCTCTCTCCCCCGAAATTCAATCTCCTTCCGACGATATGTTGACGGAGATTGAATTTATTTCATTACCATATACGTTTTCCATCATTGAACCATTAGAATTACCGGTTGATTCCTATGAGTCAGTAGAAACTTTTAAAATTTCTACACTTTTTGCCGATGAGGACTCTTTACCGGATTTGTTTTCGATGGATGTTATCCCCACGTGTGCACCATCTCCCATTCCATTTGAAAAATCTTTGGGAGGAGAGTCTATTTTTCTTGGACCTCAAGTGTACCTTTCCCCCTTATTATCCAAATCCCCCATCGTCCACCCAAAATTTCAAATTGGCGATGGTTCACTTTTTTCACCACCCACATGCCTTCCGTTGTTCAAAGGGAATTCTTATTTTCCGGGAGGCATGTTCTCTTTGGAGGGTCCACCGTTGATCTTTCAAAGTCAAATCCCTTTTTGGGTGGACCCTCAACTATTTAGACTTCTAGTGTATAGTTAGTGTGAAGCCTAAATAGTAGGTTGTAAATAGTTATCCTTTTAATTTTCTTTCTTTCCTTTTTTTTCTTTCCTTTTTAATTTAGTCTAGTGTAATTAGTTAACTTTTTGTTATTTGTTTTTGCTATGCTCGGTACTAACTTGTTTTGTAGATTCCTTTGGACTCGCGCTTATGTAGATCGCTCCAATTTTGGGTAATATCGTTCTTTTCCTCTCTTTGTGTTGTGTTCTTAATGCGCATTGAGGACAATGCAACATTTAAGTTAGGGGGTGTAGGATATTCTATCCATTTCATGTGTAGTCCATGGATTTGCTCACATTTAGTTACTAAGTATTCCTTTTTGTGAAAAATTTGTAAATTTTCAAAAATATTTTCTTTCTTTTTTCTCCTTTGTTGGGCATTTTGCCTTGTTTTCGATGATAAATTTCAATAATTGCCCGATCCAATAGACAACTCAATGATGCATGTTCTAGATTTTAGAAGTTATTAGACTTTAGTCCTCAAATCATTGATATTGTGAATAACTTCATGAATTAAACTTTATCCCATGAGCATATGCATTTTCCTTGTTATATTGATTTGGTTTAAGATTTTTATAACTCGGGAATCTTTTGTTGCATTGTATATACTTACACCGAGTAAGCTTTGTACCTTTCGTCGTTTGTGAGTGTTATACACTATTCTTTTCTCTTTGAAAACGTTGAATTCGTCGGTAATCTCTCTATTCTTTCATTTGATCGTTCATTAATTGAGTTCATACTCGAAATGTTTTACTTGAGCATGATTTTCATATATTATTTGGACTTGAGAATTGCGTAAACTTTTGGAAATGATCATAGGCCCTCTTTGTTATATCACCCACATTAGCCTTGACCTCACCTTATATGTTTCCCTAGTCAACCCCTTTGAGCCAAAATATAGCCTTTCGTTTCATAACCCCATTCCCATAACCAACTTCGCATTGGAGTTTTAGCCCATACATACACTTTCCATACCTTTGTTTGGAATGATACTTGGGATTGAATGTTGTTGTTGTATTGCAGTTGCAATTTTAGGCATATGAGAGTTTGATAAGCAAAGAAAAGAAAGTAGTGAAAAAAGTGAAGAAAAAGAGAAAGCAAAAAAAAAAGCAATAGAAAACAAAAGAGAAAAATGAGAAAAAGAAGAAAAGAAAAGAAAGAGAAAGTTGTAAATGTTTTGTATAGTGTTCAATAAGCTTTGATTACTCTCCCTGATGATATATCTAATGCTTGTTTTGGAACTTGTTTTCCAATTTTCCAATTTTTGATATTGCCCGCAAATTTCAAAGACTGCTTTCTTGACGAGATATGGGTCCTATGAGTTCAGGGTGATGCCATTTGGCCTCACAAATTCTCTTACCGTGCTCATGAACTTAATGAATCGTGTGTTCAGAGAGTTCTTGGATCAGTTTGTCATCGTCTTCATATATGACATTTTGATATATTCACACTCTGAGGAGGAGCATGCCGAGCACTTGAGACAGGTTCTTCAGACTCTATAAGAGAATCAGTTGTATGCTAAGTACGAGAAGTGTGGATTCTAGTTGCGAGAAGTATAATTCTTGGGGCATGTTGTTTCTCAGCAGGGGATAGCAGTTGACCCGAGTAAAGTGTCAGCGATGAGAGAGTGGGGACAGCCCACGACACCGACGAAAGTGCATAGTTTCTTGGGGTTGGACGGATACTACAGGAGATTCATTCGTGGATTCTCCAAAATAGCGGGTCCATTGACGAACTTGACTCGCAAAGGGGTACCATATGTTTGGGATGATGCTTGTCAATTGGCTTTCGACGAGCTGAAAGACAAGCTTACTTCAGCACCAGTCCTTGCGTTATCAAAGCCGGGTGTGGAGTACGTGGTTTACACCGATGCCTCTTCACGGGGACTTGGGGGAGTACTTCAGCAAGAAGAGAAGGCTATAGCTTTTGCCTCCTGCAAGCTTAAGCCGCATGAGAAGAATTACCCCACCCACGACCTGGAGTTAGCAGCGGTTGTTTTTGCATTGAGGATATGGAGGAACTATTTATTGGGGGAGAAATTCCGCTTGTTCACAGACCACAAGTCACTACAGTACCTGTTCACTCAGCGAGAGCTGAATATGCGTCAGCACAGATGGTTAGAGTTTGTGAAGGACTATCAGTTCGACATACAGTACCATTCGAGGAAGGCCAACGTAGTTGCTGATGAGTTGAGCCGTAGACCGGTAGACGAGGTAGCGGACGTCTGGAAAGCAAAGTGGAAGGAGTTAGGCCACCAGGACGCAGTAGACCGTTCCTTCATATATGTTATGACAGTGACACCCGAGATTGTTACGAGGGTGATACAGGCACAAACCGCAGAACCGTTTTTCCAGTAGCAGATTGTACGACTCTTAGCTGAGGGTGCTGAGTCCTATTCTATTAGTTCTGATGGGGGTTTGAGGTTTAATGGGAGATTGGTGGTTCCAGAAGGAGCAAAATTATGTCATGCAGTGATGACCCAGTCTCACGGGTCCCGATTTATGGTACATCCTAGAGGATATAAGATGTACCAGGATATGAGGTGACAATACTGGTGGAGTGGGATGAAGAAGGACATTACTGAGTTCGTGTCCAAGTGTTCTACCTGCCAGCTGGTAAAAGTGGACCATCAGAAACCATCAGGGTTGCTTCATCCATTGGAAGTACCCACGTGGAAGTGGGAGAGTATTTCCATGGATTTTATTACAGGGTTACCTACATCACAGCGGGGCCACGACTCTATCTGGGTGATTGTAGATCGTTTGACCAAGGTGGCTCCTTTTCTGTCGGTGCGAACAAACTATACCACGGGTCAGTATGCTTAGTTGTTCATTGTTGAGATTGTCAGATTACATGGGGTGCCCCTGAATATTGTGTTAGATAGAGACAAGATTTTCGAGTCGCGTTTCTGGGAGAGATTTCAGGAGGCTGTGGGTACTGAGTTGAGGTTGAGTTCATCTTATCACCCACAGACAGATGGGCAGACAGAGCGTACTAATCAGATGTTGGAGGATATGCTACGCATGTGTGTTCTTAATTTTAGAGGAGGTTGGGAGCCACATCTTCCACTGGTAGAGTTTTCTTATAATAACTCTTATCAGTTCACGATTGGCATGGCTCCATTCGAGGCTTTGTATGGAAGGCCTTGTCGTTCCCCAACTTGTTGGCTCGAGGTGGGGGATAAGAAGTTGCTAGGACCAGAGGTAATTCAGGAAACCTCCGCGAGGATTGAGATGATCAGGAGTCGCATTCGAGTAGCCCAGGACAGGCAGAAAAGCTACGCCGATGCGAAACGGTTCTTTCGGGAGTTTAATGTGGGGGACCAAGTGTTACTATGTGTATCTCCTATGAAAGGAGTGATAAGGTTCGAGAAGAAAGGGAAATTGTCCCCGAGGTACGTGGGACCATTTCCCATTATCGAGAGGATTGGGCCGGTAGCATACAAATTGGGCATGCTAGAGCATTTGCATCGCATTCATGATGTATTCCACATCTCGTCGTTGAGACGATATCTTCGGGATGATATGGCCCATACTCACATCACGATAGATGAGATAGACTTAGAACCTGACAGCTCCTACGAGGAGAGACCGGTGGCTATCCTGGACCGTAGCGAGAGGAGATTAAGGTCGAAGGTAGTTCCACTTGTACGAGTCCAGTGGGAGCATGATAATGTGGAGGAATCCACTTGGGAGCGCGAGGCAGATATACGCGAGAGATACCCAGATTTATTCTTACCAGGTATGCCTTATTTTTTGAATTTCTGGACGAAATTCCGTTATTAGGGGGGAAGTATGTAATACCCCGTATTTTTATGCAATATTAATTTGGGGATTTATTAAATTTAATGTGAATTAATTATTTAATATAAATCCGGAAATTAATTATGTTATAATTATTAACGTGATGAGAGTTAGTAATTATGGAAAATTTGTTGAATATTACTAATGAGTAAAGTAATATATAATATTGATTATATTAAATGTCACGAGTGAACAGAATGACAATTTTGGAAATTTGAGTCGGGACGCGCCCGTGTCGCGTTGGGACTAAATATTGATTAATAAAAGTGAATATATTATAAGTTGTTCATATGGTCATTTTGAGTGCGCCAAAGTGTCCGTAAGGGTCGAGATAGTCAGAAAAGTATACCCGGGAGTTTAGTTTTGGTCTCAGGGCATTTTTAGGCCTATTTAGCACCCCGGGAGGGCATTTTGACATTTTACATTTTTGGGTAATTAAACCCACGAAATTTCAAGGGTTATATCAGATGTCTAAGGTTGTCTTCTAGGGTTAAAACAACCAAAGACAAGTGACGGCCATAGGAGAGGGAAGGCGAGAGCTTTCAAAGCAATCCAAGGCCCAAAATCCATCCGTTTGCACCGCCACCACCACCAACGCGTAGATCGCGCGACGGGGAATGCAACCACACCAAATTCGTCATCAAACCAGAACTCTGAAAATTTGAGGTAAGTATTTATCTTGCTTATTTTCTTTAATGCATCGTTCATGTTAGTCTAGGGTGATTAGGATGAGTTTGGTAGAAGAAAAATTCATGTTGGAGATAGGAAAATCGCATGTAGTAATGATTTGAATGAAAATCTGGAAACCCCTTCACATGTAGAGGATTAACCATGAATTTATGTTGAATTAGGAGTAGGAATTTTTGGAAAAATATTGATTAGAACAAGGTTAAAGAAATTCTAGGGTTCTTGAGATTAATATGAGTTTTTGGCCTATAAATCCATGGTTAGTGACAGAAATTTACATGCATTACGTAGAAGATGTATAAAATGAGTTTATAATGTTAGTAGTACAAATTTTTGGGCGATTGGGAATAAAAAGTTTGGATTTGGATGAGGTTATGTGATAGAACCCGTAACTGGTTAACTGCAGAATTCGCCATACCTGCTTGATCGATCGAAGGTTCGATCGATCGAGCCCCAGCCCTCGATCAATCGACTCCTTCTGACAGACGCATATTTCCCCTTTTTAAATTAGTTGAATTCAATTTAATGAGAATTAATCCTTGGACACCCTTATTAAAATATTTTGGGAGATAAAGAAGATCAGTAGGACTTATAAATAATTATGGGGCCTTTAATGTAAGACGAGAGTTATATTTTTGGGATATTTACATAAAAGGGACGATGAAATTATGTATTAAGGGGAGAGACGCGTGAGATGGTTACGTTGGAAATTAGATGAGTACCTACTTAATTCTACACTTGGGAGGATAAAGTCCATGAGTGTTACGTAATAAGTTGGAATCATCCCTCAAATCAAAGTAAGAAATGAACGGTTATATGTGAGAACTAAATAATGAGAAATAAGGAAAAATGTCGTAATTATAGGATTTGAGATGTACCTAAATTGATATGGTAATATTAGTATAGTTATATGATTGTGTTTATGCATATACTATCTATGTGTGAAAATCGTGCCCGCGCTACTTGTTATCCCTGAGGTTTAGGGATGGCAACGGGTCGGTTCGGGGTCAGGTTTTAACTCCCCATGCCCGTCCCCGTTAGAAAAACCATTCCCCGTCCCCGCCCCGTTCCCCGTTATAACGGATTCGGGGATCCCCGTCCCCGTTTAAAAAGGGTATCGGGTTCCCCACGGGGAACCCGTTTTAAATTATCTGTTAAGTTTAAAAAAAATAGACAAGCGTAACAGGTTACCTAAAAAAAAGCATCTTCAAAATATTATCAAAAACCGTCTTCAACAGGTTATCATATCAACTGAAAATTACAACTAAAAATTACAGTTAATTTTATTATCATAGCCAATCTTTAGTCTTATACCACACACAAACTCTTGAAGCTTTCATACGCAGATGGGGGATAATAAAAATCAATGGACAATGGTGACAATCTTATAAGAATCAATGGTAACAGTATAGTGAGGGATAATAAAAACCGTTTACCTTTCAAGAATTTTAACTATTAATGGTAACAATATAGTGAGGGAAATCAATGGTAAAAATTGAATAATAGTATGTTAACTTACAAGAATCAAATGCAGATGAGGGTATGAGGATGACGAGGCAGACGCAGATGAGGGGACGACGGGACGACGAGGCAGATGCAGATGAGGGTATGAGGATGAGCAGCGGCGTGAGGGAGTGAGGAAGAGAGCAACGGCGACGGGAAGGAGTGAGGGATCCAGTTAGCGGCGTGAGAGAAAGAGTGAGATTGATCTAGGGTATTTTATTTTTAGAGGCTTTTATATACTTATATATTTATTATAATATAAATATATATTTTTTATTATATATTAATAAATTTGGTATCCCCGCGGAGACCCGAGTGTATACCCGAAACCGAACCGAAATTTTTCGGGGATTTTTTTTAATCCCCGAACCCGACCCGATCCCCGAAATTTCTGGGTTTTTTTTTTTGGATATCCGCGGGGACTCGAAAATTTGGGGAAAATTTCCTTCCCTACTGAGGTTACCGCGTTGGGACAGTCTTATCTCGATGGGACCTTTATGGGGGATATTGACTCGTACCCTAGAAGATAGAAATCCTTGGTACAGGCTATCGAATCGATAGTTCAGATGGTCCTAAGAGACGTGGGGGCATGTGCTATCCTCTTAGAGACTTGGAATCTATGCTTCGCCTCAATATTGTTTGTGTATGTGTCAATACAGTTCGAGAGTGATTTCGAACTTGTATTTCCCTCAGTACGAGAGATACGGGGATTGGATAGCAGAGTATGCCCGCACCATAATTTTTATGAGGGGTGCTGTTAGAATATATATATATATATATATATATATATTATACGAGTATTTAATATATATATATGAAATTCTGAAATTTGGAACGGCCTACTGTGTTATGGTAAGCAAGACATGTATAATGACTCAAATTGGAAATACTTGTTTTGAAAAAGTATAATATGACACTGGGAACTTTATTAATAAATAAAGTGAAAATGAGAGCTTTGTTACTGAATGAAATTTTCCTCTTAAATAATTATATTGTTCAGTTTTAAATCTTACGCGTAACCTAAGATAAGGTAAACCATTGGTAAGTTTAGTGCGATATAAGATAAGATAATCCGTTGGGAAGATTAGTGCGATAGGCGTGCACATTAGAAGAGAGGTGAGAATTTCTCAAGAGAGTGCCCCACTAATATGTTGTTGCATTGTCCTGTAAACATTTTAAATACTTGCTAAACAAATTTTAAATCATTTACACTATCGGGCTCTGACCCGTTTCTATTTTTCCTTTCTCTCTTGTATATATATGTATATATTACAGGTGCCCAGCCACATGGGCGTCTTGCATAGGATCCTTTGGAAGGAACGCGCTGCATCTTAGGTGGGAGTTGCAGGCCTCTTGCTTAGATGACTATATTTATTTGATTCCACTCCTAGCATGTTCATTTAGTGGGGCATGTGTCGCCCTTTCCATTATTCAGTTGTTTTATTAGACATTGTGATTCAGTTATTTCAAGTATTGTCACTTTGGGATTCATTACTGTTCGGATGTTTTACTTTAAGTTTTAATGTTGGGATTTAGTTGTTGAATGTTTAAATTATTTGGATTATATGTTCCAGAATAATTGTGGTGTGATTCTTTAATATTGAATTATTGTAAAGATTTAAATCTTGGTTTATAAAATAAAATTTGGAAAGTAATGTCTGAAAATGGTTTTTGACACTTAGCTTAATTAATTAGGGTGCTTAAATTGGAAAAGTTAATTTTCGACAGTGATGCTAAGAATGAACCAAATGTTCACCTTGATTTAATTTAATAAAGGAGTGATCGCCCGGTATTTAATTAGGCGGGGTGTCACAGTATGTTCGTGTGAGTGACATTTCGGGGGCAGGTATTTGGGGTTGTACTTTTACATGCATGCCTAGTTACATTACTTTGTCCAGGGAATGTAGTTGTGACCTATCCCTTATGGTAGGTGGATAATAACTCATTTAATTAAAAGATATTTAAACAGACAGAGTGTTACGTTTATGAGACTAAGAATACGTTAATAAAGATATATGTGTGGGACTTAGGTGATTGGTAGCATTCCATGGTAGTTTTTCATTATGGATAATGCTTAATTGTTTAGATATATAGACTTCAAGAATATTTAGGCCTTTGGTGGGGACATGTGCATAGTATTGCACTTAGGTGAGAGGTGAGATACTCATTTCATGTGAGAGTCGATGGATGGCATGTATTGCGAATTGACTACATTATTATCTATCGGTATTAAAAGTTAATTCTTTCAACTTTAGGGAGCTGACTCAAATTATAAAATGTTCCCCCAGGTATTATTGTTGTATGAACAGGTTAACAGGACTGAGTGGTCAGACTTGCGATTTTGACGATCCAATTTGGTATTCGCAGAGTTGGAGTCGTTCGTTTAGTATAGTTGTGTGTATATTCGGAGTTACGTGGAAGGGTTACCTTTGTAACTTATTTGTATTTCAATTGGAATTTTATAGTTAGACTTTTTTATTCAGTTGAACAATTATAATTAGAGGTTTATATATAGTGGATTTAATTTTCATAGTTTAGTATTTTGTCCATCATCTGTTATTAAATCCTTTATTGTGTTGGTTTTAATTTACTATTGTTTTTAGTTTAGGTCGATGCTAAGAATGATATAAAATTTATTTAGACATCCCCAATATTTCATGTGGGGCCTGCTCAATCGGGCGTGGAAAATCGCAGGTTGTCATAGTTGGTATCAGGGCATCCAAGCTCTAGTGTTCTTAGGATATATGTTGCATCCGTTTCATTTTTTGCTGAGAGTAATTTGATGTGTTTAGAGCCTATTATAGTATTTTGTACTCAGGTGCCGTGATGACGTGTGTCAACATCGTTCGTAGTCGTTGAGTATTGGAAATACTTTAGGAGTATTTGAGCTTAGTAAAGAATGAGAGTGAGTACCATTGCGAGTTAGTGGTCAAGCGTGGAAGGAGTGCTTGGCCAGTGGTGTCCACCATAGTTGTGAGGATTGTTATGGGAAATTATCTTGTTTGGGGGTAAAGTCTGCAACTTAAAAACTCTTGCAGGCACAAGTTAGTGAATGCCTTTCTTATTGAGTCCATTTTTTGAGATATTAAGGAATTTTTGTTTTTAAGGAGCCTATTGGAGTTTTGGGTTCTGTTTACGGTAATTGGGATTGTGATAGAAATTTAGGCTACTATAATGACCTTATGAAATTTTGTGCACCTAAGAAAGAGGGCAATAGATTACTACGTTTTAACAAAATATAAGGATTTTGATGATAAATTTATGTGTAGTTAATTCCCCTTTAAAGAGTGGAAGATCAAAGTTCATTTATGTGATTAAACCATTTGTGATTTGAGTGATGATAATATGAGAGTGTTTGGACTTATGAGTAGGTTCATCGTGCGGTTACAAAATATGAGTTGGAGGCTTGTAAGGAATAATTAGTAGTGCGCCTGAGTGAATGGAAAATGGATAAGAAAGTATTGATTTTCCTGTTGGACTGAGTTTAGACGACTCAATTAGATATTTGTATGAGGAAGGAGTTTCTTGCGCATTATAGAAGTTTAATTTGTTGATGTATTAATTATGAATAAGGGTTAGGAATAAATAAGTTCCAAGAAGTTCAAAGAAAGAGCATGTCTTGAGACTTAATTCAGGGTTGTAATAGCGAATGTAAGATTGAGACTACCCTATTAGAGGCAACTGGGGAGAATGGAGGAGGATGTTACGAAATGGCGAGTTAATCCAAGAGAGAGAGATAGAGGTCTTCTAAGATGAATTATGATTCTGATTTTTATGATGTGCGGAGTATGGTCAAGTGGTTCAAAGATAACCGAATGTGGATTATGAATGTATTGATGTTCAACCAAGGATGGTTCGATTGAGGTTTGTAGATTTTTTTGTAGCAAGTTGAGATTTGTGTGGTGAGTGCATTTTTTTTGTTTGATCTTGAGCCAACGAATCTCGACGATCGACTGAGCTAGGCAAATAATTCATATGAAGGGTTCCTTGTTTGGATTTCATTTGTAAGCCGTCCCACTCATGAGGTTTAGTAAGTTTCAGGAGTTGAGAGGTGTTTGAGCCCTAGTACGCTTAGTTTAATATGTTATACATTATTTTTGCGGATATATAACGCATCGAGCGGTGAGATGTTGTATGAGTTAAGGCCACCGGGGCCAAGGAGTGCAATGTGGAGCCACTGAGGGATGTTCGCACCACTAGTTGAATGAGTGGGGCAATCTTGATAAGAGTTTAGTCACGATTAGTAAGGTATTAGAGTATACCTTTAATTTATAGTCATTGACTATATGTGTGGTCGATTTTTGGATGTGTATATATGTGTTATTCATGTATGATGTTTGCACGTGTGTACATGTAGTATCGGGCATATGGGCCCCCCAAATGTGGCACACTGTGGTAGGCATATGTGAGCCTTTTATTTTATCTCATGGGATATAGGTACATGCTAATTGTGTGTAAACCTACGATATGTGTGCAAGCTACACTTTGACGTTATGCTTTAGCGAATTTCAAGGACGAAATTCCTTTATTAGAGGATTTTCAGTTTGGTAGTACATGTATATTTATATTCAGAGACGTCTTATGTTATTTTGTTGGTGATTGGTATCAAAGTGGGTTTTATGTGGATCCAGTATTTCATTATATCATCCTTATTTTCTTTATTTCTCATGCTAAGAATGTTAGAAAAAGTTTTGTTTCTCGTGATTTTTATGGTAGACTTGATCAATCTATTTATGGATTTTTTGAGGTTTCACATTTGGTCTCAGATCATTCTAGGTTCTAATGTCCCAGGGATCTTGAGTGCGTCCATCACCTTTGCGCGTTGTGTTCTTTGGCTACTTTGGATGTCTGGGAGTTGTTCTCCAAACCTAGAGACGAAAACATTATTGGTACCAAATGGGTTTATAAGAATAAAATTATTGGTACCACAGTTAGAGGGGCAGCTTCAAAATTTTAACTTATTCAGTTATATCCAAGTACCCCACAGCTAGAGGGGCAATTTCTAAATTTTAACTTTCTCAGTTATATGCAAGTACCCCATAGTTAGAGGGGCAACTTCAAAATTTTAACTTGCGCAGTTATATGTAAGTACCCCACAGTTAGAGGGGTAGCTTCAGAAATAATAACTTGGTCAACTCATATGCAAGTACCCCGCAGTTAGAGGGGTAACTTGAAAATTTTAACATGCTCAGTTATATGCAATTACCTCACAGTTAAAGGGATAGCTTCAAAATTTTAACTTGCTCAGTTGTATGCAAGTACCCGATAGCTAGAGGGGCAACTTCTAAATTTTAACTTGCTCAACTCATATGTAAGTAGCCCACAGACTATGGGGAAATTAAATCTTGAAGTTCTCACATAAAATAGATCAACTCACAGTATTGAGCAAGTGCTAAGTATAAATAAAAGGTACGACAGTTTAGTATCTCAGGCTCCAAGGGCATTAGAACGCTCACAGTCTTGAGATAGCACCAAGTATAAAAATAAGGTATAACAGTTTAGTACCTTAGGCTCTAAGGGCACCGGAGTGCTCACATTATTGACCAAGTGCTAACTATAAATAAAAGGTATGATATTTTAGTACCTCAGGCCCCAAGGGCACCGGAGCGCTCACAGTCTTGAGAAAGCGCCAAGTATAAATATAAGATACGACATTTTAGTACCTAAGGCTACAAGGGCCCCGTAGCGCTCATAGTATCAACCTGAGAATAAAGAAACAGGTTGAGTAGTCAAACAAGTGCTAAGTATGAATAAACTAGTAACAAAAGGTACGATAGTTTAGTATCTCAGGATCCAAGGGCATAGGAGAGGTCATAATATTGAGAAACTACCAAGCATAAATAAAAGGTACAAAAGTTTAGTACCTCAAGATCCAAAGGCATAAGAGCTCTCATAGTATTGAGCAATCGCCAAGTATAAATAAAAGGTACAACAGTTTAATACCTCAGGCTCCAAGGGCCTAGGAGCGCTCACAGTATTGAGCAGCTACCAAGTATAAATAAAAGGTACGACAATTTAATACATATGGATCCAAGGGCATAATAATTCTCATACTATTAACCAATGATCTGCACGAGGGGGATAATGTTGAGAAGTCCTCAAGCCAGTGAACAAAGAGTGAAATCTTGATTATGATATTTCGTGCACAAGTCTCTTGACACTATAAGACACTTCTGCACAAGGGGGCCAATGTTGAGAAGTCCTCGAGAAAGTAAATAAAGAGTGAAATAGCCTAGGGCGAGGGGATCCACTTAGAGTGCTCCACCTACCCAAGATTTCAAGATTGACATAAAATAGCTAAGGGAAAGTGATCCCACCTAGCGGGGTTCCCACTGCCCAAGTTAGCAAGAAAATATTCAGAGCAAGGGGGTCCACCTTTAGCAGCCCTATGATGAGGTGTAATACCGGGACGAGGGGGTTCACTGTGAGAAACCCCTCTACCTAAGATAGATTGCCACAAAAAAGGTCGAGGATGAGGGGATCACCGCGAGCAACCCCTATAAACAAGACATAAGCCCACAAAAAAGGCCAAGGACGAGGGGCTCCCCGCGAGCAACCTCTCTACACAAGATAGAAGGACGCAGGAAAAGGCCAAGGACGAGGGGATCACCATGAACAACCTCTCTAAACAATATATAAGGCCAGAGAAAAAGGTCAAGGACGAGGGTCTCACCATAAGCAATCCCTCTACACAAGATAGAAGGCCACAGAAAAAGGCCAAGGACGAGGCTACAAAAAAAGGCCAGGGTGAGGGGACTCATCACGAGCAACCCCTCTAAACAAGATAGAGAACAAAGGCAAAGGACGAATGGGGCTCACTATGAGAAACCGCTCTAAACATGATAAAAGGCTACAGAAAAAGGCTAGGGCAAGGGGGAATCACCACGAGCAGCCCCTATGCCCAAGATGATACCCTAAAAAGGAGGTCCACCACAAGTGGCCTCATATCCAAAACCTGGGATGAAGTGATAGAGAATTTAATGACCCTAAGGGGAATGATCAATAAACCCAAGGGTCCCTCAAATTCAAAAATTGAATTTATGGCGTATAAATCCTTTTGGGTCTTCCCAACACAAAAGACTTTGCATGAGGGGCTAATGTAGTAGGGTGTTTCAGTCCTCCCCACTATATTTTGGGGTGAGGGTCCCTCACCCCCCCCCCCCCCAGCTTCCAGAAAATATGGGACGCGGAACTCTCAAGGTCCTCCCCCTCAGCTTCTAGAAAATAAGCCAGGATGAGGGAGTGGCTACTATGAGCAACCCCTCATCATGAAAAGTAATTCCTTAAAATAACAAAAGTACTAACACTTACTTTCTTGTACAGGTAGCCTAGTTGAGCAAGGAGGGCTCAAATAGGCTAGTAGGGATCTCTTGGGAGTTTTGACTTGGCGGATGAGGAACAAGGTTTGTTGAGCAATCTCAACCACTTAGCACTTTAATATTGATAGACTACTAGTATAAAGACCCTAGGGTCACCCATTCCTCACACACCTCACAGTCATACACAACCAGGTGAGCAACCAAAGGGTTTCTCGCAAGAGATGAACAATTTGTAAAATCATTATAGACAAAAAGGGGTCCTCAAGGACCCACTCAAGTTTTCAAAGATTTTAGAGGAGGTGGTCTTTGAGACCCCCCTCAAGTTCATAAAGTTTTTTAGAGGAGGTGGCCCTTAAGGCCACCCTCTCAAACATACAAAATTTGTACCACAAGTTACCGTTTCAAAAGATATTTACCAAATCAGATGTTTTGTCTCCATTGGGAGACATATTTTCTTTTTGACTTTTGTTTGCCCTAGGTGGCACCTGTTAGAGGGGACAGGCTGCTTCACACAGGTAGGGACAAATGGTACATTTAAGACCTTAACCCTCACTAACCCTCTCATTTTTGGCGCTAAGAAGTTCCAACTCATCCCTAGTGCCCAAGTATAAATAGGGCCCCTGGGTAAGGTCAAAACAGATATTGAAAAACTCAATATCACTGTTACTCTGTCAAAATCACACCAGAACCTCTCTAGTATTCTCTCCTTGATCTCTCTCTAAGTGTTGAGTGCCTTGTTATTTCACTCCCCACTGACAACCATCACTCTCAGGAGTTCCTCTTAAGAAAAGTTACTACTATTGTTGTGAAGTTCATCTTCTTGCAGGGAGTGAGCTTTAGCTTGAGTTCCATTTTTACCAAAAGGAGAAGGTTTTACCAGAAGCTGCTCTAGAAGTTCTTGAGAACCTTACAGACAGCGTCTATTGGAGTGGGTTACGCCTCATCCTTTCCAGTTATTCATAGACCCCAGTCTCACTACCCTCTTACAGTATCGTTGTTCGTAACACACTCAAATTGAGGGTGTCGATTTTGACGAGACATTTGCTCCTATTGCTAGGCCAGAGTCTGTTCGCCTTTTGCTAGCCATTGCATGTCATCTAAAATTAAAGTTGTATAAAATGTATGTCAAGAGTGCCTTCCTTAATGGCATTCTATGGGAGGAGGTATTTGTGGAACAACAGAAAGGATTTGAAAATCCAAAATTTCTCAATCATGTCTTTTTATCTTAAAAAAGCCCTATACGGATTGAAACAAGTTCCTTGATCTTGGTATGAGGGACTAACTTCCTATTTCCTCTACTATGGTTTCAAGGGAGTGGGATTTGATATGACATTATTCGTACGTCAAGATAAGGGGGCCATTTTGGTTGATCAAGTCTATGTCGACGACATAGTATTCGATTACACTTATGATCGACATACTCATCATTTTGTGGAGGATATGCCTAGTGAGTTCGAGACACCCCGCCTAATAAAACACCGGGTGATCAGTCCTATACCAAATTAAAATAGGAATCCTATTTGGTTCATCCTTAGCATCACGAATATTACGAGTTATCATCCACTCGAGAAAACGAATTCATACCGTACAATCCTAATTGAACTCGAAATTTTGATTTTATAATCCCCACCAATTCATCTCTATTACATGTTTTATGTTATAGTTCTAACACCAATCAATATTGAATGATCCTATATTATCAATTGAACTATTAAATCACACAACATGTTCAATTACATAAAAATCCAATTTCATGCAATAACCCACCGAAAATGAATTTTGGTTTACACCTCCCATAATATGAATTGATTATCATCAATTTAAAAATCACAACAGTTAACCACTTGCCTCTAATTGTTCGTAGAGTCTGATCCATTGGTGTAGTTAATGGTTTGATGATGAACACTAAATTAGTCCTTTAATTTGACTCCAAAAGATCCCCAATTGCCTCTTGATTTGCTTTCCCTAATTCACTCTCAAGCTCTAGGTTTAGAGTTGTGTTAACTGTCGTTCAATACTTCCTCAATTAGGGTTAAAAACTCTAATCCCGCTTTTGGCCACATGGGCTTAATTAAAATGGCCCAAATCCCCCCGTGTGGGCCTTACTATGCCCAAAAATGCCCCGAGACCCAATTGCTACCCCCGTATACTCTTTTTTTACTATCTCGACACCCATCCTGACTCAACTGCACACTCATAATTGTCATCCGAAATACTTTATGTCATTCTCCAATTTTGACTTCAAAATGTGACACATAAAAATTTGAATAATTAAACTTAAAGTCACCAAATATAAATAATTCTTCCCACTCAAATAAATTTTGCAAATCATAAATTTAAGTTTCTCTAATTTAAATATTTTTATTTTTCCCAAAAGATTAAATATTAATTCCTCAAAATTACGGGGTGTTACACACTTCCCCCCTTACAATGGAATTTCGTTCGCGAAATTAAGATAAGCCTAGTGCTCCAAGCTTCGAATATCACTCTCTAGCCCTGTGCCTCTAAGATCGCTACATCTATCTCTCCCGCTTCTAACTAAGAGTTACACGAATATCACTCTCTAGCCCTGTGCCCCTGTACCCGCGCTTAACCGTACAAAAGTTACCCTAATTAACAGGGTACCCATACACCCTTTCCCCATGCTTAACCGCACGAAAGTTACCCGACTATGCTTGATATGCCCGAAGTGTAACCTCGGCCTAGAGACACGAACCTCGATCGATATTATGGCCGACATTGGGCATGTCTTCGACACGCGATATCATCCCTCGGCCAGACCAAGGTCGTCCCAGGTCGACACTGCCATGAGCATCTCCAAGGGACCTCGTAAGGATCAACAGTGCTCGTCAGATGACTTGAAATGGCAACCTTGGCCATACATAAGCCGAACCTGCAGGATGCCATCAGATCAACCTCATGTCAGGCAGACCCTGTCCATTGTCTCGGCTAGGATCAGGCCGAGACCTCCATGGATCACTCGGACTGAACAGGTATCAAGACTCACCAACCTCGGCCTCACCAAGGCCGAGGTCATATACCAGGCGCGACGGTCGAGCACCTGTTGGCATCCAGATAAGGACACGTTGACACAAATCAGTTGTAACAAGATTATTCCCCACACGTGGGGAGAATATTGCATCATCATTCTCTACATGTGACAGTGACAGATGGCACTCCCACATTGGTGAGGCTACCACACACATGCTCATTACATGCATGGGGGGTATATTAAACCCCCTAGGTACTATATATAGGGGTCATCCCCTACCTTGCAAAGGGATCCTAATTATTCAACCCTAGCTAAAACTCTGTCTAGATCAATAGTAGAGAGAGAAAGCTTGAGGGATTGTATCCATGGCCATTAGTGCCTTCATTCAGTGATATTACTCACACACACTCACAGTGGACGTAGGCCAGATTGGCTGAACGACTTATATACTGGTGTACTCTCCTCTTCTCCTCACCTCATTCTCTTATCTCATTACATAGTTGTATTGCCATTATTGTTCATAGATAGAGCTCGGAAACACCTTACCTAGTGGTGCTGATCCCAGCATCATCATTTTGGCGCCGACTGTGGGAACGAGAAGCTATCTCTTCCTCTTTTTCTGCTTAACCTCACCGGAGACTCTGGTGGTGAACCAGGCCTCCCCCTAGCGTGGAGCTGTTTCACCATTGAAAGAGGTCCTGTGAAGTACTAACATATGGCACCAGACTTACCACCGCCTCTTCCGTCGTCCGGGGTTGGAGGGCCTAGTTCCAGTCAGGCGCCCCCCTAGTCCGAAATGGCGGAGGTAGCAGCAGCCTTGAGATCTTTAGCTACAACACAACAAGCCATGCAGGAGAAATTTGCTCAGCTCAGTCAAACTATGATGAGGCCACCTGGAGTCTCACCGGACATGATCACTCTGGCGGTAGTTCAGCCTCATCCTGACGCCAGGGGACCACTCTAGGCGCCAATGAAGGACCAGCCTGCACCCCAGCGGAGAAGGGACGTTGCTGACCCTAGGCGCTTGCGCCTGGGGAGGCAGGGAAACCCTTGCCCAGAGGACAGGTATGATGACCTAGAAGCTGAAGAAGCCCCAGAAGACTGCTGGGAGCCGTATGAGGTGTCGAATAACACTGTACGGCCTCTTAGGCAAAGTCAAGGATGTGTCGGTCGAAGAGGTGAAGAGGCCCAACAAAGAGGGTCAGCCTTTGATAGGTTGAGTAGAGGGTCGGCCTTCGAGAGATTGGGCCCGGTGAACGACCTAAGATAGAGGCTGTTGAGGTCAAGGAGCGCAGTAGGCTCTCAGAGAGGGAACAGGTCAACAGCCAATGTGTCGTGGCTGGGGAACCCTCTGTCCATCGCAGGGAGGTGGCAGGGGCTAACCTCGGCCAAGTTGATGACAGAAGACCCTGGAATGATTCTATCCAATGCCTTGAGGAGAAGATAGGAGACCTCATTAAAAGAAGGGACCCATTACAAATGGGTTACTCAGAGGGCTCCCCATTTATGTCTAGGATAATGGGGTTCCCAACCCCAGCTAAGCTCAAGCCTCCTACAGTGACTCCCAAGTATGATGGCAGCACTAACCCTGTGCACTATATCGAGATGTACCAGTCGGCAGCAAACATTTACTCGATACCCGATGAGATGAAGTGTAGGGCCTTCTCGGGGACCTTGACAGGGGCAGCGCACAGTTGGTTCACCTCCCTTCCGAAGAACTCAATTGAGAACTTCAAAGGCTTGGCTGAGCAGTTCATCCACAACTTCTGCTTTGGGGTAAGACCTCAAAAGAAGACTACCCACCTGCTGTATGTCAAACATGCCAAGGGTGAAAGCCTAAGAGACTACATATCACGATTCAACAAAGAAAAATTAGAGGTGTAAGATTATGAAGAGAGCATAGCCATGACCGCCCTTATAGGAGGCCTCCAGAAGGGGAAGCTATTGTGGAAACTGGCGGAAGACCCCCCTAGGTCTATGGCGGAGCTGCTGGCAATCGCAGGGAAAGTGATGAATGCGAAAGAGGCAATGGCCGCCAAGTATGAGGATGAGAACCGCGGTGGCACTGGGAGGTCCGAGGGCAAGAAAGAGGGGAAGAAGAGGTCAGGTGATGACAAATTTGCTCATTACACTCCTCTGACTGTGAGCTGTGAGCACATCCTCAATGAGATTAAGACTGACCGGACTCTGAGGTGGCCAGAGAAACTGAAGGCCCCACCACATAAGAGGAACAAAAACCTATGGTGCGAGTTCCATCAGGATCATGGCCATATCACAGATAGATGCTTCGCTTTAAAAGATAAAATTGAAAAGATGCTGAAATCTGAAAAGCTGAGGAAGTATGTGGATGGTAAGGATCCAAAGGGTGGAAGAGATGACTCAAAGAAAAGAAAAAATGACAGATGTCGTGGCAAAGTCCCGGCCAGAAGAGACGATGATTCAGAAGGAGATGACGAAGATGACCCGGATCTTTCACCAAAGGATGACAACACCCCGGTGAAGAGGGTCAGTACGATCTCCTTTGGTGTTAGCACCATATGTGGGGGATTTGCAGGAGGTGGCTCTGAGGTAGCCGATAGGAAGGCTCATGTAGCAGAGACCAGGTCAGTGGCCAAGCCTGAGGTTGTGAATCTGACGTCTTTCGATGCAGTGCAGAAGAGGAAGAAGGTAGACATGGACAACCTCGTAGTGGGGTTCTCCAGACTCGACTTCAAAGGTATCTTAGCCCCCCATGATGACCCTTTGGTCATAACAACAAGGGTGCATGGGTGCGAGGTACGGAGGATCCTCATAGACGGGGGGAGCTCAGCAGACGTGATGTTCTGGCCTTGCTTCAAGAGCCTGGGTCTTAGCAGGGCAAGGCTGGTGCCCTACCATCACCCATTGATAGGCTTCAGTGGTGAAAAGGTCCACCCCTTGGGCATGTATGAGATGGATGTACGGATGGGGGATGAGTGGCCTAAGAGGTTGACCAAGAATATAAACTTTTTCGTTATGGACGAAAACGTTTTCTCGAACTACAACCTCATCATAGGAAGGGTGGCCCTTAAAGAGTTTGAAGTTGTGCCGTCGACGATCCATCCAATGCTAAAATTCCCGACTCCTTATGGAGTAGGGGAAGTGCAAGGGGATCAGACCACGGCGCGAGAGTGTTACTTCAACTCGGCCGAAGAGAGAGAAGCCCATAAGAGGTCAACCACCACTTACAGCATTGACACTCTTGACCCAAGAGATGAAACAAAGTTGAAAAAAGTAGAGGCTGCGGAAGAGGTAGAATCCATCGTCCTCAATGAGGACGAGCCGAAAAAAACCGCCCAGGTCGATAAGGCCCTAGATCCAGGAATCAAGGAAGAGCTGATAAACTTCCTCAGGAGGAGACAAAATGTCTTCGCGTGGAGTCACGCAGACATGCCTGGCATCAACCCTGAGGTCATGAGCCACAAGCTCAACGTGGACAGAGATGCCAGGCCGATCAAGCAGAGACGAAGAGTCTACTCCAGGGAGAAGTACGATGTCATCCGGGAAGAGGTAAATAAGAGAGGTTACCTATTCGAAGTGGCTCTCAAATGCAGTCATCCTTCCTAAAGCCAATGGGAAGTGGCGAATGTGTGTAGATTTCACTGACCTGAATAGGTCTTGCCCAAAAAACAGTTATCCCTTACCTCGGATAGACCAGATGGTGGACGCAACGACGGGGCACGAGCTCATGAGCTTCATGAACGCTTATTCAGGCTATAACAAAATCTTCATGGATGCTGAAGACTCTGAGAAGATAACCTTCATTACTGACAAAAGGACATACTGCTACAAAGTGATGCCCTTCGGTCTGAAAAATGCAGGGGAAACGTATCAACGTCTTGTCAATAAGATGTTCGAAGAGAAAATAGGTAAGACCATGGAGGTGTATGTTGACGATATGCTAACGAAGAGCTTGAAAGCCTGTACTCATGTAGCGGACCTTGAGAAGACCTTCGATGTCATGGACTCGTACAGAATGAAACTCAACCCGGCAAAGTGTGTCTTCGGAGTAGGAGCTGGGAAGTTCCTGGGATTCATCGTTAATCAGAGGGGGATTGAAGCGAACCCTGAGAAAATCAAGGCATTACTCGACATGAAGACTCCTAGGAGTATCAAGGATGTCCAGAGACTCACGGGAAGAGTGGTTGCCCTTAACAGGTTTATTTCTAGGGCAATGGACAAGTGTCTTCCATTATTTAAAGTTCTAAGAAAGGCCTTCCAATGGGGCGAAGAGTGTGAAAAAGCCTTCAACCAACTCAAGTCTTACTTAGGGTCTCCCTTGTTGCTGTCTCGGCCCATCACGGGGGAAAGGTTGTTTGTGTATCTGGCAGTCTCTGAATCATCCATCAGCGCGGCCATCATACGGGAAGAGGATGGGGTCCAGAGGCCTGTGTACTTCAATAGTAAGGCCCTTCAAGGGTCTGAACAAAATTATCCCCGAATGGAGAAGTTGGCTTATGCCCTGATACATGCCTCAAGAAAAGTGGCGCCTTACTTCCAAGCTCACTCCATGGTAGTCCTCACTGACTCCCCACTAAGGCAGGTTCTTCACAAACCTGAGAAGTCCGGAAGATTTATGACCTGGGCCATCGAACTAGGAGAATATGATCTTACCTACCAGCCTAGGACAGCCATCAAGGGGCAGGCCCTCTCAGACTTTGTCGCAGAATTCACCTGGGAAGAGGCCGATAGAAGTTTGGCAGAGGCCGAGACAAAGAAAGGCTCAGATGACGGCAAAGAAACGAACCATAGTGTCTTCCGAGATTTGGAAGAGACGGCACCAAATGTATTCCGAGATCGAGAAGAGGTCATCTCAGGAAAAACCCAAAGCAGAATAGAAGAGAACGAAGAGGATCGATACCTCTTCAAGAAGGGGGTTATGAGAGAAGGGGTCTTCTCATCAGATACAGACGTCTGGAGCCTCTTCGTGGATGGCTCTTCCTGTGATAGTGGAAGCGGGGCAGGACTAATACTCTCGGCTCCAGATGGCGCCAACATTGAATACGCCTTGAGGTTCAACTTCCAGGCCTCAAACAACGAGTTCGAGTATGAGGCCATGATTGCAGGTCTCTTATTGGCAACAACTCTTCTAGTAAAGCGACTCCTACTCCATAGCGACTCAAGGTTGGTTGTCAATCAAGTATTGGGGATATACGAGGCCAAAGACGAAAGGATGGCCAAGTACTTAAATAAGGTAAGAAGGTTGTTAGAATATTTTAAAGAAGAAAAACTGAAGAGAGTGCCTGGACTGAGCAACAATCACGCTAATGCATTGGCAAGGCTGGCCTCGGCAATGAAGACAGATATGGGAAGGACCATTCCAATCGAGGTCTTAGGAAAGGCAAACATCGAGGAGGACGAGGTATGTAGCCCTTGTCACAATGTGAACCTAGGAGACTCATGGATCGACCCTCTTGTCAGATACCTAAGAGAGGGAGAGCTGCCTGAGTCCAAGCTAGAAAGGAGAAAGTTGAGATACAGGGCTGCCAAGTTCTCAATGGTAGGAGACGTCTTGTACAAAAAGGGGTTTCTACTGCCTCTCCTCAGATGTGTGCATCCTATGGAAGTACCCCGGGTCTTACAGGAGGTTCATGAGGGTTCTTGCTCTAGCCACATATGGGGAAGGCCCTTAGCCAAGAGGATCATCACTCAGGGATATTGGTGGCCTACCTCGTGTAAGGATGCTGCAGACTATGTGAAGAGGTGCGACAAATGTCAAAGGTTTGCCACTATCCCTCATCAACCCCATCAGCCTATGACGTCAATCTCTTCTCCATGGCCATTTACGGTATGGGGAATTGACTTGGTAGGACCTTTGCCAAGAGCTGTCAACAACTATAGATTCTTGATAGTTTCCATTGACTACTTTTCAAAGTGGGTGGAGGCAGAATCGATGATAAAAATCACGGAGCAGAAGACTTTCCAGTTCATTTGGAAGAACATCATATGCAGATATGGCCTCCCAAACACTCTCATCTCGGATAATGGGACCCAGTTCAAGAACTCCTCCTTGGAAAAGTATTGCCTAAGAGTGGGGATTAAACAGTTCTTCTCATCTCCTGGTCGACCTCAGGCAAATGGTCAGACCGAGGTCACAAACAGAACTATCTTGGAAGAAATCAAGAAGAGGTTAGAAGATGCGAAGGGGAGATGGACAGAAGAGGTCTACGCTGTGTTATGGGCCTACAGAACCATGGCAAGGACACCAACAGGAGAAACCCAATTCATGCTGACACATGGCTCAGAGGCCGTCATACTAATGGAAGTAGGACTACCAACTCATCGGATTCAGACCTACGACCCAGATATCAATGGGGAAGAGAGGAGGCTAGACCTGGATCTTATCGAAGAAAGAAGAGAAGACGCAGAGGTCAGAAAAGCAGCCTACCAGCAGCGGGCAGCAAAATTCTACAACCCGAGGGTGAAGTCAAGACCCATTGTAGTGGGAGACCTAGTGCTAAAGAAGACCCTACAGAAGGCAAATAAGCTACACCCAAACTGGCATGGCCCCTACAAAGTAACAGAAGAGGTTGTGCCTGGCACTTACAGGCTAGAAAACCTAGAAGGAGAACCTTTCACTAACCCATGGAATGCTGACCACCTAAAGAGATATTACATATGATGTTGCATAGAATTTTATGTAAATGAACAATCTTATTGAGAAGAGGTTATTAACAAAGATAAGTTTCCATGACAGTTCTTGCTTCATTCTTAGACCAGAGATATATTATGGGGATAACATCTTAGGTGATGACCTCAGACCCTCATAACACCATTCAGTGGTGACGAGGTCTGAGCTCAGACACCATAATGAGAGGACCTCAGACCTTTAACATCATTAATTTGGTGAAATTTATTATGAGGATAACATCTTAGGTGATGACCTCAGACCTTTAACATCATTAATTTGGTGAAATTTATTATGAGGATAACATCTTAGGTGATGACCTCAGACCTTTAACATCATTAATGTGGTGAAATTTATTATGAGTCTAACCTTTTAGGTGATGACCTCAGACCCTCATAACACCATTCAGTGGTGACGAGGTCTGAGCTCAAACACCATAATGAGATGACCTCAGACCCTTAACATCATTAATTTGGTGAAATTTATTATGAGGATAACATCTTAGGTGATGACCTCGGACCTTTAACATCATTAATTTGGTGAAATTATTTATTATGAGGATAACATCTTAGGTGATGACCTCAGACCTTTAACATCATTAATTTGGTGATATTTATTATGAGGATAACATCTTAGGTGATGACCTCAGACCTTTAACATCATTAATATGGTGAAATTTATTATGAGGATAACATCTTAGGTGATGACCTCAGACCTTTAACATCATTAATTTGGTGAAATTTATTATGAGGCTAACCTCTTAGGTGATGACCTCAGACCCTCAAAACACCATTCAGTGGTGACGAGGTCTGAGCTCAGACACCATAATGAGATGACCTGAGACCCTTAACATTATTAATTTGGTAAAATTTATTATGAGGATAACAAATTTATTTCTAGCAGACACCATAACAATGGAACTAAGAATAAAAAGCATCACATGGCATTCAATGAAAAGAAAGTGAAGAGGATCCTCATCAGAGGTTGATATATATATATTCAGAAAATTGATGTTCAATTATTATAGACATAAGTTCCACAATACAGAAATTACAAACAGAAATAAAAAATATCCTAAGAGTGTGAGGGGGGAACGCTGACACCCTCAGCTTGGTTAGAGACCTCGGCTGCATCATCACAAGGGTCTTCCCCTCCAACCTCGATGACCTCCAGAGTATCAGTCTCGGCAGGAGCAACAGCCTCTTCCTCAACCTCTTGAAGAGCTTGGGAAAATTGTGGATCAGCAAAGCCGAGACCCACGAAGTCAGAGGCCTTCAGAATTCCGGCCTCTCTCTCTCTGATGTCAGCCCATTTAGTAGTGGCTTTGATACCTCTTTCAAGGTATTCAAAGCCAAATCCCATGAACTCATCAGAGGATTTGTAATCAGCAATGATCTTCTCAGAAGCATCCTCAATAGCGTCCCTGACAGTCGAGTTGACCTTTTGCTGAAGAACGTCGTCTTTTGCCTTCAGTGCAGCAGCGTGGTCCTTGCCGAGCTGAGAGATGTCCCTCTCCAACCCCTTCACCTTTTCCTCAGAGCCCTTTAGCTCAGACTTGAAGCGCTCTATCTCTGCATTCAGAGCACCCTGGACTTTCTCGGCCTCTTGCCCCTTTTGGATGAGAGGCAACTTCCTCAGAGTCCAGTTTGATAGATGGTGCATAGCGGTCAAGCCCTGCACATTTAGTGATCATGAGTAAGTTGAAGAAGAATCAGATGTTACACTTGGAAGAATTTGTATCAAAGGACCAAATCATACCTGAACGGCTCTGTGAAGGACGAACTCAATCAGCAGGGGGGTGTCCATAGCCCTGTAGAAGCGCTTATCAGCCTCGGTCATTACAGAGCCGATGGCATCCACGGCCTGCATGCTGTGGCCGACCACACTATCGGTTAACTTCAGTTGATCCAGACGAGCCTCCAGGATGTCGGCTGAAGATATAGGGATAGCAGCTTCAGTGGTCTTCTTCTTTGGTTTCTGATCCTCAGGGGCGTGATCTTCAGGAGCCCTCTTCTTTTTGGCTGGGGTCTTAGAGGCCGAGGGAGCTGGGGGAGGAGCATTAAGACCTGCTTTCTTAGCAAGACGTGTCAAGATCGGTGCAGCCATATCCCACAGCTCGTTAGGAATATCCCTTGGTCACTCTGCAAAAACAAAAAAATTAATAGACCTGAGTTAGATTAACAGATATGAATAAACTCAGAGGTTAAACTTGAAAAACAAAAATGCTTACCAAGCTCGGCAAGGGGACTTCCACCCAGACCTGTCCCAAAAAGGAAGTGGGGAGTCATTAGATGTTCAAACCTGACAAACGGACCATTTACCCCCTGGTCTTGAAGGGCTTTCACCTTCTGGAGGTTTTGAAGACTTAGGCCAGGGTCGGCCCTGGCAGACATGGTGACCTTACCCCACCTCAGGGGCATCCTCTTCTCCAGATGGGACGAAGGAACACATGGGCCAAACTCCCATAGCCCTGAGGCAAAGAAGTACCGAGGCTTCTAGTTATGGTTGGAAGTCTGGGTCACCTGAAGCAACTTCTTCTCAGGCCTCCGAGCTACAAAATGGTAGTAGCTCGGATGATTTTTGGCCGAGGAGGGGACGTAACAACCCACAAATACTTGAACTGGAAGGTCTGAATGGTGGACGGCCTTCCATAACACTATGGCCCCTATTAGGATTCTCCATGCATTAGGAGAGAGCTGGGAGGGGGCAAAATTAATGTAAGAGAGGATGGATCTGATGATGGGGTGAATGGGCAGACGGAAACCCAACTTGAACATCTGCTCGTACAAGCAGATCTCCCCATCTTGACCGTGATAAGCCCTATCTTCCCTCAGAAGTCTCCTAAGTTTAATGGAGGGGCTAATAGAATATAAATATTTAAAGTAGAGAAGGTCTACCTCAGTGATAGTACTTTCGATCCGGCCGCCTCAGAGACATCGACATCGCTTTCAACCTCATCATCATCCAGCTCAACGTCGGCTGGAGCAGGTGTTGATGGGTTACTCGGGAACCTCTGAGCAAACTCTTCGTCGGTGACAACCGACATAGGTATGGCGTCAATTGGTGGTGGTATGGCCACACTAGGCTCAAGGATCTCAACCTCTGAGGATGACCCTGAGGTGCTTGAGTGATTATGGGATGAGGCTCGTCTGGATACCTCGGCCTCATCAGGGGCCTGATCAGGCCTAGGTGTGAAGTCCATAGCCTCTTGAAAGGAGTCCACAGACATGGGGTCTGAGGTAGAAGATTCAGACTCAGACATAGGAATGGGATCAGCAAGAACCCATGTCTGATAGAAGTTCTCCTGGGGGTCGGGATATATCACCCTCAGAGGTGGTGGAAACAAGGGTCTAATGGGAAACTCTTGTGACCTACGAGCCTCCTACTGAGCTCTCTCTATTTGCCTAATCTTTTCTAAAGTCTTCTCTCTAAGAGAAGGGAACTCCTCAAGAAGCTGAAATAAAGGTCTGAGCATCAGAGGACTACACTACACTTGGGGATTTTCCTAAACTCCAAAAGTTACAAACAAGACTGGTTAGTAGGAAAAGGAATTTAAAGATCAAACTGCTTAAACTTGGCAAGAAAATCTCGCCTGAAACTATGGTAGTGACGCTGAAAAACTAAGAAGGTCGCCGGAAAGTACGAAAATAAGGGTGCTTGCATGTAAAATGAAGGAAAATGTATAGAAAACCTTACCTGAGGAGGAAATGGTAAGGAAGCGAGGAGAAAACGCGAGATATCACCACCCAAAAGCCTTGAATCCAAATCTTTCTAGAGAGGGAAAATTGCAGAAACGATGGCGGAAGAAATAGAAAAAATGGAGAAGAAAGAGAGAAAGAAGGGTTCAAAATCTTATATACTCAGGCACAACTCCCAAGGCCCATCATTGCCTTGGGAGCACCAAAGGACGGCTGACAGCACACGCCTACCAAGTAAGCATGATCTGGCATTGGACAGTGTCAGGCAGGTATTGGCTTGGAACAGACAGGCCTCGGAGGTATAGTAATCCCCTAGCCATTTGCTCTCACATACGACTAAGGGCAAGGGGTGATTGATATGCCCGAAGTGTAACCTCGGCCTAGAGACACCAACCTCGTCCTAGAGACACCAACCTCGACCGATATTATGGCCGATATTGGGCATGTCTTGGACACGCGATATCATCCTTCGGCCAGACCAAGGTCGGCCCAGGCCGACACTCCAATGAGCATCTCCAAGGGACCTCATAAGGATCAACAGCGCTCGTCAGATGACTTGAAATGGCAACCTCGGCCATACATAAGCCGAGCCTGCAGGATGCCATCAGATCAACCTCATGTTAGGCAGACCCTGTCTATTGTCTCGGCTAGGATCAGGCCGAGACCTCCATGGAGCACTCGGACTGAACAGGTATCAAGACTCACCAACCTCGGCCTCACCAAGGCCGAGGTCATATACCAGGCGCGACGGCCGAGCACCTGCTGGCATCCAAATAAGGACACATTGAGGCAAATCAGTTGTAACAAGATTATTCCCCACATGTGGGGAGAATATTGCATCATCATTCTCTACATGTGACAGTGACAGATGGCACTCCCACATTGGTGAGGCTACCACACACATGTTCATTACATGCATAGGGGGTACATTACACCCCCTAGGTACTATATATAGGGGTCATCCCCTACCTTGCAAAGGGATCCCAATTATTCAACCCTAGCTGAAACTCTGTCTAGATCAACAATAGAGAGAGAAAGCTTAAGAGATTGTATCCATGGCCATTAGTGGCTTCATTCAGTGATATTACTCACACACACTCACAGTGGACGTAGGCCAGATTGGCTGAACCACTTATATACTGGTGTACTCTCCTCTTCTCCTCACCTCATTCTCTTATCTCATTACATAGCTGTATTGCCATTATTGTTCATAGATAGAGCTTGGAAACACCTTACCTGGTGGTGCTGATCCCAGCATCATCAATGCTAGCCATAAGCCATAATATGACTTCCAACTCGTAGTCATATCACCTATATGAATAATAGCCAGGGTACCCAACCCATGTACTAATGACCAAATATCTCCCCACTTCAAACGTTGCGCTAATTTTCATTCGTGGGACGCCTCGCAAAGCAAAATCCAAATAAGAAACCCCCCTGATACACTACTACCTAACATTATCGGTCATTGAGATTTGTTAGACCCTCAGTCCATAGCACGTACCCCTAAGTACTTGTCTCTTAACATAAAAGCATACATGCATACTCTTATGCTACAAAAGACAACATAAAATACTGCTCCCTTATTATCACTAGTTCTTGCACAAACTAAACCCCGAGCTGTCTGTAATACCCCGTACTTTTGGCCATATTTATTTTGGGGTTAATTAATTAAATGCGTATTAATTGGAAATTAATCCGGGTTATAAATACTAATGAGATGCGAGTTGGTATTTGATTATGTGCATATATGATTATATATGTATTTGGTATTATGAAATTTGTCGTGAGATTTATATACGGCAATTTGGAAATTTTGTTGAGACGCGTGGGACCGCCGCGTCACGGTGTAATATTTTGTTAATAAAAGTGAATTTAAAATCTATAATCCGTATGGTCATTTTGAGTGCGCCAACGCGTCCGGAAGGGTCGAGATAGTCAGAAATCACTAGCCGGGGGTATAGTTTGGGTCCCGGGGTATTTTTAGGCCATACCGGCAACTTAAAGGGTATTTTGGTAATTTTACATTTTGAGGAATTAAAAGTGACGAAAATTAGAGATGTAAATCTGATGTGGATTAAACCCACAAAGCCCACTAACCATCCTATATTAAACCATTAATCTACGGAGGTTATCTTTAGGTTTACAACTTTCCCCAAAACAAACCCCAGCCACCTTAAGCCACCATTGGAGAAGGAGCTTGGAGAAGGAGAGAAAGAGAGAAAATTCTGCAGAGATTCTTCACCAAATCAACACCAAATCCGGAAACAAACAAGGCAAGTGGTTTAATTATGTTTAACTTCAGCAAATGTCCTTTCCATGTTAGAAAATTGAAGATTTATAATTGTTATTGGAAGATGAATGAAAACCCATGATTAATTGGACTTAGGTTCTGAATATTGAGGATAAATTGCATGTAGAATAGTTTGGAGACGATTAATCTGAAGTTAATACATGATTGGGTGAAAGAAAAATGAATTAAATTCTGGGATTTGATGATGATATGTAGTAAAAATGAATTATTACTAGGTGGTTAGTAATAATAAAAATGTTTTCGACAGTGATGCTATTAACTGAGCCAACTTGGCATTTTGAATTAATTTAATAAAGGAGTAGCTACCCGGTATTTAATTAGTCGGGGTGTCACACTGTCTCTCCCTGCTCGAAAATAAATCTAACTATCATGATTCACTTCAGTAGACACCCCTACTTACCGGGATAAAATATAAGAACACAAGACATCCTTATGTGTCTATCACACCACACAATACAACATATATACACACATATATATGGGCTAGATGCCCTCTCAAGTGACACCTATTAAAAGTCATTCATACCCTGGTGTCGCGAATAGCAAAACTTATCCTCACTATCCACAATAGTTCAAATCCATCGCTATTTAGCCGATATATGGAAAAATCATCTACCATACTCCCATAATTCTTGAAAGTAGTGACCCCTTACACAATTTAAACCTTCACTCTATGTACGCCCCCCACTCTCCTGTGGATAACACCAAAGGACTCCGCTACCCCATGGAAATTTTATCTACACACTATGGCTGCTACAATAAGTGCACCCACTAAATTCGACTCACTCGCGAATTCTAGTGAAAATAATTTTATATTGTGAAACCCTCACTGTCACCCAAAACATACCCCATGCCCATAGGATAAAAAGATAATTACCTCCATACTCCAACAATCGTGGTTGATCCTCGGGTTCCGTGCGACTTCCTCCTGCCCGAATACACCCATGACTATAAGTTAGGGTTTAGTTGTTGAATCCAATCACATGTATGTTTATTTTTATCTTCTTATCGAATCTGATGCCACCAATTGTCGTTAAGGAGGAAACACCTTTAACCTTGTATGAGTTCACTCAATATCTTAGTACTCTCATTCAATCAGATCTCAATACAAATTTTGTGGTTCCGTGGGTAGCAAGATCATGTAGTGTGAGTCAAATGGTTGGTATTTTTTGGGGATTCAGACTTTTAATTAGGACCTCATTTGATAGAGGATGGACCACAACAGTTCAGGCAAAGTATTATTCCTCGCCTTTTCTAGCCTCACATATCGAATGGTGTTGAACACCAGAAAGGAAGCATGTATGTAATGTCAATGTTCAAATATAGGCGTCATCGTAGTAAGCAGATGACCCAAACAGTCCCCCATGATTCTAGACATCCCTCCCATTGTCACCACAACCTGTGCACGCAACTACAGGTTTTGTTCCTGCTGGTCACTGTTTTAAAGATTTGTTCCATGGACGCGACAAAATGATGACCCAATACAAGAAAAAGTCCAACAAAGTGGGCCCAAAGCTAATCTGATATGTCGTAGACTTTTTAATTAAATCTCATATGTTCATCTCTAAACTTGTTAATTTCAATAATGTTTTTGATGAATGATCTATGTGCTGCAGACTATAGATCTTGGGTTTCACTTTGAATTCATGTGATGCCTTCACCAACACTCCATTTGCGCCCTTAATTGAATGGTCAATCACAACTCTGTTCTTTCTGTTTGGCTTGTTTAGTGATACCCCTTTTTGAAACATGGTTAGAGGAACACTAATTGGATTCTCTTTCATTTTTAAAACATGTTTAATTATACCCCTTTTCGCCAACTAGGAGAAATAAGAGAAATGGAGAGTTAATGATGCCTATTTAATGAAAATGAATTAGTTCTGGATTGAACTTTTGCGGACAGTGGCAGTTAGAATCTGGACTGGTCCAATTAACTTTAGATTTGGTGGATAGATCACTACATACATTTTGAAGTGAGATAGATGCTTGTAAAAAATTAAAATAATATTTTCTTTTATCTTATGAGAAAAGAAATGCATTTTCATTTGTTAGGGTAGCAGGTGATCTTAATGCTATTGTGATTGCATTCAAGGGCACTCGGTAAGACAATTTAGAAAAGCATGTGGGGGCACTATGAACTTATTGATATAGATTAAAACCAACTTCTATTTAAACCTAAATGAAAAGCATGTTCCTTTAGTAAGAAATGCCTATTCATGTTCCCTTAATAAGAAATGCCTATGTTTTTTATTCATAAATAAACGAATGATGGAAGAGAAAAAGACAATATCCTTGTTATTACATCTACCCTTCTCAAGCATAAGACTTAATTTCTAGAAATGGAGGTTAAAGTTATTTTTCCTTTCTATTTTGACTAACTGATTTATATTATGTTAATGCCTCTAAGGTTACAATTAGTGAAATTTAGATCCCTATTATTATATTTGTGATATGTTTTGTTCACGGTAAATATTGTTTGGTTTGGATTATGATTCTCAACCTTTCTTTTAAAATATACAGTTTTTGGTAATGTTCCATAACAGTTATAAATGAGTTACAAAAGGGTTTATATTGTTGACTTAACCTTACTCGACATTTTCTATTTATTTCCTTCCTTGGCAAATTAATTATCCTCGTGATGCAAAGTGATGTTACGAGCTTAATTGTGTGCTCATGTGGCAGTAATTTGAAAGTCCGCCGGGGGTAGGTTTCTAATTTCCATTACATATCAATTTTCCTGTCAGTTTTGAAGGGGGGAAAATTAAGTTTACATGTTTTCCCTTTCATTCCTTCTAATAAATCAATAAATATATATTAAAAAAATTAACTATTAATTCTAATCATCTACCTTTATAGTTCAGTGAAATATTCCTCGTGTTGATCATGGATTATTTGTTTAATTGTGGTATTTCCTATATGATAATTTGTTGTTTCAGTGATAGGATAGAATTCGATGTTCATATATACGCGAAATAAGAATTAGGCATTAAACAACACTTAGATGAAGTTCAGAATCTGTAGAAAGAACAAACCAAAAACGACATTAGTTGTTTCGTACAGGTTGGTGTATAACAAACAATGTGAGATGAATTCTTACCAAACATATAATCTTTATATCCATTACAGTAAGAAGTTTTCAAGGAAAGTTTTTTTTTCCTTTTTTTTGTTGTGCGTGTTGGGGTTGGGGGATGAATGTATTTTTATGATGTTGTTTAGTTGTAGGTTACCTTATATTATTTTCTATACATTTAACGGAAATCGGAGGGCTCGATATGTTTACTATGGTTCACATAGCGATCTCTGCACATTCTATCGACGGAATTGTATATGGGGCATAGACTTATCGAAAAACACGATAACCCGTTAACACGACACAACCCGACACAAAATTATAAGTTAATGGGTTTACCTTTATTGAGTTTGGGTCATTAACGGGTTAACACGATAGACCATTACCACTAACGATTTGGGTTTGGAAATTTACTTGTACACGTTTCTACCCGTTAATACCCTTTAACACTAACGGGTACTATAGGGTCACCCAACCCATATCCGATAAGAATAACCATTAAAACCCATTATTTCTAAATCCTTTAAGTCTAACGGGTACTATATGGTCACCAAACCTATACCCAATAAGCATTACAATTAAAACCCACTATTTTTAAACTATTAAAGACTAACGGGTACTATAGGGTCACCCAATCCGTTACCCGTTTATACCCAAACTGATTCGTTAATATCAGCAAGTGGTAACGGTTCGGGTCGTGTACCCATTAATATTAACGGTTCATGTTTGGGTATTGTCATTAGACCCGTTAGCCTTAACGGGTAGTGTATGGGTTAAGGGTGTTTTGACCCGCAACCCGTACACGACCCAAACCGACCCATTGATAGGTCTAATGGGGCACTTTAGGATTGTAATACATCATGAAGAGAGCGAACTAATTAATATTTGATCGTTATATACATGTATGATGAATTCTTAGCATGGGATGTTAGGTATTTTGTAGATATACATTTACTGTCTATGATTTCTATTCTGAATTTTGAACATACATGGGGGAGTGTATTTAGTGACTCATAATGAGCTTGGGCATAGTATGCACGCACCGATTTGGAATTGAGTATTATGGCTATTTGTTTCTTCCCGTTTTTACTTTAGCCATAGAATAGGGTGTGTGACAATAATATTGTTCTCCTCTATCATTGCAAATTATGAAATGATTATGATGAGAATTAGCGTCATTGTCATCTTTTGCCATTTTTAGTCATTTTTAGTATTTCTTTTACTTTTACTATTCACTGTATTTTTCCTTTTGTTTAGTATTTAGAGGAAGGAAGGTTAATTGGCACTTAAGGGAAAAATTGTAATTAGATTCTTAGCTTAGATACCAAGCAACCTCCTTCCTATAAATACCCTTTTGTAGCATCATTTGAGGCATTCTTCCATATTTTGAGATATTAATTAGATAGAGATTAAGAGAAAATTATCTTTTCTTGCTCCCATTTGACGTCATTTACATTAATTGGTATCAGAGTCTAGTCACTCCACTAGTTGTTGTTGTTATTGTAAAATAAAAACTCGTAAGCAATGTCAAGGTGGGTTCAAGAAAGGATGAACACCTCCGCGGCAAACCCTTTTGATCAAATCATGGCAGACCTCAATCAATTGAAGGTTCAAATGGATGAGATGAACGCACGAAATCCATCACTCGAAATCGCCACAGACCGCCCCCACACTGCACCAGTAACATCTCAAAACCCTAACACTAATTCCCCAAAATCAACCCATTCTACACCACTACCATAAAAACCCCTAATTTCACAAACCCTAACCCAAATCACAACCAATAAAGTTCCATCACAAAATATGGCCCTCTTCCGCCACCTCCCGCTGGCCGGACTACCAAGAAAAAGGCAAAAAATACCTCCACCCACACAAAACAATCCCTCCCGCCACCAAAATCTCCAACCGAAATCCTCGATCACCAAAACCCCTTATCTAATGCCTCGTTACTTCCTAACACTTTCAGAAATCCCCTACCCCCTCCGGATACAACCTCAACAGCCGGCAGACCCCTGCCCAGGCCCAAACAGGTTCGGTTCTCCCCTTTCTGGCCTTAGACCCACCTAGCGACCCCGTACGAGGCCACCAAGGGTTAAGCGACACCACCATGGGTCCTCTTTTAGCCACTGTGCAGTCCGACACCCTCCCTGACTTATTCTCTCCTTTTGGTGTTCCAATGGTGTCTCACATACTCGGAATGAATTCTACGACTATTACCAATATGCTCCGTGGCATCCAACATGCTAAGGGAACAAATCAAATCCAATTTCACCCTCAGGTAACATTTCCAATATTACATGAACCCTATATGCATCTAGCCCCAATCTTTAACCCCAAACCCTAAAATTTCCAAGCTCTTACATCCATAATAATTTCACCCACAAAAATTCACCACCCCCTATACCTCCCCCCCACCACCACGCAACATATCAACACACAATCATATGCCCTTACCACACCCCAAATTCTTGTCCCCTCTCACTCCCCACAACCTCATCCACCCAATTATCCAATTCCACCCCCATATGACTACCCCTTGCCATCTATCTCCATTTATCCTCATCACCACCCACAAAACACCTTGAAACCCCCCCAAATACCCCCCATGCCCCTGCTCCACCAGTTACCAGACACCCTCACCCACCCCATTCCACTTTTCCAATGCTTCTGCCCCCACCTATTCTACATACCTCTACCCCACCCGGACACCCTCTCCATGTACTACATCATTATCCCCCATAGGATACTCGTTCCTTTTAGTCCACACCCATTGATTCCATGAGAGGATACGGGGGTGGATTACACTACCCCCACATGATGGTCCCCCTCACCCCGACCCCAATCCACTACAGAAATTGAGCCACCCACTCCTATGGAGTGACGCACTGATGTTTCCCCTTTTGACTCTCTAGGTCCGAAGGTTACGCCATATGTACCTCTTTCTGAGCGCCATTACTTTTTGTGTTATCAAAAAGGCTATCAGATTAATCATTGACCTTACCACCAGTCATTAGTCCCAACACCACCTCCTTAACCACCATGGGTGACTCTTCCACCTCATACATCGCCTCCCCCACCAGCTCCCGACCCTTCTCATCCACCACCTCGGAGATTCCCACAGCGCGCCTTACTTCCCTAGCCTCCACCAGGCAATGATGCTCTAGATGAGGATGCACTGGACCTACAGGGTGGTGATTACATTACATAGTTGGAACTTCAGTTACTATCATGGAGTATGCAGGGGGGATATTACAGTGGAGGTCCCGTTCTTTGATGGGAACTTACAGCCCAATGCTGTTTTGGATTGGCTTGTAGTCATGGAGTGGATTTTTGAGTATAAATGGCTGAAGGGTTATCGACGTGTCTTTCTCGTCGCGACCAAGTTTCAGGGCTATACCAGTGTTTGGTGGAATGGTGTGGAACATCATTGTTCTCTTGAGGTCCTCCCTCCTATCCAATCCTGGCCTGAGCTTCGTGCCCAGTTGATGACATCTTTTTGTCCCCGCCACTTACGAGCACGACCTATTCTTGCGAGTCCAGACTCTTCGATAGGATACCACATTTTTAGACTACACTGAGCAGTTCTAGCTTCTTTGTACTCGTTCCCGCCTCGATGAAAGTGAGGACTATAGGATCATCCGGTACAGTCACGACATTCAGAGTTATATCCAGCACGACCTCTCTTTACATGACGTCACCTCCTTCGCTAAGGCGGTGGAGTACGCCACTAAAGTTGAGTCTTTTTATCAGTCTGCTCCTCCTCCCCGTGGCCTCTCCACACTAGCTCCTACAACACCAGTGAATTCTCCTCCTCTTGTGACTCCATCTACGGCAGCTACTCCTACTCCCACGGTTCCTCCACCCACAGCATCTCATCCTGTCACCTTCAAATGCTACAATTGTGGGGTGATTGATCATCGCGCCTCAATTTGTTCTCTTCCCCGCCGTCACGCTATCCTCTCTTCGGGAGATCTAGAGTTTTAGGAGGCATCAAAGGTCCCGCATAATCCATCTCTCATTATTATCCTTGATGGTGACACTGAAGGCCTTCCCCACTAAGTTCGAGGATGAACTCTTTCAACGGGTGAGAGTGATAAGAATTAGGGCCATTGTCGTCTATTGTCATTTTTTAATCATTTTTAGTATTTCTTTTATTTTTAGTGTTCATTGTATTTTTTTTTTGTTTTTTATTTAGAGGAAGGAAGGTTAATTGACACTTAAGGGCATAATTGTAATTAGTTTCGTAGGTTAGAGTCCAAGCAACCTCCTTCTTATAAATACCCTTTTGTTGCCTCATTTGAGGCATGCTTCCATATTTTTAGATATTGATTAGAGAGAGTTTGAGTGATAATTATCTTTCTTTCTCGCATTTGATGTCATTTACGTCAGATTACAGACTTACTAGTTTTATTGGGTATTCTTATTTGCGATTGTATAAGTAATCATCTGTCTGTTTGCATTTGCAAGGATCTTAATCCGATCATAGTAATGGGGTCATCAAATCCCTTTTATTCATCTTTTTTGCAACAACGATGAGTTATTCCTTTTCCTTTTTTTTTCTTCAGATTCTCTGCTTTTTAGGGTATTTTCATTTTGGGGTCACATACAAGTTCTTTTTTTTTCCCTAAGTTCATTTTTTTTGTCTTTTTGAGGTGTATGGTATCCACACTTGCATCTATTGTAATTTAATCTTCTCCAAATTTAAGATTAATCTAAATTTAATTTTTTGTTTTATTATTTTAGCTTATAGATTTAATTAGAGAGTGCAAGTCAAACTTCAATATGAACTCCTATAATATAACCAGCATAAAATAACTTGACCATCTAAGCTCCTCAAGTACTTTTTATCGAAAACATGTAAAATGAAAACATCCCAATTTGGAGAAACTAATTGTCCATTTTAATGGAATTTCAATACTTTATCGAATTCGCCAAGTGTCCCAAATTTGGCAACTCAACAAACACACTCAAACAGTCAAATAAAAGTTTTAGTAAAGTTATCGCCAAATTAAATAACCAAAAACATAACAAAAGCAAGCCTAGTTTATGAAGGCACATTTTTCCTGATTTTCCCTGAGCTGTCAGCAAGGACACCAATCTGACGTAGCAAAGTCCATTAAGAAATTAGTTACTCCAAAAGTTGCCTCAAGTTGGACGTATGCTTTGGTTTCACTAGGAGATCCATGTCGGATTGAAATAAACCTCTTTTTCACTTACTCAAGTGTAATAATTAGCCAAAAGAAAAAAAACTAATATAGTATACGTAATTTTGAAAAATAGTTTTTATTTATTATACTATAGAACATGCCTTCCATTCAATTTTAAGAGAGCAGGGTGGATTCAAATTGTATCAATTAGTTCATAGTACCCCTCAATCTTTTCAAATATTGGTTCCTTAGCACCTCTAATTTTTAGTTTTAGTTTTTTTCCGCTAGAAGGAACCTAAGGAATTTATTTCAAAATAGATCAATCAGGCTAATCATAAAGAGAGTATCAATCCACTAGACCTAAAATTCAAAGAAAATAAAGCATAAACTAGGGACTTTGTAGAAACAACTCATTTACAATTATATAAGAAGCTAAGGTCTGAAGTAATATAAACCATGGGAACCTTGTAATAGCTTGTGCTTAATTTCTTCTTGAAGGCTGTTATGACCCTAGAAAAATTAGGTCTGGATGTGGAAGTAAGCATTTGATACGAGACATTTGGTTGGACTGCAAGAGCAAGGTTATGTAATGTCTCAATTCATAAATAATTTGGCAATTATTATGAAAAGTTCTCGTGATATATTCCACTAACATATTTGAATTACTTTCAATGTCTGCTACTTCCAAAACATGTTGGCCAATCAGAGATAATCAGGTGATGCATTCACTTCAGCTACATATTGATCCGCGTGCCAAAATTAGATAAGGATGAAAGAAATAAACGGCCTTGGTGATTTCTAATAACCCCTATACCATTTGCCACACCATTTCTCTACTTTACATATCGATTGCAATTCAAAAGGCTTATGGGAACCATGAATGTGAATGTATTTTCTTGAATAATACTGTGCAATAATGAACAAATTGACCCTTACCAAAGAAAAATGAAAATATAATACCAAATGAAATAAAAAAAAGGATTAAATACCATGAAAAGAGTTGTTCTTGTAAGAAAGTAACACACAAATTGAAACTGTGAATCTTAAACTATTTTCTAAACCTTTCGAGTGAATTTTTTATTGCTTTTATCAGTCTCGATAAATGGGTATCATTATGTTAGCCAAACAGCACGCCTATGGAGTCGTTGAAGAAGGCATTATCAAAATTCAACGTGAAGACCAAGATCAACAGTCTGTAGAAATAGAGATCATCCATCACATTGCTAAAATTTATTTAAATAAAAATTCTACGACATCTAAAATTAGCTTTGGGCTTAGTTTATGCACGGGGTCTGAAAAAAAAGAGATCATCAAACACAGTGGTGAAATTTATTTAAATCAAAAGTCTAAGGCATCTCAGATTATCTTTGGGCTCATTTATGTGTTCTCTCTTGTAATAGGTCATTATCAAGATTCCCTACATTGTAACTTATAATGTTGTAATGAGGTAGGTCATTGCATAAGGCCCTTTAACTTGTATTCCTCTAACCAACACCCTTATTTCAATAAATTTAAATTTTTAAGAGATTTATTTATTATAAAAAATGATAAATATATTTGATATAATTCACAGTGGGGTGTCATGCTTGTAAAACTAATGGCTAATCTTTGGTTGTGGCTACAACACACATAAACAGAAACACACACACACAAACATGCGCGCGTGGGCGCACGCGTGCACACTAACAAACTCATGCTGAATCTGGAACATAGCATCCCCTTTCCACAGGATCCGTGGCAGAGCACAAGGTCGCACTGCCCCAATGGTAGTTTGAAACTTTTTCGTGCTTAGGGAAGAACCCTCCCAAGGTGGAAAACGAGGAGGGCACGCCTCGATCAGAAGGAATGAAACCTGCATATGTGTGTGCAAGGGGAACCCGTTTGGGTCATCCCCTTACTATGATGAGGCCTATGGAAGAAGATAAACATTTCGTTCAGGCTTCCTTTAAGGCGTTTGACATCAATCGATGTGCGAGCCAAGAAAAGGAGGGGAAGAAGACCGTGCCCGAACTGCAACCCTACCAGCTATCTAGGACCATTCTTGATGGAAATGGGGCCCATTTTAGGATTTTTATTGGATTTTATTTTCTTTTGTTAATTTTCTTTTATTTCGTTATTATATTTTCCTTTATTTTGCTTTTATATTTAGAGGTAAGGAGTAGTAATGGCATTTTTATAATTAGTGCCTTAGCTTTGAGCCTACTCCTCCCCTTTAAATACCCACTTGTAAGCCTTATTTGAGGTAAACTTGAATTTTGACAATGGAAAAGAGTGTTTCTCTCTCTAAAAGCGTGTTAGATATTTTTAGGACCCTTTTGATGGGTAATTTACGTCAAATTGGTATCAGAGCAGGTGAAGCTCCACATTTGTGTTAGTGTATCGATGTATTTTGTATCAAATTCATGCACTACTCTTCAATGGCTCCCAAAAAATCCAAACAACTAAAAGAGGAGATTCAAAAATGAACAAGAGAGAGGGTACAATCACAATAACAAATCTATACCCATTTTCAAAGCACTAACCCTAACCCTTAAAATTCCTACACACAACACCTGCCCTACCCCACCCTCTACACCAAACCCACCACCCATAAAACCTAAATCTTGACCCCTAATTTTCCCCAAAACCAAATTTCATTCCATAAACCCTCCATTCAAGATCCAAGACAACCCACTTCTAGGGTTTCACCAACCATTTTACAATCCAATTCATAATTTACAGACCCTAACCTCCAATCCTAAAAAATTCCTCTACCACCAACTCGAATCCCCTAACCCACCACCCATTTTTCAAATCCCAATCATAAAAAAAATTACTTGTTCTCCCCGATTAACTCTCGAGGCTCAATTCAATATCACCAAAAGCTAATCTAAGAATGGTTGCTCCACCCAATCATTCTTCCACCCTCACTCACCCAGTTGGGTCAAATCAACGATAAAAAATCCCCACCCAAGTCGGTTGATTACAAAAAACATGGAAATTGAGTATTGAGGATGGTTGGGTGACTCGCATACACTTTCGTGAGCTGGAAACATTTGATTTGGAATTTTTTGTTTCAATCTTTGAGAGAAGGGATGATGATTTTGTTGAGGTTGTATCGGAGGTTATCTCTCTTGGGGTTGATTTGGATATTGGAGGTGATGTTTTTTATGGTGGGTATGTGCACCCATTTTTGGTAGCTTTTGATTAGGGCACGAAGGAAATTTTTCACGGCATAGCATTAAGGAGGTTCATCGCGGGAATCTTGGGTCACGATTTTATTGGTTGGCCACATTTGGATTATGTTCCTATTCTCCCGGGATTTACGGCAAGCCGGTACAAAGGGTGTTTCCAAGGATGAATCTTCTTCCTAGTGAGGAGCTCTTTGATGGCTGCGTTGACTTCTTACCTTTCATCTCCTATGCTCGAGTACGAGCTTTTGGAAGCCGAGAGAGTTATGGAAATGGGTCCCATTTTAGGATTTTTATTGCATTTTATTTTATTTTGTTAATTTATTGTATTTTCCGTTATTTTGCTTTTATATTTATAGGTAAGTAGTAGTAATGGTAATTTTGTAATTAGTGCCTTATCTTGGAGCCTAAGCTACTCATCCCCTTTAAATACCCACTTGTAAGACTCATTTGAGGTAGACTTGAATTTTGATAATAGAAAATAGTGTTTATCTCTCTAAAATTGTGTTAGATATTTTTAAGAGCCTTTTGACGGGTGGTTTACATCAGTTCTGGTCCATCCTCCATCAATCAAAGTTATTCTAATTGAAAGTCTTACCCTTTAAACATAAAGAACCAAGCAGATTGTTTAACATGACAAATTATTTTGCCATTCCTGTCTTGCGTCCACTAACCTGTAGGGATGGTAAACACAAGCGATTCTTCTTTTGTTCTGAATAATGAGAGGATGTGTTATACTACCTCTATCCCAAATTAATAGTCGATATTTGAAAATGATGGTTTTTAAGGATTGAATCAATAAATGGCCACGATGAAACCTTTTTCACTATCTTGGAAAGTTGATCAGGTCCAAAAAAGCAAAACGACTATTAATTTGGGACGACTCAAAAAGAAAAGCATGACTATTAATTTGGGTGGAGGGAGTAGTTACAAAGGAAATTGAGCACACGACATGAGATTAACCAAACTATGAATGTGGGGGATTCAAGTTACCTACGCAAGTACCATAGGAAGAGAAAAATTTTGTGGGGACAAAGTTAGGTAACCATGGTGTAATACCCCGTATTTTTGTGATATTTAATTATGGAATTAATTGAATTAAATGTGTATTAATTGGAAATTAATCCGGATAAAAATACTAGCGAGGTGAGAGTTGGTATTTGATTTTAATGAGTATATATGGCTATATATGAATATTGAATTATGAAATTTGTCGTGAGATTGAAATACGACAATTTCAAAATTTTGTTGGGACGCGTGTGACAGTCGCGTCAGGAATATAATTTTTAATTAAAAAGTGAATTTTATTTCTATAAACCGTATGGTCATTTTGAGTGCGCCAACGCGTCCGGAAGGGTCGGAATAGTCAGAAAACACTAGCCGGGGGTTTGGTTTGGGTCCCGGGGCATTTTTAGACCATACCGGCAACGTATAAGGGTAGTTTGGTAATTTTGGATTTTTGGGAATTAAAACCCACGAAAATTAGGAATTAAAAATCTGAGTTGGTAACTACCCGCTAAAACCACTAACTACACCTTATGACCTAATAGGCTACGGGGGTTATTAGAATTAGTTCCAAAAGTTTCCTAAGGCAAAACCCTAGCCACCATTGTTACCTTGGAGAAGAAGAGCTTGTAGAGAGAAAAGAGAAGAGAAATTCTGCAGAGAGAGAGAGAATCATTCATCAATTCGACATCAAAATCAGAGATATACATAAGGCAAGTGGTTTAATTTCGTTTTTGCAAAGAATGCTTCTTCCATGTGTAGGAAATTTATAAAATTGTATTGTTGTTGGGAGGTTGATGAAAACCCATTAAATTGGAATTTGAAAGTGGTATTTTGATGAATAATTGCATGTAGAATTGTAGGTAGGTGATTAATCTGATGATAATACATATATGGATGAAACAAAAATGGATTTAATTAGGCTATTTGGGAATCTAACAATTTCTAGGGTTCATGTTCTTGAAATTGGGGAAAAATGTATGGATTTGATATTTGGATTATGTTTAGAATGAATTAACCCCACAAAACACGCTTGATCATGCTGAGAATCAGCACCACCAAGTGAGGTGTTTGCAAGCTCAATATAGGTACAACAATGGCAACACAGCTGTATAAAGAAGATAAGAATGAGGTGAGGATAAGAGGTACAACACCTGAACTTAAGTGGTTCAGCCAATCTGGCCTACGTCCACTGTGAGTGTGTGTGAGTAATATCACTGAAAGAAGGCACTAATGGCCATGGATACAACCTCTCAAGCTCTTTCTCTCTCTACTATGTGTATTTAGACAGAGTTTTAGCTAGGGTTTTAATATCTGGATCCTTTTGCAAGGTAGGGGATGATCCCTTTATATAGTGACTAGGGGGTGTAATGTACCCCCTATGCATGTAATGTGCATGTGTGTAGTTTCCTCACCAATGGGGGTGTGCCACCTGTCATGGCCACATGTAGGTAATGATGATGAAATATTCTCCCACATGTGGAGAATAATCTTGTTATAACTGATTTGTGCCCAGGTGTCCTTATCCAAATGTCAACAGATGCTCGTCAGTCATGTTGGTGAATGGCCTCGGCCTAGGAGAGGCCGAGCCATCAAGGTTGGATGTCCGCTCAATCCGCGATGTCATGAGGAACCTCGGCCTGATGTCAGCCGAGGTATATACTGGGGTCGGTCTGAGCCGAGGTTGGGCACGCGGTATGCTGATGATTATTAATACCTCTGGTAACCTCTGCCCAAGCCGAGGTAAGATCCATGTTAATGGCTCCTTGTTATCTCGGCCTACAGATGGTCGAGGTTGCTATTCCTGGGTACTTGAGGATGCTGTTGATGTCTGCGACATGCGTGGTCTCCTTAGGGAGGTGCATGTAGGGGTGTCGGACCGGGCCGAGGTAGTCCTGGCCGAGGGGTGATATCGTGGGCCCTTACCCTTCATTGGGTCGATCAATATCTCGGCCATTGTCTCGGCCGAGGTAGGTATCCCTGGGCCGAGGTTATACTTGGGCATATCAATCACCCCCCATCCCTTAGTCATTTACGAGAGCAGGTGGCTAGGGGATTCTCACCTCCGAGGCCTGTTCACCCCTAGGCCAACACCTGCGTGACACCTGTCTCAAGACAAGGCGTGCCCACTTGGTTTGCGTGCGCTGTCAGTTGCCTCTTGGGTTTCCCAAGGCAATGATGAGCCTTGGGAAGTGTGCCCAAGTATTTAAAGGGTTAAACCACCTTTTCCTCTTTCTTCTTCTTTCTTCTTCTTTCTTCTTCCTCACTTCTCTCCTTCGCGCGCTATTTTCTGCGAATTCTCTCTCCGAGGTCTCTTCATTCCATAGCTCTTTCTACAGAGGTTTCGTCCAGTTTCTTGCGAGGTTTCTTCTTGCCCAACCATCGACTCATCTTCAGGTACCTCCCCCTCTCCATTTCCTTCATTTTTGGCACTTTAATTTGAATTTTCCGGTGAGGATTTGAGTTTTCCGGTGGTCATATGAGTTTTCCAGTGAGGGTTTGAACTTTCCGGTGAGCTAGGTTTTCTGCAAATATTCCTTGGTTTGATCTTTGGTCCCCTTAATTTTTCAAGCCAAACTTGTTTGTAGTTTTTAGGAGTTTTCTTCAAGTTTAGGGTCTGTCAAAGTTTTGGGTCGTCCCTTGATGCTCAGACCCCTGTACCAACTTCTTGAAGACTTCCCATCTCTTAAAGAAAAGACCTTAGAGAAAATTAGGCAAATAGAGAGAGCTCAGGAAGAAGCTCGTAGGTCATAGGAGTTCCCTGTCAGACTCCTCTTTCCTCCACCTCTCAAGGTGGTATACCCCCGTCCACCTGAGAATTTCTATCAGACAGACGTCTCTACCAACAACTTGCCGATGTCTGAGTCTGAGTCTTCCACCTCCAACCCAATGTCTGTGGACTCTTTCCAAGAGGCCATGGATTTTACCCCTCGGGCTGGTCAGGACCCTGACCAGGCCGAGATCTCCAGTCGTGCCTCCTCTCAACATGTCTCTAGCACCTCCAGTTCTTCTTCTGAGGTCGAACTTGTCGAGCCAAATGTGGTTGTGCCACCCATTCTAGACGCCATCCCACTGTCGGCCGTCACCGGGGCCGAGTTTGCTCAGAGGTTCCCTGGTCACCCGTCCACGTCTGCTCCAGTCGACGTTGAGCCTGACGACGATGAGGATGCCGAAAGTGATGTTGATGTATCTGAGGCGGCCGAGTATGAGAGCATAGTTATTGAGGTGGATCTATTGCACTTCAGGTACTTGTACTCCATCAGTCCCTCTATCCATTTAAGGAGACCTCTGAGGGAAGAGAGGGCCTACCACGGCCAAGATGGAGAGATCTACTTGTACGAGAAGATGTTCAAGTTAGGTTTTCGTCTTCCCTTTCACCCTGTCATCAGGTCCATCCTTTCCTTCATTAACTTGGCCCCCTCACAACTCTCTCCCAATGCTTGGAGAGTTATTATAGGGGCCATCATCTTGTGTAGGGCGGTCCACCACTCTGACCTCCCAGTTCAGGTCTTTGCTGGTTGTTATGTCCCCACCTCGGCCAAGAATCATCCGAGCTACTATCACTTCGTGGCTCGGAGGCCTGAGAAAAAGATGCTCTTGGTCACTCAGACCTCCAATCATAACTGGAAACCTCGGTACTTATTTTCCTCAAGGCCGTGGGAATTTGGTTCTTCCATTCCCTCTTCCATTTATGAGCCGAGAATACCCCTCAAATGGGGCAAATTCACCATGTCTACGAGGGCCGACCCTGGACTAAGTGTTCAAAATGGCAAAAAGGTGAAGGCCCTGCAAGACCAAGGGGCCCATGGGATGTTTATTAAGTTTGAGCATCTGCTGACCCCCCAGTATATCTCGGGGACGAGCTTAGGTGGAAGTCCCCTAGTTGACTTTGGTAAGGTTTTTTATTTTTATTCCAAGTCTAACCTCTGATCATACATATTTGACTTCTGACTCTTATCTTTTCACTTTTGCAGAGAGACCACCAGGCATTTCGGACGAGTTGTGGGAGATGGCAGCTCCAAGCTTGTCTAGACTTGTCAAGAAGACTGGTTTGAGCGCTCCTCCACCTGCTCCCTCAACATCCAAGTCTAAGAAGAGGGCCCCTGAGGTCCATCCCTCTGAGGATCAGAGGCTGACCACCAGGCATAAGAAGACTTCAGATGCTGCGATCCCTATCACAACTGACACATTATCAGCTCATTTGGACCAGCTGAAGCTTACCGAGAGTGTGGTCGGCAACAGCAGGCAGGCCATGGACGCCCTTGCCAACGTGATCACTGATGCTGATAAGCATTTTTACAGGGCCATGGACACTCACATGATGGTTGAGTTCATCCTCCATAGAGCCGTCCAGGTATGGCTTGTTCCTGTTGCTAATAATTTTACAAGTACAACATCTGAATTTATTTCCCTCTAACCTCTTCATTGTCCGTGAAGGGTGTGACTTCTATGTACCAGCTATCTAACTGGGCCCTGAGGAAATTGCCTCTGATTCAGAAGGGGCAAGAAGCTGAGCAGGTGGAGAGCACCCTGAAGGCCGAGGTTGACCGTCTGAGGTCAGAGTTACAGAATGCTGAGACCAAGGCCCAAAACTCTGAAAATAAGGCCCAAGGTCTAGAAAAGGACATATTTGCACTCATCCAAAGCCACGCCAAGGACCTGAAGGACAAGGATGATGCCCTGCAGAGGAAGATCAATACTGCGGTGAAGGCTTCTCTTGCAGATGCCTCGGAGAAAATAATTGTTGATTACAAGGTCTCCGAGGAGTTTGTAGGTTTTGGTCTTGAATACCTTGAAAGGGGTATCAAAGCCACCACCAAATGGGCCGAGGTCAGGGAGGCCGAGGTTGGCACCATAAAGGCCTCCGACTTTGTGGGCCTCGGCCTTGCCGACCCCCAGTTTGCCCAGGCCTTGCAAGAGATAGAGGACGAGGCTGCTGCCCCTGGTCAGACTGTTACTCTGGAAGGGACTGATCTCAGAGGGACTGACCCTGCTAATGAAGTGGCTAAGGTGACCAATGCTGAGCAGGCCAACCCAGACGAGACATCGAATGTCCTCCCTCAGATGTTTGACTTGGCCTTGTATTTTGCATTTTTTGTTGACTTGTAATCTTGCATTTGTAATTTCTCAGACATGTAAATGTTATGTAATTTCTTCCTTTTATTAAATGCCAATGTCTTCCTTCATCTTGATCTCTGAATGTATTTGAATTCCATGAAATCTCTGAAGTCACTACTTAATATGATGTTGTCATAACCATTACTTAAGAGTCTGAGGTCCTCTAACTAAGGTGTATGAGCTCAGACCTCGTCACCACCGAGTGATGTTATGAGGGTCTGAGGTCATCACCTGGGCCGAGGTTAGACTCATAATAATTCACCAAATTAATGATGTTAAGAGTTTGAGCTCCTCTAACTAAGCTGTCTGAGCTTAGACCTCGTCACCACCGAGTGATGTTATGAGGGTCTGAGGTCCTCACCTGGGCCGAGGTTAGCCTCATAATATTTCACCAAATTAATGATGTTAAGAGTCTGAGGTCCTCTAACTAAGGTGTCTGAGCTCAGACCTCGTCACCACCGAGTGATGTTATGTGGGTCTGAGGTCATCATCTGGGCCGAGGTTAGCCTCATAATATTTCACCAAATTAATGATGTTAAGAGTCTGAGGTCCTCTAACCAAGGTGTCTGAGCTCAGACCTCGTCACCACCGAGTGATGTTATGAGGGTCTGAGGTCATCACCTGGGCCGAGGTTAGCCTCATAATATTTCACCAAATTAATGATGTTTAGAGTCTGAGGTCCTCTAACCAAGGTGTCTGAGCTCAGACCTCGTCACCACCGAGTGATGTTATGAGGGTCTGAGGTCATCACCTGGGCCGAGGTTAGCCTCATAATAAATCACCAAATTAATGATGTTAAGAGTCTGAGGTCCTCTAACCAAGGTGTCTGAGCTCAGACCTCGTCACCACCGAGTGATGTTATGAGGGTCTGAGGTCATCACCTGGGCCGAGGTTAGCCTCCTAAATAAAAATCACCAACTTAAAGACCACGAATGGAACAAGAATTTGTCATGGAAACTGATCTTTATTAACAACCTCTTCTCGATAAGATGGTACATTTACAATTTACAAAATAGATGCAACATCATATGAAATATCTCTTTAGGTGGTCGGCATTCCACGGGTTGGTGAAGGGTTCTCCCTCTAGGTTCTCTAGCCTATACGTGCCAGGCACAACCTCTTCCGTTACTCTGTAGGGCCCATGCCAGTTCGGGTGTAGCTTGTTTGTTTTCTGTAGGGTCTTCTTAAGCACTAGGTCTCCTACCGCAATGGGTCTTGACTTCACCCTTTGATTGTAGAATTTTGCTGCTCTCTGTTGGTATGTTGCTTTCCTGACCTCTGCATCTTCCCTTATTTCTTCAATAAGGTCCAGGTCTAACCTCCTCCTTTCCCCGTTGCTGTCAGGATCGTAGGTCTGAATCCGATGAGTTGGTAGGCCTATCTCCATTGGTATGACGGCTTCTGAGCCGTGTGCCAGCATGAATGGGGTTTCTCCTGTGGGTGTCCTCGCTGTGGTCCTGTAAGCCCATAGCACAGCGTAAACCTCTTCTATCCATCTCCCCTTAGCGTCTTCTAACCTCTTCTTGATTCCATCCAAGATAGTCCTATTTGTGACCTCGGTCTGGCCATTAGCCTGAGGTCGACCCGGAGAAGAGAAGAACTGTTTAATCCCCAGACTTTGACAATACTTTTCCATGGAGAAGTTTTTGAACTGGGTCCCATTATCTGAGATGAGCGTGTTTGGGAGGCCATACCTACATATGATATTCTTCCAGATGAACTGAAAGGTCTTCTTCTCCGTAATTGTTATCATTGGTTCGGCCTCTACCCATTTTGAAAAGTAGTCAATGGAAACTATCAAGAATCTATAGTTGTTGATTGCTCTTGGAAAAGGTCCTACTAAGTCAATTCCCCATACCGCGAACGGCCATGGAGAAGAGATTGATGTCATAGGCTGATGGGGTTGGTGGGGGATAGTGGCGAACCTTTGACATTTGTCGCACCTCTTCACATAGTCAGCAGCATCCCTAGACAAGGTTGGCCACCAGTATCCGTGAGTGATGATCCTCTTGGCTAAGGGTCTTCCCCCTATGTGGCTACAGCAAGAGCCCTCATGAACCTCCTGCAAGACCCAGGGTACCTCCACGGGATGCACACATCTGAGGAGGGGCAAGAGGAAACCCTTTTTATAAAAGACATCTCCTACCAATGAGAACTTGGCAGCCCTGTACCTCAGCTTTCTTCTTTCTAGTTTGGACTCAGGTAGCTCCCCCTCTCTTAAGTATCTGACAAGCGGGTCGATCCAAGAGTCCCCTAGGTTCACATTGTGACAAGGGTTGCGTACCTCGTCTTCCTCGATTCTTGCCTTTCCCAGGACTTCAATTGGGATGGTTCTTCCCAAGTCTGTCTTCATTGCCGAGGCCAGTCTTGCTAATGCGTCGGCGTGATTGTTGCTCAATCTCGGCACTCTCTTCAGTTTGACCTCTTCAAAAAACTCTAACAACCCTCTTACCTTTTTTAAGTACCTGGCCATCCTTCCGTATTTGGCCTCGTATGCCCCCAACACTTGGTTTACAACCAACCTTGAGTCGCTATGGAGTAAGAGCCATTTTACCCGCAGAGTTGTCGCCAATAGGAGACCTGCTATCATGGCCTCGTACTCAGACTCGTTTTTTGAAGCCTGGAAGTTTAATCTCAAGGCATATTCAATGTTGGCGCCATCTGGAGCTGAGAGTACTAGCCCCGCGCCGCTTCCACCGTCACAGGAGGATCCATCCACGAAGAGGCTCCACGCGTCTTCATCTGAAGAGAAGACCCCTTCTCTCATCACTTCTTTTTCGAAGAGGTATCGATCCTCTTCGTTTTCTTCTACTCTCCTCCGAGCCTTGCCTGGGACAACCTCTTCTCGACCTCGGAAGACGTACGGGTCTGTCTCTTCCGAATCTTGAAAGACACCTTGGCTCTTCTCTTCGCCGCCATCTAAGCTCTTCTCAGACTCAGTCTCTTCCCAAGTGAACTCTACGACAAAGTCTGCAAGGGCCTGCCCCTTAATGGCTGTCCTGGGTTGGTAAGTAAGATCATACTCTCCTAGTTCAATGGCCCAGGCCATCAATCTCCCGGACTTCTCAGGCTTGTGCAGAACCTGCCTTAGTGGGGAGTCCGTAAGGACTATCATAGAGTGAGCTTGAAAGTAAGGCTTCATTTTCCTTAAAGCATGGATAAGAGCATAAGCCAACTTCTCCATTCGGGGATAGTTTTCTTCAGACCCTTGTAGGGCCTTACTGTTGAAATACACAGGCCTCTGAACTCCACCTTCCTCTCGTATGATGGCCGCGCTAATAGCCGACTCAGAGACTGCTAGATACACAAACAACCTTTCTCCCGCAATGGGCCGGGACAGCAGCAAGGGAGACCCTAAGTAGGACTTGAGTTGATCAAAGGCTTTTTCACACTCTTCATCCCACTGGAAGGCTTTCCTCAGAACCTTAAAGAATGGAAGAAATTTATCCGTTGCCCTGGAAACAAACCTGTTCAGGGCTGCCACTCTTCCAGTGAGTCTTTGGACATCCTTGATACTCCTAGGAGTCTTCATGTCGAGCAATGCCTTGATTTTCTCAGGGTTTGCCTCAATCCCCCTTTGATTAACGATGAACCCCAAGAACTTCCCAGCTCCTACCCCGAAGACACATTTCGCCGAGTTGAGCTTCATTCTGTACGAGTCCATGACATCAAAGGTCTTCTCAAGGTCTGCCACGTGAGTACATGCCTTCAGGCTCTTCGTTAGCATATCATCCACGTACACCTCCATGGTCTTACCTATTTGTTCTTCAAACATCCTATTGACGAGACGTTGATATGTTGCCCCCGCATTTTTTAGACTAAAGGGAATTACCTTGTAACAGTACGTCCCCTTGTCTTTGATGAAGGCTGTCTTCTCAGAGTCTTCGGCGTCCATGAAGATTTGGTTATAACCTGAATAAGCATCCATGAAGCTCATGAGCTCGTGCCCTGCTGTTGCGTCCACCATCTGGTCTATCCTAGGTAGGGGATAGCTGTCTTTCGGGCAAGACCTATTCAGGTCTGTGAAATCTACACACATCCGCCACTTTCCATTGGCCTTAGGCACGATCACTGCATTTGAGAGCCACTCTGGATAGGTGACCTCTCGTATGAACTCGGCCTCTTCCAACTTTTTCACCTCTTCCCGAATGACCTCATACTTCTCTCTGGAGTAAATTCTTCTCCTCTGCTTGATTGGCCTGGCATCCCTATCCACGTTGAGCTTGTGGGTCATGACCTCAGGGTCTATACCAGGCATGTCTGTGTGGCTCCAGGCGAAGACACTCTGCCTCTTCCTAAGAAGGCTTACCAGCTCTTCCTTGATCTTTGGTTCTAGGGCCTTGCTGACCTGGATGGTTTTTTTCGGTTCTTCCTCATTGAGGACGATGGATTCTACCTCTTCCGTGGCCCCTCCCTTCTTCAGCTTTGTTTCATCTCTCGGGTCAAGAGTGTCTATGCTGTAGGTGGTGGTTACTCTCTTATGGGCCTCCCTCTCTTCAGCTAAGTTGAAGTAACACTCCCGTGACGTGGTCTGATCCCCCTGTACTTCCCCTACCCCATAAGGAGTCGGTAATTTTAGCATTTGATGAACCGTTGACGGCACGGCTTCAAACTCCTTGAGGGCTACTCTTCCGATGATGAGGTTGTAGGCCGAGAAGACATTCTCGTCCATAACAAAAAAGTTTATCTTCTTAGTCAGCCTCTTAGGCCACTCATCCCCCATGCGTACATATATTTCATACATGCCCAATGGGTGCACCTTCTCACCACTGAAGCCTATCAAGGGGTGGTGGTAGGGCACTAGCCTTGATCTGCTAAGACCCAAGCTTTTGAAATAAGGCTAGAACATCACATCTGCTGGGCTTCCCCCATCTATGAGGATTCTCCCTACATCGCACCCATGCACCCTTGTCGTTATGACCAAAGGGTCATCATGGGGGGCTAAGATGCCCTTGAAGTCGAGTCGGGAGAACCCCACCACTAGGGTGTCCATGTCCACCTTCTTCCTCTTCCGCACAGCATCAGAAGACGTTAGATTCATAACCTCAGGCTTGACCACCGACTTGGCCTCCGCTACATGAGCCTTTCTATCGGCTACCTCAGAGCCACCTCCCGCGAATCCCCCACATATGGTTCCAACTCTGAAGGAGATCATTCCGACCCTCTTCACGGGAGTGTTATCATCCTTTGGTGGGAGATCTGGGTCATCTCCATCATCTCCCTCTGAATCGTCGTCCCTTCTGGCCGGGATGTCGCCACGGCATCTATCATTCCTTCTCTTCTATGGGTCTTCTCTTCCACCCCTTGGGGATTTTCCATCCACATACTTTCTCAGCTTCCCAGACTTCAGCAACTTCTCAATCTCATCCTTTAAAGCAAAGCATTTGTCTGTGACATGGCCGTGATCCTGATGGAGCTCACACCAGAGGTTTTTATTCCTCTTATGCGATGGGGCCTTCAATTTCTTTGGCCACCGCAGAGCCCTGTCAGTCTTGATCTCATTAAGGATGTGCTCACAGCTCACAGTCAGAGGAGTGTAATGAGCGAATTTGTCATCTACTGACCTCTTCTTCCCCTCTTTCTTGCCCTAGGACCTCCCGGTGTTACCACGGTTTTCCTCCTCATATTTGGCGGCCATTGCCTCTTTCGCATTCATCACCTTCCCCGTGGTTGCCAGCAGCTCTGCCATAGACTTAGGAGGGTCTTCCGCTAGTTTCCACAGTAGCTTTCCTTTCTGGAGGCCTCCTATAAAGGCGGTCATGGCTATGCTCTCCTCGTAATCCTCCACCTCCAACTTCTCCTTATTGAATCTAGCTATGTAGTCTCTTAGGCTTTCACCCTTGGCCTGTTTGACATATAGGAGGTGGGTAGTCTTCTTTTGAGGTCTTACCCCAAAGCAGAAGTTATGGATGAACTGCTCGGCCAGCCCCTTGAAGTTTTCGATCGAGTTATTTGGAAGAGAGGTAAACCAGCTATGCGCTGCCCCCGTCAAGGTGCCTGAGAAGGCCCTGCACTTCATCTCATCAGGTATCGAGTAAATATCTGCTACCGACTGATACATCTCGATATGGTGCACAAGGTTAGTGTTGCCATCATACTTAGGAGTCACTGTAGGAGGCTTGAATTTAGCTGGGGTTGGGAACCCCACTATCCTAGCCACAAACGGGGAGCCCTCCGAGTAGCCCCTCTGTAATGGGTCCCTGCTATTTATGAGGTCCCCTATCTTCTCCTCGAGACGTTGGATCGAGTCATTCCAAGGTCTTCTCTCATCAACTTGGCCGAGGTTATCCCCTGCCACCTCTTCTGCGATGGACAGAGGGTTCCCCAGCCACGACCCTCTGACTGTTGACCTCTTCCTGCTCCCTAGCTCTTCTCTCCATGGGTCGGCCTTGATCTGGCCGAGCCTGCCTATCCCCTCTTTGGGAGCCTGCTTCACTCCTTGACCTTGATAGCCTTTGTCTTAGGTCATTAATCGGACCCAGCCTCTCGAAGGCCAAGCCTCTGCTCAACCTGTCAAAAGCGGACCCTCTTGGTTGGGCCTCTTCTCTTCTTCGGCCGACACATCCTTGACTCTGCCTAAGAGGCCGTACAGTGTTATCTGACACCTCATACGGCTCCCAACAGTCTTCTGGAGACTCTTCAGCTTCTAGGTCATCATACCTATCCCCTGGGCAAGGGTTTCCTTGCCTCCCCAGGTGCAAGTGCCTAGGGTCATCAACGTCCCTCCTCCGCTGGGGTGCAGGCTGGTCCTTCATCGGTACCTGGGGTGGTCCCTTGGAGTCCGGTTGGGGCTGGACTGCCGCCGGAGTGATCATGCCCGGTGAGACTCCATGTGGCCTCATCATCATGGTTTGGCTGAGCTGGACAAATTGCTCCTTCATGGCTTATTGTGTTACACCCAAAGATTTCAAAGTTGCTGCCACCTCCGCCATTTCGGACTGAGGAGGAGCCTCACTGGAACTAGCCCCTCCACCCACAGGCGGCGGGAGAGGTGGTGGCAAGTCTGGTGCCATGTGTTATCACTATAGAGCTTTGAGTAGCAAGTGAGCTTAATACCTTAAAGGACCTCTTTCAATGGTGAAACAGCTCCACGTAAGGGGTGGTTTCTGGTTCACCACCAGAGTCTCCGGTGAGGCTAAGCAGAAAAAGAGAAAGAGATATCTTCTCGTTCCCATAGACGGCGCCAAAATGATGATCCTGAGAATCAGTACCACCAGGTGAGGTTTTGCAAGCTCAATATAGGTACAACAATGGCAACACAGCTGTATAAAGAAGATAAGAATGAGGTGAGGATAAGAGGTACAACACCTGAACTTAAGTGGTTCAGCCAATCTGGCCTATGTCCACTGTGAGTGTGTGTGAGTAATATCACTGAAAGAAGGCACTAATGGCCATGGATACAACCTCTCAAGCTCTTTCTCTCTCTACTGTGTGTATTTAGACAGAGTTTTAGCTAGGGTTTTAATATCTGGATCCTTTTGCAAGGTAGGGGATGATCCCTTTATATAGTGCCTAGGGGGTGTAATGTACCCCCTATGCATGTAATGTGCATGTGTGTAGTTTCCTCACCAATGGGGGTGTGCCACCTGTCATGGCCACATGGGTAATGATGATGAAATATTCTCCCACATGTGAAGAATAATCTTGTTATAACTGATTTGTGCCCAGGTGTCCTTATCCAAATGTCAACAGATGCTCGTCAGTCATGTTGGTGAATGGCCTCGGCCTAGGAGAGGCCGAGCCATCAAGGTTGGATGTCCGCTCAATCCGCGGTGTCATGAGGAACCTCGGCCTGATGTCAGCCGAGGTATATGCTGGGGTCGGACTGAGCCGAGGTTGGGCACGTGGTATGCTGATGATTATTAATGCCTCTGGTAACCTCGGCCCAAGTCGAGGTAAGATCCATGTTAATGGCTCCTTGTTGTCTCGGCCTACAGATGGCCGAGGTTGCTGTTCCTGGGTACTTGAGGATGCTGTTGATGTCTGTGACATGCGTGGTCTCCTTGGGGAGGTGCATGTAGGGGTGTCGGCCCGGGCTGCGGTAGTCCTGGCCGAGGGGTGATATCGTGGGCCCTTACCCTTCATTGGGTCGATCAATATCTCGGCCATTGTCTTGGCCGAGGTAGGTATCCCTGGGTCGAGGTTATACTTGGGCATATCAACGTTAGTATGTGACCTAAGTATGTTTAGGGACGATTAGGAACCTTGAACAAATGTTGGATTGATGTTTAGATGTGTTTAGAGGTGAAGAAAAGTTGGAAAAATGATTTAAGGAAAATCTGGGCTCGAAACTGGCCACTCGTTAGAAGACCTGCCCAGGTCGTTCGAACGAACTCGTTCGAACGAGCTTCTAACGAGTTGACCTTTGACTTCTAACGAGGGTGATGTTCGTTCGATGCCTTTAGTTCGAATGAGATCTCGTTAGAAAGCCCACTTCATTCGAACGAACTCTCGTTCGAACAGCCTCGTTCGAACGAGACTTCTAACGAGTTGACAGTTTAGGCTTTTTAGCCTGTTTTGATCCCGAGTGTCTCGTAACCTTGTTTATATGTAGAGATAACCTTTCCTTGATGAGTAATTGATATATTTGGGATAATTGAAATGTAATGAGGGGTAAAACATAGAAGGTGATGTGAACCAAATGGAAATTTATGGATTAGGATGTGAGTGTCTATTACGACGTGAGAACAATTGACGGCTTGATTAATTATATTAATCGGGAATATATAAATTGTGTAATATTATATATCGGTACGAGAATGAGAAGTGTACCACAAATAAACTATGGTGATTACTAAGATGTGTGCATACTTAGTATATGTATATGATTTTATGTGTATGACATACCTACCATACTTGCTATCACGGGAGGTTTACGTTCGCTTAGGGCCTTCTAATCCTTGTGTTGCCCGGATTTAGATTGGTTACCTCGAGAACATACGTCAGAGAAGGACTTATTGGGATATTAATAAGTCTGCTGATCGTGGGAGCGTAGGTATGTGCGTGACCCGTGTGATGTGACTGTGTTCGCCTCCACTATTTGTGATTGTTGTTATCTATTAACGATTCCTGAGAGATTCGGAATGCGTGATCCTTATGTACGTGATATACCGGGATGGATAGCAGAGTATGTGTGCACCGCAGCTTAGTCTCGGGGTGCTCGTATTGTATATTTATGACGTGAATAATATACACTTAGATTAATGAAACTTTAATGTTGGTATTGTGAGTATAGATATGGAAACGCTTTGAGTAACTGTAAAGAGATAACCTGTAATAAATTATTGTTATATATTGAGAATCCGAGTTTAAGTGAAGCCCTTTATTTAATTGATAACGCTGGAATGTATAATGGGAATCGAGTAGTAAGGGGTACAACTTATTACATTTTGGGTAGATACGTATGTCACTTAGATGGGTACGGTACGTTAGGAGTGCACAATTAGTCGAGAGGTGAGTATTTCATGTGAGTGCACGTCCTAACATGTATTTTGCATTTATTGTTTTAATGTTGTTAAAACATTTGCTATTTTTAAATACTCTCCACTTTCGGGCTCTGACCCGTTTGCTTTCAAATCTATCTTTTTGTAAAAACCATTTTCGGTTCCCAACCACAAGGACGCCATGCTTAGGATCTTTATTCAGGTGGCGAGCTGTAGCTGTTTGTGGAAGTTATAGGACTTTGCTAGTAGACGCTTCATCTATCTTGACTCTATATTCAGTTTCATCAGTTGTAGGGCATGTCGCCCATTTCTTTTAGAAACATTTCCTATTTCAGATTTTCAAACCTTTGGCATGTAATTAATTCAGGATACTTAGTTTTATTCATTTCAGTTATGGGATTGTGGTGAGGAGTTTTCCTCCGGACTTATTATATTTGTTGGTTATTGTATTACTTCTTTATGGTGAATGGATTATGTTGTTCTTCCATTATTCTTTTATTGCATGTTAGACTTTGTCATAGACTTATTACCAGATACGAGACCTATAGCACGAGCACCTTACCGTATGGCTCCGGCAGAAATGCGAGAGCTACGAGATCAGATTGAGCTTTTGTTGGGTCAGGGGTTTATACGGAGGAGTACTTCGCCGTGGAGTGCCCCTGTGTTGTTCGTGAAAAAGAGAGATGGTTCACTGAGATTGTGTATGGACTACCGGGAGTTAAATAAGGTCACGATACGGAATAAGTATCTGTTGCCTCGAATCGATGACCTATTCGACCACTTGAGAGGAGCTTCCTTCTTCTCGAAGATTGATTTGCGATTGGGATACCATCAGTTGCGTATCAGGGAAGAGGATGTCTCGAATACTATGTTCTTAACGAGATATGGTTCTTACGAGTTTCGGGTTATGCCTTTTGGCTTGACCAATGCTCCAGCAGTGTTTATGGACTTGATGAATAGGGTGTTCAGAGAGTCCCTTGATAAGTTCATCATTGTCTTCATTGATGACATTCTGGTTTACTCCCAGACAGAGGAGGAGCACGCCGAGCATTTGAGACAAGTTTTGCAGACGCTACGTCAGAACGAGCTGTATGCGAAATATGAGAAGTACGGGTTCTGGCTGAAGGAGGTTCAGTTTTTGGGGCATATTATTTCAGACCGGGGAATATCTGTTGATCTGGGGAAGGTATCCGCGGTGAGGGAATGGGGACAGCCCACGACACCGACGGAGATCCGTAGTTTCTTGGGCCTAGCAGGATACTACAGGAGGTTTATTCGGGGTTTCTCCAAGATAGCATGTCCTTTGACACATCTGACTCGTAAAGGTGTGTCGTTCATTTGGAGTGATACCTGTCAGTTGGCATTCGATGAGTTGAAGGAAAAGTTGACCTCAGCACCTGTGTTAGCATTGCCGAGACCGGGAGTTGAGTATCTAGTTTACACCGATGCGTCCTTGCAAGGACTTGGAGGTGTATTGCAGCAGGAGAGTCAGGCCATAGCTTATGCTTCCCGTAAGCTTAAGCCTCACGAGAAGAATTACCCCACCCATGACTTGGAGTTAGCGGCAGTTGTATTTGCCCTTCGGATTTGGAGACATTATCTTTTGGTGGAGAAATTCCGATTATTCACGGACCACAAGTCCCTACAGTACCTATTCACGCAGAAGGAGTTGAATATGCGGCAGCAAAGGTGGCTTGAGTTTGTGAAGGATTATCAGTTCGATATCCAATATCACCCGGGGAAGGCTAACGTGGTAGCAGACGCGTTGAGCCGTAGACCAGTAGATGAGGTGGCAGATGTGTGGAAGGCAAAGTGGAAGGAGTTGGGACACCAGGATGCAGTGGCCCGATCATTTATGTCAGTAATGACTGTTACTCCGCATATTGTCACGAGGGTGGTAAAGGCACAAGCAGATGACTCGTTCTCTCAGGAGCAGATAGTTCGATTATTATCATAGGGAGCAGAGTCCTATACCGTTAGTCCAGACGGGGTATTACACTTCAAGGGGAGACTGATAGTTCCGGAAGGGGAGGAATTACGACACGAGGTGATGGCAGAGTCGCACGGCTCATGGTTCGCGGTACATCCCGGTGGGGATAAAATGTACCAAGACATAAGATGTCAGTATTGGTGGAGCGGAATGAAGAGAGATATTGCCGTGTTTGTATCTAAATGCGCCACTTGTCATCTGGTTAAAGTGGATCATCAGAGACTGGCAGGACTTCTACAGCCACTAGAGGTCCCGATGTGGATGTGGGAGAGCATATCCATGGATTTTATCACGGGGTTGCCTGCGTCACAGAGGGGTCACGACTCCATTTGGGTAATTGTGGACAGGTTGACCAAAGTCGCTCATTTTCTACCCGTAAGGACCGACTACACTACGGTACAGTATGCCTAGCTCTTTATTGCAGAAATAGTGAGACTTCACGGTGTGCCCCTTAATATCATGTCTGACAGAGACAAGATATTTGTTTCACGGTTTTGGGAGAGTTTTCAGGAAGCCATGGGCACGAAATTGCGGTTGAGTATGGCATATCACCCGCAGACCGATGGGCAAACCGAGCGTACCAACCAGATGTTGGAGGACATGTTGCATATGTGCATCATTAATTTCGGGGGTGGATGGGAGAAGTATCTTCCACTGGTGGAGTTTGCTTACAACAACTCCTACCAGTTCACCATTGGCATGGATCCATTTGAGGCATTGTACGGTAGACCTTGTCGTTCCCCAGCATGTTGGTTGGAAGTGGGGGACAACAAACTACTTGGGCCGGAAGTGATTCAGGATACTTCGGCGAGGATAGAATTGATACGGAGTCGCATTCGGGTAGCTCAGGATCGGCAGAAGAGCTATGCCGATGCGAAGAGGTTCTTCAGGGAATTCCAAGTGGGGGACCAGGTTTTACTCAGAGTATCTCCTATGAAGGGGATTATGCGTTTCAGGAAGAAAGGGAAGCTGGCACCGAGATATGTGGGGCCATTCCCTATCATCGAGCGGATTGGGTCTGTTGCATATAGACTTGGGTTACCGGAGCATTTACACAGGATCCATGATGTGTTTCATATTTCCTCGCTAAGGAAATATCTTAGAGACAATTTGGCTCATTCCCACATTGCCTTGGAGGACATCGATCTCCAGCCTGATAGCTCATACGAGGAGGGGCTGATTGCTATTCTGGACCGAAGTGAGCGGAAACTGCGGTCAAAGATAGTTCCGTTAGTGCGTGTTCAGTGGCGACATCATAATGTCGAGGAGTCCACATGGGAGCGTGATGATGAGATGCGCGAACGTTATCCAGAGTTATTCTTACCAGGTACTTTCTAGTTCTGAATTTTGGGACGAAATTCTGTTATTAGGGGGGATATATGTAATACCCCGTATTTTTGTGATATTTAATTATGGGATTAATTGAATTAAATGTGTATTAGTTGGAAATTAATCCGAACAAAAATACTAGAGAGATGCGAGTTGGTATTTGATTTTAATGAGTATATATGGCTATATATGAATATTGAATTATGAAATTTGTCGTGAGATTGAAATACGGTAATTTGGAAATTTTGTTGGGACCCGTGTGACAGTCGCGTCAGGAATATAATTTTTAATTAAAAAGTGAATTTTATTTTTATAAACCGTATGGTCATTTTGAGTGCGCCAACGCGTCCGAAAGGGTCGGAATAGTCAGAAAACACTAGCCGGGGGTTTGGTTTGGGTCCCGGGGCATTTTTAGACCATACCGGCAACGTATAAGGGTAGTTTGGTAATTTTGGATTTTTGGGAATTAAAACCCACGAAAATTAGGAATTAAAAATCTGAGTTGGTTACTACCCACTAAACCCAATAACTACACCTTATGACCAAATAGGCTACGGGGGTTATTAGAATTAGTTCCAAAAGTTTCCTAAGGCAAAACCCTAGCCACCATTGTTACCTTGGAGAAGAAGAGCTTGTAGAGAGAGAGAGAATCATTCATCAATTCGACATCAAAATCAGAGATATACATAAGGAAAGTGGTTTAATTTCGTTTTTGCAAAGAATGCTTCTTCCATGTGTAGGAAATTTATAAAATTGTATTGTTGTTGGGAGGTTGATGAAAACCCATTAAATTGGAATTTGAAACTGGTATTTTGATGAGGAATTGCATGTAGAATTGTAGGTAGGTGATTAATCTGATGATAATACATATATGGATGAAACAAAAACGGATTTAATTAGGATCTTTGGGAATCTAAGAATTTCTAGGGTTCATGTTCTTGAAATTGGGGAAAATTGTATGGTTTTGATATTTGGATGATGTTTAGAATGAATTAACCCAACAAAACACGTTAGTATGTGACCTAAGTATGTTTATGGACGATTAGGAACCTTGAACAAAAGTTGGATTGATGTTTAGATGTGTTTAGAGGTGAAGAAAAGTTGGAAAAATGATTTAAGGAAAATCTGGGCTCGAAACTGGCCACTCGTTAGAAGACCTGCCCAGGTCGTTCGAACGAACTCGTTCGAACGAGCTTCTAACGAGTTGACCTTTGACTTCTAACGAGGGTGATGTTCGTTCGATGCCTTTCGTTCGAACGAGATCTCGTTAGAAAGCCCACTTCGTTCGAACGAACTCTCGTTCGAACAGCCTCGTTCGAACGAGACTTCTAACAAGTTGACAGTTTAGGCTTTTTAGCCTGTTTTGATCCCGAGTGTCCCGTAACCTTGTTTATATGTAGAGATAACCTTTCCTTGATGAGTAATTGATATATTTGGGATAATTGAAATGTAATGAGGGGTAAAACATAGAAGGTGATGTGAACCAAATGGAAATTTATGGATTAGGACGTTAGTGTATATTACGACGTGAGAACAATTGACGGCTTGATTAATTATATTAACCGAGAATATGTAAATTGTGTAATATTATATATCGGTACGAGAATGAGAAGTGTACCACAAATAAACTATGGTAATTACTAAGATGTGTGCATACTTAGTATATGTATATGATTTTATGTGTATGACATACCTACCATACTTGCTATCACTGGAGGTTTACGTTCGCTTAGGGCCTTCTAATCCTTGTGTTGCCCGGATTTAGATTGGTTACCTCGAGAACATAGGTCAGAGAAGGACTTATTGGGATATTAATAAGTCTGCTGATCGTGAGAGCGTAGGTATGTGCGTGACCCATGTGATGTGACTGTGTTCGCCTCCACTATTTGTGATTGTTGTTATCTATTAACGATTCCTGAGAGATTCGGAATGCGTGATCCTTATGTACGTGATGTACCGGGATGGATAGCAGAGTATGTGTGCACCGCAGCTTAGTCTCGGGGTGCTCGTATTGTATATTTATGACGTGAATAATATACACTTAAATTAATGAAACTTTAATGTTGGTATTGTGAGTATAGATACGGAAACACTTTGAGTAACTGTAAAGAGATAACGTGTAATAAATTATTGTTATATATTGAGAATCCGAGTTTAAGTAAAGACCTTTATTTAATTGATAACGCTGGAATGTATAATGGGAATCGAGTAGTAAGGGGTATAACTTATTACATTTTGGGTAGATACGTATGTCACTTAGATGGGTACGGTACGTTAGGAGTGCACAATTAGTCGAGAGGTGAGTATTTCATGTGAGTGCACGTCCTAACATGTATTTTACATTTATTGTTTTAATTTTGTTAAAACACTTGCTATTTTTAAATACTCTCCACTTTCGGGCTCTGACCCGTTTGCTTTCAAATCTATCTTTTTGTAAAAACCATTTTAGGTGCCTAGCCACAAGGACACCATGCTTAGGATCTTTATTCAGGTGACGAGATGTAGCTGTTTGTGGAAGTTACAGGACTTTGCTAGTAGACGCTTCATCTATCTTGACTCTATATTCAGTTTCATCAGTTGTAGGGCATGTCGCCTTCCTATTTCAGATTTTCAGACCTTTGGCATGTAATTAATTCAGGATACTTAGTTTTATTCATTTCAGTTATGGGATTGTGGTGAGGAGTTTTCCTCCGGACTTATTATATTTGTTGGTTATTGTATTACTTCTTTATGGTGAATGGATTATGTTGTTCTTCCATTATTCTTTTATTGCATGTTAATCAGACTTAATTTAAAATTTGGCAACTTACTTTTTAAATACTAGGTGGTTAGTAATCATTAAAATGTTTTCGACAGTGATGCTATTAACTGAACCAACTTGGCAGTTTGTATTAATTTAATAAAGGAGTAGCTACCCGGTATTTAATTAGTCGGGGTGTCACACATGGCTACAGGTTCAAAGAGAAGAAGACACCCGAGTGGAGATAGGAAAGGGTAAGGAGATCGATAAGGAGTCGTAGATAATGAATAGTGATGAAGAGCGTAACATAGGCCTCATGATTCGCCTCCTAGCGGAGACTCTTAATGTGGATATCCTGAATGACATTTGCCATTTTCATCGCCAAAATGAATTAGGACAACTTCGTCAATTGGCTTAATGATATGGAAAAAGTGTTCGACTACAAGAACATCAACATATCCACATATATGAAGTAGACCACACTAAATTATAAGGGTACACCTATTGTATGGTGGGAAGAATTTGTGAAAAACCACACGCCGGGTGGAGTGGAATCTGTCCAATTATGGACTAAGTTGAAGCAACACTATGCATGGCCTTCCTACCTCATTCTTATGAGTGAGATCCGTTTGCTAGGGTGCAACGCTTGATGAACGATTCAATGCCGGTCAATGATTACATATAGAAATTCAACTTGTTATGTATATGGAGAAGATTGAATTGAATGAGACCATGAAACAAAACATGTGACACTAATTGCAAGGGTTGTAAATAAGCTATCAAGCAGAGTTGAGTGTTTGATAAATCTCTACACTCCAACAATCATAGGAATACGCTTTCAAGGTCAAAGACTGTTTTTAGGAAAATCAACATTCTTCATGACATACTCCATAGTACAAAACTCAACCAGTTTCAAAGTTATCAAAGGTATACTCGGGAAAATAAGCATTATGCAACCAATTGCACAAACGATGAACTGATTATTTACGAGACACCTAAATTACTAACTGTATATGTCAATGAAGCTTAAGATGTGAAAATATGTCTCTTAATCCATTAATCTCATAGCAGGAAAAAAACTAAACCCTCTGAGTTTCAGTGATACCAAAAACCCCAACATGAAGATTCTGAACGTATACATAACTTCGGGTTAGAACTAAAATCCCCTATGTTCAAGACCATCAACGATGTAAAATGCAACAGAATTAATAATAGTGACACAAATGCAGTCTCAAATTACTCGACATATGCATGGCACGCTTCTTATAATGTTTTATAATAAGAAAACTTTCAATAGTCGTGTGGATTTCAGTTGTAACAACATAAGTGAACCCACAAAGTAAATAATTGAGAAGGAATATTACAAGTTCACACACTCATAGTGAGAATATTATCCTCATATCCTCACATTACTTAAACCATTAATTACCGATTCTATTAGCGGTCAAGTAGTCAAACGGGCACCAACAAGTTCTCTCAAATGGTCCCTACTTGATCCCGGATTACAATAAGACAAACAAACCTTGAAACAAAAACAACAAAAGATAAAATTATACTTTTTGTGATGTGAAGAGTTGCAAAATACCCATATCTTGGTTACAAAGGTAAACTTTTATTTTTCTATTCTTCATATATTGAATGATTACCTTGAAGAGAGAGCTCAAATGTATTGCTTAACAACCTTTTCCCCTCCTCCTTTATCCCGGCTTGGGACCATAATACAAAATAAACCTTTGCATTAGCGGAGTTAAAAAAGGTTCTTCGTCCCAAATTAAGAGTCTCTATCTTTTTTTTTTGTAAATTAAGGATACACTTGTTCAAGGGTTAAGATCAAAACTTGTTCATCAATGTGAAATTTAGTTATTCAATTATGTCCTGAAAAGGAAAGTGGATTATTGATTTTGGAAGTCTAAAAAAGTCATGTATAACTATTAACTTGGGATGAAGGGAGTAAGTTATAAGAAAACACAAAATAATCTAAGTCATACTTAGCATTGAATCTTTGATCTATTGTCTTCATGTAACATACCTCTCCTTTGGGCGTTGAGTCTTCGATTTACGCCTCCACGTCAAAGCAAATTACACACCTTTTGGCCTCAATTCCTCTATGTATCACCCTTTTCTATGAAAAAAAATTCCTATGGGCTCTGTATTTAAATTTCTTCCTTCCTCTAAAGAAAAATACTGGTCCTTTTGGCACTAATTCTCAACTTATAGCCTTCCTATCATAGAGAAACCTATTTTTGTTGGCTATTCAATTTATCGCCTCAACGCCTTCCCTCCTATAAAAAAATATTTGTTCTTTTGCACTAAGTCTCAATTTATTTTTGCATTGATTATCCGATTTATCGCATTCCTATTAAAAAGAAAATTCATGTCCTTGTGGTGTTGATTCTTGATTTCTTGACTTGCTGTAAAAAAATATACCTCTTTTTTGGGTTTGATTCTACGATTCATTGCCTTATCGCCTTCTCGTAAAAAAACTATACCTACCCTCCGACTTTGATTCTTTAAGTCTTTTTTTCCTGTATTTAAAAAAAACAATTTTTTTGAAATTGCTTCGTCGATTTACCGCCACCATGTGAAGAAAAAACTCTCATTTTAGCCAACTCTTTGTTCTATCTTCTTTCGATTAAAAAAAAATTCTCATTTTGTCTTTGATTATTTTATTTATCCACATTACAATAAGAAACCTCTCGTTTTTGAAAATAAAAATCATAATAGGTTGCTATTATTTCACCATTCCTTCACACTATTATTGTTCCAACAATCATTCCCAATCCTGCTTGCTATCAACAAAATATCCAACATTTGTCAAACTCCCACAAATTTCCCTTGAGACAAATAACTTATATCCCTCAAAATATCCCTCAATTTCAAAGATAATATTCAGCCAATAGTTTTTATTAACATGTAACTAAATTAACTCCCCTAAATTCTATGAAAGATATAAACCTTTATGCGATAAAAATAAAGGTATTCATAGCACCACTCTCAAATAATCGCTTTAGAAAATTCACGATAGAACCGTTTAATAATTCCCAACATTCTAAAACAGACCCATATAAAAAATATTTGGTCGTAGTAGCATTCAAGCAATGTCAGCCTAACTTACTCTTCCTTCAAAGGTCTACCAAGAACTTTTGTTGTCTTAAGAATCCAGTTTAATCTCTGCAATCTGAATACTGAAATTTTCTTTTAATATATAAATTCTCAAAACATTGTGTGAGATACTCCACAATTTGTTTTCATAACCCTGAACCTCCATATGAATGAGCCCTTTGGACTCTCCCATGCAAGTTAAACAATGGGGACGTTGTGCCAGAGTCACCCTAACACATGTCCCACTTCAGATATGGTCGGTAACCACTGAGGGTATCGAACTCAAGACCTTTGGCCTACACGAGCAACACCTGACCATTGGACCAAACTAGGGTGGATAGAAAAAAAACCTCCATTATAAGATATTTCAAAAAAAATTACACAAACATTAGGCATCGGAATATAAAGTTGTACACTATTTTGGAATATCTTGGAGCGAGTGACGTAAAACAATTTCATTACAATGTCACATCAATTAATTTTTGTAACTTTTCGTGTCAATTCATTGTAACCATAACATTAGTATTAAATTATAACCCTTGCTCATACTTTTATTTTTCAAGAGAAGAGATAGATATAGAGAGAAACCGATCAAATAAAGCACAAAATTATCACATTCCTTTCCTGGAAAACGTCAACTAATAGACATGAAATCCAATCATATGAGATCACAAAGTGGCCAATGAAATGAAACTACTAAATATAGACTGAAATAAATTTAACAAAAAAACTTACCCTTAAGTCCCCATAGATCGTAACCCTCCCAAAGACAAATGCTTTTGAGACCGGCTTAATTGCACCGTAATAGCCTACCGACTGACATGGCCACATGCTCTGGAATTGGAAACAAAGGCCAAAAAACACACAAGGCATTTCCTTTCCCGTCTCTAGCCAAAAACCAAACTCCTTTTTTTTCAAATGATTCAAGCCACCACAGTTGAAAAAAATTATTTGTTACCAAACCAAAAATAAAGCCTCAAGTTCATAAAAAAGAAAAGCACGCGCAGTATCATTTTAATTAACACAAAAGCATTCCAAAAACTACTACTGTTTATTTATTTATTTATTTATTTAAAGCTGTTTCTAAAACATAAAAAATGTTTTATATAAAAAATAAACAGTTTTTATAATAATAAAGTGTTATAATTATTAAAAAAAGTGTTTTTGAATAATTTTTTTTTATAAAAGACCTATTTTAAAAATTGTTGTTTTATAAGAGAACTTTTTTTAAAAAAATAATATTATTTTTTTATATAACTAATTGTATTAATTGTTTCTTTATAATTTTTTTTTAAAACAACTGTTTTCCTAGTTTTTATACATATTTATAGAAAATAATGCAAGAATGTTTTTGTTTATAAAATAGTTTTTAAAAACTTGTACAATGTCTTTTGGAAAAAAATTTGATGTGATTAGTGCCGCTAGCGCGGATCCACGTTCATTAAATGACATGGTTCGCACCAGCGACGCTAACCAATTGCGATTAGAGACATCAATTTTTTTGCCCTTTTTTTGCGACCCGACATAATTTTTTTTTTCTAATACGAACATGATCAAAACTAAAAGTGACACGGCATGAAATCCATTTTTTTTACCAAGCACGAACACTGCTCAAATAAAATGCAACATGACCAGAAATCTTATTTTCTCCCTAACACGGTGTCGACACGACATGAAATCATTTTTTTTTGTCTAAAACGAACATGACCAAAATAAAAGTGCACAACATGAAATCCATTTTTTTAACAAACACGAATAGTACCCAAATAGAGAAATCTTATTTTTTACCTAATACGAACACAATCGAATTAGAACGCGACACAACATTAAAATTTATTTTTTTACCTAACATGAACATGACGAAAATAAAAGTGACATGACATAAAATGCATTTTTTTTACTAAACACGAACACCGCCCAAATAAAATATAACATGACAAAAAATCTTATTTTTTACCTAACACGAACACAGTCGAATTAGAATGCGATACGAACACTTTAAAACGTAATGTAAAAAAGAACTCTGGTGTTTGTGTTAAGTAAAAAAATTCTCCATATTCGTGTAGCGTTTTAATTCGGTTGTGTTCGTTTTAAGTAATATATAAGATTTCTTTTCATGTTGCAATTTTATTTGGGAGATGTTCGTTTTTGGTTAAAAAAAATATGGATTTTATGTTGTGTCTCTTTTATTTTGATCATGTTCATTTTTGGTAAAAAAAATAGATTTCATGTCATGTCGCGTTCTAATTCAACTGTGTTCGTGTTAGGTAAAAAATAAGATTTGTTGTCAGGTTGCATTTTGTTTGAATGGTGTTCGTGTTTAGTAAAAAAAATGGATTTCATGTCGTGTCACTTTTATTTTAGTCTTATTCGTTTTAGGTAAAAAAAATCATGTCGTGTCGCATTTTAATTCAACTATGTTCGTGTTAGGTAAAAAATAAAAGTTCTGAGAGGTGTTCGTGTTTGATAATTTTTTTTATCGTGTCATTTATTTTGATCATATTCATATTAAATAAAAAAAATCATGACGTGGTGCCCTCTAATGGAGAAAATTTTAATTAGTCTCTTACTTTGACATGAGATTCGATTCATCTATAATCAATATAGAAAAGTTTTGGAAGCGTTCATGAGTCTTTGGTTCTGGTTTATTTATTTTCATGGGTGAATGCTTGCCAACTCAATTATCCACATCATCCGGTGGGATATTCCGGTGCAATTAGCCGGTTCCTATAGCATTCCTCTAACCCAAATCAAGGATGGTTAACCCAAAAAGTTCTACACATGTTTCCATGAAGAAACAAGATGATGTGTTTGTATGGAATCACATCAAATGCATCAATTATAATGTTTATAGCCCGATCATAAGAAAAGGGTTGTGATTTGCACAATCTATAATATTATAAGGTTGAATAATGTATAGCTTTTCGATTGAATATTTTTTTACCTAATACATAAGACATTGAAAGAGTCTGCACGGACTGTGGGGTTATTTGGGAGACTTTGATTAAGAATTTCAAACTCTTATTGTCAAAATGGTTTCCTTATCTCCAAAGAAAACACATGGACATATATATATGTATAGCTATCATAGTGAATAAATAACCAAATACACTGATGGGTTATAATTAAACATTGTGATTTTCATAATCCATATTATTATAAGTTTTAATAATGTATAGAGTTTAAATTGAAATTTTGTTACCTAATACATAAGCAGTTGCAGAAGTATACACGGACAGTGTGTAGACGTGATATTAAGATTTTCATATTCTTATTGTTAAAAAGGTTTCTTGATTTCCAAAGAAAACACACGGCTGCGTATATATAGGTATCACAGTTTGTAAAAGAATCACATCAAGGACATGCGTTATAATAATAAAAGATTGTGATTAGCACAATCAAAAGTTTGAAAAATATATAGAGCTTGGATTGAATATCTTTTTACCTAATAAAATAGAAGTTGCAAGATTCTAAACGGACTAAGATTTGGATTTTCATGTTGCTTGTCGAAATGCTTTATTACTTTCCAAAGAAAACACATGTATAGGTATTAGAAGGTCGGTGAGAAGGATCAAGTCAAAATGGTCAAAGAATAATTTAGGTTTGACTCCAGATGTCAAAACAATAACAAAAGTAAACAAATCATTATTTTCCTTTTTAAAAGAATAATTTTAGTCCAACTTATTTTTAAAAATAATTTTAATCTTTAAAAATAGATTTTTTTATTAAAGTGTAATAAATTGAGTAAGTTATATTAAAATAAAAAATTAATAATGTATTAAAGTAAAAAAAAAACTCATTAAAGTTAATAAAATTTCTTATAGTGGCAATGACTGAGCATTAGTTATTCTAACATGACAAGTTCACATTACATAGTAATAAAATAATCTAATAGTGATATTAGTTTGTGTAATACTCGAATTAGTTGTGCCCACATGACAAGTTGACACCACAATGTCACCTAAAAAATAGTTGGCAAGCTAGAAACGATGATGATGTAACATTAAGAGGTTAGTACTTTTTGACAAATTTTCCATCAAGGTCATGAGAAAATGCTAGCGTGACAATATCAGGTCATTGTCCGTGCTAGAGTGACAAACCTATAAAGGATTAACAATTTTTAATACAATAACGTGTTTTATTGAGTCCATCCAATAATGACAAAGCAAGTGATACTATTGATTAAAATTGCCCATTTTATATTGCTACTAAAAACAGTTACTTGAAATCAAAACAACACAATTTTATTATGATAAGGGTTACTTGAATTGTCATCCCACAGTCCCCACATATACAGTATGACAACATAAAAAGTAATATAGTTTTTAAAATATGTTAGACTAATATATTTTTTAAGTTATGAGTAGTTTAATACCTCCACGTGTTTATTATTTTGGAGGGTTTTTTGACTCTATTACATTACTAATCTTCAATTTTAAACTTAAATACAAGTTCATCAATTTATTAGAATTTAGTATATTTTTTGTCACTAATAGACATTTTTCGTCATTAAATGTTACCAAAAATAACTTTTAGTGACAAAAGTTCCACATTTAACGACAAAAATGTATTAAAATCTAATAAATTGATTAACTTTTCTTAAAGTCTAAAATTAATAATTAATAATCTATTATAGTTAAAAAACATATTTAAAATTAAGGTGATTTACATAATAAATACAACTGAAGGGATAAGATTAACTAAGGCCATGTGGTCTGAGCCACGTTGCCGAACACGTGGCAAGCCGTGGAAGGAGGGCGCACGAGTAATCGACCTATGATGATTTAGATATAATCAAATATACAAGATCATTAGAGATATAGATAAGTATGAAGAAACCCACAAGCATGGGAAACTAAGTCTATAAATAGGGATGATCTAGCGCACATTAGAGGCTAATTGTAACTAGCACGCAATGACGTGGACTCTCAGCTAGCAACAATAGCCTTCTGATTATTTCCATCCATTTTTCTAATACAAAACACTCCCCCTTTATCCGTGTGGACGTAGGCCAATCTCACGACAGAACCACGTATATAATTCTCTGTTTTCCTTTTTCTGCATTCATAATACTTTTGGGGAAATCCAACAATTCCAATAATTATTTTGGTAAGAATCTCCTTCAACAATTATTTTTAAGATTCACATATTAATTAACCCAATATTAAAATAAACAACAAAAGAAAAGAAATCATAAATATTGTATCATTTATTAACGTAATTTATAGTCGAGTCAGTGAATGTAACATAAAAATGAGGTAATGAGGTGTGTTTGGGTGAGAGGCTAACTCTTAAGTAAAATAGTTGCATCAATAAAATTGTTTATTTATTTTATTTTATTTTTTTAAAAGAAAATGCATTTTAATGTAACGTATTTCTTCAAATAAATAAGTGTTGTTTAATGTAGAATGCTATACTCAATTATGCAATTTGGACAATAGACCATTTTGTAGCTGCCACTATCAAAACCAAGTTCATCCCAAGATGGATTTAATTTCATACATTTGTTCTTATGGTTGGAAAATAATGTTTGATAACCAAAGTTACTATTTTACATTCATTATTTCTCAAAAATACATATTAAAAATACCCTCTCAAAATATATAAATAAAAATATATTATTTAAACTACTCATGGCAACCATAAACGAATACCCCTTATTAGCTAGAATTTCGCCCAATGAAAAATATGATATTTATAATTTTTAACAATTTAAATAAAAAATAGATACTTGTATAATATTGATATAAAGATCATCATTGTAAAAAATATAAAATTGCAACTGACTTAGTATAACTAGTCATCTCCTCTCCCAGTAATGAAATTTAACAACATGAATAAAATACAATCAAATAACATATTAGAGCAAATTGCTCATTTGACTCCTAAACTATCACGATTATTTCAAAATGCCCCTAAACTATAAAAAGTGTTAATCCTCAAGCTAACCAAACGGATTTAACAAGTCCCTTATGTTAGTTTGAGTCGTTAACTTTGACAAAAGTGAGTCACGTGACATGCACATGACTCATTTTGAGGGTAAAAAGTAAATTTACTTAAAAAAAATATTAAACAACCCATTATTATGGCACCCTGTAAAATTCATAAATAGATTGATCAGTTCTAATACACAAATTACGAGGCTCCAAAAATATTTAATAACATTTTCAGTGTAACAAAATAATTAAAATGAAATAAGTAAACGTAGTATTGGAAATATAAAATGATTAATCAAATAAAACATCTTTGATACCACTATACCAACATAAGAAGTAGACTCCAAATATGGAATGTACGATCTCAATAACCATCTTTAATAAAAGTAAAACATGTACAATCTCTGACTCGAGAAAATATGATATAAATCAACTGCATGAACTAAAATATAAATAAATAGAAAGATGTAAATGAGTGACTGTGCTCAATACTTACATCTTAGGAATGAATACATAATATTCATAGAGATCCTCTCCAACAAATAACCCATGTCAACAACAATGGATTGAGTCCTGTGGAAAATATATTTAACAACGAGGATTAAACCCAAAAAGTTCATAAAGAATAGGAATTTAATATAAGTTGGGCCAACATAATAATAATGTATCTTCCTCCCATATTAAGTGTGACACCCCCAATTTTTCACGCTCGATTGATCAAGCCTGACACAAAATACTAGGAGTGCTAGAATAATTTATATCATTCTCAGCATCAAAATAAACCAAAAAGTACAATAAATAAAAACCATCCACAATAACAACTTAACAAATGATTACAAGAAGGATAATTAAACTAAAATAACTGAACACCAATAAATGAATCCACTATATCAACTCTCTTATTACAATTGTTCGAACGAATAAAATAAAGTACAATCGAAACCTCCTTTGACTGAATACATATGAACAACTATTATGAACAAGTGGCTCTAACTTTACGAATACCAAGCTAGATCACCATAACTACAAGTTTGACCACTAATGCTTGTTGCCCATGTGTATATAATAATAATAATAATAATAATAATAATAATAATAATAATAATAATAATAATAATAATAATAATAATAATAATAATAATAATAATAATAATAATAATAATAATAATAATAATAATAATAATAATAATAATAATAATAATAATAATAATGCCTCGAGGAAAACATTTTATAAAGTTGGGCCATGGCCCTAAATTTGCAAGATTATCTCAAATACATCAATATAAACCATGTGACTAATTTACAATAAATATTCGATCCTTCAACACTTACATGCAATGAATACCTCACATATCATCTAAGTGCAAGCAGTACACCAAAATAGATAGATGGTCATGGTTTTGGTCTGTGACCAAGGTCTATGGTTCATGATTTTGGAGCATGACCATATTGATGGTGATAAAGTCGTGGGTCACGGTTTAAATCGTGACCTTTAGTGTGACAATTTAAAAACATAAAATATTTAGTTAAGACTTTGAACCATGACTAAACATTATTGTGTTTTTAAATTATCACACAAGGAGTCATGATTTTGGATCATGACCAATACTAACACCAGATTAAAAATCAAATTTAAAAAATCAATTTTCCGCATCCCAAAAAGACCTGTACAATTTAAAACCCGTTTACATTTTTAGAAATAGATATTTACCCAATATGCCATCCGAAAATCAAAATATAATAATACAACACAAGTTAAGTAACTAAATCCATCAAATTTTACAACAAAAATAATAATAATACAATGCATGCCTGCATGAATATGATAATAACATCGCAGTATCCTGATTGAAATCCAATGTAGTGATTCTTTACTTCTATGAAGCAAAACTTCAAAATGTTTCTTCTCCAACTAAGCAGGTAAATAAGAATTCAAAATGCTTCACATGGTCAGTAACAAGGAACTTGAATCCCAAAATAACTTTGGGATGCCTACGTAGCCAAAAATGGCATCAAAGTCCACGTAGTTTGTAGATGAATGAAATTGGGGTTTAATCCATAATCCGAATACAGGGTCTCTCTTTTGATTTATGAAAATATATGTAAAATGTGTTGAACGTGAAGAAAATTATGAGAATACTCTAAATTCAGAATTATGGTATACGACCTCTTTTGATTTTTTTATTTATAAAAACATATGTGAATGTATATATGATAATTAAAAGAGTGGATCAGTGATACAAGCTAAAAATGGAATAATAAAAGAAAATTGATTTAGTGTTACTTCAGATTGGTGGTTTGTTATCAGTGTCGCATTCAAAACTTAAGAAGATCTACATAATGATATTTTGTAAAATGTGAGCGATGGGGAAGCAAGTGTAAGAGAACTAAATAAATGAGTAAAAGATACATAAATGTACTTAAATACAAGGTTTTTCCAATACGATACAAAAGGGTTGTCATATAACATTATAATGTTTCAAACTCAATATTCGTCTAAATCAACTAAAAGAATGACGAAATTAGGATTCTCATCAATAGCAGACTGGAACTCTTTAGGGACCTTTAATGTGTCTTCTTGAGTACTCAAATCCTCTGATGCATGCATAATAACATACCAATTGTCATCGTTTAAACACTTAGAGTATAATACCTTCTTGACATTTTGAAAGGCATAAATAAAAGTCTCCTCGATCAAAATCAAATGATATTTACTCTTTATCTGAGATAAATCTATCATTACAAGATTTGAGGGAATATCAAATTTATAGCCTTTCATAATGTCCTCCACCTCCACCCGGTCATAATAGAAGATGATTTCTTTGAAGTCTAAGTAATTTAGTTCCAGGATTGTTGGACAATCCCATTATAAGTTGACACTGTGTCCCTTGATTGTTTATCACTTTTACTAGATACATAAGAATTCAAGGCAAAATTGATATTCCGCTGTTTTGTGTCAATAGTTTTTCCTTGCATGAGTATGAGATGAAATCAAAACCATTAAAGTAAATTTTTTTAAACTCATTCACCTGAAAACTAAAACCTTTGGCTAGGCGTGAAAGCCTTGAAGACACATCACCTTTCTTTAAGAGATTCATTTTTAATGAATTTGCATTAGTCCATATTTTACAACACATACATAAATAACCTCAACATAAGAGGTTGTAATTACCTCTTTTGGTACCCATGCCTTAAAATTAATTCTCTTTTAATTTTTGGCCACTTAGCGCTCATGCTTCCTGAACATGTTCATGAAATTGTAATGTTTAGATGGTAATATAGAGAATATAAGTAATTAAATAAAAACAAGTTATATATGTACTTCCTTACTCTCTCCAATATTTAAATGGAAAAGGTCCCAGGGCAGGAAAGTCGTGAATCACACACACGACCATTTCTTTAAGTGTGAACTCTGCATACTTTTGAACGCCAAATGCAATCACAACTTCATCCTATAACTCTTTAAGTTCTTCGATTAATGGGGATAAGAAAATATAAATATCATCGTCGAGAACCTTTGGCCCTAGTATAATAATGGTAATAATGTGAATTATTTTTTCATGCACAGTGTTGGGGAGGGACTTAAAGGCACCATGAATATTGACCAACAACTCTGATTATTGCTTAAATTGACTAAAGGGTTGAACCTATTGGTTGCCAATGCAAGACGAACATTGTGTGGTTCTTTTGCAAATTCAGGGTGTCGTGCATTTGAAAATTGCTAAATGAGTGAACAACTTAGATGAGGCACGAGATTCCCACCCACCTAGACTCGAGCATGCCATGTTATGGCCTCTTCTATCCATAGTATAGTGTAAAATCTTTTTAACCATGGCCTGAGGGGAAATTAATTTAATACCTTTTGTGGAACTTGTGAGCACTTGCGAAATTTTATTATGACGTCTTTCCGACCTTCAAAAACCTTATATCTCGGCTCCTTGAATACATGACATTCATTCATTAGTTCATGTTTATTACGGTACAGTATACAATCACACTTGCATGCATGAATAAATTTGTACTTCAAACCCAACACCTTCAGGCTCTTTTTACGCTCAAATAACTATTTGGTAACATGTTCTCTTTTGAAAGAATGTCTTTTGCCAACTTAAGAATTGCAGTTACGCTATTGCTCGATAACCTAAATTAACTCTTTAAATTATGCAAACCGATAATGCGTACATTACTGAGTGATCTTCATCGCAATTTTATTACAAAGGTCGAGCCACATCTGCTTTTAAACATATATATTCCCGATTTTTGTGTAATTTAGCATAAATGTCTGCATTGATTTAGTCATAATGCATATTATCCGTATCAATAGGCTGGCAGTTTTGATGGTAGTGGACTCCGTAAGCCTCATTCATTAGGTTTGTTAAAGGATGATGTGGTGAATAATCGTTCACCACTTTTATCTGGTGGAGTTCTGTCACGCAATCATGTACATGTAATTCTTTCGGCAAAATATGGTACATTATTTTCCCAATAGAATGTCCATATCGTATAGTCTTTCATCATATCCCGCATTAGTAAATGTAATTTAATGTGCTTCAAAGACTGAAATTTAAAGTTTATACAACGGTTTCACGGACATGAAATCTTATCGCTATTAAGATTTTTGTATGCATGTTTATTAAATTCCTAAACACCCTTTACATGATCTTCAGATACTCCAGGACTCTCTCCCATCCACTCTTCGTATTGTGAAAAAACCATTAAGTAATCTTTAAAATTCAAGTCGCCTATATAAATAAGTTGAAACGAAGGTCATTTGGATACAAGAACTCTCAGTTTTGTAATTCAAGAAAATTCATTCGACTTGTTCATTCAGTAAATATGGAATAAAACCAAATAAATATCCCAGATAATTAAAATATAAGAAATTTATTAAAAAATAAAACATTGTTCAATGCGTACACTTGTCCAACAAATGAACTGTCCAAGTAATAAAATAATTTCCATAGTTTCTTAACATAAGCCCTTCCCCCTGGTCAACGTACACAGACTCATTTCTACAAACATCGTATATTTTATCAGACAATATATTAGCATCACCCATCACTCAAGGGCGATTGTGTACATTTTTTTCGAAAATCATGGAAATGAGAGTGCACAAGGAAATAACACTGTTATTAGACAAGTCCCTTATATAATATGACTCGCCAAAGGCATCGGGAATGGATGATGATGATCTATGGAATGTTGGAAGAGTCATTTGGGAGGGGAATGCTTCAGGAGGAGGCATTTAAGGGGATGTCACAAGGGGCATTTGGGAGGAGTAACCTTGAGGCATAGGATAGGGGAATATTTTAGGAGGCATCCGAAGGGGGTTACCCTGTTGTTCAGTAAAGAATCCGACCAACCCATGGATTTCATCTTTCAGGATGGTCATATTGTTGTAAAATTTACCACCTCCCTCTGAAGCTCAAACACCTCTCCTTTAGTCTTGGCATGGTATTCTGCCTCTCTCGACACGTGACTCTTCATCGAAGAGGTCTCATCCATTACAAGTGCACTGTGTATTGATTTGCTACTTGGCATACGTGACCCAAACCTCTTTCCCTCCCCTTATTGTCCATCCTAATCATCTTGGTTAGGGCATGTGATTCAATGTCATAGGTGCAGCACTCAGACTGTATACTTGATAGGACTTTTGTCATTTTTATAACATAATATTATATTTAGGACTATGATTTTAATAATGTTTTATTATAACATGTATAACAATATTTTATTATAACATGTATCTATATGATAACTAAATTCAAACTCACTGGACTCAGAGACAATTTGTTTGGGAATTTATAGGTCTCTTTTTTCTATCGGGCATGCAAGTACAAGTTGACCTAATTAGTGTATTAACCTTCTTCCAAAGTCCTCTTGGTCCATTTCGCCCATTCAACCTTTCGATCATCATAATATTTTGCAGTAAGTTTGTGGACATCAATTTTTTTTACCTGGTCAGTTTATTTCACTCCCTCTTAGTTAGTTTTCCCTCCCTGGTATCATTCTCTAAGAAGTCCTTCCATTGGTCTGTGGGCATTTCAATATTTTGAGGAACTCACTCTTTTAACCTTAAAATATTAGAACTTATTGTCCAATTTGGGGAAGAAATTCTACTGAAGGTTCTTTCAATAGGTTTTTACTTGATCAGCTACTCAGGAAAGAACCTTTCCTTTCGAACGAGCTAGAAATGAAAATGTCTTATCAAGTTGATGCCACACGACATCCTTTATGGCAGGATTAACCTTTTTCCATTTTTTTGCACCTCGATGCCCACAATCATCTTTTCGAGAGGCAAACAATGATTTTTAAAAATCTAAAGGTCGACTTTATCATTAGTTCGACGATTCCTGCACAAGGAGAATCCAATTGGCTACTTAGGGTTTGCTTGGTATAACTCAGTAGAAGGAGGTGGGGGTGTTGGATTAATAGGGGTTGCTGACTTTTATAACTCGAAGATGGAGTGGTAGATTGAATATCTGATTGGGAAGAGTATTGATAACCCAGAGGAGATGAGAATTGAGGTTGGGGTATAGGAGCGCGCCCAGTTAGAGGTGTTTTGCTATTTTAATTGATCATTTTTGTTTGACATTTCCTATTAATAAAAAAAATAGCGATGTATGTAAGAACGTACATTTACGACTATATATATGTATATACCTTTTCAACAACATTTAAAACATTCTCGATGTGTCTGATTTCCATCTAATTTGTAATACTTTTTAAAAATCTATAAAATTTGGCATGTTGTCAACTGGGCGGAAGCGTATCTATAATCAACATATAATGGTCCGTGGCATGAATTTGGAATTTTTTCTTCTTCAACTTATTTGCAAGATCATTTTTAATATGTATATATTGCAAGATGTATCAATCCAAATGAACGCTCTCTTTGCGGAGTTGTATCCACGATGGATGAATATTTTTTTTGAGCCTTTTCTAACAGTGTCACGAATATCAGTGGCCTGCTTGGACTATGTACTCAAAATATATTATCTACTATATCATCACAACATTATGGAAAGGAAAATAAAACACGATCAAACAAGTACTCTTGTGGGAGATCCACTCCACGATTTGTAATTGAAGGAAATAAGATTAATCGTGCACATGGAGGAACATGTGGCACATCACGTGAGAAGTGTACAAAGGAAATCGACCTGGATAAACGTGGATTCTAAAACATAAGATCAAATCTTAATGATCGTCTTAATTGAGAGCTAACTGAATAACCGTTTATGAATAGGACTCTCAGGCCTAGTCAAGATAAGTATAAAGAAGACTAGAAACATAGGCTGCTCAAGTATAAAAATAAGAGCGATTTAGCTCATACGAGAGGGTAATTGTAAATAGCATGTAATAACGTAGACTCTCAACTAGAAATCCTAGAACTTCATTCGTTACCATCCCCTTTATAATAATGCTATTCCCTCTTTTTTGTCTTGGACGCTGGCCAACCTGACGGTCGAACCACGCACATAGTCTATTGATCCTTCCTTTGCATTCATAATATTCTTAATGGTAATTTTGCAAATATATCATTCATTGTAGGAAGATACCCTATAATTTAGCACTGCCTCTGGAAAAATTCGAAGTTCTCACCGCTGTAATGCTAGACAAATCCTGAAGTTCATAATGGGTACAGACCAGTCTCACCCCACTCATACAAGGAGTTGCATTGAGTCTGAAATACGCATCGTATGGAGGGAACACACTCCTATACAATTTTTATCCCTCCAACAACATTCAAGGTCCCAAGGAAACTCACTTGGGAGATCCAGACCAAGTCAGCGAAATAGCACATCGCTGATTGATTGACCAAAAGGAAGAGTCGTCTCCCATATATTCAATATCTATGAATAAAGCCTGAATAGTCGCGATTAGTAGACTGCCCATCCAAGGAGGCAACTGACCCAATAATTGGAGTAACACACATTGTATTTCCATACTAGGACCTATCACAGGAGGGGGCATCAACCCGATAGATCTTATCATTTAAGATGCCCTTGTGCGGTGCATTACCCCCGATAACACAACCACTCTCTTGGGAGGAATTTCATTAATTACAAGCACTACCAACTCCATCCCATGGAATCAGTCAAAAGCAACAGGCCAACCCATCCGTAGGTGAAACCATACTAGGTGAAGAGATACAGACTAATATGACTCATCCATAGGGAGTTAGAAGGAACGATGAATACAAACCTTTCCTCGACCCCCAAAGACCTCACAAGAAAAGATCTGGGGCACAGTTCAATATCACCCGTTATTGAACTGATAGAGTCTTTTGAGCGCCCAAAGAATTTTTCCATGCTAAAAATCATAATGTACGATGGGAAGACATACCCTGTCTCTTTGGATCCATCACAATGGTTTAATGTGTCAGTTATTCCTATCATCTCTAGGAGAGATTGGATGTCTGAAGTGGTTTGAGAAGCTACTCTCCAGATCAATTTCCTCCTTTAGGGAGCTTGCCGAGCAATTCACGACACGGTTTATGATAAGCAACAGGGTGATCAAGGAGGTTGATTTACCGATCTCCCTCAAAAAGAAAAAGGAGCATATCAGGAAGTATGCTCAGATGTATTGGGAGTTGTACAACAAATTTAACAATTTCAGTGATCAGTTGGTGATCTCTTCCTTCAAGTTCAGTCTAAAGCGATCATATGACCTCAACCAGTCACTAACCAAAAATCCAGCCTCTTTAATGGATAACTTAATGTCCTAAATTGAAACATACACTATGATAGAGGATGAGCTCATTAGTGCAATTTTCCCAACCGATCAGAAGAAGAACGAACCTAAAAAGGCTCCTAATGGGGGAATCAACCTTTTTTAACAAACAATGGGTCTAGGAATAAAACCCTAAAAGCGAACCCCAAAAATCATGCCAGTAAGAGTATCAATGAGGCACTAGAGGCAGTATGAAAAGATCCCCTCTATAGGCTTATCCATTATATCAAAGATAATCCTTTTTTCGAAAGGCTACCGAAGATAGCCATCGAATTAGGAGATGAGGACATTATCCTTAGGTATAGCTATCATTAAGACCACGACCATCTCATAGAAGATTTTAAGATGTTCAATAAGCACCTGGAGGAGATCATCAAAGTTGGTAATCTTAAGGAACACATGAGAACATCAAAGCCAAAAGTGATGTCAAAGATCAACGTGGTCATGAAAATAGTGAAGGATATTTTTCCAACAGGATTAGTCATTGCCATCAGTGGCTATACCAACTCGACTCAGGATATAGGCCAGAAGATCATAGAGAAGGTGAGGACATAGTCCAACATCCAATAAGTATTCCAGGTAGACCTAACCAAGTTGGTCCTAACCAACAGGGAGAGGAGAAATCTATATATTAATCATACCATCGTATTCATTAATAACGATGTAAATCCATCCTATAAGGATGCCTTGGTGATCACCCTATGAGTTGTGAACTTTGACATAAGAAGAGTGATGACATATTAAGGAAGACACTTGATAAGAGACATTCTTTGTTTTATGAAAAATGCGGCAATAACATTCTAACCAACGTAATGATAACAAGTAATTTCATCGAGTCATTTTGCGAAAGTGATTTTTGATTTACCACATATAAATTAACAAGTTTAGTGATAAATTGGGTATCGTATACACAGAGATTGAATCGCGAGAGGGTTTAACTAACACTAATTGAGTTCATATGTAATTTGTAAAAATAAATTAAGAAAAGGTGATTTTTATTCTGGTTTTTAGTTTATTTCTAAGAATTTGACCAAAAGTTGGTTTTTAGGACTTCTATGAAAAAGATTCATAAAATTAGGAAAGAAGTTTTAAAATTTTAAGAAAATAAATATTATGAGTTAATCCACCACTTAGAATCACAAGCATTATAAGTGTAATTATTTTTAAGGACTTAAGTGTGAAGTCTTGTACTTAAGCCCGCATAATTGACTTTGACCCTCAGAATTGGTCGCCCCTAAATAAGCCCTCAGAATTAGATTCAACCCTCAGAATTGTTCACCTCTATCTTAAGCTCTCATAATTGGCTTTGAACCTCAGAATTGGTCACCCCTAAATAGGCCCTCAAAATTAGCTTTGACCCACAGAATTGGTTAAGCCCACGGAATTGGCTTTGACCCGGAGAATTGGTCACTTCTACATAAGACCGCAGAATTGGCTTCGACCTTCAGAATTGGTAGCTTATACTTAAGACCGCAGAATTGGCTTCGACCCTCAGAATTGGTCGCTTCTATCTTAAGCCCTCAGAATTGGCTTTGACCCGCAGAATTGGTCACCCCTAAATAAGCCCTCAGAATTGGCTTCGACCCGCAGAATTAGTTGCTTATACTTAAGCCCATATAATTGGCTTCGACCCACATAATTGGTCACTCCACATAAGCCCTCAGAATTGTCTTTGACCCGCAGAATTGGTCACCCCTATTTTAAATCTCGAGGAATTGGCTTCGACCCACAGAATTGGTCGCTATAATTTAGATCCTCAAAACTAACCCCGTCCCACAGAATTGGTTGCCTACTTACTCCTCGCCTCCTTTAGGTACTTAGAATCGGTCTCTCCAACATCACGATTAGGTCCTCAGCATCGACCTCGACCCTCTGAATCGGTCATCCTCATCCCTTAGGTCCACAGAACCGACCTCTATCATATAGTGTCAATTCGACGGCTATCACTTATTCTATGCTCACCCGTCGAGGGGCACTATAGACATCACATTCTAGGATGCCCTAAGTCTCCCCTTAGGTACCTAACACCTCCCCATCTCACTACAAATCCTAGGTTTCACTCTGAGTACCGATCAAGAGTCCATCGGGCGCCCCTGGGCCCCGTTTGACTCAAGTCAACAATATCGTTAGATGAAAATCTCTCTAAATCTTTGAAGGGACATGAATACCACCTTCTAACAGTCCACCCCGTGCACGAATTGGCATAACAATTCAGATGAACGGACCATTTTAGTATCGTAAATCGATTCGGAGGCTAACGGGAACTCCCGAGCCCCAAATTGACCCCAATTAACTTCACCCTCAAAGGGAAATCTATTTGAATCTTAGAAGGGCACTAAAACCCCTTTCCAACAGTCTACCCCGTGCGTGAAACAGCATAACCGTTCGGACAAACGATAAGTTTTCCCTCGAAAATTTATTCGGAGTCCACGGGGCGATCCCGATATTTGTTTGACCAAAGTTAACTCTTTATCTCAAATGAGACTGAATTAATCTCTGAAGGGCACTAAATACCCTTTCAAATGGTCCGCCCTGTGGGCGATTCTGAACTAAGGTACGGACGAATGATCCATTTTACTCTGAAATGTCCTCGAGCTCTTCCAAGCCCCAGTTGACCAAGGTTAATCTTCCGAACTAAGCAAAACTCTTTGGAATGTCGAATTACATCTCCTAACCTTTGCAACAGTCCGCCCCGTGCACGATTCTGACTTACCATGAGGATGAACGATCCATTTATGTTCAACGATCTCCTGTCTAAAAGACCGACATGCGCTTTCGAGCCACATTTAACCCAAAGTCAACTCCCAAACTCGGGATCAATACAAAGTACTCATTAAGGTCTCTGAAATATGTTTCTAACGATATGCCCCGTGCATGATTCGGATCAACGGTTTGTGTACTACGACCATTTTTTTTGGAAAATCTGCATGGGACTACCAATTGACATGTCCGGATCCCTGCATATCAGCACAGTGTCTAGGGTCACATGTCGATAGGAACCCCTTGGGGTAGGCCGATTGGCACCCCCTGACCCTATAAATAGGGTCCATGACCCCATTCCTAAAAGACACAACAAATCCATCAGCAGCAGTGATCTCAACAACATTCCCTCGAAATCAGCGAAGTTCCTCATGTGAAGTTCCATTCAAGCTTACATTACCATCCTTTTCATACCCAATTTGGAAAATATACTCAAGGGAGTTCATCCTAGATCAAAGATCAAGGTTCAAAGAAGGTGCAATTCCTTCCCTCTCTCTTTAAATTCCTTATTTTTGCATAATACACATTAGATTCATAATTTAGTTGTTACTTTAGTTCATACACATTAATATCTACACTTTTTTTTTGTATTTTGCAAATATTTTATTTTCAATAAAAAAATCCCAAAAACAAATAAAAGAGGGTTACACCCGTAGATTCCAAACGAAATTATCCATCACCCTGTTTCTAAAACCTAAAAAAATAAAATTTCTACACATACACATTCAATAAAATTACGTTTGGATCTATGGGATACACCCCACCCTATTCTACATTCAAACTACGCGGACTCTAATGTCTTTATAGGCTACGTAGGTATCTCGAATTAAAATCCGAGACTTGAGTCCAATTTTCTTAATTTCCCAAATTCCCTAATTTTCTTAAATCTCCCATTTTCATATATATATATCATGCTTGTTTGCGTTTCATCCAACACATACTACCATTTCCTAATAACGATCAATATCATGATGAACGCACAAATTATACAATCTACATATGTTATTTTTGGAACATTCCTATGGATGACCTCACTTTACCTTGTCCATTGTATGAGTTGAATTATTCCGATCTCCATTATATAAACATGCACACAAACTTCACAAGGATATATAGGAAAATAATAACACTAGCCCATAAGAGACCAAAAGGGCAGGATGGGTGCCTAACACCTTCACATTCCATAACTTAGCCCCCGAACCTTCGCACTATTGGTCTCGTATGCATCAGTTTGTCCTTGATGCCTCTTTCTCGAAGTGGTAACATGTTCTTTTGCCTATTTTGTGCAAAATAGGCTGGTGACTCTATCTCTTGACATTTACCCCTACACCGACAACGACCAAAGCAACCTTAACAAGAGGGGTGTGAGACCGCGGCGCAAACTTCCCGAGGGGATGTATCTCTCTCTCCCCCTTATGTTGCCCTGGATGGGCCAAAACTTTATATTGTATCGTATCAAACTGACATTATGAAATTGCACAAAACAATATGTTTTACGATTTATCGAGTCATGATTTTAAGTTTATTTTATGCTATTGACATAAAATAAAATAAAGGAGGCAAGATATACCCCACATGATTATACACGACATTATAATATGCCTCATATGTTACTAGTGGTTTATGTGCCAGAGTCAGAGATTATTTTTTATCCTTACAGATATTGAACACACGTGAGCAAATCAAGCTCAAGAAATTACAGCAGGTCTTACAGAAGTCAAAGTCAAATGCTCAAGATATTTTTTAATTTTGGGGATATCACCCAGTCAAATGTATTTAATTGTATTCATATGGTGTTTTAACCGATGTATGCATTTTTCTCTACTTTGATTTTTCTTGAGATAAAATACAAAACAAATTAAAGAGGGGAAAAGTATTGTATGATGTAATACTTAGTTACATAGGAGCCCGAGTGATAAGCGTGCTCAGATCTAGTCACAAAATAGCCATCATTGTCGAGACATCACCAAAAAAGACTCCAGACTTGTTCAGCATAGCCATTGGCTGGCTCACATATAGCACTGACCACATGGCATTATTTCCAGCGAAGTGACAGGAGGAAAGAAAATTGCCTTATAAACCTGGAGCATTGATACTGAGTTTGCATACAAACCTTACCGATATTGTGGTAAGTCGCCCAAAGAGGAGCATTATAGCTACGAGAAACCTTACCGATATTGTGGTATATTGCCCAAAGCGGTGGATTATAGCTTCGAGAAACCTTATCGATATTGTGGTAAGTTGCCCAAAGCGGTGCATTATATCTTCGAGAAACCTTACCAATATTGTGGTAAGTTTCCCAAGGAGGTTCATTATAACTTCGAGAAACCTTACCGATATTTTGGTAAGTCTCCCAAAGTGGTGCATTATAGCTTCGAGAAACCTTACCGATATTGTGGTAAGTCACCTAAAGTGGTGCATTATGGTTATGAGAAACCTTGACCTATATGGTAATCCTGTCTTACTTAAAAGACCTTTATGACTCCGCGACTAAGTAAGTTGGGCATATTTAAAGCCCCATCTTTCCTAAAGCACCTTTATTGTCGCTCGAATAGGTAAATTCTTATCGCTTAAGTCCTAGTTTACTTAAATATCCTATATGGAACCTCAACTAAGTAAATTGGGCATTCTCGAAGCCCTAGTTTGCCTAAAGCACCTTTAGGGTCGTTCGACTAGGTAATTTGTTATCGCTTAAAAGTCCCATTTTACTTAAAGGGCCTATATGGAATCTCAACTAAGTAAATTGGGCATTCTCGAAGCCCCAGTTTGCCTATAGAAAGTTTATGGTCACTCGACTAGGTAAATTTTTGTCGCTTAAAAGTCCGAGTTTACTTAAAGGGCTTATATGGAACCTTGACTAAGTAAATTGGGTATTCCCGAAGCTCCGGTTTTCCTAAAGCACCTTTATGGTTACTCGACTAGGTACACTAAGAACCTTTAAAAAATCTTAACACATGGTTTTCATTATTAAGTCAGATATTTGGGTGGAGTTTTATGAAAAATCTTAATAAGTGGTTTTCATTGTTAAGTCACATATTTGGATGGAGTTTGTGAAAAATCTTAACAAGTGATTTTCATTATTAAGTCACATATTTGGGAGCAGTTTGCGAAAAATCTTCACAAGTGGTTTTCATTTTTAAGTCACATATTTGGGTGGAGTTTTACGAAAAATCTTGACAAGTGGTTTTCATTGTTAAGTCACATATTTGGATGGAGTTTGCGAAAAATCTTAACAAGTGGTTTTCATTGTTAAGTCACATATTTGGGTGGAGTTTTACGAAAAATCTTATTAAGTGGTTTTCATTGTTAAGTCGCATATTTGGGTGGAATTTGCGAACACTCTTAACAAGTGGTTTTAATTGTTAAGTCACATATTTAATTGGAGTTTGCAAAAAATCTTAGCAAGTGGTTTTCATTGTTAAGTCATCTATTTTTGGGTGGAGTTTGTGAAAATCTTAACAAGGATGTTTTCAATGATAAAGTCATCTCGTAGGCGTGAATTTGCGAAAAAGCCTTAACAAGTGGTTTTCGTTGTTAAGGAGTTATATTTACCTTCTTATTCTTCGTTTTAACTCATAATGTTTCATTCCCATGAAAATCATGATCACGAGGTTCTTCGAAAATAACCTATGGGATCAAAGCCTAAAATGTGGGATATGAGATAGAAGTATGTCATCAAACTGAATTGAGATATGAGATTATTATCCATGATCCACAGGTTGATCGAACATATCAAAATCGACTAAAGGAATGGACTCAACCCCCAAAACTCCTCCAAAACGAAAAATAGAGTCATTATGCACATATACGCATGGTATAGATCGAACATGATCACATGATGTCTTAGACAAAGTTCAAACATAGTGAATGATATTTCACACACACAGTTGATATTTCTTAGCCAAAGTATCACCACACCAACTATGCGTATGAGAGGGCAAATGTAGTAGGGTCTTAAATAAATTAACCCCGCACAATCGATAAAATAAGGCTAAGTGATTTATAAAATCCCTACTGATAACTAGGCACTACACTAGCTTCAATATTATTACATGTGACTAATATACCACGGGTCTGACGGATTAAACTAGGAAATACTCTAGTATTAATTTAAATTAATCATTTGAGATACCACCACATATATTGTGACAAGTGGCACCATAAATATTGGAAACTTGTCTTCACAGAAACATGACATGTGTCAAGCCCACTTGGGCACATTTTGTATAAAAAGAGGGATCCCCCCTCATTTGGATGGATAATGGTCTTGGGGGCAAGGTAAGGAGAGGGAATCTAACTCTTATCCCCCACAAACCTCTCGAGCTCCGTCATAGGTTTAATGGTGACTAGAGCATTTTTACCATTTTATCAACGAATTTTACGTATTTTACACATTATATGGATTTTTGGAGGCGCTTAGCTAGATTCGGCACCCCCCGTGCACCAAAATCACCAAAACCACCCAAGAATCGAGCTTTTCAGTGTATCGTACGGACCCTTAAAATACGCAGGCTTTGATTCCGTGAAGAGACTGTTACATAGGCTCAACAATGTTACTCAAGTCTAAAATATGCTAAATACGATGCTTCACCCAATTTGGACTACTCTCTTAAAGATGGATGTCTCATTTGAAAGGTTGATGAAAGTTTTTAAAGAGCATGTTAGCAATACGAGGTATAATAAAGTATCCATCGCAGAGGAATAAATTATTACGGAGGTACCCCTCTTCGCTAGGGAATATATGCATGACCCTAACATTGTAGATTATGGAGATGAATTCGACGATATGGGACTCGTTATATGTTTGAAACTTGTGAAGATACCGATGAATGGAAACACTAAGTTTGTGATGGCATTTACTTGATGTTGTTATCTTATATACTTATTCACCTTCTTGATAGATTATGACATTTAATGTATAAAATATAATGCATCCCGACACAATAAATACGAAAGACGATTTCACATTTAGATAGTGAATTTACATTTTGGGAGTCAAAGGAGGTAATTATTATATCCAACATCCCTTATTACATGATAAATAATTGAAATATTTAAAACTTATCTCATTAACTAATGTAATCAATAATTTTAATTATTGAAGATTGGATGCCATGTCAAGGCTTTTTCTCGTCTTGCCACTGGACCAAGTTTCATGGAACATGAGTATAAGAGTTATCGACTGAACATTTATGTATTCTCGTCGAGGCTATACGAGAAAAATACGTTGTTACAAAATAATGGCAGTTTATATAAGGATCTTATGTATTTTAGTTCGAGTGTCAGAGACAAAAACCTCGTTGAAGCATAAATGAATTACTGGTTAATAATCCAGTGGCCATTTTTACTTATAGAATCAAAACTCATAACTTTATAAGTAATTTCTATCATGGGCGAGGATTCCTCCAGAACATGATCATCGACAAGTTCACATATTGACTAGAAAACTTATAGGGCTTATTGACCAAATAAATTTAATTTCACCTATTGATAAATCATATACATAGTCATGTGAATATTCCAATCCTTCTATCCCTTGAAGTTAGGAATTTACCATTTACAAAAGTGATATTGTGAGAGTCTAATCTAGTCACCACCTAAACTTGAATCTCACCCTTGGTCATGTTCAGTACATTTCTGATGTATTAGTAAAATCTAATTTTAACAATCAAACAAGCTCTCAAACCATAACATTAGTTCCCAAATTACATCAAAAGCCAAAAATTACCAAGTAAAATTTAATTTGACTCAATTCATGAACCTCGGGTGATATATTCTTTAAGAAAAAACAATATCTATGTTCTTTAGATTTAGGACACTATATTTCCACTCTATATTTTTTTAAGGGAAAATATAACACCAAGCCTCCTTCAACTATCTCAGGTTTACGGGTCACTCCCTAAAATATACCCGACAAATTCACCTCCTTAACTATCAATTCGTTCAAATTAACACTGAAAACTACGTTCCCTCCATTTTTACACAAATCTACTAAAATACCCCTCACCCAATTTAAAATTCCAAAACTAAAAATAAAATTCCTCTCTCTCTTTCTCTCTCTCTCTCTCACACACACACACACACACGCACACACACACATACATACACACACACACATAAAATTCAACACAACCTTTGAAAATTCAAACCCCTCTCTCACCAAAACACCTCCACCCACACCCACCTCCACCTCTACCATCACACCCACCACTACCATAAAATTATCCATCAAATGATAAAACTAGCATAAATTAAATAAAATGAAAAAAATCTGAACTTTTATTTTTTTAATATCATAGTAAATCAAAAACTGATGAAACTTATGTTATAAATTGTAAAACTGCAATAAATTGAAGAGAATTAAGAAACCATAATTTTCGATTAACACATCTAGAACCACAATTATAAAAGAGGAGTCACAATGTAACTCAAATACGGATGAAGGGTCTCATTTTAATCTTCCATATAAAGGAGTGAAAATCGTACTTGATCTTAACCCCAAATTCAAACTCCTCATAGCAAAGATTATGAGTCTGGTGTCGTCCTGATCTGAACTTTAAATGCAAAGATAGAAATAGTTGTCAACAGAAGCCTAAAATGGGAGAGATGAGCAAGAGGATGATAATGAAAAGTCATAGGAGAATGAAAGGTGAGTGAGATGAATTAAGGCTATGACCAAACTGAAATAGGGTTGGGATTGGGTTTGGTGAGTTGTAGGTAAGGGTGGGGGGTACGAGTAAGGGCTGAGAGTGGTGGTGGGTGGAAGTTATAGGTTTGGATGGTGGTGATGGGGATGTTGTGGGTTTAAAATAGTTTTGTGAGGATATATATATATATATATATATATATATATATATATATATATATATATATATAGAGAGAGAGAGAGAGAGAGAGATAGATTAGATAGATAGATAGATAGATAGATAGATAGATAGATAGATAGATAGATAGATAGATAGATAGATAGATAGATAGATAGATAGATAGATAGAGAGAGAGAGAGAGAGAGAGAGAGAGAGAGAGAGAGAGAGAGGTGATTTTTGTACATGGATTTTTATTATTTTTCATTATTGGGTTTTTAAATTGGGTGAGGTCTATTTTAGACAATTTTCTAAAACAACGGAGGTAATACTGTTTTTTGTGTTAATTGCGATGAATTGATAGTTAGGGGGTAAGGTTGTTGGATATTTTTCAAGGGGGGCCGATATACCTAACATACTTGAAGGGGTAAGATGTAATTTTTCCTATTTTTAATATTTCGAGTTACGATATTTCTATTATTTTTAATATTATTTTATATATGTAAACGTATTTAATAAGAGTAGCTATATGAATACGCAAAATCTTGTCACTAAAAAAATACATATGAATCGGTACACAAACCATATACTACATAGTTCTTAAATCACATAATATTTTATTTTCTCGGCTTGTCAATCGGTTTAAAAACATCAAAAGATACACCATTGTGTAGTGTGTCCATGCCTTGAGCAATGTATTTAATAAATAGTTCATGAAGAACAAATCTAACATTGCATTAAATCAATTAAATTATGTTAATAAAAGATATAATATTATTAGTGTGTCCATGCCATGATCAATGTGTTGGTACAAAATACACTTTGGATTGACATTTTTTTAATTTCCCGTCCAGTCTCATTGGAGATCCTCATTTTTCAAACAATTTCAAATTATAGTCATATAAACTCCAAACATTGCGTACTATCCAACCAATTTTAAGAAATTTCTAAAAAAAATAGATTCATTTCCAAAATCTATGGTGTGGGTACCTATTGTCGACCAAGCCCATAAGAGTAGCTAGCCAAACCCAAGCGGATTAGTCAGGTGCCCAGCCCAAATTATGGGGTTTGATTAGCGGTTAGAAGTGAAGATACGATCGGGTCTATCCCTAAAAATCTGGGGGAGATATTCAAGGGATACAGCCCAACTTGTTGGTTACAACCACTTTCAATTAACAGAATATATATCGTATCCCTGGCCCGGGGCATATAGAAAAAACCTTTTCGAGAGTTACTTAATAAAAACATTAGACCTCTCCGTGGACGTAGGCAAGTTATCGTACCACGTATATTCTTGTGTTGTGATTGTGATTATTTGTTTCTCTTAATCTCTTGGTGATTATTTTCTTTCATTATTATTTGTGTTGTGATTTTTGTCACCACAATTGGCGCCGTCTGTGGGAATCGATTGTTATTCCTACGAAAACCTTCATCAATAAGAACCAGCGATGTCCCATCACAACAGTAACGTCCTTCAAGAAGGTGACATTCAGCAGCAGCCTAACCTTCTAAGGGTAAGGTCCGAGATTAGTCATTCAAACCCAAGACTTTGCCAAGAGAGGCAAGTCTCTGACGTTTCTAACAAGCAGCTCCCACCCGAAGAGGATGGATGCATTGCTTAATATGAAGAAAAAGCCGCAAGAGAACCTCAGAGAGAATGCGAAGAGGTATTAGGAAGTGTTTAATGAAATCGAGGATTTCTCAGAGCAGGTCACCGCACCATCCTTCAAAATCGGTTTGTCGAGCTCCTGCCTCCTACACCAGTCCTTAACTAAGAAGAAGGATACATCCATCGATGACTTGATGGCTCATATTAAGAAGTACACCAAAGTCGAGGATATGACCCATCTTAATGCAGGAGATAATGGTCGCGTGAAGGCTGGAAAAGGAGTGGGGAAGAACAAACCTCAGAAGAAAGGGAACAAGAACGGGGGCAAAAATGGCTCCAAGAATGGAAACAAAAATGACGCCTCGAAGACATTTTAGGCTGTGAATACAGTCTTCAAGGAGCCAATATACAATATTATTGCTAAGATCAGAGATGATCCATTTATTAAGTGTCCGAATAAGATGGGAGGAGACCTCTCCAAGAGGAATAACGCACTAAGGTGCGCCTTTCACAATGAGGGCGGCCATAAAACTGAGCATTATAAAGCCTTCAAATCGCATCTCTAGGAGGTTTCCCAAGATGGTCATCTTAATGAGTTCGTGGAAATGAAGGCAGAGAAGGTAGCAACGAATGGCGAGCAAAGTCCCGATAACGTCCTCGAGGAGGATATCGGCCATGAGTTTGTGATGATACATGGCGCGTCAGACCTCAAGCAAATTCAAGGAAATACAGCTCGGATGGAAGTAAATAAGCTTACTGCAGTCATGCAGGCCTTTCAGATTGACCCAGCCAAAACTCAGGGCAGGAAGCATTGAAGACTGGAGGATGTAGATTATAATAAGCACGTTATGTTCACTGATAAAGACTTGATTGGGATGAGAACCACTCATCATGATGCGCTGGTCATCACACTCAGGATAGCCAACTGGGATGTTGATAGGTTGCTCATCGACCAAGGTATCTCGTCCAAAGTGATGTACCTAGAGTTGTTCAGAAAGTTGAAACTGAGCGTAGCCGGCCTCAAGAAAGCCACTGTTCCGTTGGTCGGCTTCGCTGGAAATATTACAGTTCCTTTGGGGAAGATTGTCCTGTTAGTCAGGGCAAGAAACATTTAAAAAATGATCGAGTTTCCAGTAGTTGACATTAAATCTCCATACTACGCCATCCTCAGTAGGGTTGGCTCCATGCAATGAAGGTTTTACCCTCAACGTACCATCAAAAGTTGAAGAGTATAACAAATTGAGGAGTGGTCGACATACATGGCGACCAAGCTATGGCCAGAAAATGTTTCATCGAGGCCATTCGCCCCAAGTAGGAAAGGAAAACTGATGAATCAAAAAGTAAGGAAGAAACCCAAGAGGGGTTGATACCCTCCAAATAGTAGCTAAGGTACGGTCGACCAGGAGTGGAGGATACCAGGCTCCATCCCTCCGAGAGGGTCGTTGAAGACCTGAAAGAAGTCGCTGCTAGAAGTAAGTCGACTGAGAAAAAGTTTTTTATTGGTACATCTTTGACCGATCATGAGAATAAATAATTAGTCACCCTCCTCCAAAGAAATTTGGATGTTTTTTCATGGGAACCCTACGAGATGCCTGAGATTGATCCCACCATTGCTTGTCATCGATTGCATGTCGACCTAGACTTCAATCCAGTCACATACAAGGCTCACCGAACATCCCCAAAAAAAAGCTAAAGCAGTAGAGAAAGAGGTCAAAAAGCTATTGGATATAGGTTTCATATGGGAGGTTCAGTTCCCTAAATGGTTATCCAACTTGATAGTAGTTCCTAAAAGCAATGGAAAATGGAGAGTTTGTATCGACTTCACCAACCTCAATCGGGCTTATCCCAAAGATAGTTTCCCCTTCCAAAGATTGATCAACTAGTCGACGCTACAACAGCTCATGAGAGGATGAGATTTTTCGACGCCTACTCTGGATACCACCAAATCCCCCTTCACGTGTCGGACTAAGATAAGACCTCCTTTATAACCACTGTTGGTTTGTATTATTATAAATTTAAGACCTTCGGTCTTAAGAATGCAGGAGGGACTAATCAACAGCTAGTTACAAAGATGTTTAAAGAAAAAATGGGGGATACTATGGAAGTTTACATTGATAACATGCTCGTCAAGAGCAAGGTTAAGGACGATCACCTCTCTGACCTGATGAGGACTTTCGATATCCTCAAGAAATACTGAATGAAACTTAACGCAAATAAGTGTTATTTCAGTGTCCAGTTAGGAAAATTCCTTGGATACTTGGTCAGCAATAGAGGAATAGAGGTAAACCCCGACTTGATTGATTCCATCAATAAAGTTCAGCCCCTCAAACAGTAAGAGATGTACGAAAGGTCACCGGAATGCTCGTCGCGCTTAACCGTTTCATTTCAAAATCCTCAGAACGATGTCAATCGTTATTTCAGTTGTTGAAAAGAAATAAGGGCATGACATTGAACGAGGAATCCTCTAGAGCCTTAGAAAAACTCAAGGCCTATGTCGACATGACCCTTTTGCTCGTGATTACTAGAGACGACGATCCTTTATACCTCTACCTCGTTGTGTCAGACCATGCTGTGAGCTCTGCCTTGGTATATGAAAGAGAGGTAGGCTAATATCCAGTCTACTATGCAATTAAGACTCTTTTAGAAGCCGAGCAGTGGTACCTGCTATTGGAGAAGCTCGCCTACCCATTGGTGATAGCCTCGAGGAAATTGAAGCATTATTTTGAGGCCCACTCCAACTTCGTGGTTACTTAGCACCCTCTAAAGGGTGTTCTGAGGCAAGAAGACCTCTCTGACCGACTGTCGAAATGGTCAGTCGAGCTCGGAAGGTTTGATATTCACTTTCAACTAAGAAAAATCGTCAAGGGGCAGATCCTAGCTAATTTCGTCGCTGAGTTCACAAGAGAACAACCTGCCGATCAGCCAAAAACCAGTCGACCAATGAATAGCTTATAGGAATCGAGCGTTTGGACCTTATACATTGATGGATACTCCAATATAAGGGGGCAGGATTAGGTATTGTACTACTAACTCCCAAAAACACAATGCTCGAGCAGGGCATCAAACTGGGATTTGAAGCCTCCAATAACGAGGTAGAATATGATGCGTTAATCACTGGATTACGCAAAGCATAATTTCTAGGGGCAAGGTACCTTCAAGTCTTCAGTGACTCTCAACTAGTATCCAACCAGATAAACGGTGATTTTAATGCATATGATGAAAGGATGGCAGTATATCTCGCTATGGTGAAGGGACTAATAGCCAACTTCGATCAAGTGGATGTTCAACAATTCCCCATTGGATAGAACAACCATGTAGATGCCCTAGTAGCTCTGAGTTCAATACTATACTTTGAATTGAGAAGAACAATCCAAATAGATGTCCTTGCGCAACCCAACATTGATCAGACTACTGAGCCACTGAATCCCGATCCAATTCTCCATATTAAAAAGCTCCGAGCTAGGTTAATCCCATCGTAGAATACGTACGAAGTGAAATACTGCCAAGTGACAAGAGGTTGGATCATCAAATAAGAGTCAAAGATGCTCGCTTTCACTTATCTCCTGGTGGGAAGTTGTATAAGAGATCATTCACCTGCCCCTACCTCCAGTCTATTATCCACAAGACGTCGAGCAAGTTCTGTAAGAACTTTATGAGGGAATTTGTGGAAGTCACGCGGGAGGAAGGTCACTAGCCTTTCGAGCAATGAAGTAAGGGTATTGGTGGCCATACATGCAGAAGGACGCTGGAGTCTATGTTCGAAAGTGTGAAAAATTCTAAAAACACTCACCCATGGTCCACCAGCCCATCAGCGACCTAAAATCATTAACTAGCCCATGGCCTTTCGCCCAATGGGGTTTGGACATTGTAGGTCCTCTTCCTACTACGATAGGCAATCAAAAGTATTTGTTGGTCTCCATAGACTACTTCACTAAATGGATAAAGGCAGAACTACTAGTGAACATCAAGCATGCAGACATGATGAGGTTTATACACAGAAACATCATTACCCATTTCAGCATACCTAGGACGATCATTATTGACAACGGGACCCAGTTCGAGAGTGGCCCCTTCCAATGTTTTTGTAGCGATAATGGAATTAGGCATTACTTGAGCTCTGTAGCATATCACCAAATCAATGGTCAAGTTAAGGCTTCTAACAAGACAATGATCGATGGACTAAAGAAACGCCAGTAACGGGACAAAGAATCTTGGGTGAGAAACTGGGGAAACACCCTTTGCACACACATATAGAATGGAAGTAATTATCCAACTAGAAGCTGGTCTCTCTACCATGAGGTTTACATTGGTCGACCAAGGCCACAATGATGAAGCATTGCTCACTGAACATGACTTAGCTGACGAATGACGATAATTGTCTCTAGTTAAACTGACATCCTACGAGCAACAACTAGCCAAATAATAGTCAATCCAAGAAAATTTTAAGTTGGAGACTATGTCCTGAGGAAAGTCCTTGGCATTGCTATGAAACCATCAGATGGAAGACTGGGACCAAACTGGGTAGGACATTTCAAGGTAGTGAGGGATGACTTGCTAGGATCCTATCACTTGGAAATACTGCAGGGCAGGTAGATACTAAGGGCTTGGAGTGCAGAAAACCTAAAGAAATTCTACTTCTAGATTTCTCTATCCATGATCATTCGTTTAGGAAAATTTTTGTTTTACAAACTAATGTTGCTCCTTGTTTATGACTTAGATTAATAAAACTCGATTGGCCTTGGCATTCTATATGTATTGGTTTTCTTGAATGTATTTTGTTATATGCACCCTTTCCAAGTTACAGGCTTCACTCTTTTTACTAGTATAATAGAATTCCTGGATTACAGTAAGTTGGCTAACTTACTTCAGTCAAAGGATCTTTTGAACCAGTAACTTACGATTGCAACACAGTGTTCAGGTCTATCCTAACTCAACTACAGTGGTCAAGCCTATCCAAACTCAACTCATCCAAAGCATAATTAGCAGGGTCGACATGTGGTAATCATCCGCAAGCCTTTGTTCAAAAACACAATTGGCCTCATAAGTTGCTCCGACAATAAATAAAGGCCTACAGGGGATCCTTAGGCAGTATGTCCAACCCAGGCTGGTCGCTAACATAGTTTGGCTCCAAAATCCTGCTCGGGTAGATTGCCTATTAATTAGGTGCATTCTCTCCATCACCCTTCTTAGGCCTAAGGTAAAATCCTAGCTCACCCAAAATCAATCGAATCCATAAGAGCTCACATGTACCATGGGCTATAGAACGATACTTTACCTCCATTGAAGAACGAGAAACCACTATTTTCTTATTAATTTTTCATGATATGAGATGAGAATCTTAGAAAGTATAAAAGCCAAAAGTAGAATGCCTATTAGTCTTGCATCTCGCACAATCGACATCAGTGAAGCAAGAAGGACCCCTTTTGTCTCCTTAAGCATAAAAAAGACCAAGAACCGGTGAAGACTTGAGATGCCTCAAGATATGATGAACAACATTAAGATGGGAGGTGCGAGGAGTATGCATGAACTGACTAATAAGACTTACAACAAATGCCAAATCAGGACGAATGTTGGTCAGGTAATGAGACGGTCAACCAAATACTGATACCTAGACGGATCAGAAAGTAAATCCCCAGACTCAACAGTCAACTTCACATTTAGATACATAGGAGTAGAAGAGGTACGATAACAATCACCCATGTATCCTTTAACAGAAACATACTCCCTCGGTGATAAGGAAATCCCACGACGAGATATTGCAACCTTAATCCCCAAAAAATATCGAAGAGGGCCCATGTCCTTAGAATAAACATTTGCTCCAATACCTGGGCAATCCCCTCTACATCATCACCGGTAATAATGATATCATCAATATAGACCTAAAGGATAATGTATCGATGGTCGGGGTGACTTTAAATAAAGAAAATATAATCGCACTGGCATCTGGAGAATCCAATAGAGCTAATAACCCTATTGAATCATCTAAACCAAGCTCAGGGAGACGGTTTCAATCAGTATAAAGATTTGTAAAGATGACAAACCTTGCCCACATATTCCCCCTCAACCCGAAAATTGGGAGGAGGATCCATATAGATAATCATAGTAAGATCCCCATAAAGAAAGGCATTTTTAGTATAGAACTGATGCAACGTTCAAAAGTGAGATGCGGTAAGAAATATAAGAAGACTAACATAAGCCATCTTACCAGCCGGGGCAAAAGTAGCACCAAAATCTTTATCCAAAATATGAGTAAAGTCACAGGCCACAAGACGAGCCTTATATCGGTCAACGGAGCCATCAGCCAAATATTTAACACTAAACACCCATTTGCAACCAATAATTTTCTCCCCCGGAGGAAGAGAAACTAACTCCACCATTCTTTTCCAAGGTATCCATCTCAGTTTTCACGGCATCTACCCACTTAGGATTCTGTAGAGCCTCATGGATAGATCGGGAAATAGAAATAGAATCAAGACAACCCAAAAAGAGCGATATGGCCTTGAAAGACTTGCATAGGAAAGATACTCGAGAATAGAATGGTTAGTGATACATGAGTTAGCATCGCGAGTAGGAAGACGACGATCACGAGTGGGATAACGAGACTGAAAACCCAAAATAGGTGGGGGAGGGGGGGACTCAAAAATAGAAATAGGTGAGGTGGGGTGGGGAAGAAGAAGCATCAAGAGTACTTGAGTCCATATGAGGAGGAGGTAGGGGTAGCCAAGAGCGGCCACCATATACATGTAAAGGGAGTTTATCAGAAAGAGAGGAAGACACATTAATTAAATGGGTAGGAATGGACATCCGAGAAAACTCCTCAAGAAGAGAAGGAGGTGGGAGTGAGGGTGTAATAGACGTACCATAGAATGGAGTATCATCATGGAAGGTTACATTACGAGAGTGATACATGTGTCGAGATAGAGGATCATAATATTTATAATCTTTAGACAAGGAAGGATATCACACAAATAGATTTAATGGCCTTATCATCAAGTTTGTGATGTGAGGGGTGCCTATCCTGAACATAGCACACACACTCAAAAACTCGAGGTAATAGAGGGAAAAAGGGGCAGTGGGAAAGATAGATTGAATATGTGTTTTGTCAATAGAGTGAAGAGGTGTTTTGTCAATTAAAACTTTGCTTGGAGTACGGTTAATAATAAATCTAGCAGTGAGAAGAGCGAGGTGCCAATAGGATTTAAGAACATTCATACCTCGTAAAATATGTTGAACCATTCCCATTAAGTGAGGGTTCTTACGTTTTGCCACTCCATTTTGCTCCAGAGTGTAGGGACAAGTAAGTTGGTGTAAAATCCCCTTTTGTTTAAGTTGTGAACGAAAAGCATCAGAAACATCCCCCCCCCCACCCCCATTATCAAACCAAATGTCAAAATTGTGTTTTAATCATTTGGAGGAATTGGACAAACAAAGGTAACACCTCATATTTATGTTTAAGTAAATATATCCACGTACATGTAGAAATATCATCAATAAAAGTGACATTGTACTTATGACCCAATAAAATAGTGACAAGTGAGGGTCCCCAAACATCAGAATGAACAAGATCAAACATATTAAGTGAATGACTCATAAGAGAAATATAACTAGTACGAATATGTTTAGACAACTCACAAGTATCACAAGTAAACCTTTTATCTTTACAAGCCTTAGACAGAGAGGGAAAAAGTAAACATAAGTATTGAAAATTGACATGTCCTAAATAGGCATGCCACGGATGAAAAATTTGTAAGGAAACATCAAAAGCAATGAACTCAGTGGAAACAGGGGCACTGAGACCAGAAACATAAGTAGTAGTAGTAGTAGTAGTAGTAGTAGTAGTAGTAGTAGTAGTAGTAGTAGTAGTAGTAGTAGTAGTAGTAGTAGTAGTAGTAGTAGTAGTAGTAGTAGTAGTAGTAGTAGGGGAAGATCCCCAAAGTGGTATAGGCCATCGCGCTCATATCCCCTGTCAAAAATTGTAACAACCCCCATTCTCTCACGTAAAGGTTGGCCAGACGCAGCACGCCGAATATGGGGCTTGCTTATCAATTCATACCATTCTCAACATCAACTCATAAAAAAATTTATTTTTAAAACCACATTTGAATTAAACTGAGTTAATTTAATAACCACGAAAAATGATAAATCCAACATCCACATAAAATAAATGGAAACCCAACATAAACATTCGTGTCTCAAACAGGATGAAATAAAATAGACTTTGGGCTTATGCCCATATAATAATAAAAAAGTAACAGACTTAAGAGGAGTAGCAACCTAAACTATAATCAACAATCTGAACTCTGATAAGCAAAGTGAGGTTGTAATGCATATCTCTCGATAGTCCTGTTATCCCTGTCTAGGAGCACCGAGGGGGGAGAAAACATTTATAGTTTTGGTCAGAGATCTAAAGTTTCAAGAATTAACTTACTGAATTTAAAGTGTAATAATATAGTTAATTTAAAGTAAACATCCTCCATCATCACTCATATACGTTAAGTATCTCACCCCTCATCAAAGTGATATACTACACATATAACCACCAAAGTCCTAAGATAATAACTGGTATCTGTGCCAATTTAATATAAAATGCCTCTAGCAGAGTTAACGTACTGAAATGTAATTATCTATATTCATGTTACCACATCCCAAAGTATTCCAGTCATACTACTCATAAAAATGACATAAACATCTATTATGAATACTACGTAGTATTGGGTCTATCATTTATTATCTACATCCTTAGATTAATGAATTAATCTCATTTAATTTATATGACTATATGTATATCCTTTAATATATGCGATACTTAAAGGAATATACTAGTAGTGTCTCGTTCCTTATCTATCGGTAAATCCGAAGGAGTCCCTTATCCAAAACGGACATCACAAAACAAACACATGTGGGGCAGTCCCTATGCAGGATACCATTGCACGGCCCATACCCAGCGATGACAAAGGATCCCAACATCTACACCTACCTCTCGTAAGTGGAGCTACTACATAGTACCTATAATAATGACCTACATAATGCGTAGCCCACCTGTGTCAACGTGTGCTACGGTCCCGAATGCGCATAACCCCAACCGATATGACCGTCCACGAACATAGGTTTGTCCAGACAATAAATATAAATACATATTATTCTCATTCAATATGTATAGGTAATTACTCTATAATTACCCTTAAATAGCTCATATGATCCTTCATAAGTAATCCCACATTAATAATCGACCAACTAGTTAATTATTATTTTTTTTCCTTTTTATAAGAATGTTTAACCACCTAGTTAGCTAAAATTCTCCATTTAATACGGATGTCACAAAAGTATTTTTAATAAAATCCCCATTTATCCAAACATCGTTCTAATAACTCGTTTCGGTTCCTAAAATTCCCTTGAATCCATCCCCGGTCCCAGCTCAACCTGCCCTGGGGCCGAATCAATTCACCTCTGGGGGTCGAATTGATTCGCCTCCAGGGACCGAATCGATTCGAATCTGGGTAGAAACCCATATTTGCCATGTTTTCTTAATACGAGAATCCTTAATTCAACCCCAATTCTCGTGCTAATAGTTTACAAATTGTAACAACATAAGAACTGGTCCCCATGACTTAGTTATCCATCTTAGGATAGTTAATTGCGTAAATTAACATCAATTTCATTCCCAATAACCCATAATTTACATCAATGATCATAACTATTAGTTTGGAATTTCGACCCCAAATTCATCTAGTTTCTAATCACGTGCTAACATATAATGTGGATCATAATTTTCTAAATTTTTAGATCTTAAGCATGAGTTCTATGGTTCTACTTATACATCAAGGTTTTCAATCATGTTAAGAACCTACTTCATGATTTCTACAATCCAATACAAGGTTTCAATTATTCTAAATTTCTGGATTTAAACTTCCATATTCAAGTTTATGTGCTCTACATACATATGATTAAATATTATCATTAAATCACCCAATTCATATTAAAATCCAGAAATCATATGGAGGATTACTACGATGAATTAAGAAGTAAATTGGACATTTAAATTAAGTAAGGAAATTCTTTCCTGGATGGAGTGATTGGATGATTTCCTCAAGAATCCTTTTCCTCCTCTCCTCTTTGGCCTTTGGTATTTTCTCTCTAGAGGTGTGACTGTTAGGTTTAGGTTTTGATAAGTGTGGAAAGCTCTTAATCTTCCTCCTATACTTATATTAATTACAATTGTCGAGTTAAGCCTAAGTTCCCATTTTGGATCCCCCAAATGGACCCGGACCCGTAACCAAACTAGCCCAATAACCTTCAAACTTATATACTTATACCCCGAGACCAATTCCAAAGGTCTAAAACACCTAAGAGACTTCGTAAAACCTCACGGAATGCGTCTCAATTATTTTTATTCAATAAGTATATTTTTCAACTGTGTTGCACATTATATATCAATTATTCAATACACAAGCAATTATTTTCTACCGAAAATTATTTACGTGCAAAAATAAATCTCACATGACATGAAATAATAATTCATTTATGTATTCACAGATTTAATTAATTCCTGACAATTTTTATTTTATTCTAAAAATACAGGGTATTACAAAAATCCTCTTCGAACTCAAGTCCTACAAATAGCAATGCGAGGATAAGAATATGACAACACAATTGAGATCTTTACAGAGTTGACGAACATAGATGAGATTAACAGAGAGGTCGGGAACATGCAACACAAAAGATAAAGTGAGAGCATGAGATAGATGGATGTTTCCCTTACTACGAATAAGGGCAAGTGAACCATCCGCAAGACGCACACGGGGGTAGTGGGGGAAGTAAAAAATAATGACTCACCAGTCATATGATAAGAAGCTCCAAAATCCAAAACCCAAGTAGGCTTAGCAACCTTAACATGAAAAATAGATAAGGTACCTAAAACAATAGTGGAAGTGGAAGTAGAGTGCCCAGGAGATATCAGCTATGCCGGGATGACATCAATTTGAGATTGAAAATAGCTATCATCCCTGGGAGCACTAGAAGGAGTAGAAGCGGAAGCATCAATAATGACAACAGTCTTGGGAGTGCCAGAGTGTTTGACCTTAGCATACTTTTGCCTCAACTCTGGATGAAGTTGGAAGCATTGGTCTCTGGAGTGGCCAATAACCCCATAATGATGGAAGGTCCACTACAAGAATTTTAAGTTTAGACGACATTTAAAAAATGTCGGAAAAATAAAAAAAAAATGTCGGGAAAACATTTACCAACGTTTTTCTAATAAGTTGGTGTAGTCGCAGTCGGGAATTCACAACGTTTATGAAAAACGTCGGCCATCTTTATTCCGACGTTTGTACCAACATAAGGTCTATGCAAATTATGGTTGCATAAAAGAAAGATCCATTTATGATTGTAATTTTTATAAAACTACCTCCACCAGTATGTATAAAATTACCTATATATCTATCTTCATGTTTAGTGAAGTGGGGGTATTATGAGAAATTGAAAATTTGACAACCCATAGCTTTATATAATAGTTGATGATACCGTGATATGAGTCCAAATTCCATTCTTCGCTTCTTTCGAAACATGTCTCCAATCAAGGAATGCCAATGGTGCTAACTGCCCATTGCATGCTAAAACCCCCAAATTTGAAGCGAGTCTAGATGTTGTGTTCTCAATGGGTTGTCCATGCTCATTCACCCCAATGTTTAAAATTCCACCATCTTTACCCCACCCGCTATGCATTAACGTGGGGCCATGAACTCTTCTTTTCTCCTCCTCTGCTTGATCGGAACTAGGATCTAAGTATCAAGTATGCGAAGATAAAAATTATTAATCTTGTTATATATAGACATGTAGATAAAAATTAGTGATTCTGGACACTAGTTTCAGTAATATAATTTAGGTACGGGAATTCAGTAAGTCGTCTTTTTGAATATCCAACCAAAACCAACCACAAAATCAGTTGTGTCATATTATTTTGTCTTACTTGCATCATGCTCTTGTTGTCCACTATTGCGTGACAACGGAGGGAAAAATGGTGTAGTAGTAGCGTTAGTAGGTGGCCAATTCGATGGAGGTTGAGGCATGACAAATAGTCTTTCACCTATGTGCTCTTGCGGCTCACTAGGGGATGGCATAGCTCCTCTAACGTGTTGGGTATGAGATCTACTTATTGTCATCATACTATACAAAATAAAAGCAAACATTAATGTTAGTTGTACTACGGATGAATATATCTAATAGAAATAAAGTAGCAAAAATAGTGTACTGCTATTTTATTAACGATTAGCTAATAGAAACAAAGTAGTAAAAATAGTGTACTTTCACAAGATAAATAGAAATAATGAACATCTTTAGCCAAAAATTTTAACACGGTGGGAAAAATTTAGGTATGAAATCTGTTACAGATTTAAATGAAGGTCATGAATCCAAGTTTCATATTTGAATGAAATAGCCTGTGTACACACAGTGTATAGCTGCGTACATCTAATCCTAGACTCGTGTGGCTTACCATATATATGCACACACACACACACGCGAATATATAAACAAAATAACAAGTGTAAAACTTAGAAGAAATAATTGTTGTATTAGCACTGTGTACTTTTGCTGTTAATAAGAAAATGCAGCACTGTTTAAACGAAATGTGTTGAGATTATGGAGAGTAATTTCTCTTCTATTTTTCAATACATTGTTGCGTAAGAGCTGTACATATTTTATAGTTGTTGTATACAAACAATAGTTATTACACATGTTGGAGCTATTCAAGCTAGCCAATTAAAGTGAACAGGGTTCCTCTCAGTTAGTATACCTTGTAAAACAATGGGAATCTAAGGAAGCTAATGCTATACAACTTGTTAGAAACGAGCTTCATAATCTAAGCAACAAACATAAGAGTCCAATAACTATAGTGGATGGATTTTCTGATATAAATAATGTCCAAATTCAAAATAAAATATGAATTTATAGATTTGAAGTGTGGGTATTGGAAGGAGAAGGCTACGGATCTAGAGAAATTTTGAGTTGTCTAGTATGTTGAAAAGAGCTAATAGCATCTTACATTTTGTTCTTTAAAATGCACCAAAAATTTACTCCTAAATAAATTCACTAATTTAACAATTACAAAAGACTATAATTTACATTATCAACTACATTTTCTCTATAGCTCCGTGATAGTCCAAAAAGAGCACAAAGACCCAATTTTACACAATAAATGTGAAAGAGTTGGCGCTTGCGTTCAAATAAGAAATAATATAATAAACACCAATTTTAACCCAAATTAACCCTAAGCATGCAACTAGGTGTGATTGAAACAATATGAAATCATGCACAAGATATTCAACACACAAAGTTTAAGGAAAAATCCCCCACAGGGGCAAAACCATTTGTATATCACTATAATTTGTAAAATACGGTTTATAATCGGATTACAATGAAATACAGGTTGACTAAGAATTACCCTCGGGTATCGGATTCTGTAGTCGCGGCTGGAAGAAAATCCCTTTCCAGTAGGGCTGCAATGAAGAGGAAGAAACGGTCCACTTCACAAAGGGTTGAACAACATCAATGGTGTTCTTTGGGTTACCAAATTTGATTCACAAAGATACGGAAGATGTGTGAATATAAAAACCTAGAATCATAGGACTCAATAGGTGAAGACTTTAGGGTTGATATGCTCTGAAAATCGTGTATAAGTCTTAAGAAAACCAACTGCTGATCGTGGTTTAAATAAGGGATCGAAACCCTTCAAAATCGGCTGCACGATCTGGCAGTGATTATCCTCGCCGGATCGGTCCGGTCGATTAGGCGGATCGGTCCGGGTAAGTCGGATCGGTTCTTTTTCTGAAACCGGATCGGTCTGGTTGGCATCGGATCGGTCCGGAACTTTTGTCTTCATCGGTTCGCTATGGATCCGGGGTGTACTGGACTTAGCTTCAGCAATCGGATCGGTCCGGTCCCTTTATCCGGATCGGTCCGGTGAACCGGATCGGTTCTTTTATCTGGTCCGGATCGGTCCGGTCCTCAGGAACCAGATTCCTTCAAGGAAATCTCTCCATCTTCAAAGGGCCATATCTTCTTCACCGTAGCTCGGAATGAGATGCCGTTTCTTCCAGTATCTTTGTTGCGGCAAGCTCTTCAACTTTCCAGTTGACCTATCCTCCGGATGGTGGATGTACAATTACCAAATTGCCCTTGAACTTTCATATCGAGCCTTTTTCACTGTTTCGACTTCTCTTGCGTACCACTAGGCATATAGTCCCTAAAAGCATGGAACGTGAAGTCATTGAGGCTGATGAAAAACACATGATGGAGATGCAGGATGCTTGATTCCTAGAATTCAGATTGAGGCCGTCATATGTGATCATGTAGAAACGTGCCAAATGTAACGGCGTACGACATACAAAACTGTAAGATAACGGACATGACAAAAATGTCCTTACAAATCTCCCCCTATGTCTATGCCGGTACATACATAAAAAATCCGAATTATCAATTCACAACTGCCTATACAAATCTACCCTTCCATGAACCCAAAACTGGAAAGATACATATGAATAAGACTACATCGTTTGTTCTTCAAATCTTCAGGAATCTCAAAGCTTTTCTCATCAGGGTGTGCAATTCAGAGATCATCAAGATAGTGCCTACACACATGAGATAAAGCAAAATACCAAGTGACGTATCGAGTTTTGAAATGAGATAAACATAAGCATATATATCAATGTAAGATGATATTCTCAGAATTTCAAAAACTCCCCCATAATCAGATAATTCATTCTCCCCCTTTTTATGATGTCCCCAAATAGACAAATGAGAGAAATAAATCAAGCAATCAAGTACCGGGATGTCACAAGGCATAAAATCACACCATGAATGAACATAAAACAACCAAGTCGGTGATAGCGTAAAAGAATGGGTGTGATCAAAATTCAATAGGAAAATCAAAGCATACAAACATGACATGTGTGCACGATGAATATTGGATATTCCTAACGAATGAACTCAAATGATTCCTTTGGTGTAAAAGATTGGAAATATATGACATTGACTATCAAATCTACAAATCAAAGCTCAAAGTGATTTCTACACCAATAACGTCCAAAATGATTTTCATGCGTTTTCAGGACTTTCAAGGAAGTGCAAACCCGTTTTTCAATCTCCAAACTCCCTCAGATTTATATTTTGAATAGAGGTATACTAAATTCTCAAACTTTGGAGAATTGGTGGTGAAAACCTAAATGGCCCATATTTGGCATGTATTGCTTTTGATTGCCTTAACAATTTTTTCGGGCTCTTTTAACCTCTTAGGACCTCGGATATTAAAATTCCTCCATTTTTTAGGTCCTTTTTAACGGTGGCTTTTGCGCAAAGGATAAGAATCAGCTTTCGCAGCCCCTCCCCGTTATGAAAATATGCGCACAGTCTCACCAAACGGTTTTTACATGCAATCCAATCTTGTCAAGTTTTATCGCATTTTATACATTGTATAGACAGGATTGAGATGGAAACACTCAAGCCAACATGAGATTGACAAGTGCAACAATCAAATATAGCCGTGCATGTGTGCAGAAAAAAGGATATAGGAGTCAAGCATGTAGGAAATATCACTAATTACATCTCAAGGACTCCAATCAATGTAAAGCACATGGATGAAATGATGTAGCCTCTCAAATCTCTATCAAACAGTCACATGGATATATGGAATGAAGTTGTGACTTGGCTATCTTAAATGCTCATCCATAAAAGGCAAATCTCTTTTTGAATTTTTCAAAAAAAATTTTATCAAAATAAAATCTTTTTGTGCTTTTCTGAAAATTTTTCTAAAAAGAAAATCTTTTTGTATTTTTCAAAAACAAGAATATATACAAAAATGATACATACTAGCAATAGGCAACCAATGTCATCATGAAAAACACCCTATGCTAGTAAACAAGACTAGATCTCAACCGGGAGTAACGGTGGAGTTTTCCAAAGATGGTGACATCTTTTGAACCAACTCCACTAGATCATGTGTAGTCTTGATCAAAAACTTCACTTGCTCGCGAATATGCGCAAACTCTATCAAAATGAGCAGGCAAAGAATCATGAGTGGGTGCATGTGCATGAATGTGAGAAGTGGCATGATGTGGCACAAAACCCAACTTAGAACAGAACTCCCTAAGATGCCCGCGTTTCTTGCAGTGGGTGAAAACATAAACCGGTCTAGGAAGTAATTTATCAACAATTTTGGGGTGAATATTCCTAGACGGACACCCATGGGCCTCACTCACAACGGTGGATATAGGCTCGGGAGCATTCTTTAATGTGACTTGGACCTCTTGTGCTTGATTGAGGTCATCCTCGAGATGGGATACACGTGTCATCAGACTAGACACCGTGTTGGACAAGTCACCTTTTTCTCTTTTTAGCTCATCACTTTCTGCCTTTAATTCACGAATAAGAAGACCTAGGATCCTATTTGACCTTTTTGTTTCCATGGTCTCGATAAACAACTTTCTGAAGGCATTTTGGATCAACCTATCATCACCATTATCACCCTCACTATCACTTAGAGAAGTGGGCATAGCAGCTTTCTTGCCCTCTCTCTTAGGTCTAGTGGGACACTCAAATTTCTTGTGCCCTATCCCATCGCACTCAAAGCATCTTATCTTCTCAAGATCTTTCTTTCTTTCTTTTCCACTCTCATCACAACTCTATCTTTCTCCAAAAAATCTTAAATCTCTCTCTAAGGCGGTGATCCTAAGAGCTAAAGCATTATTACGCTTCTTGGTTTCAAATGACTCAGAATACAACTCAGCGTAGACGTGTTGAAGATCACACTCGCTCTTACTTTCCTCATCATCCTCCCCCTCACACTCTTCGCTCTCACTGTCGAGGTGTCCCTGTGAGTCAGCATCCTCGTCGTCGTGAGGTGCACTAGAAGAACTCACATGACTAGCCATGAACGCGGTGAAGCTACGCTCATGCGGTGACTCATCTCCCAAGTCCACTGACTCGACATCACTGTCGTCACTAAGGGTAGCATTCAGGACAGCTTTCCCTTTCTCTCTATTCAGACGATTGGCACACTCAAACGCTCTATGACCCCTACCATCGCATTCAAAACATCTCTCACTGTCTTTCTTAGGAGGGTCTTTGGAATCTTTCTCATTTTCCTTTTCAGAAGTATTTTTCTCAATATTCTTTTTATCATTGAAATTTCCACTTTTCTTGAATTTGAGAATTCTTTTGAAATTTTTTGCAAACAGGGCCAAGTCATCTAAGTCAAAATCACATTCAGACTTGGACTCAAAATTTTTTTCTTTCTTTTTCTGAAAATGAGTCTTTAAAGCAATCCCATTATCCTTAGCCTTAATGGTTTTGGGAAACATGTCAATCTCATAGGTTTGAAGATCTCCTACAAGTTCTTCCAACTTAAGTGATTTCAAATTTCCCAACGAGTTCAAAACAGTGACTTTCGGAATAAAGCGTTTTGGGAGAGATCTCAGAATCTTTTTAACGACACGCGTGTTATCAATTACCTCACCCAAATTAAAACTAGAGTTAAAAATGTCTGACAAGCGTGCAAAAAACTCATCAAAGCATTCGGACTCAGACATGGTGATAGTCTCGAATTGGGTGGCCAAATTTTGTAATTTAGACTCTTTAACAGCGTTCGTACCCTCATGGGTAAGTTGCAAAACATCCCATGCCTCCTTTGACGTGGTGCACGTCATTATGCGTTTGAACTCATCCGGAGTGATGGAAGCAGAAATAGCACTCAATCCCTTAGAATTAAAGGAAGACCATCTAAACTCATCTTCGGTCCATTGCGTGACAGATTTTAAATTTGTCACATTTTCAACAGTGACGGAGGGAGGTGTCCACCCTCTTTCAACAAGAATCCATACCCGTTCATCAATGGCTTTTAAAGCCGACCTCATACGGGCTTTCCAATAAGCATAATTTGACCCGTCAAAAATAGGCATTTTATAATATGACTTCTCCATTTGAACACGCTCTTTTCAAAAATCAATTTATTTCAAAAATTGATATCTTTAGAAAAATTTTGCGGAAAAAGGAATACGCGATAGATAAGCGTAACCTGCTCTGATACCAATTTGAAAGAGTTGGCGCTTGCGTTCAAATAAGAAATAATATAATAAACACCAATTTTAACCCAAATTAACCCTAAGCATGCAACTAGGTGTGATTGAAACAATATGAAATCATGCACAAGATATTCAACACACAAAGTTTAAGGAAAAATCCCCCACAGGGGCAAAACCATTTGTATATCACTATAATTTGTAAAATACGGTTTACAATCGGATTATAATGAAATACAGGTTGACTAAGAATTACCCTCGGGTATCGGATTCTGTAGTCGCGGCTGGAAGAAAATCCCTTTCCAGTAGGGCTGCAATGAAGAGGAAGAAACGGTCCACTTCACAAAGGGTTGAACAACATCAATGGTGTTCTTTGGGTTACCAAATTTGATTCACAAAGATACGGAAGATGTGTGAATCTAAAAACCTAGAATCATAGGACTCAATAGGTGAAGACTTTAGGGTTGATATGCTCTGAAAATCGTGTATAAGTCTTAAGAAAACCAACTGCTGATCGTGGTTTAAATAAGGGATCGAAACCCTTCAAAATCGGCTGCACGATCTGGCAGTGATTATCCTCGCCGGATCGGTCCGGTCGATTAGGCGGATCGGTCCGGGTAAGTCGGATCGGTTCTTTTGCTGAAACCGGATCGGTCTGGTTGGCATCGGATCGGTCCGGAACTTTTGTCTTCATCGGTTCGCTATGGATCCGGGGTGTACTGGACTTAGCTTCAGCAATCGGATCGGTCCGGTCCCTTTATCCGAATCGGTCCGGTGAACCGGATCGGTTCTTTTATCTGGTCCGGATCGGTCCGGTCCTCAGGAACCAGATTCCTTCAAGGAAATCTCTCCATCTTCAAAGGGCCATATCTTCTTCACCGTAGCTCCGAATGAGATGTCGTTTCTTCCAGTATCTTTGTTTCGGCAAGCTCTTCAACTTTCCAGTTGACCTATCCTCCGGATGGTGGATGTACAATTACCGAATTGCCCTTGAACTTTCATATCGAGCCTTTTTCACTGTTTTGACTTCTCTTGCGTACCACTAGGCATATAGTCCCTAAAAGCATGGAACGTGAAGTCATTGAGGCTGATGAAAAACACATGATGGAGATGCAGGATGCTTGATTCCTAGAATTCGGATTGAGGCCGTCATATGTGATCATGTAGAAACGTGCCAAATGTAACGGCGTACGACATACAAAACTGTAAGATAACGGACATGACAAAAATGTCCTTACAAAATGGAAGCAAAAGACCCAAATACAAAAGACTGTAACCAAACATACGCACATGACATATTTATACAGACACTGGATTCAACCAACCACTCCTTTATACCAATGATATGACATACAGGAATAGCTTTGCAATTATCAATGCTGATCATTTATTCCCATGGCATCCAATTATCAGTACTGATTCTCATCATTTATGTATCATTACCTATGTTTATTAAGAATTGCAAGCGAAACATCATTTAATTTATGCCCAATCCCTTCCAAATGTTTACTGGGAGTAATGAGTCGATGAGCATTTATCTTTTTACAAACATAATAGTTATGTAGTGAAGATGTGTAGAGTAACATCTACACACATTATTTTTTTTTGCACTTACATAATTGGGAACCTTCAAAATCCAAATGCTTCAAATGCACATAAATGATTTTCAAGCAAGTAGAGAACATATAACAATAATGATTAGAAATAAAACCACAATAAACTACTAAAATCTAAAATTAATAAGAATAATGAATGAATAAAAGAAATCAACAAAACCAAGATGTCTTTATATGCAACCTATTAGGAAAGTTCAATTAATATGAATGAGTATAAAAAAATTCAAAATCAAGTTACCATTAAAAGTTCAAATGCCTAGCTAACAAAATTTTCTAATCATCTTCATTTGTCTCCACTTGTGTTTCCATATCTACTGTTATTCCAGTAACGCCTTGCCTGACCCAACTAACATCGTCATCAAGTGTGAATGGTGTGTCGTCCAAATGTTGCTCTCTACATACCTCCATTTGATCTATCACAGTCCCTTGGGTTGTATATTATTGTCCAAATACATCGAAAAAGTCTTTAGGCTTTGTTTTAATTATAATGTTCCAGTCTTCCACCATTGGGTCTTGTACGTAAAATACTTGTTTCGCCTGAGATGATAGTATGCAAGATCTCATTGCGTAAGATGATTTTGAATTCAAGCAATTGTTGTATCCAAGGCAACAAATAAATGATGAGCCTTTCATACTAGCATCTCAGGCGAAACAAGTACGGGTCTTCACATAATTCTTCAATGTGAACAAGTATCTGTCGTGGAAAAATTTTTAATTTTTAGAAGGAGATACAAATGCTTACAATGAGAAGACGAAAAGAACACAAAAAATCATAACTAATACCACCCCTCTCAATACCGTACATCGACCGGTATTGTGGTGGTCCTCCGATCTTCGCCTCTTCTGCTAAATGAATAACCAAATGTTCTAGGACATCAAAAAATGAAGGCGGAAAGATCCTCTCAAGATGGCAAAGTGTGAGATCAATACGATATTGAGCATCATCTAAATCAGTTACATTCATTACTTTTGGGTACATACTCCTAAAAAATCTACTTAACTGAATTATTGGCCCAAGCACATCTTTAGGCAAAACATTTCTTAGGGAAATAGGAAGAAACTCTTGCATATAGATATGGTTGTCATGACTCGTAAGTCCCGATATAGTAAGTTTATTAAGGTTGACACAATGCGATATGTTCGAAGCATAACCATCTGTAACTTTCACCCCCTTCAATACTTTACAAACTATGTCTTTTCCTTTATTATCCAATGTGAAACACGCTGGTGGCAAATAATATTTGTTGTTTGCCCATTTTTGAGGATGCAGTGACTTATGAATACACATTTTTTATAGATCAAGATGAGAATTTATATTATCCTTTCCCTTACCATCAACATCTAATAGCGTCCAATGCACATTATCACAAACATTCTTCTCGATATGCATTATATCAAGATTGTGGCATATTAAATTGTCCTTCCAATATTCTAACTCAAAAAATACACTTCGTTTCTTCCAATTATATGTGAGGTTCCCACCATCTTCATTATCATCCCTTTTCCTCTTAAGTTGTGGCTCTGGATCCTTCCCAAACATATTATTGATGTCCCTTACCTCATCAAAAACTTCAGCTCCAGATAGTTGAATGCGCTTTATATCCAACTCAACTTTACTATCAAAGGAGAATTTATCTGTTCGAAATTTATGCCCTTTCGGCAACCATCGATGATGGCCCATGTAACATTGTTTACGTCCCATTTCCAACCAATAAGAGCGAGTATATTTGTGACAACAAGGACATGCCAATTTACCTTTAGTGCTCCATCGTGACAAATTTGCATATGCGGGAAAATCACTTATTGTCCATAGCAATAATGCACACATTTTAAACATCTGATTACACGATGCATCATAAATATTCACCCCAACCCATAATTCCTTCAACTCGTCAACTAAAAGGCGCAAATAAACATCAATGTCATTACCAGGACCGCGAGGACTATCAATTAGTATCGACAATATCATATATGGTTGTTTCATACACAACCATAGGGACAAGTTATATATTATCACAATTACGGACCACGTGCTGTGAACAATACTCAAGCTCCTGAATAGGTTAAATCCATCACTGGATAATCCAAGTCTGATATTTCACGGGTCCTCATCAAAATCTGGATAAATGTCATCAATTCTTTTCCAAGAAAGAGAATCAGCGGGATTTCGTACCTTTCCATCATCAATACGTTCCTCGGCATGCCATCTTATTTCCGATGCTGTCTTAGATGATATATATAGCCTCTGGAGTCTTGGTATCAAAGGGAAGTATCTTACCACCTTCGCAGGAATTTTTCAATTTATTGTAAGATCGTCATCTGCTTGAGCCTTTGATTGCTTATATCTTGGGGCGTGGCACTTTCGACATTCACTCTCATGTTCTGTCTCATTCCAATACAACATGCAATCGTTAGGGCATGCATGTATCTTATTATACTCTAGCCCCAAGTTTGCAATCAGCTTGAGGGCTTCATAAAAAGACTTTGGCAATGTTTCACCCTCGGGAAATGCATCTTTTAATAATTCAAGCAACATTGTAAAGGTCTTGTCACTCCATCCACCGAGGCACTTTATATGCAACAGTCATACAATAAATGAGAGTGTAGAATACTTCTTACAATCTGGGTACAACTCCCGCTCAACTTCTTTTATCAGATTAAAGAATCTCTTAGTTTCTTCATCGGGACCCCCACCCATATATTGATGATCCTCATCACCATCCATGAAGTTAAGCGGGTTTGAAGGAGGAATTCCAAAGGCATCGTGTATCATCTCTCGCATTTCATCACCAACAACTGATTCAGAAGAGGGAACTTAATATGAGGAAGATTCCCCGTGAAAAGTCCAAGAAGTATAACTCGCTAGAAAGCCATTTAGTAATATATCTTCCACCACCTCATCTTTCTTCACAAATATCATATTGTGGCACTTCTTACATGGACACAATATTCTTTCAGCATTTGGTCTATTATCAGAGGCAAATTTAAGGAATTCCTCTGCTCCTTTCTCGTATAAAGGATGGCCCCTATGTTTTATATTAATCCAACTCTTATCCATTAGTATATTCGGCCTACTGAAAACAAAAACAAAAAAAGATTTGAAATTAATGCGAGAAATCATTATCGGCAACATAGATCTTACGATTATAGGTAAACAATTATGACTCTAATAAGTATTGAAAAACATACTTACATATTAAACGATTATATGTAAACAAATTTGTGGATTTGCCAATGGGGGGATACCATTGGTAATTGATTCAGTTATGAATTTATTTGGAACTATGAAGCGAGATGCAAATAAGAAATTTATCTTAATTTTAGGGTTCCAAACCCCAAATTTCATGAAACCAAAATCATGATAGATTGAAACACACAAATATCTATACATATACAAACACTTATACATACTCAAATATTTAATAATAAAGTTAACTTTATTATTAAATATTTAACATAATTGTCAAATGCAATTTGTTCAACCAAATAATATCAACACATGTTTTGTTTGTGAATAATTTCATAATCTGAACAAAAAAGAGCATAAATATACCTAAGAGTAAACTGAAATAATCAACCACAAAACTACGAGCAGCTATATGAAATTGGGGATTTGATGAAACTTCAAGATAAGAAATTGGGGATTTACAAGAACTGTTAGATTCTTGTCTTGTAAGATACGAACTGTTACAAGATATGAAGTGTTACAAGAACTATTATAAGATGCAAAATACTTGTGGATTCTTATACGATCAGCTATACCAAATTTCAAGAACAAATCGCAAGAACTATTATATGATCAGCTATACCAAGAATTGCAAATTGCCAGATACGATCAGCTATACCTAATTGCAAGAACTGTTATATGTGAAATTGCAATTTCATATTATAAGAAAAAAAATTTAAAAAAAATCAACCACCTTATATATACATGATAAAAATATCATTGGAACTATGTGTCCAAGTTTTTTTATATTATCAACTTTGCTTTGATCGCAAATTTTTCTAAGAGCATTTCAACTTTTGATTAATTAATTATAAGAACCAACATTTAATTAATTAATTAATTAGATAGACAAACATACATCACAAAAACATTATTAGATCAGAAACCGAAAAAATCCATCTCGGATCAGAACGAAAAGGTAGCGATTGAACAGAAAACAAAAATCAAAGGCGTAAAAATCACAAATTACAACCAAAACGAAGATATATACTAGGGGTGGCAATTTTAGAAATGATACGAAAAAATGACATGGAACGACATGAAATTGACACGATATGTCGTGTTCATGTCGTGTTCTTTTTACACGAAGTCGTGTCGTGTTCGTGTTTGAATTATGAGTCGCGTCATGTCGTGTTATCGTGTTTTTTAGGTGTGAAATTTGAGAAATTCTGGTATTCATGTCGTGTTATTTTCTATTCGGGTTGTGTTCGTGTCTACTAAAAAAACATGAATTTGTGTCGTGTCGTGTTTGTGTCCGAAAAACCTTATCCTGTCGTGTCGTGTCGGCCCGAAACACGACCCGTTGACCCGAATTGCCACCTCCATACCCTCATATCTTCCATCTCCCGATCAAATGCTCATGTCTACTTTAACTCCTGGCTCCAAATAAAACCCTACCAAAACGAGTCTACAGATATTGCGAGATATTGCAAGAGAGATTGATTATGGGAAGGAGTTGGAGGGGATGGACTCTACAGATATTGCGACCTGATGAGATTGATTGTCTCCAAATAAAACCCTATCAACTATTTGCCTATTGCGACTACTATATATCTTGATTGCGACTATTTGATGAGATTTACTACAATAACTTCATAGTAATTGATGCGCTCAGATCAGCAAAGTGAAAAAGTATTTACTTACCTGATGAGATTGATCGTCTCCATTGCAATTTAACGACTTGATTGTCTACAGCATCAGATGGCGTATTGAATGAAAATTGTAGATCATTGGATTGAGTATTGGAGGGAAACTATTATAGGTACTAAAAATTTAGAGTCCCACGTTTTGTTTGGAATATTACGTGTAGGAATAAAATGCGGGAAAATGGTACCCGACGTTTTTTTTCAAAAAATGTCTCTTTTTTGTGGCGTTTAATAACAAACGTCTGTAATTTACGACGTTTTACACTTAAACGTCATTAATTCCTAGCGTTTAGATAAAACGTCGGTAAACTTAGTAACCTTTTTAAATAAATGTCGCAAATTATTTATAATCCAACGTTTTATTAAAACTCCTAAAAAGACATTGGCATATATATTATTTCTTGTAGTGGTCGATCATCCATCAGGAGTACAGGAACCGGAATGAGCCGCAAACACCATTTGATCAGTAGGAGCAGACTGAACCCGAGCAGTAACCTGAGGAGTCTGAGATAATCTGAAACAACATTCCTTTCCACCCATAATAGTGAAGGCCTCTCAAAAGGGAGGCATATGATATGTGTTTATGATCTGAGTACATAAAGAATCGTACTCAGATCGTAAACCCATAAGAAACTAATAAATGTGCTGACAATCCAGGCATTGCATCAGAATAGAAACAACCTCAAGAGGGAAGTGTGTGAGTGTCTCAAACACGGCTAGCTCCTCCCAACGGCATAGTAGATATCCAAAGTAGTGAAAGACGGAGAGGTTGAGTGACTCCTGTGAGGCATGGGCAATCTCCCGATAAAGTTGAAATACTCGGGCATCGTTATGAGCATAAGTGTACATCTGATTAAGATCCTTTCATAAATAGGAAATAGACTCATAGAACATAAACATTATATAAATGTGTTCCTCCATGGAGTTGAACATCCATTATTGAATAGTGAAACGGTCCATCTCCGATTGATTAAAAATAGCAACATCCTTAACATCTGGTTGGGTTTAAGTGCCAAGATTCAACTAGTCTTCCCCTTTGACCCAATAAAGAGGCGAAGAGATTGGGACCATGAATTAAAATTTCTTCCATTCAATAATACATTTGTAACCCGATGAGTAGGTGTATGTTGGGTAGGAGTAACCTCTTTAGGACCATTCAAATCATCCATATCTTCAAAATACTCAAATATAATCCAACAAGTACACAAATAGTATCAAAAAATTGGTAAGGTGCTACCCAATTGAATTCAGCAACATAAAGGGGTATAACCCAACACAAATAATGCCAAAAAAATTGACAATGAGCTTATAAACCCTAAAAAATTCATCAAATAAAGGCAAATTAATCGCCAAATACATGGGAATAAAACCCTACAGAAAGAGGGACTAAAGCCCCAAAATTTAAAACGTTATGGACCCTGGAAAAAAGGATGAAGAATGGGAGAGGAGTTTACCTAATCAAACCTACAACGATTAAACCCTCTAAAATGGAGAGATCGTGCTTTTGGTGGAGAAAAAAGGGCACCTCGAGCTGCTAGGGGAGGGATCGGCCAGACTAAGGGTGGTCGGCAGCTGGAGAGAGAAAGATAGGTCTAGGTTGCTAGGGTTTGTGGTGGAAGGTGTTTAGCTCTGATAACAAGTAGAATAATATGACATATTTGGCATCCTGAACTTAAGTGTCAATGTGCATATTTATAAAAAGAAATGATACAAAAAAAAAAACTAAGAAAACGATGTGGGAGAAACCACATCCAAAATACATAGAAATATAAGAAACTATTTATCCACACATTCCAACAGCCAACCCCTCTTGCTTCATACGTATAAGGAATTTCTCTATCTTCCCCGCTCGCTTGTGATCGTCTTTCGAAATCAACGTCGAGTTGGTGGACACGTAAAATGTAGGCCAATAAGTGTCCTCATAAGGAAGAGTGATTTAGCTATTATTAATGGTAATGCTAGGTGTTGACGTAGACCTAAATTGACTTGGTGGGATGTTATATAAAAGGACATGATATCATGTAGTGTGGTTTAACTGATGATATCCTCTAAATAGAATGGATTGGATTCATGTAGTTGATCACAAATAATTAGAAAAGTGTTTTGTTGAGTTAACTTGATTATACAATCTCCAAATGATCACCAAAAGGCTTACAACATTGCCCTACCCATACTTGCTTCACGTGGGGACTAAAATATTTAACCGCAACTAATTTCCAACAATCAACAACATCATCAGAGATGACAAAGTTAAGACATAACAACCAAATTTTGGATTAATTGCAAAACAGAAACAAATAGGAGGGCTTCTCTGCTATTTTGCAAAGTTCACACTTATCCATAGGGGATAGATCAGGAGGAATATGTGTCAAGATTACATTCGTGTAAAAATATGAATCTTCTTTACTTTGCAATGTATAGGTTCCTTGTAGTTTTTTACTTTTTTGTTTTTAATTTTAATCTATTTAGATTTTGTTTAGGCTTGGACAGCTTGTCCTCAAAGCTTGTTATATCTTTTATTTATTTATTTAAAAGGAAAGGATCTAAGATATTTAAACACAATAACAAACATACTCTCAATATCTCGTTTTCTTATTGTTCTCAGAAGATAGCTTTGTAACTTCAAGCCAGTTTTCATTATAGGTTTTAGGCATATTCAATCCATAATTTGAGCATTTTTTGCCCCGCCAACGAAAAACTTGTTGCACTTGGAGTTCATATCATTTCTGTAAAGCCAAAATGAAAATATGAAAAATAAAATAGCCAAAATTTGGCACACAATAGTTTTTATGGAAAACTTGAAAGATTCCATATTTTTGTACTTTTGTTAGTGTGTTTGATTGTCTAAATTTCTTTTGGAAATACCTAAAGTACAACCTAGTAATCCACATTTAGGGTTCATTTGATAGAAAATTGAGAAAATGCAAATGATTCTGTGGCATTTGATTCTAGGGCAAACAATTCTAAGGCAAATGAATATTTTTCAACATGTGACCGTTTGATAGAAGTTGAAAAATCATCAATTTTTCACATTTTCTATCAAACACAGAAGATGGAAAATATATATAAATATGAAAATTTTGTTTACATAAATAATATAATATATGTTCAGTAAATAATATAATATATGTTCAATATATATTCAATGTATATTCAATGTATATTCAATATATATATATATATATATATATATATATATATATATATACGAAATATAAAAATGTACGAAATATATAAATATAGGGAATATATGAAATATATAAATGTAAGATATATATAAATATATGAATATATATAAATATATGAAATATTCGCAATATATATATATATATATATATGCATATATACTAAAATATATAAAATATACGAAATATATATAGTTACAAATTTATGAATAATATATATTTATATATTTATAAATATATAGAGCTTCAAAAAAATTGATTTTGAGTGATTTGCCATCCAAAGGTGGTAAACAAAAACCTGCCCCCCCCCCCCCCCCCCCCCACACACACACACACCCAAAAAAAAAAATGGTTTCGACCCAAATGTATCAAATTGTGTTTAAGGGTTGTTGTGCATATAAAACAATTTTCAAAATAAATTAAAGCTATCAAACAATCCAAAAGCTGAAAATTTTCAAAATTTTCAAACTTTTTTTAATTTGCCTTGAAATTATAAGGATATTAAACGAATCCTTAAAACATTTTTCATGGAAATTTTTTCTTTAGGAGGAGGCAAAAAAAAAATCCATGTTAAAATTTTTCCACCCATCCCCCCCCCCCCCCCCCCCCCCAAAAAAAAAAAACTATGTAGGGGTCAAAGGAGGCCATGGCCCCCCCAAGGTTTTGAATTTTTTTTAGCTTCCAGAATTGTATATGTATGTAAATGTATTTTCCTTTTAGCTTTAGAGTTATTTTTCTAGATCCAAGTCTATGATAGCTGACAAGATATTACCATATGGTTGGATTTATTGAGATTTGGCAATTAATATTTTTCTTTTTATTATGGTTAACCAAACTTTTACACATTTAGGCTCCAAACTCTTACACTTACACAAGTCATAATTTCCAAGTGCAGCCCTCCTTCTTCCACTCCTACATGACTTCCAACTCCCCATTAATAAACCAAATAAAGTTTAATTTTACACTATTATCTCTCTCTTATCATCAGCCTCTTCTACTTTTGTTTTTTGGTGAAAACGGAAATAAAAACTGAACAAAAAAAATAGTTTGTAAGTTTTTTATTCTCTCTTTTTTCCCAATGCATTATTTGTTCATCTTGGAAAATTAATGTAACTAATATTTTAGAAAAGTACAGTACATATGATATTTTTCTTATATTTGGGTATTGAAATTGTATATTGTTTTCTTAAAATCTATTGAAAATAATTAAGGATTTTGTTTTGCCATCACTCAATTCTTTAATTATTATAGATTTTTTTCCTCATTACAATTTACATGGATATATATTTATTCTAATTGCAAAATATAATTTTTGACAGTAAATTTATTTTCAATTGCAAAATTTTGAAGTTTTAACAAAAGTTAAGAGCTAGAGTTGAATAGTGAAGCAAAAAGTGCTCATTATCAAAGTATACAATTAAACCACATAGATTTATTTTATATTTTCTTCAATTAAATTTTCACTCATTTGAAAGTTTACTCAATTGTCCAATTTTATTGATTGATTATTGTTTGAATATGTTTATATCATTGTTTATATACATTATATTTTTGAAATCATTCTTATTAATTCTCCCCCCCCCCCCAAATAAATAATATTGGCAATCATCAACACAGCCTTGGAATGTGATCTTATAATGTGATATTTTTTAAATCATTCTTATTAATTCTCCCCCTCATCAACACAGCCTTGGAATGTGATCTTATAATGTGTTTTGATATGCAAAAAGATTATCTATTACCCGGTTGATGGTGCCTCCTCAATGTTATAGATATCCAACCTTTAACTTCCGATGAACTTTCCACGGTGACAAATTTGGTTAGAACTATCTTTTTCCAGATATTAATTATTTTCCTGTGGTTTTATAGGTGATCGAAAGAACCAAAAAACATTAGAAAGATTTCAAGCTTCAAGCAAGCAAAAAATGATGAACCAAAAGAGAGGACTAATTATTACACAACACAACACAACTCATTCAGATAATTACGTGAAGCTACTCATAGTCATACTCTTTACTATTTAGGTTCGGTTATTTTTTTTTTTTTATTTTGTACATTTGGTCCGTTAAACTCTATGTGTGAGTCTTACTGTTAGTTGGCGTTTAAAGGTTGAATGTTTAACTTGAACATGTTGTTTTCATACATATAAACTAACAATAAATTGCAAAGATTTTCAATAAGAGGTGCAATTCGAGTTTTATAATTTTAATCCTCCCAATATTCTTATCTTCTAAAATTGTGGATGAAAAAAATTGCTAAATGAGGATGAGAATAAACTAATGATAGTAAATCAGAGGAAAAAAGTGCATAAATTTCTCCTTAGAGTAGTTGATATTAAGGATGGTAAATTTTGTTTTTGCTCGTATTTTGGCATGGCAAGTATGACTTGTGAAAATAAGAACACGACGTGATATTGTATTTTTTTTGCCTAACACTAACATGACCCATTTGAAACATGATACGATTGAAAAGATTCATATTTTTCACACTCAATTAAATGTAACATTACCTAAAAGCATGAGTAGAAACACGGATACATGAGATTGAATGAATAATACGACTGACTTCGAGTCATAATTTTGATACAAGCATGACTTCGTTCCAAAATATTCCTAACACGACAAAAACACAATTTGTGTCAATTTTTTGTTGCTTCCAAAATTGTCACTCCTAATCAATATGGGTTCCATTGAGTAGTTTGAAAGAATCCACAGAGATTTGAATTACTTGAATTACTGGTTAACATTAAAAGTTTTAGAATGGCCTGAAAGAGATTATCAAATACCTGGGTTGACAAGCCTCTTAAATTGAATATTGATGTCCCGTTTTTTCCTGTGTAATTTGTCCCCAAATTTTTTACCTATTTGGACATCTATAAAGCACTGACACTCTCTTGAAAGCCACGAGTTAACTTTGACTCGATTCGGACACACGACACGTTGTCGACACACTCCGACACCCTGGGACATGCGAGTTCTTTTTTTAGTCTGGAGAGGTTGGGAAACATAAAAGGACACATTGGGACACGCAAAAGTACATGTGGAATTAATTTTTTTAATTATTTTTTGAAACTTTTTTCTAAATCTTTTTTTTCTAATGTGATAGTAATTTTGTTTTATTCGTGAATTTTAATGTTAAAATGTGTTTGAATTTTGGTTTGTATGGTGCATTTTCTTAATTTTACGTTAAGAATCCTCTAATAATGTATTTTATGAAAAAAATCAATATTATTTCATTAATATACATATTATATATTATACGTATCCTAGCGTGTCGTGTCCTAATTTTTGAAAAAATCACGTGCGCTTGTCCTATCGAAACACGTATTATGTGTCAAGTCCGTGCTTAAGGGGTTTTAGTTGGTCATTAAACAAACGTAGGATAAATATTTAGTAATAAAACAATAATTGTTTACTATAATAATTATTTGGTCATTAAACAAACATAGGATAAATATTTTGTCATTAAACAAATGTAGGACAACTTGTTTACTAATTAACAAAGTTATGATAAGTTTGTACTACAACAAACAACCAACCACAAATTGTTTGCTACAACAAACCTAGAATTGTTTACTACAACAAACAAACAACCACAAATTGTTTATCCATTAAAAATACAAACAATCAACATAGGATATTCTATTTCGTCCTTGGTTCTCTCTTTTTTCCCGGGCTTTTCCTTGAAGTTGTAGGGGCACATCGCTTGTGAGGGTCGAACCGATGTTTCATTCGTCACTTCGGGTCCGGTTCATCGCTCTCCTTCCGCTTTCCTTTTTTACCACGAGCACCTTTAGCCTCTAAGAGGGCATCACATGCTGTCGGAGAAGCATCAAAGAGCGCTTGATAATCTTCGATGGAGGGATTGTTACTTGAATATTTAAGCGCCTCTTCCAAGCGATGAATGGCTACATCGACACACCTGACTCTTGTCCATGTTGCCACAACGAATGTAATTAATACTACAAATACACGTAACCAAACCTTAAATGTTGATGTGAGGTATCATATTAATTTTTTCGTAGCATCCACTTTTGGGTTGCTCTTTCTGTGAATAGGATTGCAGACCAAGGGTGGGATCGCTCATTGTACCATGCCATGTAGCCTTCAATATACTCCGAAGGGTAGTTGCAAATGGGTGTAAATCTTCTAGCAGCATTGAGGACATGGTCAATCTAGTTCTCCTTGTACCATTTCGCATTATCATACGCCACCTTGTACCTAGGTCGTGTCCTACCTCTCTCTTCTTCAATCGGTCGCATGGGAAGGCGTGGAATAGTTTGGACCCGGTCGGCTTAACGAAGCACTCTCTCAAGATAGTATGGCTCGACAACGTCATATCATATGAGAATACCGGTGTACCACAATATCTCCAAGAACGGGCAGGCCTCAACATTTTATTTGTATGGATCCCATACAACCTACATTTTAAATCATCATGTAAGTAAACAGTTAACTTAACTAAAATATTATTATAAATAGTAAACTAAACTTAAACATATCAAGTAAAAATTAGTAGTGATACTCGCATCATGAACTTTTAAATCATCCAAAGTCTCCCTCATAGCAAGCAATTGCACTTTCGAGTCACCTGAAACCACTTGCGCCTTCTACCTGCAAATCCGGGCTCGGCGTTCGTATAATCAGACTTATGAACACTACGCTTTAGATCGAAGTGATCGTGTATCCATGCCTACATATCCATTAAATTTTTCAATGAATCTAAGTTAGAGAAGGAATATGATAAATCAAAATATATTAGGATAAATAATATATATACACATTACCACTAAAAGAGGGAGATATCAAGCAACTTGTCGTACGTCTGCCTTAGATGCGATTGCCAATTGGCAATATAGGTGGGATAAGAGGGAACATCCCCAGTTCTTATCCTTGACTTCCCCCATGTTATTTAAAGTTTGAATGTAATATATCGGTACTCGGATCCCCGACTTGTCTGGAAAAAGAAAGCACCCAATCATGAATAGAAGATAGGCCGAAGCACATCGTTCGATGTGTTTAGCCTTTGCATTGTCACCCATAGACTTCACCCTATCCTTCCATAATTTCATCAACCAATCAAAATGAACCGCATGAAAACGCATGAACTCTTCCTCAACCTCTTTCACCGTTGACCCGATCAACTTAGCAAACTTTCTAATTAATGTAGCTCGTTCTTCATCCATCTTTGGGATCACCCCATACACACTATGCCCCTCAATTGCTATCCCCAACAAATGGTAAACATCATTCAGTGTAATGGTTATTTCACCAAATGTCATATGAAACGTATTATTTTCGGGTTTCCACCATTTAGTGGATGCATATCGAAGGACTTGATCAGTAAACCGATAAGAGTTTTTTTTATCAAAGGCCATAAACCACCCGCTCATCCTCTTCATCTATAGTCCACTCAACAAATTTCTTATAATGGTATACACACTTCATCATATCTCGTTCTTTGTCATGGTTCCAAATATCGTATGACACATGGTTGGAAAAATTCTTTAATAACTCGAGATTATTCGGAGAGGGCCCCTTTAACGGTTGTGCATCGGGTCCTCTTGATTTCTTCCTTATTTTTTCTTTCCAACCGGGGTTGAATAAGATGCCCCTTTGAGTATATCGTCATCATCAGACGATAATGATGTAGATGAACCGCTTGACGTGCTAGAGCTACTATCCCCCCCTAGCACATTCATCAACATCCCCCTCACTAAACTCCCCCAAAACAATAACCCCCTCACCAACCATAACCTCACAAACCACATACTCACCCACAGCATCCTCACCCACCGCACACTCACGAACCACATCCTCACCCACCGCACCCTCACCAACCATCGTCTCCTCACCAACCACATCCTCACCAACCACCAACCACATCGTCACCATCCACCACATCACCTACCACCTCATCCACTACATATTTACTTGAAATTCTATCTTGCTTTTGTTTTTCTTTCCGATGCAGTCATGGGTTGTCTACCCTCTCTCCCCATTTATGATCTGAAATACTTGTTAAAATGGATAGAGAAATAAATAAATTTGGGAACATGCATTTAACAGGGTTTGTGAAATGGATACAGAAATTATTAAATTTGGAAAAAAATACCCATGACCCTTCATAACCATGGAATGTGTCAAACCACGGTTTTACTAGGCCGTTGGTTTTGCAAATTGTATGGTCTACTGCAGTCGTTAAATTATAATACACGGCCTAAGTAGGCTGCGAGAAGTCACCTTCTCCAGTGACGGGAGACCATAAGATTCAACATTTTTTTTATGTTTATGGTTCAATTTTAAAAAATTATGGTTTTATACAGGTTTAGATTACATTTTTTTAAAGAAAATTAGGGTTTTACCAACTCTTTTATTAGTGATGGGGGTTCAAATATGTTTGAAAGCAGGTATAGATTAGGCATGAACATAAATGCACAAGTAGAGAGTTTTGGAGTACATACCAAGTTATGTTTGGATGGTTTGAATAAGGATTTAGTTTGAGTATGTAGAGATGCAAAAGGTAGTAGAGAGAAAATAGTATAGAGAGAGAGAGACAAAGGTAGTAAAAAATGGGGGGATTTTTAATTTTGATTTATATAATGAGGTTTCAAATTGTGTTGTTGGGGTTTTGTGGTGTTAGAGAGAAATAAGGTGTATTTTTGTAATGGTTTGGAGTTTATTTTGGGGTGGGAATATCACCACCCTTTTATTATCTTTCACAAAATGATTCATTATATATATTAGATTATCTATCTCTTTTGGGCTAATATTTTTTGAGGAACTTATTTTGAGATATCTAAGAGCCTCTTTTAGTCTTACATTTTCTGAGTGTCATTTCCATGTCTCAACGGCTACATTTTTATTGAGAAGATAAAAATGGAGTTTTGAAAAATCATCTTTCAAGACTACTCCCTCTCTACAAAAAATCTATGATATGTATATAGGGAGTAGTCTTGAAAAATCTACGATAGTGTCAATAGAGGTAGGGAGTGCCTATTGAGGAGGTATGTAACCATAGAGGGCCTGAAAAGGTGAACACTTTAAATTGGTGTGGTAGGTTTTATTATACCACCATTCGGTTAAATGTAGCCATTTATTCCACTTGGGAGGTCTCTGGTTGCACATACACCTTAAGTATGTTTCCATGCACTTATTTACCCTCTCCACCGACCATCTGTTTGTGAATGATAAGCAGTACTTAAGGTGAGTCGAGTGCCCAGTAGTTTGAAAAATTCAGCCGATAAATTGCTAGTGAACACTTTGTCTCTCTCAGAGACCATTATTTGGGGATGTCGTGTAGTGTATAAACATGATTGAGGTATAATAGGGCGATGTCTGAATCGGTGAAAGGGTGTTTACATGAGATGAAATGGGCATACTTGGTGTACCTATCCACCACCACCACAATAACATTTTTACCTTCAGAAACAGGTAATCCTTCTATAAAATCAAGGCCAGTCTTCTCCCAAGCTTCATGAGGAATGGGTAAGGGTTGCACCAACCCAGCTGGGCGAGTATGATCCACCTTGTGCTGCTGACATATATCACACTCTAACACAAATTGTTTCAAATTTTTCCTTAAGCCATACGAGTAAGAATATTGTTTGGCTCTTGTTTATGTGGCCTTCACTCCTGAATGCCCACCCACGACCGAGTTGTGTATAGTTTTGAGTGTCTTTTGTCGGAGTTAATGGCTTGGTCCCACCACTAGTTTAGTACTCTCTTGATCATGCCTTGGTGCAAACTAAACTCCGTTGAACTTCGTGGATTCACGGACACCTTTGTGATAAGCTCACCCATCGGATTATCAACGTTATAGCTTTGTATTAGTTATATAACCCAAAGTGGTTGAAGTGTAGAAATAACATTCCGTGTTAGTTGGTCCTTGTTGATGTAAAAAACTAGATTATCTCTAATTTATCAATCACAGATAAAAATAAATAAGACAAAAGATTTTTAAAGTGGTTCAGCCTTAAGAGAATGGCCTGCATCCACTGTTTTTGTATTACTGATTATTTTTCCTGGAATTCTAGATAAACGATTTTACCAAGAGATTCAGTGTCCCTCTAATGGGGAGATTACAATGTATTTATAGCCTTGAGGCTGTACATGTGAAAGAATAATGCATAGTTGTCCAGTAGGCGTATACATCTGTACGATAATAACTGTACATTTAATGCGCAGTTATTTTTTAGTTTTCCTTGATGCGTACGCTACAAGTATTTGAGTTGCTCGGACCGACTTAGTAGCTCGGACCACCTAAGCAGCTCGACACGCTTGAGCTGCTCGGGGTCTCTAGGCTCCTCGTGGCTTTTTAGTTGCTCGGTGATCTTGAGTTATTTGGAGTATAGTAGTTCCTCGGGGGGTTGAGTAGCTCGATTTAAACAATTACAGTTGCCACTTAGGATGACACGCGTCTTCAAATAATAGGTCCATATCAGCAGACTAAATTTTGTATCAACAGAAGCCCCCAATGTTTCACAGTTCGAGGTTGAGGAGGAGTGTGGAACATTCTTCTCGAAATATGGCGGGATTAAATAGTCATCCTGAATTTTAGGAGTGTTTTCCTTGTATTTATTTCTTCTTTGAATTCATAGAATCAGACTTCATGAATATTTTGAATTTTTCTAACTGCTTCGGTTTTCGTGCCCTTTTTCTCCTTTTAGGCGCCTGTAACGCAAACGTCTTTCTTTGTAATCATTATTTTTACCCATTCCCAAGGTAAGGTATTTAAGCGCAGCAGAAAATCCTATCGTCTTTCACTTTTTCAAATATGTATCTTTAAACTATTCATTTCTTCTCTATCTTGTGCGTTCGTTTCTTCCATCGTTCGTTGTCAACTGATTCACTCCTTTCCTGTAAGATTTTCTTCCTTTTCTTTTATTTACTTTGTTCGTCATGGTTTACCTTGTTGAATCTCTTGACAAATTTCGCTCTGAATTTTCAATTCCTTCATGGGTCATATTAGAAGAACTTTCTGAACCTTCTGACTATTTTTCTTTGATTGAGGGACATTGGTTCCCAAGTCTCTTTGTGGCCGAATGTGGCTTTTCTTTTCCTCCAAATCCTTTATGTTTGGAATTCTATCAGTATTTTGATGTTGTACCTGCAAAAATAGCGTCAAACACCTGGAGAATAGTTAATGGAGTTCATAGGTTGAACCAACTCCATGGAACCCATTTAGGGATTCCAAAGAAAATGTATTGCTACAGATGGGTTATTAGCGATAGTACTTTTTATTTGAAAACTAGGTTTTTGAATAGGTCATTAGTTGTCAATCTTCCTGATGCCAACAGGGATTATTTTAAACATGGAGTGGTAATGAAAAATTGGCAACATCCTCTATTAAATGGAGATGATGTATATCAAGGTCCTAGATGCCCTCCTTATAGCAATGGGATATGTTGTTGTTTTTTTGTTCTATTTTTGAAATTATGTTTTCTTTATGTTTGATAAAATGCTTCATTGATATTTGATTTTTGATTATTTGCAGTTGACAGCAAGAGAAAGTCTCCCAAAGAAATTGATGTTAATTTAAGGCATTTGAAACTTTTACACCAATCCGTTGCTGATGAACATATCAGATCATCCTCTTATTTGTTGCAGTACAAGAGCTATACTTCATCCTTCATTGCTCGTCTAGTGGTGGTTGATATCGACCAAGTACCAGCTTCTGAAATTGGTGTGGAAGGTTCCTCCCCTGAATCGAATATTCCCCTTAGTAACATAATGAAGAGAAGAAGAGCTCCTGCCTTCTTTGACAAATCAGACTCTGCCAATGTGGAGGCAAAGAAAAGCAAATAAAATGTCCCAGAAGAAGGGACAAAAATTATTGATGCGCCTCCTCCTGCTGCTACTGAGAAAGTTGTTGAGAAGCCCCATGTGGCTCCGAACAAGGTTATTGCTATCTCTCCTCAAAGTGAGGTGATCGTTACATCTCCAACAAAGACATCGTCTTTAGTTGAAACTGTTCCTTCTCCCCCGAGGAGATTGAAGAAAAGTTTGTCTGAGAGACCTGTTGGGCCTGTCCTTCAACTTTTAACTGTTGAAAGTGGTGTTCCCACTTTTGTTCCTCCGACCTCTACTATGGGCTCTGTGAAGTCTTGGATTATCCCATAAATCCAAGGTATTGAAGACACTCTTCCTCGTGACAGGGTCACTACCTTGGCAGCTCATCATATTGCCTCAGTAAGTATTACTAGTCTAAGTTTTCACTTTCCACTGATATGTCCCTGTATTGACTCAAAATTATTTCTTTCTTCAGTTGGTAACATGTTTCAACAGTATTCTGAAGAAGGATGAGGCTATTAAAGCTTCAAGCTCCTCGGGAGGTGTAGAGGAAGCTTTTGTTGGTCTAACTCGGTCCTTAAAGTACTCTCGTCAGAAGTATGAACAAGATAGAGTGGCTTGGGAGAAGCAACTCAAGTCCATCGAGCAAGAGAGAGATCGAGTTATGGAGGCCTCCAAAGGGTTGGAGCAGAAAATAAAAGAATTTTAGAAGAATAATAAAAAGCTTGAGGAGAAGCTCAAAAATGCTGAAGCGCTTGATAATAAGCTCAAAACTGCTGAAGAGGAAGTTGGTAGACTTCGTGAGGTTGATCGCCAGAAGGAAGAGGTGGAAGGGAAGTTGAAAGTTGTCGATGAGCTCCTTAGGGAAAGGACCTCCTCGGAGAAAGAAAAGAGGAAAAAGGCTGTTAAAAAATCGTTCAGTACTGGTTGGGATAAGGGCTGGAACAAGGGCTTGGCTGCCATGACTTTGCAAATGGAGTATGCCAGCCTCAAGTACTTTAGGGATGGATGGGTTGCTACTTTGAACGAGATGAAAATTGTTGAGAATTTAGAATTGTTCCGGCAACACATCCATGGACCTCCTCCCTCTCCTGGGGAAGAAGAAGAGGACGAAGTTTCCTCAGAGGAATATTCCATGATGATTGGAGATTAAGTTCCTCCTGTTCCAGTTGTTCAAACTTTATACGAGCAACTTCAGCCCACCAGTATCTCAGTCGAGCAACTACCACTATCTTCCGAGCAACTAACCTCCTCATCCCAACTATCCGAGGAAGTTGTAAAACATAAGGAGAAGGTGCAAAGTTGCTCGGATTTTAATTTTGTTATTCCTTTTTAATGTAACCTTGAGCTTTGTATTTACCTTTTGATGAATAAAAATTCAAACTTTTGGTTGTTCATATCGACTTTCTTCTTCTTGCCCTCTCTTTATTATTATTGATCCAGTTTATGGCTTCTCTTTGCTAGTTTATGACCAGGATGGAGCTATTATCAGCTCATGACACTGAATTGATGAAGAAATGCAATGACTACTTCAAAGCTGTTCATGAAGATCTGAATGAGGCTCAGATAATCGACATCCTCGGATGAGGTGTTTCTGACCGAGCAGTTGAGGCTTTCCAATATCTGAAGTGCTTGCTCGACTGAGTTGTTGCCAATAATGTAGCTTATTATGAGATGATTGAGGATCTTCAAGGAACTATAGAGGAACTCCAGCAGCAGTACAAAGAGTCCTCCCTACTTTTGCACCAAGGGTACGAGAAGAAATATCAACAGTTAAATGCTGAAAAAGGGTATGATAAATTCATTGTTGCCTACGAGAAGAAAGAGAGCATTCTAAAGCTTGAGGTTGAGGAGCGTAGGCAAATCGCTAAACTATTGGAAGAGGAAAATAATGTTTTGCAAGAGGAGATATCCCAACTAAAATCTGCAGCATCTTCCTCGGGAGCTTTGGTCCCTGTCAATGACGAAGGTTTCTCTTTTTTAGAAGTAGAGAACGCAAACTTGCGAGATGAATTGGAAACTTTGAAAAGAGTTGGACCTTCTACCTCTACTCGCGGACGAGCAAGATCTTCTTCTGGGGGACGAGCAAGGGCTGGTCGGATCTCTATTAAAGATGCAAGAACTCAAGCAGCTTTGAAAAATCAGGCAGTTCAATTGATGGCAAAGAACCAAGCTCTAGCAGAGATGTCCAAGAAAAATTTGAACCTTAACGAGCAACTTTCCATACAAGCTCTGCCTTGGAAAATAAGGAAATCCTGGTGAAGAATCTCCACGAGCAGCTGGAGAAGTTAACTTACCAGTTCCATAAATAACCCAAAGAATTTTGGATGGTTGACTATAATTAAGCCCTTTACCATCTTGATGATTGGATTCAGCAATCAAATATAGAAGGGTACAAGCAAGGATGGTTGAATGCATTGTGCATGCTAAAAGTAGAGCGAGGTCACTACTTATGAGATTATTATGATCCTGGATTGCTTGAGTTGCCCGTGCCTCCTTTTAAGCTCGACATGAGTTGGATTCCTGCTCGGGCAATTCCTCAGTGCTTGATTTCAAAGTACCTTGGCGATTACAATCTTCATTCAAATTTTGACATATCTCGCCCAGAGCATTTACTTGATCGACCATCAGTGATGAATGTTTGAATGCTTCAATATGTAAATTTCATAAATTCTCCTTATGCTTAGACGATCCTCCTGCTGGAGTAGAGCCTGTTTCGAAGGCAGAGGGAAAGAAACCTATAAAATAGGGTTTGTTTATGCAATGAACTTCATTCATGTAATCTGCAATTTATCATATGTAATTTGTTCTGGTTTTAATGAAGAAAAATTTAGTTTTCTTTGCAATTTTAATTGTTATTGGTTTGGAAATATTTTATGAAATATCTCGAATACGTATGTATAGAGACAAAAATGTCATGTGTTATTTTAAATTACCGACCAATTAGAGTTGGTGGTCATTTGCTTTCCGACCAACTTAGAGTTGGTGGTAATTGATTTATTTGCCAACCAACCGGAGTTGGTGGTAATTGCTTCCCGAACAACTTAGAGTTGGTGGTAATTGATTTGCCGACCAACCGGAGTTAGTGGTCACTTCTTCCCGACCAACTTAAAGTTGGTGGTAATTGATTTGTCGACCAACCGGAGTTGGTGGTAATTGCTTCCCGACCAACTTAGAGTTGGTGGAAATTGCTTCTTAACCAACTTAGAGTTGGTGGTAATTGATTTGCCGACCAACCGGAGTTAGTGGTAATTGCTTCTCGACCAACTGGAGTTGGTGGTAATTGCTTCCCGACCAACCGGAGTTGGTGGTAATTGCTTGTATAGGGTGTAGCACTAATATTCCGAAAAAAATTTAACGAACAAAGAAAATGGAAAAACCTCATTTTATTCATATTGAAGAAATTGTATTACATAGAAATTTCAACTACTGGTAATACTTTCGAAGATGCTCTGCATTCCATGCATTCTTGAATTCTTCTCCTTCCAAGGTTTCAATCCTGTATGCCCCTGGACGAACAACTTATGTCACTCTGTAGGGTCCGTGCCAGTTGGCTTCTAGTTTATTATGCTTTTGGATGACTTTCTTCAACACATAATCCCCTTCCTTCAAATCACATTTCTTGACTCTTTTATTGTAAAACAAAGTTGTTCGTTGTTGATACGCGGCATTTCTTATAGCTGCTTCTTCTCTGACTTCTTCTAGCATATCTAGATCTAATCTTCTCATCAATTTACTAATAGGAGAATTGAAATTAAGTACCCTATGTGTAGGTAGACCTAATTCAACAGGTATGACAGCTTCACTCCCAAATGCCAGCATATATGGGGACTCTCCAGTCGTTGTTCGTGGTGTGGTGTGATATGCCCAAAGCACAGACTGTAGCTTGTTAATCCAATTTGTCTTTGCATCATCCAGTCGTTTTTTCAAACCATTTAGCAACGTTCTATTTGTCACCTCAGTTTGTTCATTGCTTTGGAGATGACCCGGTGCAGAATGGACCTTCAATACATTCGATTGTTGACAATATACAGCGAATTCTTCGTTATCAAACTAGGTTCCATGGTCAGTAATGAACGCATGTGGGAGGCCGTATCTGCAAATTTTATTTTTCCAAATAAATTGATAGACTTTGTTGTATGTAATATCAATGAGAGGTTCAGCTTCCACCCATTTAGTAAAATAATCCACTGCGACCACTAAGTATTTGAATCTTCCTTTAGTTGTTGGTAGTGGTCCGACCAAGTCTATTCCCCATATAGCGAATGGCCAAGGGGATGTTATGGGTGTTAACAATGCCTGAGGAGTTCTTCGAATGGACAAGAAGCATTGGCATTTGTCGCATTTTTTAGCATAAACTGCGCAGTCAGCCCTCATCATCGGCCAGTAATACCCCTGCATGGTTATCCTTCGTAAGAGCGTTCGACCAGCTACATGGGCTCCACAAGACCCCTCATGAACTTCTTCGATCAAGTCTTTCACTTCGAAGGGATGAACACATCTTTGTAGCGCTGCTATAACTCCTCATCTATATAAAATACCATTAGTTAGTACACAACGAGCAGCTTTGAACTTCAATTTCTTAGCTGCGAGTTTGTCAATTGGTAAAGTTCCCTCTTCAATATAGGCCCTGATGGGATCCATCCATGATAGTCCCAAATCAAGAGGAATGAAGTTCATGACCAGATGTTCGTCTATCCTCCGAACAGCTAGAATCTCTATTGGGATTGTTCTTCGTAGCTCGGTGCGTGTGGCTGATGCTAATCGGGCGAGTGCGTCTGCTCTTGCATTCTCTAGTCTTGGTACTCTGACCAGCTGAACAACAATAAAACTCGATACCAATTCCATTGCTTTCGCATGGTACTTGATCATCAACTCTCCCTTTGCCGCATATACTCCAAGAATCTGATTTACGATTAACTGTGAATCGCTGAATACAACAACCTGCTCTGCCTTCATCATTCTAGCTAGACATAAACCTGCAATCATTGCTTCATATTCGGCCTCATTATTAGAAGCTTTAAATTGAAAGCGCAGAGCATACTCCATATCGACCTCATCTAGACTTTTCAAAACAATCCCTGCTCCACTACCTGCAATGCATGAAGAGCCATCTACATATAAATTCCATATGGCTACACTACACCAAATCTGCCCATTTGTCAAGGTCATTGACCTTGACAAATTCACCTTGTCAAGGTCAATGACCGTGACATTTCGAGGCGAGACAACTTTTTTTGTCACGGTCGTGTCACGGTCATTGACCTTGACACAAAACTCGCGTTTTGTGTCACGGTCGTGTCGCGGTCAATGACCGTGACACGTTTGTCACGGTTTATAACCGTGACAAAGCCGTGACCCTTTTTTAAAAAATTGTCACGGTCAATGACCGTGACAATTCTGGGAAGAATTTAAAAAAAATCTGCTGGGCAGTATGGCCACCGCCACTGCCCAGCAGTATATTTGTACCTGTTATAGCAACGTTGTACCTGTTCCAAACATCATATATCCAACACAAACTAAAGATAATGCAAATATATATTCATGACAGTATAATCCAAATCTTCAAAGTAAAAATAATATACATGACGATATAATCCAAATATAATTAAAATGGACAAACTTAAAAATAATGTTACTACATGTCTTAGATAAAACTGAGGAGGTGAGTAGGCCACACGACATACGAATTGACGCACCCACTAATATACGTCGTGCCGCATTGTTCGCGCAACCACAATAGGGAGTTCTCCTTCCCGGGTATGACATGCGTGACGAGCACCCTGGACTCCATCTCTTGAAGCACACGTCCATGGACTAGTCCACCCTCGACGATGTTCGGGTCCCTCAATCCCCACCCTATCCGCTGGCCATCAAATATGTCCAACATGAACACGCTCGGCCAACCAATTGTCGATAATGGTCTGTTGGAGGGCGTCAAATAGGGAAGTGGATCGTCGAAGTACGAACGTGTCGGTGATGAAGCAGCGAGGTCCACATCCTCGTCATCCTGCGCCTCGTCCTCCCGCACCTCCTCGTCCTCCCGCACCTCCTCCTCCACCGCCTTCTCCTTACCTTTCCCTTTCCCTTTCTCTTTACGGTCTCCACCCAACGTACGCTTCATGAATGCGTACATATCTTGGACCGTCGCCTCCAAACGGGACAGCTTCGCGTCGTGTGAATCCACCGTTCGAGCCAACCCGGTGTCGCTCGTCTCCAATCCGATGATCCTAGATTTGGCCACCCGCGAGCTCACTCCCCTTGTCCTCCCCTTGCGATCAGAGCCAAGCACTTGGCTGAGTGCGTCTGTGGACAAAGATGCCTTGTCGGCATCAGACTGCGACTCATGCACTTCCTTAAGCTTTGCCTGAAACGACAAAAAGCACATGATTAGTAAAATAAGTAAACTAAAAAATTATAACGTAATTAACAATAATTAAACTGTCGGATTACTTACAATCGTGGCCGCGACGCTCGGGGACACCTCCTTGTCCTTCCCCTTCTTCGTCCGAAGAGCCACATAAGTATCGAGCCTATGTGGCTTACCCCCTGGCCCACTCCCTACCCCCTGAAATAAAATAAAGTAAAGTAAAATTAGTATCGGCCCCGCAAAGTAAAATAATATCCAATAATATATTTCTGTAGTTATAGATAAATTAAATATTACCTTCATCCTATGCTCCACCTCAGCGTAAAAGGTCCGGCCGGAGTAGTGCACGTCCGTCTTTTTAGCCCGATTTTCCCTCCCCGATTGGCGAGATGCCAATTGTCGATCCTCGATCTCATTGTCAATGAACTTTTGCCATTGTGCCAATGAGATCGGCTCCTTGGGCGGGACGGATCCGCGCCATTGTAAAATGGTCTCTCGTGTTTTTCCAAAGTACCGTGTCCGCATATTTTTTTTCCACGTCTTGTGTTGCTCCCTCAACTGCTCGAAGACGGAATCGCGTAGCTTTGGATCCAAGTTGAATTGTTCCTGTCCAACAAATACAATGTTAATTGCGAATAAATATAAATATAAATATAAATATAAATATAAATATAAATATAAATTGAAATTGAAATTGAAATTGAAATATTCATATAAATATTACCTGTAGTGCCGCCCAAACAGCTAACTTGAGCTCATACGGCACCTCCTTCCAACTCATAAACCCCGGGCCGATGACCGTCTTTAGCAGCTCGAGGGATCTCGCTAAAAGCTCCGACTTGTTTTCGACGGTAATCCCAAATTTTCCATATTTGGGGAGCCTAGGGGCGGAGGAGCCCTCGTCGCCTCCGCTACCACCGAACCCAGACGACGACATCATCATAAATAGCATCATCATCTTCGCCCTAACATCTGAAGGAGACATTTTTGCTGTAAAAAAAATGTTATTAGTACAGATAGAAAAAATGTTATTAGTACAGATAAAAAAATGTTTCATCTATATTATAACGTATGTGTAAGTTCCGTCAATACCACCCCCGCCACACGCACACACACACACACACACACACACCACCCCTACCCACCCCACCCCCGCCACACGCACACACACACGCACACACACACACACACACACACACACACATATTTTGAATGAAAATATCAATTATTTATAAAATTGATGTCTACTTTTAGTGTTGTGTATATATGTTAGTCTACTTTTGCTTTTTTTTTTTAAATAATCAATTAACCAAATTTCATAATAGTGAATAAGGGTTAATCCTAGCCATTGATTAAGTGTATTATTAGTAAGTACAAAAAATAAATATGGACTCTTAATCTCGGATATAAGGAGTATTTGTTAGTGAAATAATAATTTAGTGATAAAAACACACTCGAACACTACCAAGTTTTGACGACACGGGTCTCTAGAAAGAAAAACAAGCATTTCCAAATTACACGTCGAAATAATACAAGTGCATGCTTTGCAATCAAAGGTATTTATCTTTAGGGGTTTGTAAATTTAGGATTTATTGTAATATGTATTTTGAAAATAGGACAACAAACATTTTATTTATGATTTTAGTCCCTATTTTTTAATAAAACCGCTGGCGCGGACCCATATTCATAAAACGTTAACCAATCATAACATGCCACGTGTCCCTTTAATTTGAAAATAGGGACAAAAAATGGAAACAAAATGTTTGTTGTCCTATATCCATAATCAATATTATTTTAAGTCCTAAAATTACATAATCTATTATCTTTATAAGGATAAAATTATCTTAAAATTATTGGTAGGGAATGTCTATGAGGTGGATGATAATTTATTTGATATTTTATTTTATTTCTTTTGGTTAGGTTATTAAGACTTTATTTGAATTGATATCTTAGTAATTATTATTTAATATTTATTTTGAGCAATTATCTTATAGTAGGATTATTATCCTAGAAACAATTCTATCAATTCAAATAAATAGATATCAATTCAAATACATGTCTTGGATATCAATTCCCACTAGGGGTGGCAATTCGTGTGCGTCGTGTCGTGTTCGGGTCGTGTCATGTCGGGTTCGTGTTAAGTATTAGTCAACCCTAACCCGACCCATTTAACTAATCGTGTCAGATGAGCAAACACTAACCCGACCTATTTATTATCGTGTCGTGTTCGGGTTGACCCGCATAACCCATTAAGTAAAATATAAAATAATTTTTTTCTTCTCTTTTAACCAATCATAGCACTCATACGCCTACAATAACTTAATTTAATTAATTTCAAATTCTTGCAACACATAAATAATTTATCATCCGAGTTCGTGTCGAGTTCGTGTCGGGTATCGTGTCGTGTCAAAAATTGCCACCCCACCCCACCCCTGCCCCCCTCCACCACCACACACCACCACACACACACACACACACACCCCACCCCACCCCACCCCACCCCCTCCCCCACCACACACCACCACACACACACACACACCCCACCCCTAACCACCCCCTGCCCCACCCCTCCACCACCCCCTCCCCCACCACACACCACCACACACACACACACACACCCCACCCCTAACCACCCCCTGCCCCACCCCTCCACCACCCCCTCCCCCACCACACACCACCACACACACACACACACACCCCACCCCACCCCACCCCACCCCCTCCCCCACCACACACCACACACACACACACACACCCCACCCCACCCTCCACCACCCCCTCCCCCACCCTGCCCCCCTCCACCGTCCCCACCCCTTCCCCCACCCTGCCCCACCTCGCCCCACCCCCCACCCCCCACCCCCCTCCACGCACACACATACACACATATATATATACACATACACACAAATATACACACAAATATATATATAAATGAGAGAGAGAGAGAGAGAGAGAGAGAGAAAATGGACCTGAAAGTAGAGAGAGAGAGAGAGAACAGCGTCGAGAGAGAGAGAGAGAGAAATGGAGGGAACGGCGCGGGAGGGAAAAAAGAAGGGGGGGTAGGGTTTTTGCTGAGAATATTGTCACGGTCGTGTCAAGGTCTTTGACCGTGACAAGAATTTAAATAATTGTCACGGTCAATGACCGTGACAAGTCCGTGACAAGTAAATTTGTCACGGGCTTGTCACGGTCATTGACCGTGACAATTAGTTGTCACGGTCGTGTCAAGGTCAATGACCGTGACATAAAACGCGTGTTTTTTTGTCACGGTCAATGACCTTGACAAGGCTGGCCGGTTGAAAGGTGACAATTTGCCCATTTTGGTGTAGTGGTAACTGATCATCAAATTTTTTATCGGACAAAATTCCTCGGTGGAATATTTGTTGCTTCTTTATATCCTCCTCTAGCACTTCTTGCTGCTAGTCAACCATCTTCTCTTGCTCGTCAACCAACTTAAGTTGGTCGGGGTTTAAATTTGATGATCCTGTAACATCCACAGGCTGGTCGGTATTCAACTTCTCTTCAAAGGTGTCACGACAGGTGAACTCTGCGATAAAATCTTCCACTGCCTGCTCTTTAAGCGACAATCTAGGCTCATAAACAATGTCATATTCACAAAGTTCTACTGCCCAGTACATCAATCTCCCTGATTTTTCTGGTTTATGAAGAGCTTGCCTTAACGACATATCAGTATACACGACTATGGTATGAGCTTGGAAATATGGCCTCATTCTTCTACTCGCTTCGATCAATGCTAGTGCCAACTTTTCCAGTCTTGGATATCTGATCTCTGCTCCTCGGAAGGCCTTGCTAGTGTAATAGATTGGTTTTTGTATTCCATCCTCCATTCTTATTAACGTCGAGCTCACTGCGTTTTTCGAAACTGCTAGATACAAGTATAGTCTTTCTCCCATCACTGGTCTGGACAACAATGGAGGTGCTCCTAGGTATTTCTTCAACTCTTGAAAGGCCTTATCGCATTCATCATTCCATTCAAACGTTTTTCGAAGTGTTTTGAAGAATGGGAGACATCTATCAGTTGCTTGTGACACAAATCTATTAAGTGCTGCAACTCGCCCTGTGAGACTTTGCACTTCCTTCTTCGTCGTTGGAGATCATAGGCCCAATAGAGCTTTGATCTTTTCAGGGTTTGCTTCAATACCTCGTTGGTTGACAATATACCCGAGAAACATGCCTTCTCGTACTCCAAATGTGCATTTGGTAGGGTTCAACTTCATTTGATATTTATCTAGTTGATCAAAGGTCTGGCCTAGGTCAATTAGATGATCAGCAGCTTTCTTGCTCTTCGTCAGCATATCGTCAACATAAACCTCCATGTTACAACTGATTTGCTCTGCAAACACCTTATTCATCAGCCGCTGATAGGTAGCACCTGCATTTTTAAGTCCAAAAGGCATAACATTATAACAATAAGTTCCCCTTGGGGTGATAAAAGAGGTACTCTCCCTATCTTCAGGCTTCATTTTAATCTGATTATAACCAAAATAAGCATCCATGAAACTTAATAGTTCGTGCCCCGAGGTAGCATCCACCAGTTGATCAATTCGAGGCAAAGGAAAATGATCCTTTGGGCATGCCCTGTTAAGGTCGGTAAAGTCTACACACATTCTCCACTTATTATTTTTCTTCTTTACCATCACCACATTTGCTAGCCAGTCAGGATATTTAACATCCTCAATGAAAGAGGATTTTTGTAGCTTCTCTACTTCCTCTTGTATGGCTTGATTTTTCTCAGGGTTGAACGCTCTTCTTCGCTGCTTTACTGGCTTAATTTCTTTGTTCACATTGAGCTCGTGACACAAGAAATTCGGGTCTATTCCTGGCATGTCTTCATGACTCCACGCAAAAGTTTGCTTTCTTCACCTTAGGAATGCTATCAATTCTTATTTTATTGATTCATACAAGGATGCACCAATTTGAGTTGTTCATTCTGGATGCTCGTCGTCTAGAATGACATTCTTAGTAGCCTCCATAACCTGCCCTTTCACGAGTTGGGACTCATCTCTAGGGTCTAGTGTTTCAATCTCCGCATCTTCTATTTGGTAGGTAGTAGTCTTCTTTCTGGACTCTTCATGCTCTTCCTGTTCGGTAGATGAATAGTAGCATTCCCGAGCTACTTTTTGGTCGCCCTTCACCACTCCTACTCCAAAGTTGGTTGGAAATTTTAAACATTGATGTATAGTAGATAGTACTGCTTCGAACTTCTTCAAACCTACTCTTCCCATGATGATATTGTAAGCTGACTGGATATTTTTTTTCCATCACCAAAAAGCGCACTCTTTCTGTCCGACAAGCAGGCCATGTATCGATGAACATATCCAACTTGATCGTCCCGAGTGGAAAAACTTTCTCGCTAGTAAAACCGAGGAGGGGCCTATGATATGGCTCCAACTGGGATAATTTTAGGTTCAAACTATCAAAACATGGGTAGAACATTATATCTGTCGAGTATCCATTATCTGCCAATACTCGTGAAATCACTACTTCCTTCATCCTCATTTTGATCACCAATGGGTCATTATAAGTATATAACACACCTGCAAGGTCGTTCTTAGAAAAACCGATGACCAGTTTATCTTTGCTTACCTTCCTTGGGCGATTATCTTCAGCTAGATTTATTCGTTGAATGTACGAACAAGCTTGAGCCTCACTGAGGTAAGCTTTCCTCTCTACAGTAAGGTCTCCACCTCCTGTATCTCCACCTGTAATGACATTGCAATCAAATGATCCAAAACGAATTGAAAATATCTCACGTTTTGGTTGTCTCGGTCTTTTGGGGAGATCGGGGTCATCTTTTGGTTCATCTTCATGATCCCTTTTCTTGTCATCTTTTGCTCGGAAAGGAGATTTAGACCTTTGCCTTCCTCGTTCATTGATTCGACCACCGTTTTCACGATCAAAATACTTGGACAGTTTTCCTCGTCTAATGAGTACTTCAATTTCATTCTGAAGAGCTATACAACGTTTGGTCATGTGACCATGATCTTTATGGAATTCACAATATTTGGACTTGTCTCTCTTATCAGGATCTGCCTTCATTTTTGCTGGCCAAGCTAGTTCCTCGTTGTTCTTGATCTCTCCCAGAATGTGATTTATATCCACCTTCAAGGGAGTATAATTTTCTTATTTCTTCATCTGTTCCAATACTTGCTTACCCTTTGATTTCCTGTTACCACCATTATTCGTTTGTTCCTTCTTTTCAGTTTTACCATCCTCCACCTTGATCTCCTTAGTGTTTGCGTTCTTCTTTGCAGCCATGGCCTCCTCGGCATTCATGATTTTTGTTGCTTTTGTCATCAGTTCCGCTATGGTCCTGGATGGATCTTTGGCTAAAGTATAGTACAATTTATTGGGCAACAATCGACTAATCAAAGCAGTAATTGCAGTTTTCTCCTCGTAATCAATTACTTCCAGTTTCTCGTTATTAAAACGAGTAATATAATCACTGGTGCTCTCACCTGCCTTCTGTCTAACACTTAGCAAGTGTGTTACTCGTTTGACTGGCTTAGCTCCAAAACAAAAATTTCTAATGAAGAGCTCTGCTAGCTGAAAGAAAGTCGCATTTTTTGCCCGAGGAAGGTTATTGTACCACATCTGAGCAGATCCAGTAAGGGTTCCTAAAAATGCCCGGCATCGCATCTCGTCTGGAACAGCATAGATATCAGCAGCTGCTTGGTATTGTTCTATATGGAGAACAGGATCAGTTTTGCCATCATATTTTGGTGTTACTACTGGGGCTTTGAATTTCGACGGTGTGGGAAAATCCACAATCTCTTGTATGAATGGAGTTCCTCGGACAAAGGTCCTTTGTAGAGGATTCTTGGTTTTAGCCATCTCCCCTAATCTATCCTCCAACCTTTGAATTGAGCCTTTCCATGCATCATTTCCCTCTTCGATCCTATTGGTTCGAGCAACTGATCGTGTTGAATTAGCCTCTTGGGATCTTTCATGACGAGCAGCTGGTTGTGATTGGGTAGAGCCTTCCTTCATATCAAATGGTCGTTGAGAATTCCTTGACATAATCCTAGGAGGACTTCTCTTCCTCCTAGGACCTAGACGATCAAAAGGTGATACTCTACTTAATCTTTCAAGAGCACTTGTCCTTTCTGGGGATAGAGTGATGTTTTGTTGAGTATTTGTAGCTCGTACCGAGGAAGTCCGTCCAAGTTGATAAGAAGGATCATTGGATCTCTCAGTACGATATGAATCGGTGCGTCTGGACTGGGATTCTATTGGGAATAATGTTTGTCTTCGCGAAGAGAGCAAACGAATCTTTCTCTGAACGCTTCGTTGCCCTGATTGGGCTGGTATTCCGTCTTGAACGATTTGTATGAGTTGACGCATAGTTTCTTGCATGGTTGTTTGCCCTTGGGCCAAATTAGCCATTATACCAGCCAGATCTTGAACATTTGGAGGAGTAGATGGAGGATTTGGAGGGATACCAGCGTTTCGATTGCTGGATCAGGATGATCAGCCATTGGTGATGAATTGTTTTGGTGGAAAACGATAATTACAGTCGTTTCCCATAGACGGTGCCAATCTGTTGATGTAAAAAATTAGATTATCTCTAATTTATCAATCACAGATAAAAATAAATAAGATAAAAGATTTTTAAAGTGGTTCAGCCTTAAGAGAATGGCCTACATCCACTGTTTTTGTATTACTGATTATTTTTCCTGGAATTCTCGATAAACGATTTTACGAAGAGATTCAATGTGTCCCTCTAATGGGGATATTACAATGTATTTATAGCCTTGAGGATGTACATGTGAAAGAATAATGCATAGCTGTCCAGTAGGCGTATACATTTGTACGATAATAACTGTACATTTAATGCGCAGTTATTTTTCGGTCTTCCTTGATGCGTACGCTACAAGTATTTGAGTTGCTCAGACCGACTTAGTAGCTCGGACCGCCTAAGTAGCTCGACACGCTTGAGCTGCTCGGGGTCTCTGGGCTCCTCGTGGCTTTTTAGTTGCTCGGTGATCTTGAGTTATTTGGAGTATAGTAGTTCCTCGGGGGGTTAAGTAGCTCGGTATAAACATTTACAGTTGCCACCTAGGATGACACGCGTCTTCAAATAATAGGTCCATATTAGCAGAATAAATTTGGTATCGACAGTCCTCTTATTGCCGTGAAAGAGCATAGGCTACTTTATTGTCTACTCCTTTCTTGTACTTAATCTCGTAATCAAGACCCAACATTTTAGCAAGCCATTTTTTGGAGAGTGGTGGTCACCCTCTACCTCGTGAAGTATTTGAGACTTTGGTGATATGTATATATAATAAAATGATGTCCTGGTAGATAATCCTTTCATTTATTAATTGCCATCATATAATGGCAAGCATTTCCTTTGCACAAACCGAAAGTCCCAAAGCCTTGGGTCCCAGGGCTTTGCTAAAAAATGCAAGAGGTCGGCCACGCTGTATTAAAACTTCCCCAACGCCTCTGCTGCTGGCATCGGTCTCCAATATAAAAGGTTGTGTAAAATCTGGTAAGGCCAAAACAGGAGCCTCCACCATAGCAGTTTTTAGTTTGATAAATGCTTCTTTGATTTCAAATGAGCACTTGAATGATCCTTCTATAATAAATCTGTAAGTGGTTTAGATATACTTCCATAACCTTTTATAAATCTTCTGTAGAAACCTATGAGACGCAAAAAACCTCTCAAGTTTTTTAATGACATGGGTCTGGGCCAAGACTGCATATTCTCCACCTTGCTGGGGTTTGTAGTGACTCCATTTTCACTGACGATATGACCCAAGTATTCTACAGATGGCTGAGAAAATGAGCACTTGCTAAGATTTGTAAAAAGTTGATGTGTTCTTAATGTTTCAAGTACATTTGATAGCTAATTATAATGGTCCTGCAAACTTTACTATACACAAGAATATTGTCAAAAAAACAAAACAAATTGCCTTTAGTAGGGCCTGAATATTTCATTCAAAAGGCTTTGGAAAGTGGTTGTCCAAATGGTCTGACTTTGAATTCACAATGCCCACTGTGAGTTCTAAAAGCAGTATTTTCAATATCTTATTCTCTCATTCTAATGTTGTGGTACCCTGCTCTCAAATCCAATTTAGAATAAAATCTAGCACCAAACGGCTCATCCAAAAGTTCCTCAATTGTAGGTGTAGGAAATTAATCTTTGATTGTGGCCCCATTTCATTTCCTATAATCAACACAAAACCTCCATATCCAATCCTTCCTTTTCACTAGCAAAATTGGGGAAGCAAATTGACTATGACTTGGTTGAATAATACAAGAGTCTAGCATTTCTTTCACCAATCTTTCAATTTCAGTTTTTGGATAATCGGGTACTCTATATGGTTGTTGATTAGCAGGAATAGCTCCCTCTTTTAGATTTATTTGGTGATCATGAGACCTTTGAAGTTTTTAACCCTTGAGGCTCAGAAAGCACATAACTAAATTGATCTAGCAATACTTGAATAGAGGAGTATATAGGTACCTTTTCAGGTGGTAAAGACGATGATTCCACCACTTGAATGGCTAAGAGTTGCCCCATAAGGCTTTGAGTTGTCTTATTGAACATCTTCTTGAGGGAATTCCCACTAAGCATTTGAAGCTTGGCCTCGTCAGTAGCTCTTCGTAGAACAATCTTCTTCCCATTCCTTTTAAAAGTTAATTTTGGGGTATGAAAATCAAATAAAATTGGGTTGAACTGCATCATCCATTCCATTCCCAATATAATATTGAACCCTCCCACTTTCAGTACTCGCAAATCTGTTTGGAAGGTGTGTCCTTTCATGGTCCACTTAAATTCAGGGTACCTAACATTACTATAGAGTTTTTCGCCATTCGCCATCGTAACACTAGATAATGGAGCTTGTTCCACCACAGAACCTGTTTGCTTGACTGATTCGGGATTCACAAAACTTTGAGTACTCCCTGTGTCAATCAATACTGTGATGGGACATTTCTTGCAAACGCCTTTAATTCTGATAGAATTATGAGACCCTACACTTAAAATCGCATTTAGCGAAATCTTCACTTCTTGATCTGATCTCTCTTCTTAGCAGTTTTCAAGTTCATGAATCTCCCATATTTCCTCCTCGTCTTTTGCCTTGATGATGATTAGTTTCCTCTCTTTGCAAGTGTGTCATTTGAATATTTCATCACAGTAGTAACTTAATCCCTTCTCCCTTTTTACCTTCATTTCAGCGTATGAGATTTTCTTGACTGGTATTGGACTTCCCGCTCTCTTAGTAGCGGTAAATTTTTTTCATCACTTTTTAAGGTCTGTTGAGTCTTAGGCCCCTCCCAAGTTGCCACAGAGGGTTTAAAACCCTTGAAACCTTCTTAATACTCTTTCTCACTGCATCCATGGTCACTTCTTGTAATTTAGCCAAGCTGATGGCCTGTTGCAGAGTTGATGGATAGAACATTTGTACCCCATTTTGAATGTCTTCTCTAAGCCCTCCTAAAAAAATGGCCACCACATATTCTTCTCTTAGTTGATGGCTTGCAATCTGAGACTTGATTTCTTCAAATCTTTCTTGATATTTTGCAACTGTGCCATTTTGATGTATCTTGTGAAAAGCTGCCACCAAATTCTCATGGCCTCTTCTTGGTAAAAATCGCGTATACAAGGCTTCTACAAACAGTCCCCATTCCACTTCATCTTTGTCCTCCATAAAATCGTGGTACCAAATTTCAGCAGGGCCTTCCATATACATGGAAGCATAGCTTACTTTTTGTGTTTCTGTCATAGAATGATAAGAAAAAATTTGTGACATTTGAGGACTCATTATTTTGGATTTTTGCCATCAAATTTTGGAAAATCGAGCTTGGGAACTTTGGTTGCACATGATCCTCCCTCATGGTTGTTTCTTGGTCTTGTTTGCACCCTTTCCTCTAACCCATTAAGTGCTTCTCTTGGACCACTGCTAACAGATGCAGGCCCACCATTCTCTAGTTGTTGACGCATAACTTTGAATTGCTTAGTTAACATATTTCCCACATGTTCTTGAAACTGTTTCATAGTTGCCTCCATTTGTTTCATAGATTCTTATAACTGCCCCAAAATCTCATGAATGCCTTGAATTCAATCATCGTGTTTCTAGACTGTTTCTTGTAGGTCTTTAAACCATGTACCCTCCGCCATTCTCTCAAGTGGCCTCCAGGTATCGTGATACCAAATTTTCACAATCTTTGACGGAGAAAACTAGTGTTCATGAATGAATCAATTGAATTGTATATTCAGATATCGTCAAGTGACAACAGTCTAAGCAATATATAGGTTGGAGGAGTATATTGAGACCGCTGGACATAGCAAATCAGCATCTCTAACTAACCCAACAAACCCACAGCTAACTCGACTAACATTTTAACACAAAATCTGAATGTGAATAGTACAACTAACTACTATAGTTGGATAACAACTCTATCGTAGCAAGAGTATTATGACAGGAATATGGAGAGACCAATAAAATTTTGGAAGTATTGTTCATTGAAGAGAGAACAATTAGGCTTTAATTTTTCACTAAGGGTCCGTTTGGTTCGTGGTGAAATACTTTTCATCGTGTTAAAAGTAAAAGGTGAATTATTAGTGCGGTGATTTTGTTTTCACCATCTCCGTTTGGATGGTCGAGTTTTCACTAGGTGAAAATTTTAACTTTTTCACCATTTGTTGTTTGGATGGTCAAGATTAATATGGTGAAAAAATAAAATGATCATATTACCCACATACTTCAAATGCATATAACTATTTTGATTTTCATCACACAAGTGTCAATGGCCATTAAAAAATATGCATTTACCCCAAACTAAAATTTGACATAATCACCCCACACACACACAACTAGTCATATTTCGCTACGCAAGACAAATATGTAAAAAAACAATACCAATTAAAAATAAAGTCCTTATTAAAAAAGAAAACAGTCCCAATTTAAAAAAAAAAATTCCAACAATGAAAAAAAGCTGTAATTTGTAAAAAAAAAAATCACAGTTAAAAAAAAAAAAGTCAACTATAAAAACAGTAGTCCATAATAAAAAAAAAAAGTTCTCAACAATGAAAAAACAGTCCCAAATAAAAGAAAAGTTTTCAACATTGAAAAAAAAGCAATCCCAATTAAAAAAAAAGTCCCAACTATAAAAAAAAGTGTTCCAATTAAAAGAATTAAAAAAAAATAGTTCCCAACTATGAAACCGTCCCAATTAGTAATTAAATTCCCAACACATTACCATGCACCAAACAAATATTCATTTTTTTTATTTTTTTTATGGGAATAGATATTCTCACACCCTCTATATGTTCACCTACACCCTTTGAATAATAAATGACAATTGCGCCCTTAAATTTATAAAAGAAAAATGTCCAATTTTTCACCTCCAACTAAAATAATTACATTTGATAAAAACAAAAAAATTATATTTTCAATAAAAAAATTTGTTTTTATAAGTAATAATAAAAAAAACTGTTTATAAAACGTAAAATCTTATCTATTTGTTTTATTAAAAAACTGTATATAAAACGTAAAATTTATTTTTCTTAAAAAGTGTTTTATTTTTTATTTACAAATTTATTTTTGGTTAAAAACCGTTTTTTTTTACTATATTAAAAATAATCTTTTTACTATTTTTAAAAAATATTATCTGCGGCAGCGGTATGTATAGGCGGTCTTCCCACCTATACATACCGCGAGCGCGGAGCATTTTTGTCTAATATGTTGGTCCGCGCCAACCGTATGTATAAGTGGTCGAACTACCTATACATACCGCTGACGCGGACCATTTTTTTGTATAGTAAAAAGATTATTTTTAAAATAGAAAAAAAAATAGTTTTTAACTGAAAAAATAAATAACGAAACAATTTTTTTAAATAAATAAAAGAAACAGTTTTTTAACTAGAAATGATAAAAAGAATGTCCATTTTTTAAAATAAATAACGAAATAGTTTTTTTATCAACGTCCATTTAAATAAAAAGTAATATGTTTTTTTATAAATAACATAATATTTTTTAAATGAAAAAATAACTTTTATAATTTTTATATTTTCAGAATATTAAAATTTTAATTTTCTAGAATATTAGGATTTTTATTTTCAAAATATTATTTTTTATTTTTTTCTTAATATTACCTTTTTTTTAAATAATAGATTTTTGGGCAAAAGATTATATTTGCTCAAATCATATTTGCATAGAGGGTCTTTTGATCTTTTAGTATTTAAATATTAAAAAGGGTGTGGGGAAAGACATAGAGGGTGTAGGAATAGCTATTCTATTTTTTATTTTAATTTTTAATTATTTAAATTATTTAATTTTTTAAAATAAAAAATGAAATTTAGAAAAAAAATATTTTTTTTAAATGAATATTTGATGATCGTATTAATTGAGAGGGAGAAATGAATGTGTGATAATTGTAAGTGGAAATAAGAAAGGTTACTTTGGTAATAAGATAAATTTCATTGTTTTCACCTGTTAAATTATTCACTTTACCCATGGTTTAAAATAGTTAAAGTTTCACCTTACTTTTCACCATATTCATTTTATTTCACCGTGTTAAATGCCCAACCAAACACATATTTTACCTAGATGAATTTTATTTTAACGCAGTAAAAAATATTTCACCACGAACCAAACGGACCCTAAAGCAATAACTATTAGCTCTATCTTAAGTTTTTTGCAATAATTTTGTATTAGAATTGTCATATGTATTTATTCTTAGTGAGAACCTAGCAGGTACAACTCTATTGCGCATATGTTAATATCTTAGGGTCCATTTGATAGAAAATTGAGAAAATGCAAATGAATTCAGGACATTTGATTCTAGGGCAAACAATTTCACGAAAAATGAATATTTTTCAACATGTGTCCGTTTGATACAAGTTGAAAAATTACCAATTTTTTCTCATTTTCTATCAAAGTGAAATAGATATTAAAGTGATTTTTTACGGAATATAATTTTATAGAATATATATATATATGTATGTGTGTGTGTGTGTGTTCTGAATATATATTATTTATAGAATATATACAGGCGCGCGCGCGCATATACAGTCACTGAATATATATTATTTACAGAATATATACACACGCACACACACACACACAAATATATATATATATATATATATATATATATATATATATATATATATATATATATATATATATATTGTACGAAATATGTAAATATATATAAATATATGAAATATATACATACTAGCGGATACCCGTGCGCCTGAAGGCACGGTGAAGCAGATAATCGCAAAACGACAAAAAATTTGAAAATATTTAATCGCAAAACGATAAAAATATCGTTCCCCAACAAAACTTCTATATATCGTTTCCTAATATATATAAGTTCATAATTGTTACATACAACTTAACTCTTTACACCATACATCTAATTGTTAGGCGCTTAATATAACCGTTAACTTATATTATTAATTGTTACATGATTACATCGCATGGCAGACATTTTTTTAATAGAATTGTTATTAATTGTTACTTGATTACATCGCATGAGAAACATTATTTAATACAATATATCTAAATTCTAAATTCTAGTCGAGGCATATATAAAAGTTAATATATCCAAATGGCTTAGTTTAGTTTCAAACTAATAATGTCCAATAATAATACCCATCGAAATGAAAAGTAATGAAAATGTGATATTTTAAAAAACTTTTAAAACCTCTCGTATATGTAGCCTTAAAATAATATTAAACAAATCTAGAAAAATATCTAAGAGAGGATGCCATTAACTTTTGATACCTCTTGTATAAAATGTAAATAAGTGTCCAAATTTCAAATTTCAAGAAAAGGGTTGTTGATACCAAATTTAATCTGTTGACATGGTCCAATCATATGAAGACACGTGGCAATCTACATGGCAACAACAAGCATTTCCGAGGAACTCACATGCTCCGAGGAACAATACCTCTCCTAGGAACAAGACTACAACGAGGAAGACTAGTTCTCCGAGGAACACTGCTTCCCCGAGGAACACATACGCTCCGAGGAACAATGCCTCTCCGAGGAACTCTTGAGTACCGAGAAGCTTAGGTGGTCCGAGCAACTCAGGCGGTCCGAGCTGCATCTCGAACAAAGCATTAAAAGTTGGATAACCAACAGTTCAACTGGTTCATTAAATGCTTATCATTTAGACGCACACGCTTAAAGGGCATTAAATGTATTACCCTTTCATATGTATATCATTTAATGTATCACCCTTTCACATGACAGCCTCAAGGCTATAAATACGTTGTGCAATCCTCATTGTAAAGGGGACCGAATCCAGAACGGAATTTCTTGTAATCGAGAATTCCCAAACACTCAGCAATAAAACAACAGTGGACGTAGGCCATTCTTATAAGGCTGAACCACGTTAAAAATCTTTTGTCTCATTTATTTATCTGTGATTGAATTATTAGAGTGATCTAATTTTTTACATCAACAGATTGGCGCCGTCTGTGGGAAACAATTGGTAATATCGTTTTTCATCAAAAATAATCCATCACAAATGGCTGATATGCCGGAATCCAGCAATCGAAACGCCGAAACCCCTCCAAATCCATCTGCTCCACCAATTATTCCAGATCTGACTGGAACAATGGCAAATCTGGCTCAGGGCCAGACCGTCATGCAAGAAACAATGCGACAACTCATCCAAACCCTCCATGGCGGTGCATCAGCCCATTCCGGACCACGAAGCATTCAAAAAAATACTCGTGCGCTTTCTTCGCGTACTAGGCGTACCAATTCATATCGCAATGAGGAGTCTGAAGATTTCTCTTATCAACCTTGGCGAACTTCGTCCGTGCGATCCACAGATACTGAACAACGTGTCACCCTTTCCCCAGAAAGGACCAGCACATTGGAAAGATTAAGTAGAGCTTCTCCTTTCGATCGATTAGGTCCTAGGAGGAACAAAAGTCCTCTTAATGCTGCGTCGAGGAGCTTTCGACGACCATCAGATTTAAGGGAAGGATCTGCCCAGTCGCGACCAGCTGCTCGTCAAGATGAATCCTATGACCGACCAGCGGCTCGTCGAGATAAATCCCAGGAAGCCACTTCAACGCGATCAGTTGCTCAAACCAACAGGCCCGAGGAAGGAAATGATGCATGGAAAGGATCTATTCAAAGGCTGGAGGATAGATTAGGGGAAATGGCTAAGGCCAAGAACCCTCTACAACGAACCTTTGTTCGAGGAACACCTTTTGTCCAGGACATTGTTGATTTTTCAACACCATCAAAGTTCAAAGCACCTGTTGTGACTCCCAAGTATGATGGGAAGACTGACCCTGTCCTTCATATAGAACAATATCAAGCTGCTGCCGACATCTATGCTGTCCCAGACGAGATGAGATGCAGGGCATTCTCGGGAACTCTTACCGGATCTGCTCATATATGGTATAATAATCTTCCTCGGGGTAAGATTTCAACTTTTCTTCAATTGGTCGAGTTGTTCATTGGGAATTTCTGCTTTGGAGCAAAGCGAGTTAAACGAGTAGCACATTTGTTAAGTGTTAGACAAAAGGCTGGTGAGAGTATTAGAGATTATATAACTCGTTTTAATAACGAGAAACTCGAAGTCATTGATTATGAGGAGAAGACAGCGATTACCGCTTTGATGAGTGGACTGCTGCCAAACAAGTTGTACTACACTTTGGCCAAAGATCCACCTCGAACCATGTCGGACCTGATGGGAAAAGCGTCCAAGATTATGAATGCCGGGGAAGCTATGTCTGCGAAGAAGAATATGAACGCCAAAGAAACTAAGGTGGAAGGTGATAAAGCTAAGAAGAAAGAGCATAAGAACAATGGTGGTGACAAACATTCCAAAAATAGGTCGTCATGGGAAGTCTTGAGGAAATTTGATAGTTACACACCTTTGAAGGCAAATATCAACCACGTCCTGGAAGAAATGAAGAACAGCGAGGAGTTAAACTGGCCAAAGAAAATGAAGGCAGACCCTGACACGAGGAATAGGGAAAAATATTGCGAGTTCCACAAGGATCATGGCCATATGATCAAAAATTTCATAGCTCTTCAGAACGAGATTGAAACACTCATCCGACGAGGAAAGCTAGCAAAGTATGTTAATCGGAGAGGTGAAAGAAGAAACAACGATCGAACTAGAGAGAGATCTAGATCTCCTCGTCGAGTAGAGGAGAACAAGAAGAGAAACCATGAAGTTGATCCAGATGATGACCCCGATCTTCCCAAGAAACCAAGACAGCCAGAACGAGAGGTATTTTCAATACGTTTTAGGTCATTTGATTGTAATGTTATTACAGGAGGAGATGCAGGAGGAGGAAACTTTACTGCAGAAAGAAAAGCTTACCTCGGTGAGGCTCAAGCTTGCTCCTACATTCAGCGAATAAATCTAGCTGAGGAAGATCGTCCGAGAAAGGTGAACAAGGAAAAATTGGTCATTGGTTTTTCAAAAAATGACCTTGCAGGAGTTTTATATCCTCACGATGATCCACTGGTGATCAAGATGAGAATGAAGGAGGTAATGATTTCAAGAGTGCTGGTCGACAATGGTAGCTCGGCAGACATTATGTTATACTCGTGTTTCGATAGTTTAAATCTAAAGCTATCTCAACTGGAGCCTTACCACAGACCCCTCATCGGTTTTGCTGGCGAGAAAGTATTTCCACTTGGGACGATCAAGTTGGATATATTCATTGGTACTTGGCCTGCTTGTCGGACAGAAAGAATACGTTTCTTCGTGATGGATAAGAATGTCCAATCATCGTACAATACCATCATGGAAAGAGTAGGATTGAAGAAGTTCGAGGTTGTACCATCTACAGTGCATCAGTGCCTAAAATTTCCAACAAACTTTGGAGTAGGAGTTATGAAAGGTGATCAAAAAGTAGCTCGGGAGTGCTATTATTCATCCGCCGAGCAAGAAGAACTGGAGGAATCAAAGAAAAAGACTACTACTTATCAAGTGGATGAAGGTGCAGAAATTGAAACCTTGGATCCTCGGGATGAGTCGCAACTCGTGAAGGGTCAAGTGGTGGAAGCTACTGAAAATGTTATTCTGGACGACGAGCACCCTGAGCGAACTACTCAAATAGGTTCATCGTTGGAGACCTCATTAAAACAAGAAATGATAACTTTCCTCAGAAGCAGAAGACAAACTTTTGCATGGAGTCATGAAGATATGCCTGGGATAGACCCAAATTTCTTATGTCACGAGCTCAATGTGAATAAGGAGATCAAGCCCGTGAAGCAGAGAAGAAGAGTATTCAGTACCGAGAAGAATCAAGTTATATAGGAGGAAGTCGAGAAGCTCCAGAAAGCTCGTTTCATTGAAGATGTTAAATATCCAGATTGGTTAGCCAATGTGGTGATGGTAAAGAAGAAAAACAACAAGTGGAGGATGTGTGTAGACTTCACCGACCTCAACAAAGCATGCCCAAAATATCACTTTCCATTGCCCCGAATTGATCAACTGGTGGATGCTACCTCGGGACACGAGTTGCTGAGCTTCATGGATGCTTATTCTGGTTACAATCAGATCAAAATGAAACCTGAAGACAGGGAGAGTACTTCTTTCATTACCCCTAAGGGAACTTATTGTTATAATGTTATGCCTTTTGGTTTGAAAAATGCAGGTGCGACATATCAGAGGATGATGAACAAGGTCTTTGCTGAACAAATCAGTGACAATATGGAAGTCTATGTTGACGATATGCTGACGAAAAGCAAAAAAGCTGCCGATCATCTAGTTGACTTAAGTCAAACTTTTTATCAACTAGATAAATATCAAATGAAGCTGAACCCGACAAAGTGCATATTTGGAGTACGAGAAGGCATGTTCCTCGGGTACATTGTCAATCAACGAGGCATTGAAGCAAATCCTGAAAAGATTAAAGCTCTATTAGGGCTGCGATCTCCAATAACGAAGAAGGAAGTATAGAGTCTCACTGGACGAGTAGCGGCACTTAACAGATTTGTGTCACGAGCAACTGATAGATGTCTCCCATTCTTCAAGACACTCAGAAAGACTTTTGAGTGGAATGATGAATGTGAGAAGGCTTTTTAAGACTTGAAGAAATACTTGGGAGCACCTCCACTATTGTCCAGGCCGGTGATGGAAGAAAAATTGTATTTGTACCTTGCAGTATCCGAGAATGCAGTTAGCTCGGCGTTGATCAGAGTGGAGAATGGAGTACAAAAGCCAATTTACTACACAAGTAAGGCCTTCCGAGGAGCAGAGATCATATATCCAAGGCTAGAAAAATTGGCACTGGCGCTGATTGAGGCGAGTAGGAGAATGAGTCCATACTTCCAAGCTCATACGATAGTAATATATACCGATGTGCCATTGAGACAAGCCCTTCATAAGCCGGAAAAATCGGGGAGATTGATGTACTGGGCAATAGAGCTTGGTGAATATGATATAATTTATGAACCCCAGTCATCACTAAAAGGGCAGGCTGTAGAAGATTTCATAGCGGAGTTCACCTATCCTGATACCCCCGAGGAGCAAAAGTTGCTCGCTGATCAACTTGTAGATGTTACAGGTTCAACAAACACAAGCTCAGACCAATCCCGATTGGTAAAAGGGCGTGTGGAGGTTACAGGATGTGATGCAGAGATAGTTGGGAGGACTCCGGACGAGGAATAAGAGTTGCTCGCTGATCAACCTGTGGATGTTACAGGATCAACAAACACTGGCTCAGACCAACTCTGGTTTGTAAAAGGGCAAGTGGATGTTACGGGATCATTAAATTCGAGCTCAGACCAACTCCGGTTGGTAAAAGGGCAAGAAAAGATGATCGACGAGGAGAGAGAAAAATCCGGGGAGGATGAAAGGAAATAGCAAATATTTCACCGAGGAACTTTGACTGATCAGAAATTTGAAGACGAGTTACCTATATGGAGGCTATATGTAGATGGCTCATCTTGCACTGCAGGATGCGGCGCGGGGATAGTTTTGAGCACTCCGGACGAGGTCGACGTGGAATACGCCTTGCGTTTCCAATTCAAAGATTCCAACAATGAGGCTGAATATGAGGCCATGATTGCTGGACTTAATTTGGCAAAGATTATAGAGGCGCAACATGTTGTGATTTTCAGTGATTCTCAATTGATCGTAAATCAAATGTTGGGAGTATATGCAGTTAGAGGAGAATTAATAATTAAGTATCATGCAAAGGCAAAGGAGCTGGTGTCAGAATTTGTCGCTATTCAGCTGCTCAGAATACCAAGAATGGAGAATGCGAGAGCAGACGCCCTAACTCGACTAGCGTCAGCTACTCGCACCGAGCTACGATGAACAATCCCAATTTAAGTGTTGGCTGGTCGGAGCATAAATGAAGATCTGATGATGAACTTTATTACCCTTGATTTAGGACCATCTTGGATGGATCCTATCAGGGCGTATATCGAGGAGGGAGAATTGCCAATTGACAAGCTCGCAGCCAAGAAATTAAAGTTTAAAGTTGTTCGGTATGTATTAACTAATTGTGTTTTATATAGACGAGGAATTATGGCAGGTTTGCAGAGATGTGTACATCCCACCGAGGTGAAAGATTTGATTGAAGAGGTCCATGAAGGGTCTTGTGGAGCCCATGTAGCAGGTTGGACGCTTTTGCAAAGGGTGATGACGCAGGGATATTACTGGCCGACGATGAGGGCTGATTGTATAGCATATGCCAAGAAGTGTGACAAGTGCCAGCGCTTTTCCTCCATCCGAAGAACCCCACAAACATTGTTGACACCCATAACTTCCCCTTGGCCATTTGCCATGTGGGGAATTGACCTGGTTGGACCACTGCCAACGACCCGAGGAAGGTTCAAGTACCTCGTCGTCGCAGTGGATTATTTTACTAAGTGGGTAGAAGCTGAGCCACTCATTGATATGACGTATGAGAAGGTGTACCAATTTGTTTGGAAGAACATCATTTGCCGATATGGTCTCCCTAATGCCTTCATCACAGACCATGGAACACAATTTGATAACGAGGAGTTTGCCGCCTATTGTCATCAGTCAAACATGTTGAAGGTTCATTCAGCACCAGGCCATCCACAAAGCAATGGACAAACTGAAGTAACAAACAGAACGCTGTTAAACAGTTTGAAGAAAAGATTGGATGATGCGAAAGAAAACTGGATCAACGAGTTACAATCAGTACTCTGGGCTTACCGAACTACTCCCCGAGTAGCAACTGGAGAATCACCATACATGTTGGCGTTTGGAAGTGAAGCTGTCATACCTGCCGAGTTGGGCCTCCCAACACACAGGGTACTGAATTTCAATTCCCATGTCAGCGATTTAATGAGAAGGCTGGATTTAAACATGCTCGAGGAGGTTAGAGAAGAAGCATCCATTAGAAATGCTGCTTACCAGCAGCGAACAGCTTTGTTCTACAACAAAAGGGTGAAGAAATGAGATCTGAATGAAGGAGACTATGTGCTGAAGAAAGTAATTCAAAAGCACAACAAACTGGAGGCAAACTGGCATGGACCATACCGAGTTACAGAAGTTGTTCGACCAGGAACTTACCGAATAGCAACTCTAGAAGGCGAGGAGTTTAAGAATGCATGGAACGCAGAACACCTGCGCAAGTATTATCAGTGATGTATATGTAACGCAGTTCCATCAGTATGAATAAAATGAAGATTTTCTGCCAAAGTCTCTCCTTTTATTGAGAATTTTTCGGGGAATACTAGTGCTACACACTACTCGGCAAAGCTCATACTGCTCAGCAAAATATTCCTAAAAATGCCAACTTCGGTTGGTTAGGAGCAAAATATTCCTAAAAATGCCAACTTCGGTTGGTTAGGAAACCAAATATTCCTAAAAATGCCAACTTCGGTTGGTTAGGAGCGAAAGATTCCTAAAAATGCCAACTTCGGTTGGTTAGGAAACGAAATATTCCTAAAAATGCCAACCTCGGTTGGTTAGGAAACGAAATATTCCTAAAAATGCCAACCTGTTTGGCTAGGAAACGATATATTCCTAAAAATGCCAACCTGTTTGGCTAGGAAACGAAATATTCCTAAAAATGCCAACCTGTTTGGCTAGGAAACAAAATATGCTCGCAAATACTAACTTATGTTGGTCGGAAGGTACGTACATTCTCAAAAAAGCCAACTTATGTTGGTCGGGAGGTAAGATTATTCCAGAAAGTGCAAAAGATACTACCTATAGTTGGTCGGGGATAAAAACCCATCAACTGTAAGAAGAATTTATCGACCTTGGTTGGTCGAACACATTTTATGAAAAAGATAAAAATCTACCAAGTATGGCTAGTCGGGGATAAAAACCCACTAATCGTAGTTGGTCGACAATGAACATTTACCGACCTTGGTTGGTCAGAAATATTTAAGAAAAAAATCTACCAAGTATAGCTGGTCGGGGATAAAAACCCACTAACTGTAGTTGGTCGACAGTTAGAATTTAACAACCTTGGTTGGTTGTAAACATTTTAAACATTTTTATACTCGTGACTTTATTATTAAGTGATCGAGCAATATTATTGAAACTTGAAACTTTTTAATTATTATTGAGTTGGTCGACAAACAACACAATATTGTTATCTTTTTAACAGATATGCATAAATATAAAGTTTTGATAACTACAAGATAATAGCAATAAAGATTTGCAAGTAAAAATGAAAGTCTTTCATTAAATTCGAAATAAATTACAAGTTACATTGATAATAAAATGAAAATTACATCGATATGTATACTAACTATTACATCAAAAATTCCTATTCTATTGGTTTTTTCCCCTCAGCTTTTGACACAGGTTCCTCGCCAGCAGGCGGATCATTTAAAGACTGAAGGGAATTAATAAAGTTAAGATCCTTTAGCATCCTGACATTCATCACGGATGGTCGATCTAATAGATGCTCGGGACGAGATACCTCGATCTGAGAGTGAAGATTGTAGTCATCGAGATACCTTGAAATTAAGCTCTGAGGAATGGCCCGAGCAGGGATCCAATCCATCTTCAAGTTGTATGGTGGCACAGGCAGGTCGAGCAACCCGGGATCATAGTAGTCCCACAGATAATGACCTTGTTCAAGCTTCAGCACACCTAAGGCATTCAGTCAGCCTTACTTGTAGCCCTCATTGTTGGCATTCTGGATACGGTCGTCCAAGTGGAATAATGCTTCATTGTATCCAGCCATCCAGAACTCCCTGGGTTGTTTATAGAATTGATATGTTAGCCTGTCTAGCTGCTCGTGGAGATTATTGATGAAAAGCTCCTTATTCTCCAAGACTGACTTCTACGCAGAGAGCTATTTTTCCAAGTCCCTAATTTTCTTTGACATATCAGACAAAGCCTGGTTCTTCGCCATTAATTGGAAAGCTTGGTTCTCTAACGCATACTGGGTTCTCTGCTCCTCGACAAGCACCCAAGTTGGTCTTCCTCATCCCCGAGGAGCTCTTGCTCGTTCCCGAGGAGATGTGGAAGGGCTCGACCTCTTCAAGGTATCCAATTCGTCCCTTAATTTGTCATTCTCAACCTCTAAGAATGAAAATCCCTCGTCAGTCACTGGGATTAGGGTTGTTGAAGAAGAGGCTGCAGACTTCAACTGTGATAGCTCTTTCTGCAAGTTGTTGTTTTCCTTTTCCAGTAGCTCGGCAATCTGTATGCATTCCTCGACCTCACCCCTCAGAGTTCTCTCCCTTACATCATACCCGGCAAAAAGCTTCTCGTAGCCCTTGTCAGCAACGATCATCTTGTACTTTTTCTCATAAATCTCATGCAACAAGGCAGTGGATTCTTTGTATTGAAGCTGAAGGTCTTCAAGGGTGCCTTGGAGATCCTCGATCATTTCGTAGTAAGCCACATTGTTGGCCACCGCTCGATCAAGCAAACACTTCAGGTACTAATATGCTTCCACTGCCTGTTCTGAAGCATCCTGGCCGAGGATGTCGGCAACTTGTGTAGCACTTAAGTCTGTGTGACCAGCCTTAAAGTACTCATTGCATTATTGCAGTAACTTTGTATCATGAGCAGATAGTAGTTCCATCCTGGCCAGAAACTAGCAGAGAAAGAAGAACAATCATCAATAAGAAGAATAAGCAGAGTATGGGAACAAAAAGAGACAACAGTATGCAAAAGAACTCAAGTTTTATTAGATCATAGTTCAGGAGTACAAATTCTGGGTTACACTTGATAAAAAGAAAAATATAAAGAAGAGCCCGAACAACACTACACCTTTTCCTTATCTCCCAAAACCTTCTCGGGAGGTTGGGAAGAGGAAGCAGGTTGATCGGAGGGAACTGTGGGTTGTTCGGAGAGCACCAGCTGTTGCTCGGAAGAAGAAATGGCTTGCTCGGTAGCATACTAGATGGCTGGGGGGTGATCTCCCATCACCATAGAAGATTCCTCTGAGGTAGCTTCGTCCTCTTCAAGATCCTCTGGGGTTGGAGGGGGACCAGGAATGTGTTGCTAGAATAGCTCAGAAGACTCGTCGACCTTCATCTCCTGAAGGGAAGCAACCCATCCATCCCTGAAGTATTTAAGACTGCCATAGTCCACCTACGACACCATAGCAGCCAACCCCTTAATCCACCCCTTGTCCCAGCCAACGCTGAAGGACTTCTTCACAGCCATTTTTCTCTTGGTCTTCTCCAAGGAAAGCTTCTCGGACAGAAAATCATCAGCAGCTTTCAGTTTCTGTTCAGCCTCCTCCTTCTGTCGATTTACCTCCTGAAGCTGGACCAACCTCTCCTCAGCAATCCTGAGCTTATCTTCAAGCTCCCCAGCAGCCCTGAGCTTCTCTTCGAGCTCCTTATTTGCCTTCTCCAAGGCATTCTTTTTCTTCTCCAACTCCTTGGAGGCATCAACAGCCCGAGCTTTTTCTTGCTCAAAGGAGGCAAGCTTTTTCTCCCAGATAGCCTTATCAGTGGCATACTTCTGGCGGGAGGCTTCCAAAGATTTGATAGACTCTTCCATAGCTCCCTCCACAATGGACGAGGAGCATGAGGCTTTAATGGCTTCATCCTTTTTCAGGATTATGTTGAAGCAGCTCGTCAACTGTGAATAGAAAAAGAAAGCAAGTTAGAAACAAGAAATGACAAAGGAAAATATGAAAAGTTCAAAGTAAAGAGACTTACTGACGCAAGGTGACGAGCAGCTAAAGAAGTAACCATGTCCCGAGTAAGGTTATCTTCATTACCTTGGACCTCGGGAATGGTCAAGGACTTTACCGAGCTCATGTCAGAGCTCGGGGGAACAAAGGTAGGAACCCCAGTTCCAGTAGTGGGGGGCTGTGAGATGGTTTCATCCAAATGGACCGAGGAGCTTTTCTTCAGCCTCCTCGGGGGAACAGTTACAGATTCAACCAAGGATGAATCCTTGGTCGGTGATATCACAATCATCTCTCCAGGAGCAGCAGACATGCTCGGAGCCACTGCGGGTTTATCAGCAACCTTCTCAGCAACTTTAGCAGAAGCAACTGGAGGAGCTGCATCATTCTTCTTCGTCCCCTCCTTTGGGACATCTATCCTACTCCTTTTTGCCTCCCCAGAACCGGAGGCAGTCTTCTCAAACAGGGTAGGAGGTTTTCTCTTCTTCATCCTTTCGCTCAAAGGAATATGAGATTCAGGCGAGGAACTTACAGAGGCTGGTACTGGCTCTGCTTCACTAATCACTGGACAAGCATTGAAGGAGGTGGTTTAGCTATTGTACTGGAGCAGATATGAAGCTGATCTAATGTGCTCGTCGGCAACACTTTGATGCAGACTCCAGATAAGTCCCAAATGCCTTATATTGACATCTGCTTCTCTTGGGCACTTTATCTTGCTATCAACTGCAAATAAACAAACATTGTTATCAGTGACACATTTTATCAAACATAAAAGAAACATGATTTCAAAATAAATAAAATAAAATAAAAATAACCTATCCCATTGCCATAAGGAGGGCATCTGGGACCCTAGTAAACCTCATCTCCAGTTAATGGAGGGTGTTGCCAATTTTTTATGACAACCCCATGTTCAAAATAATCCATGTTGGCATCAGGGAGATTGACTACTAAGGCTCTATTTAAAAACCTAGTTTTTAAATAATAAATATTATCATTAACTGCCCATCTATAGCAGTACATGATTTCTGGAATTCCTATACGAGTTCCATGCACTTGATTTAATTTGTGCAGCCCATTAACTATTCTCCATGTGTTGGGGGCTATTCGTCCAGGAACAACATCAAAGTACTAACAAAATTCCAGACACAAAAGATTTGGTGGAAAAGAAAATCCACACTCAGCAAAAAAGAGATTGGGGAACCAATGTCCCTCAGCCAAATTGAAATAATTAGAAGGCTCAGAAAGCTCTTCCAAGACGACCCAAGAGGGAATGGAAAAATCAGAACGAAACTTTTCAAGAGACTCAACAGGGTAAACCATGATGATGAATTAAAAGAAATGAAGAAGAAGAAGAAGAAGGAAGAGGATCTTACAGAAAAAAAGACTGAAGCTATTGACAATGAACGATGGAAGATACGAACACACAACAGAGTAGAAGACAATGAAAAACTTGAAGATAAAAATTTAAAAAGGTAGAAGATGATGGGAGTGTCTATAAAGTTTAAATACCTTGCCTTGGGAAATGGTGAAGTAATGATTACAAAACAAAAGATGATTACGTTACCGGCGGCTAAAAAGATGAAAAGTGGCGCAAGAATCAAAGCGGGCGACAGCGGCTAAAAAGATGAAAAGTGGCGCAAGAATCAAAGCGGGCGACAGCGGCTAAAAAGACGAAAAGTAACGCGGGAACCAAAGCGAGCAGAAAAGTTCAAAAAAGCATGATTCTACGAATTTGGAAGGAGAAAATAAATACAAGGGAAACACTCCTAAAAATTAGGAAGACTATTTAAAGCTACCGTATTCCGAGAAAGAATGTTCCATACTCCTCAAATTTCGAACTATGAAACATTGGGGGCTTCTGTTGATACCAAATTTAATCTGCTGACATGTACCAATCATATGAAGACACGTGGCAATCTACATGGCAACAACAAGCATTTTCGAGGAACTCACATGCTTCGAGGAACAATACCTCTCCGAGGAACAAGACTACAACGAGGAAGACTAGTTCTCCGAGGAACACTGCTTCCCCGAGGAACACATACGCTCCGAGGAACAATGCCTCTCCGAGGAACTCTTGAGTACCGAGAAGCTTAGGTGGTCCGAGCAACTCAGGCGGTCCGAGCTGCATCTCGAACAAAGCATTAATAGCTGGATAACCAACAGTTCAACTGGTTCATTAAATGCTTGTCATTTAAACGCACACGCTTAAAGGGCATTAAATGTATTACCCTTTCATATGTATATCATTTAATATATCACCCTTTCACATGACAGCCTTAAGGCTATAAATACGTTGTACAATCCCCATTATAAAGGGGACCGAATCCAGAACGGAATTTCTTGTAAACGAGAATTCCCAAACACTCAGCAATAAAACAACAGTGGACGTAGGCCATTCTTATAAGGCTGAACCACTTTAAAAATATTTTGTCTCATTTATTTATTTGTGATTGAATTATTAGAGTGATCTAATTTTTTACATCAACAAGGTTAGTTGTTCATGTTTGGTCGGGATTTCAAAAATTGAACAAAAGTCATTGGTCATTCTTTACAATGAAAAGTACTATTATGAGGAGCAGTATAAAAGTATTATTTTGCGAACATGAATTAAAGCTATAAAAGTCATTAGCTTGACATTGTTAACATCAAAATATAATGAGTTACTCATAAATTAAAAAGAAAAAAATCTAATAAATTAAATGTTAAATTCTTACCGATACAAAAAAAAGGAGAAAAAAAATAAACAAAACCGAGAAATTAAAACCTTACAACTCAAAGGATAAATAATTGAGTCCAAAACCGAGGATAGTGTGTTATTTGTATTAAAGCCCCCAAACCAAAAAATTAAAAAACTAGTGCTTTAAAAACTATGGTTAAGCTTAAGTTAACAATTATTAATCTGCAATGCACCTCAATCAAAAATCAAGATCGAGTTAAATGAGTCACAATATGATTTTGTGTTCACACAAAGCCCACATCCAAAAGCATATGTAAACCTGAACATCGCATTCATAAATCAAAACCTTAGTTTAAAAAGAAATCAAAAACCAATTTTAGATACATATCCTCCCAGTTTTAGATGCATCCTCCATAAATCAAAAGTTGAATCTGAAGTACAGCATCTTAACGCCTCCTCCGAGCACCTCCAATTAGAAAAAATTATAAAAAAATAAAGTAAGAAACCCTTTAACTTATAGACCGAGTTATAATTATTGTATTATCGATAACCAAACCAAAAAAAATGATCAGATAAAAAGAGATGAGTTTTTGGTGACAACTAGTAAGATTTAATAAAAAAAATGTGTTTTTTTTTGCTAATTCTTGTATCGTGTTCTCAAATAAAATAAAGTGCATATTTTTTTTTTTTCACATTATACTCAAATAGAGGAACAAAAAATTAGGTAGACAAAGAAAGGTGGATTTTCTCTATGTCTCACATAACACAAATAGAAACTATGCAAAAGTTAATGGGAGGCTACACCAGCTGGAGGCTACAAATCAATCCTCTTGTCGATGGCTAGACCAACTGGAGCCGTCCGGCGAACTTCATGGCCGTGAGCTCAAGCTTCAGATCTGCTCTAATTTGACAAACCCAATTTCTACACTTGTTCGAAGAGCTCAAAGCTTCATGAAATCTCGTTGGCTGATGGGTTGTCACCTCCCACATGAAAATTTATTCAAAAAGGTGTTGAAGAAGTGATAAATATTAAAATCCCAATCAAGCAGGTGTTGATGATGATAAAAATAAAATCTAAGTATGAAATTTTCCTTATCTACATCAACGAAGAAAAAAGAAGTGAAATGTAAATAAAATCTCCTGCTCCTTATTTGAACCCTAAACCCTAAACCCTAAACCTTATCTGTATCAGCAAAGAAAAAGGACGAAAAGTGTAAAAAAAATGTTTAAGCAAAATAAATTCATGCACCCAAACCCAAAGAAGTGATACTACAGAGAACGTCAATGGGATTTTTATTCTACTTGGGATTTCTGATAGTTGATTTGATGCAAAATACCTGGGATTTAGCAAAAGTAAGATGACCTTGTGAACAGAGATTTTCTTTAGGGGGGCTGGCACAAGGACTTAGGTTTAATTTCGACCTAGCACATCGTAAAACATGGACGTAGGAGCGAGGTCTGTATATATTTCTTATATAAAAACTGTTGGTTGTGAGAATATGGGAGAGGAGAGGAGAGGGAGTTATTTGAGGGAAGTGAGATAGAGGGGGGATTTTAGTTTCAGATAAAGTTTTGAGATAAGAGAGAGAATGGTGTGTTTATCCGGGCGTGTTTGGGCGGGTTGTTGAAAATTGGGCGGGATAATGAAAATGAGAGGATTAATCTTAGACCCTTTATTTTTGTAGAAGAATCTTAGCCCTTATTGTGCTTAGATAAAATTAGAATTCAAAAGTCATCCTCCTTTATTATATGGATATGAAACAGTCATACTCTTGTGCGAATTAGTCTGCATTTTAAGAATGTGGACTGGACATATGTCACCTGGCGGTGAGCCCAGAAAAGAGAGAGAGTGTGCCTATAATTTAGGCGATAATTTCTAGACGCACCGTTAGGTGACACATGTCATGTCCTCATTCTTAAAATGCGGACTAGTCCGCACAGGAGCATTATTATGGATATGAAATATACAAAATATACATATATACTAAAATATGTAAAGTATACTTATATATTAAAATATACGAAATATATATATTTACAAATTTATGAACAATATATATTTATATATTTATGAAATATATAGAGTTTAAAAAAATGGTTTTGGGTGATTTGTCATCCAAATGTGACAAACAATTAGTTTCCACCCAACGGTAGCAAGTTGTGTTTAACGGGTGTTGTACATGAAAAACAAATTCTAAAACAAATTAAGATTATCAAACAGCCTAAAAGCTGAAAATTTTTTAAAAAATTCAACTTTTCTGAATTTTCCATGGAATTGTAAGGCTATCAAACGGACCCTTAGTTTCTAATCAAATTTAAAAGACAAACTGAATGATAGACTTTTGTCATGGTGTTGGTGAGTTAGTGCTTAACTGCTCCATTGATATTTTAGGTTATATTTTTAAAATAATTACAAATTTGTTTTTCATTTTGGATGACAAAACCATAAATTAATATTTTTATTGACTGTCATATGGTTAATTTACATCATCGTTTGTTTTAAACTCAAAGGTCACTGACTCAAAATAGAAGATCTCTGACTAAAGAGACAATGCCACTCTCTGGGACTTGGATTAACAGACAATGCACTGTTGACACATCATCTTTGAGTTGTTTTATCAACCCCGCTCAGAAAAAATGTTGGTTATGTCCCCGATTCAAGGAATTTTTGCAATCAAAATATAGTTTATGGGCTTTAAAATACTTATAAAAACAAAAATAATATAAGAATTCTGTGTATTGGTATGTTTTTTCTATTTGTTATTGATAAATGCACAAATTTGTGGTTAAAAACTTTTGTGAAAAGGGTTTTGGGGTTTCCCAAATATTCGATTCTTTTTTCACATTTAATGCAATTTGCTTGTTTAGGTTTGATTTTTCTAATATTTTTCCTTTTTTGTTGCCGATGAATTAATGTGATTTCTTTGTATTTGGATAGAGTTTTGCGTATTCTACGAGAATTGTGGTTTCGTTGTCGTTAAGTTTTTTTAAGTTAATAAATATTTAAATGATTTCACTAATGGTGTTAGGTGTGTCATATTGCTTCTTTAACACATTTTCATGGTAGTGGTAGAAATTACAATGTTAGATTTCTATTCACTAGCCTACTTTTGGACATAATTCTTGGTTTTTGATCATGTGCGTTTGTTCTGGTATATTTGAGATGTATTGTTTTCCTCGCTTCATTTTGCGCAAAAAGGATGAGTCTGATTGTGACGCAGTCCCTCAATCTTCAAAATCATCAAGTCTTTCTCTCATGTTTTAAAGGAATTGACAAATTAGTATTTAAATTTTTTTTTATACCAAATTGTGCTTAATTTGATCATATCTCTATGGTGCAATTAATTCTTGGAATTTAGGTTATTTGAGCGCAAAGCCCATGAAAATGCAAAGGGTAATGTGGTGCATAGTTACGCTTTCCGTCATCTTGCTTCTGTTGCCCAGAATTTTATCGAAGCTAATTTCATTGGGGAAGGGGGGGCCCACAAATATTACTTCGTCAGAGTACAAAATTAATTTTCCAACATCAAACTTTTCTATTTTTATTTTCTTTTTTATGTATTAGATGCAATGTCATTTAACCACTCTTTATAGCCTTATTATCGTCACTCCGTTGCTAGTTTGCTAAATTATATTTGCACTTATTTCACAACAAAATTAAATTTGCAAAGTTAATACAACAAACTTATTACACATTATAATACTAAAAAATTGAGTATTCCGCACAATTGTTTTCTTTTAAAAGAAAAAATGAAGGATACATACCTTAAAACGACTAAAAAATGATGGTGCAAATTTAATTTCACATTTTGACGCTAGCATATTTTTTTTTTAATAAAATAACATATTTTAAGCAAAAAAAAAAGGACGAGAATTAGGGATGGCAATTTAACCCGGCTCGTATGGCTCCCACCCCGACCCAACCCTAATGGGGCGGGTTTTTAAACCCGATTAATGGATTAAGAGCGGGTATGGGTTTTAAAAAAAATCCGTTTATTAAATGGGGCGGGTTAGGAGTTAAGTTAAATAAAATCGCATCGCCCCGCCTCGACCTGACCCGACCCGTTTAACTTATGCCTATATAATTACCCTTCATATGTATGTTAATTACAATTAAACCACACACACACACACACATATATATATATATATTCACACACCACCTAAAATAACCCTTTATTTCTAGGTTAATTTTGTAAAATATCTATGTGAGTATATGAATTGACAATTGGGGGATTGTCTCACATATTGAAATACGAACCATTATAGACCTCTAAGACTATAATGTAATAATTTTAATTTTACTATTTTTCAAGGTTCTAAAAAACGCGGGGCATGATCGATGCGTGGAGACCAAGCCTTAAGCCTTAGAAGCTTAGGTGGGCCTTAGGCATAAAAAGGCGTGAAAAGACGTTTAGGCATTCTTAATATTTTTTAACCATAGCAAGGCTATTAAAATACTAAAATCGTACATATCATAAAAATATGTTCGAATATATGCAAATTAAAATACTATTTGATTATTTTGGATTAGATAATGGTCCGGTTAGTAAAAAAATTCTTTAAAAGGCGATATAGTTTAACTAAAGCATTGTTATTTTTAGAAAAAATTGTACCTTAAGAGTTTTACCAAGATTAAGGCGTGAAAAACTTAAGGCGAGGCGTTTCTCCCAAGCCTTAAACCTAGGCGGGTTTTTTAGAACAGTGCTATTTTTAAAATTAACCCGACCCATAAGAGTCCCGACCCGAACCGTTTATTAAATGAGGCTGGTTAGGAGTTAATTTAAATAAAAAACAACTCGCCCCGCCCCGTTTATTAAATGGGGCGGGTTAGGGTTTTTGCCAAACCCACCCCAAACCCGCTCCGTTGCCATTCCTAACTAGAATTGTAAAGAAAAAATAATTTATGAAAATGCTATTTTAAAAAAAAATATTTCTGACAAAAGAAATAGGTATTATTTTTATAAAAGAAAAGTTGACTATCCTATAACCATAATGGAAGTTTTACACTTAATTGTTTTATGGATTTTATGAAAAAAATTACATATCCGCAATCCTTTTATACAAATGGGACACTCAATATTATTTTTATAAAAATAGTTCCTAAAATATTCAACTCCCCAAAATATGCCTTGTTTTTTAATCACCCTCTTAACATATACTTTTCATTACCACATCTCTCACTTTACTTTAGAAAATCAAGAGACAGCAAGCTGTAACACTGCCTATTGTGACGAAAACCTCCGACATCGCCCATCTGTTGAACCTTCCGTATTGATTCTCTCTAGGAGAGACCTCCTCTCGAGCCTCACCGTTTTTCATTTCAAAAAATGAAACACTGATAATGTTCGGAATGAAAAGTTCCATATCTATTTGATCTGAAGAAGCTTCAAAGATTTTGTAATTAAACATAAGTAGACTGAAGACTCATACTCACTTAAATTCATAATGAACTATGTTCTAGATTAATTAAATGAATATATCATTCACGTCCCTTTCACAATAAAACCCCTTCACCTTTAACGAGCTGATAGTATACAGTTTCCCTAGTAATTTTATTTTATAAATATGTTCATCTCATTAACACCTATATACATCAAAACTTTCATGACGAACGAGAAAAGTTTCCATTCTGAATTTCCAATATTGTTATTTGTTTGGATTTATTTCATTTATTTCCATTCTTATATGTGATGGCCTTGTTTAGTTGGTACCATGCATGTCGTTCAAGTGAAAAATGTGAGGAAGTTAATACAGGCAAAAACTAATGTCTCTCCCAAACCTTCACCTATCTCTTTCTTGGCTATTCCTCGTGAGCTCTCTCCACCGTGGCAAACTCTCTCTCAGCTAAATTTATGTACATAACGCAGAAAACAAGACGCTATTTTTCTCGTCGCACTTGTCAAATTAGCCCTTCAACTACGAGACGAGGGAGGTCTGTATTGAGACATAACTCAGAAAACAAGACTAGTGTTGTTTCGGATGCTACTTCTAGAAGAAGACGGTGACTTTCCATAGCCCGTTACCAGATTGGTGACTCTCAGAGTGATATGAACCATTCTCAGAATTCTGGTAACCACGCTAATATGAAGAGCTGTAGCAATGGGAATAGGCATATGCTGTTTAAGAGATCAGGACATAACTTGAACATACCATGGAGAGAAAAAAACCTTTGTGTTGGTAACTGGTGATCACTTGTAGTCAGGAAATTCTCATGTTCTTCTCGTTGTTTCCCCAATTACAAAAAATTATACTACAAAATTACAACAGTCAGAGAAGCGTAAACAAGCTAAGGAACTCTCAAAAATTGCGAGAGAATTACTTCCTGATTCAAAGAGATCTACTACTGCTCAAAAATCATCCCTAAGCAGAAAGAGAAGTATCCACAAAAACAAGTTGTCAAAACAATTGACTGAAGAGGAAGAAATATTTCTAGGGTTTCATTTCAAACGTTGAAGGTAGAGATATTTCTTCATTTTATGTAGAAAGGAGTGATGCAAGTTCAACACTGGGAGGAATAACCAAGCCAAAACAAGTTGTTAAACATTGTAGGGACACATAAACTTATCAAAATTCAGCTATTCCAGTGGAAATGGAACGTGTTAATCTGCCTTGGCTGCAATGGGAAGCTAGTAATGATGGTTATTAGATGAAGAAGAAGAACCGAGAAAACTCAGAAAATGAAACAAAACAGAGCAAATACTTTCTCATTCTGTAACTGATTGGATTCAAGAACTCCTAACTATATATAGAGTTAGTTGTAACTAACTAAGAATGAACCAGTAAGAAAAATACACGTCATCAACTATCTAACTAATTATATTCCCTAATATTCCCCCTAGATGGACTGTAAATGTCTTTGACAGACATCTTGGACAAAAGAGGAAACAAAAGAGTAGAGGGTAAAGGTTTGGTGAACATATTGGCCAATTGATGTTGAGAACGAATTGGAAGCAATTTGATGAGCCCTTGAGAGATCTTATCACGAACGAAATGGCAATCAATCTCAATGTGTTTAGTTCTCTCATGAAATGTTGGATTGGAAGCAATGTGGACAGCAGCTTGTTTATCGCAAAACAAAAGCGCGGGAGAAGATATTTGGACTTGAAAATCATGAAGGAGTTGATGAATCCAGACGAGTTCACTAGCAGCGGAAGCTAAGGCCCTATATTCAGCTTCAACAGATGACCGGGAAATGGTGGTCTGTTTCTTAGCTTTCCAAGAAACCAAAGAATTCCCAATGAAGATGCAAAATCCAGTCACTGATTTCCGTGAATCAGGACATGATCCCCAATCCGAATCAGAAAAAGCTTTAAGCTTTAACCCAGAATAAGCATCGAGAGAAAGAGGATCATGAGAGGAAAAGAAAAGACCTTGACCAGGCTTGCTATTAAGATACCGAAGCAAATGATGCACTGCCTTGAGATGAGGTTGATGAGGGTGTGATAAAAATTGGTTCAATTTTGGACAGCAGAAGTGATGTCTGGCCTGGAAAGAGTAAGATAAATGAGTCGTCCTATTAACCTCCTATAAACAGAAGGATCAGGCAAAAGGTCTCCATCAAGTGCACTAAGCTGAAGCTTAGGATTCATAGGAACATTGGCAAGTTTGCAAGCCAAATAACCTGTGTCTTCGAGTAGCTGTAAAGTATAATGTCTTTGAGATAAGACAATGCCTTTTGAAGATCGTGCTATTTCAAGGCCAAGGAAATACTTCAAAGGACCAAGATCCTTAAGTTTAAACTGAGAATGAAGAAATACTTTGATGGAATTTATCACTGCAGCACTTGGACTTGTGATGATGATATCATCAACATAAACAAGGAGAGCAACAAAAGTGGAACCAGAGCCTTTGGTGAATAAGGAATAATCACATTTGGATTGAATAAAACCAAATTGGAGAAGAGAATGAGAGAACTTCGAATACCATTGTCTTGAGGCTTGTTTGAGACCATATATAGACTTATGAAGTCTACAAACTAGTTTCTCACCCTGAGATGCAGATTTGCCAATGACATTATAACCAAGAGGTAAGTCCATATAAACTTCTTCAAAAAGATCACCATTAAGGAATGCATTATTCACATCGAGTTGAGTCAGATGCCACTGGTTGTGAGCAGCAAGAGTAAGTAACACTTTCACAGTTACAAGTTTAGCCACTGGAGAAAATGTCTCAATGAAATCGAGTCCCTCTTGTTGTGTATATCCTTTAGCAACTAAATGAGCCTTGTGTCTCTCAATAGTGCCATCGGACTTGTATTTAATTTTATAGATCCATTTACAGCCAATGGAGTGCTTTCCTTGTGGCAAAGGAGTAATAGACCAAATATGATTAGATTCCATAGCATCAAGTTCAGTTTGCATAGTAGACCTCCATTCAGAATATTTTATAGCTTGATGAAAAAACTGAGGCTCATAATGAGAGGAGACATTGAGAATAAAGTTCCGATGAGAAGGAGATAGTGAGTTGTAAGAGACAACCTGACTGAGTGGATAGGCAGTACAACAAACAGGAGAAGAAGGATCCTGTTGAGTAACCAAGCTGCAATGGTAATCTTTGAGGTATGAAGGAGGATGGTGAGCTCTAGAAGATATTCTGAGATGAGATTGAGCTGCAGGAACAGGAGTAGCATCTGATGATGAGGCTGGAGAAGCAAGAATATCATCATACTGAGGTACATGAACAGGTTCCATGACGATTAGATTAGATGCTTGTGTAGTAACACCAGTAGGAGGAGGAGCTTCTAGTTCAGTTGGAGCTTTTAATGTGGTAGGAATTAGAACAGGTTCCACTGTAGAAGCAGAAATTGGTAAAACCAAATCTAGAAAAGGATCTACCAGATTATCAGATAGAATAACAGTATGAAAGGGAACAATATCTTCATGAAAAAACACATCTCGAGAGACAAAAACTTGTTTAGTTTGGATATTATATAGTCTGCAACCCTTTATGCCAGGAGGGTATCCAAGGAACACACAAACTCGAGACCTGGGATCAAATTTTGTTCTGTGCGCACTTAGCGTAGAAGCAAAGGCTAAACAACCAAAAACTCTAAAAGAAGAATAATCTGATGGTGTCTGATGAAGAACTTCATAAGGAGTTTGATTCTGCAGAAGAGGGGTTGGTGTTCTGTTGATTAAAAAAGTTGCTGCCAGAACACATTCAAACTAAAATTTGATGGGAACTCGAGACTGAAAGTACAAGGCCCGAGCCACATTAAGCAGATGCTGGTGTTTTCGTTCAACCACGGAGTTTTGTTGTGGTCGTTCTACCCAAGAAAATTGGTATAAAACTCCCTTGGAACTAAAAAATTCAGAAAAGGCCAATTCTGGTGCATTATCCGATCTAAACATTTTAATTGTGGCATTGAATTGAGTTTCAATCATTTTTAAAAAAATTGGAATAATGAAAGCAGCATCAGATTTTTGCTTGAGAAGATAAAGCCAAGTAAATCTAGAATGATCATCTACCAAAGTCAGGAAAAATCTGAAACCATATAGGATGGGACTTGATATGGTCCCCAAACATCACAATGCACTAAATCAAAAGGAGAAGGTGATAAGTGATTGTGAGAATCAAAAGACAATCTTCTTTATTTTGCAAGAGGACAAATATAACAATGTGGAGCTTTATTGAGTTTAGAAATGTCACACAACAATTGAAACTTTAAACTGTCTAATCTCTTAAAAGATATGTGTCCAAGTCTATTATGCCAAATCTGAGCTGAGACATTATTAACATAAGTAGAAGACACTGAATTCAGCACTGCAGTATCAAGAACATAAAGGTCTTCAACCCTTTCACCCTTGCCAATCATCCTCTGGCTGATGAGTTCCTGAATGACAAAGTAATCAGGGAGAAACTTGACTGTAAGTTTAGTGCCAGAGATTAGAGAACTAACAGATAACAAGTTAAACTTGAATGCTGGCACAAAAAGAACTTCCTTAAGTATCAAGTTTGGACTGATCTGGACATTACCAGCAAAATGAACTGGTAATTTGGCATGATTAGGAAGTGTCACACTGAAGTTTGAAATTTTATGCATAGAAACAAAGGCAAAAGCACGAGAACAGATATTCCTGGTTGCTCCAGAATCTACTATCAAATATTGAGGAGAAGAAAAACTTCACTCAAGGTCACAGAGAAACAGGTACCTGTAGTGAAAGAGATTGCATTAGCAGACTGAAGATCTATGCTGCCCTTACTAGAAGAAGAAAGATGAGTGGAAAATATGGTCATGAGTTGTTGATATTGATTAGGACTCAAATTCTGAAAAAAAAATTGTCTGAAGAATTCTGAGTAGACTGCGCATCATAGGTAGAAACTTGATTCACAGAATTAGAAGAACCACGAGTTGAGTTTGTGTCTCTTGATTTTGGTTTCTATCTAGGAGGATAACCGTGAATCTTAAAACATCTGCCAATGGTATGACCATGTATCTTACAATGAGTACAATAAGGCCTATCTTTCTTTTGCCCCTTGTTTCCAGCTCGATCATTATATTTCTTAGTAGCATCAGAGAAATTGGTTTTAGCAGCAAACGCCATAGTATTAGAAACATCAGAACCAATGTTAGCAGCAGGAACACCAACTTTCCTTTGATGCTCCTCTTGAGAAATCAAGGCAAAGACACGATTAATTGGAGGTAATGGATCCATCAACAATATTTGTCCTCGAACTTGAGAAAAAGAATCATTCAAGCCCATGAGAAATGACATTATATATTCCATCTGAAAATGTGCAGTCATATCTTTAATTCCTCCACAGGTACATTTTCCACAAGTACAGATAGGCTTGTAATTACTCAATTCCTCCCAAATCGTTTTAAATTTTGTAAAATAATTGCTAACAGAATGTTGATCCCGAGTAAGATTCATCAATTCTCTCTTTAACTGGAAAATTCTTGGACCATTTTTCTGCTGAAACCTATCTCTAAGATCCATCCAAATCTCATGTGCAGATTCAACAAATATAATACTAGCAGATATGTCTTTTGAAAGTGAGTTCAAGATCCAAGAAATTACCATATTATTGTTCCTAGTCCAAGAATTAAGGAGATCAAGTTCAGTACCATCAGGTTTTGTGATTGATCCATCAATGAATCCAAGTTTGTTCTTCACAAATAATCCAATCAGCATTGCTCGACTCCAAGAGGCGTAGTTCTCTCCTGTGAGCAATTGCGAAACAAGAACTATTCCAGGTCCATCAGAATGGTGAAGATAATAGGGACTAGAAGGATCATCAATCGAAGAAACCCTAGATCAGGAATTCATGATAGAAACATCTAAATTTGACGAAATCGCCATGGCATTCGATCCAAAACAAAGTTAGAAATAAGAGAAACGAAAGAATCAGCACACCAGAAATCTGGCAGCGGAAAGAGCAATAAGCTCTGATACCATATTAGATGAAGAAGAAGAAACGAGAAAACTCAGAAAATGAAACAAAACAGAGCAAATACTTTCTCATTCTCTAACTGATTGGATTCAATTAACTTATTACAAGTCTCCTAACTATATATAAAGTTAGTTGTAACTAACTAAGAATGAACCAGTAAGAAAATACACGTCATCAACTATCTAACTAATTATATTCCCTAATAATGGTTCCCCTCTTGCAAGCATGAACAAGACAATTTTTCCTGTGACTCAAAAAACTTTGTCATGGGATGCAGCCATGACCCAAGCGGTCATTCCACCACCAGCCACAACAGTTGGAGTCCAGGAACTGCGATTAGCCATTCAATAAATACTAGAGAGGACGGTATAAGCAAGTCTTACCAGAAATCACGGTTTGACATGGATGAGTGTGTTAGACTTAAAAGTAACTAAGATCTTTTGCTTGAAAGATTAAAAGAACGGCACATAATTAATTCAGGTGGCCTTTTGCTATGTTACCATGTCCTGTAGTTATTTCTCTATCATTTTTCAGTAATACTGTAATCCTCATTGTCAAACACGTATGGGGTTAGTATTAATCCACACATACTGCCCGACTTAATGAGCGGATCATGGGGGGTTATGACCTAGCTCATCTCGAGATGCAGGAAGCACATAGGTTGAGTTAAAAAAAATCTTCACCACAAGTGTGGATTGATATTGTGAATTGGACGTGGAAGAAAATTAATTAACAACCACAAATATAGTATGTCTCTTAAAGGTAAATGCCATGTAGTACTAATAGACCAATATGCTCAATATTTTTTGGGTTTTTTATCAATTAGTCATGTTTACTAAGTTTGTAGTTCAATAGGTTCTAATATATTTTCTTTGTTCCAATAGGTCCCATGCAAAAAGATTTTTACTCAAATAGATCCTATTTGTAAACATATAGTGAATATTCACTATATGTATAAAAATGACCTATTAGGAAAAAAAAATATTGTGCTATTAGAAAATGTCTTATGTAAATAAGACCTATTTGTCAAGCTCCCTATTTTTTTTCGTTTTCAATTAAAAAAAATATTGTTATTGTGAATGAGAGGTTTCATGATAAGGAGATAGTAAGTGTTGAGATGATTTTTATTTTGGAGAGTTCAAAAGATTTTGTACTTTATATTAAATTTTTGCGATCTCAAACTATGAAAAAAAATTGATGCATTTGACTCTGCAAACTTAATTTTGTAGTGAAATACTTGCAAAATTGAATTTTTAGTTTACATGTTTGGGTATTGAGGAGATGGTATGATGACAAAAGGTGAATATTTTTTTTGGCGTTTGAGAAAATAAAAAGTCACTAAAGTTTTTTGTAGATTTTAGATCGCAAATTTATACTTCCTGTTTTTCGACCGGAGTATCAGCGACTGGAAGCGCTCCGGTGATCGAAGGAAAAAACAAATACGGAGATCGAAGATGCAAAGGTCTGGTGGTTGAAAGAAAAATTAATGCGATGGTGATACATTTTGACATTCAAATTAATGCGAGTAAATGATTTTTGACTAGTCTTTTTTTTTTTTGTCAATTACAGCAATACTTGAGCCATATTCTAACAAGTGTTTGTTTTAGGTATAATTTGCAAATTGTTTTCGCTCTACTTCAAAAAACTAATTGTCATCATGTTGTGAAATTTTAGTGGGCGAACAAAGTATAATCTGAACCTTCTCAGGGTGTGTTTGATAATGCTAATTTTACATGGAGTCATTTTTCATTTTTTTGATGTTTAATAAATAAAATTTTCCATGGAATTAATTTCCTTAAAACAAGTCGCATAACCACTTTTTCCACAAAAAGGTGGAATTAAAAAACCTCCTCCCACCTTGTTATTCATTTTCTAGGAAAAAGAATTGGCACACCAAAAAAATTGATAAAAAATCCAGAAAATGAATAAAAACCCGAAAATAATGAAAAAAAATCCAGAAAGTGAATAAAAATCCAAAAACAATGAAAAAAATACTGAAAGTGAATAAAACCCTAAAATAATGAAAAAAATCCAGAAAATGAATAAAAACCAAAAAATAATGAAAAAAATTAGAAAGTGAACAAACCCCCAAAAATAATGAAAAAAATACAGAAAGTGAATAAAATCCATAAATAATGAAAAAAAAACCCAAAAAATGAATAAAAATCCCAAAAAAATGAAAAAAATACATCAAGTGAATAAAACCCCAAAAATAATGAAAAAAAATCCAGAGAGTGAATAAAATCCCAAAAATAATGAAAAAAATCAAGAAAATTAATAAAAACCCAAAAATAATAAAAAAAAATCCAGAAAGTTAATAAATCCCCAAAAATAATGAAAAATGTCCATATAGTGAATAAAAATCCAAAAACAATGAAAAAAATACAAAAAGTGGATAACCCCCCCCCCCCCCAAAAAAAAAAAAGGAATAAATATATAAATAAAAGAATATATTAATTAAGAAATTTATAAGTCAGAATATATAAGTCAGAAATTTATAAGAAATTTATAAGTCAGGATATAAATAAAAGAATATATAAATCAAAAATTTATTAATTAAGAAAAAAATAAAAGAATATATAAAAGCGCTTAAAAAATTAAAAAAATGGAAATGAATAAATACCCTAGAAAACTAATAAAAATGCAAATATTTGAAAAAAATTAAAAAAAATAAGAGAATTAAAAAAAACAGACCTGGCGGCAAGGGGGGACACAACAATTGGGGGTTGGCGTGGGGGGGGCATGATGGATTTTGTTTTTATTCATTTTTTATTTTTCTTAATAATCTTAATGCATTTTTCTGTTTTTTTATATTTGTTTTGTTAAAATTCATTCTGGGGTTAATACTTGTTTTCTATTTTTTTTATTCATTTTCTGTATTTTTTATTTTTTGGATTTTTATTCAATTTTTGTGTTTTTTTTAAAATTTTCTGGGTTTTTTTATAATTTTTTGTTTTTATATATATTTTCTACTCTTTTTTTCCATGAAAAAAATTGAAAATCAAACACATAAAAGATGAAAAATAAAAAAATTTCACCTGAAAAATAATTACAATCAAATAACACCAACAAAAATTTTCCATGAAACCCTTAAGTACTTGTGCCAGATTGAGTGAAGGTTTGTGTGCTTTTGAGTTTTCATTTTAGTTAATTACAAGGTCAGCGCGGGAAATTTCGGGGGTCAAACGTGTAGTTTTGAAATGTACACCCCCGAATTAGAAAAATTGTTTGAAGACCATAAAGAAGCAATGATGTTTTAAAAAATGTTCGGTATTTATTTTAAGCACTCTCCGTGTCTTAGGGATTAGGCGGTAAGAAAGCTAACCACGTGAAAAAATCGTCGTTGTAAAAAAAGTCCACTTCTAAATCTAAAGTAGATAGTATTACACTTGTGTAGATTTATAAATATCTAATGTTAAAAGTTGTGTTTCCTCTTGCAAATGTGCCACATGGCATCACCTTTGAGTCTAACTTATTATTACCTCTATTCAAGTCTCATAGTTTTTGGTGTCTTTGTCTCTTCATATTCTTTAATATATACTCATCTTCTACTCACGTCTTCTCATCTTTCCAAATGTGACACATTTCTTCTCATCCTTTTGCAAAATTTGTATTTTTGGAGCACTCAAAAAACGCATAAATCAGAAACATTTTCTCTCTTAAATCTGACAACGATCAAATTTATCTCATTGCTAGACTCATAAAAACTCAGGGATCCGAATTATTTCACCACCAAACTCATCTACATCTCATACGTGATTTGAATCAGAAGATTCGCTAAAAGATAAATGGCTAATGTGGTATTCCCCTACTGTACAATCCATTGGAATATTTGTTTTCTACCTTATTTTATATCTTTTTTCATTCTCCCGAATTTAAGGATTTTTATCTCAATTTTTATGACCTTTCACCTCAGCCTATGTCCTTTTGCATCTCCATTTCTCCGTGTATATACCCCTAGGTTTTTTGTTCTAACAGGGAGAAAACGTTGTTCAATTTCTTTCTCTCTCACTCGATCCTCCATCACTCCCCATTAATATATGTGTTTTTTGAGTATCAATTTTATCTTTGTTTTGACCATTTCTTTGTGATTATTTTTATATCCGTTCTTATTGGTTTTTTTATTTATATCATATCCTTATTTTGTATATTTCGTATTAGTTCAATAAATTACTTTTATTTTTATTGTTTATTACATTTGAGTTTGCTATTAATTTCATTTTTGTTTCATTAGTTTGGCAATTTCTTTGTGATTATTTTTTGTCTCCGCTTCTTATTGTTTTGTATTTGTATCATGTCTGTATTTTGTAGGTTTTGTATTAGTTCAATGGTTTATGTTTTATTTTTATTTTTTTATTACATTTGAGTTTCTTCTTTATTGGTTATATTATCTTTAGTTAATTCTGTTTGCCTTGGCCCGAGTTTAGTTTTTCATTACTTTTGCATTAGTTTTTTTTTTACACTTCGGTTACAAAGTATGAGTGACGTGACATACAAATAGGTAAAACGATCATTGTAGATCATTGTTGAAAATTCTTTTATTATTAACATGATGTTTTTTATCGTTGTGGCTTTCCTTCTATTTTGTTATATTTGAATAGGTAAAATGATCCATAGATCCATACAGAAGTAAACATCAGGAACCACATTCTTTCATGGAGGTTCAGGTGGACTTGGAAACTTCATTATTGTCCTTTTTACTTAAGAACCTCATTTAGGAAAAAGAAAGATATTAAAGTCAAGGTTTTTTATTATAGAGATATTACTACATGACTCACTTTAATCGACCTTTTATGCATTTGAAAAGGTTTGCGTTATTGATTGAAGAGACTATTCGATTTTTATAATCAGTAGAAGTTGAGCAAATAAGCATGATATGTATACTAATACCATGTTACCAGATAGTTATTCGAGCATAAAAATAGCTTGAAGGGATTGGGTTTGAAGTATAAATTTATTCATGCATGCAAGTGTAATTGTATACTGTACTGTAATAAACATGAACTAATGAATGAATGTCATGTATTCAAGGAGACGAGATATATGGTTTTTGAAGGTTGAAAAGACATCATAATAAAATTTCGCAAGTGCTCACAAGTTTCACAAAAGGTATTAAAGTAATTTCCCCTCAGGCTATGGTTAAAAAGATTTTTCACTGTACCATGGATAGAAGAGGCCATAACATGGCATGCTCGAGCCGAGGTGGGTGGGAATCTCATGCCTCATCTAAGTTGCTCACTCATTTAGCAACTTTCAAATGCACGACACCCTGAATTTGCAAAAGAACCACGCAATGTTCGTCTTGCATTGTCAACTAATAGGTTCAACCCTTTAGGTAATTTAAGTAATAATCAGAGTCGTTGGTCAATACTCATGGCGCCTTTAAGTCCCCCTCCAACACTGTGCATGAAACAATAATTCACATTATTACCATTATCATACTAGGGCCAAAGGCTCCCGACGATGATATGATATTTATATTTTCTTATCCCCATTAATCGAAGAACTTAAAGAGTTGTAGGATGAAGGTGTGATAGCATTTGACGTTCACAAGTATGAAGAGTTCACACATAAAGAAATGGTCGTGTGTGTGATCCACGACTTTCCTGCCTATGGGACCTTTTCCATTTAACTATTGTAGAGAGTAAGGAAGCAGATATATAACTTCTTTTTATTTAGTTACTTATATTCTCTATATTACCATCTAAACATTACAATTTCATGAACACGTTCAGGAAGCATGAGCGCTAAGTGGCCAAAAATTAAAAGAGAATTAATTTTAAGGCATGGGTACCAAAAGAGGTAATTACAACCTCTTCTGTTGAGGTTATTTATATATGTATGTGTTGTAAAACATGGACTAATGGAAATCCATTAAAAATGAATCTCTTAAAGAAAGGTGATGTGCCTTCAAGGCTTTCACGCCTAGCCAAAGGTCCTAGTTTTCGTGTGAATGAGTTTTAAAAAATTTACATCAATGGTTTTGATTTCGTCTCATGCAAGGAAAAACTATTAACACAAAACAACGGAATATCAATTTTTGCCTTGAATTCTTATGTATCTAGTAAAAGTGATAAACAATCAAAGGACACATTGTCAACTTATAATGGGATTTTCCAACAATCCTGGAACTAAATTACTTAGACTTCAAAGAAATCATCTTCTATTATGACTGGGTGGAGGTGGAGGACATTATGAAAGGATGTAAATTTGATATTCCCTCAAATCTTGTAATGATAGATTTGTCTCAGATGAAGAGTAAATATCATTTGATTTTGATCGAGGAGACTTTTATTTGCGCCTTTCAAAATGTCAAGAAGGTATTCTACTCTAAGTGTATAAAGGATGACAATTGGTATGTTATAATGCATCCATCAGAGGGTTTGAGTACTCAAGCAGACACATTAAAGGTCCTTAAAGAGTTCCAGTCTGCTAATGATGAGAATCCTAATTTCATCATTCTTTTAGTTGATTTATACGAATATTGAGTTTCGAAACATTATAATATTATTTGACAACCCATTTGTATCATGTGGGAAAAACCTTGTATTTAAGTACATTTATGTATCTTTTACTCATTTATTTAGTTCTCTTACACTTGCTTCCCCATTGCTCACATTTTACAAAATATCATTATGTAGATCTTCTTAAGTTTTTAATGCGACACTGATAACAAATCGCCAATCTGAAATAACACTAAATCGATTTTCTTATATTAATCCATTTTTAGCTTGTATCACTAATCCACTCTTTTAATTATCATATATACATTCACACATGTTTTTATAAAGAAAAAAAATCAAAAGGGGTCTTATACCATAATTCTCAATTTGGAGTATTCTCACAATTTTCTTCACGTTCAACACATTTTACATATATTTTAATAAATCAAAAGAGAACCCCTATATTCGGATTATGGATCAAATCCCAATTTCATTCATCTACAAACTACGTGGACTTTAATGCCATTTTTGGCTACGCAGGCGTCCTAAAGTTATTTTGGGATTCAAGTTCCTTGTTACTTACCATTTGAAGCATTTTGAATTCTTATTTACCATCTTAGATGGAGAAGAAAGATTTTGAAGTTTTGTTTCATAGAAGTAAATAATCACTACATTGGATTTTAATCAGGATATCATATTCATGCAGGCATGCGTTTTATTATTATTATTATTATTATTATTATTATTATTATTATTATTATTATTATTATTATTATTATTATTATTATTATTATTATTATTATTATTATTGTTGTTGTTGTTGTACAATTTGATGGATTTAGTTTGTTAACTTGTGTTGTATTATTATATTTTGATTTTCGGATGGCATATTGGGTAAATATCTATTTCTAAAAATTTAAACGGGTTTTATATTATACAAGTTTTTTTGGGATGCAAAAAAATAATTTTTAAAATTTTATTTTTAATCTGGTGTTAGTATTGGTCATGATCCAAAATCGTGACTCCTTGTGTGATAATTTAAAAACACAATAATGTTTAGTCATGGTTAAAAGTCTTAACTAAATATTTTATGTTTTTAAATTATCACACTAAAGGTCACGATTTTAAACCGTGACCCACGACTTTGTCACCATCAATACGGTTACGGTCCAAAATCGTGACCCATAGACCTTGGTCACGGACCAAAACCATGACCATCTATCTGTTTTGGTGTAGTTCTTGCACTTAGATGATATGTGAGGTATTCATTGCATGTAAGTGTTGAAGGATTAAATATTTATTGTAAATTAGTCACATGGTTTATATTGATGTATTTGAGAAAATCTTGCAAATTTAGGGCAATGACCCAAATTTATAAAATGTTTTCCCCAAGGAATTATTATTATTATTATTATTATTATTATTATTATTATTATTATTATTATTATTATTATTATTATTATTATTATTATATACACATGTTCAACAAGCATTAGTGGTCAAACTTGTAGTTATGGTGATCTAGCTAGGTATTCGTAAAGTTTGAGCCACTTGTTCATTATAGTTGTTCATATGTATTGAGTCAAAGGAGGTTTCGATTGTACTTTATTTTATTCGTTTGAGCAATTGTAATAAGAGAGTTGATATAGTGGATTCATTTATTGGTGTTCAGTTATTTTAGTTTAGCTATCCTTCTTGTAATCATTTGTTAAGTTGTTATTGTGGATGGTTTCTATTTATTATAGTTTTTAGTTTATTTTAATGCTGAGAATGATATAAATTATTCTAGCACTCCTAGTATTTTGTGTCATGATTGATCAATCGAGCGTGAAAAATTGGGGGTGTCACACTTAATATGGGAGGAAGATACATTATTATTATGTTGGCCCAACTTATATTAAATTCCTATTCTTTCTGAACTTGTTGGGTTTAATCCTCATTGTTAAATATATTTTCCACAGGACTTAATCCATTGTTGCTGACGTGGGTTATTTGTTGGAGAGGATCTCTATGGATATTATGTATTCATTCCTAAGATGTAGGTATTGAGCACAGTCACTCATTTACATCTTTCTATTTATTTATATTTTAGTTCATGTAGTTGATTTATATCATATTTTCCCAAGTCAGAGATTGTACAAGTTTTGCTTTTATTAAAGATGGTTATTGAGATCGTACAAATCAGATTTGGAGTATACTTCTTATGTTGGTATAATGGTATCAAAGATTTTTTATTTGATTAATCATTTTATATTTCCAATACTACGTTTACTTATTTCGTTTTAATTATTTTGTTACACTAAAAATGTTGCTAAATATTTTATGAGTCTCGTAATTTGTGTATTAGAACTGATCAATCTATTTATGAATTTTACAGGGTGCCATAATAATGGGTTGTTTAATATATTTTTTTCAGTAAATTGACTTTTTGCCCTCAAAATGAGTCATGTGCATGTCACATGACTCACTTTTGTCAAAGTTAACGACTTAAACTAACATAAGGGACTTGTTAAATCTGTTTGGTTAGCTTGAGGATTAACACTTTTGATAGTTTAGGGGCACTTTGAAATAATCGTGATAGTTTAGGAGTCAAATGATCAATTTGCTCTAATATGTTATTTTATTTTATTTTATTCCAGTTGTTAAATTTCATTACTGGGAGAGGAGATGACTAGTTATACTAACTCATTTCTAATTTTATATTTTTTACAATGATGATCATTATATCAATATTATACAAGTATCTATTTTTTTATTTAAATTGTTAAAAATTATAAATATCATCTTGTCCATTGCACGAAATTCTAGCTAATAAGGGGTATTCGTTTATGGTTGCCATGATTAGTTTAAATAATATTTTTTTTATTTATATATTTTGATAAGGTATTTTTAGTATGTATTTTTGAGAAATAATGAATGTAAATTAGTAACTTTGGTTATCAAACACTATTTTCCAACCATAAGAACAAATGTATGAAATTAAATCCATCTTGGGATGAACTTGATTTTGATAGTGGCAGCTACAAAATAGTCTATTGTCCAAATTGCATAATTGAGTATAGCATTTTACATTAAACAACACTTATTTATTTGAAGAAATACGTTACATTAAAATGCTTTTTCTTTTATAAAAATAAAATAAAATAAATAAACAATTTTATTAATGCAACTATTTTACTTAAGAGTTAGCCTCTCACCCAAACATACCTCATTACCTCATTTTTATGTTACATTCACTTACTCGACTATAAACTATGTTAATACATGATACAATATTTATGATTTCTCCTCTCTTGTTTTATTTATTTTAATATTGGGTTAATTTATATGTGGATCTTAAAAATAATTGTTGTACGAGATTCTTGCCACAATAATTATTGGAATTACTGGATTTCCCCAAAAGTATTATGAATGCAGAAAAAGGAAAACAGAGAATTATATACGTGGTTCTGTCGTGAGATTGGCCTACGTCCACAGGGGTAAAGGGGGAGTGTTTTGTATTAGAAAAAGGGATGGAAATAATCAAAGTGCTATTGTTGGTAGCTGAGAGTCCAGGTCATTGCGTGCTAGTTACAATTACCCTCTAATGTGAGCTAGATCACCTCTATTTATAGACTTAGTATCCCACGCTTGTGGGTTTCTTCATACTTATCTCTATCTCTAATGATCTTGTAGATTTGATTATATCTATATTATCATAGGTCAATTACTCGTGCGCCCTCCTTCCACGACTTGCCACGTGTTCGGCCACGTGGCTCAGACCACATGGCCTTAGTTAATCTTATCCTTTTAGTTGTATTTAATATGTAAATCACCTTAATTTTAAATATATTTTTTTTAACTATAATAGATCATTAATTTTTAATTTTAGACTTTAAGACAAGTTAATCAATTTATTAGATTTTAATACATTTTTGTCGTTAAATGTGGAACTTTTGTCACTAAAAGTTATTTTTGGTGACATTTAATGACGAAAAATGTCTTTTAGTGACAAAAAATATACTAAATTCTAATAAATTGATAAACTTGTATTTAAGTTTAAAATTGAAGATTAGTAATGTAATAGAGTAAAAAAATCCTCCAAAATAATAAACATGTGGAGGTATTAAACTACTCATAACTTAAAAAATATATCAGTCTAACATATATTAAAAACTATATTACTTTTAATGTTGGCATATTGTATACGTGGGGACAGTGGGATGACAATTCAAGCAACCCTTATCATAATAAAATTGTGTTGTTTTGATTTCAAGTAATTGTTTTTAGTAGCAATATAAAATGGGCAATTTTAATCAATTGTATCACTTGTTTTGTCATTATTGGATGGACTCAATAAAACACGTTATTGTATTAAATATTGTTAATCCTCCATAGGTTTGCCACTCTAGCACCGACAATGTCTTGATATTGTCACGCTAGCATTTTCTCATGACCTTGATGGAAAAGTTGTTGAAAAGTACTAACGTCTTAATGTTACATCATCATCGTTTCTAGCTTGCCAACTATTTTTTAGGTGACATTGTGGTGTCAACTTGTCATGCGGGCACAACTAATTCGAGTATTACACAAACTAATATCACTATTAGATTATTTTATTACTATGTAATGTGAACTTGTCATGTTAGCATAACTAATGCCCATTCATTGTCACTATAAGAAATTTTATTAACTTTAATGAGTTTTTTACTTTAATACATTATTATTTTTTTATTTTAATATAACTTACTCAATTTATTAAACTTTAATAAAAAAATTTATTTTTAAAGATTAAAATTATTTTTAAAAATAAGTTGGACTAAAATTATTCTTTTAAAAAGGAAAATAATGATTTGTTTACTTTTGTTATTGTTTTGACATTTGGAGTCAAACATAAACTTATTCTTTGACCATTTTGACTTGATCCTTCTCACCGACCTTCTAATACCTAATACATGGGTTTTCTTTGGAAAGTAATAAAGAATTTCGACAAGCAACATGAAAATCCAAATCTTAGTCCGTTTAGAATCTTGCAACTTCTATTTTATTAGGTAAAAAGATATTCAATCCAAGCTCTATATATTTTTCAAACTTTTGATTGTGCTAATCACAATCTTTTATTATTATAACGCATGTCCTTGATGTGATTCTTTTACAAACTGTGATACCTATATATACGCCGCCATGTGTTTTCTTTGGAAATCAAGAAACCTTTTTAACAATAAGAATATGAAAATCTTAATATCAAGTCTACACACAGTCCGTGTAGACTTCTACAACTACTTATGTATTAGGTAACAAAATTTCAATTTAAACTCTATACGATATTAAAACTTATAATAGTATGGATTATGAAAATCACAATGTTTAATTATAACCCATCAATGTATTTGGTTATTTATTCACTATGATACCTATACATAAATATGTCCATGTATTTTCTAAAGCAGATAAAGAAACCATTTTGACAATAAGAGTTTGAAATTCTTAATCAAAGTCTCTCAAAGAACCCCACAGTCCGTGCAGATTCTTTCAACGTCTTCTGTATTTGGTAACAAAATATTCAATCTAAAAGCTATACATTATTCAACCTTATAATAGTATAGATTGTGCAAATCACAACCCTTTTCTTATGATCGGGCTATAAACATTATAATTGATGCACTTGATGCGATTCCATACAAACACATCATCTTGTTTCTTCGTGGAAATATGTGTATAACTTTTTGGGTTGACCATTCTTGATTTGGGTTAGAGGAATGCTATACGAACCAGCTAATTGCACCAGAATATCCCACCGGATGAAGTGGCTAATTGAGTTGGCAAGCATTCACCCATGCAAATAAATAAACCAGAACCAAAGACTCATGACGCTTCCAAAACTTTTCTCTATAAAGGTCATAGATGACTCGAATCTCAAGTCAAAGTAAGTGACTAATTAATTTTTTCTCCATTAGAGCACACCACGTCATGATTTTTTATTTAATATGAATATGATCAAAATAAATGTGACACGATAAAAAAATTGTTTTTTTTATCAAACACGAACACCCCTCAGAACTTTTATTTTTTACCTAACACGAACATAGTTGAATTAAAACGCGACACGACATGAATTTTTTTTACCTAAAATGAACAAGACCAAAATAAAAGTGACACGACATAAAATCCATTTTTTTACTAAACACGAACACCGTTCAAACATAATGCAACCTGACAGCAAATCTTATTTTTTACCTAACACGAACACAGTTGAATTAGAATGCGACATGATATGACATGAAATCTATTTTTTTTTACCGAAAATGAACATGACCAAAATAAAAGTGACATGACATAAAATCCATTTTTTTACCAAAAACGAACATCCCCTAAATAAAATTGCAACATGACAAGAAATCTTATATATTACTTAACACAAACACAATCAAATTAAAATGCTACACGAACATGGAGAATTTTTTTACTAAACAGGAACACCAGTTTTTTTTTACATTATGTTTTAGGGTGGTCGTATCGCAAGCTAATTCGACTGTGTTCGTGTTAGGTAAAAAAATAAGATTTCTTGTCATGTTATATTTTATTTGATCGGTGTTCGTGTTTAGTAAAAAAAATGCATTTCATGTCGTGTCACTTTTATTTTCGTCATGTTCATGTTAGGTAAAAAAATAAATTTTAATGTTGTGTCGCATTGTAATTCGATTGTGTTCGTATTAGGTAAAAAATAAAATTTCTCTATTTGGCTGCTATTCGTGTTTGGTAAAAAAAAAATGGATTTCATGTTGTGCACTTTTATTTTGGTCAAGTTCGTTTTAGGTAAAAAAAAATTGATTTCATGTCGTGTCGACACCGTGTTAGGGAAAAAATAAGATTTGTAGTCATGTTGCATTTTATTTGAGCGGTGTTCGTGCTTAGTAAAAAAAATGAATTTCATGCCATGTCACTTTTAGTTTTGATCATGTTCATATTAGATAAAAAAAATTATGTCGCGTTGCAAAAAAAGGGCAAGAAAGTAGATGTATCTAATCGCAGTTGGTTAGCGTCGCTGACGGACCACGTCATTTAATGAATATGGATCCGCACCAACGGCACTAATCACATCAAATTTTCTTCCAAAAAACATTGTACAAGTTTTTAAAAACTATTTTATAAAAAAACATTCTTGCATTATTTTCTATAAATATGTATAAAAACTAGGAAAAGAGTTGTTTTCAAAAACAAAATTATAAAGAAACAGTTAGTTATATGAAAAAAATAATATTGTTTTTTTAAAAAAAGTTTTCTTATAAAACAACTATTTTTAAAATAGGTCTTTTATAAAAAAAATTATTCAAAAACACTTTTTTTTAATAATTATAACACTTTATTATTATAAAAATAGTTTATTTTTTACATAAAACATTTTTTTATGTTTTAGAAACAACTTTAAATAAATAAATAAACAGTGGTAGTTTTTGGAATGCTCTTGTGTTGATTAAAATGATATTGCGCGTGTTTTTCTTTTTTATGAACTTGAGGCTTTATTTTTAGTTTGGTAACAAATAATTTTTTTCAACTGTGGTGGCTTGAATCATTTGAAAAAAAGGAGTTTGGTTTTTGGCTAGGTTTTGGCTAGAGACGGGAAAGGAAATGCCTTGTGTGTTTGAAAATGGGTAGCTTTTCACAATCAATGCTCTTATACCACTTGTTGGTGCGCGAGGCCCCCAATTTTACAAATTCTTTTTACTTCACAAAAAGATAATTTCCTTTCATAGATGCGGAAGCGAAAGATGGTTCAATTAAAAATAAATTGACAAATTTTAATTTATTTTACAAATTAAAATTAAACAAAGTGAAATTAAATTAAACACACGCTTATGTTAATTTCACTTGAACCAAATTAACTCAACCCAAGTCCTAGAAATTTGCCTAACAAAATAATTAATCCATTTTAGGCCACAACGGGAAAAAACCTCGGACGGGCCTAGCCACAAATCCACTAAGTATGGTTTTACAAATACAAGACAGTAAGACTTACAACACTCGACTCGATCCCTTTCAATCCCCGACGCTGCTTCTTTTATACACCTCCGCCTAGCGAATAACTACGGAACTCCACCGCGGTCTCGGAATCCACCGCGGTCTCGGAATCCACCGATCGGACTTTGTTGGTCACCGTCACCCAAACTAAGAGCCTTTCTCCAAGTGGGTATGACAACGCAAATAATCTTCTTCTTTGTGGGATTTTGAAGTAAACCCAAACTTCTCTTCAAATGGTAGAGATAAAAAAAAAACAGTGCCAAACTCCAAGCAAAGTATATATATATATATATGGATGAACTTGTATAAACAAACTTTGGGTGTAAAACAAGTGTTTAAAAGATTTTTCTTGAAAAACAGCAACACTTAAACAATGAACTTTTTCCTTTTGGAATTATGCTCTCAAACTCCCTCTTGGAGATGAAAAGATGTGAAAAAGTTAATTGGAAAAAGTTGGTTCCTGAACGTATTAAGTCTGTCAAAAAGTTAGTGGGGAAAATAAGTGAAAAAGGGGGAAAAACTACTCAAAACTGACCAAATAACTGTTCCCGTCAAATCTCCTTCGAACGAGATTTCGTTCGAACAAAGTCTCGTTCGAACGATACTTCTAACGAAGTTCCAGTGGCAGGTCGTTGCAAATCTCGTTCGAACGACATTCTCATTCGAATGACAATATCGAACGAAAAAACAGAAAGCTAAAAAAAAAAAATTTAGCCCAGAAACTTTATTTTAAACTTTTAATGAAACTTTCTGAAATACAACAACAATTTAAATACAAAATACAATAAAAATTCACCCAATGAAAAATGTTCCAAGCTCCTATATAAACTCGGCATTTGATGAAGCTTTAATAACTTGGCCGCTACGTCTTCAACAAACACATCATAGGCTTGAATGGATAAACTTGAACTCTATCTTATAACTCAAATGTTTTTGTCCGGAATTGAGCCAAAACTACAAAGGACTCAATTGAAAATTTGTGCCCTTACAAATCTCCCCCTTTGGCTATTCCAGGACAAAAACTAAACAAAAATCCTAAAGGGTTGTCAAACAATGTCCCACCCAAAATAAAAATACAATGTTTGACTCAAACAACCTAAGGATCAATATCTTTGCCGGTGAAAATTGCCATATATAGAAGAATTCCTGCACACTTAAGCAAATACATTATACGCATAGGGAATATTAAAATATTAAATGCAATATAAATAGAGACTCCCCCTTAATTAATTCTCCTCTTTATCAACTATGATCAACCTAAGAAGATAGCGCTCTCCACCTAAGTAAAATCTCCCAAACTAAGATACGATGACAATAGTATTATATACCATTTCTCCCCTATCATTCTCCCCATTTTTGTTCAGGAATAAACAAATGATAAAGAATCAAAACATTAACTTATCTCCCCCAAATAAAGCATATTACCCTTAAACTAAACAAGGGATAAATAGAATGGGATAACAAGCTAAACATGCATTAGTGCATAAAGTGATGAGAACATTAAAGCACATAGGCAACAAAATCATAGCTAATCCAACAAAGAATAACGGATACCAACTAAGATGCAAGAAAATGATACCAATAAGATACATAAAGTATTATGCATGTGATATCAACAAAGAATGCAACAAGATAGATACCAATTATGAATTAAAGCATAGATGGATTGGAAAGCAAGGCAAATACCAAATAAAAATATCATATATATACGTACTCTAGATATACCAATGATGCACACGCACATATATATAGATATAAACACACAAATGACACAAAATAGAATAAGCTTTTCACACTCGCATGGCAAAAATGTGTTATATGGAAACAAACCAATAGAGTTATGACATTGAAAACGCTACTAGGATAAACGAACATTGTGCAAACTGTTGATATACCATCCAATATCCCTCAATAAGCATATATTGATTTTGAATGATTATATCAATCAAACATAGGCCTTGGCAATTATTTTTCTTTTTAATGCCATATTTTCTTTTAGGCCTTTGGACCACGTATTTCTTTTAGGTCCAAAACAAACGGTGGCTTACTATTCGCAAAGGATAATAAATCCTTTTGGATCCCTTCCCCGAGCACATTTAGATACATCATTTTTTATATTTCACACAAATCTCTCGTGCAACGGATTTTGACATGCACTAGTCCTCCTAGGTTACAAATATGTAGATGACAAGATTAGTAGGAGAACATCTCACAAAGTTCAAATATAACATGTGATGATTAAATTTCAAAAGAGCTCGTGCATGTTTGAATAGAGGCATATAAAAATAGAATCCATTAAAGCAACACAAAATCCAACTACTCCATGACAGCATGGTAAAGAACATAATAAGGATTAACAATCTAGACCAAAAGTTCTATCCACATGGGAGCGAAAAAGTAGGGATTCAAACACAAGTATATGCCACATAAAGTGTGTCAAACTAAAGTACACACAAAAAAAAAACTTTTTGAGTTTTTGAAATTTTTAACCAAAAACAAAAATATCTACTCAAAAGACACACAAAAATTATTTGTATTTTTCATTAAGCCTACTAAAAGGTAAAACACAAATGATAAACAAAATCTTTTTTTATTTTTCATTTAAAGCAAACAAAAATGAAAGAAATAGAATACAAAAGATAAACAAAAATCATTATTCTAGCATGTGGTTAAGCAGGAAGCATAGACTAGAAAATGACTAAACAAACATGCATTTAGCATGATAATATAGCATGTAGTACAAAAGCTAAAGTATGAAAATAAAACTAACATATTCAACCTTTAGATTTAGCAAGGGAGGAAGCATGTGAAAGCAAATGAGAATCAAATACCCTATCTTGTAAAGCTACCAAGCCGGGTCTCCTAACCCAAACTAATGACGAATGACTATCTTGGGGTGTAGGAATCTTAGCTACCTTGGTTGCCGTACGTTGGGTTTTTTTAGGACCTCGTTTAAGATCAAAACAAAATTTCCTAAGATAACCTTTTCGACCACAATGTGCACAAGTAAAAACATGTCGAAAATTTGTACCTAAGGATTGATCTCTAAAGGCTTTCCTAGGTGATTCTCTTAAAACATTGGTTTTGGCTTTATGAGTAGATTCATTACAAGTATCGAAGCCTAAACCACAAGTGTCATTTTTTATTTGGACCGTGCCTAAGATTTTTTCTAGTTTTTCGAACCTACACTCCAAATCAAATTTGACATTTCTATAGTCTTTTAATTTATTTTTTAATTCTAAAATATTAGACTCTAATAAAATATTTCTTCTTCAAACTCGAGAAGCTCTTTTTTTCAAGGATTCCATTAAACCTCTAAGGCTATCTATCTCGCCTTCTACATATTCAAGCTTCTCTCGAAGAGTTCTCTCTCGTGTCCTAAGGTCTTCCACTAACGCACTTTCATCAATGACCTTGACACACTCTCTTAAGTAAGCTTCTAACTTCAAATTTGCTCTTTTTAATTTAATAGATTCTTCATATAATTCTTGAAAAGTATTTTGAAGTTCACTCACATCAACCTCATCTTCATTTTCACTCTCTCTCTCTCTTTTTCACTCTCACTACCATAAAAAATAAGGGAATCATAAACTTTGACCTTGGAAGTGTCATGTGTTTGTATATCTTCATGAGAAGATTCATTATCGGTGCTCACATGACTAGCCATAAAAGCCACAAAGTTGGGCTTAGTGGGGGGATCGGGTCCCTCTTCTATATCACTATCATTAAGGGTTGCATTAAAATAAATTGGTTGCTTACCCTCTCTCCTTAGTTTAGTGGGGGACTCAAAAGCCCTATGGCCATACCCTTCACAACCAAAACACCTTTCTGAGTTGTCCCTATTTAAATTTTCTTTAGGAGTTTTAGGGATCCTTTCAGCTTTGTCATGCTTAGAAGTTTCAAATTTCTTAAAGTCATTTTTAAATTTATCTTTGTTAATTTTAAAAAAAATTGAAATTTCTGAGCAAACAAGGCCATATCTTCCGAGTCACTCTCACTATCGCTCTCTACTACTTGTTTATCCTCTTTTCGGGCTTTTAAAGCAATGTCCTTTTCAATTTTCTTTTCAGATTTAGAGGGAAACATGTCCAGTTCATAGGTTTGTAAATCACCTACGAGCTCTTCTAATTTCATAGAGGCTAAAGTTGATAAAGAATTTAAAACGGTCACTTTTGGAATAAATCTATCGGGAAGGGACCTTAAAATTTTCTTTACTAATCGGTTATCGGGTATTTTCTCTCCCAAGTTAAAAGTTGAATTAACAATATCTGAAAGTCTAGTATAAAATTCATCAAAAGTTTCTTTTTCGGTCATTTTGATGGTTTCAAATTGAGTGGTGAGATTTTGGAGTTTCGAAGCTTTAACGACACTAGTACCTTCATGAGTGAGTTGTAAAATATCCCAAGCTTCTTTAGCAGTCTCACACGTCATAATGCGATGAAATTCATCCAGTGTGACAGCGCTAAACAAGGCGTTTAAACCACGGGAATTAAAATTTGAAAGTTTAAATTCATTCTCACTCCATCTATCGGCCGATTTGGGAACACGTTCATTATCTACTAAATGAGTTGGTGGGGACCACCCATTAACTATAGATAACCAAACCCTCTCGTCGATAGATTTAAGTATCGATTTCATACGCGCTTTCCAGTACGCGTAATTAGAACCATCGAAAATAGGAAATTTTTATAATGGGGAAAATTCCATTTTAGCCAAAAATATTTTTAAAAATCTTAACGAAATAACTTATTATTTTTGGCTCTGATACTAACTTGAAAACGGGTAGCTTTTCACAATCAATGCTCTGATACCACTTGTTGGTGCGCGAGGCCCCCAATTTTACAAATTCTTTTTACTTCACAAAAAGATAATTTCCTTTTATAGATGTAGAAGCGAAAGATGGTTCAATTAAAAACAAATTAACAAATTTTAAATATTTTTACAAATTAAAATTAAACAAAGTGAAATTAAATTAAACACACACTTATGTTAATTTCACTTAAACAAAAATAACTCAACCCAAGTCTTAGAAATTTGCCTAACAAAATATTTAATCCATTTTAGGCCACAACGGGAAAACCCTCGGACGACCTTAGCCACAAATCCACTAAGTATGGTTTTGCAAATACAAGACAATAATACTTACAACACTCGACTCGATCCCTTTCAATCCCTGACGCTCCTTCTTGTATACACCTCCACCTAGCGAATAACCACGGAGCTCCATCGCGGTCTCGAAATCCATCGATCGGACTTTGTTGGTCACCGTCACCCAAACTAGGAGCCTTTCTCCAAGTGGGTATGACAACGCAAACAATCTTCTTCTTTGTGGGATTTAGAAGCAAACCTAAACTTCTCTTCAAACGGTAGAGATAAAAAACTGGGGCCAAACTCCAAGAAAAGTATATATATATATATATGGATGAACTTGGATAAACAAACTTTGGGGGTAAAACAAGTGTTTAAAAGATTTTTCTTGAAAAACAACAACACTTAAACAATGAACTTTTTCCTTTTGGAATTATGCTCTCAAACTCCCTCTTGGAGATGGAAAGATGTGAAAAAGTTAATTGGAAAAAGTTGGTTCCCGCACATATTAAGTCCGTCAAAAAGTTAGTGGGGAAAATAAGTGGGAAAGTGGAAAAAAATGCTCAAAACTACCCAAATAACTGTTCACGCCAAATCTCGTTCGAACGAGATTTTCGTTCGAACAAAGTCTCATTCGAACGATACCTCTAACGAAGTTCCAGTGGCAGGTCGTTGCAAACCTCGTTTCGAACGAAATTCTCGTTCGAACGACAATATCGAACGAAAAACCAAAAAGCTGAAAATTCTATTTTAAGCCCAAAAACATTATTTTAAAGTTTTAATGAAACTTTCTAAAATACAACAACAGTTTAAACACAAAATACAATAAAAACTCACCCAATGAAAAATGTTCCAAGCTCCTATATAAACTCGGCATTTGATGAATCTTTAATATATTGGTCGCTACATCTTCAACAAACACGTCATAGTCTTGAATGGATAAACTTTAACTCTATCCTATGACTCAAATATTTTTGTCCTGAATTGAGTCAAAACTATAAAGGACTCAATTGGAAATTTGTGTCCTTACAGTGTTTGTTGGCCTTTTATTTTCAATGCCAGCTCATGTGGCCATGTCAGTCGGTAGGCTATTATGGTGCAATTAAGCTGGTCCCAAAAGCATTTCTCTTTGGGAGGGTTATGATCTATGGAGACTTAAGGGTAAGTTTTTTTGTTAAATTTTTTTCAGTGTATATTTAGTAATTTCATTTCATTGGCCACTTTTGATCTTATATGATTGGATTTTATCTCTATTAGTTAACGTTTTCCAGGAAAGGAATGTGATAATTTTGTGCTTTATTTGATCGGTTTCTCTATATGTCGATCTCTTATCTTGAAAAATAAAAGAATGAGCAAGGGGTATAATTTAATACTAATGTTATGGTTACAATGAATTGACTGGAAAAGTTACCCAAATTGATTGATGTGACATTGTAATGAAAATTTTTTACGTCACTCACTCTAAGATATTCCAAGATAGTGTACAACATTATATTCCGATGCCTAATGTTTGTGTAATCTTTTTTGTAATATCTTATAATGGAGGGTTTTTTTTATCCACCCTAGTTTGGTCCATTGGTAAGGGGTTGCTCGTTTGGGCCAAAGGTCTCGAGTTCGATACCCCTCAGTGGTTACCGACCAGATCTGAAGCGGGACACGTGTTAGGGTGACTCTGGCACAACGTCCCCATTGTTTAACTCGCATGGGAGAGTCCAAAGGGCTCATTCGTATGGAGGTTCAGGGTAATGAAAAAAAATTGTGGAGTAGCTGACACAATTTTCTGAGAATTTATATATTAAAAGAAAATTTTGGTATTTAGATTGTAGAGATTAGACTGGATTCTTAAGAAAACAAAAGTTCTTGGTAGACCTTTGAAGGAAGAGTAAGTTAGGCTGATATTGCTTGAATTCTACTAGGGCCAAATATTTTTTATATGGGTATTTTTAAGAATGTTGGGAATTATTAAACGGTTCTATCCTGAATTTGCTAAAGCGATTATTTGAGAGTGGTGCTATGAATACCTTTATTTTTATCGCATAAAGGTTTGTATCTTGAATAGAATTTAGGCCAGTTAATTTAGTTACATGTTAATAAAAACTATTGGCTTAATATTATCTTTGAAATTGAGGGATGTTTTGAGGGATATGACTTATTTATCTCAAGGGAAATTTATGGGAGTTTGACAAATGTTGGAGATTATGTTGATAGCAAGAAAGATTGGGAATGATTGTTGGAACAATAATAGTGTGAAGGCATGGTGAAATAATAGCAACCTATTATGATTTTTATTTTCAAAAACGAGAGTTTTCTTATTGTAATGTGGATAAATAAAATAATCAAAGACAAAATGAGAATTTTTTTTCATCGGAAGACGATAGAACAAAGAGTTGGCTAAAATGAGAGTTTTTTCTTGACAAGGTGGCAGTAAGGTGGTAAATCGACGAAGCAATTTCAAAAAAACAGTTTTTTTTTAAATACAGGAAAGAAAGACTTAAAGAATGAAAGTCGAAGGGTAGGTATAGTTTTTTTACGAGAAGGCGATAAGGCAATGAATCGTAGAATCAAACCCAAAAAAGAGGTATATTTTTTTACCGCAAGTCAAGAAATCAAGAATCAACACCAGAAGGACAAGAATTTTCTTTTTAATAGGAATGTGATAAATCGGATAATCAATGAAAAAATAAATTGAGACTTAGTGCAAAAGGACAGATATTTTTTTATAGGAGGGAAGGCGTTGAGGTGATAAATTGAATAGCCAACAAAAATAGGTTTCTCTATGACAAGAAGGATATAAGTTGAGAATTAGTGCCAAAAGGACCAATATTTTTCTTTAGAGGAATGAAGAAATTTAAGTACAAAGGCCATAGGAATTTTTTTTCATAGAAAAAGGTGATAAATCGAGGAATCGAGGCTAAAAGGTGTGTAATTTTCTCTGACGTGGAGGCATAAATCGAAGACTCAATGCCCAAAGGAGAGGTACGTTACAGGAACACAATAGATCAAAGATTCAATGCCAAGTATGACTTAGATTATTTTGTGTTTTCTTATAACTTACTCCCTTCGTACCAAGTTAAGAGTTATACATTCCTTTTTTAGATTTCCAAAATCAATAGTCCACTTTCCTTTTCGGGACATAATTGAAGAACTAAATTTCACATTGATGAACAAGTTTTGATCTTAACCCTAGATCAAGTGCACCTTAATTTACACACACAAAACAAAAGGATAGAGACTCTTAATTTGGGATGAAGAACCTTTTTTAACTCCACTAATGCAAAGGTTTCTTTTGTGTTATGGTCCCAAGCCCGAATAAAGGAGGAGGGGAAAAGGTTGTTATGCAATACATTTGAGCTATCTCTTCAAGGTAATCATTCAATATATGAAGAATAGAAAAATAAAAGTTTATCTTTATAACCAATATATGGGTCTTTTGCAACTCTTCACATCACAAAAAGTATAATTTTGTCTTTTGTTATTTTTGTTTCAAGGTTTGTTTGTCTAATTGTAATTCGGGATCAAGTAGGGACCATTTGAGAGAACTTGTTGGGGCCCATTTGACTACTTGACCGCTAAGAGAATCGATAATTAATGATTTAAGTAATGTGAGGATAGGAAGAGATAATATTCTCACTATGGTTGTGTGAACTTGTAATATTCCTTCTCAATTATTTACTTTGTGGGTTCTCTTAGGTTGTGACAGCTGAAATCCACACGACTATTGAAAGTTTTCTTATTACAAAACATTATAAGAAGCGTGTCATGCATATGTCGAGTAATTTGAGACTTCATTTGTGTCACTATTATTAATTCTGTTGCATTTTACATCGTTGATGGTCTTGAACAGAGGGGATTTTCCTTCTAACCCGAAATTCTTTATGCGTTCAGAATCTTCCTATCGGGAACACTGAAACTCAGAGGGTTCAGTTTTTTTCTGCTATGAGATTAGTGGATTAAGAGACATATTTTCACATATTAAGCTTCATTTACATATATAGTTAGTAATTTAGGTGTCTCGAAAATAATGAGTTAATAGCTTGTGCAATTGGTTGCATAATGCTTATTTTCCCGAGTATAACTTTGATAACTTTGAAACTGGTTGAGTTTTTGTATTATGGAGTATGTAATGAAGAATGATGATTTTCCTAAAAATATTCTTTGACCTTGAAAGCTTATTCCCCTGATTGTTGGAGTGTAGAGATTTATCAAACACTCAACTCTGCTTGGTAGCTCATTTATAACCCTTGAAATTAGTGTCACATGTTTTTTTTCATGCTCTCATTCAATTCAATCTTCTCCATGTACATAACAAATTGAATTTCTCTTTGTAATCATTGACCGACATTGAATCGTTCATTAAGTGTTTCACCCGAGCAAACGGATCTCACTCATAAGAACGGGGTAAGAAGGCCATGTGTAATGTTTCTTCAACTTAGTCCATAATTGGACAGACTCCACTCCACTCGGCATGTGTTTTGTTCACAAATTCTTCCCACCATACAATAGGTGTACCCTTATAATTTAGTGTGGTCAACTTCATATATGTGGCTATGTTGATGTTCTTGTAGTCAAACAATTTTTCCATATCGTTAAGCCAATTAACGAAGTTGTCCTAATTCATTTTGGCGATGAAAATGGCAAATGTCATTCAGGATATCCACATTAAGAGTCTCCGCTAGGAGGCGAAGCATGGGGCCTATGTTACGCTCTTCATCACTACTCACTGCCTACGAGTCCTTCTGATCTCCTTACCCTTTCCTATCTCCATGGTTACCTAACTTTGTCCCCATAAATTTGCTCTCTTCCTATAGTACTTGCGTAGGTAACTTGAATCCCCCATATTCTTAATTTGAATAATCTCATGTCGTGTGGTTAATTTCCTTTGTAACTACTCCCTCCAGCCTAAATTAATAGTCATGCTTTCCTTTTTGAGTCGTCCCAAATTAAATAGTTGTTTTACTTTTTTGGACCTAATCGACCTTCCAAGGTAGTGAAAAAGGTTTCATCGTGGCCATTTATTGAGTCAATCCTTAAAAACCATCATTTTTAAATAGCGACTATTAATTTGGGATAGAGGTAGTATAACACATCCTCTCGTTATTCAGAACAAAAGAAGAATCACTTATGTTTACCATCCCTACAGGTTGGTGGACGCAAGACAGGAATGGCAAAATCATTTGTCATGTTAAACAATTTGCATGGTGCTTTATGTTTATAGGGTATGCCTTTCAATCAGAACGACTTCGGTTGATGGAGGATGGACCAGAACTGACGTAAACCACCCATCAAAAGGCTCCTAAAAATATCTAACACACTTTTAGAGAGAAAAACACTATTTTCTACTATCAAAATTCTAGTCTACCTCAAATGAGGCTTACAAGTGGGTATTTAAAGGGGAGGAGTAGCTTAGGATCCAAGCTAAGGCACTAATTACAAAATTATGACTACTACTCCTTACCTATAAATACAAAAGCAAAATAATGAAAAATACAATAACGAAATAAAAGAAAATTAACAAAAAAAAAATAAAATGCAATAAAAATCCTAAAATGGGACCCATTGCCATCACTCTCTCGGATTCCAAAAGCTCGTCCTCGAGCGTAGGAGATGAAAGGTAAGAAAGCAATGCATCCATCAAAGAGCTCCTCACTAGGAAGAAGATACATCCATGGAAACACCCCTTGTACCGGCTTGCCGTAAATCCCAGGAGAATAGGAACACAATCCAAATGTGCCCAACCGACAAAATCGTGACCCGAGATTCCAGCGATGAACCTCCTTAATGCTATGACGCAAAAAATTTCCTCCAAGCCCTAATCAAAAGGTACCACGAATGGGTCCACATACCCACCATAAAAAATATCACATCCAATATCCAAATCAACTCCAAGAGAGATAACCTCCTATACAACCTCAACAAAATCATCATCCCTTCTCTCAAAGATTGAAACAAAAAATTCCAAATCAAATGTTTCTAGCTCACGAAAGTGTGTGCGAGTCACCCAACTATCCACATCAAAAATATCAAAAAAATCCTCAATACTCAATCCAATCTCGTCGTTTCTATGTTTGTTGCAATTAACCGGATTGGGTGGAGATTTTTTATCGTTGATTTGACCCGATTGGGTGAGTGAGGGTGGAAGAATGACTGGGTGGAGCAACCAATCTTAAACTAGTCATCGGTGATCTGGAATTGAGCCTCGAGAGTTAATTCGGGAGAACACGTAATTTTTTTTATGATTGGGATTTGAAAAATGCGTGGGGGGTTAGGGGATTCGAGTTGGGGGTGGAGGAATTTTATAGGATTGGAGGTTAGGGTTTGTAAATTATGAATTGGATTGTAAAATGGTTGGTTGTGTTGGATCTTGAATGTAGGGTTTATGGAATGAATTTGGGTTTTGGGGGAAACTAGGGTTCAAGATTTGGGTTTTCGAGGTGGTAGGTTTGGTGTAGAGAGTAGGGTAGGGCAGGGGTTGTATGTAGGGATTTCTAGGGTTAGGGTTAGGGATTTGAAAATGGGTATAGATTTGATGTTGTGATTGTACCCACTCTCTTGTTCATTTTTTAATCTCCTTTTTTAGTTGTTTGGATTTCTTAGGAGTCATTGAGGAGTAGTGCACGAATTTGATACAAAATATATCGTTAGACTAACACCAATATGGAGCTTCACCCGCTCTGATACCAATTTGACGTAAACTAGCCGTCAAAAGGCTCCTAAAAATATCTAACACACTTTTAGAGAGAGAAACACTCTTTTCTATTGTCAAAATTCAAGTCTACCTCAAATGACGCTTACAAGTGGGTATTTAAAGGGGAGGATTAGGCTCCAAGCTAAGGCACTAATTATAAAAATGCCATTACTACTCCTTACCTCTAAATATAAAAGCAAAATAAAGGAAAATACAATAACGAAATAAAAGAAAATTAACAAAAGAAAATAAAATCCAATAAAAATCCTAAAATGGGCCCCATTTCCATCAAGAACGGGCTTAGATAGCTGGTATGGTTGCAGTTCGAGCTCGGTCTTCTTCCCCTCCTTTTCTTGGCTCGCACGTCGATTGCTGTCAAACGCCCTAAAGGAAGCCTGAACGAAATGTTTATCTTCTTCCATAGGCGTCATCATAGTAAGAGGACGACCCAAACAGGTTCCCCTTGCACACACAGATGCAGGTTTCATTCCTTCTGATCGAGGCCTGCCCTCCTCGATTTCCACTTTGGGAGGTTTCTTCCCTAGACACGACAAAGTTTCAAACTACCATTGGGGCAGTGCGACCTTGTGCTCTACCATAGATCCCGTGGAAAGGGGATGCTATGTTCCAGATTTATCATGTGTGTGTGTGTGTGTGTGTGTGTGTGTGTGTGTGTGTGTGTCGTAGCCACAACTAGAGATCAGCCATTAGTTTTACAAGCATGACACCCCACTGTGAATTATATCAAATCACAGTGATCACATTTATCATTTTTTGTAATAAATAAATCTCTTAAAAATCTAAATTCATTGAAATAAGGGTGTTGGTTAGAGGAATACAAGGTAAAGGGTCTTATGTAAGGACTTACCCCATTATCATATTATAAGTGACAAAGTAGGGAATCTTGACAATGACACATTACAAGAGAGAACACATAAATGAGCCCAAAGATAATCTGAGATCCCTTAGGTTGCGTTTGTTTTTTCATATGAATCTGAAATCTGAAGACTAAATCTGAAGTCTGAAATCTGAATCTGAAAAATATGTTTGTTTTTATGTCTGAATATACCTTTGAATGAATGTATTTAGACTGATTCAGACTTCAGATGTAATTCTACATCTTAATCATTAAGAACCAAATATCGTCGTTAGCCTCTTAATCATTTAAAAAAATAAACATTTTTTGGTACCTCTTAAGTCTGAAAGGTTCAGATTCAGATTCAGACTTAAGAGGTAAAAACAAACAAGACCTTAGACTATTTATTTAAATAAATTTCACCACTGTGTTTGATGATCTCTTTTCTTCAGACTCCGCACATAAACTGAGCCCAAAGCTAATTTTAGATGTCGAAGAATTTTTATTTAAATAAATTTGAGCAATGTGATGGATGATCTCTATTTCTATAGACTGTTGATCTTGGTCTTCGCATTGAATTTTGACAATGCCTTCTTCAATGACTCCATAGGCGTGCTATTTGGCTAACATAGTGATACCTATTTATCGAGACTGAGAAAAACACTAAAAAAATCATTCGGAAGGTTTAGAAAATAGTTTAAGATTCACAGTTTCAATTTGTGTGTTACCTTCTTACAAGAACAACTCTTTTCATGGTATTTAATCCTTTTTTTTATTTTATTTGGTATTATATTTTCATTTTTCTTTGATAAGAGTCAATTTGTTCATTATTGCACAGTATTATTTAAGCAAATACATTCACATTCATGGTTCCTATAAGCCTTTTGAATTGCAATCGATATGTAAAGTAGAGAAACGGTGTGACTACTGGTGTAGGGGTTATTATAAATCACCAAGGTCGTTTATTTGTTTCATTCTTAGCTAATTTTGGCACGCGGATCAATATGTAGCTGAAGTGAATGCATCACCTGATTATATCTGATTGGTCAGCATGTTTTGGAAGTAGCAGACATTGAAAGTAATTCAAATATGTTAGTGGAATGTCTCACGAGAACTTTTCATAATAATTGCCAAATTATTTTTCAATTGAGACATTACATAGACTTGCTCTTGCAGTCCAACCAAATGTCTCGTATCATATGCTTACTTCCACATCCAGACCCAATTTTTCTAGGGTCACAACAGCCTTCAAGAATAAAATTAAGCACAATGTATTACAAGGTGCCCATGGTTTATATTACTTCAGACCTTAGCTTCTTATATAATTGTAAATGAGTTGTTTCTATAATGTCCCTAGTTTATGCTTTATTTTCTTTCAGTTGTAGGTTTAGTGGATTGATACTCTCTTTATGATTAGCCTAATTGATCTATTTTGAAATAAATTCCTTAGGTTCCTCCTAGCGAAAAAAAACAAAAAATAAAAATTAGAGGTACTAAGGAACCAAGATTTGAAAAGCTTGAGGGGTACTATGAGCTAATTGATACAATTTGAATCCATCTTGCTCTCTTAAAACTGAATGGAAGGCATGTTCTATAGTATAATAAATAAAGGCCTAATGTGTGTTTTTATTAATAAATAAGCTTAAATTGGGAAAAGAGATTGGATAAACAACTTCCTTGCTTATAACATCTCCCCTTCTTAGGAAATAAAAACTATTTTCGGAAATTGCATATACTATATTAGTTTTTTCTCTTTTGGCTAATTATAACACTTTAGTAGTGAAAAAGAGGTTTATTTCAATCCGACGCGGATCTCCTAGTGAAACTAAAGCATACGTCCAACTTGAGGCAACTTTTGGAGGAACCAATTTCTTAATGGACTTTGCTAAGTTAGATGACAGCTCAGGAAAATCAGGAAAAATGTGCCTTCATAAACTAGGCTTGCTTTTGTTATGTTTTTGGTTATTTAATTTGGTGATAACCTTGCTAAAAAAATTATTTGACTGTTTGAGTATGTTTGTTGAGTCACCAAAATTTGGGACGCTTGGCGAATTTGATAAAGTATTGAACTTCCATTAAAATGGACAATCAGTTTCTCCAAATTGGGATGTTTTCATTTTACATGTTTTCGATAAAAAGTACTCTACTCGAGGAGCTTAGATGGTCAAGTTATTTTATGCTGGATATTATAGGAGTTCATCTTGAAGTTTGACTTGCACTCTCTAATTAAATCTAGAAGCTAAAACAATAAAAAAACATTAAATTTAGATTAATCTTAAATTTGGAGAAAATTAAATTACAATAGATGCAAGTGTGGATACCATACACCTCAAAGAGACAAAAAAATGAACTTGGGGGAAAAAAGAACTTGTATGTGACCCCAAAATGAAAATACCCTAAAAAGTAGAGAATCTAAAGAAAAAAAGGAAAAGGAACAACTCATCGCTGTTGCAAAAGAGATGAATAAAAGGGACTTGATGACTCCATTACTATGCTTAGATTAAGATCCTTGCAAATGCAAACAGACAGATGATTACATATACAATCGCAGACAAAAATACCCAATAAAACTAGTAAGTCTATAATCTGATGTAAATGACGTCAAATGGGAGAAAGAAAGATAAAAATATGAAAGCATGCCTCAAATGAGGCAACAAAAAGGTATTTATAAGAAGGAGTTTGCTTGGCCTCTAAGCTAAGAATCTAATTACAATCATGCCCTTAAGTGTCAATTAACCTTCCTTCCTCTAAATACTAAACAAAAGAAAAAATACAATGAACACTAAAAATAAAATAAATACTACAAATGACTAAAAAATGACAAAAGACGACAATCACCCTAATTCTTATCACTCTCCCCCCTTGAAAGAGTTCATCCTCGAACTTAGTGGGGAAGGCCTTCAGTGTCACCATCGAGGATAGTAATGAGAGTTGGCTTATGCGGGACCTTTGGTGCCTCCTCAAGAAACTCTGGATCTCCCGAAGCGAGGAGAGCGCGACGGCGGGGAAGAGAACAATCTGAGGCGCGATGACGAATCACCCCACAGTTGTAGCATTTGAAGGTGACACGATGAGAGGGTGTGGGAGGAGGAACCGTGGGAGTAGGAGTAACTGCCGTAGATAGAGTCACAGGAGGAGCAGAAGCCACTGGTGTTGTAGAAGATAGCGTGGAGAGGCTACGGGGAGGAGGAGCATACTGATAAAAAGACTCAACTTTAGTGGCGTACTCCACCGCCTTAGCAAAGGAAGTGACGTCACGTAAAGCGAGGTCGCGCTGGATATAGCTCTGAATCTCATGACTATACCGAATGATCCTCTTGTCCTCACTCTCACTGAGGCGGGCACAAGTACAAAGAAGTTGGAAGTGCTCAGTGTAGTCCAAAAATGTGGTGTCCTACCGAAGAGGCTGGACTCGCAAGAATAGGTCGTGCTCGTAAGTGGTGGGGACAAAAGTTGTCATCAACTGGGCACGAAGCTCAGGCCAAGACTGGATAGGAGGGAGGACCTCAAGAGCACGTCGTTGTTCCACACCGTTCCACTAAACACTAGTATAGCCCTGAAACTTGGTGCGGTGAGTAAGACACATTGACGACCCTTCAACCATTTATACTCAAAAATCCACTCCATGGATACAAGCCAATCCAAAACGGCATTGGGCTATAAGTGCCCATCAAACATCGGGACCTCCACTCTAATATCCCCCTGCATACTCCATGATAGTAACTGAAGTGCCAACTGTGTAATGGAATTACCACCCTGTAGGGCCAAGTCATCATCATCTAGAGCATCCTTGCCTGGCGGAGGCTAGGTAAGTAAGGCGCGTTGTGGGCATATCCGAGGTGGTGGATGAGAAGGGTCGGGAGTTGGTGGAAGGACTGGGGCGGGGGGAGGCGATGTATGAGGCGGAAGAGTCACTCATGGTGGTTAAGAAGGTGGAGCTGGGACTAATGACTGGCGGTAAGGGCAATGATTAATCTGATGGCCTTTTTGATAACACAAAAAGCAATGGCGCTCAGAAAGAGGTACACATGGCGTAACCTTCGGATCCAGAGAGTCAAAAAGGGAAACATCAGTTCGTCACTCCGTAGGAGCGGGTGGCTCAAATTTTGGAGTGAAGTGGGGTCAGGGTGAGGGGGGCCATCATGTGGGGGTAGGGTAATCCACTCTTGTATCCTCTCATGGAATCAACGGGTGCGTAATGAAAGTAACGGGTATCCTATGGGGGATGATGATGTGGTACATGGAGAGGGTGTCCAGGTGGGGTAGAGGTATGTAGAATAGGTGGGGGAAGAAGTGTTGGAAAAGTGTAATGGGGTGGGTGAGGATGTGTGGTAATTGGTGGAGCAGGGGGTATGGGAGGTATTTAGGGGGGTTTCAAGGTGTTTTTGTGGGTGGTGATGAGGGTAGATGGAGATAGGTGGCAAGAGGTAGTTATATGGGGGTGGAATGGGATAATTGGGTGGATGTTGTGGTGGGGAGTGAGAGGGGACAAGAATTTGGGGTGGGGGAATGTGTGGGGAGGGCATATGATGGTGTGTTGATATGTTGGGTGGTGGAGGGGGAGGTATAAGGGGGTGAATTTTGGTGGGTGAAATTATTATGGATGTGGGAGTTTGGAAATTTTAGGGTTTGGGTTTAAAGATTGCGGCTAGATGCATGTAGGGTTCATGTAATATTGGAAATGTTACCTGAGGCTGAAATTGGGTTTGATTTGTTCCATTGGCATGTTGGATGTCACGGAGCATATTGGCAATAGTCGTAGAATTCATTCCGAGCATGTGAGGAACCATTGGAACACCAAGAGGAGAGAACAAGTCAGGGAGGGTATCGGGCTGCACTGTGGCTAAAAGAGGACCCACGGTGGTGTCGCCTGACCCTTGGTGGCCTTGTCCGGGGTCGTTGGGTGCGTCTAGGGCCGAAAAGGGGAGAACCAAACCTGTTTGGGCCTGGGCGGGGGTCTGCCGGCTGTGGAGGTAGTATCCAGAGGGGGTAGGGGATTTTTGAAAGTGTTCGGCAGTAACGAGGCATTATATAATGGGTTTTGGTGATCGAGGGTTTCGGCTGGAGCTTTTGGTGGCGGGAGGGATTGTGTCGGGTGGGTGGAGGTATTTTTTGCCTTTTTCCTTGTAGTTCGGCCAGCGGGAGGTGGCGGAAGAGGGCCATCTTTTGAGATGGAACTTTCTTGGTTGTGATTTGGGTTAGGGTTTGTGAAATTAGGGTTTTTTGTGGTAGTGGTGTAGAATGGGTTGATTTGGGAGAATTATGGTTAGGGTTTTGAGATGTTACTGGTGCAGTGTGGGGGCGGTCCATGGCGGTTTCCGGTGATGGATTTCGTGCATTCATCTCATCCATTTGAACCTTCAATTGATTGAGGTCTGCCATGATTTGATCAAAAGGGTTTGCCGCGAAGGTGTTCATCCTTTCTTGAACCCACCTTGACATTGTTTACGAGTTTTTAGTTTACAACAACAACAACAACAACTGGTGGAGTGACTAGACTCTGATACCAATTGACATAAATAACGTCAAATAGGAGCAAGAAAAGATACTTTTCTCTTAGTCTCTCTCTAATCAATATCTCAAAATATGGAAGAATGCCTCAAATGATGCTACAAAATGGTATTTATAGGAAGGAGGTTCCTTGGTATCTAAGCTAAGAATATAATTACAATTTTGCCCGTAAGTGCCAATTAACCTTCCTTCCTCTAAATACTAAACAAAAGGAAAAATACAATGAATACTAAAAGTAAAAGAAATACTAAAAATGGCAAAAGATGACAATGACCCTAATTCTCATCATAATCATTTCATAATATGCAATGATAAAGGAGAATAATCTTATTGTCACACACCCTATTCTACGCCTAAAGTAAAAACGGGAAGAAACAAATAGCCATAATACTCAATTCCAAATCAGTTCGTTCATATTATGCCCAAGCTCGTTGTGAATGACTAAATACACTCTCCCTGTAAGTTCAAAATTCAGAATAGCAATCATAGACAGTAAATGTATATCTACAAAATACGTAACATCCATGCTAAGCATTCATCATACATGTATATAACGATCAAATATTAATTAGTTCGTTCTCTTCATGATGTATTATAGTCCTAAAGTGCCCCAATGCCCCATATACAATTCCGTCGATAGAATGCGTGGAGATCACTATGTGAACAAACATATCGAGCCCTCTGATTTTCGTTAAGTGTATAGAAAATAGTATAAGGTAACCTACAAGTAAACAACATCATAAGAATACATTCATCCCCCCAACCCCAACACGCACAACAAAAAAAAGAAAAAAAAAACTTTCCTTTAAAACTTCTTACTGTAATGGATATAAAGATTATATGTTTGGTAAGAATTCATCTCACATTGTTTCTTAAACACCAACCTATACGAAACAACTAATGTCGTTCTTTGGTTTGTTCTTTCTACAGATTCTGAACTTCATCTAAGTATTGTTTAATGCCTAATTCTTATTTCGCGGATATATGAACATCGAATTCTATCCTATCACTCAAACAACAAATTATTATATAGGAAATACCACAATCAAACAAATAAGCCATGATCAACATGAGGAATATTTCAGTGAACTGTAAAGGTAGATGATTAAAATTAATAGTTATTTTTTTAATATATATTTATGGTTTATTGTAGGGAATGAAAGGACAAAACATGTAAACTTAATTTTTCCCCCTTCAAAATTGACAGGAAAATTGATATGTAGTGGAAATTAGAAACCTACCCCCGACGTACTTTCAAATTACTGCCACATGAGCACGCAATTAAGCTCGTAACATCACTTTGCGTCACGAGGATAATTAATTTACCATGGAAGGAAATAAACAGAAAATGTTGAATAAGGTTAAGTTAACAATATAAACCCTTTTGTAACTCATTTATAACTGTTTTGGAACATTACCAAAAACTGTATGTTTTAAAAAAAGGTTGAGAAGCATAATCCAAACCAAACAATATTTAACGTGAACAAAACATATCACAAATATACTAACAGGGATCTAAATTTCACTAATTGTAACCTTAGAGGCATTAACATAATATAAATCAGTTAGTCAAAATAGAAAGGAAAAACAACTTGAACCTCCATTTTCTAGAAATTAAGTCTTATTCTTGACAAGGGTAGATGTAATAACAAGGATATTGTCTATCTCTCTTCCCACCATTCGTTTATTTATGAATAAAAACATAGGCATTTCTTATTAAGGGAGCATGAATAGGCATTTCTTACTAAAGGAACATGCTTTTCATTCAGGTTTAAACAGAAGTTTGTTTTAATTTATATCAATAAGTTCATAGTGCCCCCACATGCTTTTCTAAATTGTCTTACCGAGTGCCCTTGAATGCAATCACAATAACATTAAGATCACCTGCTACCCTAACAAATGAAAATGCATTTCTTTTCTCATAAGATAAAAGAAAATATTATTTTAATTTTTTACAAGCATCTATCTCACTTCAAAATGTATGTAGTAATCGAACCACTAAATCTAAAGTTAATTGGACCAGTCCAGATTCTAATTGCCACTGTCCGCAAAAGTTTAATTCAGGCCCAATTCATTTTCATTAAATAGGAAGCACTAACTCTCCATTTCTCGTATTTCTCCTAGTGGGAAAAAAGGGGTAACATTAAACATGTTTCAAAAATGAAAGAAAATCCAATTAGTGTTCCTCTAACCATGTTTCAAAAAGGGGTATTGATGATGTTAAGATTTAGCACCACCGGATAAGTGATAATGAGCCCAAACAGTAGTAACCATGGCAGCCATAGAGATGTATAAGTGTATAAGTGTGTAGAAGGAGATGAGTATAAGAGGAAATAAGACAATGATGTATAGTGGTTCAGCCAATTTGTCCTACATACACTGTGAGTGTGTGATCCACTAAGTATGGGCACTAATGGCCTGGGATACAATGCACATAAGCTCCTCTCTCTCTCTACTGTGTGTACAAGCAGAGTTTTAGCTAGGGTTACAGTAATCGATTCCTCCTCTATAGGGTTGTAGGTGACAAGTATATATAGGTCTTGGTTGTGTAGTGTACCCCCCAAGTTTGCATGGTGCATGTGAATGATGATCTAGCCAATCCCCTGTTGACACCTGTAGATGCCAAATGATGACATAATATTCCCTCACGTGAGGGTGTGATTTTGTTATAACGGTCTCCCATGTGCCATGTGAGCCTCGCGCGCACTATTCCACGCGTCTCCCAAACCACGCGTTGTGATGATGTCACCCTCGGCCTTTGATATGAGGCCGAGGGTAAAGTTCCTTCCGGTAATGAGTCTGGCCTGATTCTGGCCTCGTACTGTCGTACCCTCGGAGGGTCGTTCGGAGGCTGATGAAGAGTCAGCCCTCTGAAGGGTCGTCCAAAGCCTGATGAAGGGTCGGCCCCCTCTGAAGGGTCGTCCGGAGCCTGATGAAGGGTCGGCCCCCTGAAGGGTCGTCTAGAGCCTGATGAAGGGTCGACCCCCCTGAGGGGTCGTCCGGAGCCTGATGAAGGGTCGGCCCTCTAAAGGGTCGTCCGGAGCCTGAAGGGTCGGCCCCCTGAGGGGTCGTCTGGAGCCTGATGAAGGGTCGGCCCCGAGGGGTCGTCCGGTTGGAGGTAATCCTCAGCCAAGCCGAGGATATATACGGGTATATCAATCACCCCCCAGCTCTTAGCCATTGATGTTGTTGAGATGGCTGAGGGATAGTGTTGTAATTGAGATGCGTGTATGATCAGTTAGGTGAGTCTGAAAACAATAAATGCACCAAAAAAAACACCCAAAAACAGAGACTAGAAGAAAATGCAAAATACAGACTATTAGAGAAGAAAATATTATGACACAATTTGACATCAATGAAATTTAGAAAAATTGGAAAATCATATTCATGAAATCCCAAATTATTCAAAAATGGCAGCTCAAATAAGTAAATCAAACACACCTATACTTCTTGGAGATATTAGTGATTGCTCCTCAAAATAATCTGGGTTTTAAACTGGTTTTTAATCGACCTATTATCTTCCTATTTATCATAATCTACAAAATAAACAACAAACAATTGAATTAATAGTTCAATTCATATCACAAATGAAATAACAATAACAAATATTAAGTTGAAAATCGAAGTCAAATTCAATTGCACCAACAATTAAGAGAAAGCCTTTGCATTTGCTCAAACTCTGCAAATACTATTAGATGTGAATATAAAGTCTAAACTCTATCAAGTCATTTTCTGAAATAAAAACCAATTTACCAATAACAGCACACACGCACACACAGTGCCATGCCCTTAAAAATTAAGGGTATGCGTAATATGATTATTGTGCCCAAGATGATTCGAAGCATGGTTGGTGTTTACAATGGCAAGACTTTCAATCAGATTGAAATCAAGCCTGCAATGATTGGGCACTATTTGGCTGAGTTTTCGATATCGTATAAGCCAATCAAGCATGGACGCCCTGGTATTGGTACCACCTCGATTGGTACCACCCACTCGTCGAGGTTCATTCCTCTCAAGTGAAAACTTCTACTGGAAATCTGGATGCAAAAGTCATTTCATTTTCAAGGACTGTCTACTTATGAAATATGAGTATTAAGAATCGTTTATCAGATTATCTTGTTATTATGTATGTTTATGCTTTGATTTTTTATATTTATGTTGAAATTAAATAACTTATATAGTTTAAATTTTAATCACTTCCCTGTGTTGACGTAGGGAAGTGATCTTCAAGGATGCACAAGTCATATGGAACACTTACCAAGGGAACCAGATAAAGATCGATTGTAACGGAAATATTCTAATGCATTTGTTCAACCGATTGTACAATGTGGAATGGACTCCAATGTTTTGACCGATAGTTCATGCACCCAAACATCTTTCTCTCATTGAAAACACAAAAATAGTGTTCAACCACAAGGAATATCTATCGAGTATGAAAAAGTGTGGGAGTTGAGTAATTCCACTTATGACAAACAATATCTATCGGTTGTGCTTTTCTCCTTGGATAGTATAGTTACATTTGATTGATTTAGTAGATACTATTCGTATGTTATTTTAGTGCTCATGTTGAATTTTCTAATCATTTTGCAGAGGGGGAACTTCAACTAGTTGGAAATTCAGTCCCAGATTTTGAGGTAGAGGTTATATTTAGTCAAGAATTCATCAAGGTAACGTATAAAATAATTATGAAATATTAATTTCCATGTCCTATGCATATAAACAGTACTTTTTATTTAGTTTAATAATGGTTTTGCACTTGGGGACCTAGTTATCATAGTAGGCCCAGTAAGACGCACAGACACCTCGCACGGGACCAATGTAACTTGTAGCAACTGACCGCGTAGTCCCGGGTCTCCCGGTTTGAGAGTATGATGGTAATTTGCAAAAATCACACTTAAGACTTAAAAACAAGCTGTTAAAGGCTGAAAACCTAAACCAGCCCCCAAACGGACCCGTAAGAGGCACGAACACCTCGCACGGGACCAATGTAACTTGTATGAACTGACCGCGTAGTCCCGGGTCTCTCCGTTTGAGAATATTATGATAATTTACAAAAATCAATACTTAAACTTAAAAACAGGTCGTTAAAGGGTGAAAACACAAACCAGCCACCAAACGCCCCCGTAAGAGCCACGAGCACCTCACACGGGACAAATGTAACTTGCAGGAACTAACCGCGTAGTCTCGGGTCTCCCGGTTTGATAGTATGACGATAATTTATAAAAATCACACTTTGACTTGAAAACAAGCCATTAAAGGGTGAAAACCCAAACCAGCCCCCAAACGACCCATTAGGAGGCACGAACACCTCGCACGGGACCAATGTAACTTGTAGGAACTGACCGCGTAGTCCCGGGTCTCTCGGTTTGAGAGTATGACGATAATTTAAAAAAATCACACTTTAATTTAAAAATAACCCGTTAAAGGGTGAAAACCCAAACCAACCACCAATCGACCCCGTAGGAGGCACGAACACCTCGCACAGGACCAATCTAACTAGTAGGAACTAACCGCGTAGTCCCGGGTCTCTCGATTTGAGAGTATGACGATAATTTACAAAAATCACACTTTGACTTAGAATAAGCCGTTAAAGGGTGAAAATCCAAACCAGCCACCAAACGACCCCGTAAGAGGCACGAACACCTCTCACGGGACCAATGTAACTTGTAGCAACTGACCGCGTAGTCCCGGGTCTCCCGGTTTGAGAGTATGATGGTAATTTGCAAAAATCACACTTAAGACTTAAAAACAGGTCGTTAAAGGGTGAAACCCCAAACAAGCCCCCAAACGACCTCGTAGGAGGCACGAACACCTCGCATGGGACCAATGTAACTTGTAGGAACTGACCGCGTATTTCGGGTCTCCCGGTTTGAGAGTATGATGATAATTTGCAAAAATCAGACTTTGAATTGAAACACAAGCCGTTAAATGGTGAAAACCCAAACCAGACCCCAAACGACCCCGTATGAGTCACGAACACCTCGCATGGGAGCAATGTAACTTGTAGGAACAGACTGCGTAGTCCCGGGTCTCTCGATTTGAGAGTATGACGAAAATTTACAAAAATAACACTTAGACTTAAAAACAGGCCGTTAAAGGGTGAAAACCCAAACCGGCCCCCAAATGACCCCGTAGGAGGCACGAACACCTCGCACGGGACCAATGTAACTTGTAGGAACTGACCGCGTAGTTTCGGGTCTCCTGGCTTGAGAGTTTGATGATAATTTGCAAAAATCACACTTTGATTTAAAAACAAACCGTTAAAGGGTGAAAACTCAAACCAGCCCCCAAACGACCCCGTAGGAGGCACGAAGACCTCGCACAGGACCAATGTAACTTGTAGCAACTGACCGCGTAGTCCCGGGTCTCCCGGTTTGAGACTTTAATGATAATTTGCAAAAATTACACTTAAGACTTAAAAACAGGTCGTTAAAGGGTGAAACCCCAAACAAGCCCCCAAACGACCCCATAGGAGGCACGAACACCTCGCATGGGACCAATGTAACTTATAGACTCTGATCGCGTAGTCCCGGGTCTCCCGGTTTGAGAGTGTGACGGTAATTTGCAAAAATCACACTTTGACTTAAAAACAGGCCGTTAAAGGGTGAAAACCCAAACCAGCCCCCAAACGACCCCGTAGGAGGCACGAAGACCTCGCACGGGACCAATGTAACTTGTAGGAACTAACCGCGTAGTCCCGGGTCTCTCGATTTGAGAGTATGATGATAATTTGCAAAAATCACACTTTGACTTAGAATAAGCCGTTAAAGGGTGAAAACCCAAACCAACCACCAAACGACCCCGTAAGAGGCACGAACACCTCGCACGGGGCCAATGTAACTTGTAGCAACTGGCCGCGTAGTCCCGGGTCTCCCGGTTTGAGACTTTAATGATAATTTGCAAAAATTACACTTAAGACTTAAAAATAGGTCGTTAAAGGGTGAAACCCCAAACAAGCCCCCAAACGACCCCATAGGAGGCACGAACACCTCGCATGGGACCAATGTAACTTATAGACTCTGATCGCGTAGTCCCGGGTCTCCCGGTTTGAGAGTGTGACGGTAATTTGCAAAAATCACACTTTGACTTAAAAACAGGCCGTTAAAGGGTGAAAACCCAAACCAGCCCCCAAACGACCCCGTAGGAGGCACGAACACCTCGCACGGAACCAATGTAACTTGTAGGAACTGACTGCGTAGTTTCGGATCTCCCGATTTGAGAGTATGACGATAATTTGCAAAAATCGCACTTTGACTTAAAAACAAGCCGTTAAAGGGTGAAAATCCAAACCAGCCACCAAACGACCCCGTAGGAGGCACGAACACCTCGCACGGGACCAATGTAACTTGTAGGAACTGACCGCGTACTCCCGGTTTGAGAGTATGACGATAATTTGCAAAAATCACACTTTCTTGAAAACAAGTCGTTAAAGGGTGAAAACCCAAACCAGTCCCCAAACGACCCCGTAGGAGGCACGGACACCTCCCACGGGACCAATCTAACTTGTAGGAACTGGCCGAGTAGTCCCGGGTCTCCCGGTTTGAGAGTATGACGATAATTTGCAAAAATAACATTAGACTTAAAAATAAGCCGTTAAAGGGTGAAAACCCAAACCGGCCCCCAAATGACCCCGTAGGAGGCACGAACACCTCGTACGGGACCAATGCAACTTATAGGAACTAACCGCGTAGTTCCGGGTCTCCCGGTTTGAGAGTATGACGATAATTTGCAAAAATCACACTTTGACTTAAAAATAAGCCGTTAAAGGGTGAAACCCCAAACCAGCCCCCAAACGATACCATAAGAGGCACGAACACCTCGCACGGGACCAATGTAACTTGTAGGAACTGACCGCGTAGTCCCAAGTCTCCCGGTTTGAGAGTATGATGATAATTTGCAAAAATCACACTTTGACTTAAAAACAAGCTGTTAAAGGGTGAAAACCCATTCCATCTCACAAACGACCCATTTGGAGGGACGAGCACCTCGCACGGGACCAATGTAACTTGTAGGAACTGACCACGTAGTCCCGGGTCTCCCGATTTGAGAGTATTATGATAATTTGCAAAAATCACACTATAACTTGAAAACAACCGTTAAAGGGTGAAAATCCATACCAACCCCCAAATTACCCCGTAGGAGGCACGAACACCTCGCACGGGACCAACGTAACTTGTAGGAACTGACCGCGTAGTTTTGGGTCTTTCGGTTTGAGAGTATGAGGATAATTTGCAAAAATCACACTTTGACTTAAAAACAAGCCGTTAAAGGGTGAAATCTCAAACCAGCCCCCAAACGACCCCGTAGGAGGCACGAACACCTCGCACGGGACCAATGTAACTTGTAGGAACTGACCGCGTAGTCCCGGGTCTCCCGGTTTGAGAGTATGATGATAATTTGCAAAAATCACACTTTGACTTGAAACACAAGCCGTTAAAGGGTGAAAACCCAAACTAGGCCCCAAACGACCCCGTAGGAGTCACGAACACCTCGCATGGGACCAATGTAACTTGTAGGAACTGACCGCGTAGTCCCGGGTCTCCCGGTTTGAGAGTATGACGATAATTTACAAAAATAACACTTAGACTTAAAAACAGGTCGTTAAAGGGTGAAAACCCAAACCGGCCACCAAATGACCCCGTAGGAGGCACGAACACCTCGTACGGGACCAATGCAACTTATAGGAACTAACCGCGTAGTTCCGGGTCTCCCGATTTGAGAGTATGACGATAATTTGCAAAAATCACACTTTGACTTAAAAACAAGCCGTTTAAGGGTGAAAACCCAAACCAGCCCCTAAACGACCCCATAGGAGGCACGAACACCTCGCACGGGACCAATGTAACTTGTAGGAACTGATCGCGTAGTCTCGGGTCTCTCGATTTTGAGATTATGATGATAATTTGTAAAAATCACACTTTGACTTAAAAACAAGCCGTTAAAGGGTGAAAACCCAAACCAGCCACCAAACGACCCCGTAGGAGGCACAAACACCTCGTACAAGACCAATGTAACTTGTAGGAACTGACCGCGTAGTCCCAGGTCTCCCGGTTTGAGAGTATGATGATAATTTGCAAAAATCCCACTTTCTTGAAAATAAGTCGTTAAAGGGTGAAAACCCAAACCAACCACCAAACGATCCCGTAGGAGGCACGAACACCTCGCACGGGACCAATGTAACTTATAGGAACTGACCGCGTAGTTCCGAGTCTTCCAATTTGAGAGTATGACGATAATTTATAAAAATCAACACTTAGACTTAAAAACAAGCCATTAAAGGGTGAAAACCTAAACCAGCCCCCAAACGGACCCGTAAGAGGCACGAACACCTCGCACAGGACCAATGTTGCTTGTAGGAACTAACCGCGTAGTCACGGATCTCCCGATTTGAGAATATGATTATAATTTGCAAAAATAACACTTAAAAATAGGTCGTTTGAGGGTGAAAACCAAAACCAACTCCCAAACTGTCCCGTAAGAGGCACGAACAGCTCGCAGGGGACCAATGTAAATTGTACGAACTAACCGCGTATACGATTTTTTTTTAAATGACTTGGTTACTAATATTGTATCTTTTTTGTGTCTTATTTTTTTTGTAGGATGACATTCAATCGCTAGCTTTTATCCACTTGGAACGCACGAAGAAGTCAATGCTTTACAACAGGGGGATTGTTTATTTAGTATCGTTAATATTCAGGATTCTATTTTTTGTGTTATTTCCGACCAGGCTTCAGTAGTTTTATGGTGTAATTTTATGGTCGTGCTGGCTGTAGTAGTTTTATTGTTGACTTTTATGGCCATGCGGGCTTTATATGGGCAGATTTTATGTTAACAGGTTTTGGAATGCTCAAAAAATAGAGGAAACTCTGCCCAATTTTTTTTCGATATGGGAACTATTAACTCTTGTAATTTTTTGAAGTTATTGTCGACTTTTATGGTCATGTGCGGCGTTATATTGGTATTAACTCTTGTAATTTTTTGAAGTTTGTAAACAACCTGCGATATTCATAATTTGTGAATTTTCTTGATTTTTTTTTTGCAAATAATAAATATTTTTCCTACCGGATTTGGAATTTGCATATTTTCCAGATTTGTTTCCTATTATTATTTTTTTTAATCAACCGAAAAATCTGGCACAGTTTTAAACCGTGTCAATGTATAAAAATGAGAACGCTTATAAAATACTCTGGCACGCTTTATAACCGTGCCCAAAGCGTGCCAGAAAATAGACAATTTGGCACGGTTTCGACGTATGCCAAAAGCGTACCAGATTTAACATCTAGCATGGTTTAAAAGCGTGTCAAAAGCGTGCCAGATAAAAAAACTGGCACAGTTTAAAAGCGTGCCAGTTTGGGAAATCTAGCACCCCTGATTCTGGCACGGTTTTGAATCGTGCCAAATTACGTCTGGCACTGTTTTAAACCGTGCCAGTTTCCTGTTTTTGGTGTAGTGTGATGTCTAATTTTTTACCTACCTATAGGATTATAAGGATGGTAGAGTCACCTTTGGATACGGGAGAAAGTCTAGCATTGTAGGATGAGGTACAATAGAGTTACTAGGATTTCCTAAGCTAGAGAATGTTTTATACGTCAAAGGTTTGCCAGCTGTGCGACGCTGACTTTGCCGTAAAGTTTGACCGGGACGCGTGTAATGTCTATAATCAAGCCGGTAAACTTTTAGTGCGAGGGGTGAGGACAGAGGATAATTGCTATGGGACTGTGCCCGCGTCCTCACTTATCTGCAACAGCGTCACAATCACTCCTATGGATCTGTGGCACCAACGTCTAGGTCACGTGGACGTTAGAGATTTGACACGTTTAGCTAAAAAGGACCTACCATCACTTGGAAAGCCAACTTCCATGGTTTGTGTACCCTGTCAGTTGGGAAAGAAAATTCATAGCCCCCATAGGAAGTTTCATTCCATTACCACCTCCTGTGTACTTGAGCTGATTCACATGGATCTTATGGGTCCTACTCATACTGAGAGTCTGGGTGGCAAGAGGTATATCCTCCTGATGGTAGATGATTTCTCTAGATATTCGATTGTAGGTTTTCTGAGAGAGAAATCCAATGTTGTAGAGTTTTTAACGACCAAGTGTCGTGTCCTGCAAAATCAATACAGAATCACTATAAACAGGATACGTAGTGACAACGGCACTGAATTTAAAGACGCAAAGGTAAATCTTTACTGTGGTAGCCTTGGGATCAAACATGAGTTTTTTGCTGTGAAGACTCCTCAGTAAAATGGGATTGTTGAGAGAAAGAACATGACGATTCAGGAAATGGCTAGATCTATGCTTCTCGGTCATAGAGTTACTAATAGATTTTGGGCAGAGGCAGTGTCCACTGCATACCACACGGTGAATAGGGTTTACCTGGGTCCACATACACTTAAGACGCCTTATGAATTATGGACTGGTAAGAAACCCAACCTTGCATATTTCTGTGTCTTTGGGAGTAAGTGCTACATCCTACGAGATAAAGAGCAATTAGGAAAGTTTGACTCTCGGAGTGACGAGGGAATATTGCTAGGATATTCTTGAAATAGTAGAGCATACCAGGTCTTTAACCTGAAGAGCTCTAAGGTTATGGAGTCAATAAACCTCACCGTGAAAGATGACGAACCTTTGACGTTTGTTGATTCTAGCCTTTAGTATGAGGATGAAGACTTTTCTGGAAGCGATTTACTTGTCCCTCACCCACACCCTGTGGACCCTACTCTTGTGTTAGGGGACACACCTGCTTGGGTTCACAAGAGTCATGATCTTTCTGCCATTGTTGGCGATCCCACTTTAGGGGTCAAAACTCGTGCTCAGCTAGAGAACATTGTTAGCCATCTCTACTACAGTCCACAGTCGATCCTAGGAATCACAAAGAAGCACTCAAGGATGAACACTGAATATCTACCATGCAGGATGAGTTGCTTCAGTTTAAAAAGAACAATGTCTGGGAACTTATCCCCCGACCTAGTGAGACTAATGTGATAGGTACCAAGTGGATTTTCAAGAATAAAATGGATGAAAATGGTACCATAATCAGAAATAAGGCTAGGTTGGTCGCTCAAGGCTACACATAGATAGAGGGTGTAGACTTTGGGGAGACATTTTCTCTTATTTAGAGCCTTGAGTCCTTCCGCTTACTACTCACCATCGCTTGTGATCTGCGCTTCAAGTTATATCAGATGGATGTCAAGAGTGACTTTCTAAATGGCATTCTACAGGAGGAGGTTTACATGGAACAACCAAAAGGGTTTGAACACCCTAAGCACCCGGAACACGTCTACTAACTGAGGAAAGTCTTGTATGGTTTGAATCAAGCACCCCATGCTTGGTACGAGAGGCTTACTTCCTATCTCTTAGCCAGTGGCTTCAAGAGAGGGAGAGTTGATATGACGTTGTTCGTCAGGAGAGATGACGGTGCTATTTTGGCAACCCAGGTCTATGTGGACGACATAGTCTTTGGATCCACGTGCTCCCAGCATGCTCACCACTTTGAGGAGGAGATGAAAAGTGAGTTTGAGATGAGCATGGTAGGTGAGCTTACTTTCTTCCTTGGTCTCCAGGTTCGTCAGCTAGAGGATGGGATGTTCATCTCCCAATCCAAGTATGTTAGAGACCTAGTGAAGAAATTTGGTTTAGACTCCGCTAATCATGCACGTACACCTATGAGTACTTCTACCAAGCTTAGTAAGGACACTTCAGGCAAGGACGTAGAGCAAACCTTGTATCGAAGTATGATAGGTAGTCTTCTCTACTTGACTGCCAATCGTCCCAACATAGCCTTTAGTGTTGGAGTCTGTGCGCGATATCAGGCATCGCCGAAAGAGTCACACTTACTCGCTCTAAAACGTATTATCAAATATGTGAGTGGGACTCTCTCATACGGTATTTGGTATTCCTTTGATACCGATGACCATTTGTTCGCCTATTCGGATGTCGATTGGGTCGGGGATGTAGATGGTTGTAGGAGAACTTTTGGTGGGTATTTCTATTTTAGTTTTGCTCTTGTCTCCTGGCTGAGCAAGAAGAAAAACTCCATCTCTTTGTCCACTGCGAAGGCTGAGTACAACGCCGCCGGGAGTTGTTGCACGCAACTATTGTGGATGAAGCAAATATTGGAGGATTATGGGATTTCACAGGACACCATGACCATTTCCTGTGATAACATGAGCGCGATACACATATCCCGTAATCTTGTCCAGCATTCACGCACAAAGCACATCAGGATACGCGAGCACTTTATACGTCAGTTAGTTGAGGAGAAAGTCGTATCCCTGTGTTTCGTACCCACCGACTGTCAGTTGGCCGATATTTTCACAAAACCTTTAGATGCCCTTAGATTCGAGAGTCCTAGGAAATCTTTGGAGATTTGCACAGTTGACTGAGGGGTTGGTCCGTGTCTAGGATAGGATGCTTTGTCATGTTCATATCATATGCTTCCTATTGCTAGTTTGTATCATGTGCATTATTATTTTTGCTTTTTTATATTTTTTGAAAAATTCAAAAAGATTTTCTTTTTATAAAAATTTTAGAAAAGCATAAAAAGATTTTTGTATTTTATTTTCTCCTTTTATGGATGAGCATTTAAGATAGCCGAGTCACAAATTTCATTCCATTTATTCCACGTGACTGTTTGATAGTGATTTGAGACGCTACATCATTTCATCTATGTGCTTTACATTGTTTGGAGTCTTTAAGATGTGATTAGTGATATCTTTTTACATGTTTGACTCCTATCTCTTTTATGCACACATGCACGGCTTTATTTGAATATTGTACTTGGCTATCACATATTGGCTTGAGTGTTTTCATCTCAATTCTATCAATACAACTAACCATATGCGATAAAACTTGACAAGATTGGAATGCATGTAAAAACCGTTTGGTGATATTGTGTGAGTATTTTTAAAACGGGGAAGGGCTGCGAAAGGTTCATTTTGCCTTTGCGAATACTAAGCCACCATTAAATCGGACCTAAAAAATTGAGGAATTTTATTATCCAGGGTTCAAAGAGGTTAAAAGATCCCAAAAACTTTAAAGGCAACGAAAAGCAATTCATGCCAAATATGGGCCATTAGGTTTCACCATCAATTCTCCAAAGTTTGAGAATTTAGATCACCTCTATTCAAAATATAAATCTGAGGGAGTTTAGTTAGAGAATTTAAACAAGTTTGCACTTCCTTGAAAGTCCTAAAAAGCATGAAATAGTTTTGGACATTATTGGTGTGGAAATCACTTTGAGCTTTGATTTGTTGATTTGATTGAGTCAATATCTCATATTACCACCTTTTTACACCTAAGGAAGATTTTGAGTTCATTCGTTAGGAGTATCCGATATTCATCGTGAACATATATCATGGTTGTATGCATTGATTTTCCTATCGAATTTTATCACACCCCTACATTTACGCTATCATCGACTTGGTTATTTTTGTGTTCTTTCATGGTGTGATTCTTTGTTGTATATTTTGTGTGAAAAATTTTGAAAAATTCAAAAATAGAAGTTTATTACCTTGTGACATTCTCCATGTGCATTTATTTATGCTTCTCATGTTTGTCTATTTGAGGTCATCATATAAAGGGGGAGAAGAATTATGGGGGAGAATTGTTTTGATGTTTGGTTGATTTATGAATGATTTGCTTAAGCTTAATTGATATTTGATTTTTTCATATCATTGCATTTCAAACTGTTGCTTGTCACGGGTATTTGCTTTATCTCATGTGTGTAGGTACAACATTGTTTATTATTAGATTGCACACCCTGATGAGAAAAGCTTTGGGAGTTTTTGAAGAGCTGAAGATTTGAAGACATGTCATTTAGTATTCTCAGTTTGAGGGTTTAATGGGGATATTATCTTGTATGTCATTTCATTGCATAATTCAGATTTTTATGTATGTACCGGCATAGACATAGGGAGAGATTTGTAAGGACATAATTTTATAAATGTCCGGGGTAGAATCTAGGAATTTGTTGTTTTCCCTAGATCACAGTTTGTATGTCTGATACCGCTACATTCGGCACGTCAACATGATCATCCACGATAGCCTTTATTCGAATCCAATGCATCCATCTTCTTCACGTGCATCATGCTACATGCGACATGCTGCTCAGCTCATTCCCACTACTCCACTACGCAATAGCTCATTCCCACTACTATACTACGCAATACTGGTAAAATGGTTTATTGGGGTTGTTAATATTTGCATAAATATTTGAGAAATTTTTTAGAATTTTTTTTTTATGTCTGGATTATTTTTTATCAAAAGCAAAATTTTTATAAGTGTAGAAGCGGAGTGCCTCGGTCGACGAGCTCATTCAAGCGACATTGCACTGTCGTTCAAGCGAGATACACATGTCACACGATCTCATTCGAGCGACACTTGTCCTTCGTTCGAGCGACATGCGATCTCGTTCGAACGAAGTCACCGCCTCGATTTTCGTATAAATATGAGATCACCTTCTACATGTTTTCCAAGTCTTTTTGCATACACGTTTTTCTGCGAAAATAGTCCAGAAACCAAACTTCACTTTTAAGGTTTTTAAGCCTTCTTTATTCACATAAACACTCTCATCTATGTATGTGAATTGTTAAACCTTCATGAGGATCAATCTTACTCATCTGGAGTAAATTGTGAAGAAGTCGTTTTCTTCTTCATTGCTGTCCACCTGGAGTTCTTGCGGGAGATTCCAGTCGACGACATCAGAATCGACACCCGAGGGTATTTCTGTATCACACTTATTTTCATTGTAATCTGTGTAATCGTTTTTACAAATTATAGTTAAAATAAAAAGGTTTTGCCCCTTTGGGGGATTTTTCCTCATCTGTGTGTTTTGTTTGTGATTAACTGTTCTTGCATGATCATATTGATTTCAATCACAACTAGATGCATGCTTTAGGATTTAATTGAAAAACTTAGTTTAATTAAATAATTTCTTTATTTGAACAAACGCGCACTCTTCAGAAGGTTGGGGAGCTACGCCCCAAGAATGAAGTTAATCGCATGCTGAATGTCCCGCAGGGGAGGAAGCTCGTCGGGGGGAGTGCACACATCACTATCACACTCCAGTAAACGCTGAACACACGATAGAACGGATGCCTCCGGAGTGGTGATGGGGCTAATAAGACCATAACACATCCCCGATTCCGCGGTCTCGGTGGCTAACTCCTCATGTGAAACAAGTAGGGACGAGGGTCGAATCATCGGTAACGGTCTGTTGATACCAAATTTAATCTGCTGACGTGGACCAATAATAAGAAGACACGTGTCAATCTACATGGCACAATAACAACGAGGAAGTTTATTTCCCCCGACCAAGTCATGTTCGCTCCGAGCAACAAGGATACCCCGAGGAACTACAACACTCCGAGGAACTCCAGCGCTCCGATGAACTCCTGAACGACGAGCAACTAAGGCGGTTCGAGCTGCATCTCGACCACAGCATTGATTGCCAGATAACCAACAGTTCAAAATTGTTCATTGACTGCTTATCATCTTGACGCACACGCTTGAAGAACATTAAATGAGTTACCCTTTCATATGTATATCATTTAATGTATCACCCTTTCAGATGATAGCCTCAAGGACCTTTCATATGTATATCATTTAATGCACCACCCTTTCATATGTAAGCCTCATGGCTATAAATACATTGTATCTCCCTCATTCAAAGGGACCGGAATTTCTTGAGAGAACTTGTAATCAAGAATTCCACAAACACTCAGCAATAACATAACAGTGGACGTAGGCTTTATTCCTAGCCGAACCACTTTAAAAATCTTTGTCTTATTTATTTATCTGTGATTGAATAATTAGAGCAATCTAGTTTTTTACATCAACAGATTGGCGCCGTCCGTGGGAACGTGTTACAAGCGTTGTTCTCCACCAAAAGCTAAGTTTTTATTTTCTCTACGTATAATCAATTATACATAAATCTTTTGATTCAATCATGATTTTTATGTTTATAAACATAAATTAATTGTCCAATTTTTATTTGCAAAATGTTGCATATCATGATTTTTAAATCATAACTGTTAGATTAATTCTTATTTAGAAATCTGAAAAATAGTAGATTTCATAAATCATAATTCTTTGCTTGATTCTCAAGTTTTAATTTTATATCATGGAATAAATATTTTAAATGATTACATATGACAATATACGCGACGATGATAAGATTTGATCATTTTCATTGTTGATTTTGAAATAAATTTTGTAAGATATTTGATGTCTATTCAAATTCCCATCATATTTTTAATAAAAGAATGGGAAAAGGTTAAAGACAATGAAAAGTCTTTTCATGGAAATCATGACCCATATATATTCTCTCTCTCTTCAAGTTTGAGTCTCTTTGCATTCACTTTTATGAATTATATACTTAATTTGGTTCATCTTCCATCTATGTCAATAAAGTCAAATTGATTGATTTTTTATATAAATTTGGTAATAACTTTAATCATTCACCATATTTTTATCTCTCCAAATTGGGAATAGGAAGGGATCAATATAAAAAATAATTTTCTCTCACCTGAAAAATCATTACCCACCTCTTATAAAAGAGGATCAGTAAAATAATCATGACCATATCAAGACTCTGGGCACAAATTTGATATGTTGGCCCCTCGTTCATCACATCACAAGGTTTCTTTGTCGAAATCACACGATCTAGTGGATTATATATTTATTCGTTTAATTAACATTCTTAAGGCTTAAATTTTACATTGAATGTTATTTTTTGATCTAAAGATTCGAGATATTCTGGTCATCCAACCATATATTCTATAACTTGAGATATCCTTAAATGTTGGTCGGCAACATCCATGTCGTTTGTCGGCAGCAGTAGAATCTTGGGGTATTAAAAAATGCTAAGCACCCCCGATATTTCTTTAAACACGAGTTCGGCTTGGGGACAAGCAGGGGGCTTAAGTCTTTTTAACTTATGATCACCCCAAAAATATTTTTAAACAGCAACTAATACCTGATTGGTTGTTGGAGATTAAATAAATTTACAAAAAACTTTACGTCTTATTTATGATGCATATTTGATAATAATTTGTCCATCTCACACACATTTGGCATAAAACATATTATTTCATATTTTGAAATTTTTATACTGATACATATCATATATTGATTGGATGAGTAAATTATTCTCATGACTAATCAATTCAGCCTACACATATGGTAGAGCAAATTATTAATTTTTACAGGCACAAGATTCAATGCCGACGAATGCTGAAGCACAAATTATTCTATATCCGTTCGGATTCATATTTTATATTTATCTCAGCATGGAGCTCGAAAAATTTCTTCTCTCTATATATATTCGGCTCCGAGGAAAAGCGACAACAGTTATTATATTTCACCCCCAACGGATAGTTGGTCGGGGTAATTCTTATTTATATTCAGGCCCAGATATCTGCTCCAGCACAAATGATTCTATATATCCATTGGGATTCATATTCTATATTCATCTCAACATGGAGCTCGGCGAGATACTTATTATCATATTCAGCTTTGAGGAGAACTATAACATTTATTATATTTCACCCCCAACGGATAGTTGGTCGGGGTAATTCTTATTTATATGCAGGCCTGACAACGATCTCGGCCATATTCTTATGTTCTGAAAGATCTTATTCTTGTTCTGCATTATATGATTCTACCTCGACGGATCGGCGAGGCACTTTATTATTTTTAATTATTCTTTATATCTATTTGGATGCATATTCTATTCTCATTTCAGCATGGAGATCGACAAATATTATATCTTATTCAGCTCCAAGGATGTCTCCAACATTTATTATATCTTATTCAGCTCCAAGGATGTCTCCAGCATTTATTATATCTTATTCCCAACAATCTGTTGGTCATCGCCGAGGAGGTATCCTGCATTTATATTATATCTTATTCCCAACAATCTGTTGGTCATCGCCGAGGAGGTATCCTGCATTTATTATATCTTATTCCCAACAATCTGTTGGTCATCGCCGAGGAGGTATCCTGCATTTATTATATCTTATTCCCAACAATCTGTTGGTCATCGCCGAGGAGGTATCCTGCATTTATATTATATCTTATTCCCAACAATCTGTTGGTCATCGCTGAGGAGGTATCCTGCATTTATTATATCTTATCTGTTGGTCAGCGCCGAGGAGGTCTCTAGCATTTATATTATCTTATTCCCAACAAATCTGTTGGTCAGCGCCGAGGAGGTCTCCAGCATTTATATTATCTTATTCCCAACAATCTGTTGGTCAGCTCCGAGGAAGTCTTCATCATTCATTATCAATTACCACCAACTCCGATTGGTAGATAAAATCCTACTCCGGTTGGTAGACAAAATCCAACTCCGATTGGTAGATAAAATCCAACTCCGGTTGGTATTGGTCGATAAATCTCATTCAAAGTTCACATTCCACAGTTGGGGGCTTCTATTACAGATATATTTGTTCATTTGGTGGCACATTCTTATATCATCATGCAGTCGAGCATCAAATTCAACCCCGACTAATCACTTTCTCAGGAATTACTTTTGATATTGAAGTTCTGGAGGAATATTGAAGTTCAGGAGGTATATTGAATTTCAGGAGGAATATTGAAGTTCAGGAGGTATATTGAAATTCAAGAGGTGTATTCAGAAGTATCAGGACATGATGAAAGAAAGAGAAAATTACTCCACCGAGGAACTCTGTCAAACCAGAAATTAGAAGACAAGTTGCCTATATGGAGGCTATATGTAGATGGATCATCTTTCACTACAGGCTGTGGGGCAGGGATCGTTTTGAACAGCCCAGATGAGGTCGATAGGGAATACGCCCTACATTTATAATTCAAAGCTTCTAATAATGAGGTTGAGTATGAGGCCATGATTGCAGGTCTTAATTTGTCAAATATTATGGAGGCACAGCAGGTTATTGTCTTCAGTGATTCTCAATTGATCGTAAATCAAATGTTGGGAATATATGCAACCAAAGGAGAATTGATGATCAAGTATCAAGCAAAGGTGATGGAGTTGGTATCAGAGTTTGTTGCTGTTCAACTGGTAAGAATATCAAGAATGGAGAATGTGAGAGCATACGCCTTGGCCCGATTAGCATCAGCTACTCGTACCGAGCTGCGAAGAACGATACCAATTGAAGTATTAGAAAGTCGGAGCATGGATGAAGACCTGACGATGAATATTATTACCCTTGATTTAGGACCATCTTGGATGGATCCCATCAGAGCATATATTGAGGAGGAACAATTACCGGAGGATAAGCTCGCTGCCAAGAAATGGAAGTTTAAAGCTGCTCGGTATAATGGTATTCGGAAGATAAGCTCGCTGCCAAGAAATGGAAGTTTAAAGCTGCTCGGTATGTACTAATTAATGGTATTTTGTATAGACGAGGAATTATGGCAGGTTTGCAAAGATGTGTACATCCCTCCGAGATGAAAGAATTGATTAAAGAGATACATGAAGGGTCATGTGGAACCCATGTAGCAGGTCGAACACTTTTGCAAAAGGTAATGACGCAGTGGACACTACTGGTCGACGATGAAAGTTAACTATATAAGCCTATGCCAAGAAATGTGACAAGTGCCAACGCTTTTCCTCCATCCGAAGAACTCTATAAGCATTGTTGACACCCATAAATTTGCCATGGGGGATTGATTTGGTTGGACCATTGCCGACGACTCGAGGAAGATTCAAATACCTCGTCATCGCAGTAGATTATTTTACTAAATGGATAGAAGCTGAGCCACTTATTGACATGACATACGAGAACGAAGGTGTACCAGTTTGTTTGGAAGAACATCATCTGCCGATATGGTCTCCCTCATGCCTTCATCACAGACCATGGAACACAATTTGATAACGAGGAGTTTGCTGCCTATTATCATCAGTCAAACATTTTGAAGATTCATTCAGCGCCAGGATATCCTCAGAGCTAATGGACCAGATAGTTCGAAAGAACCAAAAAAATACTCCTTTGGTTAGGAGGCGACACTAGTGTGACCAACTACGGTTGGTAAGATATCTAGTGGACAGCTCGTATGAGCCAAAAAATACTCCTTTGGTTAGGAGACGACACTAGTGTGACCAACTACGGTTGGTAAGATATCTAGTGGACAGCTCGTATGAGCCAAAAAATACTCCTTTGGTTAGGAGGCGACACTAGTGTGACCAACTACGGTTGGTAAGATATCTAGTGGACAGCTCGAAAGAGCCAAAAAGCTCGTATGAGCCAAAAAATACTCCTTTGGTTAGGAGACGACACTAGTGTGATCAACTACGGTTGGTAAGATATCTAGTGGACAGCTCGAAAGAGCCAAAAAGTTCGAAAGAACCACTACTACTCCTTTGGTTAGGAGGTGTACACCAGCATGATCAATTACGGTTGGTAAGATAAAAATATACTCTCACATTACAACTTATGTTGGTCGGGAGGTAAGATTATTACAAAAAGTTCTTTGAAGAATAAAATATTCCAAAATACACCAAGTATAGTTGGTCGGGGATAAAGACCCACTAACTATAGTTGGTCGACGAGGACAAATTATTGACCTTAGTTGGTCGGACACATTTTATGAAAAAGACAAAAGTCTACCAAGTATGGCTAGTCGAGGATAAAAGCCCACTAACTATAGTTGGTCGACAAGCATAATTTAACAACCTTGGTTGGTTGGAAAAATTTCAAACATTTTTATACTCATTACTTTATTATTAAGTGATCGAGCAACATTATTGATACTTGTAACTTTTTATTACTAAGTTGGTCGATGAACAACACAATATTGTTATCTTTTTAACTTATACATAAGCGCAGATGTAAAGTATTTTACATGACAGTAGCAATTAAGATTGCGAATAAAAATGAAAGTCTTTCATCCAAAAAACAAAATACATTGAGAATGAAAATGTATACTAACTATTACATTGAGATTCCTATTCTATTGGTTTCTTTTCCTTCTACTTTTGAAACAGGTTCCTCGCCAGCAGGAGGATCATCTAAAATATAAGGGGAGTTTATGAAGTTAAGATCTTTCAACATTCTGATATTCATCACAGATGATCTATCCGAGAAGCATTAGCTCATTCCCGAGAAGCACTTGCTCGTCCCTGAGAATCACTTGTTCGTCCCCGAGAAACTCTTGCTCGTCCTCGAGCAGAGGTAGAAGTCAAAATCAACATCTACAGCACTGAGATATTTGCTACTACTGTCTCGACCAATAATGAAGAAGAAATTCTGTGAAAATGTTTCGAAGTCCACCACTAGCTTGGTACTAATCAGATTGGAGAGTTGGGTTCAAAAGCTAGTATGTTACTCGACAAAGTATTCAGAGGATCATAAATCAGAAGAATCAAGCACGTGAAGTTAGCACTCAGTTGCTCGACACAGGAAGCAGTTGGTCGGATGTCAAACCAATCAACATACTTGAAGATTATGACAAGCTACAAGTTTCATAATATGGCATGGCTGCATCCAAATTCCCAGGGATGATACATAGCACACGGAGTTCCTCTAAAGAAAGATTAGCAACCATCGATCAGCCTGCATCATACTTCGTCCAGGAGATAATGAACTTTATGTTGAACAAATCAAGAAGGTAGATCAAGAATTTCACGAGCACCGAGCAACATTGCAGAATAAATACTCCATCCTTTCAAGTAATCCATCAAGCATGAAGCATTGGGGGCTTCTGTTGATACCAAATTTAATCTGCTGACGTGGACCAATAATAAGAAGACACGTGTCAATCTACATGGCACAATAACAACGAGGGAGTTTATTTCCCCCGACCAAGTCATGTTCGCTCCGAGCAACAAGGATACCCCGAGGAACTACAACACTCCGAGGAACTCCAGCACTCCGATGAACTCCTGAACGACGAGCAACTAAGGCGGTTCGAGCTGCATCTCGACCACAGCATTGATTGCCAGATAACCAACAGTTCAAAACTGTTCATTGACTGCTTATCATCTTGACGCACACGCTTGAAGAACATTAAATGAGTTACCCTTTCATATGTATATCATTTAATGTATCACCCTTTCAGATGATAGCCTCAAGGACCTTTCATATGTATATCATTTAATGCACCACCCTTTCATATGTAAGCCTCATGGCTATAAATACATTGTATCTCCCTCATTCAAAGGGACCGGAATTTCTTGAGAGAACTTGTAATCAAGAATTCCACAAACACTCAGCAATAACATAACAGTGGACGTAGGCTTTATTCCTAGCCGAACCACTTTAAAAATCTTTGTCTTATTTATTTATCTGTGATTGAATAATTAGAGCAATCTAGTTTTTTACATCAACAGTGGCATGGGGCGAAGAAGAAAGCTCCGCCCTCTATGTGTAAAAGAGTAAGTGTTGGCTGGTCCATCGTGGATGCTACAATGGTCAAGCTGCTATGGCCTCCCCAACAGCAAATGGCATACCCTCATGTCAACCACGGTGCAAAGAACTTCGTCATAATAATCCCCAATAGAAAAAGCTACGCGATACTGTCGGTTAGGGGAAAGTGTGGCTTCATTTCCCAACCACCCTATGCGGCATGGCTTCGTCAATGACTCCATAGGAAGCTTCAGTTTATCTACCATCTCTTGGTCAATCAAGTTATCACGGGATCCTCCATATATAATTACCGTGCACAACCTACCCTTCGCGGTACGAGTAAAAACAATGCTCGTTCGAATCCACAAGTCATCACTAGGGGGGTTGATTTAGGATCGACGAATGTTGTAATCATCATGGTATGCGTGTAAGTAGTGAGATATCTGCAAGCTTTGCTTGATTTCGGCAAAAGGAATCACGTTGGCGGTAAAGGGATTGGGCAGTGGATGATGAGAGATAGGTAGGAATGGGAAGAATACCCAAGGAAGGACTACCCTCGTATACGGAATTGGTTTTTTTCGGAGGCGTGAATGTTAGGGTTTATTGGGATTGGTGAAACTAGGGCTTAGGGTTGATTTTCTAGTGGTGGAAATTGGCTAGGGTTTGTAATGGAATGAATCTTGGGATAAATTTCTATTTTAGGATCATATTTGGGTTGGTTCAGGTGATTATTAGTGTCGGCAGTAATTTTTTTTGTCCAAACCCTCGGTTGGCATGGTCGGTCCCTTGACCTGAGCCGAATGGACCTGTCGACAACTACCAAGGGTGGAACTAGAGTTTCCGACTTGTGGCAATGGTTCTGATCCTATTTGGCTGCAATCGGCTGTCGGGGATGGGTTACGGGTTGCTCCGGACATCATTGGGGCGGCACAGGTGGAGTTCTAGTGTACTGTTGATGTGATAGGGTTTGCTGAGGGGTTACGTGGCTGTTCAGATCCGTCATGGGGATTACGGCCACCAGCTTTGATTATGGTAGAAAGATGGGTTTTTGGGCTAGGGTTAGGTTGAAAATCATGTGGATGAGTCCAATTAGACTCCCAATCTTCGATAAATATGGCTGATCCAAGAGCAAACTACGCTCTGATACCAATTTGATGTGAATTAAGGTGCGGAAGCATAAAAATAAAGAAATTAACTACACAACAACAACCACAACAATAATACCTGGGAAATTTAGGAGGTTCTATTATTTCTCTCTCTAATCTCTTAATCTCAAAATGTCAAAAGCGATACAATGAGGGCCTCCTTAGCTATTTATACTAAGGGGCTAAAAAAAAGAAAAATAAAGAAAATCGATAAAAGACAACTATATACCCTCATGCTCCTGCATCATTTTTAGAACCAAATCAATTTATACTTCGTGTTGGGGTGCGGAACAAGTTTCCAATAATAATGTTTGTTATTTGTGTAAATTATTGTGGATTTGACTTTGTTAAAGTAAATGTGGTCAAGGGATTCTTGATTCATGATCTTGCCTGTGAGTTGTTATACAATATGTCCTCTTTTTTATCGCCTGTGTTTTTTTAAGCTAAATATTGACTGATTTTGTAATTTATAGTTTACACAAATTACATTGACTTTGAAATAATTGGAATTTTTTTACAAGATCACAAGTAACGATTAACGATGCATACATTTATATATGTATATCAATCGTGTTTATTTATCGGCTATGGAAATTGGTGATGACTCCTAAAAGTGTCACATAAAATTCACCTATGTATCCAATATATTCATAAAGATGATAAAAATAAATGTGAGATTTTGTTATGATTGAGCAAAGAGACCTTACCTGATGGAGTCTTGTAAAGTTTGATCATGCCTACCCATTGATTGTGCCATTAGAACCAAGTAAGATTCATGCAAGCCAACTAATTAATGTCCATTTCCCTGGTTCACCATGTCCTTCATGCAATTTCCCAATGGAGGAAATGCTATCTTTGATGTATGAGTTTATATATATATATATATATACTAGGATATGCCTGTGCCTGAAGGCGCGACGACAATTCTCCCAAATATAAATCGTATTGTAAAATCATAAATTTTTTGTATTATAGTATAATCTTCCAAAGTATCAACCGGGATCAATTTTCCTCAAGGAAGGATATTTTTTTCAAAATTACTTAATCGAGCGTGGGAGCATGATGCAAATTTTCGACATGTTAACGTCGTATTTAATTCGCCTATTAGTTTAAAAAAATGATTTTTTTTTATCTCCATCGGGTCCCACGAAAAAAAAAAGAATTTTGTTAACGGTGTTAGACGTGTAATTTGACATTCTAAATGGGTCGTGTTCGTGCGAAATACAAAATAACAGTCATGTAATGTTGTGTTTGTGTCCAAAAAATTCCAAGGTATTGAATCGTGTATAATTTAAGTCAATTTATTTCACAACATAAAAAAGGTAAACAATTTAAAAAATTTGGAAAGAATTTCCTTTGTTTATAGGACTATCCACACTGTTTAAGAAAGAAACAAATAATCCAACAATAAAAAATAGTCCGTAACAGTACTAATAGTCCATCATGGACTTCGTACAAACAAAATCATAAATTTAACACGGATCGTAAAAATAACATCAATATATTTAAAAAATGTTTCAAATTTACACGTATTCTTTAATCAATGTAAAGTATCCGATGAAAAATAGAAAACAATATAGCCATAAGTAAAAAAGACATGATTGACAATTTTAAATCATAAAAAATGGACAATGGAGTTTGCACCTAGTTTTTTGGGCCGTGAATCAAAAGTTTCATGGGCCCTCGGGATAGAATGGCACACAAAATGCTTACTCATGGGGCCCCTGAATCAAACATTCCTTGTGACTCAAAATGCTTTACTCTAACACTCGGCCTCTAAATAACCAACAGTTGTGGCGTCAAAAACCAAAATACTCGTTCCCCGGTTTCCTTGTGGACCATATGAATGTTTTGCCTTCACAGCAGCATAAGAACTGAAGTAATCGAGAAGGTCAAGCTACTTGTCATTATCATCTTGCCCGAGCATAGTGTTCATAACGATCACAACCTAAAGTCAAAAGTTTTGGATGCACAGTAATTAAGTGTTGAACTTGCAACCTGAAGTAGATAAAATAGAAAACAAAGCTTGCGTCAATAACAGTGTGTAACTTGGAGCAGTAGAGTTTGAAAAAGGTCATCCCAATCTCAACTTGAATAACATAGAACTAACAATGTGAAAATGATTTAAATGGCAAGTATACTTCGTAAAATAAACAAATAACACTAATATATCATTGACAATAAAAAGAACATTCAACAATAGTAATAAGTCAGTAAGAAGAAACTTGAAGCTAAATAGCAGGAATAATGCTAATATATTCAATTAATTGAATAATGATAAATAGCAGGACTAATGCTGAATAAAGGTTCTATAGAAAATTTTAACAAGCACTCATTAAGCTGAGATAGTCGAAGACAAAGATCTAAACTTTTATCAGTGGATGACATAAACATATAAATGAAAACACCCCTAGGATTAGACCAAAAGCAATAAACACACAAAAACATTGTATTCCACTGGAAAATCAGATAAACAAACAAACAATACCCCTCCTCACCCTTTCTTTTCATCCGACCTTTGATTCACCTAAAGGTATAAAGTAAAATAAAATCATAACACAAAAAGAAACTACAATTCATTTCAAACGACATAGTAAAAACTATACATTAAGGGTAACGAAAAATTCACATTGACTCGTCACATTCTAGTTAACACAATTTATTTTCCCCATATAATATATAGCAAAGGAATATTTAAATATTCAAATCGTACACCTAACTATAAATGTTCCTTCAAAAGGAAGTGAGCATTGGTGGAAAAATCAAGCAAATAAGTCTAATAAAGTCAAACCATTGAGCAGCATATAGTTTAATACTTATAGAGTCATTCGCTTGTAATCATTTCTTTCATGGGCATGACCAACCTGTATACATAACTTAAAGACACGTAAAATAATAGATTCAGTATCAATAAACTCAAACTCTATGAGAGCTATGAAGAAATTATTTTGGTGGAAATTGAAGAAACCACATTCATTAATCATGATTTTCAGAAATGACGGTCTTAAGAATTGTGTCAAAATCCGCGTATACCATTCAGATCCATCTCACCTAAATCACACACGAAATATACTGTGTTAATAGTTTTAGATTGATTGAGTAATAATGCAAAACACATCAACTACGCTAAAATTTAAGACTCGTATGATGATGCTAATACATTTGTAAGTTTGTAATAATGCAACACAAAACATAAATCACGAATCCAAAACCCCTAAAAGATATTAAAAAAATAGCAACAATGGAAACATAAAAAGAATCTAAATAAAATAATAGAAAAAATCGAAACAAAATAGAGTAAATTCTTCATCCCCTCCCCTGTCAAGGTTGATCTCCTACCCATTCACCTTTCTCTTGTGCCATTTTCTAGTTCTTGATTCCATGCCTCCAAGCCATTATCTAGTTCTTGATTCCATAACTTCAAACAGGTAACCCTCAAACGAAAATTAAACAAAGATAACCCTCAAATATTCCACTAAAAAGATAGTCTCCAAATTATCCACTAAATAGTGAATGAAGACAGTAAAAAATTAGAAAAAGGAAAAAACTTGAAACATTTCTTCATCCAAGTTTTTCATTTGTTTGTTTACCTATATTTTATCAATGCAAAAAATAATTACAGCAACACCTGCTTTCAGATCCCTTTTCAAAAGAAAAAGGTGAGGACTGAAAAGCGTCGGACGCAACAACACTAAAAATTCCTCATCCACCCCCTTGTACTACTAACCCGCCGATGTTGACGGAAATTCCTGCAGCACCACCGTAATAACCAAGTTTCCCACAAATATAATGGCAGTGGCTAAACAGTATTCAAACCAAGTGGTCGTAACACGGTTGTTGAAGCACCGAGTCCTGGCCTGCCTCAACAAACTCCCCAACCACGACACCCACTCTGCTGCAGCCAGTGAATTGGGAAGTCAAGTCAGCTCCATCAAAAATCAAAAATAGATATACGGTACACAAACTATTACCAAATCTAAATCAAGTGACCTCATTTAGCAAGTCAGCTACATCAAGGTGAAATCAACTCTGTGTGGATCGATATTTATCGAAATCACACTGCAAGTTTTTTACAATAAAAAAACACACCACAATAATAAAACCCGTAGATAAGACACCACAATCCGGTCTTATCTAAGACCTGTGGTATGTAGATAAGACCTGTAGCCAACTTGGTAAAATACTGACTCAGTTTGTAGATAAATTCTATTAGTATAGAATGCAAGGTGTATATTGAAATCAGTATAGAATAGACATGTGGTGTGTAGATAAGACCTGTCGATAAAACATCACAATTATAAAACATGATAAAAAAACCACAATCAGTATTAAAAAAAAACTCTATAAAAGTTGTGTGAGTACGTAGATAAGACCTGCTCTTTATTTGTTGGGATGGTTATAAATCTGAGGATCAATACAACCATGACACCACCATTAGTAGCTTCAAGACCAAGGGAAAGAGGTCACACATCCAAATAACTTGCAAATTGGACAATAGCTCAAGATAGCAACATGAACTCTGCAGTTTTGCAATAAATGCTGCTCAATAATTTAACGGAAAAAACAAAACGGTCTGTTATGTTGTAAAGATCCTTCTGAGGACTTTTTAGAAACATATCGGGGGGACTTACGACGGTTCGTGTAAGCACGATTAATTATCGATGTTGATGTCGATGTCAAATTCCCTTTAAAGAAAATTTAAAAACAAAAATTATTAAGGCAGAGAGATATAATCAACATTATAGGCGATTAAGGTTTGGGCAGAGAAACACATCTATTAACTAACAAAAGCAAGTTCATGTCATCAAACATTAAAAGACTGTTCTCCCAAAATGAGTCCATGTTGTGTTAAAACATAATCAACATAAGCGGAGGGAGGGAATCTGTATACATAAGTGGAGGGAGGGCATCTGTATACATATAGTTAAAACATAATCAACTGAAATTCCAAATATAGTTAAAACTCCTTTATACATTTTTAAAGATGTAAAATGTAAGATGAACTCTTCACAAAACAATCAGAAAATGAAAAAAGTACATATAATGCTTGGCATAAAGCGAAGGGATGGCATCTGTTGAACAAAAATGATCAAACTATTAAACGAATCAAGTAAAATACCATTTGAAACAATAAGAGACGCATCTGATAATGGGCATCTATTAAAAACAAATTGAAGGAGAAGAAGAACAGAGTGATTATAATAAAACATATGAATAAGTGAGTTAATCTTAAATAACACTTTGAATCCAATAACACAGAGAACCTTTTACCCTAAAATAACTAAACAGAGCTTATTTATATATGAAAGTGAAAAACACCATAAACACAGCTTATTCACTTACAATATAAAGATGCCTTGAACCGAAACTGGAGAGACAACAACCAATATCCAATATTCATAGATCTAAAAAAAAAGATCTAATCAGAAAATCATGAACATGCAAATTAAAAAACCAATCTTATCTCAAATACCTTAATATGTAATGTACTATAAAAAATTTAATTCATTATCAAACACGTGAACTCACAAATGTATGAAGGAGATAAGTACATTACATATAAAAAATTTAATTCATTATCAAACATTAAATCAGCCGCCATACCTTCCATGTACCCAACACCTAAGATCCAGAAATTGAGTGAGAAATAAAACAAATTAAAAACCCAATCTTTATATCAAATACCTTAATATGTAATGTACTATAAAAAATTTAACTTATTATCAAGCACATGAACTCACAAATGTATGAAGGAGATAAGTATCAAACATCAAATCAACCACCATACCTTCCATATACCCAACACCTAAGATCCAGAAATCGAGTGAGAAATAAAACAAAATACCTGACCGTGGATTTGTAGACAGCAGTGGAGAAGGGTAAACAAAATACCTCGATCCAAAAGAGATTATTGGGGGAGGGTAAGAAAGAAGGGTAAGAGAGATTGTTGGTCGTGTTGGTGGTAATTCGTATTGGGGCTATGGAGGCTCAAGGGAGTTCGTGAGTGTGGGGGAGAAAGGGAGAGGGAGGAAGATGCGGATGAATGAGAAGAGAGAGGCGGATGGGTTAGGGTTTTGGGGGTCAAAGTGTTAGGTGCAAATTAATCTCAACCCTTCATTTCGTGCTTAGGTGGCTTCGATCTGAACCGTGAAGTGTCTTCCCATTTTATGAATAGTGAAAACACCATTGCTCCTTATTATATAGATATAATTCAATGTTTTTCCTACCAAATGTCTTCTAAAGTTCAATGGTGCCTTCAAGGGATGCAGTTATTGTTGGTTTTGGCTCTCCTATTTTTTCAGTTTTGGTTTATTTACAAATTTGCCATTTTGGCTCAAATCTATAAATACAAGTGTTATTTCTAGGTTTTGAGAGAGGACAAGTTTGAGAGCTATTTTGTGAGTTATCAAAGCTAAAGAGTGATAGAGCTCCCATTTGAGGGGTGAGTTCTTGTGAGGTTGTGAGTGACTTTCTAAGAGAGATAAATTGTGTGTGTGTATAACCTTTGGGTTCCTCCATTTATCTATAGAAAGAAGAAATCCTCCTTGGTGGATGTAGCCCAAATTTGGGTGAACCACGGTATATCGTTGTTGTTTTGCTTTGATGATTGCTTGTATGTTCTTATTGTCTCTTCATTGATGTTTGGTTGATTCGATTGGGAGTTTGCACACTAGTTCATTTTGGGAACAAGGTCTTGGGTGTTTTCCGCACACCAAGTGTTTGATAAAATTCCCGAGTGAGTTTTATCGTCTTGGTCGCTAGAGATAGTCTTGCTTTAGCGCAACAGTTATCATATATTGCTCTTGTTTGGGTGATAGCTCACACCATCTCGTTCAGGCCAATCTGGCGACTCTATAGGCTCGAGCTTGAAAATGAAGTTGGATTTTGATTCTCCAAAAAATTGATGATGTTTTCATGTATGTTGAGATCATCTAAAATCATCTTTGTTACTGCACTTCACTTTCCATTTTCCTTTTCTTTATCAAAATATAAGAATCATAAATTTACAATATATAATGCAATAAGAAATACAACACATAACATAAGATGTTCAAGCAATCCTCCATATAAAATTGGGCAATTCCAATGATACACACTGTAAAGTGAATCAATATTGCATATTGAAAAATCTGGTCTAACGGAAAAGTTTAATTTAATTAAAGAGGGAAAGTAAGCCCAATCTTGGTTTAAACTTGCCAATGAAAAATGTAGAAGACCTGCTATGCCTTTCTTTAACATCCGAAAGTCAAATTTCAATAAGTGGCAACACGCGTGGCACTGTCTCAGCACCCCACCAAACACATATACAACCCCACCCCCCCACCCCACCCCAAAAAAAAAAAAACTCCTACGTAGAAAACCACAAACTCACAAACAAAACCAGCCTCCAAATAACAACCGACTTACCAAAAAGAGAGAGAACAAAATAGGGAAATGGAAACCATAATCTCAAAACCAAGAAGGAAGCCATATTAGCCAACTCCAGTCGGATGGAAATCATGCAGCAGGAACTCAGCAAAATGACGAGGGGTGGAGCTTTTCAGTTTGGAGGTAGCCAACACATGGATGCTTTTTTTTCAACAACCCAATCTGCAACCCGATTCACTATCCTCCTAATGAGCTAAAACCAGATTGATTTTCGATCTTTGGCAAGTTTTCTTGCTTTTTTACCAGCTGATTAATTTCTTAAATCGAATTGTTAGCTTTATTGAGACATGCAATAAATAAGCTAGAGTCAGATTCAATGATAACATTATCCAAATGGTTATTAGCTATGAAATTAATAGCCAAGACAGCAGCTTTTGCTTCCATACTTGGGTACGGGTTAAGAATAACATCAATTAAAACATGACCATCCATAACATTTAATCAAATGATCTTTGCCAAAAAAAACATACAAACCCACCTTTGTAGCTTGTATGAAAGATCCATCACAATTACACTTGAACCAGTTAGGTGGGGGTGGGTGTCCAATATCTTACACCAAGAGTGGGCAAGGGAGGAGGAGTCGTAAGACTAAGAACAACATCCTTACAGCTTTGACTATAGCTGACAGCCAAGGCGTGAGCCTTAGAGAGAACAAACGATATATAAATATCTGATTTTTTAAAGAGAACCTTATTTCTTAGTCTTCCAAATCATCCAACAAGTACAGGCAAACAAAGATTTAGCATAAATTAATGTAAGGCTTAAATTAGAAGCCTATCTAGAACTGCATGCATCCAATCATTCACTCTATATAATGGATCAGAAAGGTAGATGTGGGAAGAGGGGATTTTTCCCACAACTTCTTTGGCCATTTACAATAAAATAGATGGTGGTCAATAGTTTATTTTTCCACTCCAAAAAAAGAGCACATAGGATTAATCCTAGGTTCCTTTTGCCAGAGAGAGTAATTAACAGCCAACCCCACATTACAGCTTCTCCAAAGAGAATTCAACACTTTGGGAGGGGAATAACTTGCGACACACACACACACAGGAGGGGGGGCTGGTGGGAAGACCTGCTGTGCTGAACTGAATGTCATATATTTGGTGAATACTACAATTTTAGTATATATGAATTAGGTTACAAAATATTAGAAGATAAATCAAAAGTCAAATTACTTATACAAGAAGTGAGACTGAAGGATTTTGTTACCATTCAGTATTCTTTTTCAAATAAAAATGTGTCCCTACATTAGTTTTAGATTAAAGTTCAAGCCAGATATGTGTCCCTACAAAAGTTCCACCTTGTGTAATTTTGTCAATATTTTATCCTTTCATGGATCGACATGCTATAAATTACAGCTCCCTAGAACTTTTGTAATCCGAAATATACCCTTTTAAGAATGAATGAATGAACAAAATACATTACTAAAGACCTAACATGAAACAAATAATTTGGAAGACAAGAAACTTATTTCATTAAAACAAGGAAAGAGTAAAATGTCCACAGAGGTATTACAACATCAAAACGATTCTCTCGCAACATAACAAGAATCAGAATAGAATTACAACTGACGTATCTCCACCACAGACCCTTCCATGATGAAATCAGAGCGTAATTTCCCTCCATAGTTTAAATGATGGGAAATGGAGTAAAGTGCTCGCCGATTGCTACAAGGAATTTGTTTATGTCCCGTGGATCTCTTTCTAGAATACATGGCCAGAGGCCTGACGAATGAAATGCCATGAACAACAATCTTGCCGTCTTTGTCATAAAATTTCCTTTTAGTTCTGAACACCATTCTTATCACCTTTGTCATAAATTTCCTATTAGTCCTGAACACCAATTTTATCATCTCTGTCATAAAATTTCTTATTTGTTCTGAACACCAATCTTGTCATGTTTGCCAATGTGGTTCAAATGGTTACATATTCTACATCAGACTGCAAGGAGGCAGTGGGCAAGAAATTAATGAACAAGCATAGGACAGTGTTTTGGCCAGCGAGTGCATCTCATCGAACTGATGTTGGAGAAAATTGAGATGACAGATCCCCTCGAAGTGATGTTAGAGAATGCCAAAACCATAAAAAAGTCTCTCATTGGAGTGGACTCATCATTTTGTGCTTCAACAACAGAGTTTTTTTAAACAGTTATTCCTTTGATGCACATGCAAAGGTTGACAGCTTTCAGTTGTCCGAAATGCAGAAGATCGACAGGTTCAAGTTTTGCTCAACCAACTGATGGATGAGTACCGAGGGTGCATTTGTTCATTACAATTTGCACTTGCAGAATTTTGATATTACGCATGCTACGCAATCTCAAGCTGCAGCCATTGGTTTAATAACCTCATAATTTGCAACTATAAGAGCATTTAGAACATGACTATCAGTCTGGCAAACAAAAGAAAGAAAAGTAAGCACAAATAAAAGTTAAATACAAGGCACATTAGTTGAACATTTGTGGGACTCACAGCATGGCTCTAAAAGGATAAATACAGTAGGGAGCATTTATGTCGGAAAAGTATGACAGATTATCCTCCAACTTGAAATGGATAAATGTTCCCTACTGTATTTATCCGTTTTAGAGCCATGCTCCCTATGGGCACACCAATTTTCGTTGGCCCGCATAATATAATTTCTTTACTTGAAAATTTTGGATCCAAGGAAATCATCATTTTGGAACTTACCCTTCATTGTGCTCTAAAAGGCAAATAAAGGGAAAAGCATTAATTTATTTTCAAGATAGAAAGCAAGCAAGGAAAAATTATCCTTTAAGATATCAAATTTTGCAACTGAATGCAGCTTGGTGGAAAAATATGAACACCGATAATCCCAATTTAGGAAATACTTATCAAGTAGGCATGCCATGAACCAAATTCAGCAATAATCTTCCAAAGTTATTGAAAAGTCAAAATCTGATATTGACTCTTTATAATAAGAACAAAATAAAATTCTGACCATCATATGTTGCCTTAGTTTTAAAAGACCTTTGGTCTTTTTAAATCGAGATTGCGTTGGTTTATAGTTCTGAGCTAAGACTTTCTTGAGTTTAAATGAATTGGAAGGAGCTTGAGGATCACAAAAACCATATGATAACTTTTAAAGACTTGTACACTAAGCTAAAAAAAACTACATTAATGCTAATGCAAAAGTCTTTTTCACCATTGACCTTAGGATGGGAGGGAATATAACAATAATAAAATTATGATAGTAAATCATGAGAAGAATTATGACATGGATATTAATGTGATTTCAGATGGACTTAAAGCATCAGATGCTTGAAATGGGGGAATATGAGTGAATGATAGAATACTTATATGATATTTTAGGAGGGACTAATATGTCATTTTACGAGGCATAAATGCGTATGGATGGGGCTTATAAGACAAAGATATGCACACCTTATAATCTGTTTCTAGTGTTTTTTATATATAATTTATTATTCAACAGTCAAGTATGGTATGTTATGTAGGAATGCATTTCACCACACTGAATTAATGACCTGTTTATCCCCCGAAATTATATATCAGTAATAAATTTCATGCCAACTTTGAGATAGGTCATATTTGCAATTTTAAATAAGCATGAACTAAGTCCTATGCACATTGTCTATGCCATTTTCTATTTTAGATTTCAAGCTGAGCAAGCTCTTTTTATAGTCAGCATAGAGTGCACACAAGAGGATGCCCAAAAAGAGGTTGTAATGTATGTAACTATGGACGGATCCAGCTTTTACCCAAAAATAAGTAGTGAGTGGTGCAAACCTTGGACCTTCAAGTGCAAAGAACCCAAAAGAGAGAGAGGAGGGAGCGAAGACAGGTCATAAAGTAATTCTTACGTTCTTAAATTATTGGTCGGAATAACTTTCTTCAATTGAAATGAAATAAACAACGACCTTGACCTCTTTCTCGTGAGAAGTCCTACATGCTGGGAATATAGTAGTAACCTATGGAAATAAATAAAAAAATACATTATGGACAATAAATGAAATAATAGAATCTTGAAGATGTGACTTTATTGTGATGAAAAATGGACAGACTAAAAAAATTAAAGAGGTATATTAACTCCATAAATTTCTATAAACATAAAGCTTCCGGATCGCAAAATAAACTGCAACAAATCTTAATTTTGAGATGATTAATTCTTAAAACAAAACTTTCTAATCAAAATAACAAGTTTTATCACTTTTTTTCTGGCATGGCAAGAAGGGAGTTTAAAGTAGAAGAATGTTGACTTAATGATGAGAGGGGCAGACATCTTTGTCTAAAGCAGCCCTTCATTAAAATAAATGGTTAAGTGCAAAAACTAAGTCCCTACATATATCTTTTATGAGCATAAAATAGCATCATAATAAGCCAATCTAAGTGTATAAATTCATCTTTTTTGGCACGGCTGGCAGACAAGCTCAACAGTTAAAGGTCGAGACAAATAGCAGAGGAGAATGATATCGTTCTCTAAAGCAGCCTTTTAATATAATGAAAATGTTACGGGTAAAAATAAGAACCTACAAATTCTTCTACTAGCATGCGTATGCAAAACTCATAATAAGTCCACCAAATAGAAATAAATATAAATCTTATTAAATCCAATGCTATGTACATTTATATGAATTTATCTATATCGATACAAAGAAAATAGAAATATTTTCACGTTAGGTAGTACATAGTAGTACATAAGTGCAATGAGTCACTTCGTACACATCTCAACTTAGTTGCACAATAGTTGCACTATGAATTTTACAACACTTTAATGAACCAAAAGCCTTTTTGCGTCAGAAACACAACCTCATGCAACAATTGTACGGATTTGTATCTGTATTCCAAGATGCTCTGATTAGAGTTATTCCGACTACGACATTCTGCTGCTTGTGAGGCTATGGCAGCTAAATTTTTCACTTTATCCACTCTAAGTGTCTAGGATTTACATACGTGAAATAATTATTATCCAACAAAACCTTATTTCAGGTTGATTACATTTAAGGGTCTCCCTTCATTCCAACCGTACTCAATTTTTTTGTTCCAAACCAGATTCAAATCCTTGTCATATCTGCTAAGTATGAAAACAATTCATATCAAATCAAACACATAGAATAATACAAAATACTTGTCAACATATACTTCATACCAAATCAAATTATATTTAGGTTTGTCTTATCATGGTACTGAATCATTCCTTTCAAATTGTGCTCAATGGAATAAGTCGTGCTGCCTCATATTAAACGCGTGTTCTTAAAAGTCTAGTTTAAACTGTCCTTTGCTTACAGAAAAATGTGTATGATGATCCATTGAAAATGGAGGAGATAGGTAGAAAGATTCTAATATTTCAAGCTGGGCGGAACACGTTCAAAATCAACAGAGAGAACTTAAGTAGAAGCTACTATTTTAGATTCCGGGTGAGAGGAAGAGGATACACTAGGGAGGTCTACCTAGTGAAGGGGGAGACGCACTGGCTAAGCCTGTGTTTGTGGAAAGCATCGAAGGAAAGAGGAAAATTTCATAGGAAGAGACAATGCAGAAGGAGGGATGTCACGGTCTACACAAGTTCTAGTAAGAATGGGGCGTGGTTCAATATTATGGTCAGAGACGATAGAACTGGAGTTTATTTTCAGCTGCCAGAAGTTGTGGAAGGTGGGGGATGAGGCTATGCCGGGGAAGTATTCAAGCAAATGGAACCAATCGTTTTATGTGTAGAGCAAACGAGCCATGCAAATGAAGCTGTTGAGATGAGGAAAGTAGAAGCAGCAAGGTCATACCTCAAGCGGCATCCGCGAAGCCATAGCCATTTTTCAACCTAAATATTAGGGAGGACAGGTCACTCAAGACTGATTTTTTTGTACATGATGACTCATGTATGACAAAGGGTGAAGATTTTTCAGAGAGCACTAATGGGGAGGGTGGGGAGTCAGGAGATGTCACCGCCGGCAATTGAGAAGTTGAAACAATGAGTAAAAGTAAAATGGAAACCAAAATGATGAGGTTCAAGTTCGAAACCTGCATTCATCTCTATTCTTGTTTATCTTCGCATTAGTACAAGAAGCGGATAGAATACTGGAAGGCAGGCGGTGACTATTTTATGGGGAGAGCACCTATGCTTACAAAGGTGGCATCACTTGACAAGTGAGACGAGTGCACCAATACGATCGGATATACAATGGATTCGAGTTATGGGTCTCCCTATACATATGTGGGGGAGGACGTTTTTGAAATTATTGGAAGAAGGTGTGGAGGATTAATAAAGGTAGATAATGCTACTCAAACAGGGGAGGAGTTGCAGTGGGCAAGACTTAGTAAAATGGATGGATTATTTACCCGAAAGAGTTGAGTTTAAAGTTGGAAGCGGTTTGGGCAGAGAAGAAAGAATGCTATTACGACGGAGAAAATGAAAGGGAACACATTGATGGAGGGATGGCCATGGGGAATCAGCTGCATGGGTTTAGCGATGAACAACCAGCTGATTCAGGAGATGGAAGAGAGGCGAGGACGGAATTGGTTCGGAGGTTAGACCCAGCTGGTCAGGAAAAGGGCCGGAGTTTAAACTGAAAAAATGTTTGTCGCAATGATGAGGGTGCCGGAGCTGGAGGAATACCAGTAGCGAGAAAAGGCAATGACCTGCTGCCGGGGAAAACACAGGGTGATGTGGAAAATGCCGTCAGAATTTCAAGTAATGAGGCAGAGGGAATGGGAGCTTGTCGGGCCTGTATGCGTAATTAAGTCGAAGGGGGTGGTGTCCGGAGTGGGGGTTCCGGTTTTAGCGAACATAGGGGATGGAGCTTGCATAGGGGTTGACAGCAGCTTGTCGGGACAATTAAGAATGGGGAGGAGGGATGTAGAAGAATCCAAAGGAATGTTGGGAGTTTTTGTAGAGAATAAAGGAAAGGTTGTTCAGCAAAGTTAAGAATGTGGTGGGAGCAAGCCCACATACTCCTTGTCGGCTAGGGGGGAAAACATTAGAGAATGGAATAGGGCTGATCAAGTGGGCAATAAAATTTATTCTACACCTGACCGTGGTATTATAACTGGGAGTGGAAATCTCAAAATATGGCAGGTCAAGTGTGCCGCGTAATTGGGGCAACAAGTTGAGGAGCTAGTGACGGAAACATTTTCTTCAAAACAGGGTGGGCCTGACATGGCTAAATGTGAGAAGTCGGGGATTAATATAAAGAAATTAGGACCCTTTTTGAACTTAGGAAAGGTGCTACAAATGTTTATTTTAGAAAAAAAGTAAGTCTAAAGGGGAGCATTAAAAGTACATGTCTAAATGGAACAATGTGGACACTAAAGGAAAAAAGGCAAACGAGGGAGTTGAGGAGAGTAATGGGGAATTAAAATTGGATTTTATTTTGGCCAATAAAAATATCAGAATTGTACGGATCTTGTTTTACCTCGTGAAATTAATTCCCTTTGTCCAGCAGTGGAGGAGAATGAGATAGAGTGGGAGGTAGGAGTGCATGGAGAGGCTAGTGGGGTGGGTGGTCTAGTTAGCGCTTCGTATCGGCATAGATTCGAAATGGAGGATGAATGAGAAGCTGCACAAAGAATTTCAGGTTCATCATACGAGTCACCGGGTGGTTGGGAGGGCAGGTGTAATGTTGACAATTTTCAGAATCCAAGACTTTGGGTGGAGCTATAGGTATCGGGCGGGGATGATGAGGTTATTAGGGGAAGGAGAAATAGTGAGGTTGCTTCCCTAATGACGACCCCCACGATGGAGGAAGGGGACTGTTACGCGGGAATGAAGGAGGAGGGGGAGATAATGGGTGGGAGTTTGGGTAGGACGTGGAGGGACGTGTAGAGGCTATGATAGGAGGGTTTAGTAAATTTCTAGGAGTATCATTGGAGGGGAATGAACAGGAGGCATTGACGTTGTTTAAAAATATAGAAGATTAACGGAGGGGAAAATTGGGGGTGAAGGGGGGAGGAAGGGGAAAACACATGTATCCAAAGAAGCTACAACTAATATTATGGAATGTGGGGGATTTGAATGACCTTGCGAAAAGAGTAGTGAGTGGGGTAATCTCTAGGTGGAGACCAAATATATATTTTATGCTTACAGGAGACAAAGTTGCGGAGTATGGATAGGGAGATGGCTAGATCAATCTGGGGTCGTAGGTGGATAGAGTGGTGCAGTTTGGACCTTATAGGAGCCTCGAGAGATTGATCATTATGTGGGATTCCAGGGTAGTGGAAAAAATAAACTTTGATTGGCACGTGGTCTTTATCATGTTTATTTAAGAACGTGGAGGATGGTTTTTTTTGCAGTTTTTCAGGGGTATATATGGTTCGGTGGAGGAACGTCGAGATGAGAGTTGTGGGAGGAATTAGCAGGGGTTAGGTGGTGGGGGTGGGCCTTGGTGTATAGGGGAAGATTTTAATATACCCCGATTTCCATTAGAGAAGAACGGTGGAGGGAGAGCTAACACATATATGAGGGATTTTTTTTATTTCATCGATGAGATGGAATTACTTGATTTACCATTAGATTGTGGGGTTTTTACTTGGTTCAATAATAAAGATGACGCCTCATTATCTCAGTTAGATCGTTTTTTACTTTCTCTTGGGTGGGAAGAGCATTATCCGAGTTTGATTCAGTCCCGTCTACCTCGAGTTACATCGGACCACTCCCCAATTATCTTAGAGTGTGGGGGTGGAGAAGTAGGAGGACCCCTTTCAGGTTTGTGGCAAGGGTATGTGGTGGAGGGTAATGCAAGATATACCTTAGCGACGAAGTTGTCTCTTCTTAAAGGTGATCTCAAACGGTGGAATAAAGAGGTATTTGAAAATGTGGGGGAAATCATTGAGAGATATGTGGAGGAGATTCGGGTCCTGGATGAGAAGGAAGGAAAGGGTGGGTACCCGGGGGAAGAGAAACTATCGAGGGAGAAGAGGAAAGGGGATACATAAATTATATCACGGGAATATCTATAATGGAGGTTACGAAGAACTGATGGCTCATTCAAATAACTAAGATGTAAAAGATCATTCACGCCCTCAAGGATATCCGGATTAATAGGTAATAGCTCTCCAGTTGACACTGTCACAACCTATTTTGACATCACATTATTAGTGCTCCATATTATTTACAAGCTTTAAGAAGATGATGGACATAATTTATAAACTCACACTCCCATCTAAAAGCAAAACAAATGCTTTTTCTCCTAAACTTGATTGTATATGTCCTGATTCCTACTGCCCGTTTTGGAGCCGACACCAAACTCTTAAGTTTTTGAAACATAGTTTGTAGACTAAATGAATCCATCTTAAACAAAAACACTTATTCCAAATATACAATTGAAGAGCAAACGACCGAGTCAGAAAAGTAATAGGAGGAACACTTGATATTGAAGCAGGATATGTACCTTGTTAGTGAAATAACCAATGTTGTCATTCCAATCAGACTCCCTAAACCTGGGCAATGAAGTAGAAGAAGAAAGTTCTGGTACAACACCTTCGTTCTGAGCCGTCTGAGCTAATACCGATCAGCACAAACCACTCCTCACTAAAGGCACCTCCAAGACGACTGAATTCTACTGTCATTTATTTCTTTCTATACTGATCAAGCTGGAACTCAATAAAGATAAGTCATTTACCTATTCATTATCATATTTCATTTTACATTCTCCATACAGAATAAAAATGTGAGGCTATACAAGGACCACAAAAGATGAAAGCGACATCTTGAATCTTCTTATCTGAACTTAAAATTACTGGCAAATCTGATACCATTTTGAAAATTAAATTTAGACATTATACACCCTTGCGGATAAGTTTTTGCAAACATATGAAGAACATCTGTCATTCTGTTGTAGCGTTGGCAAATGTCATTTCTGCCACTGGCGTCACCGGAACTTAGTGGAGACCAAACAAATTGTTGAGCACCCTTTGTTACAACCTCGGAACAATTATTTCATGATCTCATTTCAAGCATTGTTAATGGTGGGTTTGACAAGATATTAAAGAACTAGTTTGTATATCAGAAGTTATGGAATGCAGATCTGACATTCCAATCAAGATAGACTTAGGGCTAAGCTAGGTCTTTTCTTTTAATTAAGATTCTTGTAAATGCTTATGAGGTCTAAGCTAAGTCTTTTCATTTAATTAAGATTCGTGTAAATGCTTATGAGTTACTATGGGACCTTTTTGTTAAATCTTCCTCTAATGTGGAGAATATGCCCTGCATTCTTTGAATAGATTTTTACGAATCAGTTTTCAGATTCAGAACCTTAATGGTTTTCCAGACATTTTATATGCTGGGATGTTTTACAACAAACAAAATATTTTTCGGTTGAATTCGTGAGGAGAATTTGTTATTTCAGCATTATGACGAGTCCATGTTCCGGCAATTTGGGGCCAACAGGAAATTCTGATTCACAAAGAAGAATTTCCAGTCGACCTCATTGGTCACAACAATCCTCGCCGGTCATACAAGCAACACACGAATACAGCTGGTCGTCTCCTGTCTTTATCCCATGATTAATCATTAGGAAATTCTTATTAGTTCGGGATTACTCGTTGGGAAATTCCTATTAGAATACAGCCAAATTGCTGATTAATCGTTACCAAGCGACACATCCCCCAAGAGCCTAGAAAAAGACAGAAGGATCTGATGACCACTTTCACAAGGCAGCAAGTAGAAGGGCAACACGACCAAACCTAATAAAAGGAAAAAGCTGCAACAACAGGGCTTCGTTTAGGGGAAACACCCAAACCAGCCCCTTAAGCTATCGACAGTAAACATCGACTTGGATCTGCCATTTTATATGATGTTGAGCTTATACACTTTAGGTGATCTCAAAATTTCATGCCATTTTATATTCTTTTTCATAAAATAGGATTATTAATTATTGTCAATCAAAGTATCTAATTGAGTCATTTCACAAGGCTTATCAAGACAGCTATTCTAATTATGTGAAGTTATGTTTGTGAACCATCTAGAGCCCAGTTGGATTCTATTCGAGCTTGGCTCAATACCTAAAGAGCTTATTTATGTGTGGCTCGAGCTCAACTCATTAACTTAACAACATATATGTGTGTGTATATATCGAATAACCCGAAATTGCTATTCAGGACTCCATGGTCCGTTCCATTTGTAAGACTATCAATAAAAAGTTATATGACACACCAGTCATTTCTATATCGTATTTCACATTCACCAACCTAAAACCACAACCAATGCTCTAACCTCTCAAAAACAATGCACCCCCATTAACTTCAGCACCCATCACTGTAGTTTTTAGTTCTCTACCAGGTTATTCTCTTAATTGTACATTTTATAAAAAGGTGAGTATGTTCTCCTAAATGTACTGAGAAAATAAACCACATTTTTACACTTCTTATGTAGCACACCAGGGGAATAGTTGATGGAAACAAAAGTTTTCTGTCAATTAGGATGGAAAACAGTTTCCTGTAGGCAAATCATGTCAATTGATTTGAATGGGACCCATATTTAATCTGAAAAATACATTCCACAATATCTTCCAAATGGACTTCTGAATTAATCAAAGAACTATGCATTTTATTACAAGAAAAATGTGTTTATGCCCCTGCCACAAACAAAGCAAGAAGTCAATTTATGCAGGCCCTTATCCTGAAGAACTTAATTCATCATGTTTATCATGACATATGTATTTAATCACAAGGTTCAACAAAAAAACAGTTATCGAATAATATACCTGATAGGAAACACAACATTCTAGCCTAACCCAAGTTCCTATTCTAGAGCAGGACAAACAAGTTCATAGCACCACTATTCTTTTGTCTAGCAAAGGAATAGATTTTCAACAATACAACAACACATGGACTGTAACTTTCCATTTTACCGATCTGCGTATGTAGATTTTATTTTATTTTTTTATCTTTTATATTTTATTTTGATATGTACGATCTGTGTATATAGATTGTAGCATACGTAGTACTTTGGTCCAAAGATCATATATGTTATTTATAGTAAAGGTTTAATTTTAAAGTGAGTTTTGTAAGAAGGAGTTGTAGGGAGAAAAATTCTATTCAAGTGGACAGGTAATGTTAAAACTCATGCTTCAGCTTGCTATTTTGCTTCAATATCCAATATTCCAAGCCTAATCAAATGCCACTTCACTTATTCTTGACATTAAGTATGGTGTATGCATGTTATGAACAAATACACATTAGAATATTAAATAAAATTTCGCCTCCTTTATAAGTGTTATTCACTCCTAAAACTTAATGAATATGAACAAATATGAGACTTGAGTGAAGGATTTAAACCGTGACGGATTGGGGCAAGTTTCATTAAAGTAACCTTTGGATGCATATGTAACCTTTCGTGTTTTGTTGTTTCAGGTGTCTCCAATTCTTGTTCAAAAGATTTTCGCTCAAATTTTCTTTCATATCAATGTCCAATTTTTCAATAGGTAGCTACCCTACCCTCGTTCGTAGTTGGTGGAACATTTGGAAGAGCAATGGTGGAAAAGCAAATGACTTGCGGAGTCTTGGATAAATTTACAAAGACTAGTGGGGATTGTGGCAGAAAGATTATAATGCATTGAAGCGTTGAAATGATTGGAAGAAAGGATTAGACGAGTCAAATTAGTCCAAAAACCCAGAGTTAATGGCATTGTACCAAGTCAGTCAAATTACCAAGGTTTCCAGTTCCAAGGGAATGAGTTGAGTGAGCCTATTATTTAAAAGATCTAAGCTGGCTAAACGGGTCAAAAGTTCGACTGTCGAATTAACGGAACCAATCATGTTATTTCCTTGAAGGTGAAAAGTGATTAAATTGGTCAAGTAACCCACACATGGATTGCTTGAACCAGTAGAGTTGTTGTTACCAATGTGCAAACAAAAAAAATTACTCATATTATAGAGCTGCTGATTTTATTAGAAAAGTGTCAATCCTTTTTAGTTGGTTAAGTTTAGTAAGAGATAGGGCTAGATTACTTTGTAAGAAAATTGAAAGAAAGAGATGTGAGTTTTAAAATAATGTTAATGTGGTGTGGGATGCTTCCATAAAGCCCATAATAGTGAAGATCAACGATTTCAAGATTTGGAAATGAAGTTTGAGAGCCCACTTCCTAAAGCATACTTCTGGACAGTTATGGCAGTTATACCTGTGGCCTCATCGCAAGTGACCCTGTCAAGTGTAATAACTATCCTCCACCAGCCACTCTCGAGTAGAACTATGGGCTCTATTGATAATGAATTAGTAGATTTTGCTGCAAAAGAATACTAACCGCTACACACATGGTCACAAGTACTGTAGGACGAATAGACGAGGAATTGATATTTATTTATAATTATCTATTGATTAGATTCTGTTACTGTTGTAACTCACAAGATACCTTTTTTCGATTAAACATAAAAATTAAACAACTCTAGAATCCTACGGTTAAAACAGTAAACAGAAAAATTAATACCTTGTTTTGATTTGTTGAGCCTCGATTTGTTGTGAGGAGAGGGAAATACTGAGAGAGAAAACGTACCAGAGCAGAGGAGAGCCGTGAGAGAGAGGGGGAAAGCTCCGCTTCTTAATTTTGGAGGAGAAAAAAAGCGTAACACTGTGTATATTTAGGTTAAAAACTCTTAAAAATGTCATAATATCTAAAATCAAATATGATTTTTATATTTTAAGGGTCATAAAAAAATAATATTAATATGTAAAAAATAACATTTTAAATTAAAAATGTCACATTAATAATTGCATTAACCTTTAAATGATATTTTTGTAATAAATGTCTTTAAATTCATTTTTCGAGCGTCGTAAAAAGGTGTCTTTCCTGTAGTGTACACTCTATGGAAAATTGTATAATTCATTGAAAATGCTATAAAGGTAGTGTACCATTATGTGAGGCCCACCATGGTATAATATCATTATAACATATTGGGTAAATTCAGTAAGTACTTAGCATTATATATATAAAAAAAAATGCTTGCTTTTTTATTTTTTATAAGAAATGAAAACCAAACATATTCAACGCTAGCAATTATCAAGTATTTTAAAATACTTGATAATTAACTAACTCCAGACACAGTTAACTAACTATATAAGAGGCAACAGTGGGAGGGCACCCCAAATAACTTGAAGCCGAGTGGCAACATATTTAACGATGTCTATAAACAACACAAATCAAATTATTAAGAGTCATACTGAAGGAGCAAAATTAACAGAGGGGGGTGGGCGTGGCAGTGTAAGCTTATTTAAGACTGTTGCTGGAGGATGCGTTCCTTGGTGTCCTTGCTCTTTTGTAGCACCATCTTCCCGTAGTGGTGGTTGCGTATGGCTGGGTAATGTATCTTAACGCGACGGACTAATTCTAGCCCAAGATCCCCCTCAGATACGTCTAAAGCGGATTTAACAACATAGTTGCCATAAGCATGCGTGAGAAGCTTCACGAAGTGTGGAGAATCCATCAACTCGTGGATAATCCTAGCTGACTGATCTTCGGAAGCTTCTTTCAAACATTTCTCAACCACGTTGCTGCCGTACTTGTCCGTGGACAGATTTACGAAATTCCCCTTAAGCTCTGTCTGTATATCCTCTTTAACATGCGGGATCCCCATTCCGAGTATATACTGCACAACAAAACACCCATAAGCATTATGTGAAAGGGTATAAACATTTGCAATTATTTGGGCCAAAATGCGCTCTTGGAGTTCTCCAAGATCATGTGCCAGATATTGTTGCAACAGAAACCACCCATTTCTATCGATTGCGATATCCAGGCAATGATCGGCTAATTCATTTAGAACAGGCTTCATATCTTCGGGAGAAAAGCGTTCCAGACAATGCCTAAGGACAGAGTGAGCATTCCTGTTCTTGCTCAAGGTTAGAGTGACACTCTTTAGAACCCATACTACGAAAGACAATTGGTCTTGCGTTGTCAGATGCTCTAATAATTTCTGCATAGCCCGAGTTCCATAATCATTACAACAAACAGAAGCGAACTTCAAATTGTCCCTCGTGATCGAAATAAGTATATGATTTATCTGTCCATGACTGCAAACTTCAACAAGCTTTTGGATTAAATAATTCCCAAAGTGGTCTACCATCAACTCAAAGACATGATCCTTCACTTCCAAAAACACCATGTCAACCGCCTCAACCTTCCCTTCCTCTAACTTCTTCTGCAAGAAACGATACCCCTTCGGTTCCTTGGCCATGAAGAAAATGCTCCCCCTCAGTTCCTCCAAACGAGGTTCAGTGTCATTCGGAAAAACAACATTAGAATAATTCGAAGTGTTACTTGGAGGGGGTGGCAATGGCCTATACAAGCTCATATTTCTCGTCACAAGAGATTGAATCTGCAAATCCATATTTGGATAATGGGAATCAATGAAAGAGTTGTTTACATGGGGTTGATGAGGTGGGGTAGAGAAATTGAGCCGTCTGAAATCCTGCTCAAGATGGTCATATTGGTTCTCTGGGGAAATAAGGTTGGAGTCATCTTCTTGGAAAATACAGTTTAAGATGCTTTCTGGGAAAGTTGGCTCTAAGTTGTTGGGATAGATTTCAGTGTTTTCCGTGAAAGAGTTGTTGGGCTGCTGGAGATTTTGAGACCAAGGTAAAGAAAGAAAAGGGACGTTAGAGTAAAAGGACCCGTTTATACCACGAGCGTTGGACCAATCATCGGGAAAATTCGTCATCGATGACAAAGAAAGGGGACGAGAGGTTTTGGATTATATGAGCCGTCTGAAATTATAATTGGTGGGAGGAAAGAGTTGGGACATTTAAAGGCTCGAAAAGACGTCGGTTGGACTGTTTTGTCGATTCAAAATCTGGGGTTGGATGCTTGTTTGGCCTTCGAGACTTTTAGCATTCAAAAATGCTATTGTACCAAGATTTTTTATGGACAATTTTATCAAAAATTCAGTCAGAATAAACTACTCTTTAGCAATTGTTTAGTTTTGTTTTGTGCGGGAATGTTTTCTTTTGGGCCTATGTGCGCTTTTGGCAGGTTATTGCCTTTGTTTGTGCAGGGCTTTGGACTTTATTTGTATATTTTTTAGGCTCGCCTACTAATTAACTCACATTTCAACAAAAAAAAAAAAAAATTGGATGTCCACTTGCAGATCTGTCAATCGTGTCGGATTGCATTCGTGTCATTTTTTATCGTGTTCGAATTTTATTGGATTTGTGTCTAAACGGATGACTTTTTTATCGTGTAAAAAAATCATATTCAAACCCGACCCGTTATGTTATCGTGTCGTGTCGTGTTCACTCGTTAATATCCATTAAGATAATGAATTATTTTGAATTATCTCTTTTTTTAACCCAAATAGACCCATTAATTCATTGACATTACTAAATCTCTCATTTAGTAAAACTCATTATGATTAAATTAACATTATGCTACATAAATTGTTTATAAGTTTCAAAAGTATATCTTATTTATTAAATTAATGGGTCATAACGGGTTTTATCGGGTATTAACGGGTGAAGGAGGTCAACCCTAACCCGACCCGTTAACTATCGTGTCATATCGAGTTGGCACTGATATGACCCGAACCCATTAAGGGTTCACCCATTAACTTATAACTTCGTGTCGGTTCGTGTCGTGTCGTGTTATCGTGTCGTGCCTCATTTTGCCAGGTCTATCCACTTATATTCTAGACTTACAGTGTCTGTTTGGTTTGCAACTATAATTCTGGTTTCTAATACAATTATAATAAAAATTTGCGTTTGACAACCTGTTTTTAAATACTTATTATAATCAAGTTTTTCAGAAAACGACAAAAATGTGTTTTATAACTTCTGTTTTTTATTTTCCAACTCAAAATTATTTATTCTTAATATTTTAATAAATTTATATCTTAATAAATAATATACATACATAATACATTAATATGTATGTAATTTTATAATACATAATACATTAATATTAAATATAAATTATCAATTCATGTATTTATATAATTTTATTGTCAATTATACATGCAATATATATATATATATATATATATACCTCATTAAATATACATAAAAATATATTATATTAAATGTACATGTATATAATTTATGATATATGTCTGTATATACGTGTACATTCATGTATCATGCATGTATAAAAGTTCTATGTATGTTTATATACAGTCCTGCTCTTGTGCGGACCGGACATGTGTCACTCGGCGGTGACCCAGAAAAGAGAGAGAGTGTGCCTATAATTTAGGCGATAATTTCTGGGCTCACCGCCAGGTGACACATGTCCGGTCCGCATTCTTAAAATGCGGACTAGTCCGCACAAGAGCAGGACTGTTTATATATATATATACGACTTGTTTTTTTATGTTGGTTCCTTGAAATGTTTAAATACCACACAAAAAAAATCAACTCAAAAATAATTTGTTTGTTATGCCGAAAAACTGGTGTGCAAACTTAGTACACAAACTTGGGTATGCACAAGAGTCTGACTACACACACACACACACACACACACACACACACACACATATATATATATATATATATATATATATATATGTGGGTACCCGGATTTGGCATTACGGGCCCGAACGAGTAGCCTAATTAAAGCGGCCTAAAGTCCAGACCTGTTACCTAAACTGAATAGAATTACGACTGAGTCTTCTCCCATATTCTCGTAAATTGATGTTTCAGGAGAAGATGGAAAACGTGGAGGAGTCCAACACCCCCACTCACCGAAGACAAACATGTATATAATAAATCCTAAGTCTGGAGCAAAAGACACGCACTATATTCTCTGTAAACGCTCCCCGGAGTATATAGAAATAAAACTGACTGCACCACCGTGGACGTAGGCATTCTTGCTGAACCACGTACGTCTCCTGTTGTGTGATTGGCATTTTATCTTCTTTATTTTGCTTGGTGATTGCGCTTCTCTTATTTATTTATGTTGAAAATATTTGTCACACAATTGGCGCCGTCTGTGGGAACGTTTATCTTCCCTGAGAAAGCCCACACCAACAAAGAAGTTTGAAATGTCTGGTCACAGTAGTAATGCTCCTCAGGCAGGAGATATCCAAGAACAACCTGCTCCTCGTAGGATCAGATCTGAAATTCGGTGTTCGGATCAGAGGGCTTGCCTAGAGAGGCCAGCCTCAGAAGAAATCCAAGGACCAGCGAGGTCCACACAAATATCTAGGTTGATTTATGCATATGAGGCGTGGCTCCAAGAGCAGAGGGAGTCTTCTCGCAAGCAAGAAGCTGAGAATGCTCGCCTCAAAAGAAGGTTAGAAAGAATGGAGAGAGAGCTCCATCGTGGCACCAGGAGACGTCCGTACCGCACTCCTAGCCCTCAGGCGAGCAAGTCTCGCAGCCGATAAAGGAGCCCTAGACGCGGGTCCCAGAAAGTTGAGGGAGACGAGTCAGAGGACGACCTTCTCGAGCAACTGCGACTAGCTCGCTATTACAGGAGCCCAGCTCGCAGCAACGAGAACATACGAAATTTGGTCTGAAAGGAGATGGACCAACACCCTGCACATCGCGATGCCAGATCAACCCGAGAGCTCGCTAGGCAAGCCCTCAAAACTCAGATGAAATCACCTTTCTCAAGGGAAATAGAAGAAGAGGAAGCCCCCAAAAAATTTGCTATTCCAAGGTTCAAGACTTATGATGATAAAACTGATCCCATTGATCACTTTAGGTAGTACAGGCAAGCCATGACCCTCTGGAACCATCGGGACGCACTGATGTGCCGAATTTTTCCCTCGAGCCTGCATGATGTGGCGCAAAAATGGTTCGAAAGGCTCCCCCACAGGTCCATCGGAAGCTTTGAGTCCCTGGCCGAGCTCTTTACGGCCCTCTTCATTACTAGTAGCTCCTATCCCAAAAGGATGGATGTCTTGCTAACAATGACAAAGACACCTCAAGAGACCCTCCGAGACTACGCGAAGAGGTACTGGGAGTTATTCAACGAAGCCAAGGACTGCTCGGACCAGGTAGCGGTGGCCTCTTTCAAAATTGGGCTACCCAGCTATTCCCTTCTGTACCAGTCCCTAATGAAGAAAGAGGACACAACCATCGACGACCTGATGGCTCGCACTGAAAAATATGCCAAGATGGAGGATGTCACCCGCCTCAGCACGGGAGAGAACGGTCGAACCAAGCTCGTTGTGAAAGACAACGACAGAACTGAGAACCAGAAGAAATGAGGAAAGAATGGGGGCAAGAATGGCTCCAAGAACGAAGGTAAGAATGATGTGTCAAAAGCATTTCAGGTAGTAAATACTGTCTTCAGGGAACCGATTTACAATATTCTCGCAAAGATCAAAGACAAGCCATTTATTAAGTGGCCCAGAAAGATGGGAGAAGATCCCTCAAAGAGGAACAACGCGCTGAGGTGCGCTTTTCATAAAGAGGGAGGACATAAGATCGAGCATTGTAAGGCTCTTAAGTCCCACCTCGAAGAACTGGCCCAGTCTGGGCATCTGAACGAATTTGTGGAAAAGAAGGCAGAGAAAGTTTCTGCCAATGGAGAAGCGAGGCCTGACAACGTGCTCGAAGACGATGCTGGCCACGAATTCGCAGTAATTCATGGGGCATCTGATGTGAAGCAGATTCAAGGAAATTCAGCTCGAATGGAGGTAAAAATTCTTACAGCGGTGATGCAAGATTTTCAGATCGATCCAATAAAAACACAATCAGGAAAGCGCCGGCGAGTAGATGATGTCGACTATAGTAAGCATATCGTATTCACAGATGAGGATCTGGTGGGAGTGAGAACCCCACATCATAATGCTTTGATCATTACTCTCAGGATAGCTAACTATGACATCGACAAGTTACTCGTCGACCAAGGAAGCTCATCCGAGGTAATGTACCTCGACCTGTTTAAAAAATTGAAGTTAAGCATCGCCGACCTAAAGGAAGCCACTGTCCCTTTAGTTGGATTCGCTGGGAAAGTGACTATGCCCTTGGGAAAGATCGTGCTGCTAATAAGGGCAGGAAATATCTCCAAGATGATTGAGTTTTTAGTGGTTGATATTGACTCTCCATACCAAGCTATCCTTGGCAGAGGATGGCTGCACGCGATGAAGGCAGTCTCCTCGACCTACCATCAGAAGCTCAAATATGTGACCGAGCGAGGAGTAATGGAGATCCATGGCGATCAAGCGATGGTAAGAAAGTGCTTTATAGTGGCCATCCGCCCAAGACCAGAGAAGAAGGCCGACAGGACCAGCGAGAAAGTTGAGGAACAAGAAGGTTTGATACCTTCGAAATAGCAATTAAAGTACGGAAGACCCGGAGTGGAGGAGACCAGTCTCCTCCCCTCTGAACGGGTCGTCGAGAACCTTGAGGAAGTTATAGCTGGAGGTAGCGACAAAGACAGGGTTTTCTTGATTGGAGCTTCTCTCACAGATCAGGAACAGAAGGAGTTGAGGATTCTGCTAAGAAGCAATGTAGACGTTTTCGCATGGAAACCATACGAGCTGCCTGGGATTGATCCTAGTGTGGTTTGTCATCAGCTACATGTCGACCCCACTTTCAAATCAATCGCCCAGAAGGCACGGCGAACTGCACTCGAGAAGGCAAAGGCCGTGGAAGAAGAAGTTCAAAAACTACTGGATGCAGGATCCATACGGGAGGTCCAATTCCCCAAATGGTTATCCAACCCAGTAGTAGTTCCAAAGAACAATGGGAAATGGAGAGTCTGCATCGACTTCACTGACCTTAACAGGGCATGCCCTAAAGACAGTTTCCCTCTTCTAAGAATCGATCAACTAGTGGACGCCATAGTAGCTCACGAGAGAATGAGCTTCTGGACGCATACTCAGGGTATCCTCAGATCCCTCTATACACTCCAGACCAGGACAAGACAGCATTCATCACCACCGTTGGATTGTACTATTACAAAGTCATGCTCTTCGGGCTCAAAAACGCAGGGGCAACCTACCAACGGCTGATCACCAAGATGTTCAAAGACCAAATGGGAGACACCATGGAAGTCTACATCGACGATATGCTCGTCAAAAGAAGGAAGAAAGAAGACCACCTCTCAGATCTGTCAAGAACCTTCGAAATCCTCAGGAAGTACCGAATGAAACTTAACGCAAGCAAGTGTTCTTTTGGTGTCCAGTCAGGAAAATTTCTTGGGTACTTGGTCAGTAAGAGAGGCATAGAGGCTAATCCAGACCAGATCGATGCAGTAAATAGGGTACAACCTCCTTGCACAATTTGGGACATACATAAGCTCACCGGTATTCTCGCTGCCTTGAACCGTTTTATCTCAAAGTCCTCCAAGAAGTGCAAATCGTTCTTCCATCTCCTAAAGGGAAATAAAACAGTAGAATGGAATCAAGATTGCTCGTGGGCATTGGACGAGCTCAAGGCTTACCTTAGCTCACCACCACTGCTCGTCATACCTCGTCGTTTCCAACCACACTGTCAGTTCTGCATTGATGTGCAAAAAAGTAGGAATCCAGCACCCCGTTTATTACGCGAGCAAGACTTTATTAGTGGTACCTACCACTAGAGAAGCTCGCCTTTACACTAGTAGTGGCTTCAAGGAAGTTAAAGCACTATTTTGAAGCTCACACTATCATCATCCTTACATCGCACCCCCTTAAAGCAATCCTGAGGAAAGCAGATTTGTCGGGCAGACTGTCTAAATGGTCAGTCGAGCTCGGATGATTTGATATCCAATTTCAACCAAGGAACGCAATCAAAGGGCAGGTCCTTGCTGATTTCATAGCCGAATTCACACGCGAGCAGCCTCTCGACCAATTTCAACCTGTGAAGCAAAGAGAAAATCACACAACAGAGGAAGTCTGGAAATTATTTGTTGATGGAGCCTCCAATTCAAAGGGGGCAAGAGTAGGCATTGTGCTTCTCACTCCAGAGGATACAATCCTCGAACAAGGAATTAGGCTTGGATTTGAAGCCTCCAACAACGAAGCAGAATATGAGGCTTTAATAGCCGGCCTCCAGAAGGCACATACTTTGGGGGCAAAGCAGTTACAGGTGTTCGGCGACTCACAATTAGTCTCCAATCAGATAAGTGGAGACTACAATGCAAAAGATGAAAGAATGGAAGCCTACCTCGCCTTGGCAAAAAGGCTAATGGCTAGCTTCGAGGAAGTCAGTGTCCAGCAGTTTCCCAGAGGACAAAACAGCCATGTTGACGCCCTAGTAGCCTTCTGACTTAAAAAGAACAATCCCCATCGATTTCCTCGCTCATCCGAGCATTCACCGTAACAACGAGCTGCGAAGCGTGGAACATGTGCTCCAAATTGAGTCAGCACCCAGTTGGATGGATCCTTTAAGGGACTATTTGAAGGATGGCGCACTTCCAGATGATAAGAAGATCGCTCACCAGATAAGAGTCAAAGTTGCTCGCGTTCACTTATCTCCTAAGGGCAAGCTATATAAGAGATCGTTCTCCGGTCCCTACCTTCAATGTGTTCACCCAAGGGATGTCAAATAAATTCTACATAAGCTCCACGAGGGAATATGTGGAGGCTATATTGGTGGAAGGTCATTGGTTTTTTGAGCAATGAAAGAAGCCTATTGGTGTCCATATATGTAAAGAGACTCTGCAGTGTATGTTCGCAAATGCGAGAAATGCCAACTTCATGCTCATATGGTCTATCAACCTGCCAGCGACCTCAGATCACTTTCCAGCCCATGGCCATTCACCCAATGGGTAATGGACATCGTAGGACCTCTTCCTACCGCTGTCGGCAATCACAAGTATTTGTTGATCGCAACTGACTACTTTACCAAATGGATTGAGGCGGAACCCTCGGCGAACATCCGAGACGCATATATGGTAAGATTCATATGAAAAAATATAATCACCCATTTTGGCATCCCCGGGACCATCATCACTGACAACGAAATGCAATTCGAGAGCGGTTCCTTTCAAAATTTCTGTAATGAGCACGGAATCAGACACCATTTCAGCTCGGTGGCATATCCTCAGAGAAATGGCCAAGTCGAGGCTTCCAACAAGACGGTGATCGATGGGTTAAATAAATTATTAGAACGAGCCAAAAGCGCATGGGTGAATGAACTACCGCATATTCTGTGGGCCTACCGTACTACCCCCCTTCGAGGAACAGGAGAAACCCCATTCTCACTAATATATGGAATGGAAGTGGTCATCCCATTGGAAGCAGGCTTACCCACTATGAGGTCCACACTTGTCGACCAGGGCCAGAATAATGCAGCATTGCTCGCTAAGCTTGACCTAGCCGACAAACACCAAGAACTTGCCTTAGTGAAACTAGCAAGCTATCAGCAACAGCTCGCAAAGCACTATAACAAGAAGGTCAATCCAAGGTCATTCCGATATGGGGACTATGTCCTAAGGAAAGTCCTGGGCAGCGCAGTAAAACCATCAGACGGCAACTTAGGGCCAAACTAGGAAGGACCATTCAAGATAACAAGAGATGATCTGCGAGGAGCCTATCACTTAAAAACGCTGGAAGTCAGGTAGATACCCCGAGCATGGAATGCATCCAATCTTAAGAAATTCTATTTTTAGATTCTTCTTTTATTCTTTACTTATGAAACTGAAAGCTCATTTCTTTATCATTAATAAAAGTTGTTTAGCAGTTGCATTCTACGAAGTGTCAGTTAACTAGTACATGAACTTTATAACTCACACACCCTTTCCAAGTAGCAGGCACACTAATCATTACACTATAGCAGGGAAATCACCCTCCTCAGGTTTTCGTTATGAAACACGAAAAACCTCTTAGCATTGCCTCTGGCAATATATGAAGTCCTACAGGAGATCCTTAGGCAATATGGCCAATTCAAAATTGGTTGCCAAACAATGTTTGGTTAATAAAATCCTGATCGGATAGAGCATCCAACACCAGGTGTGTCCTCGCCAATTGCCACACTTAGGCCTAAGGGAGTGTGACGACACAATCTAAAAGGTAAAGTGGGGCAGAATGGTATCTCATAAACATACTGGACTGGAGGGACACTCACTTAACAATGCAAACTTACAATTCTAGTCAGCCAAGAGAGGCCCAAGATCATTGAGCAAAGTCTAAAAGATGTGGAAAATATAAAACACTTGTTTAGTCGGTAAATTCACCCAGAACATAAATTTTATATTACTTCATCACATTTACAACAATTACATCCCATGTTTAGTCAGTGAGCTCGCCCAAAACATCAACATTACATTACTTCATTACGTATATATACAGAGTTACTACTGGCAAAATCTCAATGAGGTCGAGGCCTCTAAACGAGATAATCAGCCACTTGAGCTCTTCGATTATCGTCAGGATGGGGAACTAGCTCCTCCTCGACTTCATTCGCATCCGACTCCAATAGCCACCGAGGGATGGCATCGATAGGGATCCACTGATCATCTCTCCGGAAGGGGTTAAGCATTAGAGTGGAAGGAGAGATCTCATGACGATACCAGAGCATTGAGTTCCTTGGGACTTGTAGCTCCCTCAGGGCACTCAACCATCCGCCGATAAAGGCGAGATCTTCAAACTCTATCAGCTTCGTCTGAGCATCTAGCCAACCTTGGTCGTAACCATCAGCCCATACTCGTAGAGGTCCTCTTTTAAACAGATGCCTCAGTCGAGTGACGTCCCTTTGAAGCCCAGTAGTAATCACGTATGCTCGTCGAACATCATCACGAAGCTCATCCATTTCTCTAGCTGGACTTCTTGCATTTGTACCAGCTCATGAAACAGTCGATGGAGTAAAACCTCACAGCACCGAAGGAACATCGCTTGGTCCAGCTCCATCTCGTGATGAGGAGGAACCTCGTAATACTGCAGGAGCAGCGCTCGGCGCATGCTCCCTGAGTCGCGAAACTTCCCTCCTAAAAGCTTCATTCTCCCGCTGAAGAATTTCTCCAACCTGGTTGATCTCAGAAGCATCTAGAAGCCTTGCCCTCAGGGTATTAACCTCTTCTTGGACTGAGGCACCGACTTCTTCCATCTCTTGGAGCCTGTCTTTTAGTTTAACAACGAGCTCAATCTGCTCTATGAAACGCTTGTTCCTCAATCGCAGCGATTTGTAAATCCTCACAAAGGTATGATAAACTTCAGGACTTACATCAGGACCAAGCATTCTTCCCAATTGAGAAGTGGTTGGTATATAATCATCAACATCAACCAACTACAGGCCATAAAAGAGCAGTAAAGGAAAAAAAATCAGTACACTAGGGGAATAAGCCTTCTCATTTCATTAAAAGGATCAAATTACATCGAGGAACAGAAAGGAAGATTACAAATAAAAATACAAAAGGGACCCTAAAGGTAAATTAGCTGGCGACCTCGGGTTGCCCAGAAGAAGTTGGCTGCTTCCCCTTGTCAGCAATAGTAGGGGCACCTCCTTCAGCAGGGACAACCTCTGTTGCCTGAATAGGAAGGGACTGACTGGGAGGCAAGGCCAACACCTTCGATGGTTGGGATAGGGGCTTCATCCACAATTAGCTTTGGGCCTGGATCGTGCTCATCGAACATGGGAGAGGCAACACCCACACCAGCAGCTAAAAGGGCCTTGTTCCAGCCCTTCTTGAAGTTTAGACGGCTGATGTAGCCTATCTGAACCTCAACGTCTTCATATGCGGCAGCCCACCTAGAGTTATATGAGTCCTCCTTAATGGTGGCTGCCTAAGACTCCTTCTCCTTCAGCTGCTCGGTCAGCACTTTGTTCTCCTCCACGACAGCCAGCTTGCTCGAGCAAACCAGATCGTAGGCTTGCCGCAGCTCATTCAGTTCTTTGTCCAATGCCTCCCTGCCTCGGTTGTCTTTAACTAGGGTCAGGTCAGAGAACGTCCGGGAAGTATCAGTAGCCTTCAAGTTAGCATCGAGCTCAACAATCTTCACTCTCAAAGTAGCAATCTGCTTATCCAGCTCGCCATTCTTATTGATCAGCTCATCGCGAGAGCGATAGAGCACAGCAAAATCAGTTACAAACTGCAAGTAAAAGGAGATATTAGAAGAAGGAAACAGATAAAATTTGATAAACAATAGAAAAGAGAAATAGACTTACCAAGGCTAGCCTCTGACTCGCTTGCAGGGCTAACTGGTCAGTCCCCATCGCCCTCTGGCGATCAGCAGGAAGGACTGCTCTCCCGAGCAGCGTGGGGACCAATTGAGGAGAAGTGGCAACCGAGGCCCCCTCTGGCAACGCGGACACCGGCACTAAGGCCTGCCCAGCCTTTATCCTCGCCTCCATTTTTCTCCTCTCTTCCTCCTTTTCCTTTTCCTTCTCTATCCTCCTCCTCTCCTAGACCTTCTTCTTCTCCTCAATCTTCTTCTTCTCTTCTTCCCTCTTCCTCTCTCTCTCTCTCAGCTGCTCTTCTTCCTTTCTCTTCTTCTCCTGGTCCTGAGCAGCAGATCGAGAACCAGTAGAAACAGCCCCACTGCTGGACTTCTTCTTTTTCGACCTTTGAGCAAGGAGCACATCATCATCATCATCATCACGGATCAAGTTTTTTCTTGGGGGAACCATTTCCTCACTAGAGCTGCTGGATGTACTTGAAGGTCCTTGGGCTTCAGAAACTTCTTCTGAGCTAGAAAAACTGTCACTGCTAGAGCTCTCCTCGTCGACACCACCTTCAACACCCCCTGATATCACTCTCAGAACTTCTCTCTTCCTCGTCCAACTGAATGGGGTCGGCAGCAGCTTCTTCGAAAATATCAAACTCGGGAATGCTATCCATGGGCCTCGCTATAAAACTAGACCCAACATTTTTGTACTCAGGCAAGAAAGAAGCAGATCGGGGATGTTCACCGTCAGCCAAGGGCTCCCTGATATTCCAAGCTTTAACTAACTCTGAAAGTCGAACCTCGTTGAGGGTATATTCCAAGTTCTTCGACCTCGCTGAAAAGAAAACAGGAAAGAGTCAGAAAGATCACACATTAACAAAGAAATTGAAAGGACATAGCAAAGACTACCTATGTACTCTTCCCCATAAAAGGGAACAGTAAACCTATCAGACCTCGACCCCTCAGTCTGGGAGGAGAACTGCCAATTTCTAGCAAGAAATCCATCTTGCCAGTAATCCTTGTGGGAATCAGGTAGGTTTACTACCAATACCCTATCAGTACTCTTGGCCTTAAGATAAAGAACACCAGAGCTAGTTCGAGAAAAGGAGCAGCAAAAATAAACTTCGACGAGCCCTAATTTGGTGCCATAAAGTTGATTTATTCTATGGACGCCATTTGATTATCTTCCATACATTGGGCGAATACTGTGCAGGAATAATGTTGAAATAACCAAAGAAATGCAAGAATAAATCATTTGGAGGAAAAGTAAGCCCCCTTGGGAAAGTAACAAGATGTGAATCCAGTGAGCGCCCTCTATCTCTCTAACATTTTTAGGAAGAGAGGCGCACTCAATATCTACCCACTCTGGGATATTGTAAAATTTCCTAAACTCGAACACTGATCTATTACCTATCTTTGCCATTTGTAAACCCTAAACTACAAATTCAAAGAAAGCACAGAGAGAAAGCAAAGGAGACTTACGAGATAAAAGTTTGACTTGGACAATGCAAGATCACAAGCCCAAATGACGAGGGAGATCGAAAGCGAAGAAAATTAAAACCTGGAGAAGAGGGCACAAATTGCTAAAACTCGCAGACGATGGAAGAACACTAAGAAGCTTAAAACGACAACTATGAAACGCTGCTCAAAATGACTTTTAAATGTTACTAATCATTGCGCACAAGACACAAAGCAACTACCGCCTAAATCAGTCCTCAAACTTTGGGAAGAGTTACGCGATATGCAAAAGAGCCATTATGACAAATCATTTAAATTTATTGAGCCCAGCTTGTGGCCCAACAAATTTAGGGGCAATTATGGGTACACGAATTTGGCATTACGAGCCCGGACGAGTAGCCTAATTAAAGTAGCCCAAAGTCCAGACCCCTTACCTAAACTGAATAGAATTACGACTGAGTCTTCTCCCATGTTCTCGTAAAGAGATGTTTCAGGAGAAGATGGTAAACGTGGGGGAGTCCAAGACCCCCACTCCCCGAAGACAAACATGTATATAATAAACCCTAAGTCTGGGGCAAAAGACACGCACTATATTCTCTGTAAACGCTCCCCGGAGTATATAGAAATAAAACTGATTGCACCACCGTGGACGTAGGCATTCTTGCTGAACCACGTACATCTCCTATTGTGTGATTGGCATTTTATCTTCTTTATTTTGCTTGGTGATTACGCTTCTCTTATCTATTTGTGTTGAAAATATTTGTCACCATATATATATATATATATATATATATATATATATATATATATATATATATATATATATATAGTCTTGCTCTTGTGCGGATTAGTCCGCATTTTAAGAATGCGGACCGGACATGTGTCACCTGACGGTGAGCCTAGAAAAGAGAGAGAGTGTGCCTATAATTTAGGCGATAATTTCTGGGCTCATCGTCAAGTGACACATGTCCAGTCCGCATTCTTAAAATGTGGACTAGTCCTCACAAGAGCAGGACTGTATATATATATATAATAATAATATTGCTCTTGTGCGAACCAAACATGTGTAACCTAATTGTGCCCTTATAAATTATCGCCTAAATTATAGGCACACTTTCTCTCTTTTCTAGGTTCACCGTCAGGCGACACATGTCCGGTCCGCACTCTTAAAATGGGGACTGCTCCGCACAAGAGCAGGCCTATATATATATATAGAGAGAGAGAGAGAGAGGCCCTCCAGTTTGAGGACCCTAAATGAGGTCAATTTTTTTTAAATAGTAAAAAAAATATTTTGGAACTAATTTTTTTCTATGGTTTTTAACATTTCAGTAGGACTATAAAAAAATAATCAGCTGAAAATGATTTTTTTACTATTTTAAAAAAAATCAGTCAAACTTTGTCAGTTTTTAACACCTTAAAAACTGATAGAGTTTGACCGATTTTTTTAAAATAGAAAAAAAATTCATTTCGAGCTGATTATTTTTTTATGGTCCTATTGAAATGTTTAAAAATCACAAAAAAAAAATCAACCCAAAAATATTTTTTTTACTATCTTAAAAAAATGGACATCATTCAGGGTCCTCAAACTCGGACCTCACTAGATCCTTTCCCTATCTATCTATCTATCTATCTATCTATCTATCTATATATATATATATATATACATGTTTGTCAATTTTTTAAAAAACTGTATTTAAAAAGAAGTTTATCAAATACACACCAATAATTATAGACGCAAAAAACTGAATTTTAAAACTATATTAAAAAACAACGTTTAAATCGAGTTTTCTGAATATAGAACCAAACCGGCCCATTGTATTCCACAATTATTAAGGTATCTGTTGGATTGTCTTATTTTCTATTATAAATGTGGGTCATGTCCCTTTCGTAATTGTAGATCAGTAAAATGAAAAACTCTCTTTTATTTTACAACACGTTATCAGCACGAGTGCTCCCAAATTTGTTGTTTAATGAAAATACAAGGGATATAAAGCTCGTGGTCTCTCATTTATGCAAGATGATTGAATGTTCATGCGTCTAATTCGGTGATAACCCATTGCAGGTATGAAGAAGTAAGATGTCGTTCTATGTGAACACCAATGAGTACATTTCAATACTCAAAGGTAATCACATGTGCTTATATTTTTAATTATTTATATTGATCCTATATAAAGTTTTTAGATATTCGCATTTTGAATATTTAATTGTGAAAAATTACTACGTCGCGCCTAAATTTTTGTATACGAAAAAAAAATTAAAGACGCTTCCAATAATAATTGAAACTTGAAGTTTTAGTTTTACCTTTAAATTTAGGACGTGAAGTGCCCTAACTATTTAAATTATGGAACCAAAAAATTCATATTTTCTATTAGGACTCCAAATTCCTAATTATCATTTATATTTGGGACTTGAAATTTCGAGTACTATTTAAAATTTGGGGTCTCAAATTCCCAATCGCTATTTCTAGGAACTTGAAGTTTCCCATATCTATCTACATTTTGGGCTATGAAGTTGCCAAATAGTTATTAATTTTGGGACCTGAAGTTTTCATGTAAATTTTCTTATTTGGGACCAAAAGTTTTCAAATTATTTTAAAATTGGGAACCGAAGTTCTTAATTATTATTTAATTGTTGGACTTGACAATGAAATATGCCCTAAAAGCAAACCACAAGTTTTGACTATTTCTATAATAGGGCAAGTGATATTAAAAGTCCCGTAATAATTATGGATACCCGAAGTCCCAATAGTTTTTTAATCAAACATGAAGTTTTAATTATTTATATAATAAAGATGAGGATATTGAATGATTCAAAACGATTATTTATAGTTTGAACCTAAGGTTCCAAAAAAATTACCCCTTATCAAACTTGAAGTTTAACTATAATTAGGTGGCCGTTTAAAGTCCCTAAATATTTAATCATTATCCAGATATGGAAATTGAATTTTTTCTCTATTCATAATTTGGAACCTGAAGTTTCTAAATTATTTGAACCTAAAGTGTCAAAATAAAATATATCACAATAAAACGTGAAGTTTTTATTATCAAATTGAAAAGGTATAGACAAAGATTACCTCGATTATCATTTATTTGTGATATGAAGATTCATATTCAATATTGTGACTAGAAGTTCGCAAAATATTTTTTTGAATTGTGATAGAAAATATGAAGTCGGAAACTCTCATGCTATTTCTGATTGTTTGCACTTGAAGATCCAACTAAAATATACCATAAATTAAAACTTGAATTTTCGATTATTCATAGGGTATGAATTTTGAAAGTTTTCAAATAATTATTTATAATTTGGACCTGAAGTGCCAAATATATTATTTTTGCTGGGATTAGTTTCAAAATAAATTGTATATTTAAACATATCTTTTCAAGTTCTTGTCTTTTCATTTTCTTTATTAAATGAAATGCCTTTTTAAATTCTCATTTAATGATTAAGTGTCCCTTTAATTATCATATTAATGGTTTCACCATTAAACATTTGTCTCTTGGTGTTTCGCTTCATTTGAGTATTAGAGTACTTTTAATGGTATTCAATATTGACTCATTTCACATTCCAATTATTTAATGTACATTAGAGCCTTGAGAATTTGAAAAATTAAGGCCCTCATTTTTTTAATACGGAAGTTGGATTATTATTGGTCGGAGTTAATAAAAATATTCAACAATTGTTTAAAAGAGTCTCTAATATTTTTACCCCTAATCAAAACTTGGAGTTTTAATAAAAAAAAAAGTAGAGAATTTAATGTCCTTTGGCATTTCTAATATTGAACTTAAAGTTCAACTATTTGTGTAGAAAGAAAAGTTCTCACATGAGAATGATAAAAACTTGAAATTATATACATAATTCGTAACATGCACTTTGTGAGTTATCCTAATGTAGGACCTGAAGTCCTAGATTTTACTTTTATAATTTATATGAACATCGCGATTCATATACATGTGACATTAAAGAGAGAACCTTAAGTTCTCATTACTTTTCAAAACAAAATATTTGTCACAATTAATTTAATAGCCATAATTTTATATTAGAAACCTAAAGTTTCTTAATTTCGATCGTGAAGTCTCTCACATATCATAAGTTTATGAACTTTTGATTCATTAGATATCAACCCAAAGTTTTAAACTTCAATTGGAAAAGTTTTTTTTTATCTATAATTAGAAGTTTTTTCTAACTTGGTGTATAATATAGTAAATGTTTCAACCATATTTGAACCTAAAGCACCAGAAGAGTACGTGTGATGTTTTTATTTGGTATCCTCCCACATCTAACTCGAAAAAAAATACAAATCCCCAATGCTCTAAACATCAAAATAATACAATCTTCTCTCTTATATTAAAAATCTTCCCAAAATAATCCTCACTAAAATCAATCTCCATAGAGCCCCAAAATTCGCACTAACTTGCCACTAAAAGAAAATATGGGGAAGTACACAATACGACAGGAAAGATGCTCAACAATTATTAGCGGTGAATAAAATGTAACAACACGAATATTCAAATCAAATGTGAATCTCATAAGCAATTATATCAATATAATTTCTCAACAACGCATTAACCGGGTCACCAGGCCTCACCACCATACCGCGCCTATGCATTTTTAAGCATATCCGAAAAAAGGAATATTGGTGGGTGCCCAACCTCCGTGCCATATTAAAATCTCATGACAACATGATCAACACCAAATATAATACCACATGAATCGAAATTAGATTCCAACAAATATTTCCAGATTCCAATGAATTTAGCAATTCAATTATGAGTCAATAATTACAAGAAAACAACCAGAATAATACTCACGAGATTAAGGAGCATATTGTGTAAAACTCTATACCTTAAACCACCAAAAGAACCAACAAGAATCTGCCCAGAAAGGTCAGAATAAGCCATCAAAACAGTCCTCAAAGATCACCAAAAACTCCTCCAAGATCAACCTCAAAACAGCCCCAAGAACACCTTCAAAAACCTAAGGTTGAATGCATAAATTAAAGGGCTTGTTTATGTATAAAAAGAGAGGATTTAAAAACATGTTTGCTGCCAAAAAGTTGTACCAAAAAGGGTCCCCCATGACCTTATTTTATAAGGCAAAAACACAAGAGTTGTAACCAAAACAAACACCTCGAAAATACTTGTTGCTCACGTTTTCTGGGGTCATCGATCGATCGATGGCCTAGAAAAACTAGCAGTTAGCCCTAAAAAAATTTATAAGGGATAAAAATTATAAAATTCGTTTTAACTCCGTTTTCGAAACCGTTTGAAATTCTCGCCTTTAAAAATAATTCTCAACAAAATTGAGCAATAAAAATAATTTTATCTCAAAATTTATTTTTCCTCTTTATTTCAAAAATACCCCAAAAATTACGCGGGTTGTTACATCCAAGCCTTTTATTTTGGTACCAAAAAGTCCTTTGTTCTCTTACTTTAAAGGTCCGCGCCAGCGCGTTTTTGGCATGGTGAAGGACTTTTTGGTGCAAAATAAAAAGGCTCGGACTAAACGTATATTACAAAAAGTTTGAGGGACTATTTGGGGTATGCCCCTTTTAAAAATGGTATTATATTTTTTTATTTTTTAAGTATTTCTCAATTTTTGGGTTCGGCAGAAACAAAAACAACAAATACCTGAATAGATTTTCGGGTTCGGCATACGATCTGATGCGTCACGTCGCGATGGGTTTGAGGTATTTACACGTTTCATTCATTTGTTTATTTTTATTGCTCGAATTCGACTAGGTCGCACGTCGTGCGGGCTTGCACCTAGTTAGGAGAGAAAATAGCGAATGTATCATGCTTTATCTAATTTACATGAACATACAAGTCTCTAATCCGCATAATTTTTTATCATATTATAAGCTCATTTTTTATAATGTCTTTTCATATTACCAGCTAAAAAGAAGTAATAACCGTATATTTAATTAGCTAAATGCCTTTTCATATCCACCTTTACAAATAGTTATGACTATATCAGGTGAACATTTGTTAAAATTGGCATTTGTCCCTCATATATTTTCAGTTCAATTACATGTGTCGGCTTATCACTCACAAAGTACTAAGATGTCTCATATAAAAAGTCATAGTTTCTCAACCTTAAACTTACTAATTTGAGGTTGATAACATGTACATGTCCCCTTTCCTTTTGAATTTATATATAAAAAATGTTATAACTTTCTAATTTGAATTTGGAAGTTAGTCTTTGTTTACCCTGTATTTTCTAATTTTAATAAAAACTTTAACAAATATTCAAATCATATAGTGGCATTTGTTAGATATTTCATTTGCAACTCATAGTAATATGGCTCCTTTGTAATGTTTTCTTATTAATCATTGGCATTGTTTCACTCGAATATTAGGCTATCTTTTTGTTCAAAATTTTAAGGTTATTATTATTTTTATATACATTTTAAAAGGAAAGGGAACATTTTATCAACCTGAAAATTAGTATGTCTAAGGTTTGCACAAGAGTATCATTGCATACTGATTTTTATTATGTTTGAATCTTGTCCTTACAATACTTAGAACTGTTATCGGAGCCATTTGAAAAACTATGAGTTATTATATGAGACATCTCGCTAATAAAACAAGATTCCCAATTTGAAATGGATAATTTTTTTGTATGTTTAAATTTGAGTGATATATCTTATAGTCCCAATCAATACTTTTCGAGTACATTGACATTAATATTTATCCTTTGGAAAAGTAAAGTTACCACAATAAGTTGAAAAATATAAAATATTGGTTGTCAGAATTTAAATTTATTTGAAGACAAAATGATGAATCTTAGTAAACCTTCATTTCAATTTTGTGTTACTATTATTGTTAAATGAAAACAGTTTAAAAATAAGTATTATTTGTAAGATAGTGAAAAATGAAATTCCCAGTTTGGTGTAGCTATATTTATAAACAATTTACTCTACATTTTTGTGGGACAAATTCCTGAGAAGCTATATTTTATATCATAAGCTCCTTAAAAATATCAGAATTAAATAATATAGGGACATTTAATATTTAGGTTTTCTATTTTTTCAAACTTTTTGTAGGTTTTTGTTTTTCTAAAGGTTTTGGGTATTTTTTAAGGTTAGAGTTTATTGTTACAATAAAAGAATATAATGTATTTGTGAGTGTTTAATATTGTAGGGGATTTTTGGAACAAAAATAAAATCTTGGAGTATATGTAAAATAAAAAATATGAGAGACTTTTTGTCAAATACCAAAAAATATACAACGGTGTTTTCATAATTTATATCCATTACACACTTTCAATGCGTAGCCATTCCATTTGTTTCTCTATACATGACCAATATGACAGGATTACAAAAGCACGCCAAGTAGTTTTAGATTTACAATATTATCGTATATTAAACCTTTGCATGCATAACCATTACATATGTATCATTAATTCATGTGTCATGCAACCCAAGATAGTTAAATATTCTTTTCTTGATTATGAATTAACTGGCGCAATTTAATTGATATAAATTTGTACCAGCCATTAATCCCTTAGCAATCCATTACTAATACAAGCTAATTATTTATGTTCCATTTATATTTTTTTCTTGCACTACCATCCTCTATTCGTTGATGTGTAGTTTATAAGTTATGGAATACGTAAACTAAACACGTGTAGTTTCCAAATAATTGTGTGTGCATTCTAAAATAACAATTTATTTCAAAATAGTCATATATGCATTATATAATTCAAAGTAAAGTTATTGAAAAATTGGGTATACATACCAAAAATATTGACAGACCATATATATATATATATATACACAAAAAAAAATTGACTGTATTCTTTTGTAGATATTATGTTTTTGAGTGTAGGGCACGTGAAATGATTTAAAACAGAGGTCTAAAGGTAATGTGCGCCTTTTCGATGTAGTTCGTTCTTTGCAATGTACAAGTGATTTTTTCTTATGCATGATTTTTGTTAATGTATGCGTGATTTTTTTAACATATACGTCAAATTTTGAAATGCATGTGCATAAAATTTTTGACATATACATGAAATTTCGAAATGTATAGGTGAGTTTTTGTATTTTATACGTAATAGAATTGTGTATATGCTAAAATAAAAAAAATTTAACTAAGGGAAAAGGGCTTTATTGCCCCCCCAAAAGTATTGTAATGAATTAAAATAAAAGGATATTGTTAGTTAGGTAATAAATAAATCATGTTCGTACTTTTTATTCACAAATTGGTTATGTGGCTCAAAGCACTTATTATCTTACTTAAAGTTTATAACAAGAGATAACGTCGTATTGTACTCATTAATAATTTGCTATTTTTTTTTTAGTTAATGAGTGGTCCTAATGATTCCTTATTTCATCCAACAAGTATTTTTAAATATTGTTAACCTATCAAGTTCCTTTTCGCGATCTCAGCATAATTGAATGACTAATTAGCTCTGCAAATTTGATGTTTTTCGTTAAATTAATTTTTTGTATTCCCAAACTCTAAAAATTCATAACTTCATATTTACATACCCAATTTTTGTAAAAAAATTATTTTTTAAAAAATCCTCTTCAAGATTTATCAAACAAGATCCGTATTAAATATTTAATTATGTTGAAAAAAATTGAATAAGATAAATTCACTATTTGAGTGTTTTTAACAAATAAATAGATAAAATATGTTATTTACATACCTTCAAAAAAATTGTTTTGAATAACACACCCAACAATTTTTCAGAACTACCTTATTTTTTTGCAAAGAAAAATTATTCAATCTTTAAAAGTCCATAACTACAACTGTGAAGATGGTTAAGTAAGTGTCGTTGTTGGAGCAACGTCGCAATTAAGAGATTTTCATCGACGCAAGTAGTTTATGTTCCTTGCATCATGACAACTTTGAGACAGAATAAGGTTGGCTTTTTTAGGGAACCAATTATAAGTTTTGGGTTGTACGTATATTGCAATGGTGTTGTGTTGACAATCGAGGTTTATGAGATGCTTTCATATGTGTGAGTGCATCGGATAAGAAGAGGCAAGGTATTGCTACATCTTAGCAGTTCAGGGGTGTAGTGGTGATGAGAATAAGTGTGGGTAGTTTTGAAGATAAGATATATTTACATTACGCTTACATACAAGAAAAGTTTGTATATCGAGGTAAAACCCTTATGCGATTCAGCTAACGAACATGAGAGAACTTCTAACCTTGGAGCTAAAATGGTTCGTAAGTAAATCTAAGTAAATGGAAACTATAAATAAGAGGATATATGTTTTTATTGATTGATTTTAGTTAGCCCATTAAACGGGTGTTGTGAGAATAGGTTTTCGAACATGGACTAGGCGTGAATAGTGGATGCATTAGCTATGCATAAGGTTAATGAGGGAGTGAGTTCCAAAACCTTATGGGAAGAGGGAATTTTGATTGAAGGTTGTATCCACGAGAGTAAGACAATCCCTATTAAATTCAGTGGGATAAATAAAAGAGAATGCTACGATATAGCGAGAGGAGATACGAGGGAGAGCTCCTAGGGTAACTTACAAATATCAATTTAAATGTTTGGAGTATATCCATGTAGTTAGCATGCGTTTGGATGTTGATTCGAGGTAGTAAGGGCAGGAAACATGGATGGTTCGGCTGCCAACCATGAATTGTGATACAACCGTCACCCTAGGTGTGGTGATACATTTCACAAGGTTTATGGTCACGTAGTTACTTATTGAGAGTCATTGAAATCGTGTGTGAACTAAATCCCATCTAAATTATGTATGGCTTGTTAAAGTAATAGTTAATTATTTATTACTATAACTCTTACTAGAGTGGGGTTTTGTGTTTGTCTGGGTTATGTGTTATCCTATAATGAGCTACTATATTATAGTTTGGGTTAGGGCCTAACAGTATTTGAAAATCCAGAACCCGATGCCGGTAAGTGGGTTGGGGGCACCTACTGTTGCATAAGTTGCAATACGAGCCTATGGTAAATATATGAGTAGACAATAATTGATGCGCGTAGCTATTGTGTGGATACATTAGAATATGACCATTTTGTGTTATTAGTTGGGAATGTATGGTTCGAGTAAGAACCTATGGCATGTTGAGATGATAGACTAACTAATGACATAGTTTTTTCATCAAGGATACAATGAAACATGCGATTCATTATATCTAGGCTATGACACCCCTCAAAATATATAACTAGAATGATCATGTCTAAAAATAAATAATACAGGAGTCTGTAGAATCGCTACAGCGGAAATATTACGACTTCTCAAATAAAATTCAATTTTAATTAATCCCAAATTTTAGTTAAACCGCATCTAGATGATTTATCCAATAAAATAAAGCATGCAGGATAAAACAAGCAATTTCAGGAAAAATCCCCCAAAGGGGCAAAACCTTTTATTTCACTATAATTTGTAAGAAAACGGCTTACACGGATTACAATGAAATAAGTGTGACATACGAAATACCCACAGGTGTCGGTTTCGATGTCTCGGCTGGAACTTTCCCTTTTCAGAAGGGCAGCAGTGAAGAAGAAGACGGCTCCTCCACAAGTTACGATTGGAATCTCCCGCAGGAACTCCAGGTGGTCAGCAATGAAGAAAAAAACGGCTTCTCCACAAGAATGAACTTTATAAGGACTCCCTCCATAATAGCATGCAACTTTCGGTTGTAGAGATCTCCCCACAATCCCCACAAAGTATAAACAAGAGCAAAGTATGTTCTTGAAAACCAAAACAATTCACTAAAGCATATGAAGTTTTGTGAATTGAAAACAAAGAGGGATTAAACCCTAAAAGAAGAAGTCAAAAGGATTCTGCAGTTTCGCAGTTTTCTGTCTGTCAAAAACTGTGGACTTCTTAATGAAAACGTTATCAAATAATTAGTATTTATAGGAAAATGCACCGCCTCGAAAACGGATCTCGTTCGAACGAGATAAGAAAGTCGCTCGAACGAAGGACAGATGTCGTTCGAACGAGATCGCGCGACATGCTATCTCGCGCGAACGACATGCTATGTCACTCGAACGACTGCGGCGAAAAATCATTATTTTAATGTCCACTTCAACACTTAGAAAAAATACTCATTCTTAAATCTTGACGAAAAAGTCCGCTCCAACACTTAGAAAATATTTTGTAAAAATATCCCAAAAGCTCTAAGTGAAAAGTAAAGGTATTTAAAACATAACCTTACCAAAGTAAACTTCGCAGAGCCTTGAATGATGAAGAACTTGAATAATTCGGATCCATCTTAGATGTAGATGACTCTTAAATGCTCTTCGACGGTGTAGCGGTATATGACATAATAAATTGATAACGGACCTATGAAAATATGTCCTTACAAATCTCCCCCTATGTCTATGCCGGTACATTCATAAAAAAATCAGAATTATCAAATACCAAATTGCCTATACAAATCTACCCTCCCATGAATAAATTTGTAAGACCTCAAACTGTTCTTCAAAAATCTTCATCAAATCTCAAAGCTTTTCTCATCAGGGTGTGCAATATCATAATCTGCAGTCTTTGTACCTAGACACATGAGATAAAGCAAAAACCTTCGTGACGCATCGAGTTTGAAATGATATAAGAATAAAGCATTAATAATCAAATCTCCCCCATAATGCAAAAACTCCCCCATAACATGATAATTCTTTCTCCCCCTTTTTATGATGTCCCCAAATAGACAGATAAGAAGAAACAATCAAAACATGGAGTGTCATGAAAAAATGCATAGTAAACAAAGATCACGCTACGCGCATGCAAAGGTGTGTCCCCAAAAATTTCACAAACTATTTTTGGATTTTTCATTTTTTTTATACAAAAATAGGATACAAAAAAAATCACACCATGGATTTAAACTCAAACAACCAAGTCATGGAAATGAAATGAATGGGTGTGAACACATTCGATAGGTAAATCAACTCAATCAATCATATGTGCACGATGAATACGTGTACCCCTAACGAATGAACATAAAAAGAATCCTTAGGTGTAAAAATTTGTTGAATTTAGATGACATCGTTTTATGCAAATCAACAAATCAAAGTCAAGTGATTTCCACACCAATAACGTCCAAAACTATTTAGCGCATTTTCAGGAATTTCAAGGACGTGCAAACCCGTTTAAAATCTCCAACCAAACACCCTCAAATATATTTTCTTTTAGAGGTGAATAAATTAAATTCTCAAACTTTGGAGAATTGGTGCAAAAATCTAAATGGCCCATAATTGGCATGAATTTCTTTTTATTGCCTTTAAATTTTTTCGGGGCTCTTTTAAACCTCTTTGGACCCCGGATAATAAAATTCCTCCATTTTTTAGGTCCAATTTAACGATGGCTTAGTATTCGCAAAGGCAAAATAAACCTTTCGCAGCCCTTCCCCATTTTTAAATAAAGCACACAAACTCACAAAACGGTTTTTAAATGCACAATTTCCTTATCAAAATTTATCGCGCTTGATTCGTTTTAAGGACAGGAATGAAGTGAAAACACCCAACCAACATGTGATAAGACAAGCACAATAATCAAACAGATCCGTGCATGTGTGCAATAAAGGAAACATGAGTCAAACATGTAGGAAGTAACACTTAATTACATCTTAATGACTCCAAACATTATAAAGCACAAGGATGAATTGACCTATTATCTCAAAACACTATCAAATAGTCACATGTAAAATGGAATGATGTTGTGACTCGATCATCCTAAGTCTTCATCCATAAACGGTGCAAACAAAATGCAAAAATATTTTTGGATTTTCTCAAAAATTTTGTCAAAATAAAATCTTTTTGTATTTTTCAAAAAAATTTCAAAAGAAAAAATCTATACAAAAAGTACATGTCACAACGCTAGCAAAAATATATCAAAAAGCATAACTAGCGTATGATAAACATGTAAACACAATCATCTATATGATATAGCAAGAGAAGAATCATGTGCAAGCAAATGAGAATAAACTATTCTAAAATCTAGTGTATCCAAAAGTGATTTCCTAACCCAAACGGATGTAACACGTCGACACGGGGTTTCGGGAACCACGGGAACACTAGACATAAACTTCCTAGGACATTTTCTAAGATCAAAACAAAAACGCCTAAGGTGACCTTTCCGACCACAATATGAACATATGTAAACGGGTGGAACGGCACCTATGGGTTGACCTTTTCTAACATCCTGAAAATTGGTTGGCCCTCTAAAACAAATAATGGTTTTGGCTTTAGCATTAGAAGCATGCGAACAAGATGAGACATTACCATCACTATCAAACCTACTTGAGTCTGTCAAATCATTTTTTAATTTTAAAATTTTTGACTCAAGAAAAGAATTAGACTCTTCCAATCTAAGGGACGCCTTCTTCAAATTATCAATCAAAGCTAGAAGGTTATCTCGCTCCCCCTCAATTAAAGCGAACTTTTTCCTAAGAGTCTCTTCACGTGCCACAAACTCATTGACTAAAATATTTTTATCATCTTTGGCACAAACACAAACTATCGAATTTTTAAGGTCCTCTAATTCGTTTTCTAAAACTTGGACCCTATCATCACACTCCTTCTTGGACCATATTAAAGAAACAAAGTCATGGTCCAAGGAAACAAATTTTTCACGATAAAAATCTCTTTGATTTTGAACCGTTTGCAAAAGATCCATCGCGGATTTAAAACGAGAATTTTCTTTTTCCAAAACTTTAATTCTTTTGCAAAGTTTCAAATTCAAACTTTTTAAATTTTCGGCATGGTCATGAACATTTTCAAAAATAGGCTCCTCATTAAACGAGCGTTCCATTGAAAAAATTGCGATTTTTCACAAAACTTATTTTTCAAAAAAAATCAATATCACACAAATTTTGCGGAAAATAGGAATACGCGATAAATTAGCGTAATCTGCTCTGATACCAATTTGTAGAATCGCTACAGCGGAAATATTGCGACTTCTCAAATAAAATCCAATTTTAATTAATCCTAAATTTTAGTTAAACCCTAAAACATGCATCTAGATGATTTATCCAATAAAATAAAGCATGCTCCTAAAACAAGAAATTTCAGGAAAAATCCCCCAAAGGGGCAAAACCTTTTATTTCACTATAATTTGTAAGAAAACGGCTTACACGGATTACAATGAAATAAGTGTGACATACGAAATACCCGCAGGTGTCGGTTTCGATGTCTCGACTGAAACTTTCCCTTTCCAAAAGGGCAGCAGTGAAGAAGAAGATGGCTCCTCCACAAGTTACGGCTGGAATGTCGCGCATGAACTCCAGGTGGTCAGCAATGAAGAAGAAAACGGCTTCTCCACAAGAATGAACTTTATAAGGACTCCCTCCACAATAGCATGCAACTCTCGGTTGTAGAGATCTCCTCACAAAGTATAAACAAGAGCAAAGTATGTTCTTGAAAACCAAAACAATTCACTAAAGCATATGGGAGTTTTGTGAATTGAAAACAAAGAGGGATTAAACCCTAAAAGAAGAAGTCAAAAGGATTCTACAGTTTCGCAGTTTTCTGTCTGTCAAAAACTGTGGACTTCTTAATGAAAACGTTATCAAATAATTAGTATTTATAGGAAAATGCACCGCCTCGAAAACGGATCTCGTTCGAACGAGATAAGCAAGTCGCTCGAACGAAGGACAGATGTCGTTCGAACGAGATCGCGCGACATGCTATCTCGCGCGAACGACATGCTATGTCACTCGAACGACTGCGGCGAAAAATCATTATTTTAATGTCCACTTCAACACTTAGAAAAAATACTCATTCTTAAATCTTGACGAAAAAGTCCGCTCCAACACTTAGAAAATATTTTGTAAAAATATCCCAAAAGCTCTAAGTGAAAAGTAAAGGTATTTAAAACATAACCTTACCAAAGTAAACTTCGCGGAGCCTTGAATGATTGAGAACTTGAATAATTCGGATCCGTCTTAGATGTAGATGACTCTTGAATGCTCTTCGACGGTGTAGCGGTATATGACATAATAAATTGATAACGGACCTATGAAAATATGTCCTTACAGAGTCTAAACAATTGAATATCATTCTAAGCATGCAATAAAATAACCAACATGCGTAAAACTAAATAACTGAATACAAATAATAATAATAAACCAAAGTAAAACTTTGATACCATAATCATCAACATTAATACCAAACCCAAGTGGTTTGGTTGTTTTTAAGTTAGTCCAACCCAAACAACCCTAAATATAACGTGCATCTAATACCAAACCCAAGTGAACCTTGTGATTAGTTATTATTCTTTTTAGCTTAATATAATTAAAGGTTAAAAATAATACCAGTTTATACCTCTAAAGTATATGAATAGATAAGGAAAGATAGTCTCTACGTTTAACATCCATATAAGTACAGTCTCACTCACGAACAAAATAAATGGGCTACGCTCGAGCCCATACATAATGAAGTTTATCCCTATTTCCTCAGGGGATCACTAGTGTGTACTATAGTTATAGGATGTCCTACACCTATGACCTCAAAGTATCGATAAGGGAAAATCACTACGCCTTCACACCAATCATATGGCCCCATACCCAAGGCTATATTATAGGATCCCCCCGTTAATCCCCTTGGGGTACAACGGGTACTTTCAACACATAGTTTTCAGGGTAAAAGTGACCAAGGTTAACCTCGTCTTTATCACCGGGGTGTCAGTGCGGTTGACATCGTACGTGCACCATGAGGATATCCCCTAGTACATATCCCACAAATACACGCACATGGTATGTTTCACATAAGTGTTGGGGTTTATTTATAAAACCATGTATAAAACATTCTATTATTATTTATTAAAGGATTGTTTTGTTCATTTTGAAATGAGAATCAACCTTGTTAGAATGATTTATATTTGTTTAAATATATTGTTTTATATTTTATATGTCAATGGTACTTAGTAGTAATTTCGGAGATATGGGCTTAACTTGATCATGAGGAGATTGAAATTCTAGTTATATCATTAGTGATAGGCTCACAACCTTGATAGGAAATTGACATCTTATCTTAATGGATGTGATGAAATCCTAGTAGTTTATCCTAAACTACGCGAACCTGTGCAATGGTTCGAGAACTTGTAGGATTGTTCAATAGAGGATTGTGATTAGTAAATACCAGGAATGTATTGAATGGAACCACCCGTTAAATTTGAGTCTAACGTTTCTCCTAATTAAACTCAGCCAATCACACATAATTTGCAAAGGGTGCATAGATTTTCAATCCCGATAATTATGAGGATTGGAATGATTATATGATTATTTCTTTGATTTTTATGGTTGCAATTCAATCTTGGATTGAATCAAATGATCTCCGCATATTGCGTGACATTTATATAAATAGGTCTGAGATATCAATTCGGAGGAATCTGATTCCGGAGATACCTAGGATTGCGATATCCCCTTGATACTTATAAGGCTTGTTTCCACCAACAAACCTGATTAGTGGATCATCCATAATCCAGTGGTGTAACAAAATAAATTAAGTTTGAGAATCAAAGAACAGATTAAGATGTCAGTTAAACTCAATTTGTGGCAAATTTATTTGACCAAGAGATTATCGAAATCTTAACACCGGGAATCGTATTATGTACGATAACCAAGTTTGCAAAAAAGACCTCATTATATCCTAGTGATTTATGACATAATTAAATTGGAGTGCAGTCATAATTATTTATTGAAATTCATTATGATTAAATAAAGAAAGAAAATAAATTATGGTAAATGTAATTTAGGATTTCCTTGCACTTATTTGGAGATAATTTAATTATTTGTCTTGTGTCCGAGTGTGGTCTAAATACCCAAATAGTCAGGCCCACACTCTAAAAAAAACAGTTTGGCACAAGTCCCCATTTTTTTCCTTTTATATAAAGGTGTGGAAAAGGATTTTAATCATAATTATTCATCACTAGGATACGAGAGGGGTGAGAGAAAATATTATTCACATTTTGGGGAAGAGGGTTAGAGAGAGACCACATATCTTAAGTATAATCAATGGTTTTCATCCCAAAAGGTGTCCACCCACCTACCTGACTTTGGGAGGATCATACACTAAAAGATCGTAACGTTTAGAAGGTTTAAGAAAGATTTTGGAGATCCAAGACAAGACAGCCCCACACCACCAACAAATACTTTTCTTCCCGTAACATTGCAACCGGATCCGCAAAGGTATTGTGTTCTAAACCCTAGGTTTTGGTTTTACTTATTTCCTATGGTTTATCAATCAAAGATCCATGGCGGAATTTTTTTATTCCCCGTATATCGATCCTCAACAATTGGTATCAAAGCCTTTGGTTTAGATTAATTATCCATTGTAAAGGTCGACGTTATCCAAACCTTGAAATCCCTAGGATTAAATTTCATAAAATGGGCTATCTTCGTGTATGCTTCCATACTGACATGGTTTTTAAGAGATTCCTCATGCTTATCCCTTTTATCCTCGTCATGTATTATTTTTCTGTGTGATTAGATCCAATGGTAGTTTATTTATTATTATTTTTTACTCGATATTTGATATGGTTTTAATATTAGGTTTTCATTGATTATTTTAATATCGATGTATTTGGAGGCAATTGTGAGGGTATGGAATATTTTTATTGACTTAGAATCGTGTATTGGGGTTGGTTTAAGTGTTTGGCAAAGTTTCATGAAGGTTTGGATGGTCTATAGAGGTTCATGCATGGAAAAAACGAGAGGAGGAAGAACTTTTCCCCTACAAGTCAATTGAATCGATCCAATAAGGAGATCGGATTGATCCGACTAGCAACCCGAAGCAATCCGATCTGCGACTGACAGAATGGTGTTTTGGCCCTTTTTGGTGTTTTTTCGGTGGTTTTTCGCAGTTGTTTTCTACGGTGGTTCTTCTCCAGAATATTTTCAGAACATAGAGGATCAATTTTTAGTGTTCAATACCCTCAAGAAATCAAGGTTTTAAAGAAGTCTACTCCAAGTTGGACACTTTCCCAAAAGGATGTCTTCTACAACAAGCACTCTTGGATTTTAAGAGTTTTACTTCAAGAAGAAGTCTAGGGCATGACGGAATGGGCATTAAATGTCTTTTAATTTTATTGAATTTAATTATTTAATTGATTGCATGTCTCTTTTTTAATATTATGTTGCATAATTTGTGTGCTAATTAATTAGATAATTAGTAACACCCATTTTATGGATAACATGGATTATTTATTTTGAAACCGGCCGAAATCACCGATTTTCTACAAAAATTTGTTATGTTTTATTGTTTTCTAAATTGAATTAAAATATGGGTAATTAAATTTCAAGACGTGGTTTAAATTGAGATTTTTGATTTTTTTCAGAAAATTAAAAGTATATGTTTGAAGGAAAACTAAAAGGTGAGATCAAGATATTTATTTCACGCAAATAAATTTAAAAATTACCAAGAACTTAAATTCGATCTTTTAGAATTGAATAAATGTTATTTCAAAAACCCTTAAATTTTTAAAATATCAAGCCAGAGAAGGGTTTTAACATAAACCCTGCGATCTCCACCAGGCGGTGTTTTCATGAATCAAGATGTGGTTGATTCCAAGAGTTAGCTACTCTATCCCCCACAGATGTAATTAATAAAGGAATCAAGGATTCATTCAAACTCTTAAGTGGTAGTTTCAAGATATAGAATGTGAGTGAGTTTGATCCCCCACGAGGAAGTTCATCACGAGCGAGTTCTATTTCGAGGAATGCATTGGTGGTATACACTTAGACATAATAAATGATATCCTCCCCCACAGAGTCACTGTCATTAATTATAGGACCAAAAGTCACTAACCATTCAATTATACAGGACGAATGTTCCTGAATTGTCCAGGTACATAATTGAAAGACGAAAGTCTATCTTTTTTAAGGTGGGGTTTTAGTTTTAAAAGGCGGTGAGGAAGCCACTTTAAAAATTAAAACAAAGTTAAAATCTCACATTTATATTTTGAAATTAATTCGATTTTATGATTATCAGATTTCAAAATGGGATCATCATTCAACCCACTTGCTTCAATCTTAAAGGACAACAAGTTAACTAGAATGAACTATAAAGACCGGAAAAGAAATCTAAACATTTTCCTAACTGCTAAGGACTTTAAGTTTGTCTTGATGGAGACCTTCCCTACTAAGTCAAGGAAGGAACACCCAAAAGGTATGTCCAAGACTTCCAGAGGTGGTAAGAGGCTAATCAAATGGCTCACTACTACATATTGGCCTCTATGACGAATGTGTTGCAGCACGAGCATCAATGTCAGCAAATGTCCATTTCTTTCGACATTATTCTAAACCTCTGGGATATGTTTGAGGATCAGAACCATGTCACAAGTTTAGACGCTATGAAAAAGTTGGTCAACACCAAGATTCATGTGGGTACTCTTGTACATGAGCACATTCTAAAGATCATTATTTATCTTAGGAGAACTGGAGGTGCTTAGATCTGAAATCGACAGGGAAACCTAAGTTTATTTTATACTCAAAACATTACTAGAGTGCTTTAAACTGCTTTACCTAAGTTATTTTATGAAGAAATTTGATTACTCATTTGCATAACTGTTTGAGGAGCTCTAGGTTGTTTAGAATATCAATAGGTATAAGGGTATGATTCTTCTTACTGAGAAAGGCCCATCTACATTTGTCCTAAAAGGTAAGAAGAAGAATAAGGAAAAGCCTCCGGCACAACCTAATTTTGTCAGGCTGAACTTTAAGCCCCAAAGTGGAGGTACGAAGCTGAAAGGCAACTGTTATATCTGCGAATCAAAAGGACACTGAAAGAAGCAATGCCACCATCTTCTTAGCTAGGAAGAATGGAAATGAGAGTTTAACCTATATCATTGAGACATGTTTTGTAGTGCAATCTACCACTATTTGGTGTGTAGATTCGGGAGTCACTAATCATTTTTGCAATTGTTTGCAGAGATTTCAGTTAACCAGGGTAGTATCAATAGAAAATGTAGTCTTAAATTTTGGTGAAGACAATAAGTTAGCATTAACATATTGTTTTTATAATCATGGTATTAGAAGAAATTTTATTTCGATTTCAAATGTGATGAACGGATACCTAGTTTATTTTAATAAAGGAGTTTTTATCAAAAATGGAAAATTTCTCATATGTTCTCTAACATTGGAAAAATGATCTTTATCTTTTAAGTCTTGTCTCTCCACTGCTACTTAATACTGAATTGATAACTTAAATGAAAATAATGTAAATAGAAAGGAAACTTCTAAGTTGAAGAAGGATGAAATTTGAAGTTTCATCTAGAAAGAGCTAGATGGTTGGATTGGATAAAAATACCCTCATGTATCATGCATGATCAAGATTTTATCAAAACTGTAACGCGATATGAGGCAACTTTGATATTTTATAAATGAAAGTCGGAGTTACAAGGTGAGGTGTTAGGTAAATTTGGGAGGGAGTGCAATTAACTAACCACCACTCTCTAAAAAAAGTTTAGTTACATTTTTACCCGTCCAACTTTATTTCCATTTTCACTACACAACCCATACTTTTGTTTTTACACTAAACCCCCCAAACTTTTAAAGATACATCACTTTATCCCTAAACTCTGGTGGAGTTAAGTTTTGGGCGAAAAATTATTCATCACGGTCAATTTTCCATCTTATACTTAACATCGATCGGGTTTGGGGATAATTTGATCCATTTTTAAAAGTTTTGGGGGTTTACTATAACAATAAAACTATGGGTGATGAAGTGAAAATTGAGCCAAAGTTAAGGGGTCAAAGTGTAACTGATTCAAAAAAAGAAAAAGAAAAAGAGTCAAGAGCTTATTAGATAAGCATATAAAATTTGAGGGGAACAATTTACAACTTAAAGAAGACCGACGACCATTGTGACGTTCAATGATTTTTGAAGAATGGTGTGCCACTCCTTAATTTTTCATTTTAATAAATATTCTTTATTTTTTACTCGCTTAGCCTCTCAAGATGTGAGATGTCTTATCTCTTAGATGTAAACTATAGGAGGGTTGTTTGTGGTAAACTAGGATTGAGAGGTTTGTCCCTCATGGACCGAGGTGTGACCCGTCTAGGAGAGGTCTTGACAAGAGGCAAGGGAGATAATAAATGGCAATGACAATATAAATATGCAAGAAAATAGTAATAAATAGCAATAATGGATCTCAATAGTGTGCTAGGGCGAAGGGCGAGAGAGCAAGCATCCCTTTTAAAGAGTGAAATCTAGGAGGCAGTTTAAAACACCAAAAAGGTTCCCAAACAATTATTGTGGTGGTTATGATCTGCGTGTGAGGGTGGGAATATTAATGAGAGTGACAAAGAGAATGTTTGAGTATGTGGCTTTCAAGGTTGATTGAATCAAGTGATAAGGAGTGTTCCTCTAACTAACTCAAGTAAATAAGGGTAAGTGTCTTTATATAGTGATTATTGAAGCAATCTCAACCCTTGATATTGGGCTTTGGGTGTACGTTATATGGCATTTATAAGGCATGGGGTGACATTAAATAGGGTAGTGGTACATAAACAAGCAGTATAAATGGTAGTTCTGATAAAGGAAATTTTTCGATTGGCTTTATATAGGCAATTTCAGGTGCTTCTTATACAAAGTATCAATTTGTACAAGAATGTAGTGGGGATATGTTGGATCTAATGTGTGGTTGTCACGTGAGGATAACTTTTGGGATTACCAGTGCCTTTTGCTCTCGTATAAGATGGTTGGCATGTAAAAGCCCAATAACCTTACTCTCCAACCTCCAAACCAAAACCCTTGAGAATCCTAAATGGCTATCAGTGAAATCTTATGATTCTTATGAGTTTTGCCTAACTCATGCCCCAAATTCTTATAGATCAATAGCTAAGAGAAGTGAACATTCCTTGGACTATGTTCCATGTTTGGAGCTTCGAAATAATTTTCAGTAGTTGTTGGTCATCGACATCTGTTGGAAGTTGTTATTGCCTTCGATGGATGTTGAGTATCAATAATGGTGTGAGTAAGTGTGGACGTTAATGTTTCCTTCGATAGCTAGCTTGTTATCGATGATTGTTCTTTCGATAATCAGAGTTTGCCAATCCAATTTTACTGTAAGTTGGGTGTCTTACGTTATCGATAATGAGGAGCACTTATACCCTCCTTACATAAAAAAATCTTTTTTAAATAGAAAACTTGTGATTATTTTCTCAATTTGTTAATTCTTTGATGTATTTATCTTATATACAAGGGCGTCGCCCCCCAAACCTTGATTTTAGGATATTTTATTTTTTGTAGCTAGAGCTTTATTTACTTTTGGATAGGTCAGGAGCGGTCGCCTCGACACAACCGATACAATGAGGCATAAGTTTTAAGAATTCAAAAGGTCATGAAAAGACGAGTTGTCTATTACTACGGTAGGGTTCATCAAGTGGTAGGTATACTATTGACTTCAAAAAAACAACCTACATATCTAGCTTTGCAAATATGTTAAGACACCAATTTGACAAAACCATCTCCAAGAGTTCAGGCATGCATTTTGCCCAGCTGATCTAAATTCATGAGGCAAAATTTTTGTTATTAGTTATTGTGCTACTTTTGATGTCCTATTTTTTCAATACATGTGTGTGTGTGTGTGTGTGGGGGGGGGGGGGGGGGGGGGGGGGGGGGATACACAATGCCTACACACATACACAAGTAAAAAAACTTCTAATTGTTAATATAATTCAAGAATTCAATATTTAGTGTTAGTACGAGTATTTTCTGAAAATTATTTATACGTTTAATAGACAGGGAAACACATAGATATAAAAAGATAATCTATACAAATAATGATGTTCACAAGTCAACCCACAACATGGTTCCAAGTCCAATCCTTGACAGCTAATGAAATGAAAATAGAATTTCTATCACTGATTTGGTTCTACAAATTCTCCAAGATGTGTTGACTACTTTGAAATCATTTTCACTACAGTATATAAGGAAATAGTATATATATATAATGACGGATCCAAGATTTATGGCCAGTAAGGCCAAACAGCGGCGAGGGTTCAGAGGCGAGAGCCTCCGAGTCAAAAAAAAATTGGTTAATTCGAGTTTTATACAAATTATAGCTTTAATTTCTAATTTAATACAAACTTATTACGTTTTTTTATCCTAAAAGTTACAAAAAAACTCATTATTTATGACTTTAACTTTCTATCTTTACATAAAGCACCCCTAAATTTTATTTTATTTTTTAGAAAATCAGGGGGAACCTCCCTGGGCCTCAAGTGCATCCCGCCCATGCTTACGTACATACGTACAACAACAATAACAATAAAAAGAATAAAAAAGGCAAAAGCAAGCGTGCGCGCATAAAAATGTAAGATTGAAAAAAGTAGTCCATTTTCATCGATATTATTTTACTTGGTCTGAAGCTGAATATAAGTTATTTCGACAATTTCAGCATTATTAATAGTTTATTAAACTGTTATATGTTAGTGTCGTTTAACAAAAATAATAAATGTAAAAGAAATATAGTATTCAACAGTGAACTTTCTCACCAGCATTAAAACGTATATAAAGAAATACAAACTGGGCTTCAATTCAGTGTTATAAGAGGTGTAAACAAACACATTCTGCATATGAGACAAATTTTCACCGAAATATACGCGTCATAGATACATATTTATTGTGAAAACAAGTGTTGAATTGTTATATCGTGACTAATACATTAATGTGTATTCGGTACAAAATTTTCAAGCACTAAGTGACAGGGAAATGATTGAAGATAGCTTGAATTTGCGTACTTTAGTAGAATTTTGAGGCTGAAACAATGCCTCGGTACTTGATTTTACGGTTACTTCTTCCCAGTCCAAAGCCGAAGACCCTTCACTTCGGTAGTCTCGAGAGCAGTACAAAACTTGGAGCGTTGAATTGGCTACATATTGTGGAATATAGGGCACGCGTTAGATCTTAAATAATAAGCATTTGGTGTTAAACTCCGTACAATTAAAAACGGGAGGAACCCCACTTAAACTATTGAAAAACGAAATATACGGATGTCATTAACGGAAAATATAAATGTCGTGAAAATAGTGGCTAAAGTCAAAATGTTGATTAAAGTTGGTTTCGTAAAAATGGTGACTAAAGTTAGCTCTTCAAGAATTTGTATTCCTAAATTTTGTAAAAGTGTATTCCTAAAGTTAGGAATACACTTTTACACTCTTTAATTTACAAAGTTACACTCTTTAATTTACATAGTTGCAGCAAACAAATTAAATAGATTTTTACATTTTACAGCAAATGAAATTTAATACAAATTCTTAAAAGAAATTTAGGAATACACTTTTACACTCTTCAATTTTAAGTTAGCTCTTTAAATGTCGTGAAAATACTGGACCTCATTTAAACCACATCAGCGATTTAACAATAATAAGATATAAACTCCAAATATGAATACATAATAAACCACTATTGACAACTTCAGCACAAAAATGCCCCAAAATATTTAATATTGAATTGCAAAATAAAGTACAAACACGTCAATTGGGGTGTCCATAGTGTGCAAATAGACATCTGATACAAAACAAAAAAGGTTACCAATAGTTAATACGTCATGAAGTCATATCAAACCTATAGTTAAAAAGATGACAACACTAATAAAATATTACCATAACTAAAGCAAATATCTTGGCGACTTTGTTAAACCAATGGGTCATAATGATAACGTTTGCATAAAGGTCTCTACTTACTCTTGAATTTCTGTATCTGAGAAGGAAAACATAGATGAAGAAAATGACTGCAGCCTTAAATTAAATCAACAAACAAATCAAAATTGTCCAGCCAAAAATAATCAAACCTTAGTAGAGGCTAAACAACAAAGTTCATAAATTTCCAATGGTGTATTTAGGCATATAATGTAGTATTCATACCTATAGTTCATTATATGGATTTTACTTTATATGGATTACTTATTATTGGGTTTTAATAACATGATTCAAACAATTTACATTAACTAATGCAGGAACAATTTTTATATGGATTTTACTTTATGATGATGGAATCAATAACATGATCCATACAGTTTGTTAATCCATATAACATGATTCAAACAGTTTGTTAATTACATTACTGATTGTTAATGTAAACATTAATTAGTTGATGTAAATAGAATTTTGTTTTATATATTTACCCATATTGATTTTTCGGAACCTGACCTTACGCATAACAAATAAATAAATAAATAAGTAAAAGAAGAATAAATAAATAAATTACACATAGTTTCTTGTTTTCATTTGTATCTCTTTAGGATTTGTTACTCGTTGGTTTCATTCATAATTTAGGGGTCTTGGAATCCATTAGTTATGCATAAATGTATATGGCGTTCAAAGCTTTATATATTTGCACTTTTAATTGTCATTTTCAGTTTTCATGCTGTTTTTTTTAGAAGAAAAAAAAAGTATGCCAAAAAGTATTGAAAATGACACTCAAAATGTAAATATGTAAAACATTGGACCCAAATAACAAATACATATAGCTGGTGAACCAAAAAATGCAAATAACCTAGTAATTAAAATTACCCTTGAGGTGAAATAGTGGCAAAATCTGTGAAGCCAGCACTGGGGCCTTTCCACTTGAGAATTCTACCATCGAAGACAGTCACGTAAGGACCCCCACCCCTTGGGTCTAAACTGACCAAATCGGGATATATAACTCCTGGCAGGAGTGTGATATTGCCAAAGGAGTAGAGTGGTGTATTAATTATAGCTGTAGAAAAAACAGCATAAGAAAAGAAAAAGAAAAGCATGAAAATAGAGAATGGTGTATAACTTACAGAATGGCTCACTGGTGTCACCAATTCCAAGACTTATCACTTGTGCATCAGGGTACTTCAATGTGTGCAGCCTTCCTTCTAGTAACCCCTGGGAAGATAAGCAGCTTGAAGCTTATAGATATTTGAGTTGCGACAGACCATTGTCTTGTATAAGATTTCTGCGGCAACGCATTTACAAATCCCGTTGTTCTTGGCCCGAATCGAAACATTCTGAATTCTATTATTGAGGTTGATTTGACTTAAGAAGGCGGAGGCTGATGAAGAAATTGAAGTGGATAAATCAGTTGAAATGTCCAGTACTTGACACTAAAATACAACCTGGAAAAATTGAAGATCATAAATGAATGCACAAATAACATTTATACATCTTATCCATGATCTATAGTAGCATGAGATATCTCACAGAGTATGTACATATCTTTATGTAAATTTCATGTAAGAGTGAGCAGAGAGCAGTTGTTTTTCAAAATGAATGGGTTGTAAGGAAGAAATGAGATGTTGAATCATTGAAATGGGAGCTATGCTGGATGTCCAAAGGATAAAAGGAAGACAAAAAAAATTATCTAGCTCAAGGTTAAGTAGTAAGGGTAACCATCAAACAATCAATAAATGTATAACAGCAAATGATCCTTCCGAGGTAACATCTCCTATTCATTTTTCCTGATCATTAGAACTTAACACATTTGTTCCTTCTCTCAGCGTATGAATGATCTCTGATTCGACTTGGCATTAAAGGTTTATAAGAGCAACAAAATACTAATGCTCACCTTCTCATTTGTCAAACGCTTAGGGGGGCAACAAAGAAAATTTAAACTCAAGTAAATAACCAAATGCACATATTGAACAATTTTAGAGCAGATTACATTTGAAAAGAAACATAAATTAAAGATTGAAAAACAAAGATTGAACAAAGATTCAAAGTAGCAAATATTGAATAAATATTCAATTATAAAAAAGAACCAAATTCTGAATAAAAACATATGCACAAACATGTGCACCACTATTCTGCTGGCATGCAACCAATAAAAACATTAGCACAAACTGAAACAAAATTAAGAACCTACCTAGAAAGTATGAGAATTAACCAATATGAAATAACAATTGGTTGTACACTACCTAAGAAAAGATGTACACTAAGAGGAGGGGGGAACACATCTTACAGTACAATAAACACGTGTTGTATTTGGTTATTATTGGATTTTATAATTCTTTTGATTCATAGTGCCCAAATTTAACCGATGAAGTAGGAGCGCTAAAGGATGAAGCTTCCAAGAAGAGCCAACATTAAGCCAAACATCTAAACATTTCATATCAAAACCCGTTATAAAGCCCTGATATATGATTTATTAAATCAGTGAATTCATAACAACAAACTTGAATCGTGAACGAATGACACATTAACGGAATGTGTAGTACGATAAAATGGTAGTCAATATTAGCTACAACAATGATGGACACTAAAATGGCTACTAACAAAAAACTCAGTGCGGTGTCATAATTAGACTAAAAAGAATCTATTGCACTGCTTGAGCAGAGATCACAAATTGCTATAGTCATACAGGAATTCAAAACCCAAATCTTTATCTTAAACCCAAATCATAAAATCACATCCGAATCGAGGGCTACACAACTAACATTCTAAATGAATGACCAATACTACATAAAATAGACATGAGTACTCCTCTCGCCAACATCAATAGAATCAAAAACTCATTTGGAACGATGTTTAACTGAACAAATAGCTGAATATATTAGCAATAAAGAACAATAAAGATACCTAAAATGTTCTATTTGCAACTTAACAAATCACATGGAATAAATCAGCCATTAAACAACAAAACATGGTTGCAAATTTCATGAATATGAGCCTCAAATTTCATGTTATGTGCTGGTTGGTATTGATGGCTTGAGATATTACATTAAATTCAATTCACTACATTCATTAAATTGATGGCTTGAGAACTTACATTAATGGCTCGAAAACTAAGAAAAAAAATCATGTCATATAAAGAAGTGCAAGTGTACTAATTTGAAAAGGTGCCTTGATATGGAACAAAAATAAAACATAGAAAATATTGAGGAAATAGTTAACATTGATGGCTTAGCTTCACGTTTACTGGCCAGAAATACTCAATAACTTCCAATTCTTGAATCCGGAGTGTTCAAGCAATATGACCTGAACAAAGCATATTAACAGATAAAAAAATATGACCATAAAAGAGAGAGAATGAGATAATAAGTATCAAAAAACACGAAGATAGCACAATGTGTACCTTAGGTCGTTAATTCCCGAAGTGTTAGTGAGAAAATAGCAAAAAAGCAGAGGTGCAAATGTTAGTTACAGCGAAATCTCCGACCCTAGACATATGGAATGCGCCTTTAAAAGTTGTTTCACCAAACAGAACCGTGGTAAATGTGATAACTCAGGTCACAACAGCAGCTGTTGTACCACCTTCTAGTTCGAATCATGTACAAATTTCTGATAAACCGAAGAGTTATCAAACAGATCTACAGGTTGCAAGGTCTCCTAAAATTGCGTCTCTTAATGGTTCTGTTGCAGCAGGCTCCAGCATGTCTTTGTACGGTACAGCAGGTCTGCGTATAAGGGCAGTGCCTCAAATTACACGAATAATTATAAATAATTTAGGCAAAGTTTTATGGACAAACTCTGCAATATGCAAATCAAAATTTAGAATGAAATCTTCCATAAAGAATTTAAATATATAAAAGGAAAGAACAAATGGAGGAATCGCAGTTGGGGATAATCGTTTTATAAAATCACTATTAGGAATAGGTTTCATAAAATTAAGATTAGAAATTATGGAATAGAGTGGGGAAAAAGATTTTCCAACTACAAATAATTGGTTATGCACAACACATTCAAATCTGCAATAGCGTCTTGAAATTCTTCTTATGTACAACACATTCGAATATGCAATAGTGTCTCAAAATCCTTCTTATGCGCAACACATTCGGATCCGCAATTGCCTTCTTAATACCTACCTCACTTAATAAAAGACCAATAAATTGATCGTGGTTACAAAATCCGACATTAAGATAATATTTAGATGATACCTCCTAATTACAACAATAACATGATAGGCGACTTCTTTAATTGTAATACGGCTTAAACAGGCAAAAGAAGTCCAAGTTCCCAATATACTGCTCCTAATCTCCTGCGTATAAAAGGAAATGTATTGTTAACACAAACTTGCTTTCAAAATTATCTAGAAAAAATATTTTAAAAAATCAAAAATTACAGATATACAAATCATTTAAAAAATATATTAAAATAACAAATAAGCAAAAAGAACTCTTGTTACTTACTATCACAAAAAGAACCTCGGACTTGAATTGAACAATATAACAAACTCATAAGGATCACTATATCAAACCGAAAAAAAGGAGACTCATATAATTTTAATCAACTTCATCAGCACCAATGCCTATATCTAATTACCTCTATTATATCAATTCAGATATCATGCCCATGGCCTATCGAGAAACTCTTATGCCTCTAACTATATATCCATAACTACTGTAATACCAAATATGCTTTTATGGGAGCTAAAATGCAATGAAAATTAGTATAAAATAATGTTTCGCAAGTACTCTGCAATTAGGGACAAAGGAGAGATTAGTATAAAATAAAGTCCAAGCCACTTATCAATCCAAAAACAAAGAAATGGAAGCTTGTTTATCTGCATATGTATATCATTATTTTGGGATACTGATAGAAAATATATTGAGAGACCATAATAAATTAAGTATCAACTTCGAATAAATTAAATACGTGCATTAATGGAAGCTTTTTTTCTTCATTCACACTCTTCAATACCACCACATAAAATTAAACCGAGGCAAAAAAAATATAGATCAATATTGAACCTCAATAACAAGTAAATTCAAGGGCAACATTGTATAGAAATTGATATGGAACGTCAATAAAAAGTGTTAGAAATAGACACGATACAGATGCAATACAATCTGTACACTTTAAAACCAATGTCAAGATTGTATATCCGATGAAATTTGTTGCAATACAGTCTATTATCAGTTGCAATACACTCTTTTATATCTTTTATATATCATACACATATAAAAGATTGTATATCAGATGGAATGTGCTTTGGTATGAAATTTATTGCAGTACAGTATTTTATCAGTTGCAATAAAATCTTTTATATATCATATACATAAATTGCAACTACGTAAATCTGTATACAATCTTGCAACTATAATATGTATACAATGTTGCAGCTACATCTGTATACAATCTTACAACTAAATCTGTATACAATCTTGCAACTACAACTTGTATACAATCTTGCAACTACATAAATTGCATATATGAAATCTGTATAAAAAAAACAAACTGAAATGTCAAAAGTATCCACAACATGAACATAATCAATAATGCAGAATGCAGAATGCAGAATTCAGAATGTGACAAAAATCAGCGATGTCAATTCTTATGGATGTTCGTAACATACACATGTATTAGTCCCTAACAGTATGTCAAAAGAACAAATAGGAATCACTAAATAGTTCGTAACATACACAATTCAATTCTTATTTAAATTGTGCATTTACATTCAATAACACAATTGAAGCAGTAAAAATTAACACAGGTACAAACAGTTTACACAATCAAAAGAACAAAAAGAAATCACTAAATACGATAAATTTATAATATCACACCTATCATGGCCGCTCATTTTATCCAAATGAATGTCATATTAGTAGTATATGATATTCTTACCTCCAAATGAATGGCATATGAATGTCACATTATTAGTACATGATATTCTTACTTCCAAATATCATTGGTTGGGGTATTGCCATAACTCGGGTCATAAAAACAACTATAAAACAGAGAGTATACCTTTTTGAGAGGTCTTCAAAACAAACCATGATATATGCAGTGGAGGTATCCATGTTCCAGTGGCGCTCCGTACACAGTTGATGTTGGTGAATAGTGGTTCTCGACATTGATAGAAAAGTCAATATGAAAATAAAATGTGCATATCAATGCCAATATAGTCAAGTCAATTACAAAAGCAAGTATGCCGAACTATACATGCACGAACTATGATATAGAATGTGCAAAGTTCATTCATTTTTTTGTTAAAAAAGGTACTATACTGCAACAAAAACAAAATGAAATATCATAACCCGAACTATACACGCAAGCACTATATTTTTTTTTTGCTAAAAATATATCAGTGTATAAAATAATGATATAAAAATCAGTCATGGAGAATCGGTGTACTTGATGTATCAGTCTTGTGTTGGTTGTAAACACATCAAAATCCATTACATTTATCTTGTGTTCCAAACCCATCATAATCCATTACATTTAGGGTGTGTTTGACTGTAGTGGGTGGAATAAATTTCCAGGGAATTTTTTTCTTACCTATCCCCCATAGAAAGTGCATATCTGGGCAAACCTGGAAAAAAATTTCAAAGAAAATTTAGGCAATCAAACAAACCAAAAGTTGGAAAATATGGAATTTCCATGGGAAATATTGCCAATTAAACACACCCATAGTTCTTCAAGATCTTATAATTTATTACTCTAATCTTATCACTTGGGAATCAAAATTCATGCAATAATCAAGTTGACATGCAGAGTTCATTCGTATAGACTGTGGAAGCAGAAGTAACTACACTGGCCCAAAAATCGGCTTATCATGGATTTTGGATTATGCAAGTGGAGAATTCAAATGGAAATTTACATACTTACCGAACACGCAAAGATTTTCCCATAGACAGCAAGAAATACTACTACACTCTAAGCACCCAACAGAGAAGGCGGTTTATTGTCCGCGAAACATTTTTATACAGCAGCTCTATAAACGGAAACACACACCCAAAAATTCAAATCTACTTGGATGTGACTAAGTGGGCAACTATCACCGTAATGGATGATTCAAGAGTATATGTTGAAGAGATGATCATAATGGATATCAATGTATTAAAAAATATGAATGTCACATGGAATATAAATAGGTAAGGCAAATACAAATTTAGGATAAAAAATAGGTAAGGCAAATACAAATTTAGGAAGGACACAAAGAAATAGGTAAGGCAAATACAAATTTAGGATAAAAAATGATATGGTATTAAAAAGTGGGGTGAATAGGAAGGCCACAAAACAAAGAAATACATTTCCCCAGCATTTATTTATTTGGTTGGAAAAAGAAACGCAACTATCCAACCTTCAGAATGTCAACTGCTTCATTGTCAGAGATTTTCAGTTCTACTCATGAAAAATCACAACAAATGAGCAGAGGTTTATTAGCACAAAAAAGAGGTGAATCCAGAAAAAAAAATATAAAAAAAAAAAGATATTGGGTGTTGTAAATAATGCAATATGCACGTATGTATGGAGAGATACCTTGAGCGAGATGGGAAGGAGAGATGGAAGCAAGTGAAGAGACACCTCCATCTCTCTCTCTCTCTCTCTCTTAATCAGTTTAACCTTTACCGGTTTCTCGCCCCCAAATACCCAAAATACTTTATGATTTTTTTAATAGAAAAGAAATATTTCAATTTCCAATTTTTCTCATTTTTTTAAACATTCTTATGTGTTCCATATCGATTAGGAGAGAAAGAGAGACCCAAAAAAGTCATTTATAAAAGGAAAATATCCCTCTATCCTCTACACAAATAAAAAAAATGGTTAACTCCTTACATATTTACATGTTGGGTTAAATCTTTTTTTTTTATTTCTTTAAAATGAGAATTTTGAGTAATCGAAAATCCTATATTAATTTTTTTGAAATTTTGGAATTTCCAAAATTTCTGAATTTTTAGTATATTTTTTGAATTTTCAAATTTTTCCAATTTTTTCCTGATTTCCCAATTTTTCCGAATTGGGAAACTTTTTGATTTTCCGAAAAAATTGAATAGGAAATTCGAAAAAAAATATTTTATTTCCGAAAAAATTGAAATTTTTTTCGAAAGGTCATTTTCCGATTCGATCCGGCCGAAACCCAACCCTAGATCCTATGTACAAGAAGTGGGTATTTCACGGAGAACATTCAACTTCTTCATACTCTAATGATATTGATATTGAATTGTGAGATTTACATATGTATAGAGATGCTTATGTTCAAGATGCAGTTTTGCTGATGATAGTTTTGAAAGCGGCGATGAAAGTTTTAAACAAAAGTTAAAAGATGCCGAGACTCCTTTATATCCTGGGTGTAAAAAGTATACAAAGATGTCAGCAATTACATCTTTATACAAGCATAAAGCTACACACGGACTATCTGATAAAGGATTTAATGAACTTCTTGAGTCTCTACATGAAATGTTACCTGGGGATAACGTTCTTCCTACGTCTTTGTATGCAAAGAAGAAGTTTCTAAAGGAATTTGATCTTGGCTATGAGAAGATAGATGCATGCATTAATGATCTTGTAGTGGTGATACCTGGTCATAATTTTGCAACACATTGGACTGATAAATATGGACATGACCCCGTGTCGGACCTACCAATACAAGGTGTGATGGTAGAGGACGAAGATCGAGTACATATGAACCCTCGACATTATTTGCATTAACTGGTTGCCTAAAATATTAACCTATTTTTTTTACACTTCTAAATCCTGATATATGATAGCTAATATAGCTAGACGATACAAAAAATAAAGGAATAAATATTTAATTCGGGCTTACTTTTGTTATCCTTCGTTTTTCTCGTTAAATGATTTTTTTTCCTTTGTAATAAAAAGCTTAACCAAATAAATAAATTATATTCAGTCTGGTTTTACTATTCAGAACAAGAAATTATGAGCTTATATGTAGAGAAGAAAGGAGTCTATAAGGGTGAAGCCTGTATTGATATATGCGACAAACATGTTTTTCATTAGCCATATGTGCTGACCATGAAGTACATCCAAAGCCAAAAGTGAAACAAATGTAAGTCCCATGCATTTCATAAACCTGATTAAATTCAGAGACAGAACAGTAAGCTATGACACTTAAGTTTAGGATGTCAATCTTAGGAGTCATGTTAACTTCTACAAACTTAAGTTTGTCAAACCTCTGTTCACCACCTTTATGTATGCAAATTGTTATATGGAATGTGGTACTGATACATGTGTGCAATGCTTTTCTTTAGAATGTGATTGGTATGGTAGACTTAGTTGAGTCACTAGTTTAGATCACGTGACACTTACGAATTCTTGTTGTAGTTGTTTAAGTAGTGTACAAATATATAATATGTTAACATGATTGTAGGGAGACTCATTGTGTACTTTTATGTTTTTGGTTGGGGAACACTCTTCTTATTCCCATTTTTTTCTTTGTTGAAATCAAAGGTCGCTTGATTAATAACAATAGCTAAAATAGCCAGTGCTTACTGATGACTGAACCTTTGATGCAGTTGGAGTTTATCCGCCTTTTGGCTTCTTAGAAGCCTCTTGTAGCTGCTAATAGTGTTTCTGAGAGAATCAATGTGATAATCAAAGGCCTCTCACGTGTTCCAATGTCTTCTCAGGTTATATTGCAGACACTTTATCTTTAATTCCTTAGTATCTGTCAGCATTTAAATAACCATTTTTTTATTATTATTTGTTTATGCTTTAGACACTCAATTAAAACCATATCAATGATGGGTAGGACCCTTCAATAAGTACAACTCCGCATGAAAGATTTTAGATTTTTAAATCATTTATTCGAATAGCTAAAGGGGATGATAAAAGCCTTCTGCCTCTCTTCTTGACCTTCGACAACAAACCCTTGCGGTTGTTCCACATACACCTCATCTTCCAGAAAACCATTTAGAAACATAGACTTAACATCAAACTGAAACACTGGCCATTTATATTGAGCAGTTATAGCTAAAATAATTCGAACGGTTTCAAATCTTGCAACCGGAGAGAAGTTGTCAAAGAAATCAGTACCTTGTTGTTGCACATACCCCTTGGCAACGAGCCTTACTTTAAACTTTTGCACGGTTCCATCTGGATTGCATTTCACCTTGTAGACCCACGCAACTCCAATCGTTTTCTTCTCGGCTGGCAAATCTAACAATTCCCACGTGCTATTCTTTTCAATTGCATTAATTTCCTCTTGCATAGATATCTTCCATTCCTTTTTCCCTTGTGCTTCTTCGTAATTGACAGGCTCTGCATTTAATAAAGCAAAAGTGCATGATTCATAAATCTCGGCTAAAGATCGATACTTACGAGGAGGACTATTAGAACCCGGAGTGGAATCTGAATTGTCGCTGCCCATAATTTTTGAATTGCTTGGAGTAGACCTTCCGGATGAGCCCGATGATGTTGAATCCCTTGGAGAAGACCTACCAGATGAACTTGATGATGGAAAACGCTGAGGCGATACTTGATTCTCTGTTCTTGTGTTGGCTCAACTGCATCCTCAACAAATGGCACTTGCTGATTTTGTTCTCCTTCCCAATTCCAGAAGCTATTTTCATCGAATAAAACATCTCGACGAATAATAAGTTTTCCATTTTTTGGATTATACAACGATAACCCTTGGTTTCATCGCTATACCCCACAAAGATGCATTTTTCGCTATTTTTATCAAGCTTCGAATGATCACTGGAGTCAATCAAGGAATAATCAATGCTACCAAAAATCTTTAAATGAATTACATTGGGTTTTCGATTACACCAAGCATCATAGGGAGTCATGTTTCGGACGACCTTAGTTGGAGATATGTTGAGAAGAAATATTGATGTAGTTACTGCTTTGGCCCAGAACTCATTGGGCAACCTTTTCTCATTTAACATGCTTCTGGCCATCTCCACCACTGTTCGATTCGTCCTTTCAAAAATACCATTATGTTCCGGGGGTTTTCTCACTGTTGGCTGCCTTTGAATTCCATTTTTCTTACAAAAATAGGTGAACTCGTAGGATAAGAACTCTCCCCCTCTATTAGTGCGAAGAACTTTTAGGACCTGCCCACTTTCCTTTTCTGCAAAGGCTTTGAACTCCTGAAACTTATCATAAGCTTCTGATTTGTAAGAAAGGAAGTACACCCAACTCATATTAGTATAATCATCCGTAAAGAGTAAAAAATATCTACTCTTATTGAAGGATAATGTTCTTGTTGGACCACATATATCAGCATGGACAATTTCAAGGGGATTCTTAGCTCTCCAAGCTTTTCCAACCGGAAATGGTAACCTGTGTTGCTTCCCGTAAATGCAGCCTTCACATACATCATCAATGCAATGTATTGAGGGCAAACCAACCACCATCTACTTCTGATTCAATAATTTTATCCCATTAAAATGCAAATGGCCATACCGTAAATGCCAAAGTTTGGATCATTTTTAACAGTAGTAACCAATGCACATTCATTCAAACATGAGAGATCAAGGGGAAATATCCTGTTCTTAGTCATATGAATTTTAACAATAGGCTGATCAAATATGTTCCTTTTTTTAATTTCACACACATCATTTTTAAACAAAATAGAATATCCTTTTTCAACCATCTGACCCACATTTAACAAGTTATGAGCTAAATCAGGTGAATAGTAAATATCACTAATTGAGTTTGTAATACCTGACTTAGTCACTGCTCCAATACTCCCTTTACCTTTAATATGGAGTGCCTTGTCATCACCAAGCCGAACCTTTGACTTCGTAGATTCATCAAAGTCGCGAAACAAAGTCTCATTTCCTGTCATATGGTTACTACAACCACTATCTAGAAACCATATATCATTCATACTCCCTTTAGGTGCCATACATGAGAAATAAATTACCTTCCTCTTACTCCTTTTTAGCAAAGTTGGTTTGCTACTGATCCTTGTTTGTGCAGTTTGGTGAAATATGACCATATTGCTTACACGAATAACAATGATTGCCTTCATGATCTTGTCTTTGGTTGCCTCTACCACCATTTTGATAACCTCAAACAGTTGGATCGCGTCCTCTTCCTCAACTACGATAACCTCCTCGGCCTCATCCTCTTCCTGCATATCCAGAACCACCTTCACCATATTTTTCTTTAGAAAGATCCACCTTTGACTGAAATGCATGTTCCACGTTTTTATTTTTTGCCTTGTTCATCCTATCTTCATGAGCTAAAAGAGATACCATTAAGTCATTCATAGAATAACTACTCATATCCTTATTGGATTCTTCAATAGCAGTAACTATGTGATCCCACTTAGTGGGAAGACTTCTTAAAATATGTTCGATAACCTTTTGATCAGAAATACTCTCACCATAGGTCTTCATTTGATTTACTATAATCGAAACTCTAGAAATGAAATCTTGCACCGATTCATTACTTTCATAAAGAGTGTTTCGAACTCTCTACGCAGCATCTGAAGTTTCACCATAGTTACTTTGCTATCCCCATGGAACTCTTGCTTCATAATTACCCACGCATCCTTCGATTTGGTGGCATTTGCAAGACGGGGAAAAATTTCTTCCGTCGCAGCTTGTTACAAAACAAGCAGAGCCTTCGCATCCTTCTTGCGAAGTTCTCGTACATCCGTTGCTTCCTCTGCAAAGCCAGACTCAACCAACTCCCACAAGTCTTGTGAGATGAAAAATGTCTTCATCTTAATGCTCCAGAATCCATAATTTTCTTCGTTGAAAATTAGCACCAAGGATTGAGATTATGAAACATTGAGAGAGTTCATTACTGCTCTTTAAAGCTTTTTAACAAACACGTCAGTTGCACAAAGATCTTCTCCTACTAGAACAATTAATCTCCACACCAAAAAACACTACGCCCAAAAACTGGAACCAACCTTGGCTCTGATACCAAAAGTTGTTGGAAATAAGAGATACAAAAAAAAGGCATGAAGTGTTAAGAGTTGAAACAACTACAGCTTTTTTAGTTTACAAAAATAGACAGAAAATTTATGTAATTCTCATTATATCAAACAGATGATTACATCATTTATTTATAACCTAAAACAATAACCATAAAGCCTATAAAGTAGCAACTAAGCTCCTAAATAAAAGCAACTACTACATACTAAGTCTTCTGTAACTTCTACTCCTATTTTCTAGTTGACAGTTAAAGAACAGATCAACATAATTCTGCTGACTAAACCAATCACTTTTTGCATCAATTCTTTTCACCTATCAAAGCCACCAAAAGGTAGAGGATTGGACCGTAGGCCCTACTAGATAAGCAAAAGGCATATAACTCATCAATTACCCTTTTGGGTATGCGTTTGAGTCTCTGGAAGATTGAACTTTTTCTTAATTTCTTGAATTCGGACATGTCTATACTCTTCAGCTTCAGTAAAAAAATGCACCATTTGGATCTCCGCTTCCAAAGAGTTGACCCTCATCAATTGCATTTTTTGCGCCATCCATAACTTTGGAAATTTTAATATCCGCATATTTTTATTACCTTCACCTTGATAAAGTTGGTTTATCTTTCTTCCCTTTTAATGGCCTTTTTATGAGCTTTGTATGGTTTTGAACTTCGGTTAGGATGATTTGGAATAAAACATATCTACTTAATTATCCAATTCAGTCTAGTGGGATTGAGACTCTGGGGAATAGATACCAGGAGATGGAATAGGGTTGCTGAGAATGGGATTTTCATCGCTTAAATAGTCAACCTAATTTTTTTGTTTCTCCAAATTACCATCAAGAGAATTATTACCATCAATATAATTACTATAGTGGATCAAAATATATGAGCCTAGATGTGGTGGATGAGTCCTAGCTGTATGTATCCCATGTAAGTAAACATATAGATGAGGTTCCATAGAGGGAAAAGGATTTGCCTTAGCACCTTCTGGTTGCGTATTCGAGTAGTGATTTGGATGAGACGAGTCTGCCACTTGCACTCTATAATCAACATTATTAGTAGGAGCCATGATTAAAGGAGACAAAGTCTTCGTGTCATGTAATTGTCCTGCATGACGAGAAACTTAAGAAGCAAAAGGAGTACCGTTTTTAATTGTTGGTCACCTTATGGAGATCTCAAAGAGATATCACGTGAATGGATTTCTGAAACATCAACGACATATTGGTGATTAGAATCTACCACTTGAAGATACGGTGTACAGATCCTATGATTCTCACACCAATAAAAGAAAAATCGAGTTGCAAAGTCTCCGTTAGGGAGGACGAAATGGAGATTTCAAGTTGCTTACTGACGAGAGGGTGTGATTTTACACTATTCACACCACTTTGAAAATAATTTTGTTGACATTGCCGAAAAACAACCCTAACCAATGAAAAGTTTGGACCAATTATCCATAGAAAATTTTCTAGACGAACGTGTCTTTATGTTGAAGGAGTAGAGTAGTTATTTTCAGCAATAGGAATTGTGCCACCAGTGACCTTCTCAATAAATTCGTCCATAACCACCATTTTTATCCTTTTTCTTGTAACCTTTTAATAATGCCTCAACTAGGCCTCTCAATGGATCGAATTTTATCCGAATCCGAATCCGATCCATCTAAGCGAATATGGATCATGCCTAAAATCCGATTACCTGATTATCCATTTATTAAATGGTGCGGATTTGGATTCATATACCCTGATCCGTTAATAATCCGATCCGATTAATATTTTTAATATATATATATATATATATATATATATATATATATATAATATATATTATATTTAATAATATTTTAAATATTTTTTTTAATATTTATTATAATAGTTCTTTATTTCATTATATGTTTTTTTTGGAACATTTGCAAAATAAATTATTGAAGAGTTGAAAATAAAAATATTACAAATCAAGTTTAACATAAACGGATAATTGGATAAACGGATTGGATCCGAATCCATTTAACGTAAACGGATATGGATTTGGATTTTCCTGATCCAGTTCGAATTCGATCCGTTTACAGCCAAGCCTCAGCAACTTGTTTTGAACAATGCCCTATGACAAATTTTTCCTCAACCGCCGGAGTTGTTGAATGGTTTTTAACACGGGTCTTATCGAATTTGCAAATTGATATAAAATGTCCCACACATCCGAAATACTCACAAAAATTCGGAGGATGCTCAACCATAGAGATGATGGGATCTTTGAACCAATCTCCATCAATTACTAGCCAATTTGGCATCTAATAGTAAAAATTCATGTTTGTAGAGGGGGCCTGAAGGTAATCCTGGGATTAGGGATAATCCACTAATTAGCAACAGTGTTCTGAGGATAAGCTCAAGCGTGGCAAACTCAAGCGTGGCATCTTGGTGAGGCAGCTCAGCGTGGCAACTCAAGCGTGACATCTGGGCGAGGCAGCTCAGCGTGGCAACTCATATATTAGCTTATTGTTTTAATCACATCGTACTTTCATTATTGATTTCTGTAAGCTCTAACGATTGTAATGACGTAACGATAATAACTAAAGGGTTTTGTATGAGGTCAAACGGTACTTGCGAGAGACCAGGCTTGGCAGGGCCTGGGAGAGCTTTCATGCTCTATCGAATGACCTCACTGTGGGAACTTTAGAGGGACCTGGTTTGGAGGATTGAGAAGTAAGGCACCGTTGGGGCTTGTCCTGACCACCTTAGATACACCTGGTAAAGCACCGAAGGACCCTGACCGTGGAACCTCAAGCGGAGCAGCTTGGAGTTCTATCGGGCATTAAGTTATGGACCAAACAACCCTATACTTAATGTCACATCTACTATGGGTGATGTCACTAGCCATCTAAACGTTTGACAGACATACACTTGAGTAAACCGCTGTGGTATTTGGGGCTGTCAGGTAGTTGGTGAACCACCTCTGCGACAACAAACCCCTGACACACAGTGGATAGGCAAAAGGCATGTCTTGGCATTTAATGTTTATGACGTGGAGACAACTAGTGCATCAGGCATTTAATGTTGTGACATAAAGTATGAGGGATGTCTTTCATAGTCTTTAATGACTGAGTTGCCTCGGGGGTGGTGTGGGGGGCTATTTAAGGACCCCAACCACCTTTGAGGAGGGATGATCTTTTTGGAGAATTGAAAAAAGAGTCATTGCAAACTAGAGAGTTCACTAACTCACCATTGTCATTTATTGCGAAGCTTTTAATATTTGACAGAGATTCTTGAGGGAGTTTGGTGTGTTGCTACCTGCCTATCAGGATGTATCTAGGGTGCTTATTTTCCCTCTCCCTCTAGCTAAGTCACTTCTAAAGTTCATTATTATTCCCTGAGTCATACACGAGAGGCTTTGTGAGTTTAAACTGAGTCCATCTTCATTGAGTTTTGTGTGTGTGTTTCCTATAATTAGTCTAGGGTGTTGGCTAATTTAACTCGTGGTTACCATACTCAATAGGGGTTACGCCTCCACATATATAATCTAAAGTACCCTCTTACATTTGGCGACTCTGCTGGGGAGGCATCCTTCTAGAGAAGGAGTATGGCGCAGGATAACGCTACTAGAAGACTCAATTTTGATGACATACAGCATAATGAAGAACAAGCTGCAAGGGAACAGGAGGCCTTAAGAGATGGGGCTCCTCGGGGAGAGATACCGCTAGCTCCAATAACGATAGGCGTCCCAGGGGCTGCACAACCCTCCACGAGCGTAGGGCTGGGACCTACCCAGATGGCGCTCCTCATGAGCAAATTTTACGAGTTTTTGCAAACCCCAGTAGCTTCCACTATGCTGGGAGGACTGGAAACTAGTGCCTTCGTGACACCAGGAGTGGCCCAAGGGGCCCCACCAGGGGCAGGCGTTACGGGAGCGGTACCAGCAAGTGTACCCTCTGTTGTGAATCCCACTGTGGGCGGCTCAGGCGTTTCAATGGCGCAACCGATAACGTTCGCTCCAGTTGCAACGAGCGCTCAACCATCTGCTCCGTTGCAGGTGGCCCCAGTGGCCTCGCCCTTGGAAGAGATGAGAAAAGAGGTGCAGAAGGAGATGCTGAAGTTCATGCAGTCTTCCTCGCAGGCTGTGGGCGAGGTGGCAGCAGTCTACGACGACTTCCGGACACCTTACCCCCAGGAGTACAATGACGAACCCTACCCGAAGGACTATATTCCCCCTACCTTTGAAAAATATTCAGGGAAGGGGGGGAACCCGAAGGAGCACATCAAGCGTTTCGTCGAGCACCTGGGGGCGCATTGCAATGACAAAAAGCTTAGGCTGAGGGAGTTTTCCAAATCCTTGACTGATAAGGCCTACACTTGGTACTCTCACCTGCCTCCCAATAGTGTCTCCACGTGGGAGGAGATGCACGTATTGTTTGTCCGAAAGTTCTTCTTGGCAGAAGATGAGTTCACCCTAACCCAACTTGGCAGGGAGAGGCAAAGGCCAGGAGAGGAGGTAGTGGCCTATATCCGAAGGTTTAGGGAAAGGTCCCTTGACGTGAGGGAAGAAGCTAAGGAGGCCAGGTTACTACAAATTTGTGCTGAGGGATTACTTCCTGAGTATATCTGTCACTTGATCAATGAGACACGCGAGGGAACTTTTTCAGCTTTCTTAAAATCTGCAAGAAATATATCGTTGGTGGTGCGACCTAGCCCGGTAGTAGCCCCCATGATGTTCAGACAGACGATACAACCCATCGGGGGAAGGACACAGGCCCCACGGGTAGGATATGTCGAGAGAGAAGATGGGGGCAAGGCTCAGAGGAAGGACAACAAAAGAAAGTTCGGAAGGGATAGGGAAGACCCGCCACCGTTGCCTTGTACGGTGGAGGAGGCTATGAGTTGCTATAACGCAATGGTCCAAGGCGGAACGGTTTACGAGCCAAAAGGTGTCCCGATAGAGGAGCCCGACGTGGCAACTAGGGCCAATCCCAAATATTGTCAGGTGCATCGAAAGGTCCAGCATCCAACAGAAAGCTGCTTCACGCTGCGAAGAATCATAGACAAGTACGTGAAGGCGGGAACGCTGCAAATTCCCCCACAAAACGTTAACAATAACCCGCTCCCGGCGCATGGGGCCAATGTTGTGACGGCCTATGATGAAGAGGTAGAGCGAGAGGGGAGAGGGGCAACGAGGGAGTTCGATAAAGCACTTGAGTATTGCACTAGAGGAATGGCCAACGTAGTTCTGGCGTATGATGAAGCAAGTGCTAGGGACGCAGAAGACGCCTATAGCGTTGAGGGCGAGGAAACAGGTCCAGTCATAGAATACAGCGCAGTTTCAAAATCCCCAAAGTTCGCTTGGTTCTTCGATCAAGTGGGGATACCAAAGGAGAGCAGACTGGAGATAACTCGGGCGATCCTTGACATCGCGAAGAAGGACGCGGTTCCCTCGCTGAAATGGAGAGGACCCATGGCGAGGCTGGTAAAAAAGTTCCTATCAGAGGTGACCTTCAGCGATGCAGATAGAGCTGTAAGGTTCCCTCATAACAGGCCCTTGTATGTGACGGCCAGTATCAACGGGGTTAGTTTTGCAAGAACGCTTATGGATGGGGGTGCTTCCATCAACATTATGCCGATCAACTCCTTCCACGCAGCTGATATCCCAGAAGAAAGGTTGGTTCCCATGCCTCTGGTAATCTCAGGGTATGACAACCAATCTTCCAAATCCATTGGGTATGTGAATGTGGGAATTGTAATGGGAAATCTGAGTTCCCACATCAAGTTCCATGTAATAGAAAGTGCAACTTCCTATCATTTACTAATAGGAAGAGTATGGATGCACAATCAAGGTTTAGTTCCTTCAACATATCATCAATGCGCCAAGGCGAATGTTAAAGGAACAGAAGTGACCATTAGGGCTACAAAAAGGCCCTTCGCCATCGAGGAAGCTCACTTTGTGGATGCGGCCTTTTATACGGAGTTGGAGGAAGATGCTCGAGTCCTAACAAGAAGAATGGAGGGGGCATGGGTTCCCTCGATCAGAGATAGAATGGGGCCTCTGAACGAGCAAGGCAAAGAAGCCGCGAATAATGAAGGGGTGAGGGCCGAAGAAACCCATCAGGTGATCCCTCGACCCCAAGGTACTACGAAGCAGCTCAAAAACAAAGTAAAGCTTAGAATGGATCCTGTGGAGCATGAGGCCCAACGGCAAAGCGTGCTGAGTCGCTTTTCAGGAGGAAGAATCGCTGAGGCTTCGAGAGAAAGGAAGAGGAAGGCCTTGGCAACAGCTACCAACAGGCAATGCAAGAAGGTGATCACTGAGGAGGGGAAGGTGGTATACCGTTTATAACGATGTGAGCGGGCGGCCGAAGAGACCGAGGATGGGGCTGACCCGTTATATGAGTGTTTCTTGATAGATCAACAGGGACAGTGTATGATGATAGACAACTCCAACATACAGGAGTTCGTGGAGGAGGTCGCCGAAGAACCAGACTACATGGCAAATCAACCGAAGCCCCAGGCACAAGAGTTGGAGCGGTTGAACCTGGCAGGAGAAGGGGAAGACCCAAGGCCCATCTTCATCGCGAAGGATCTCGGTAAGGCGAAGCGAGAAGCCCTGGTTGGGCTAATCCGGGAGTTCATAGATGTCTTTGCGTGGAAGTATACCGAAATGGAAGGGCTAGATGAGGAAGTGAGCTGCCACAAGCTAAACGTGACACCTTCAGCCATCCCGGTAAAACAGGCAACAAGAACTTATAAACCTGAGTTGGACTTGAAGATCAAGGAAGAGGTTCAGCGTTTATTGGCAGCAGGATTCATCAAACCAATACAACATCCCCTGTGGCTATCTAGCATTGTGCCAGTAGGGAAGAAGGACAAGAATCAAATAAGGATCTGTGTGGATTTTAGAGATTTGAACAGGGCTTGCCCCAAAGATGAGTTCCCTCTACCTTCCATCGATAGCTTGATAGATGCCACGACTGGGCATGAGATGTATAGCTTCATGGATGGGTACGTTGGGTACAATCAGATCAAGATGGACCCCGTGGACGCAGAAAAAACGGCATTCAGAACCCCGTTGGGCAATTTCATGTACAAAGTAATGCCGTTTGGACTTAAGAACGCGGGAGCCACTTATCAAAGAACAATGATGGCCATTTTTCACGATTTCCTCCACAAATTTGTAGAATTCTATGTGGATGATTTGGTCATCAAATCGAAGAAGGAGGAGTCCCACCTAAATGACTTAAAGAAGGTGTTTACTCGATGTAGGAAGTATAAACTAAGGATGAACCCATTGAAGTGCGTCTTCGGAGTAACATGTGGGAAGTTTCTGGGCTTCGTGGTTGATCGACAAGGGGTGCAGATGGACCAGGATAAACAACGCGCGATCTTAGAAATGCCGTACCCAAGAACGGCGAAGGAGCTAAAAAGCTTCCTCGGAAAGGTCTCCTACCTCAGAAGATTTATACCAGGATTGGCCGAGGTAACACACCCGTTGATGCAACTGCTGCGAAAGAACACAAAGTTCAGGTGGGAAAAGGATCACCAGGAGTCCCTCGATGAGTTGAAGAAACTGCTCGTTTCACCGCAAATCATGGTTCCTCCACAGGCAGGAGCACCGTTGCAGCTATACCTCACCTCCACTACAAGGTCCGTTGGAGCTTTGCTGGCACAGGAGATCGACGGGCAAGAACGGCCAGTGTATTACCTCAGTAGGATCATACATGGGCCGGAGATTAGATATAGCAGCCTAGAAAGGCATTGTTTGGCCTTAGTCTTTGTAGCACAAAAACTTAGACATTATATGCTGTCTTTTACAATTCATATTGTAACTAGATGTGATCCTATTAAGTACTTGTTGGCTATAACTATCTTGATTGGCAGGGCAGCTAGGTGGTTCCTTATTCTCTCCGAATATGATTTAAAGTGTGTGGTTCCTCGTGCTATCAAGAGCCAGGCGTATGCTGATCTGTTGGCAATCTTTCCATCAGGAACGTTTGAACCACCTAAAGAAGACATTCCGGGAGACGACTTACAAGCCAACTATCTGGACACAACCGATGAGGAATGGACGATGCAGTTCGATGGGTCTTCGGCTGAAAAAAAAGGAGGGGCAGGGGTCATCCTTTCAAAAGGAACGGAGGAAATTTGCCTTTCCTACAAACTAGATTTCCCTTGCTCCAATAACGAAGCAGAATACGAAGCGTTGGTACTAGGGTTGCTGGAGGCTCTTCGAAGGGGAATTCGTTCACTCTGCATCAAGGGTGATTCGAACTTAGTAATTCAGCAAGTTAATGGAGAATATGCGTTGAAACACATGAATTTGGCACCGTACAGAACGATCATTCAAAGGCTCCTCAGCCAGTTCCATCGGGCCAAAATCAGAAGACATCCCAGAACAATGAACCGACATCCAGACGCTTATGCCACTATTGCTCAAAAGATGGTCATGAGGAGCGATACGACTATTGTTACGATCCAACGAAGAACAGCTCCTTCGGTGATACAGTCAATACTACCGACGGAGGGAGACGCGGGTTGGAGAGGAGAGGTCAGGAAGCAACTGGAGTCTGGCGAAGGAGCTATGGGACTCAGAGAGTTGGCCCAATACTTTACAAACCAGGGAAATCTTTACTTCAGAAATGCAGGGGGATGGTTATCGAGATGCATTGGGCCAGAAGAGGCAGAGCGGAGGTTGAAGAAAACACATGAGGAGCACTGCGAAACAATTGAGATACCTCTTTATAGGAGAATTCAAAGAGGGGGATATTTTTGGCCTAAAATGAAACAGGATGCGGCAGAACTACAACGGAATTGTGATAAGTGTCAGCTATTTTTCGAAGCAGCTGAGTGCCATTTCATTGAAGCCCAAACAGACTGGAGGCAGCCCTATATCGACTTTATTCTGGGTGGAATTGTCCCAACGGAGAAATTGGATGCGATGGGACTAAGGCGAAGGGCCCCGAGGTTCTATATCCAAGAGGGGCAGCTTTATCGAAGGGGGTACTTCAACAGGCCGTTGCGTTGCATTACAAAAGAAGAAGCAACTGAGGTCCTCAAACAAGCCCATGACCCAGCTCACATGGGAGGGGCCAAGTTATATGATCAGCTGATGACGTTGGGGTATTATTGGCCAACGATGGAGAAAGACTCCGCCGAATTTGTCCGAAAATGCAAGGCTTGCCAGCTTCATGGAAATATGATCCATGCCCCATCGGTGGACTTACACTCTCTGGCAACGCCTTATCCTTTCCACACTTGGGCGTTCGACCTCGTGGGGGCGATACATCCTTCGTCAAGGGGTAAGATATGGATACTGGTAGCAACGGAGTGCTTTACAAAATGGGCTGAAGCAATACCACTTAGAAGGGCCACGGCTGGAGTAGTGAGTAGCTTCATCAGAGAGTATATCATTTGCCGTTTTGGGATCCCAAAGGTTATTCTCTCAGATAATGGGACTCCCTTCGTCAACTCAGAAGTAACGATGCTCACAGACAAGTACTCCATTGTTCATCACACTTCAACGGTAGCATACCCGAAGGGGAATGGTCAGGCTGAAGCAACTAACAAAACTCTGGTTAATATCTTGGCTAAAACGATGGAGGACTTTCCAGGATCGTGGGATGACAAGATACCAACAGTGTTGTGGGCCTATCGAACGACGAAGAGGAAGCCCACAGGGTACACTCCGTTCTCCCTTGTCTATGGGGCTGAGGCAATTCTTCCAGTAGAGTTGGAAGTTCCCTCGGCTCGATACGCCTTGCGAAGCAGCATGCTCCCTCAGAACAGGCATGTGCAGTTGGAGGCATTGGATGAACACAGAGACAACGCGATGCAACATTTTCAAATGTATACAAAGCAGCTCTCTAGGGCATATGACAACATGGTAAGACCAAGGAGGTTCGTGGAGGGAGATCTCGTTTTGAAGGCAGCAGTGAAACACATTAGGGGACTTCCTCTGCCAAAGTTCGCAGCCAATTGGGAGGGACCTTTCATCGTGAACGAAGCTCATGATTCAGGTTATTGCCTAATTTCTAAGTTGGAGGAAGATAGGCCATTCAAAATTAACAATAAATGGCTGAAAGTATATCATGTGTAGACAGTTTGTTTGTACCATCGATGTATTGGGTCTTCTTATTATGAATATACAAGTTTTACTGATGATATGAAATATAGACATTGATATGAAAGCAAGCATAACTCAGAGATAAACTAAACAACGTACATTCTTCCATTCATTAAAGAAGAGAGCATTACAAGCAAAATAGGGAACTACTGCCCAGGAATTACATGAATGAAAGAAAGAAAATATGTACAGGAGTTTTACTACGCTAGGAGAAACCACAGATCCGGGGAAGAGAAAAAATCCCCGGGGAGGCCCGAAGAAGCTGATGCAAATGAATTTTGAGCGTTGACAGCAACCTCTAGCCTGGTTTGCACCTGGGCGCGTTCAATAAGGAGCTTTTCCCGTTTTAGCTTAGCCAAACGCAGAGCTTCTTCGGCTTTCGTTACTTCTTCATCGGCCGATTCCAAAAGAGGTGCCAGCTCGGCTAACTTAACCTCCTCAGCCCGTTGATCCTCCTGGTACCTTATCAACACTTCCCTCTGGCCGATCAGTTGCTGGTTCTTCAAAGTCTTCAGATGCGTTATAAGCCAGTCAAAACGGAAACCATCACGCCCCAACTCCTTCAGAAAACCTAGAAATTGGTTGAGAAGGGATCTGGTAACACTGGCAGTGGGGGTACTAGCAATGTCAGCAACAACGATCGCCATGCCTTGCAGCCTGTGACTCATCACATGAATATTTGAGCGCAGGCAATCCGGTGTGAAGGTCTCAGGATGGTGATCCACCAATTGTTCAATCACCAGCCGATGGTTGACGGGCATTTGAGGAGATTGCCGAAGCACCATGAGACAGAACGAGTGAGGAGCTAGGTCGGGAAGAGGGACCTCACACCCAGATTCGCTCTCAACTGCAGCACCAGTCGTAGAACCTTGATCATCATGAATAGAATTTTCCGAAGCATCAGGTTCTCGGAAGGGCGAGCCTACAGGTGAGAGGACTGGGGGCGAATCTTCCCGAGCAACCTGAAAAGAAAAGCCCAAATAAGGATATGAAAAATCTTAACAAGCGTTTTCGTTGTTAAGTCACCGTTATAAGGTGGAGTTTACGAAAAATCTTAACAAGTGTTTTCGTTGTTAAGTCACCGTTATAAGGTGGAGTTTGCGAAAAAATCTTAACAAGTGTTTTCGTTGTTAAGTCACCGTTATAAGGTGGAGTTTATGGGAAAAAACTTAACAAGCGTTTTCGTTGTTAAGTCACCGTTATAAGGTGGAGTTTGCGAAAAAAGCTTAACAAGTGTTTTCGTTGTTAAGTCACCGTTATAAGGTGGAGTTTGCGAAAAAATCTTAACAAGTGTTTTCGTTGTTAAGTCACCGTTATAAGGTGGAGTTTTATGAAAAAATCTTAACAAGTGTTTTCGTTGTTAAGTCACCGTTATAAGGTGGAGTTTTGTGAAAAATCTTAACAAGCGCTTTCGTTGTTAAGTCAACGTTATAGGATGGAGATTATGAAAATCTTAACAAAAGATAGGAGGAAAGATATACCTCAGTCACAATGGGGGCATTTGAGGCAGCCACAGGGACAGGAACCGTTGGGGGAGCAATTATTACCCCAGATGCCATCACGGGATCCCTGGACGCAGAAGCCTCCACGCTTGTCCAAACTTGATCACCCGTGTAGGGCACAAGGGCAAGCATATGGGGTTCATCACGAGAGGACACGGAGCCCTCAAACAAAGCCACATCAGGAGGGGGTGTAAACACACCAACCTGGGCCCTCACTACAGGAGTTGATGCAAGATCGGGAGAAAACTGTGCACAAAGCCAAGTGTTAGAAAAGAAGAATGGGCACAGAAAATATGAAGAAATAGCTCGACGTGTTGCTTACCTCAGTTATGGTGCTAAACAAAGGAATGACAGTCGGGGGTCTCATCAGCATCGTTCGAAGAAGAATACTTTCCAACAACGAGGACACTTCAATCTGGGGTACCCAAAACATATCACAATTCAGTAAGCCAAATAAGGAAAGAATATGACTGAAAGAACTACAACAAACAAATTACAGATCACATCATACCTCGGGTTCACTCTCCTCAGCAAGTACAAGGGGCAGAGGAACCTCGGATGAGGCCTGTAAATCTGAAGGGACCAAAGGTGTTATCTCGGGAGGTGCCACTTCGGGCAGGGTCATCGCTTCAGGCGAGGAAGCACTCGCAGGGTCAACGGCGTCACCTCCCGCAATGACATCCCTCGCACGTTGACTGACTAAACGACGAGAATACGTAAGCCCTGTCATGGGGGAACGGGGAGGAGTCACATCGGTATGAGATACACCGAAGCGTCCCCCCACAAAAGGGCTCACGGGAGGACTGGACGAGTCTGGTTTTTCTATTTCAACCCCCTGCAAAACAGTTGTCAAAGAAAGGGGGGGAGGGATAAGTATACACACAAGCAAAGACAGTCACCCTCAAGCAAAAAGGAGATAATAATTAAGTCAGCAATGCATACCTCAGATTGGGAAGAAGAAGGAGAAGCTTGCACCGAGGAAACTTGCTTCCGCTGGGACTTGGTGCCTAAAGTCTTCCTCCTCAGCCTTGTCATGGCACTACCAGTGGCTTGAGGAACCTTCGAACCTTTTCTCCTCTTTGCAGCTGGCTCAGTGGGATCGACGACGATCGTGGGGAAGACAACCGAGGGAGGAACGACGACAGCGCGCCGTTGAAATTCTGCATTCACCCGATCTACCTCAGCCTGCGCCTCCCTCCTTAACCTCTCGGCCCTTTCAGGAGATATGGGAGGAGGAACGGAGGCTATGGGTAGGGCTGCCACAGGAATCTGGGATTTGGACTTTGCCTTTTTCATGGAGGCTACCCCACTCTTGGCCTTCTTGGTCGACGGCCGCGAAGACCCTTCATCACCAGTAGCTCCAGTCGAAGGAGCAGTCTTCCTGGATACCCCAGCACCTTTCCCTTTGGATATGGCAGTGGGAGTCATGGGGCATAACGGAGGTAGCTCTTTGGAAGGCCCCTTAGGGGTTTTGCTTAGAGGGAACTCAATCCCCAGAATGGAGTTGCCTTTGAGTCCCAGCTCCATCGCAGCAAATGAAAGAACTGGAGGGTACACCGGCTCGCCATCTATGAATTCAGCAATGTTAGCCAGTTGTCTCGGCCAGAACTTCGTGGCAAATAGACTGGTCACATTCCCTTGCCTCTTGTTGGAGGGAATGGTGACTCTCCCAGCCATTGATTCACTTATCCCCCACGCAGCAGTGGAGGAAAATAAGGAACATGCCTCACTAAAGCTAACCTTCGGGTTTGAGGATTGGAAAACTGAGCGAGGAGCCCCCTGATCAAACCCAAATTGACGACTACACCGATTGGGGTTGTAATGTTCGCTGGAATATCCCCACTCGGTGTAGGAAGGCAGATACCCCGGAGAAAGGAGAAGCACCACGGCTAACTGAGGATCTTCAATGTCTACCCCCACCTGTACCACCCTGGATTCGTCCTGAAAGAAATCACAAGTGTGAACAAAGGCGTCCTCTCCGTAAGGCCTCATAACAAAGTCCTCAAAACGATCAATTGAGGCGATCAGCTCTTTTCGGCTCTGCCTCTTGTGATAAATATAAGAGCGGGGGGGCAAAATGGTTTCCCCAGAAGGAGGACGGTTGGCCTTGGCCGCCACAACAGGAAAGCGCACGTAAAGAAAGCTGGTTAGAAGGATGCTGTTAGCAAAATTGGCCAGGTTATAACGGCCAAGGGATCGTTCCATATCGAACAACGTTCTGTCAAGCCAGGTGTAGAGGGACCCTAGGGCAATTGCAGCCAAAGGAAGTTTGATGCCCCGGGCCAAACGAAGGGATATGTTGATAAGGTCCCTTCGGGGCTGATCGTTTGGTTTTCCCGTCAAAAGAAAGCGGGACAGAATCACAAGGATGTAAGCAGGGAGCTCTAACGAAGTACCTTGGCCAGGGGCATCCGTTGAAATTGAAGAACTACCTTCACTAGAACCCTTGAAGAAATAATTAATCAGCGGAGTGAAGGTAGCTTTGTTTGAAGAACCGATGCAACTTCGGCATATTCGGTCCAACGCCAAACGGTCAGCAGTCTCTTCGGCGTCAAGAGGCTCATCGGTATAAGGCTCATGACCTGTTGCTTCGAGCCCCAGAAGCTCGCAGACATCTTCTAGGGTTATCGTGAACTCGCCCCACGCAGCAATAAATGTGTGAGTCGTCACGTTCCAACGAGAAACAAGAATGGGGAGAGCAGCATTATTTTTGGAGAGAGTAAACTCACCAAACCATTTGGCCCGTTGAAGGCCAATCTTACTCAAAATATCACCATAGGAACTCACCATGTGAGAGTTCCAAGCAGCAAAATGGGCAGGAGAACCACCTGGTGCTTCGAAGTCAATTTGGGACCATTGGAAATCCCCTCGCTCCAGACGAAACCGGAGAGTCCCCTCTGGAGGAAGAAAGCCCCACTTCGAGGGTTCTTCGTCCTCGTCACCCAGCACTAAGGACTCAAACTTGCATTCAAAGTTGACAGTCTTGCAAGCAGCAGCAAAGCAATCATCTTCGCCAAAAATGGGAGAGCGACGATAAAACCTTAACTGATCACGACGGACAGCATCCAGGGCAGAGGCACCAGTAGTGGGGGCGACAGCAGTAGCAGGCGGCGCACTGGTTGAAGAGATGGTGGGATAACTTTGAGAAGCCATGACAGAGTGTTAGTGCAAACAAAAAACAACCTTGATTCAGAGGAGCCTGAGCACGACAATGGCGGAAGAACAAACACAGGAGGTGGCGAAGAAGATGAGAGCAAGAAAAGGAAGGCACAAGCTTGAACAGCAATGGAGGTTTCAGATGCTCAACAATGGAAGCTCTCTCTCTCTAAAAGCGAAGGAAATTTGAAGAAGGTAGTGGCAAAGTAAGAGAAAGAAAGGTTTTAAGTGTTTGGGAGATTTGGCCGTTTAGTTTTTTAAGTTCGTCGTTTAAGTTTCCCACCATTGCACGTGTGTAGCCGCCTGCAATCATTTCAAATGTACACGTGGCACTTCGGGAAGTGTTTTGACATGGAAAAGACAACGCTACGTCATTTAATGAAGTAACACCTGGGGAACTGCCATCAATTAATGAAGTGACACCTAGGGAACAGCCACCGTTACCTTCCTAAGCAAGATTGAGTTTTGGGCGCCAAGATTTTCTCTGACATATCCAATAAACCCCCCAACAAAGAAGGTGTCCCAACGGTTCAAAAAAAGCCACGATGTCCCCTCGGCAGAAGCTCAAACGTTGTTTAGTTATGACTCAGTTACATCGGGGAGAATTTTTCGCTTTTTCGAACATTACTGGGAGAATATTAGCAGGTCCTTCGGGGGAATTTCAGATATTCAAGCTGGAACGATTGCGGCTCAGCATCAGAAAAAAGCAGCAGGCCAGACAGAGAAGGTTCATCGGATTAAAAAGTTTTCGTGGAGGCACTTCTTGTTCCCACAACAAATCCCTCCACGAAGGGGCAAATGTAGAGGGGGCCTGAAGGTAATCCTGGGATTAGGGATAATCCACTAATTAGCAACAGTGTTCTGAGGATAAGCTCAAGCGTGGCAAACACAAGCGTGGCATCTTGGTGAGGCAGCTCAGCGTGGCAACTCAAGCGTGACATCTGGGCGAGGCAGCTCAGCGTGGCAACTCATATATTAGCTTATTGTTTTAATCACATCGTACTTTCATTATTGATTTCTGTAAGCTCTAACGATTGTAATGACGTAACGATAATAACTAAAGGGTTTTGTATGAGGTCAAACGGTACTTGCGAGAGACCAGGCTTGGCAGGGCCTGGGAGAGCTTTCATGCTCTATCGAATGACCTCACTGTGGGAACTTTAGAGGGACCTGGTTTGGAGGATTGAGAAGTAAGGCACCGTTGGGGCTTGTCCTGACCACCTTAGATACACCTGGTAAAGCACCGAAGGACCCTGACCGTGGAACCTCAAGCGGAGCAGCTTGGAGTTCTATCGGGCATTAAGTTATGGACCAAACAACCCTATACTTAATGTCACATCTACTATGGGTGATGTCACTAGCCATCTAAACGTTTGACAGACATACACTTGAGTAAACCGCTGTGGTATTTGGGGCTGTCAGGTAGTTGGTGAACCACCTCTGCGACAACAAACCCCTGACACACAGTGGATAGGCAAAAGGCATGTCTTGGCATTTAATGTTTATGACGTGGAGACAACTAGTGCATCAGGCATTTAATGTTGTGACATAAAGTATGAGGGATGTCTTTCATAGTCTTTAATGACTGAGTTGCCTCGGGGGTGGTGTGGGGGGCTATTTAAGGACCCCAACCACCTTTGAGGAGGGATGATCTTTTTGGAGAATTGAAAAAAGAGTCATTGCAAACTAGAGAGTTCACTAACTCACCATTGTCATTTATTACGAAGCTTTTAATATTTGACAGAGATTCTTGAGGGAGTTTGGTGTGTTGCTACCTGCCTATCAGGATGTATCTAGGGTGCTTATTTTCCCTCTCCCTCTAGCTAAGTCACTTCTAAAGTTCATTATTATTCCCTGAGTCATACACGAGAGGCTTTGTGAGTTTAAACTGAGTCCATCTTCATTGAGTTTTGTGTGTGTGTTTCCTATAATTAGTCTAGGGTGTTGGCTAATTTAACTCGTGGTTACCATACTCAATAGGGGTTACGCCTCCACATATATAATCTAAAGTACCCTCTTACAATGTTGATGTCTAAAAATGAATCGCGTTACAAATTTATAAGCACGGATAAATTATTATAAGCAATCTCAACAAACACACAAGAAGCAAGGTCATTAAAGCTCTTCAGCTATGAGGAAAGCATACATCCACTATTAATATTATTTCAGCTAGTTACAACAGCTCAATATAGTGTGCTTGTGCTTGGATTGAATCATCTCCATAAGCTAAGGGAGATTATATATTTATAGTGGTCCAGGCCCCTAGAGGTGGAATGCCATTATATCTCCAGGTATTTACATTTATATACAATAAATGAGACTTTTGACATTCAATGTTGCTCGTTATTTCATCCGAGTAATCTTTTCTATTCCCGATGGTTCTGATCCAGTCCGAATTCGATCCGTTTACATCCTAGCCTCATCAACTAGTTTTGAACAATGCCCTATGACTAATTTTTCCTCAACCGCCAGAGTTGTTGAATGGTTTTTAACATGGGTCTTATCGAATTTGCAAATTGATATAAAATGTCCCACACATCCGAAATACTCACAAAAATTCGGAGGATGCTCAACCATAGAGATGATGGGATCTTTGAACCAATCTCCATCAATTACTACCCAATTTGGCAGCTAATAGTAAAAATTCATGTTGATGTCTAAAAATGAATTGCATTACAAATTTATAAGCACGGATAAATTATTATAAGCAATCTCAACAAACACACAAGAAGCAAGGTCATTAAAGCTCTTCAGCTATGAGGAAAGCATACATCCACTATTAATATTGTTTCAGCTAGTTACAACAGCTCAATATAGTGTGCTTGTGCTTGGATTGAATCATCTCCTTAAGCTAAGGGAGATTATATATTTATAGTGGTCCAGGCCCCTAGAGGTGTAATGCCATTATATATCCAGGTATTTACATCTATATACAATAAATGAGACTTTTGACATTCAATGTTGATCGCAATTGCATCCGAGTAATCTTTTCTATTACCGATGGTTCATATTCTGGGAGTCAGTCAGCATTCCAGCCGACTAGGTCTCTCTATTACCGATCAAGATAGGTGAATGGCCACGTAGGATAAAATGTGTCCATTTTTCATAAGTCCACGTAAGAGAGTAATTTTTTCATACAATAAAATTCCCCAATGATCCATGCTTGATGATTGATCGAAAGCAAGGAGTATTTATTTAGAATTTTGCTCGGCATAATGTATAGGTGTTGGTCGGCAACCAACCTCCAGGACTTGTAAATTTTTTTCTAGCACTATTGATAATGACATTTTGTAAATACTTCAAACTTTTTCGAACCGCTAAAGGGCATATTGATGATTTTACGTGTTGGAAAGCGTGCAGTCGACGGTGGAATAAATATTCTTGCAGTTAATAATTTCGTCCCTATTTTCGAGGCACCCTATAAAAGGACGAAAATTTCCCTCCATTTCACTTACTTCAAACCTTATTCACTTTAGATTATCTCTTCTTTCCCAAGCTTTTCTTCTCCGCTATTTACTGCTTGCTATTCACCGTCATTTTTCAATCTCTGTTGTTACCTTTCAATCTCTCTAAGCTATCATTTCCTTTTTTTCTTTGATTTTCCTGTATTTCAGTTATAGTGTGCATCGTAGATGATAATTCCTTAGAGGAATTTAGGGAAAAGAGGAAAATCCCTAGCTGGGTAGGTTCGGAGATTGCACATGTCTCTATTGATGTGTATTTTGTGGTCGAGGGTCACTAGCTTCCCACTCTATTTATTTCTTAGTGTGGCATTACTTTTCCCCCGAATCCCCTTTTTCTTTAGCTCTGTCAATATTTTGACACCATTCCAGCAAGAGTTGCTCCAAATACATGGAGGGTCGTAAGTGGTGTGAATAGGCTTAATGAAATTCATAGGACCCGCATTGGGGTTCCTGAACTGATGTTCTACTATAAGTGGGGGACTATTGGCGATAGCACTTATTATCTGAAGAGTAGGCAAGCCAATAGGTCTTTGGTGGTCAACTTACCAGATTCTAATAAAGACTACTAGGACTATGGTGTCATTGTCAATAATTGGCAATATGCCCTTCATCCTGAGGGGGCAACATACACTGGACCCAGGTGCCCCCAAGAAGGGCATTGCATAGGTCATACCTTTACTTTCCAATTTTTTTAATAACTATTTTAAGCTTTACCGACTAATTGATTTGTTCTTTTTCTATGCAGAGGAAAGCAAAATGAAGTGCCCGAAGGAGAGTGAAATTGATATTGACAACCTCTAGTGTTTGTGGGCTATTCATCAATGAGCAGGAGAGGATCATCTCTGATCATCTTTTTACTTATTGGAATATAAGAGTGTTGTCACCTCTTTTGTTGTCCGACTTTTATTTTTTGCCTCAGGCACCGATTAATTTGAACGAGGAACTTGTGTCCACTTCTTCTGCTCCAGAGTCAGCTGGAGTAGAGCGTGTCCAATGATGAAATTATTCTTCCTTTGAGTCTCTTGATATCACCACTATCCCCACTTCACCCTACATATATGGTGAATAGAAAAATTCCAAACTTTTTGGCGGGCTCTAACTCTCCTCCCCTTTCTTTCAAAAAAACCACTACAACTGACAAGAGGTCTCAGACTGCTGAGAAGAGACCTTAAGTCCTTACTACTGAGGAGTCCCGAATTGAAAAATCTCACTACAAGAGGTTGAATAAAGGTTTACCAGGCCATTAAGAACCTGTCAAAAAATCTTTTGATTTGGCCAAGAAATCTATTGAGCAAGGTAGGATTAAGGATTCCTATGTGGCCATCAACTTGGGTTAGCCAGGAACTCTATAAGGGCTGGTACTATGCTGGCAGATAGGTCGACTACACCCCCCCATGACCAGAGCCCGATTAACTGAGAGGGATGCCTAAACTCCAGCCTTGGTAAATTCATAACCCTTATGTTGATATTCACTAATGGTTAATGCATTTCTTCGAAACTGATGTAATACATTCATTTACTTACAGTTATTGGTTGAATTTAACCAAACGATGGAGAAATATGACCAGCTAAGGTCCTCCTCCTCGACTGATATGGAGGAAGCTTTTGCGGGTTTACAAAAATCCTTACAAGCATCTGGTGAAACTCTAGAGTGAGAGATAGACAAACCTAAAAGGATAAAATTAGCACTGTAGAGGACAAGGCCAAGACAGATAAGGATCAATGAAAGACTTCCCTTGATATGTTGACCCAGGTCGAGTAAAAATTGACTACCAATAAGAGATAAAATTGCCAATCTGCCAATATTGCTCTCAAGGCCAAGGGAAAGAAAGACAATAAAGAGGCTGCCAATAAGGGATAGGAGAAAACTTTTCCTGCTACAACCATCCAAATAGAGTATGCCAAAAAAAATTCCTCTAAAGAGGGTTTGTCAGAAGCTTTGAAGGAGGTCGTCACTCTGTAGACTCTAAATTATTTCAGAGTCATAACCCAAAAACTCCTCATAACCTAGATAAAGACTATGATGATAAGGATAAGTTTTAGGGAGTCTTCCATGGTGCCTGCAGTCCATGTTGACCTACCTACAACTGACCCTAACAAGACCAAAGACCAGGAGAAGGATAAGGACAAGGAGAAGGTTTAACTCCTTTTAGCCAGTTTATTTTTACTTTTTCCTTTATGTATTTTCCATTTCTTCTTCATCTCTTTTGTAAAGCAACCAACTCTGTAATCTTGGAATGATAAATGAAATGACATATTTTTGTTTTATCTTTCCCAACGTCTTATGATGTTAATTGCTTCTCATCTTCAATACTATTTATACTATTTGTTTCTCTTGGTCAAGCCCATAAACTTATACTTGTAAATTTCCAAATTGATGCCAGGAAGAAGTTGATAGTTTTTACTGAATCTGACCTACTCAGGTGATGTAGGATTCTTCTTGAGGCTGGCCATGTTCCATTTACTAAGGAAGATTTAATGGAATTTCTCAGCCCAGATGCCTCCGACCAAGTGAAAGACGCTTATGTTTGTCTTCATTGTCTTCTGGATAGAGCAGTGGCGAACAACATTGGGTACTATGAAATGATTAACCAAGTGAAGGATGACCACAAGCTCTCTATGGCGTTACTTCACCCTGATTATGAAGCTAAGTACCAGGCCTTAAGTAAAGGTTGGGGATTTGATAAAAAATTGTAAGATAATACTTTTTCTTTGAATAAGGAGGAGCTAGTGTTTAAACAAGAAGTTGAGAATGCCTGGTCAATTGCTGCATTTTTAGAGAAGGAAAATAATACTTTAAGAAATGAGTTTGACAGTTTGAAAAATTCAACCAATACTATTCCAGATAAAGGGTTATCCTTTTTGGAGACAAAGAATGCCGAGTTACTAGAAGAGTTAGAGGCATTAAAAAAGAAGATGAATAAATCTGGTCAATCTTCTAGGAAGACCATAGTTGTTCGGCCAACCGTGAATGAAGAAAAAATAAAGAAGATCTTTGTCGACTAAGTTCTGATTCTCTAGGAGAAGAACAAGTCTATCAGAAAACTCTAAGATAGGTTAGACCGACTAACTTTCCACTTTCATAAGCAACCCAAAGTTATTTGGATGGATGGGTATGATGAAGCCTTGACTTACTTGTATAATCACATGGAGCGGGCTAGGAATGATGGGTATAAATAGGATTGGTTAAATGTTCTTTGACTATTAAAGATACCTGAGAGCAATGAACTATGCCATTGGCATGATCCAAGCATGATGGATTACCCTAATCCACCTTTCAAGATTGAAGTTAGTTGGATTCCTCCTAATAATATTCCTCGGAGCTTAATCAGAAAGTATATTGGAAATTACGACCTTTAAGGGGAGGAGGAGTATGTTCGTCCTCACCACCTACTTGATAGGCCAAGTATCATACGTACTAGGATGAGAGATTTTAAATATATTTATCTATCGACCACCCTTGATGAACCTTCTATTGGGATGAGCAAAGCTGAAGAAAGACGCCCTATATCATAGGATTATTTTCTAGCTTTGTTGATTATTTCTTTGTAATACACATTTATTGGAATGAAATGAAGTTTTTTATATGGGTCTCATCCCTTATCTTTTGTATTTAAGCTTGTGGTTAGTATTAATCATACTGCCGACTAGGTAATCTTCATAATTTTTAGTTAATCGACTTATTGACTAAGTAACCTACTTAAATGTTAAATGCTTGATTCATGGTTGAATCTATTTGTAATGCCTTAAATTCGACTAATTCTCTTATATAAAACTTTAAATAGTTTGATTGAACTAAGTTGTAGCATTAGTTATCAGTGGCGATAAAATGTATTATGAATGTATAGTGATTCTCGTGTTTTAACTTGTAGGGAAAAACCTCTTGTGTTTAACTTTGAGTCATAAATGAAGTTTTACAGACTTCTGTTTCTTTATTTGACGAAGACAAAATCATACATGAAGTTTGAAATTATTTCTAAACTTTCCTGGAGTGGGAAAAGTTTGAACTAAAGATGAACTTTTCTTAAGTTGGAAAAGTTTGAACCAAAAGTGAACATTTTTTGGTTGGAAAAGTTTGTTTATTGGTTGGTGGTAGCACTATATTCTGAAAAAATATAAAATAGGAAGCATAGGTAAGAGAAAATTGCAACTTCATTGAACTGAAAAATTGATTACATTAAAATAAAATTACTGATAAATTTTCAAAGATGGTCTGCGTTCCAAGGATTCTTAAACTCCTCTCCTTCCAATATTTCCAAGAAAAAAGTTTCTGGTCAGATAACTTCCGAGATACGATATGGAGCATACCAATTGAGATCCAACTTGTTACTTTGCTGGATTACCTTATTAAGTACCAAATCTCCATGTTTCAAGTTAATCGGCTTGACCCTTCGATTGTAGAATCTATCAGTCCTTTTTTATAAACATCCATTCGAATTTCAAGATCTTCTCTGACTCTCTCAACCATGTCTAGATCTAATTGCCTCATGAGGTCACTTTTGGGTGAATCAAAATTCAACATTCTGTGAGTCGACATACTTATTTTATCTGGTACAACAGCCATAGTCCCAAAAGCGAGCATGTATGGGGTCTCCCTTGTTGCTATTCTTAGAGTGGTTCTATAGGCCCAAAGGCCAGTTTGTAGTTCACTGGTCTAATTGCCTTTAGCATCATCTAACCTTTTCTATAACTCGTCAAGCATAATCTTGTTAGTAATTTTTATCTGACCATTACATTGAGGATGTCCAGGGACTTAATGAAGCTTTTGAATACAAAATCGAATGCAATATTCTTTAAACTCCTTATTGTCAAACTGGGTACCATAGTCGGTTATGAAAGCGTAGGGCATTCCATAACATCAGATGGTTTATTTCCAGATAACCCTCTAATAAGGAAAACCTATCAAAGGCTCAGCCTCCACCCATTTGGTGAATTAATGCTACAACTAGATATTTGAACCTTCCTTTGGTAGTCGGTGATGATCAGACCATGTCTATTCCCCAAAGAGCAAAAGGTCAACTGGAAGTGATGGGTTTTAAAGTATCCCCTAGTCTTAAATGGATGGTAGCGAATTTTTTGCACTTATCACATTTTTTGGCAAAAGAGACATAATTTTCCTTCATAATCGGCCAATAATAGCCCTGCATTACTATACATTGCGTTAGTGATCGACCAGCTGAATGAGCTCCACATGAGCCTTCATATACTTCTTTGATCAGGTTATTACTTCATTTATATTAACATAATGAGGTAAAGAGATATTATAGCCTCTTATATACAAAACATAATTGGTTGCTTTGTACCTCATCTTCCTAACTTCTTTCTGGTCGGAGGATAGTTATCCTCTTTAGATATAATCCTTAATTGGATCCATCCAAGAAGAAACTAACTCCATAGATATTATACTGATATTGGTTCCATCAATGCTTTTATGGGCAAGAATTTCAATCGAAATTATTTGCTTGAGCTCTGTCTGAGTTATTGAGGTTGTCGAGTAAGAGCTTCTGCTCGGGCATTCTCCACCCTTGATATCCTTACCATACAGACTACAAGGAATAAATAGATGACTTGTATAATTTTGTTTTGGTATCTCACCATTGTTTCTCCTTTAATTCCATTTATATTTAGCTTAGGAAATAAGACGATTTGGAGCTTTCGCTCTTCCTGTTAATTTTTACACGTCGTTTTTTCTGATTGGGACTATATCTCTAGTAAAGCCTTTATTTTATAAGGATTGGATTCAATTCCCCTTTGCTTGACAATATATCCTATGAACATTCCTTCATATACCCCAAATATACATTTGGTCCGACTATTCTTCATTTGATGTTTCTCCCACTGATCAAATGTTTGGGCTAAGTCTACAATATGGTCGGCAACAGACTTGTTGTTGGTGAGCATGCCATCTACATAAAATTCTATATTCTTTTCGATTTGGTTTTCAAATATAATGTTTACCAACCTCTAATTAGTTTCTCCGGCATTTTTCAGCCCAATGGACATAACATTGTAGCAATACATTCGTCGGCTAGTGATAAAGGATGTGCTTTCCTTATCTACTGGTTTCATCTTAATCTTGTTGTAACAAGAATAAGCACCCATGAAACTGAGCATTCATGACTTGTCGTTGCATCTACTAATTGATCAATCCTTAGTAAAGGAAAATAATTTTTTGGGCATGCTTTATTGAGGTCTGTGAAATCCACACACATTTTCCATTTGTTGTTATTCTTTTTTACTATAACCACATTGGCCAACCAGCTGGGATACTTGACATATACTATAAACTGGGCTTGTTGTAATTTCTTCACTTCTTCTTGGATTGCCATATTCTTCTCGGTACTAAAAACTCGGCATTTCTATTTGATCGTCTTAAAATCTTGGTAAATGTTGAGTTTGTGGAAAATGGAATTTGGATCAATCCTTGTAATATCCTCGTGGATCCATCTGACACATTCTTCATCTCTCTAGGGAATGTAATTAATTCCTATTTGAGGGAAGGATTCAGCCTTGAAGCGATTTGAGTGGTTCATTCTAGCTTCTCATCATCGAGTACGATAATCCTCGTTTCTTCTATAACATGTCCCTTTAAAAGCTCTTCCTTTTCCTGAGGATCCAGAGTGTCGATATGGAATATAGCTGTACCCTTTTGTACTTCCTTCTGTATATAAAGTATAATAACATTCATCGGCTTCCATCTAGTTATCCATTCACTATTCTGACTCCGTAATTAGTTGGAAACTTCATGCACTGATTCACATTAGATGACATTCCTTTTAATTGCTTCATTCCCACTCTATCGATGATGATGTTGTAAGGTGATGGGACATTTTTGTCTAATATAAATTAACAAATCCTTTCTTTTCTGCTTGTCGACCAGGTGTCGACCAACACATCTAGCTTGTTCGTTCCCAACGGATATACCTTTTGTCCTGAGAATCATATGAGAGGCCTCTGATACGGTTCTAGCTTACTGTCTCGTAGCCCTAGGTTAGTGAAATGGTTATAAAACATGATGTCGACAGAATTCTCATTATCTACTAGTATTCTTATAACTCTGTCGTGGTGAACCCTAGAGGTGATGATTAACAGATCATCACGAGGATAGAGCACTCAAATCATTTTTAGAGAATCTAATTATCAGTCTGTCTTTGTTAACCTTTTTGGGCTGACTATTTATGCACTCAGACATATCAGTCTGTCTAATAGATGGGGAACATTGGCTTCATTTAAGTAAGCTTTTCTTTCGTCAATCTCATCTCCTCCTCTAGCGTGTTCTCCTGTAATGAAATGACAACTAAAGGAAATTATCCCTACTTCTACCTCGGGTTCATCAGGTTTCTTTGTCAAGTCAAGATCGTCCTCATAATTATTGTTATGTGCCCTTTTAGTGTCATCCTTTCCATGGCCAGGTGACTCGGTTCTTCTTCTGTTATCTTGACTACCATTTCGATCAATAAATTTATTCAATTGCCCTCGTCGAATAAGATTTTCCACTTCATTCTTTAGGGCGATGCAACTATCAGTAATGTGCCCATGGTCTTTGTGATAATCAAAATATTTTGGTTTATGTCTCCTATTAGGAGGTGATTTTAACTTCCTAGGCCAATTTAAGTCTTTGTTACCCCTGATTTCTTCCAAGAAGTGTTGGAAGCCTTTAGTGATGGGGTATACTCATCGTAATTCTTGCTTCGGTCAATCTTTTTGTCTTTTTGATCTTTCTTGAATAAGTTATTCTTATGACTTTTTAGCTTTTGACTCTGGAACATCTTTAGTGGCCATAACTTCCTAAGCGTTCATGATCTTTCCACCCTTAGCCAGTAGCTCTGTCATAGTTTTGGGTTGATTCTTTGCTAGAGCATAGTAGAGATCTTTGGAAATTAATCCACTCATCAGTGATGTAATAAATGTCTTTTCTTCATAATCCACCACCTCTAGTGTCTCATTGTTAAAGCGTGTTATGTACTCCATAGTAGTCTCTCTCAATTTTGGGTGCACGGTCAAGAGATGAGTAACACTCTTGATTGTCTTATCCCCAAAGAAGAACTTATCAATAAATAATTTGGCCATTTTATGAAAACTAGGAATTTTACCTCTAGGTTGATTATTGTACCATATTTAGGCTGAACCTATGATGAAACTAGAGAAAGCCTTGCATCTTAGCTCTCTGGGGATATAATAGATATCAACAGTTGCCTAATATTGCTCAATATGGAGGACTGAATAAGTTTTCCCATCATACTTAGGAGTAACAACTAGTGGTTTGAATTTTGAAGGTGCGGGGTAGTCCACAATATCCTGAATAAAAGGTGATCCTTTGACAAAACTTTTTTGCAAATGATTTTTTTATTGGTTATTTCTCCCAGCCGATCTTCTAATCGTTCGATACATCCCTTTCAGGGATGTTCCTCTGTCTTGGACTTAGTTAAAGCAGCTTTTGTGGCTTTATTGTGCCCATGTGTTGAGCCATCTTCCTAGGAAATCTACTCGGTATGCAGAGAGCCTCTCATGCTAGCTCTAGATCTGATGGATCTATCTTTATGCTCACGAGTCACGAGGACATTCTTGCTCCCTATGATAAGCTCTGGTTGCTAGGGTACCCAAATAATCAAAAGTAGCCTCCCTACTCAGCAGTTCCAACACCCTTGGCCTCTCATTGAATAAATATCGACCATCATAATAGATCGTTGATCGGAATGATGATGTTTCTCCAGGACGGTATGATCTTTCACAAAAGGACCTGGAATGATAACTCCCCTCATTCCTAGTTGACGGAGGTAGCATGTCCCTCCCGGAATTGGACGATTTGTCTTGCATCGTACGAGCCAATTGTCAAACTGACTCCTGCATGGCTTCTTGTCCTTTATCCATGTTGAGCAAAATTCTCTGGAGATCTATCTCGTTAAGGGGAGCAGATGGATTTGGATTATTTCCTACAACCGCTAGACTTCTTTCATGAAGAGTGGTCATTCTTTAGAGAATAAATAAAAGAAATGACAAGGAGTAAAGAACAATGACAAACAGTCATTCCCACAGACGACGCCAATCTGTTAATGTTTAAAAATGGATTGGGTTCCAAATTTATAATCACAGATAAATTATTATAACCAATCTCAACAAACACACAAGAGGCAAGGTTTCTAAAGTGGTTCAGCTATAAGGAAATCCTATGTCGACTGTTAGTATTATTTCATGTGGTTATAATAGCTCAGTATGGTGTGCTTGTTCTTGGATTGAATCATCCCCTTGAGCTAAGGTAGATTATATATTTATAATGGTTCAAAACCCTGGAGATGGAATGCCTTTATATCTCTGAGTATTTACATTTATATACTATAAATAAGGCTCTTGATATTCAGTGTTAGTCGTTATTCCATCCGAGTAACCTTTGCTATTCCTGATGGTTCATATTCTGGGAGTTAGCCAGCATTCCAGATGACTAGGTGTCTCTGATGCTGATCAAGATAGCTGAATGGCCACATAGGAGAACATATGTCCAGTTTTCATAGGTCCACATAGGAGAGTAATTTTTACATACAACAATCCACTTCAACCATAACACGAGCATATAATCCATACCTTAGCTCCAAAGTAGCAAGACCAATATAAATAGGGTTTCCTACACCTCTAGCAGTCTCCATGAGTAACCTTGGGTTCTGATACTCTCCAGGGAGGTCAAAAAATCTTACCGAACCATGAAAGGTTGAAGAAACATATGTCGATGGTCTAAAAATTTTATAGTATTGAACAGGTTTGAAAAAACCCACATAAAGCCTTAACGGACCTACTATCCAAGCATTCCCCATGTCAACCTTGATTTTGAAATGCATACTATAAAATCCTTTGCCTCTTGACATTAGTTTCCATAGTTTTTCAAACTCCTATTCATTAGAGAGAAGATAATGAAGTTCTTGTGAAGTCATACGTTTCATTACTTTTAAAATAACTAGTCTACCTAATAGTTTAGAACCATAAGAGATAAGAGAGGCTTCATGAGTCTCTTTGTGTATCTCGACTATAACATCTTCACTATTATTTATGTAAAAAATTAGATTACTCTAATTATTCAATCACAGATAAATAAATGAGACAAAGAATTTTAAAGTGGTTCAGCCTTATAAGAATGGCCTACATCCACTGTTGTTTTATTGCTGAGTGTTTAGGAATTCTCGATTACAAGTTCTCTCAAGAAATTCCTCTCTCGATTCCAGAGTTTGGATTCGGTTCCCTTACAATGAGGATTGTACAATGTATTTATAGCCCTGAGGCTGTAATGTGAAAGGGTAATACATTAAATGGTATACATATGAAAGGGTAATACATTTAATGCCCTTTTTGCGTGTGCGTCTGAATGATAAGCATTTAATGAGCAATTAAACTGTTGGTATCCTGCTTCGAGGTGCAGCTCGGACCGCCTGAGTTGCTCGGACCGCTTGAGCTTCTAGATGCTAAAGAGTTCCTCGGAGAGGTCTGTTCCTCGGAGCGTATGAGTTCCTCGAAGTAACATGGTTCCTCGGAGAGTGTGATTATCTCAGAAGTGCTTGTTTTTGCCATGTAGATAGCCACGTGTCTTCATATGATTAGTCCATGTCAGCAGATTAAATTTGGTATCAACAGAAGCCCCCAATGTTTCATAGTTCGAAATTTGAGGAGTATGGAACATTCTTTCTCGGAATATGGTAGCTTTAAATAGTATTCCTGATTTTTAGGAGCGTTTCCCTTATATTTATTTCTCCTTCCCAATTCGTAGAATCATGCTTTTTTGGACTTTTCTGCGTGCTTCGATTTCCGCGTCACTTTTCATCTTTTTAGCCGCTGTTGTCCGCTTTGATTCCCGCGCCACTTTTCATCTTTTTAGCCACCGGTAACGTAATCATCCTTTTTTATAATCATTACTTCACCATTTCCCAAGGCAAGGTATTTAAACTTCACAGACACTCCCATTGTCTTCTACCTTTTCAAATTTTTATCTTCGAGTTTTACGTCGTCTCTTCCTACTCTCTTGTGCGTTCATCTTTTTCGTCGTTCGTTGTCAGCAGATCCATTCTTTTCCTGTAAGATTTTCTTCCTTCTTCTTCATTTCTTTATTCACCATGGTTTACCCTGTTGAGTCTCTTGAGAAGTTTCGTTCTGATTTCTCCATTACCTCATGGGTTGTTTTGGAAGAGCTTTCTGAGCCTTCTAATTACTTCCATTTGGCTGAGGGACATTGGTTCCCCAGTCTCTTTTTTGCTGAGTGTGGATTTTCTTTTCCACCAAATCCCTTGTGTCTGGAATTCTGTCAGTACTTTGACGTTGTTCCTACACGAATAGCCCCCAACACATGGAGAATAATTAATGGGGTGCATAGATTAAATTAAGTGCATGGAACTCGTATAGGAATTCCAGAAATCATGTACTGCTATAGATGGGCAGTTAAAGATAATATTTTTTATTTAAAAACTAGATTTTTAAATAGGGCCTTGGTAGTCAACCTTCGTGATGCCAATAGGGATTATTTTGAGCATGGGGTTGTCATAAAAAATTGGCAACACCTTCCATTATCTGGAGATGAGGTTTACCAGGGTCCCAAATGTCCTCCTTATGGACATGGGATAGGTTATTTTTATTTCATTTTATTTATTTTGAAATCATGTTTCTTTTGTGTTTGATAAAATGTGCCACTGATAACAATGTTTATTTATTTGCAGTTGATAGCTAGAGAAAGTGCCCAAAAGAAGCAGATATCAATATAAGGCATTTAAAACTTATCTGGAGTTTGCATCAAAGTGTTGCCGATGAGCACATTAGATCAGCTTCATATCTGCTGCAGTACAAGAGCTACACCACTTCCTTCACTGCTCGTCCAGTTATAAGTGAATCAGAGCCAGTACCAGCTTTCACCAGCTCATCGCCTGAATCCCATATTCCTTTAAGTGAAAGGATGAAGAAGAGAAGACCTCCTACCCTATTTGAAAAAACTTCCTCCAGTTCTGGGGAGGCAAAAAGAAGTAGTATTGATGTCCCAAGGGAGGGGACAAAGAAGACTGATGCAGCTCCTCCAGCTGTTGCAGTTGTGAAGGTTGTTGAGAAGCCCGCAGTGGCTCCGAGCAAGTCTGCTGCTCCTGGAGAGGTGATTGTGATATCACCGACCAAGGGTTCTTCCTTGGTTGAATCCATTAATGTTTCCCCGAGGAGGCTGAAGAAAATCTCCTCGGTTAATTTGGCTGACATCATTATTCAGCCCCCAGCTGTTGGGACTGGAGTTCCCACTTTTGTTCCCCCGAGCTCTGCCATGAGTTCGGTAAAGTCCTGGATCATTCCCGAGGTCCAAGGTACTAAAGAAAACCTTTCTCGGGACATGGTCACCTCGTTAGCTGCTCGTCATCTTGCTTATGTAAGTATTCTTACTGTGAATTTTTCATATTTCCTTTGTCATTTATGTTTCTAACTTGCTTTCTTTCTCTGTTCACAGTTGACGAGCTGCTTCAATATAATTTTGAAGAATGATGAAGCAATTAAAGCTTCATGCTCCTCGTCCAGCGTGGAGGGAGCTATGGAGGAAGCTACAAAATCTTTGGCAAATTCTCGCCAGACATATGTCACTGATAAGGCTGTCTGGGAGAAGAAGCTTGCATCCACCGAGCAGGAGAAAACTCGAGCTATTGAAGCCTCCAAGGAGTTAGAGAAGAAAAAGAATGCCCTGGAGAAGGCAAATAAAGAGCTCGAAGAGAAGCTCAAAGCTACTGGAGAGCTTGAAGATAAGCTCAGGGTTGCTGAGGAAAGGTTGGGCCAGCTTCAAGAAGTAGGTCGGCAGAAGGAGGAAGCATAAAATAAATTGACGGCTGATGAGAACCTGCTGTCCGAGAAGCTCTCCTCGGAGAAGCTGAAGAGGAAAGCTGTTGTGAAGAAGCCCTTCAGCTCTGGCTGGGACAAGGGGTGGAACAAGGGGTTGGCTGCCATGGTGTCGCAAGTGGACTATGGTAGTCTCAAATACTTTAGGGATGGATGGGTTGCTGCCCTTCAGGAAATGAAGGTCGACGAGCCTTCCGAGCTCTTCTAGAGACATATCCCTGGTCCCCCTCCAACTCCAGAAGACTTAGAAGAGGACGAAGCTACCTCCGAAGAGTCTTCGATGGTGATGGGAGATCATGCCCTATTTATCCAGCCTGCTGTTGAGGAAAATCAGCAAATCGTTTGTTCCTCCGAGCAATTACCTACTCTCCCCGAGCAACTATCCCTTCCCTCCGAGCAACCTACCTCTTTATCCCAGCCTCCCGAGAAGGTTTTGGGAGATAAGGAAAAGGTGTAGTGTTGTTCGGGTTTCTCTTTATTTTGTTTCTTTTTATCAAATGTAATCCAGAATATGTAACTCTGAATTATGATCTAATAAAACTTGAGTTATGTTTGCATACCGTTGTCTATTTTCTATTCATACTCTGCTTGTTTCTCTTATTGATGATTGTTTTTCTTTCTCTGCTAGTTTCTGGCCAGGATGGAATTGCTATCTGCCCATGATACAAAGTTACTGCAATAATGTAATGAGTACTTTAAGGCTGGTCACACAGACCTGAGTGATGCACAAGTTGTCGACATCCTTAGTCATGATGCTTCAGAACAGGCAGTGTAAGCATATCAATATCTGAAGTGTCTGCTTGATCGGGTTGTAGGCAATAATGTTGCCTATTATGAAATGATCGAGGATCTTCACCCTCGAAGACCTTCAGCTTCAATACAAAGAATCCACTGCCTTGTTGCATGAGGGGTACGAGAAGAAGTACCAGCAGATCATTGCCGACAAGGGCTATGAGAAGCTTTTTGCTGGGTACGATGTAAGGGAGAGAACCTTGAGAGGTGAGGTTGAAGAATGTAGACAGATTGCTGAGTTGCTGGAAAAGGGAAACAACAACCTGCAAAAGGAGCTATCACAATTGAAATCTGCAGCTTCCACTTCTAGTGCCTTGATCCCAGTGACCGATGAGGGATTTTCGTTCTTAGAGGTTGAGAACGCCAAATTAAGGGAAGAGTTGGACACCTTGAAGAGTTCTGGCACCTCTACATCTTCTCGTGGTCGAGTAAGAGCTCCTCGGGGACGAGCAAGAGCAGCTCGAATTCTTGTCGAGGAACAGATGACTCAGTCTGCCTTAGAGAACCAGGCTTTCCAATTAATGGCGAAGAACCAAGCGTTGTCTGATATGTCAAAGAAGATTAGGGACCTGGAAAAATAGCTCTCTGCGCAGAAGCCAGTCTTGGAGAATAAGGAGCTTTTCATCAAGAATATCCACGAGCAGATGCAGAGGCTAACATATCATTTCCACAAACAGCCCAGGGAGTTCTGGATGGCTGGATACAACGAAGCACTATACCACTTGGACGATCGGATCTAGAATGCCAACAATGAGGGTTATAAGCAAGGCTGGCTGAATGCCTTGGGTGTGCTGAAGCTCGAACAGGGTCATTATCTGTGGGACTACTATGACCCCGGGCTACTCGACCTACCTGTGCCTCCATACAATTTGGACATGGGTTGGATCCCTTCCAGGGCCATTCCTCGGAGCTTAATTTCAAAGTATCTCGGTGACTACAATTTACATTCTCAAACCGAGGTATCTCGTCCCGAGCATCTCTTAGATCGACCATCCGTGGTGAATGTCAGGATGTTGAAGGATGTCAACTTCATCAATTCTCCTCTGTCTTTAAATGATCCGCCTGTTGGCGAGGAACCTGTGTCAAAAGCAGAGGGGAAGAGACCAGTAGAATAGGAATTTTTGATGTAATAGTTAGTATACATTTCAATATCAATGTACTTTTCATTTTATTATCAATGTAATTTATTTTGAATTCAATGAAAGACTTTCATTTTTGTTTGCAAATCTTGATTGCTATTGTCTTGTAGTTATCAAACACTTTATATTTGTGTGTATCTGTTAAAAAGATAACAATATTGTGTTGTTTGTCAATCAACTCAGTAATAATTAAAAAGTTACAAGTATCAGTACTGTTGCTCGATCACTTAATAATAAAGTAATGAGTATAAAAATGTTTAAAATTTTTCCAACCAACCAAGGTCGTTAAATTATGCTTGTCGACCAACTACGGTTAGTGGGTTTTTATCACCGACCAGCCATACTTGGTAGATTTTTCATAAAATGTGTCCGACCAACCAAGGTCGATAAATTCTTCTTGTCGACCAACTACAGTTAGTGGGTTTTTATCCCCGAACAACCATACTTGGTAACTTTTGCACTTTCTGGAATAATCTTACCTCCCGACCAACATAAGTTGGCATTTTCGAGAATATATGTACCTCCCGACCAACATAAGTTGGCATTTGCGAGAATATTTTGTTTCCTAGCCAAACAGGTTGGCATTTTTAGGAATATTTCGTTTCCTAGCCAAACAGGTTGGCATTTTTAGGAATATTTCGTTTCCTAGCCAAACAGGTTGGCATTTTTAGGAATATTTTGTTTCCTAACCAACCGAAGTTGGCATTTTTAGGAATATTTTGTTTCCTAACCAACCGAAGTTGACATTTTTAGGAATATTTTGTTTCCTAACCAACCGAAGTTGGCATTTTTAGGAATATTTTGTTTCCTAACCAACCGAAGTTGGCATTTTTAGGAATATTTTATTTCCTAACCAACCGAAGTTGGCATTTTTAGGAATATTTTGCTGAGCAGTCTGAGCTTTGTCGAGTTTTGCCGAGTAGTGTGTAGCACTAGTATTCCCCGAAAAATTCTCAATAAAAGGAGAGACTTTGGCAGAATATCTTCATTTTATTCATACTGATGGAATTGTCTTACATATACATCATTGATAATACTTGCGCAGGTGCTCTGCGTTCCATGCATTCTTAAACTCCTCCCCCTCTAGAGTCGCTATTCGGTAAGTTCCTGATCGAACAACTTCTGTAACTCGGTATGGTCCATGCCAATTTGCCTCTAGTTTGTTATGCTTTTGAATTACTTTCTTCAGCACATAGTCTCCTTCTTTCAAGTCACATTTCTTCACCCTCTTGTTGTAAAACAAAGCTGTTTGCTGCTGGTAAACAGCATTTCTAATGGCTGCTTCTTCTCTAACTTCCTCGAGCATGTTTAAATCCAGCCTTCTCATTAAGTCGCTGATAGGGGAATTGAAATTCAGTACCCTGTTGTTGGGATGCCCAACTCGGCAGGTATAACGGCTTCGGTTCCAAATGCCAGCATATATGGTGTTTCTCCAGTTGCTACTCGGGGAGTAGTTCGGTAAGCCCAGAGTACTGTTTGTAGCTCGTTGATCCAATTCGATTTTGCATCATCCAGTGTTTTCTTCAAGCCATTTAGAAGCGTTCTGTTTGTCACTTCAGTTTGTCCATTGCTTTGAGGATGGCCTGGTGCTGAGTGGACCTTCAAAATGTTTGACTGATGACAATAGGCGGCAAACTCCTCGTTATCAAATTGTGTTCCATGGTCTGTGATGAAGGCATGAGGGAGACCATATCGGCAAATGATGTTCTTCCAAATAAATTGGTACACCTTCTCGTACGTCATGTCAATGAGTGGTTCAACTTCTACCCACTTAGTAAAATAATCCACTGCGACGACGAGATACTTGAACCTTCCTCGGGTCGTTGGCAGTGGACCAACCAAATCAATTCCACACGTGGGAAATGGCCAAGGGGAAGTTATGGGTGTCAATAATGCTTGTGGAGTTCTTCGGTTGGAGGAAAAACGCTGGCACTTGTCACACTTCTTGGCGTAGGCTATACAATCAGCCCTCATCGCCGGCCAGTAGTATCCATGCGTCATCACCCTTTGCAAAAGCGTCCGACCTGCCTCATGTGCTCCACAGGACCCTTCATGGATCTCTTCAATTAATTCTTTCACCTCGGAGGGGTGTACACATCTCTGCAAACCTTCCATAATTCCTCGTCTATATAAAACACCATGAGTTAATACATACCGAGCAGCTTTAAACTTCAATTTTTTAGTTGCGAGCTTGTCAATTGGCAATTCTCCCTCCTCGATATACGCCCTGATGGGATCCATTCAAGATGGTCCTGAATCAAGGGTGATAAAGTTCATCGTCAGATCTTCATCTATGCTCCGACCATCTAACACTTCAATTGGGATTGTTCGTCGTAGCTCAGTGCGAGTAGCTGATGCTAGTAGAGCTAGGGCGTCTGCTCTCGCATTCTCCATTCTTGGTATTCTGACTAGATGAATAGCGGCAAATTCTGACACCAGCTCCTTTGCCTTTGCATGATATCTGATCATTAATTCTCCTCTAACTGCATATACTCCCATCATTTAGTTTACGATCAATTGAGAGTCACTGAAGATCATAACCTGTTGAGCCTCCATAATTTTTGCCAAATTAAGCCCTGCAATCATGGCCTCATATTTAGCCTCATTGTTGGAAGCTTTGAATTGGAAACGCAAGGCGTATTCCATGTCGACCTCGTCCGGAGTGCTCAAAACTATCCCCGCGCCATATCCTGCAGTGCAAGATGAGCCATCTATATATAGCCTCCATATAGGTAACTCGTCTTCAAATTTCTGATCAGTCAGAGTTCCTCGGTGAAATATTTGCTGCTTCCTTTCCTCCTCGGATTTTTCTTGCTCTTCGTCGATCATTTCTTCTTGCCCTTTTACCAACCGGAGTTGGTCTGAGCTCGAATTCAATGATCCTGTAACATCCACTTGCCCTTTTATCAACCGGAGTTGGTCTGAGCTAGTGTTTGTTGATCCTGTAACATCCACAGGTTGATCAGCGAGCAACTTTTATTCCTCGTCCGGAGTGCTCACAACTTTCCCTACATCACATCCTGCAACATCCACACTCTCTTTTACCAATCGAAATTGGTCTGAGCTTATGTTTGTTGATCCTGTAACATCCACAGGTTGATCAGCGAGCAACTTTTGCTCCTCGGCGGTATCAGGATAGGTGAACTCCGCTATAAAATCTGCTACAACCTGCCCTTTTAAAGATGATCTGGGTTCATAAACTATATCGTATTCACCGAGCTCTATTGCCCAGTACATCAATCTCCCTGATTTTTCTTGCTTATGAAGGGCTTGTCTCAACGGCATATCAATATATACTACTATGGTATGAGCCTGGAAGTATGGCCTCATTCTCCTACTCGCCTCAATCAGCGCCAGTGCCAATTTTTTCAGCCTTGGATATCTGATCTCTGCTCCTCGGAAGGCCTTACTTGTGTAGTAAATTGGTTTTTTCACTCCATTCTCCACTCTGATCAATGCTGAACTAACTGCATTCTCAGACACTGCAAGATATAAGTATAATATTTCTCCCATCACCGGCCTGGACAATAGTGGAGGTGCTCCCAAGTATTTCTTCAAGTCTTGAAAAGCCTTCTCACATTCATCATTCCACTCAAAAGTTTTTTTGAGTGTCTTGAAGAATGGGAGACATCTATCAGTTGCTCGTGACACAAATCTGTTCAGTGCTGCTACTCGTCCTGTAAGACTTTGTACTTCTTTCTTCGTTGTTGGAGATCGCAGTCCTAATAGAGCTTTAATCTTTTCAGGATTTGCTTCAATGCCTCGTTGATTGACAATGTACCCGAGAAACATGCCTTCTCGTACTCTAAAGATGCACTTCGTCGAGTTCAGCTTCATTTGATATTAATCTAGTTGATTAAAAGTCTGACTTAAGTCAACTAGATGACCGGCTGCTTTCTTGCTTTTCGTCAGCATATCGTCAACATAGCCTTCCATATTGTCACTAATTTGTTCAGCAAAAACCTTGTACATCAGCCTCTGATATGTCGCACCTGCATTTTTCAAACCAAAAGGCATAGCATTATAACAATAAGTTCCCCTAGGGGTAATGAAAGAAGTACTCTCCCTATCTTCGGGTTTCATTTTGATCTGATTGTAACCAGAATAAGCATCCATGAAGCTCAGCAACTCGTGTCCCGAGGTAGCATCCACCAATTGATCAATTCGGGGTAATGGAAAGTGATCCTTTGGGCATGCTTTGTTGAGGTCGGTAAAGTCTACACACATCCTCCACTTGTTGTTCTTCATCTTTACCATCAACACATTAGCTAACCAATCTGGATATTTAACATCTTCAATGAAACAAGCTTTCTGGAGCTTCTCGACTTCCTCCTGTATAGCTTGATTCTTCTCGAGACTGAATACTCTTCTTCTCTGCTTCAAAGGATTGATCTCCTTATTCACATTGAGCTCGTGACATAAGAAGTTTGGGTCTATCCCAGGCATATCTTCATGACTCCACGCAAAAGTTTATCTTCTGCTTCTAAGGAAAGTTATCAATTCCTGTTTTAATGAGGCTTCCAACGATGAACCTACTTGAGTAGTTCGCTCAGGGTGCTCGTCGTCCAGAATGATGTTTTCAGTAGCTTCCACCACTTGACCCTTTACGAGTTGCGACTCATCTCGAGGATCCAATGTTTCAATTTCTGCACCTTTATCCACTTGATAGGTAGTAGTCTTTTTCTTTGATTCTTCCATTCTTGCTCGGCGGATGAATAATAGCATTCCCGAGCTACTTTCTGATCACCTTTCACAACTCCTACTCCAAAGTTTATTAAAAATTTTAGTCATTGATGCACTGTAGATGGTACAACCTCAAACTTCTTCAATCCTACTCTTCCCATGATGATATTGTACGATGATTGGACATTCTTATCCATCATGAAGAAACGTATTCTTTCTGTCCGATAAGTAGGCCACGTACCAATAAATATATCCAACTTGATCATCCCAAGTGGAAATACTTTCTCGCCAGTAAAACCGATGAGGGGTCTGTGGTAAGGCTCCAGTTAAGATAGCTTTATATTTAAACTATCGAAACACTAGTAGAACATAATGTCTGCCGAGCTACCATTGTCGACCAGCACTCTTGAAATCATTACCTCCTTCATTCTCATCTTGATCACCAGTGGATCATCGTGAGGATATAAAACACCTGAAAGGTCATTTTTTGAAAAACCGATGACTAATTTCTCCTTGTTCACCTTTCTCGGGAGATCTTCCTCAGCTAGATTTATTCGCTGAATGTACGAGCAAGCTTGAGCCTCACCGAGGTAAGCTTTTCTTTCTGCAGTAAGGTCTCCTCCGCCTGCATCTTCTCCTGTAATAACATTACAATCAAACGACCCAAAGCGTATTGAAAATACCTCTCGTTCTGGCTGCCTTAGTCTCTTGGGAAGATCGGGGTCATCCTCGGGATCATTTTCATGGTTTCTTTTCTTGTTCTCCTCTGCTCGATGAGGAGATCCAGACCTCTCTCTAGTTCGGTCGTTGTTTTTTCTTTCGCCTCCCCGATCAACATATTTTGCTAGCTTTCCTCGTCGGATGAGTGTTTCAATCTCATTCTAAAGAGCTATGCAATTTTTGGTCATATGGCCATGATCCTTGTGGAACTCGTAATATTTTTCCCTATTCCTCGTGTCAGGGTCTGCCTTCATTTTCTTTGGCCAGTTTAACTCCTCGATGTTCTTAATTTCTTCCAGGACGTGGTTGATATTTTCCTTCAAAGGTGTGTAATTATCAAATTTCCTCAAGACCTCCCATGACGACCTATTTTTGGATTGTTTGTCACCACCATTGTTCTTATGTTCTTTCTTCTTAGCTTTTTCACCTTCCACCTTGGTTTCTTTGGTGTCCATATTCTTCTTCGCAGACATAGCCTCCTCGGCATTCATAATCTTGGACGCTTTTCCCATCAGGTCCGACATGGTTCGAGGTGGATCTTTGGCCAAAGTGTAGTACAACTTGTTTGGCAGTAGTCCACTCATCAAAGCAGTAATCTCTATCTTCTCCTCATAATCAATGACTTCTAGTTTCTCGTTATTAAAATGAGTTATATAATCTCTGGTACTCTCGCCAACTTTTTATCTAACACTTAACAAATGTGCCACTCTTTTAACTGGCTTTGCTCCAAAGCAGAAATTCCCAATGAATAACTCGTCCAGTTGAAGAAAAGTTGAAATCTTACCCCGAGGAAGATTATTATACCATATTTGAGCAGATCCGGTAAGTGTTCCCGAGAATGCTCTGCATCTCATCTCTTCTGGGACAACATAAATGTCGGCTGCAGCTTGGTATTGTTCTATATAAAGGAAAGGGTCAGTCTTCCCATCATACTTGGGAGTTACAACAGGTGCTTTGAACTTTGATGGTGTTGGAAAATCAACAATGTCCTGGACAAAAGGTGTTCCTCGAACAAAGGTTCGTTGTAGAGGGTTCTTGGCCTTAGCCATTTCCCCTAATCTATCCTCCAGCCTCTGAATAGATCCTTTCCATGCATCATTTCCTTCCTCGGGCCTATTGGTTCGAGCAACTGATCGTGTTGAAGTGGCTTCATGGGATTTATCTCGACGAGCAGCTGATCGGTCATATGATCTATCTTGACGAGCAGCTGGTCGCGACTGGGTAGATCCTTCCCTTAAATCTGATGGTCATCGAAAGCTTCTCGATGCTGCATTAAGAGGACTTTTGTTCCTCCTAGGGCCCAATCGGTCGAAAGGATAAACCCTACTTAATCTTTCCAATGCGTTGGTCCTTTATGGGGAGAGGGTGACACGTTGTTCAGTATCTGTGGCTCGCACTGATGAAGTTCGTCCTGGTTGATAAGAAAAATCTTCAGATTCCTCATTGCGATATGAATTAGTACGCCTAGTAAGTGAAGAAGGCGCACGGGTATTTCTTTGAATGCTTCGCGGTCCTGAATGGGCTGATGCACCGCCATGAAGAGTTTAGATGAGTTGTCGCATTGTTTCTTGCATGACGGTCTGACCCTGAGCCAGATTTGCCATTATTCAAGTCAGATCTGGAATAATTGGTGGAGCATATGGATTTGGAGGGGTTCCAGCATTTCGATTGCTGGATTCAGGAATATCAGCCATTGGTAATGGATTGTTTTTGGTGAAAAAACGATATTACCAGTCGTTTCCCACAGACGGCACCAATCTGTTGATGTAAAAAATTAGATCACTCTAATTATTCAATCACAGATAAATAAATGAGACAAAGAATTTTAAAGTGGTTCAGCCTTGTAAGAATGGCCTACGTCCACCGTTGTTTTATTGCCGAGTGTTTAGGAATTCTCGATTACAAGTTCTCTCAAGAAATTCCTCTCTCGATTCCAGAGTTTGGATTCGGTTCCCTTACAATGAGGATTGTACAATGTATTTATAGCCCTGAGACTGTAATGTGAAAGGGTAATACATTAAATGGTATACATATGAAAGGGTAATACATTTAATGCCCTTTTTGCGTGTGCGTCTGAATGATAAGCATTTAATGAGCAATTAAACTATTGCTATCCTGCTTCGAGGTGCAGCTCGGACCGCCTGAGTTGCTCGGACCGCTTGAGCTTCTCGATGCTAAAGAGTTCCTCGGAGCGTATGAGTTCCTCGGAGTAACATGGTTCCTTGGAGCGTGATTATCTCGGAAGGGCTTGTTGTTGCCATGTAGATAGCTACGTGTCTTCATATGATTGGTCCATGTCAGCAGATTAAATTTGGTATCAACAACTATCATACGTTGGGGTGGGTCATTGGTTAGCATAAATGTTAATGTCAAGAAGAACATTAATAATGGTAGGGAATATATGGTGCTTCTTTGATGAAGACTCACCATTAAGAATAGAGGCAAAAGTGGGATTATGTGAAAAAGGGTCTAAAAATTTCCAAGGGACTAGTGGAGGTTTAAAAGAAGCCATAGAGGAATAAAACTTAGAACATAAAGAACAAAGATGAACTATAGAGAGAGGGTTTTAGTGTGAAGGAGGATTTCATAGTTGTCTCCTTAAAGTTAAGTTATGTGTATATGATAATGGAAATTTAATTGGTAAGATAATTGTATATCAATATGGGTCTTATTTGATAGATCTTGATGACTAGTGTAGGAGGGTAGTGAGACTGGGGTCTATGAATAACTGGAAAGGGTGAGGCGTGACCCACTCCAATGGACACTGCCTGCAAGGTCTTCAAGGTCTTTTGGTGCAACTTCTCAAGAAAACTTCTCCTTCTGGTAACAATGGAACTCAAGCTTCAACTCACTCCTGCAAGAAGATGAACTTTCACAGCAAAAATAGTAATTTTCTCAAGGGAAACACCTGAGAACGATGGCTGTCAGTGGGGAGTGAAGGAACAAGGCACTCAGCACTAAGAGAATGAGCATGGAGAGAATACTAGGTAGGTATGGTGAGATTTTAGCAGAGTAACAGTGCAATTTCAATTGTCTCCCTTATTACCTTGCCCAGAGGTCTATTTATACTAGGGCATTAGGGCTGAGTTGGCATTTTTTGGGCGCTAAAATTGAGAGGGTTGGTGGGGAACAATGTCTGAAGTGTACCATTTATCCCTACCTGCAGGTAGCCCTGCCTGTCCCCTCCTGCAGGCGCCACCTGGAGCCAACCAAAGTAAAAAAAGCACATATGTCTCCTAATGAAGACAATATATCGAATTTGGTAATTATCTTTTGACACGGTAACTTGTGGTGTAATTTTGCAAATCTTGAGAGAGGAGGCCTTAAGGACCCCTCTCTTATAGAATTATTGTTTTTCTTGAGAGGGACCTGGAGGACCCCCTCTTCTGGAAAAGTCATTTTTTTATAAAGAGTTTATTCCTTGTGAGTAGCCAGCTCTTTGGCTGCTCACTTCACTTGTGACCAAGAGTGAAGTGTGTGTAGTCTTGAGTAACTTCTGGGTCTTCATACTAGTACTCTCTCAATCCTATAGTGTTTAGTGGTTGAGCTTGCTCAACATATCTTGTCCCTTAGCCGCCAAGCCAAGACTCCCAGGAGGTCCCAACTAGCCTACTTGAGCCCTGCTTGCTCAACTAGGCAACCTGTACAAGAAAGAAAAGTGTTAATACTATTATTCTTTTTAAAGAATGACGTTTCATGATGAGGAGTTGCTCATGGTAGCCACCCCCTCATCCTGGCCACCCTGGGTGGGTTCCTTCTCAATATGAGTTTCTGCCGAGACCCTTGTGGTGGCACTTCTCGAATAACATTTCTGCAGTGACCCTTTGGGGGGAACTTCTCAAACATTATTTTTGCAGTGACCCCTGCAGCGGCATCCCTCGAATGACATTACTGTAGTGACCCTTGCAGTGGCACTTCTCAATCTTGGACTTTTGCGGTGGCCTTTGCGGGGAACCTCTCGAATGTCATTGCTGCAGTGACCCTTGCAGTGACAGTGACCCTTGCAGTGGCACTTCTCAATCTTGGACTTCTGCGATGGCCCTTGCGGGCACCTCTCGAATGTCATTACTGCCGTGACCCTTGCAGTGGCACTTCTCAACCTTGGACTTCTACGGTGGCCCTTGCGGGGCACCTCTCAAATGTCATTGCTGCAGTGACCTTTGCAGTGGCAGTGACCCTTTCAGTGGCACTTCTTAATCTTGGACTTCTGCGGTGGCCCTTGCGGGGCACCTCTCGAATGTCATTGCTACGGTGACCCTTGTAGTGATAGTGACCCTTGCAGTGGCACTTCTCAATCTTGGACTTCTGCGGTGGCCCTTGCAGGGCACCTCTCGAATGTCATTGATGCGGTGACCCTTGCAGTGACAGTGATCCTTGCAATTGCACTTCTCAATCTTGGACTTCTGCGGTGGCCCTTGCAGTGGCAGTGACCCTTGAAGTGAAACTTCTCAATCTTGGACTTCTGCGGTGGCCCTTACGGGGCACCTCTCGAATGTCATTTCTGCGGTGACCCTTGCAGTGGCAGTGACCCTTGCAGTAGCACTTCTCAATCTTGGACTTCTGCGGTGGCCCTTGCGGGGCACCTCTCGAAGTCATTACTGCAGTGACCTTTGCAGTGGCAGTGACCCTTGCAGTGGAACTTCTCAATATTGGACTTCTGCGGTGGCCCTTGCGGGGCACCTCTCGAATGTCATTGCTGCAGTGACCTTTGCAGTGGCAGTGACCCTTTCAGTGGCACTTCTCAATCTTGGACTTCTGCGGTGGCCCTTGCGGGGAACCTCTCGAATATCATTTCTGCGGTGACCCTTGTAGTGATAGTGACCCTTGCAGTGGCACTTCTCAATCTTGGACTTCTGCGGTGGCCCTTACGCGGTACTTCTCAAATGTTATTTCCGCAGTGACCGTTGCGGTGGCGCTGCCCGAATGTTATTTCTGCAGTGACCCTTACGGCGTCACTTCTCAATCTTGGACTTCTGTTGTGGCCTAGGTGGAGTGGCCTAGGTGGGTTCCTCTCAATATCTCCAAAAAAAGTATTTTAATTTTTTATAGGTAGACACCCTTTTACAACTCGCTTCCAAATATATAAATTTTTTGAATTTTGGATTTGTTGAAGTTATGGACTTTTAATGATTTGACGATTTTTGCTTTAAGAAAAATGAGGTACTTGCAAAAAAGAGATATTTAAGGGTATCTTTACTCATTTCAATTTGCTGAGTTTGTAAAATAGGACATATGACATCATTGACCAGGTCAACAGTTCTCTTGACCAATTCAATGAGACTTGTCACCAATTTTCCCTATCTTTTTTCCCAATTTATTTTTAAGGGTAAAAAGATATTAACGCTTATCTCACACATAATTAGGAACTCAACAGGGCCGAATAACCCGACAGTTCATAATCTTTAGTTACCTCTAGTAAGTAATGCCCTGGAGTAATAAGTTCACCACGTTTGCTTCTTCGAATCATATTGTGTTATTTTTGTAAGATATACCCTTGACATAATATTTATGAGTGACCCAATTTTCTAATAAAAAAATACGAAAGCCATTAATGATAAGTTAAAGATACTAAAACTAAAAAATTAATATTGAGAAAATGTCTAACTCAATATATCCAATAAGAGTCATTCTACGCCGATTCAGGTTTTTGACTCTGTAGACATCACATTCTAGGACCCCTTAAGTCTCTCCTTAGGTCTCTAGCACCTCCCCATTTCACTACAAACCCTAGGTCATACTCCGAGTACTGATCAAGAGGCCATCGGATGCTCACGAGCCCCGTTTGACTCCGATCAGCTTTATCGTCAGAGTGAAAGTTCAATGAATCCTCGAAGGGACCTAAATTCCCTTTCTAACGGTTCGCCCTGTGCACGAATCGGCATAACGGTTCAGACGAACAAATCATTTAACTACCGAAAATCAATTTGAGGTCACCGAGCACTCCTGAGCCCCGATTCCAACCCAATCAACTTCATCATCAGAGCCAAATTTCTTTGAATCTTCGAAGGGAACTAAAACCCCTTTCAAACGTTCTGCCTCATGCGCAAAACGGCATAACCATTCAGATGAACGATTCGTTTTTCCTTTTAATTAATTCGGATGCCACCGAGCGCTCCTGGGCTCCGTTTGACCAAGGCCAACTCTTATACTCGAACGATAATGAATGAATCTTTGAGGTTCACTGAATACATTTTCCAACAGTCTTCCCCGTGCGCGATTTTGAATTATGATACGGACAAACGATCTATTTTACTCTGAGAGGTCATCGGGCGCTTTCGGGCCCCGATTGACCAAGGTCAACTTTTTGAACTGAGCGAAGATCTTTGGAATGTTGAATTACCTAGCATAAACTCTCCAATAGTCCACCTCGTGCACGATTCTGACTTACCATTCGGATGAACGATCCTTTTTCATCTGACAATCTCCCCTTCAAAGGATGGACGAGCACTTCCAAGCCACGTTTGACCCAAAGTCAACTCCCGGACCCGAGAGCGGTCCAAGGTGATCATAAATATATCTGAATTACCATTCTAATGGTATGCCTCGTGCGTAATTTGGATCAATGGATTGCATTCAATGAATATTTTTTCAGAAAAAATCTGCACGAGACTGTCGATTGGCAGGTCCATTTCCTTACCAATCGGCAGTGTGTCTAGGGTTACCTGCCTATTGGCAGGGCTGGGAGCATGTCGATCGGTACCCCCCCCCTGATTTTTAATTAGAGGGCTTGAACTTACTCCCAAATCACACCTCGGAACCATCAGCATTAGTGATCTCAGTAACATTCTCTTGCAATCAGCGAAGTTTCCTTATGTGAAATTCCATTCCATCTTAAATTCCCATCCTTTTCACTCCCAAGTTGGAAAAATCTCATTCTCTCTCATCCAACATCCATCTTAACATTCAAGGGAATTCATCCAAGATCAAGCTTCAATTCTTCAAAGAAGGTCCAAATCCTTCCCTCTCTCTTTAAATTTCTTGTTTTTTTGCATTAATTACATAAACTCATAATTTAGCTTTTACTTTACTTCATTCTTAGCAACATCTCGTATTTTATTAGTTATATTTCACATACTCTAGTTTCTATATAAAATCCGAAATCCACAAAAAGAGGGTTACACCAATAAATTCTAACGGGATTATCAATCACATTTTCCCAAAAACTAAAAACACATTTTCTACACACACACGCACATAATAAAATCCCGTTCTGATCTATGGGATAAACCCCACCCTTATGCCGCATGCGAACTACATGGACTTTGATACCTTTATAGGCTACGCAGGCGTTTCAAATTAAAACCCGAGACTCGAGTCCAATTTTTCATATTTTTAAATTTTAAAATTTTTAATTTTCTAAAATTCTCAAATTCTCCATTTTCGCACTTATCATATTTTTTCACTATTTTAATACATATTATGTTTGTGATCCTTAGAAGCGTTTTATCCAACACATATTAGCATTTCATTATAACGATAAATATTACGATAAACGCATAAATCATATTTTTAATATTATTTTTTGGGAACATTCCTATAGATGACCTCACTCTATCTCTTCCATGGTATGAGCTGGGAAATTTCGATCACCATTATATATAGACGCGCACACACTCCGTAGAGAAATAAAGGAAAACAATAACACAATCCCATGAGAGACCAAAAGGGAGGGATGGGTGTCTAACATCTTTCCATTCCGTAACTTAGCCCCCGGACCTTCAAACTGTTGATTTCGTAAGCATCAGTTTGTCTTTTATGCGGCTTTCTCGAGGAGACGACATGTTCTTTTGCCTGTTTTGTGCAAAATAAGCTGGCGACTCCATGTTTTTACGTCCATCCCACACCGACAATGGCCGAAGTGCTCCTAGAGAGTAAAGAGGGCGCGAGATCTTTCTCTGTCCTTTCTCCCCCGCCCTCGCGAGAGGAGTGGATTGATGGATGGATACATTGGGATGTCCATAGTGGAGTTGCCACTGGGAACCATTTTTATAAGAGAGCTAAAATCTATTTATATGAGCATTTTGTTTTTATGCTTGTGTGCGTGTGCACCTATCTGTATGTTCCCTTTTTCTCCTTTACTATTTCTTGCACATATATACCTCACGCTTATATCACTACTTACTCACACACTTGTAGATACTCTCTATTTACACTTCACACTACGTGCACCTAGTATCACTTATATCCATATGATGCACACACCACTTAGAATATCCATGCTTAGGTGTCACTAAAACACGCCTCTATTTATCACATTTGTATATATCCATGCTCACTTACACTTGGTGTAAAATGCGGATCCCCGGATTGTAAACTCTTTTAAAAATTGTAATATTTTCTTTTTATGAAATAGATGCGGAAGCGTAAGATGGTTCACAAAACAAACAGATTACTAAATTTTAATTTCTTCTTAAACAAATTAAAATTAAACCCGAGTGAAAATTAATTAAACACACGCAAATATTAATTTCTCTTAAACCAATTAATTAATTCGAGTTCTAGAATTTGCCTAAGTCATATTTATCAATATTATCAAATTAGGCCAAACCAATTTTAATCAATAGACTTGAATTAAATAAACTTTACCCAATATTTAATTATGCAGTGTGATAATTAAAACCAATTTTATCTTTAATTATCCTAAGCATGAGTTCTAGGTTATTATGCAAGATAAAATTAAATCAATCACACTACGCCGCGATGTACGAGGAAAAACCCACAATGGAAAATAACCTCGGACGACCCAAGCCTCAAACCCATTAAGTATGAAATTTACAATTACAAAACAGATGACTTACTTCATCAACTCGAACCCTCTCAAGCCTTGACACGTCTTCTTGTAACCACCTCTTCATAGCGGATAACTACGGAGCTCCACCGCGATCTTGGACTCACCAATCGAACAATAGGTACACCGTCAACCACACGTGGTGTCTTTTACCACATGAGAATGCCGCAGCAAACGAACTCTTCCTCTTTAAGGAATGTAGAAGAAAACCAAACAATCTCTTCAATTCGGTGTAGAGATAAACCCGGTGCCAAACTCCAAGCAAGATGTATATATATGAACTTGGATAAATAAAATAATTGGGTGTAAACCAGAGTGGTGTATAATTTTCTCTAAAGAATTTCACTCGAAACAAGAACATTTTCCTTAAGCAATTTTATCTCTCAAACTCTCTCTAAATGATAGAATAGAATGGAAAAGTTAAGTTGGAAAATGTTATTCCCGCACATAATAAAGTCTGAGAAAAGTTGGTTAAGAAACAAGTGGGGAAGTGGGAGAAAAACTGCTTAAAACTGCCAAAAACTGTTCCCGCCTGGCATCTCATTCGAACGACATTTCGTTCGAACGACATTCTCATTCGAACTAGTCTTCTAATGAAGTTTCAGTATGAACTCGTTAGAAACTCATTGGAAATCTCGTTAGAACAACAATCTCGTTCGAACGACATTTCGAACGAAGTTCCAATATGCCTTAATGGGAAGTCGTTGGCAATCTCGTTCGAACGACTTGTGGTTCGAACGACAATCTCGTTCGAATGACACTTCAAACGAACTTACAGAATGTTCAAAAATTCTTTTTAAGCCCAGAAACTTTTATATACTTCATACATAAGCTTTAATAGAGAACATCTGAAAACAAAACACAGTTTTAAAAACCTAACACCCAATAAACAAGTTACAAGCTCCTATATATATATGATTGCATTCATACCTTGGGAGCATGGAACAATGGTTGATGACGTATAAACAAGGCGCGAAACCGGCATGATGATGAAGCCTTATACTCTTTGCTGCTACGTCTTCAAACAAACTTTTCATAGGCTTGAGAATATTACAATTAAATACAATCCTATGTATAAATGTTTTTGTCCGAAATTGAGCCAAAACTATATATGGACTCAATTGGAAATTTGTGTCCTTACAAATCTCCCCCTTTGGCTATTCCGGGATAAAAACCAAACAAAAATCCTAAAGGGCCGTCAAGATCACTAGACTCAAAACATAACCAACCCAAACTTGACTCAACCCAAGGATCAAACGCTTTGCCATTGAAAGATGTCGCTTTAGAAGAATTCCTGTACACTTAAGCAAACTCATCAAATGCATAGGGAATATCAAAGTATTTAAAGCAATTAAAATAAATACTCCCCCAAAATTAATTAATTAATTCTCCCCTTTATCAAAATGATCAACCCAAGAAGTTAGCTACTCCCTCTAGGTTAAATCTCCTAAACTTAGATAAGATTATAATAGGATAAGATACCTATAAGATACCATTTCTCTTCTCCCCCTATCATTCTCCCCCTTTTTGTTCAGGAATAGGTAAAGGAAAAAGAACAAATATAAAAGCATGTTGAAGCTTAAAGTGATAAGACATGAAAGCATATAGGCAACAAAAACATAACTAATCCAAGATAGATACTAAAACTAAAATATAAGCATAGAAGGACTAGAAAGCAAGGCAAAGGCAAAACAAAATATCATATATATATATATATATATATATATATATATATATATATATATATATATATATATATATATGTATGTATTAGAAATATATCAATAATGCATACGAACATATATATAGATATAAACACACACATGACACAAAATACAATAAGTTTGCACACTCGTATGATAAAAATGTGTCATATGGAAACGGAAGTGTTGGGGTGTGAACTAGTAACGATTAAATTTAGACCCAATCACTTAAAACATGTTCACGGAGTTCTCAATTGATTGCAAACTTCAGCACATTTGAATATAACCTCATGTGACAATATAAATTGAACTCAATGAACAAACGGACACAATGCATACAAGCCTAGCATATTGATGATTCTACAAGCCAATAGAGTTATGATATGAAATACGCAACTAGGATAAATGGACATTGTGCAAACCGTTGATATACCATCCAATCTCCCTCAATAAGCATTTATATTAAATTTGAATGACTATATCAATCAAACATAGGCCTTGGCAAATTATGTTCTTTTAATGCCATTTTTCTGTTTTTAGGCCTTTGCACCACGTATTTCTTTTAGGTCCATTTCAAACGGTGGCTTACAATCGCAAAGGATAACTAAGTCCTTTCGGAGCCCTTCCCCGTGCACATTTATATTTATCATGTTTTCATTTTTTACACAAATCTCACGTGCAACGGATTTTGACATGCACTAGTCCTCCTAAGTCACAAATATGTAGATGACAAGATTGGAAGGAGAACACTTCACATAGCTCAAATATACATTTGAAGTTAAAATTTCAAAAGAGCTCGTGCATGTGTGAATAGAGGCATATAAAAATAGAATCCATTTAACCAACACAAAATCCAACTTACTCCATAAAAATATGGTAAAGAACATTTGAAGGATTGAAAATCTAAACCAAAAGTTCTAGCCACATGGGAGCGTTAAAGGATGGATTAAAACACAAGTATATGCCACTTAAAGTGTGTCAAACAAAAAAATACACACAAAATAAAATCTTTTTGAGTTTTTGACATTTATAACCAAAAAGAAAAATATATACTCAAAAGACAAACCAAAATCATTTGAATTTTACTTTAAGCTTAAATTAACAAGAGATAAAAACTTCAAATGATAAACAAAAAATCATTATTCTAGCATGTGATATGATATAAAGTAAGGACTAGAAAATGATTAAACAAGCATACATTTAGCATGTGAATATAGCATGAAGTCCAAAAGCTAAAGTATGCAAGCACTAACACATTCATCCTTTAGATTTAGCAATGGAGGAAGCATGTGATAGTAAATGAGAATCAAAAACCCTATTTTGCAAGGCAACCAAGTCAGATTTCCTAACCCAAATTAATAAAGAAAGACTGTCTTGGGGTGTAGGAGTTCTAAATACATTGATTGCATTACGTTAGGATTTTCTAGGAATTCATTTAAAATCAAAACAAAATTTCTTAAGATGACCTTTTCGACCACAATGTGTACAAGTAAAAATATGTCAAAAAGATTTACCTAAGGAGTGATCTCTAAATGCTTTCCTAGTAGATTCTCCTAAAACGTTTGTCTTGGATTTATGAGTAGATTCATTACAAGTATTGAAGCCTAAACCACACATGTCATTTTTAATTTGGACCGTTCCTAAGATTTTATCTAATTTTTTCGAACGACACTCCAAATCAAATTTGACATTACTAGAGTCTTTTAATTTATTTTGCAATTCTAAAATGTTTGACTCTAATAAAACATTTCGCTCTTCAAAAGCAAAAAGCTCATTTTTCAAGGATTACATTAAACCCTTAAGGCTATCTCTCTCGCCTTATATATATTCAAGCTTCTCTAGAAGAGCTTTCTCTCGTGTCTTAAGGTCTTCAACCAACATACTATTATCAACGACCTTGACACGTTCTTTCAAACAAGCTTCTAACTTCAAATTAGCTCTTTTTAACTCAATTGATTCTTTATATAATTCTTGAAAAACATTTTGAAGTTCACTCGCATTAACCTCTTCTTCATTTTCACTCTCTCTTTCTTCTCCACTCTCACTATCATAAAAAATAAGAGAATCATAAACTATAACCTTGGAAGTGTCATGTGTTAACGTTTCATCAATCGATGAGTTCTCACTATCACTCACATGACTAGCCATAAAAGCCACAAAATTGGACTTAGTGGGGGAATCGGGTCCCTCTTCCTTATCACTATCACTAAGGGTCGCATTATATGCAACGGGTCGTTTACCCTCTTTCCTTAGTTTAGTGGGGCACTCAGAAGCCCTATGGCCATAACCCTCACAATCAAAACACTTATTAGACTCGTCCCTATTTAAATTTTCATTAATAGGTTTAGGGATCTTCTCGGTTTTGTCATACTTAGGAGTTTCAAATTTCTTAAAATCATTTTTAAATTTATCTTTGTTAAATTTAAATTTTTTTCTAAATTTACGAGCAAACAAAGCCATGTCTTCCGAGTCACTATCCTTCTCGCTCTCTACTACTTGTTTGACCTCTTTTCGGGCTTTTAAAGCAACGCCCTTTTCAATTTTCTTTTCAGTTTTAGAGGGAAACATATCTAGTTCATAGGTTTGTAAATCACCTACAAGCTCTTCTAATTTCGTAGAGGCTAAAGATGGTAAAGAATTTAAAACGGTTACTTTTGGAATAAATCTATCGGGTAGGGACCTTAAAATTTTCTTTACAACTCAGTTGTCGGGTATTTTCTCTCCCAAATTAAAAGATGAATTGACAATATCGGAGAGTCTAGCATAAAATTCATCAAAAGTTTCATTATCGTTCATTTTGATAGTTTCAAAATGAGTGGTGAGATTTTGGAGTTTCGAAGCTTTAACGACACTAGTTCCCTCATGAGTTAGTTGTAAAATATCCCAAGCTTCTTTAGCGGTTTCACACGTCATAATACGTCGGAATTCATCCGGTGTGACAGTGCTAAACAAGGCATTCAAACCACAGGAATTAAAATTAGAAAGTTTAAACTCATTTTCAATCCATCTATCGACCGGTTTGGGAACACGTTCATTTTCAGCTAAGTGAGTTGGTGGGGACCACCCGTTAACAACAGACATCCAAACTCTCTCGTCGATAGATTTTAGTGCCGATTTCATTCGTGCTTTCCAATACGCGTAGTTAGAACCATCAAAAATAGAAAATTTATAAAATGGGGAAAATTCCATTTTAGCCAAAAATTATTTAAAGGATCTTTAACGAAATAATTTATCGCTTTGGCTCTGATACCAATTTGTAAAATGCGGATCCCCGGATTGTAAACTCTTTTAAAAATTGTAATATTTCCTTTTTATGAAATAGATGCGGAAGCGTAAGATGGTTCACAAAACAAACAGATTATTAAATTTTAATTTCTTCTTAAACAAATTAAAATTAAACCCGAGTGAAAATTAATTAAACACACGCAAATATTAATTTCTCTTAAACCAATTAATTAATTCGAGTCCTAGAATATGCCTAAGTCATATTTATCAATATTACCAAATTAGGCCAAACCAGTTTTAATCAATAGACTTGAATTAAATAAACTTTACCCAATATTTAATTAGGCAGTGTGATAATTAAAACCAATTTTATCTTGAATTAGCCTAAGCATGAGTTCTAGGTTATTATGCAAGATAAAATTAAATCAATCACACTACGCCGCGATGTACGAGGAAAAACTCAGAACGGGAAATAACCTCGGACGACCCTAGCCTCAAACCCACTAAGTATGGAATTACAATTACAAGACAGATTACTTACTTCCTTAACTCGAACCCTCTCAAGCCTTGACGCGTCTTCTTGTAACCACCTCCTCCTAGCGGATAACCACGGAGCTCCACCGCGATCTTGGACTCACCAATCGGACAATAGGTACACCGTCAACCACACGTGGTGTCTTTTACCACATGAGAATGCCGCAGCAAAACGAACTCTTCTTCTTTAAGGAATGTAGAAGAAAACCAAACAATCTCTTCAATTCGGTGTAGAGATAAACCCAGTGCCAAACTCCAAGCAAGATGTATATATATAAAATTGGATAAATAAAGCAATTGGGTGTAAACAAGAGTGGTGTATAATTTTCTCTAAAGAATTTCACTCAAAATAAGAACATTTTCCTTAAGCAATTTTAGCTCTCAAACTCTCTCTAAAAGATAGAATAGAACGAAAAAGTTAAGTTGGAAAATGTTATTCCCGCACATAATAAAGTCTGAGAAAAGTTGGTTAAGAAACAAGTGGGGAAGTGGGAGAAAAACTGCTTAAAACTGCCAAAAACTGTTCCCGCCTGGCATCTCGTTCGAACGACATTTCGTTCGAACGACATTCTCGTTCGAACGACATTCTCGTTCGAACGAAGTTTCAGTATGAACTCGTTAGAAACTCATTGGAAATCTCGTTAGAACGACAATCTTGTTCGAACGACATTTCGAACAAAGTTCCAATATGCCTTAATGGGAAGTCGTTGGCAATCTCGTTCGAACGACTTATGGTTCGAACGACAATCTCGTTCGAATGACACTTCGAACGAACTTACAGAATGTTCAAAAATTCTTTTTAAGCCCAGAAACTTTTATATACTTTATACATAAGTTTTAATGGAGAACATCTGAAAACAAAACACAGTTTTAAAAACCTAACACCCAATAAACAAGTTCCAAGCTCCTATATATATATGATTGCATTCATACATTGGGAGCATGGAACATTGGTTGATGACGTATAAATGAGTCACGAAACCGACATGATTATGAAACCTTATACTCTTTGCTTCTACGTCTTCAAACAAACTTTTCATAGGCTTGAGAATATTATAATTAAATACAATCCTATGTATAAATGTTTTTGTCCGAAATTGAGCCAAAACTATATATGGACTCAATTGGAAATTTGTGTCCTTACACTTGGCACACACCACTTTTAGTTGATCCATGCTTAGGTTCACTACCACACACTCACTTGTAGATATTCACTCATCACTCACTCTCACATATCCATGATTAATATAATATTAATGATCCATGTTAGATTTTCTTTTTATACTTGTACATTATCCCCTGCTTAGTACAATGCTCATCTCTCCATAATATATACTAATCAAGAATCATGCATGTTGCGCACTACATCACTAAAGAGCATGGCTATTGACCAAATTTTATTCCGTAACTAGGGGTCACTTCGTGATGAGTGCTGGTTCAGAATGTCGCAGTTAGCCTAAGCGAAATGACTCTCACCTTTCATCGGCTAAGTATCTTCGAGGTATTTCGAACGGTTCCTCCCACACCATACCTCTTGACCAAAGTCATAACGGGAGGTATACCACAAGAAACTCGTTCATATACATCAAGTATATCGAATTCTCTCTCTCACACGCACTGTCCCCACAAGGTATATTGTAAGGCAATTCACGTACACTCGGGTATATCAAATGGCTTGTCCACACGTACCGATTGCCCTCAAAAGCAAGATGCATATCGTGGAAGTCATGCCAAACTAATTAAACCAATAACTGCATACCCTCATATAGCTGTCAAACCTAGGACACTCATATTTAGTTTGTCAGTTTTTACCCGAAGCTCTACCGAAATGATGGGTTGGCATGCCGTTGAAATTTTTGCGTGATTTTATCTTTTTTTTAAACGGGATCCTATACATGATCCTGGCAACAAGTCCAACAATATTTTTTTACATATTTTTTAAACCCAATTTTCCCAGGCTCGGGTCCCGTTCGACATTTCTTTTTGCATTTAGGTAAACCTAATACAAATGAGAATATAATAAAAATCATTCTGAGACCTTTTTTCCCATTTTTCCTCCTTGTTTACCAAAAGTGTCAAAAAATATTTTTCCCTTCTTTTATCAAAATTACCAGAAGCATTTTTCCTTCTTTGTACCAAAAATATTTTTCCTCCCTGGTACCTGAAAAATATTTTGTCCTCCCTTTTCCAAAAAATGTCATAGACATTTTCTTTCCTTTTATTAAAAAATAACAGCTTCCCCCTTCTCTTCTATAAATAAATTCGAATGTTTCTCCTTCTCAGGTCGTTCGCATACGCGACGCTTTGCCTGGATCCCTATTGGCTTCGGTCTTCAGTCAAACTTACTCGAAGCTCTGTCAGTTCAATCAATACTTCCTACGAGTCCAGAATTCATCTCCATCCACTTTCCATAGAGAACACAGACCAAGTACCGAATGTGAAGCGAAATTTGATGACGGTCCTAGCCATACTCACTACCAAGATTGACAACCTTCAAATCGTAGTTCACGATATGAAATAAAATTAGATCCCTATTCTTGAAGAGCCCGAGGTCCTCTTCCCTCGCGCTATGCATTCACCCTCACTCGGGCCTATTTGGGTCCCCGAGGAATATCAGCACGCTCCACGTGTTCCTCTTGCTAATGGGTCACCGCCATCTCAGCTGTTTATGTCAAATCTTATCCAACCAGGGGCTAACCTACTCGTGATTATTGATTCGAAGGAGTAAGAATTGAATAAAGTCAAGTAGGATCTTAAGATGTTGACCAAGAAGTTGGACTAAGTCTGAATCTCTAAGAACTACATGGACTACACCAATATGTCTCCCTATCCTAAAGCAAGGCTACCAGAAAAGTTCAAGATGCCGAACATAGAGAATTTCGGGGGGTAGTGGGCCCCTAATTGTTCATCTCCGAAGTTATCACCAAGACATGACTCTCCTAGGAACCTCCGAGGAAATAATGGCCCAAATGTTCCAACAGACTTTGAATGATAGCGCTATTCGCTGGATCTTATCTCTCAAGGAGTCTAGGATCCATAATTGGGAGGATGTTGCTCGATAATTCATCTAACAGTATAAGTATAACAAAGAGTTAGAGGTTACCAATCGTGATTTAGAACTACTCAAACAGAATCCTGGGGAATCAGTCAGTAACTTCATAACAAGGTGGAGAAAAAAAGCCACCACTATGACCAGCCGGCATTTTGAAGAGGAGAAAGTCAGTATTGTGAAAAATAATTTCTTACTCCATGTTGGAATGACGATGGGAGAACAGTACTACCCTAATTTACGAGCCCACCTATAAGAAGGAGTAGATATTGAAGAAAGTCTTGCCAAAACAGAAGTTTAACTATAGAAAATGTCTGGACAATTCACTCCCCGAAAGTATGAGAAGCCTATTAATACTTCAGTTTTGACCATCAACAACATCTCTCAATGTGCCACTTAATGGGCACCAGAAATCTGTCCTAACCTAGTCAAGAAGGAAAACAACGACCTTCACACTCCCCTCTCCAAAGTACACTAATCCCTTTTAAGCCGAATTCTCATCAAACCATTGGACCCTCGTCCATTAGCAAACCCACGTCCCAAAAATTTCAAACCAGATGCCCATTGATGATGATGATGATGAGAATTAGCATCACTAGATAAAGAGGTGATAGAGTTCAAACAGTAATAACAATGGCCTCAATGGAGTTATATAAGCACAAATATATTTAGAAAGAGGTTAGTAGAAGAGGAATGAAGACAATGACGTATAGTGGTTCAGCCAATCAGGCCTACATCCACTATTAGTGTGTGATCCACTAAATATGGACACTAATGGACTTGGATACAATGCACAAGCTTTCTCTCTCTAGTGTGTACAAATAGAGTTTTTGCTAGGATTACAATTATCGATCCTTTTGCAAGGTTAAAGATGACAAGTATATATAGGGCTTGGGGGGTGTAGTGTACCCCCCAAGCATGCATGGAGCATGTGAATGATGATCTAGCTAATCCCCTGTTGACACCTAGCTGGGCCACTTGTAGGTAATGATACCATAATATTCCCTCACGTGAGGGAATGATCTTGTTATAATGATTTAGTCCACGCACTACACGAGCCCCACACGCATTGCTCCACACGTCTCCCGAACCACGAGCCATGATGGTGTCACCCTTGGCCTATAACAACAGGACGAGGCTAACATTGACCTTATGGGAGCCCTAATTATTGGATGCAGGAAGCATACTATCGGCTTACAAAGGGTCGGTCGGTCGGTCGTATGGTCATCTGAATTATTCCCAAGCCGAGGCTTCAATCTGCATGGGCTTGGGCTGATTTGGGTCATCCAGCATACTTGTATTTCCAATGGTGGGGTCGGCCTGGCGGACCCCTGTCTTCAGTATTACACCCTGGGGGTAAAAGCAGAGTTGAGCCCTCATCCTAGACGAGGCTACCCTCGGCCAGGACGAGGGTATATTTGGTTATATCAGTTACCCCTAGCCCTTAATCATCGATGCTGTCGAGGTGGCTGAGGGGTAATAATGTCTTTGGATGTTGAGTTGATGAGTGACCAAGCTGATTAGTGACACTTGTCAAGTTAGTTGTTGTTTATCAGGTGTCAATCATCATTTTTGTGTTCCCCATAAATGACGGTTGCATATCACACTTAGGACTTTGTGCCCTAAAGATAATTCTCCTCATGGGCTGTACACCACCTTGGTTATTGGGCCCAATAATGACAAAGTATTTAAACATTTTGGAAATACTTCTTCTCTTTAGTCTGCTTCTTGTTCGTGCGCACTCTCCCTCTCTCTAGGTTTAGCAGTTAACCACCATCCTTGCATTTTCGTGAGAGCCCCAAGTTTCTTCTACCTTCAGTCTTCTTTTCCAGGTAATATCTTCACCGTTGTTTCCATTTCTTTCTCTTTTTCCAAGTTTTCTTTGGTTTTTGCTTTGAATAGTTTCTACGCATTTTCTTGACTGTTTTTTATTTTTTTGACGTGTGTATCCACCCTTCAGCGGTGGTTGTAGAGCTAAATACTGACTGATAGGCTTTCCTGGGTTCCTCCCTACCATTTTGTGGTGGTTCAATTTGATTTTTATCTTTTTAGGTTTCTCGGTGACCCTTCGGTCTTCTTCTCCGGTGAACTTTGCTCCTCCTGTTCTTCGCTGTTTATAGATAAAACTATTCATTTCTCTAAGTTCGATCTCAAAGTCAACTTAGTCAACTATTTAATTTGTTTGCAAGTTGCTTGAAAAAATCCTTTAAGTGTTAGGTCTTCCTCTTAATGCTCCAAAGGCTTTACAATTTAGCCGAGGAGTTTCCCTCTTTGAGAGAGAGGTGTTTTACAGAGATTAGGAGGATAGAAGAAGATAATGAGTCTAGACGTAGGACCGACGCTATTTGGGTACGACCCATTTTTCTAATTCCAATAGCTATAATTTTACCATCACCCTCTGAGCCCTTTGGGTCGTCTTATCCTCCAACTGAGAGTCGAAGTCAAGAAGAAGTTATAGATAGATGAGCCATAACGTCGTCTTCTTTCGATGTCAGAACCTCTGGAAGAGACGACCCCTTAAGCCTTAACCTCCGCGAACAGGCTGAGGGAACAGTTAACCCTGAAGCTGTCCTTGTGACTGCTATGTCCCCCCTTGAGTTTCAAGCCACTTTTCCAGGTGGCCCCCACACTTTGATAACGATGAGGCCGACAAAGCTGGGGACGAGGGAAGTGAGGATGAGGGTAGTGAGGCCAAGGGCAAGAATAAGAGATCAAATATTGAGGAAGAGGTCGACACTTTAACAACCTCGTCTTATGTCTCATCTGTCAAGGATCGTGATCTCTGATTATGGAGACACTCCTTTGGTGTTAAACCCAATGTTACTATGAGGATCCCAGATGAAGATGAGAAGTTCTTCCAGGGGCGAGAGGCAGAAATAGCCATGTACGATTAGATGCTTAGGGTCGGTGTCAGGTTTCCTCTTCATCTTGCCATTGTCTCTATACTCTCTTCCCTTGGGGTTGCCCCTACCCAACTTCCTCCTAATTTATGGAGGATCATTCTCGGCTTCATTTCTCTCTAGAATAATACATTTATTGATGAGCCCTCGGCCAGTCTGTTCCTGGACTATTATAACATAACCTCCCTATCCAAGAAATTTGGGTACTTCCATCTAAGGGCTAGGAGGTATGACAAAAAACTTCTCCATGTTGCACAAACTTCAAACCACGACTGGAAAAAGAGATTTTTCTTCGTTTGTGAGGATTGGGAATTCCCCGTTGAGGTTGATCTTCTCGAAGATAGCCCGAGGGTTCCTTGAGCATGGTCCAACCCCTCCATGAGAGAAAGGTCAGACCCTGGACTTAGCTTAAATGAGAGAGCTATAGCTGGCTATCTGAGGGAGCAGGGGTAAGGAGGATGCGATTCCTAAATTTGAAGATTTAATGACCCCTCGTCTCCTCAAAGAAGCTGGTCTAAGGGTCGGCCCTTTGACAGAACTATGTGAGTTACTTTTTATTTCAATTTCTTCTAAATGTTCCTTTGTTATTATTATCTGACACGTCGTCTTACTTTTGCAGGTTAGCCTTCAAACGTATCTGACCAACTTTGGGAAATAACTTCCCCTAGCTTATTGGCTGGTCTTAGCAAGAAGAAGGGCAAGCAGCCTCAGCAAACCCAGTAGAAAATAACGGTCGTGGAGCTGACTGTCGTGGAGCCGACCACTGATACCTCCCGTAAAAGGAGGGATCCAGAAACCCCTACTATCACTCGGCCTGATAGTCGTACGAGGGCAAGGGTTGAGGTCCCAGAAATAAACACCAAAGGAACTAGTTCTTCCTCATCCTTGGGTACCTTATGGTCGGCTAATCAGGCTAATATAAAGGTCAACCATACCTTTTTGATCTCCAACATGAAAGCTGCCAAGGTTTCTATGTTCTCAGCACCATCACCTTCACAATATAGCTGCTTAGCCAGGATGCTCCCGGCCAAAGTCTACAATTTTGGACTTCACACTCTGGCTCGGGTATTTCTTTTATCCCTTTAATTTTGATTCACCAATATTATATCAACTGTACCCACGTCCCTTCGTTATAAACTTTTACTCTCATCTTTTACAATTTATTTGTGCCTTCACCTCTGCCATCACGTGGATGGCTGAGAACCAACATAAGTTTTATGAGGTCGAGAGAGCTATTAAAAATGAGGCCAACTTGAAGACTGAGCTGGAAAATGTAAAGACTGAGCTGGAGAATGTGAAGTCCGAGCATCCAAGGGTTATTGGTGAGCTTACAAAAGAGCATGTTGCTTAGTTGAAGCTCAAGGACGACGTCTTTACATCCATGATGAGACTTTGACCAATTAGGGCACCCAGTTTAAGTCAGATCTTGCTGCAGTTGTTCGAAGGGCTGATACTGATGCTGTGGAGGACTACAAACTTTTTGATGAATTCTAAGGCTTCGGCCTTGAATACTTAGGGAGGGGAATCAATACAGCCTATCGATGGGTCGTCTTAAAGTATATTGACGCAGTGTCGTCTATTTAGCCTTCTCTGGAGGCTCTAGAGTTTGACGACCCCTTGACAGCCAGGGCTTTATCCCAAGTGGAGTCTAAAGTGAATGTTGAAGGCACTAGGACGTCTAAGGCTTGGACTTCTGTTGTTGTTGCCGATGGTATTCTGCCCGATGACGCTAGGACTCTACCCTCTGATGTGGCTCTTTAGGGTGGTCGTCTGTGGCCTATAACCTTTTCTTGCGCTTTTGTTTTTTACTTTATTTTGAACATGTATTGTAAATCTTCATACTTTTAATGAAAACTCCCTTCCCTTTCATTTGATCTTTCATTTTTCTATTTTTATACTTTGTTATAATGCGTTTCCCTCGTCTTTCTTGGGAGTGAGTGGAGGGTCGTCCCTACCATTCACTCTCATCCTAGTCGGGGGAGATAATCCACCACGTTAATGATCTTTTCAAATATTAAGCCATCCCTCGTCTTTCTTGGGAGTGAGTGGAGGGTGGTCGTCCCTACCATTCACTCTCATCCTAGCCGAGGGAGATAATCCACAAAGTTAATGATGTTTTTAAATATTAAGCCCTCCATCGTCTTTCTTGGGAGTGAGTGGAGGGTCGTCCCTACCATACACTCTCATTTTAGCCGAGGGAGATAATCCACCAAGTAAATGATGTTTTTATATATCAAGTCCTCCCTCGTCTTTCTTGGGAGTGAGTGGAGGGTTGTCCCTACCATTCCCTCTCATCTTAGTTGAGGGAGATAATCCACCAAGTTAATGATGTTTTCAAATATTAAGTCCTCCCTCGTCTTCTTGGGAGTGAGTGGAGGGTTGTCCCTACCATTCACTCTCATCCTAACTGAGGGAGATAATCCACCACGTTATTGATATTTTCAAATATTAAGTCGTCCCTCGTCTTTCTTGGGAGTGAGTGGAGGGTCTCTCCTACCATTCACTCTCATCCTAGCCGAGGGAGATAATCCACCAAGTTAATGATGTTTTCAAATATTAAGTCCTCCCTCGTCTTTCTTGGGAGTGAGTGGAGATTCGTCCCTACCATTGACTCTCATCATAACTGAGGGAAATAATCCACCAAGTTAATGATGTTTTTAAATATTAAGTCATCCCCTATCTTTCTTGGGAGTGAGTGGAGGGTCGTCCCTACCATTCACTTGAAAAACATCCTTAATACTAAAATCATTTTGTTTACTAGATTAATAACAAATAGTTATAAGTTGAGTAAACTCCGAACAAACTTATTGGGCAAAACTCTTTTCGAAAAACACAAGATGTGTTGTCAAATCTTTTTCTGAATGTATGGATTAAATTCGATAGTTGATTTCCTTAAGTTTATTTTTTAATAAACATCTACTATCTTTACCATGCAGTCCCAATCACAATAAAAATTAAGAACATTCACATAAATAGACACGGGAATTTTGAACGTGGTAAAACCCTTAAACAAGGGAAACATCCATGCCCCCCTCTACGGAGCAAAATAAAAAATCCATTAGAATTAAAATCAGGTTACAACACTTAAGCAAACCACAAAGATCCTAACCTAAGTTCAGAATGTACCTACACGAGATTCTCACTTCCAAAGGTATTCTGACTTGGAACTTGATCCTTTCTTGCTGCTTCTTTGTCTTTTCCTTGATTTCCTTCTCTTTGGATTAAGATTCCAGCAACTCTTTCAAGTACAAGATTCTCAAACAGAACCACAATGTCTAAATGTTCGTGTGAGATAGTGTTTGTGATGTGTTACTACATAAAAACATGCAACTCAGCCTCTCAAGATTTGTACAAACTTTCCTAACAAATTACAACAGTTCTAATATGAAAGTTCTTGCTGAATCTTGATTTCTCAAGCAATGACTTCTTGATCTTTAATATAACCACAAATCTCAAAGATACATTGCTCGCAAGACGGTTCAAGGTCTTATACAATTTATAGATTTTGAAAATATTTTTAAAATTGTAAACCTCTAATTGCAGATCCAACTAGACTAGAAGTCTACTTTATCAAATCGGATTCAGACTTAACATGCAAGTAATGATTCAATGAGTTTTGATCTAAAACGTTATTTTTCAGATCTTGAACGCTTTAAAACTTTAGCATGATTTTGGTTGTGTTCCTGTTATTTTTTACAACATTATTTTATAAAATAAAAACTTGGAAACATACACAACTCACTAGATCTGAAAATTATTTTTGAAACTAAAGATTTTATTTCAAAAATAGTTGAAACAGATTAGATCTAAGAAATCAGATCTAAAAAGAAAACAGAAAATATATGTGAGATGTTCTCTTTTAGAAAGACTCATTTTTAATAATGAAACTTAATTTTTCCTTATAGATGAGTTATGAGAGAATCAATGTATTTTGAAGAGGTCTTCACACAAAGAACACAAAACCAACAAGACATAAACCCTATAAAGATCTAACTCTCAAAAGATGGGTTTTCTAATATATGGGACTTTTAGGTTTTGGTGTTTGGTTAGGGAGAAATCTCACAGAGGTTTGGATATATGAAGAAACCAGGGTTTCCTCTCTTTCTCTCTCTCTCTTTTCTTCTCTCTTCTCCCTTCTCTCTCTTCTCTCTACTATCTATTTTCTCTAAGGTTTAATAAAATGCCAAAAGTCTCAAAATGCTGAGGCTTGGTCTCGTTTTATACTAAGCGAAGAAGGATCGAGAACATCAGCCTCAATCCAACGGCTGAGATCAAGTCTATCTGGTTTGACTTTGATCCAATGGTTTAACTCAGGCAATGAGTTATAAGGTCACTGATTAGGTAATCCTGGGATCACAAGGATTGAAAACGATCGCATGTAGTACGTTGATTAAAACAATCCAAGGGCTGAGATTTAATATGCAAAATGAGAGTATAAGAAAACACAAATCCAACTGCTTCGAAACCAACACGTGTACGCACATGATTAAGCTGAGACGCGCGTATGAAACAAATTACAAATCACACCCCAAAGTCTCTAGTGCTTTCGGATTCTACCCAGCCAAACAATCAACAAAGAATAAAAGTTTCTAAAATTCTATTTTAACCCACAAAACTTTTAAAACCAATTTTTAATTAATTCAAAAATTATTTTTAAAAAATGTTTAAAATTATATAAAATGATTTTTTTGGAAATAAATTGATTTTAAAATGATTTCAAATGATGATAAACCATTCAAGCACATATATCATATGTAGGATGCTGTGCAAGTGTCCTATTTGTGGTTTTAGGGTTAGAATTTACTTCCCTTTGAAGATTCTCTTGGACTTAATTTCTTCTTGTAGCATGTACCTTTGAGGAGATGGAGTTCTCAAACTATACTAACCTATTTTGTCTATATATCCAAACTAGTTGGAACTCCTATATATGAAGACTCAAGTGAGTCAATATATAGTGTGTTCTCAATCTCCCCCTTTGGATATTAGAGACAAAATTCCCTTGAGTATTCTGTACTCTTGGGTCAAAAATAAAAAGAAATGATATTTGTCCTATAAAAAAATTCTAACTACCCTTTCCCATCCTAGAACTGAAAATAAGGTAAAAAAACATTACTCAACTACATACAGACCAATACCCTACAAAGTATAAACAAGATGTACAAAGGGCTGAAATGTCTGAAATGCCTGTAAAAAGTATAAACACTAAATTTGGCATATTAGTTGAGTTAGAATATGAATAAATGGTAAAAACGCTAAGCAATACTCAAGATATTCTCCCCCAATTTTTCTCAGATATACAAGGGGTATAAATAAAAAAATATAGAGATTAATTGAGAATAATCATGCCTATAGCAGTACGCAAATACTCAAAATGATTGTTATCTAATGGTTTTGTAAAGAGATTTGCGAGTTATTTTTTAGTGTTCAGATATTTAATAAGGAGATCTTTGGATTTAAAAAAGGTCACGGATAAAGTGATCTCTAATCTTAATGTGCTTAGTTTGTGAGTACAAAACGGGATTTTTAGAGATATTAATAGCACTTTGATTATCACAAAACATAGTTAATTATTTTTCTGTGACACCATAATCACTAAGCATTTGTCTAATCCACAGTAATTGAGCACAACAACTACCACCTGCTATATATTTTGATTCAGCACTAGATAATGAAATGCAATTATGTTTCTTACACGACCAACCAATAAGATTATTGCCTACATAGTAGCAAGAACCAGAAGTGCTCTTACTGTCATCAGAACAACTGGCCCAATCGGCATCGGTATATCCAACAATCGAACTAGTTGTATCTTTTTTGTACCAAATACCAAGTTTTAGAGTACCCTTAACATATTTAATGATCCTTTTTACACTTAATAAGTGAGACTCTTTAGGGTTACTTTGATATCTAGCACAGACACACACAACAAAAGATATATCAGGTCGAGACGCGGTAAGATACATCAAACTCCCTATCATACTTCTATAAAGAGTGGGATCAACATTTTTCCCATTATCATCCTTAAATAGTTTAGTTGAAGTACTCATGGGGGTTTTAGACGTTTTAGCATTTTCTAAGCCGAATTTTTTAACTAAGTCTGCAACATACTTGGATTGAGATATAAAAATACTATCACTGCATTGTTTTACTTGTAAACCCAAAAAATATTGTAGTTCACCCATTAAAGACATCTGAAATTTTGTATGCATGATATTAGAAAAATTCTCCACTTGTTTAGGACAGGTGGAACCGAAAATAATATCGTCCACGTATACTTGCGCGATTAAGATGTGTTGATTTTCCTTTCTAACAAATAATGTTTGATCATTTCTGTCGTGGACAAAATTGCGAGACACTAAGAACGTCGATAATCTCTCATATCAAGCTCTAGGAGCTTGTTTCAAGCCGTATAAAGCTTTCTTAAGCTTAAAGACGTTGACCGGGTGTACAAGATCAACAAATCCCTTGGTGTTGATGTAAAAAATTAGATCGTATCTAATTATTCAATCACAGATAAATAAATGAGACAAAGAAATTTTAAAGTGGTTCAGCCTTATAAGAATGGCCTACGTCCACTGTTATGTTATTGCTGAGTGTTTGGGAATTCTCGATTACAAGTTTGATCAAGAAATTCCGGTCCCCTTACAATGAGGATTGTATAATGTATTTATAGCCCTGAGGCTGTAATGTGAAAGGGTAATACATTAAATGATGTACATATGAAAGGGTAATACATTCAATGCCCCTTAAGTGTATGCGTCTGAATGATAAGCATTTAATAAACAGTCAAACTATTGGTTATCCTACTATTAATGCTTTGTTCGAGGTGCAGCTCGGACCGCCTGAGTTGCTAGGACCGCCTAAGCTTCTCGGTACACAAGAGTTCCTAGGAGAGTTCTTGTTCCTCGGAGCGTATGAGTTCCTCGGAGAGTTCTTGTTCCTCGGAGCGTATGAGTTCCTCGGGGAAGCAGTGTTCCTCGTGGTAGTATGGTTCCTCGGAGCGTCTGAGTTCCTCGGAAGTGTTTGTTGTTGCCACGTAGATTACCATGTGTCTTCATTCAATTGGGCCATGTCAACAGACTAAATTTGGTATCAACAGAAGCCCCCAATGTTTCATAGTTCAAAATTTGAGGAGTGTGGAACATTCTTTCTCGGAATATGGCAGTTTTAAATGGTCATCCTGAAATTTAGGAGTCTTTTGTATTTATTTCTCCTTCCAAATTCGTAGAATCATACTTTTTTGAATTTTTTATAACTGCCTCGATCTCCGCGTATTTTTTTCCTTTTAGCCGCCGGTAGCGTAATCGTTTCTTTTTGCAATCATTACTTTTTCCTTTTCCCAAGGCAGAGTATTTAAGCGTCACAGACAATCCCATCGTCTTCTACTTTTCAAATTTGTATCTTCGAGTTTTCCATTGTCTTACTCTCTTGTGCGTTCATCTTTTCCATCGTTCGTTGTCAACAGATCCACTCTTTTTCTGTAAGATCTTCTTCATTCTTCTTCATTTCCTTCTTTCATCATGGTTTATCCTGTAGAATCGATTGATAAATTTTGCTCTGATTTTTCTATTCCCTCGTGGGTTGTTTTGGAAGAGCTTTCTGAGCCTTCTGACTATTTTCGTTTGGCTGAGGGACATTGGTTCCCCAGCCTCTTTGTTGTTGAGTGTAGATTTTCTTTTCCACCCAATCCCTTATGTCTGGAATTTTATCAATACTTTGACGTTGTTCCTGCAAGAATAGCCCCAATACATGGAGAATAGTTAGTGGGGTTCATAGGTTAAATCAAATTCATGGAACTCGCATAGGAATTCCATAAATCATGTATTTCTATAGATGGGCAGTTGGTGATAACACTTTTTATTTAAAAACTAGATTTTTAAATAGGGCCTTAGTGGTTAATCTCCCGGATGCCAATAGAGACTATTTTGAGTATGGGGTTGTCATAAAAAATTGGCAACATGCTCCTTTATCTGGAGATGAAGTTTATCAGGGTCTCAGATGCCCTCCCTATGGCAATGGGATAGGTTATTTTTATTTGAATTTATTTATTTTGAAATTATGCTTCCTCTATGTTTGATAAAATGTGCCACTGATATTGTAATGTTTATTTATTTGCAGTTGATAGCAAAAGAAAGTGTCCAAAAGAAGCAGACGTTAATATAAGGCACTTAAAACTTATCTGGTGTTTGCATCAGAGTGTTGCCGACGATCACATTAGGTCAGCCTCGTATTTGCTGCAGTATAAGAGCTACACATCTTCTTTCACTGTTCGTCCGGTGATAAGTGAAGTAGAACCAGTACCAGCTTCTGCCAATTCTTCGCCTGAATCACACATTCCTTTAAGTGAAAGGATGAAGAAGAGAAGACCTCCCACCCTTTTCGAGGAACCCGCCTCTGGTGCTGGAGAGGCAAAAAGAAGTAAGGTTGACGTCCTAGGGGAGGGGACAAAGAAAATTGATGCACCTTCCTCGGCTGCTGCTGTGAAGGTTGTCGAGAAGCCCTAAGTGGCTCCGAGCAAGTCTGCTGCTCCCGGAGAAGTGATTGTAATATCACCGACCAAGAGTTCTTCCTTGGTCGAATCTATTCCTGTTCCCCCGAGGAAGCTGAAGAAGAGCTCCTCGGTCAATTTGGCTGAAACCATTGCTCAGCCCCCAACTACTGGAACTGGTGTTCCTACTTTTGTTCCCCCGTGCTCTGCCATGAGCTCGGCGAAGACTTGGATCATTCCCGAGATCCAAGGTATTGAGGAGAAACTTTCTCGGGACATACTCACCTCATTGGCTGCTCGCCATATTGCTTCTGTAAGTCTTATTACTTTGAACTTTTCCTCTTTCCCTTGTTATATCTATCTCTGACTTGCTTTCATTTTCTTTTCACAGTTGGTGAGCTGTTTCAATACAATTTTGAAGAAAGATGAGGCGATTAAAGCTTCAAGCTCCTCATCTAGTGTGGAGGGAGCTCTGGAGGAAGCTATTAAGTTTTTGGAAGATTCTCGCCAGAAATATGCTACTGACAAAGCTGTTTGGGAGAATAAACTTACCTCCACCGAGCAGGAGAAAGCTCGAGTTGTTGACGTCTCCAAGGAGTTGGATAAGAAAGTGAATGCTTTGGAGAAGAAGAATAAAGAGCTTGGAGAAAAGCTCAGAAATATTGGGGAGATTAAAAATAAGCTCAAGGCTGTAGAGGAGGAGTTGGCTCAACTTCGGGAAGTAAGTCGGCAGAAGGAGGAGGTTGAGAATAAACTGAAGATTGCTGAAAACCTTATGTCCGAGAAGCTTTCCTCGGAGAAGTTAAAAAGAAAATTGGCTGTGAAGAAGTCTTTCAACGCTGGCTGGGACAAGGGGTGGAACAAAGGATTGTCTACCATGATGTCGCAAGTCAAATATGGCAGCCTAAAATATTTTAGAGATGGGTGGGTCGCAGCTCTTCATGAGATGAAGGTTGATGAAACTTCTGAGCTCTTCCAGCGACACATCCCTGATCCCCCTCCAACTCATGAAGATGAAGAAGAGGATGAATCTGCCTCCGAAGAGTCTTCTATGGTGATGGGAGATCATTCCCCAGTAATCCAGTCTGCTATCGAGGAACTTCAGCAGCTCGCTACTTCCTCTGAGCAACTTCCAGCACTTCCCCAGCTACTATCTGCTCCATCCGAGCAACCTACCTCCTCATCCCAGCCTCCCGAGAAAGTTTTGGGAGACAAGGAAAAGGTGTAGAGTTGTTTGGACTTCTATCCATTTTATTTTTCTTTGACAAATGTAATCCTGAACCATGTAACTCTGAACCTTGTGATATAATAAAACTTGAATTTTTGTTTTTGCATACTGTTATCTCTTCATCATGCTCTGTTGGTACTTTTATTAATTATTGCTTTTTCTTCCTCTGCTAGTTTCTAGCCAGGATGGAATTACTGTCTGCCCATGATACAAAGCTGTTGCGACAATGCAATGAATACTTTAAAGCTGGTCACACAGATCTTAGTGCAGCACAAATTGTCGACATCCTCGGCCAAGATGCTTCGGAACAGGCAGTTGAAGCTTACCAATATTTGAAGTGTCTGCTTGATCGTGCGTTGGCCAATAATGTGGCTTATTATGATATGATCGAGGATCTCCAAGTCACTCTTGAAGACGTTTAGCAACAATACAAGGAATACACTGCCCTCTTGCACGAGGGGTATGAGAAGAAGTATCAGCAAATTATTGCCGACAAGGGATACGAGAGGCTTTTTTCTGGATACGACGTAAGGGAGATAACCCTGAGGGGTGAGGTCGAGGAGTGCAGACAAATAGCCGAGTTGTTGGAGCAAGAGAATAACAACCTGCAAAGAGAGCTGTCACAGTTGAAGTCTGCAGCTTCCACTTCAAAAGCCTTGATCCCAGTGACTGATGAGGGATTCTCGTTCTTGGAGGTCGAGAATGCCAACTTGAGGGACGAATTGGAGACCTTGAAGAGAATTATCCCCTCTACATCTTCTCGTGGATGAGCAAGAGCTCCTCGGGAATGAGCAAGAGCAGCTCGGATTCCTGTCGAGGAACATAGGACTCAATCTGCTTTATAGAACCAAGCATTCCAATTAATGATGAAGAACCAGGCGTTGGCTGAAATGTCAAAGAAGATCAGGGACCTGGAAGATCAGCTTTCTGCGCAGAAGTCTGCCTTGGAGAATAAGGAACTCTTCATAAAAAATCTCCACGAGCAGCTGGAAAGATTGACATATCAATTTCACAAACAGCCCAGGGAGTTATGGATGGCTGGGTACAACGAGGCTCTCTACCACTTGGACGATCGTATCGAGAATGCCAATAATGAGGGCTACAAGCAAGGCTGGTTGAATGCCTTAGGTGTGCTGCAACTTGAACAGGGTCATTACCTGTGGGACTACCACGATCCTGGGTTGCTCGACCTACCCGTGCCACCATTCAAACTTGATATGAGTTGGATCCCTGCTCGGGCCATTCCTCGATGCTTGATCTCCAAATATCTCGATGACTATAATCTCCATTCAAGTGTCGAGATATCTCGTCCCGAGCACCTCTTAGATCGACCATCCGTGATGAATATCAGGATGCTGAAGGATCTTAACTTTATAAACTCTCCTCTTGCTTTAAATGATCCGCCTACTGGTGAGGAACCTGTTTCAAAAGCAGAGGGGAAGAAACCAATAGAGTAGGAATTTTGATGTAATAGTTAGTATACATTTCATTCTCAATGTAATTTATTTTTTATTTTAATGAAAGACTTTCATTTTTGTTTGCAATCTTAATTGCTATTGTCTTGTAATACTTTACATCTGTGCATGTGCATGTGTATCTGTTAAAAAGATAACAATATTGTGTTGTTTGTCAATCAACTTATTGTTGATTAGCTTGAATTTGTGGTAATCATTTGGCAAAAATAATGTTTTGTTTCTCCAATTTTAATAAAAAGTTACGAGTATAAAAAATGTTGCTCGATTACTTTCTCGTCTTCATAAAATGTTTCCGACCAACTAAGGTCGGTAAATTTTCCTTGTCGACCAACTACAGTTAGTGGGTTTTTATCCCCGACCAGCCATAGTTAGTAGATTTTTTCTTAACGAGCAACTTTGGCACTTTTTGGAATAATTTTACCTCCCGACCAACTCAAGTTGGCATTTTTGGAATAGTTGTAGCTCCCGACCAACCTTAGTTGGCATTTTCGAGAATATATTTACTTCCTAACCAACATAAATTGGCACATAGTTTTACTTCCCGGAGGAATACAAGTTTTACTTCCCGGAGGAATACAAGTAGCTTTACTTCCCGGAGGAATACAAGTAGCTTTACTTCCCGGAGGAATACATGTAGCTTTACTTCCCGGAGGAATACAGGTAGCTTTACTTCCCGAAGGATTATAGGTAGCTTTACTTCCCGGAGGAATATAAGTTTTACTTCCAGGAGGAATATAAGTTTTACTTCCCGGAGGAATACATTTGTTTCTCGATCAATCTTAGTTGGCGTTTTCGAGAATAAATTTGAGTAGTCCGAGTTTTGCCGAGTAGTGTGTAACACTAGTATTCCCCGAAAAACTTTCAATAAAAGGAAAGAATTCGGCTGAATATACATTACTGATAATATTTGCGTAGATGCTCTGCGTTCCATGCATTTTTAAACTCATCTCCTTCTAAAGTTGCTATTCGGTAAGTTCCTGGTCGAACAACTTCTGTAACTCGGTATGGTCCATGCCAGTTTGCCTCCAGTTTATTGTGCTTTTGAATCACTTTCTTCAGCACATAGTCTCCTTCTTTCAGGTCGTACTTCTTCACTCTCTTGTTGTAGAACAAAGTTGTTCGCTGCTGGTAAGCAGCATTTCTAATGGCTGCTTCTTCTCTAACTTCCTCGAGCATGTCTAAATCCAATCTTCTCATTAAGTCGCTGACAGGGGAATTAAAATTCAGTACCCTGTGTGTTGGGAGGCCCAACTCGGCAGGTATAACAACTTCACTTCCAAATGCTAGCACATATGGAGATTCCCCTGTTGCTACTCGGGGAGTAGTTCGGTAAGCCCACAGTACTGACTGTAACTCGTTGATCCAGTTTGCTTTTGCATCATTCAATCTTTTCTTCAGCAACGTTCTATTTGTCACTTCAGTTTGTTCATTGCTTTGAGGATAGCCTGGTGCTGAGTGGATCTTCAAAATGTTTGACTGATGACAATAGGCAACGAACTCCTCGTTATCAAATTGTGTTCCATGGTCGGTGATGAAGGCATGAGGAAGACCATATCGACAAATGATGTTCTTCCAAATAAATTGGTACGCCTTGTCATACGTCATATCGATGAGAGGCTCAGCTTCTACCCACTTAGTAAAATAATCCACGGCAACGACGAGGTACTTGAACCTTCCTCTGGTCGTTGGCAGTGGCCCGACCAAATCTATTCCCCACATGGCAAATGGCCAAGGGGACGTGATGGGTGTCAACAATGCTTGTGGAGTTCTTCGGATAGAGGAAAAGCACTGGCACTTGTCACATTTCTTGGCATAGGCTATACAATCAGCCCTCATCGTCGGCCAATAGTATCCCTGCGTCATCACCCTTTGCAAAAGCGTCCGACCTGCTACATGGGCTCCACAGGACCCTTCATGGATCTCTTCAATTAAATCTTTCACCTCGGTGGGATGCACACATCTCTGCAAACCTGCCATAATTCCTCCTTTATACAGAATACCGTTAGTTAATACATACCGAGTAGCTTTAAACTTCAATTTCTTAGCTGCGAGTTTATCAATTGGTAATTCTCCCTCTTCAATATATGCCCTGATGGGATCCATCCAAGATGGTATTAAATCAAGGGTAATAAAGTTCATCGTCAGATCTTCATCTATACTCCGACCAGCCAACACTTCAATTGGGATTGTTCTTCGTAGCTCGGTACGAGTAGCTGATGCTAATCGAGCTAGTGCGTCTGCTCTTGCATTCTCCATTCTTGGTATTCTGACCAGCTGAATAACAGCAAATTTTGATATTAACTCCACCACCTTTGCATAATACTTGATCATTAATTCTCCTTTGACTGCATATACTCCCATCATTTGGTTACGATCAATTGAGAATCACTGAAAATAATAACCTGCTGCGCCTCCATAATTTTTGCCAAATTAAGACCTGTAATCACGGCCTCATACTCAACCTCATTATTGGAAGCTTTGAATTGGAGACGTAGGGCGTATTCCATATCGACCTCATCCGGAGAGCTCAAAACTATCCCCGCGCCATATCCTGTAGTGCAAGATGAGCCATCTATATATAGCCTCCATATAGGTAACTCGTCTTCAAATCTCTGATCTGTCAGAGTTCCTTGGTGGAAAATTTGTTGCTTCCTTTCACCATCTCCTGATATTTCTTGTTATTTGCCGATCATCTTTTCTTGCCCTTTTACCAACCGGAGTTGGTCTGAGCTCAAATTTTATGATCATGTAACATCCACTTGCCCTTTTACCAACCGGAGTTGGTTCGAGCTTGTGTTTGATGATCCTGTAACATCCACAGGTTGATCAGCGAGCAACTTTTGCTCCTCGGGGGTATCATGATAGGTGAACTCTGCTATAAAATCTGCTACAGCCTGCCCTTTTAGCGATGATATGGGTTCATAAACTATATCATATTCACCGAGCTCTATTTCCCACTACATCAATCTCCCTAATTTTTCTGGTTTATGAAGGGCCTGCCTCAATGGCATATCAGTATATACTACTATGGTATGATCCTGGAAGTATGGCCTCATTCTCCCACTCGCCTCAATCAGCGCTAGTGCTAACTTTTCCAGCCTTGGATATCTGATCTCTGCTCCTCAGAAGGCCTTACTTGTGTAGTAGATTGGTTTTTGTACCCCATTCTCCACTCTTATCAATGCTGAACTAACTGCATTCTCGGACACTGCCAGATACAAGTATAATTTTTCTCCCATCACTGGCCTGGATAGCTGTGGAGGTGTTCCCAAATATTTCTTTAAGTCTTGAAAAGCCTTATCACATTCATCGTTCCACTCAAAAGTCTTTCTGAGCGTCTTGAAAAATGGGAGACATTGGTCAGTTGCTCGCGATACAAATCTGTTGAGTGCTGCTACTCGTCTTGTAAGACTTTGCACCTCTTTCTTCGTCGTTGGATATCGCAGCCCTAATAGAGCTTTGATCTTTTCAGGATTTGCCTCAATGGCTCATTGATTGACAATGTACCCGAGAAACATGCCTTCTCGTACTCTAAATATGCACTTTGTTGGGTTCAACTTCATTTGATATTTATCCAGTTGATCAAAAGTCTGATTTAAGTCAACTAGATGATCGACAGCTTTCTTGCTCTTTGTCAGCATATCGTCAACATAGACTTCCATATTGCAACTGATTTGTTCAGCAAAGACCTTGTTCATCAGCCGCTGATATGTCACACTTGCATTTTTCAAACCAAAAGGCATAACATTATAATAATAAGTTCCCCTAGGGGTAATGAAAGAAGTACTCTCCCTGTCTTCAGGTTTCATTTTAATCTGATTGTAACCAGAATAAGCATCCATGAAGCTCAGCAGCTCGTGTCCCGAGGTAGCATCCAGCAATTGATCAATTCGGGGAAATGGGAAGTGATCCTTTGGGCATGCTTTATTGAGGTCGGTGAAGTCTACACATATCCTCCACATGTTGTTTTTCTTCTTTACCATCACCACATTGGCTAACCAGTGTGGATATTTAACATCTTCAATGAAACAAGATTTCTGGAGCTTCTCGACTTCCTCCTGTATAGCTTGATTCTTCTCGGGGCTGAACACTCTTCTTCTCTGCTTCACAGGCTTGACCTCCTTATTCACATTGAGTTCGTGACATAAGAAATTTGGGTCTATCCCAGGAATATCCTCATGACTCCAAGCAAAAGTTTGCTTTCTGCTTCTTAGAAAAGTTATCAATTCCTGTTTCAATGAGGCTTCCAACGATGAACCTACTTGAGTAGTTCGTTCAGGGTGCTCGTCGTCTAGAATGATGTTTTCAGTAGCTTCCACCACTTGACCCTTCACGAGTTGCGACTCATCTCTAGGATCCAATGTTTCAATTTCGGCACCTTCATCCACTTGATAGGTAGTAGTCTTTTTTCTTGATTCCTCCAGTTCCTCTTGCTCGGCGGATGAATAATAGCATTCCCGAGCTACTTTCTGATCACCTTTCACAACTCCTACTCCAAAATTTGTTGGAAATTTTAGGCATTGATGCAGTGTAGATGGTACAACCTCGAATTTCTTCAATCCTACTCTTCCCATGATGATATTGTACGATGATTGAACATTCTTATCCATCATGAAGAAGCGTATTCTTTCTGTTCGATAAGCAAGCCACGTACCAATGAATATATCCAACTTTATCGTCTCAAGTGGAAATACTTTCTCGCCAGCAAAATCGAGGACGGGTCTATGATAGGGCTCCAGTTGAGATAGCTTTAAATTTAAACTGTCGAAGCACGAGTAGAACATGATGTCTGCCGAGCTAACATTATCTACCAGAACTCTTGAAATCATTACCTCCTTCATCCTCATTTTTATCACCAATGGGTCATCATGAGGATATAGAACACCTGCAAGGTCATTCTTTGAGAAAATAATGACCAATTTCTCTTTGTTCACCTTTCTCGGGCGATCCTCCTCAGCTAGATTTATTCGTTGAATGTACGAACAAGCTTGAGCCTCATAGAGGTAAGCTTTTCTCTCGGCAGTAAGGTATCCTCCTCCCGTATCTCCACTTGTAATAATATTACAGTAAAATGAACCCAATCGTATTGAAAATACCTCTCGTTCTGGCTGTCTTGGTCTCTTGGGAAGATCGGGGTCGTCTTCTGGATCAACTTTATGGTTTTTTTTCTTGTTCTCTTCTGCTCGACGAGGAGATCTAGACCTCTCTCTTGCTCGGTTGTTGCATCTTCTTTAATTTCCATGATCAACATACTTTGCTAATTTTCCTCGTTTGATGAGTGTTTCAATCTCATTTTGAAGAGCTATGCAATTCTTGGTCATATGGCCATGATCTTTATGAAACTCGCAATATTTTGCTTTATTCCTCTTGTCAGGGTCTGCCTTCATTTTCTCTGGCCAGTTTAATTCCTCGTTGTTCTTGATTTCTTCTAGAACATGGTTGATGTCCTTCCTCAAAGGAGTATAATTATCGTATTTCTTCATTACGTCCCATACCGACCTAGTTTTTAAATTTTTGTCATTACCATTGTTCTTATGCTCTTTCTTCTTAGCTTTATCACCTTCCACCTTGGTTTCTTTGGCATCCATATTCTTCTTCGCAGCCATAGCCTCCTCGGCATTCATAATCTTAGACGCTTTTCCCATCAGGTCTAACATGGTTCTAGGTGGATCTTTTGCTAAAGTGTAGTACAACTTGTTCGGCAGTAGTCCACTCATCAAGGCAGTAATTGCTGTCTTCTCCTCATAATCAATGACTTCGAGTTTCTCGTTATTAAAACGAGTTATATAATCTCTGGTACTCTCACCAGCTTTTTGTCTAACACTTAACAAATGTGCTACTCGTTTAACTGGCTTTGCCCCAAAATAGAAATTCCCAATGAATAACTCGGCTAGTTGAGGAAAAGTTGAGATCTTACCCCGAGAAAGATTATTATACCATATTTGAGCAGATTCGGTAAGAGTTCTCAAGAATACTCTGCATCTCATCTCATCTGGAACAACATAGATATCGGCTGCAGCTTGGTATTATTCTATATGAAGGTCAGGGTCAGTCTTTCCATCATACTTGGGAGCCACAACAGGTGCTTTGAACTTTGATGGTGTTGGAAAATCTACAATGGCCTGGACAAAAGGTGTTCCTCGAACAAAAGTTCGTTGTAGAGGGTTCTTGGCTTTAGCCATTTCCCCTAATCTATCCTCCAGCCTCTGAATAGAGCCTTTCCATGCATCATTTCCTTTTTCGGGCCTGTTGGTTCGAGCAACTGATCGCGTTAAAATGGCTTCCTGGGATTTATCTTGACGAGCAGCTGGTCGCGACTGGGCAGATCCTTCCCTTAAATCTGATGGTCGTCAAAAACTTCTTGATGCGACTTTAGGAGGACTTCTACTCCTCCTAGGTCCTAATCGATTGAAATGTGATACCCTGCTTAACCTCTCTAGTGCACTAGTCCTTTCTGGAGAGAGAGTGACATGTTGTTCAGTATCTGTGGCTCGCACTGACGAAGTTCGTCCAGGTTGATAAGAAAAATCTTCAGACTCCTCATTGCGATATGAATCGGTACGCCTAGTACGCGAAGAAGGTGCACGGATATTTCTTTAAATGCTTCGTGGTTCTGAATGGGTTGGTGTACCGCCATGGAGGGTTTGTATGAGTTATCGCATAGTTTCTTGCATGAAGGTCTGGCCCTGAGCCAGATTTGTCATTATTCCAGCCAGATCTGGAATATTTAGCGGAGCATATGGATTTGGAGGGCTTCCAGCGTTTCGATTGCTGGATTCTGGAATATCAGCCATTTGTGATGAATTGTTTTTGGTGAAAAATGATATTACCAGTCGTTTCCCACATACATCGCCAATCTATTGATGTAAAAAATTAGATCGTATCTAATTATTCAATCACAGATAAATAAATGAGATAAAGAAATTTTAAAGTGGTTCAGCCTTATAAGAATGGCCTACGTCCACTATTATGTTATTGCTGAGTGTTTGGGAATTCTCGATTACAAGTTTGATCAAGAAATTCTGGTCCCCTTACAATGAGGATTGTACAATGTATTTATAGCCCCGAGGCTGTAATGTGAAAGGGTAATACATTAAATGATGTACATATGAAAGGGTAATACATTCAAAGCCCCTTAAGCGTATGCGTCTGAATGATAAGCATTTAATGAATAGTCAAATTGTTGGTTATCCTGCTATTAATGCTTTATTCGAGGTGCAGCTCGGACCGCCTAAGCTTCTCGGCACTCAAGAGTTCCTCGGAGAGTTCTTGTTCGTCGGAGCGTATGAGTTCCTCGGAGAGTTCTTGTTCCTTGGAGCGTATGAGTTCCTCAGGGAAGCAGTGTTCCTCGTCGTAGTATGGTTCTTCGGAACGTCTGAGTTCCTCAGAACTGTTTGTTATTGCCACGTAGATTGCCATATGTCTTCATTTAATTGGGCCATGTCAGCAGACTAAATTTGGTATCAACACTTGGGTTGTTCTACGTAAACTTCTTCAGATAAAATTCCATTTAGAAAAGCAGATTTAACATCCATTTGAAATAACTTGAACTGCATATAACACGAAATTTTTAGTAGGAGACGAACTGATTCTATACAAGTAACGGGTGCAAAGGTTTCGTCAAAATCAATTCCCTCAATTTGAGAGTAACCTTGTGCAACCAACCTAGCCTTATTTCTAATGACCTCCCCATTTTCATCAGTTTTATTTTTAAAAATCCATCTTGTGCCAATAACCTTCGAATCATTAGGTATAGGAACCAGATTCCAAACATTGTGACTCTTAAATTGGATTAGCTCTTCTTGTATAGAATTTATCCAAAATGAGTCAGTAAGGGCATCATTAACATTTTTAGGTTCCTTAAGAGAAACAAAACAAGAATATTGTGCCACTTGCCGAAGTTGGGATCTAGTTCGAATTGGTTCGGAAAGGTTGCCAACAATGGTTTCAATGGGATGATCCTTAGAAACCCAGGTGGGTACAGATGGATCCTCAGGTGGCAGTGAATCAGTATCATCTTGAGGATCAGGGGTTAAAACAGGATTGTCCTCATCAAATGTTACTGGTTGACTGTCACTACTCCTAACACTTGTGTCATCTATAATTACATTAATTGATTCCATAATAGTTTTGGTTCTATTATTGAAAACACGCAAAGCCCTACTATTTTGGGAATAACCAAGAAAACTTTCCTTTTCTCCTCGGGTATCAAATTTTGAAAGATGCTATCTATCTTTACAGATATAGCAGATACTATCGAAGGTTTTAAAATATTTTAGATTAGGCTTTTTGTGGAACCATAACTCATAAGGTGTTTCTTTGGAATTTTTTCTGAGGTAGATACGATTGATAATGTGCCACGCGGTTTGGACAGCTTCTACCCAAAAGTATATAGGGAGACTTTTCCCATGTAATATAACCCTAGCCATTTCTTGTAAAGTCCTATTCTTACGTTCAGCAATACCATTCTGTTGCGGCGTTTTGGGAGCGCTAAACTCATGCTTATAGTCATTAGCTACAAAATACTCAGAAATTCCAGAGTCCTTAAACTCTCCACCTCTATCACTCCTAATATGACATACTTGGGTATCCTTCTCATTTTCAATTTTTAGGAGGATTCTTAATAATTCATTGAATGTTTCGGATTTATTCTTCATAAAAGCTACCCATGTATATCGCGTATAGTCGTCTACTATGACTATGATATATGAGTTTCCATAAAAACTAACAGTTCTAGAGGGACCCATGAGGTCCATTTGGATAAGCTCTAGGGGCTTAGTGCTGAGGACATCTTTAACTTTCTTATGTGGGGATTTACTTATTTTTCCTTCTTGACAGGGTCCACATACAGGATTAAAAGAATTTTTAATTTTTTGTAAGCCTCTAACTATCTCTTGGGAACTCAATCTTCTAAGGTTATCATAATTTGTGTGTCCTAATATATTGTGTCAAAGATCATAATCCTCTAATTTGGAAATTTTGCAAGACTCAGAATTAGGAATTACTGTGTAACAGTTTTTTGGGGCTCTGTTTCCTGTCAAAATACAATTTCGCTTTTCATCTATAATTTTGCAATCATTTTTAGAAAAGGTAACTCAGTGATTGGAGTCACAAAATTGTGATATACTTATGAGATTAGCTTTAAGGCCTTTAACTAATAAAATATCATTTAGTCCAGGAAGCCCTTGCTCACTCAATGTTCCCTTACATATGATCTGAGAGGAAACACCATCTCCAAACATGACACTACCTCCAAGGAAGTCTGTCTTGTTTTTCAATTTTGTTTCATACCCGATCATATGTTTAGAACATCCGGAGTCTAAATACCATCCAGTTAAAGTTCTTTATGACTTTAAAGCATAAATGACAATGTTTCACTTGAGCTAGGGTAGTAAATCATCTTTTCTAATCCAAATAGGCTTAGTTTTCAAATTTTTGTTGCCTTTTGACTTTGAAAAGATTTTAGGGGTCTTTCTAAATGATTTCTTTTTAGCCTTGGATCCTCACTTTTTATTTTTAGAGTTAGAGTTGTTTGTGGCCTGTCTAGGAAGTATATAAGTATTTTTGGATTTCATAGAATAGTTAAAGTTCTGGTAGGTAGGAGTGTATGTCCTTTTATGGAAATATTCATTTAGAGTATGTCCAAAGATGTCGCAATAGGAACAGTACTGTTGGGTATAGGTCTTGACTTTCTTACTATAGTCTTTGAAAATAGGCTTGGATCTATTGGGTATAGTAGTCCAGTCATCACTAGAATTAGGTTTCTGTCTTTGGTCTCTGGCAAAAGGACAAACATATTTGCTTTGGTGGCTTGGTTTCAACTGTTGATTATACTGACTATGTGTTGTTTGAGAGACATTGAGACTAGGTTCACCTTTTTGAATATTTTGAGAAGTTTGACCTTGTTTTACAAAAGCAACATTTTCAAGAGAAACTTTGGTCTTACTTGTGTGCACTATTTCTCCAAAACCTAGGTCAGACTTATCTTCAGAGTCAAATTTACTTCCAGTAATAATTTTTTCATAAGTCTTCGTTTGAGTTTCAAAATGTTAACACTTTTTAAAAACATTTGAAACCTTTTGTTTTGACTCTTTTAGTTCAATAAGGGTTGCCTTGTATTTTTGTTCAAATTCATAATTCTTTTGAATCAACGAGTTTATTTTCAAGTTATAATTCTCAATCTCAGTCTCATAAGCAACACATTGGGCAGTATAATCTTCAGTGTTCTTCCTAATGGTTTGGTTAAGCAATTCAATACGCTTGCTTAAGGTTTTTATCATTTTCTCTAAGCGAGCACTCTTCTTAACCGTTTTAGTATACAATTCATGTAAATCAGGCAGGTCATCATCAGACTCACTATATGCATCGTGTGAATTGTTCCCTATTACTTGGATAGGTTCTTTACTGACTCACACATTCAATTCATCATCAACATTCTCACTTTGACTTACACACAATCTTTCAACAGTAATAGGAATAGAATTATCATCAATATCATCAACAACATCAATAAGCATAGTAAGTTCATGGACAGACAAGCATGCATCATCATTATATATTATCTTAGCAAAGAAAGACATGCAGTTCTCATTCATCTGGGTTGACTCAATTTCATCCTCATCAGAATCACTAGAGTCGTCCCATGTCTTACACATATTGGCCTTGTTGTTGTTATTAAAACTAGCTGGACATTTATTAGCACAATGATCAAGTTTACCACAACGATGACATTTAACATCTTTTATGTCAGGTTTAGGTCTATTGGGGTCATAGTTCCTCCTATTGTCATAAGTGTGTTTGGTATTGTCTCTATCATGAGGTTTGTGAGATTGATTACCTTAATAATTTGATTTTCCTTGTTTAGAGGCTACAACATTTTTGAATTTCAAAATCGTTTTAAATGCTTACTCATAACAGCTATTTCATTATCTAAGTTTTCTAAATCACAATTTTCAAGACATTCAGTGTCAAAATCTATAGAGTTCAATTTAGTCACTGGTAATTTGGATGAAAACACAATATTAGAACTAGAGGATCTACTGGTCTGTCAGGTAAATTATTTTTTAAAGTCCAATTCCAATTCAACCACCCTAAGTTTACTGCTAAGTAGTTCAGGATTCATATTAGGGTCATTCATTTTCTCAATAGCATATCTCTTGTTGTCAAATTTAGATGGCAATTACGTATGATTCTTTGACAAAATTTCCTTTCTACTGTAGGTTATACCATTTGCATGAATTTTTGTAAAAATATCAGTTAACCTTATGTAGAAATCGTCAAAGGATTCATTATCATTCATAATCAGGGTGTTATATTGCTGAATAAGCATTTGGGTTTTTCCATCTTTGCCACGTTCATCACCCTAGTGAGCAATGACTAAGGTGTCCCGTGCCTCTTTAGAAGTAGAACAAATGGATATTCTTTTGAATTCATATTCATTTATGGACATAAAGATGGCATTCTTTCCTTTGCTATTATCAAGGGACAGTTTTTTCTCGTCCTTAGTAAATTCATTGAGAAGTTTCTTAATCCTTGTTCGATCAGTAGCAGATGTAGGTTTAGTAGGATGTTCGTACCCTGTTTCAATCATTTCCCAGACTTCATCACCCAGGGTTCCTTGAATGAAAGCAGTCATTCGCATTTTCTAGTATGAAAAATTGTTTCCATCAAAGAGTGGTGATCTAGATAGGTTACCTAACTTCTTAAATTTTTCTTCCATACTCAGAGATTTTCAGGAATAAATTTCGAAAATAATTTCTCAAGTTTCAGGATCACAAAAGGTGTTCCCGCTCTGATACTAGTTGAAAAACAACCTTAATACTAAACGCCTTTTTTACTAGATTAATAACAAATAGTTATAAGTTGAGTAAACTCCGAACAAACTTATTGGGCAAAACTCTTTTCGAAAAACACAAGATGTGTTGTCAAATATTTTTCTGAATGTATGGATAAAATTAGATAGTTGAATACCTTAAGTTTATTTTGTAATAAACATCTACTATCTTTACCATGCAGTCCCAATCATAATAAAAATTAAGAACATTCACAGAAATAGACACAGGAATTTTTAACGTGGTAAAACCCTTAAACAAGGGAAACATACACGGCCCCCTCTACGGAGAAAAACAAAAAATCCACTAGAATAAAAATCAGGTTACAACACTTAAGCAAACCACAAAGATCCTAACCTAAATTCAAAATGTACCTACACGAGATTTTCCACTCCAAAGGTATTCTGACTTGGAACTTGATCCTTTCTTGCTGCTTCTTTGTCTTTTCCTTGATTTCCTTCTCTTTGGATTAAGATTCCAGCAACTCTTTTAAGTATAAGATTCTCAAACAGAACCACAGTGTCTAAGTGTTCATGTGAGATAGCGTTTGTGATGTGTTACTACATGCAAACATGCAACCCACCCTCTTAGGATTTATACAAACTTTCCTAACAAATTACAACAGTTATAATATGAAAGTTTTTTCTGAATCTTGATTTCTCAAGCAAAGATTTCTTGATATTTAATATAATAACAAATCTCAAGGATACCTTTCTCGGAAGACGGTTCAAGGTCTTATACAATTTCTAGATTTTGAAAATATTTTTGAAATTGTAAACCTCCAATTGCAGATCCAACTACACTAGAAGTATACTTTATCAAATCAGATTCAGACTTAACATGAAAGTACTGGTTCAACAAGTTTTGATCTAAAATGTTATTTTTCAGATCTTAAACGCTTTAAAATTTTAGCATGAGTTTGGTTGTGTTCCTGTTATTTTTGTACAACAGTATTTCATAAAATATGAAATAAAAACTTGGAAACATACACAACTCACTAGATCTGAATTTTTTTTTTGAAACTAAAGATTTCATTTCAAAACTAGTTGAAACAGATTAGATCTAAGAAATCATATCTGTAAGAGGGTAGTTTAGATAAGATGGAGGCGTAACCCCGTTTGAGTATGGTAATGGTAAGTTAATTAGCAACACTAAGAATTAACCACAGGACATGCAAACATGACTCAATGAAGATATAATCAGTTTGAACTCACAAATCTCTCGTGTCTAACTCAGAAGGTAGTAATGAACTTATAAGTAACTTAGCTAGAGGGAGAGAGAAGTAAGCACCTTAGATGCACTTTGGTAGGCAGGAAAACACACTAAACACTCTCAAGAATCTCTGTCACGTATTAAAATCTTCATAATAAATGACAATGGTGAGTAAATAAGACCTTTGGTTTGTAATAACTCTCTCCGATGTCTATTATCTCTAGCAATAACTTCTGAACTCTAAAAAAAGATCCCCTTTCCTCAAAGGTGATTGGGGTCCTTAAATATCCCTCCCATGCCACCCCCGAGGTAACTCAGTCATCCATGCCTGTGAGAAAGACCTCTCTCATACTTTATATCACAAACATCAAATACCTGATGCACTAGCTATCTCCACGTCATAAACATTAAATGCCAAGACATGCCTTTTGCCTAACCACTATGTGTCAGGGGGCTGTTGTCTTAGAGGTGGCTCACCAACTGCCTGGCAGCCCTGAAGGCCCTATATAGAGCACACCTAGGGTTTGCTTTTCGTGCTTTAGCTATATAGGACTTCATCTAGTTGGACCAGAATTTTGACAAAATATTTTTGTAATTTGGGATTGCGTGTCCCCATATCGACTCAAAGCTCTCCTTGTCCATCTACATCAAATGTGCGCTCCATTCAGTCCGCCATCGCAGAGAAAGGTAATCTTATGGCTCATAGGAATTTCTGTCACGTAGGACCCGACACCACGTTGCATTTTGCATTTTTATCATATCTTATGATAATGTTTTATTTTGTCATAATAAAATTATTTTTTGAGTTCAAAAATTTTAATTTGAAATTTTTATAAGAAAAATGTTTTTGTGAAAATAAATTTTGACACTAAATATTTTTTTTAATAAAAGTTGCAAAATATTTTTTGAAGATAAAAATACATTTTGTTATTTTATGATGATTTACATGTGAATGTGCGCCTTATATTTTTATTGCCTAATATGTGCATGCGTGGCAATATCTGTTTCATAAGCACTTTTATTTGTTAATGTTTTGCATGTTATAGTAGGTCTTTCATGCATAGCCTTTAGCAGTGCTTGTGAAGTGAACTAGTGTATGCTTTTATTATATACATATGTTAATATATGATATGTACTTTGTATATATGTATGCGTGTATGGTAGCATACATGGCTTGAACCCTTAGATTTTCCCATGCTCTGCAGACTTGACCCCTTGTTTTGTTGAGCTGGCCGAAATGGCCCTGTAGCGACTTTATAGGTATTGGCGTGTATCAGAATGGTACTGTTTTGACCACCCATGTCAGTTGCATTTATGATTGACGTACCATTACTACTCACAGTAATTATTTTAAAAACCGAAACTGTTTTTTATAGAACGACGTCGTGTGTCTCGTTGGGTTTATTTTCAACGGTAATTTTCGTAATTGCTTTACAGCTGGATCTCAGTCCGGTTTGTTCGCCCACGGTATTCTGCAAAACCGAAAATGGTTTTTGGATTTTCATTTAAAACGACGCAGTTTTATTTTTGAGCAACGGTAATATTTTTTTTGGCGTTTTCATTACGCTACTGTTTTAACAGCTGTCGTTCAGTTTTTTTAAAACGACTGTGTTTTAATAAACGTTTTGTTTATTAGTCTGTTAGTTTGTTACAACTTGCACTACACGTGTCACAATTTTAACACACCATTTTGTGTTTCTTTGTGAGCCCTTAGATCTATTTTTATCAGTGGCTGGTGTGTATTCTTTGTCAATCCGTGTGACTCTATTTTACACCTATCAGCACACACTTGTGCACTCTATAAATATAGACATTGTGTCTTTATTTTTTCAACCCGAAAAAATTCGTTTTTGAGCATAAATTCAGCCAAAATTTATTCTGAGAGAGAAAGAGACTAAACACCAGTATTTTCAGAGAAATCTTGTGTGTATTTTTTACAAAACATTGCTGAGTCTTCAAGTCGTTTTGTGGATTCAAGAATGGAAGGTTTTTAATCTCAGAAATTCTGCATTTCCAAATCAATTGATTTTTCATTCTGAAAAATCGTTTTGTAAGTCTCTCTATCATTGTTCTTGTTTTCTTGTAATTTCAGATTTGTTATGTGCTAGATCGAAAGTGTTTGTGTTAGTATTGTGCTGGAATATCTTTATAAACACTACACACACTAGAACTAGTAGTGATCTTACTTCATTTAAAACACTTTGTTTTAATTTGATTTATCTGGAAATCTGATTTACACTAAAGTACAACTGATTCTAGGTTTAGAGATTTAAATCTAATACGAGTTGTGAACTGGAACAGAATTACCTGATACTGGATATATGACCTTGGACTAAAAAAATTTATACCTGTGTATTTGACCAAGGACTTGGACTGAGAACAAGAACATACTGGACCTAATCAAGAACCTGAACTGTTCAGACTGATTGGAACTTGAACTAAACTGGATTAAATCATTTTAATCTGAAATAGTTTAAACAGTTTGTATTATTTCTGACTGTATGCTTGATATGTTTTATTTCTGTTCAGTCTAGAATATATCTGTGTGAACTTGATTGCTTGATTGTTTAAGTGATTTTCCGAAATTGTTTGCATCTCATATCACTCACATATCACTCACTTTGTATTCACGTAGACACATGTTTGTGTAATATCTGAACAAGTCTAGTGTTCGAGATTTAAAGAAAGAGAAAAGAAGTTTTTCAAAGGTGTATTCAAAGTCAAACTGATTTGATTTGAATAGCACAAGACTTGCAAAGATATAAGTGGTATATATTCTGTTGCATCACACACACTTCACTAGAAAGTAAATAATAGGCACTGAGCCAACCCGCGCTTAAAGAAGTTAGAGGGGAGGCTGAGAAGTGAAGAACGCAAAAACAAGTGAGAACAAGTTAAAGAGAGAATAGAATAAGCAACCAGGGTAGAGAATTGGTCGTGCGGGGTAATAGCAAGATCATTCTTCTTTAATTGTTAAGTTTGTTGTTTGTAACTCGTTCCTGTTGTTTTATTGTTTTAGTGGAAGTAGTTTAGGTAACTCCTAGAGGAGTTCGTCGTTTTTCCCGGGGAAGGGTTTTTGCGACGTTAAATAAATACCGTGTGTTGTACATTTTTCGCATTTCACCTCACATGAAAAGGTAGGACTAAATAATTAGAAACTCGCCTAAAAATTGAATCTGTTTTGGACTTTAATTAACTTTGAAAATTAAAATTATTTTCATAGAAGTTAATCAGATTAAGTAAAAGTTTAATTTGGTCCCTCTTGGCATCATTCATATAAACTCGTAGGTTTAAGGTGTTTACTCAACAATAGTTTACTTTCGCATATAAAGTCTTTGCGCACCGACCCGCATTTTCGGGGTCACCTCAAGCCCCAAATACCATGGTGGTTTACTCAAGTGCATGTATGACATTATTTAGCTGGATAGTGACATCACCTACAGTAGATGTGACAATAAGTAGAGGGTTGTTTGGTTCACAGCTCAATGCCCGATGGAACTTCAAGCTGCTTCGCCTGAGGTTCCACGGTCAGGGTTCTTCGATGTTTTACTAGGTGTATCTAAGATGGCTGGGACGAGCCCCAACGGTGCCTCACTTCTCAATCCTCTAACCAAGTCCCTCTAAAGTTTCCGTGGGGAGGTCATTCAATAGAGCATGAAAGCTCTCCCAGGCCCTGCCAAGCCTGGTCTCTCACGAGTACCGTTTGACCTCACACTTGAAGCCCTTATACTTTTGACTCATTTGAGTCTAGACTGTATAAGAGCTCATCTAGTTTGGAAATTGTGACAAAATAGTGTCCATCCTAGAAACCAAAGAGCTTCAGAGATTGGGTTGCTTCTTCTTCTATCCATCTTGTGATGATCCTAAGTCTATAGCCTTCACTCACACACTTAGAATTTCATTCTTGCATTTCATATTGCACCACTATGTGTATTAATGTTGTGAGTGTGTTTAAATCCCTCAATTTGATTTTTAATAATTTTTTGGGAATTTAAAACATATTTTAAACAAGGTTTTATTTAATTAAAACTTGATTTAAAAAGTCTTGGGGTTAATATATAAATATGCTTTGTTGTGTTTATTGGCCTAAAGTTACTCTGGGTAGAAACCGAAAGCGCTAGAGACTTTAGGGTTGGCTTTGTAATTATTTTGGGACGCGCATTTGCATTCGTCCTCAGGCCAACACTTGCTGTTCTCTGATTGGCCCTAGGTGTGTTTCTTTACAGAGACATACCATCGCTTGTTATCAGCCCTTGGATCAACCCTTATCGATGGCCTGCATGTCTTTTGAGTGGATCCCCGTGTAATCCCTTAAGCCAATCATAACCTGTTTAATCCACCGCCTGTTGTGAGCCCTTGGATTGCAGTCAATGGAGCTTGACTCAATCTCAGCCATTGTTTTTGAACGTTGCTCTGGAATCTTCCTCTCTTCCTATTTAAAGGCCTCCAATTTCAGCCTTCGAAAGCTTTTGCCACTTTGAGTTTTCTCAGAAAAAGAGAAGAGAGAGAAGAGAGAGAAGAGAGAGAAGAGAGAAGAGAGAAGTTAGAGAGAGAAACCAAACCCTAGTTAGAAACCCTAACTTCGTCCAAATACCTCTAAACCTAAACCACTTACCTCTCCATAAACACCATAACCAAATAAACATCATCCTTAGTGTTTTCCTGGGTTTATGAGAGTTCTGGTTAAGAGATCTTGGGTTGCTGAAATCCTTGTGTTCATAAATCTTATTTCCAACTTAGACATAGACTCAGATCTTGTTTCTCTTTCAATAGAAATCATAGATCTGAAGTTTTTCATGTCACAGCACACTTAGTTGCATTTATTTCTCATCTTGAGAATTTCGTTGTTGATTGTTTTCTGTTAAAACATTTTTCTTCTTCAAAGATCAACAATAGATGTTTTTCTATTTCTGTTTTACAAAACCTAACCTGACCTAGTGGGATTCGCACTTGGAGGGTTCTCAATCCACATAATATTTTCAAAAGTGATTGAGAAAGGTCTTGACCGATTTCTTAAGCAAGATCTCCGTGGAATCTGGGTTACTTTGAAAGGTCAAAAAGGTTCTTGGTTTTGTAAGAAAGAAAAATAACAAATACACTGCATATAGACTTTATATGTGATTTGTTAGGATTGTCTGTAACTAATAAGTGTGTGTGTGTGTGTGCATGCATGTGTTTTAGAACACCATTCACAAACATCTTCACACTACAAACACTCAAAGTGTTGGCTATAAGATTTGGTGAACAATAAGTCGACGTAAAGTGCTGGAACAAAGAAGAGTTGACAAACTGAGACAACTACATCAACAAACAAGATCTGCAGAAAAGTTAAGGACGCCAGAGGGTACAATCCTGAACTTGTATAGATTTGTTTTTGTGTGCATGTTAGTTAAATAGGTTGTAACTCGCATATTTGTTTTAGTGATTGTTTTTGTTTTACTCCGTAGAGGGAGTCGTGGATGTTTCCTCAAGGTTGAGGTTTTACCACGTTAAAAATCGTGAGTATCAATATTTCTACATCTTCTCATCCCATTCTGTTTGTGTGCTGAGTTTAAAACATTTTTAACTGTTTACTAAAACTTGTTATCAAATCTTGTCCATATCTCGTACATAATTTTGTTAACACATCTTGTGTTCAAAATCGTTTTGATTTTAAGTAAAGAGTTTCTTCAACAAACTTTCGGAGTTGCTTAAATAGTTTATTTTCATAAACGGCTTTGGCAACGTTATTTCAATTGGTATCAGAGCATTTGGTGAACCTATTTCAAAAAGATCCTGAGTTTCTGAAACTGTTTTCTCAAAATCAATTATGGACAAGAAAAACGAAAGATATGGTAACTTGACCAGACCTCCAGTCTTTGATGGAACCAATTTTTCTTACTGGAAAGTAAGAATGATTGCTTTCATTCAAGGCACTCTGGGAGATGATGTCTGGGATATTATTGAAAATGGATACTTTTATCCAACTAAACCAGCCACTGATGGAAGCAATGAAAGGATTAAGAAAATATTGAGTGAGTTTACTCAAGAAGAGAAACAGGTTTCTCGAAATAATAACAAAGGCAAGAACGCTATATTTATGTCTATTAACGAACATGAGTTCAAGAGAATCTCATCCTGTACCACTTCCAAGGAAGCATGGGATACCTTGATTACTGCCCACGAAGGAGACTCTAGGGTAAAAGCTGCTAAGACTCAGATGTTAATCCAACAGTATAATACCTTAATCATGTCTGAATCTGAGTCTTTCGATGATTTTTATATGAACCTTACTGATATTGTCACTAAACTTCATGCCAATGGTATAACTTATGATAGACAAGAAATTGTGTCTAAAATTCTGAGATCATTACCACAGAAATTTGACAATAAAAGATATGCTATTGAGGAGATGTGTGATATTAATCTCACTCCTGAATTACTCAGTAGCAAATTAAGAACTGTGGAAATGGAATTAGAGTTTAAGAAACAATTGACCCACACTAATAGGAAACATACCAATTCCAATCTTAGCTTTACCTCTAAGATGATTAAGCCTGAGTTAAACACCCCTAGTAATGATTCTGATGAGGACTGTGACTTAGAAAGTCTAGATAATCAGATTGCCCTAATGACAAAACAATTTAAGAAAATTGTTAAATTTAGAAACAGTGTTGCAAATAGACAGGGCAAGTCTAATTATTCTACTGCTTCAAATCACAAGCCCCATGAGAAACCTCATGACAAACAGAACAAGGACAACACAAGACCTCACAGAGACCTCAAGAAGACTGAATGCTATAGATGTGGTAAACTAGGAAACATTGCTCAAAACTGTAGAGTTAATTTAAATGCCCAAAACAAATACTCTAGAGCCAATATCTGCAAAACCTGGGATGACTCAAGTGATTCTGAAAATGAGGAACCTGAGACATCTGATGGTTTTGATCCTTGTTTAGCCTTCTTTGCCAAAATCATATACAATGATGATATGCCTATGCTTGATAGTGAGGATGAGTTTAGTAATTCTAGTTCTGTTGCTTTGAATCATACTTTAACTGGTTTAGATGCTTTACTTACTGAGAACATTAATACCTCTTCCTCGGGGTGTGTGAGTCAAAGGGAAATCGATACTGCTGATGTCAATGGGTGCGTGAGTTTAAGAAATGAAACCTTAGGGGTCACTTCACACACTTCACTTAGTGACTCTGACAATGATGATCTCCCAGACATCCACACTCTATATACTAAAACTCTTAAGAAAAGTACTAGACTAGAAAAGATTGTGAAAGATCTTACCAAAAAGCTAGAGGATCTAAGCCTAATGGTAAAACTGAATGCTGAAGAGTATACTACTCAATGCATGTCTCATGAAAGTGAAGTCAAAGTGTTTGATGAAAAACTGAAAACTTTAACTGAAGCTAATGAAATTCTGGAGAAAAAATACAAAGGGACATTATTAGAATTGGAACAAACAAAAGAAAAGACAGCAACTGTTTTCAAAAAATTTACCAAATTTGAAAACAATTCTAAATGTTTTGAGGAATTCGTTGCTGAATCTAAAACCAATTCTGATGATAGAACTGGAATAGGGTTTTGCCCCAATTTGAAGACACAAACTAAACATGTTGAACCTATCAAGTTTGTGTCAGGAGGCAAAAGACCTATTGAAACATGTCCAGACTTTCATTCTCTAAAAACTAAGTTTGACCATCAATACACTAACACTGGAGATGCAAGTTGCTCTAAGCATGAAAGTTTACCAAAGGGAAAATATGTCTGCCCCCCTATTAGGAAAAGTGAACCTGTTTTCAAATCTGTGCTACCTAGGAATAAAATTCAGCTTCAAAATTTCTCAAAACCTTTGTTTAGAGACTTTCCTAAGGAAAACCCTATTCTGAGCAATCTTTATTGCTCCTATTGTGATATATATGGTCACTCTTTCGATAATTGCTATGCTAGGAGACTGATTAAACCTGTCTACAACTCTTCCATATATCCTAACTTTAACTACTCTAGGAGGAGTCGTAACAACTATGTCCTTCCCAGGCCACCAGACAAAAACTCTAACTATAGGAATAGAAGGACTAAACCTAAAACGACATTTACTAGAAGGATTACCAGAAACTTTTCTAAATCAAATGCTCAGGAATTCAAATTTACTCAAAATCATGCACAAAATGTTTTTCAACAAAAATCTAATGCTCGCAAATTTTATCAAATGAGAGCAAACAAGCGCAAACTAAAAACCAGGGCAATTTGGGTTAGAAAAGATGATCTAGCACCCCAGATGAAGTGTAACATTGTTGTTTCTGCTCTAAAAGCTGAACTTACAACTTCTGGTTGGTACTTGGATTCTGGATGTTCCAAGCATATGACAGGTGATGATACAAAACTTTTAAATAAAACCCATTTTGATGGTGGAAAAGTTGTTTTTGGTGATGGAGTATCATCCCAGATCATAGGCAAAGGAACTCTTAAAGAAAAAGGTCTTCCCGTTCTTGAAAATGTTCTCTTAGTTAAAGGTCTTAAGGCTAATTTACTTAGCATTTCGCAATTCTGTGACTCAAACTACACTGTTACCTTTTCAAAGAACAATTGCAAGATTTTAAATGAAAAGGGAGAATGCTTAATTACAGGATTCAGGACCCCTGACAATTGTTATACTGTCATGTCTAGTTCTGAAATCTGTAATGTTGCCAGAATGGATGACAACGAGATATGGCATAACAGAATGTGTCACATTAATTACGAAAATTTGAGTAAATTGTCTTCTCAACAGATAGTTAGAGGAATACCAAAAATTAAACCTATTCATAACATTGTCTGTGGTCCCTGTCAAGAAGGAAAAATTGTTAAAGAACCTCATAAAAGGGTTAAAGATATCCTTACCTCTAATCCCTTAGAACTCATCCATATGGACCTAATGGGTCCTTCTCAAACTGTTAGTCTTTGTGGACACAGTTATATTTTAGTTATGGTTGATGACTTCACCAGATTCACTTGGGTAGCTTTCTTAAAACAAAAATCCGATACTTTTCAAACTTTTTTAAAGATTCTTTTACAGATTGAGAATGAAAAAGACACTCAAGTGAATAGAATCAGAAGTGATAGAGGTGGTGAATTCAAAGACACTGGTATTGTAGAATATTGTGACTATAATGGTTACAAACATGAGTTCAGTGCTCCTAAGACCCCTCAACAAAATGGAATAGCTGAGAGAAAGAATCGAACTCTTCAAGAGATGGCACGTGTCATGCTCCATGCCAAGAACTTACCTAAGTATTTTTGGGTAGAATCCATTCGTACAGCTTGCCATCTTATTAATAGGGTCTATCTTAGAAAGAATTCGAAAAAAACCTCTTATGAACTTTGGTACAATAAAAAGCCTAATCTTAAGTACCTTAGAATCTTTGGTAGTACCTGCTATGTTTGCAAAGATAGGGAACACTTATCTAAATTTGAGAGTAGGGGAGATAAAGCCATATTCTTAGGTTATTCACCTAACAGTAGAGCTTATCGAGTGTATAATCTTCGCACTGAGACCTTAATGGAATCCATAAATGTAATTGTTAGTGACACTACTGTAGAAAGCAAGACTAATGAATTAACTATAGAAGAAGAATCGTCAAATATTTTAGAAAATGACTCTTCTGAAATAGATAATTCATTACCTACTGAGTCACCTGAAGTACCTAACTGGGTTTCTAACGATCATCCCATAAACAACATAGTTGGTAACCCTGGTGAACCAGTACGTACAAGATCCCAACTTAGGAATTATGCTCTCTATGCTTGCTTTGTTTCTCTCTTGGAACCAAAGAATGTAAATGAGGCATTGAATGACTCTCACTGGATTTCTGCTATGCAGGATGAACTTTTACAATTTGTCATTCATGATGTTTGGTTTCTTGTTCCACGTCCTGATCACAAAAAGGTTATTGGTACTCGTTGGATTTTCAAAAATAAAACTGATGAAAATGGGATAATAATTAGAAATAAAGCTAGACTAGTTGCTCAAGGTTACTCCCAAATAGAAGGACTTGATTTTAATGAGACGTTTGCTCCTGTTACTCGTTTAGAATCAGTTCGTCTGCTTCTTGCTATAGCTTGTCACATGCATTTTACATTATATCAAATGGACGTTAAATCTGCGTTCCTTAATGGAATACTTGCCGAGGAAACCTATGTAGAACAACCTAAAGGGTTCATTGACCCTAATTATCCTAATCATGTATTTCGGTTGAAAAAGGCTTTATATGGTCTTAAGCAAGCTCCTAGAGCTTGGTATGAGCGCCTGTCCAGTTTTCTGCTGGACAAAGGTTTCAAAAGAGGTGGAAATGACCAAACCTTATTTGTCAAACATTTTGGCAAACACATTACTATCGCTCAAGTCTATGTAGACGATATCATATTTGGATCGACTTCTACCTCAGAAGTAAAATCTTTTGCTGAAATTATGAGTAAGGAATTTCAGATGTCCCTTATGGGGGAGTTACAGTTCTTCCTAGGTCTCCAAGTCAAACAACAACCAGATGGATTGTTTCTTTCGCAGACTAAGTACGCATTAGAGATAGTTAAAAAATTTGGCCTCGAGAGTGCTAAAAGTGCTAAAACGCCTATGAGTACTACAGAGAAATTATCTAAAGATGAAAATGGAAAATCTGTAGACTCTACCTTATATCGTAGTATGATTGGCACATTACTCTATCTGACTGCCTCGCGTCCTGATATCATGTATGCTGTTTGTGTTTGTGCGCGTTATCAAAACAACCCCAAGGAGAGCCATTTAAACGCTGTTAAACGCATAATTAAATATGTTAAAGGCACTCTAAATTTAGGAATTTGGTACATGAATGACACACCTAGCAGTATTATTGGGTACACTGATGCTGATTGGGCTGGGTGTACTGATGATAGTAAAAGCACTTCAGGCGCATGTTGTTATATTGGTAATAACTTGGTAGGATGGAGTAGTAAAAAACAGAACTGCACATCTCTCTCGACTGCTGAATCTAAATACATAGCCGCCGGTAGCTGTTGTGCCCAATTATTGTGGCTTAAACAAATGCTAAGTGATTATGGTATTCTAGAACCCACACTTCATCTCTATTGTGATAATCAAAGCGCGATTAATATTTCTAAGAACCCAGTTCAACACTCGCGAACTAAGCACATTAAAATAAGGCATCATTTTATTCGTGAATTAGTTGAAACCAAGGAATTAGAAATCAATTATCTTTCTACTGATCTACAACTTGCAGATTTATTTACCAAACCTCTTGATTATAATAGATTCATTTCTTTACGTAAATCTATTGGTATGATTTGTGTTGAGTAAATACCTGTTATATTTTCCAAGTTCCTTCCCTTTGTACATTTGAGACAAAATGGGGGAGAAATTTGAGTCTATTGCATATACTAAAAAGCTTGATCTTAGTAATTCTTTGCAGGTATTCTTCTTGTACAGTCATTCTTTATTGTAATAATAGGATGTTAAACTGTATATAGTTGAGTTATGTAATTTTTGCTTTCTAGGATTTGGGTAGATAGATTTTTTATAGGAATAGGATTTTCTTATTTATTGTTGCCCTACGAGTTTAGATGACTCAAAGGAGATTTAGTCTCATATTTCCAAAGGGGGAGATTGAAGCCCTTATACTTTTGACTCATTTGAGTCTAGACTGTATAAGAGCTCATCTAGTTTGGAAATTGTGACAAAATAGTGTCCATCCTAGAAACCAAAGAGCTTCAGAGATTGGGTTGCTTCTTCTTCTATCCATCTTGTGATGATCCTAAGTCTATAGCCTTCACTCACACACTTAGAATTTCATTCTTGCATTTCATATTGCACCACTATGTGTATTAATGTTGTGAGTGTGTTTAAATCCCTCAATTTGATTTTTAATAATTTTTTGGGAATTTAAAACATATTTTAAACAAGGTTTTATTTAATTAAAACTTGATTTAAAAAGTCTTGGGGTTAATATATAAATATGCTTTGTTGTGTTTATTGGCCTAAAGTTACTCTGGGTAGAAACCGAAAGCGCTAGAGACTTTAGGGTTGGCTTTGTAATTATTTTGGGACGCGCGTTTGCATTCGTCCTCAGGCCAACACTTGCTGTTCTCTGATTGGCCCTAGGTGTGTTTCTTTACAGAGACATACCATCGCTTGTTATCAGCCCTTGGATCAACCCTTATCGATGGCCTGCATGTATTTTGAGTGGATCCCCGTGTAATCCCTTAAGCCAATCATAGCCTGTTTAATCCACCGCCTGTTGTGAGCCCTTGGATTGCATTCAATGGAGCTTGACTCAATCTCAGCCATTGTTTTTGAACGTTGCTCTGGAATCTTTCTCTCTTCCTATTTAAAGGCCTCCAATTTCAGCCTTCGAAAGCTTTTGCCACTTTGAGTTTTCTCAGAAAAAGAATAGAGAGAGAAGAGAGAGAAGAGAGAAGTTAGAGAGAGAAACCAAACCCTAGTTAGAAACCCTAACTTCGTCCAAATACCTCTAAACCTAAACCACTTACCTCTCCATAAACACCATAACCAAATAAACACCATCCTTAGTGTTTTCCTGGGTTTATGAGAGTTCTGGTTAAGAGATCTTGGGTTGCTGAAATCCTTGTGTTCATAAATCTTATTTCCAACTTAGACATAGACTCAGATCTTGTTTCTCTTTCAATAGAAATCATAGATCTGAAGTTTTTCATGTCACAGCACACTTAGTTGCATTTATTTCTCATCTTGAGAATTTCGTTGTTGATTGTTTTCTGTTAAAACATTTTTCTTCTTCAAAGATCAACAATAGATGTTTTTCTATTTCTGTTTTACAAAACCTAACCTGACCTAGTGGGATTCGCACTTGGAGGATTCTCAATCCACATAATATTTTCAAAAGTGATTGAGAAAGGTCTTGACCGATTTCTTAAGCAAGATCTCCGTGGAATCTGGGTTACTTTGAAAGGTCAAAAAGGTTCTTGGTTTTGTAAGAAAGAAAAATAACAAATACAGTGCATATAGACTTTATATGTGATTTGTTAGGATTGTCTGTAACTAATAAGTGTGTGTGTGTGTGCATGCATGTGTTTTAGAACACCATTCACAAACATCTTCACACTACAAACACTCAAAGTGTTGGCTATAAGATTTGGTGAACAATAAGTCGACGTAAAGTGCTGGAACAAAGAAGAGTTGACAAACTGAGACAACTACATCAACAAACAAGATCTGCAGAAAAGTTAAGGACGCCAGAGGGTACAATCCTGAACTTGTATAGATTTGTTTTTGTGTGCATGTTAGTTAAATAGGTTGTAACTCGCATATTTGTTTTAGTGATTGTTTTTTTTTTACTCCGTAGAGGGAGTCGTGGATGTTTCCTCAAGGTTGAGGTTTTACCACGTTAAAAATCCTGAGTATCAATATTTCTACATCTTCTCATCCCATTCTGTTTGTGTGCTGAGTTTAAAACATTTTTAACTGTTTACTAAAACTTGTTATCAAATCTTGTCCATATCTCGTACATAATTTTGTTAACACATCTTGTGTTCAAAATCGTTTTGATTTTAAGTAAAGAGTTTCTTCAACAAACTTTCGGAGTTGCTTAAATAGTTTATTTTCATAAACGGCTTTGGCAACGTTATTTCAACACTAAACTCTATATTATTCTTATTACATAATTACAACCATTATAGCTTACAGTCAATATAAACAAAGATACAATATGACTAATACAACAAGTTAAAATACAAGTTGTCATGCTGAGCTGCCTCGCTTGAGCTTCCACGGTGACTTAATCCCCAAAACACTGTTGCTAATGTGGAATTACTTCTAATCTCAAAATTACCTTCAAGCCCCCTCTATATTTTCCCCTTCGTGGAGAGGTTTGTTGGAGCAAGAAATGTCTACACGAAACTTCTCAAATCGATGAACCTTCTCTGCGTGAAAAAATTATGGCCTCCTTTCCTTCGTTAGGCAGCCTTGCACGTGCGATGGTGGAAAACTCAAAAGACAGGTTTAAAAGGTTTAAAAGGCTTCAAACGTCTCTTTTATTTCAAACCCTTATCTTTCCTTCTTCTTCTTCAAGCTCCCGTACTCCTTAGAGAGAGAAACATGTGCGAAAACCTCCATTGTTGTCCAGTTCTTTACTCCTCCTCCTCCCTTTCTCTTCTCTTACGCCATCACCCGTGGTTATGGTTCTCCATATTTATTCCCAACTCTTATTTTATCAAGCTTTATTTCTTGCACTTCGTTGTTGTCTGTAATGGCCTCTTCAAGCAACCCCGTCACACCTTCCACCAGTGCTCCACCTGCCGCCCCCGTTGTTACCACCTCCTCTGCCGCCTCATTGACTGCTGCTCGTCAAGAACAATTGTGTTTCTACCGACGGCCCCCATTTTTGGCAAGGGTGATGACTTCGCTGGGTTTTGTAAGAGTTGTATTTTTAATGCCAAGTATGATGCCATGACGCTTGGTGACGAAGATGATAATTCTAATGACTGGGATTTTCTACCTCCTGAGGGGACTCTTAGATTTCGTCTTGAGCGAGGGGACTTCCCATGGTCCCACATCGACTTTGAAGGTCCTGGGGGCTCTCCTGCTCATTTTGCTGCTTGGAAATCCTATATGCAGAGTTCCCATACTGATACCCTCACTAAGATTGGGCTTCATCGGGCCAAGTGGTTTGGTGAGTTCACTCTATCCAAAAATAATATTGCTCTTCCCATTTTGGTATCTCGCTAGAACGTTACCACTCATACGTTCGTCGCTACATGGGGAGAATTTATAATAACGTTGGAGGACGTGTGAGATCTCCTAGGCCTTGAGACAACAGGTCATGCACCCTATTCCGATGAATCCTTGGATGCCCAAGAGACTGCTGACCGTTTGGAGTTGGACTGTATATGCCGAACATGCATTAATAATTCAAACAAAGCTACCTTTAATCCTCTTATTAACTATTTCTTTAAGGATCTTTCTGAAGGTGGTTCCTCTAAGGCTGCCCCTGGACAAGGTACATCGCTGGAACTTCCTGCCTATATCCTTGTCATTCTTTCTTGCTTTTTCTTAATGGGGAAGCCCAACGAGCAGCCTCGAAGCGATCTCATCGACATATCCCTCCGTTTGGCATGGGGTATCAAGCTTTCTTTGGCTGCAATCGCCTTGGGATCCCTCTACACATGGCTTGATAGAGCCCTTTTTTATATGGAACAATCTCTGGGTTATTACAACCTGACCAACTTTGCCAACTGCGTCCTCCTAATAGGCTTCCTCTATGTGTGTTTCTCGGCCATAGCAACCAAGACCAACCGCCCTCCTTCGGGGGAAGCAATCATGCCCCCTCGCTTATTTCTTTATCACAAGAGATAAAGTCGAAAGGAGTGGACCTCCTTTATCGATGACTTTTTGAGTTTTGTGATGAGGCCCTATGAAGAGGATATTTTTCTCTATACTTATAATTTTTTCAAGCATGAGGCAAGAGTGGTCCAGGAAACTACTGTAGACCTCATTACAGAAGACCCTTCACTAGCCATGGTCCTTTTATTTTCGCCCGGATACTTGCCCTCTTACACCGAGTGGGGATACACCAGCAAGCACTATAATCCTAACCGATGCAGCCGTCAGTTTGGCTTTGATTAAGGGGCTCCTCGCCCGACGTTTCAATTATCTAACCCCAAGGTCTCCTTTATCGAGGTGCGTTCACTATTTTCCTCAACTGCTGTATAGGGAGTGAGTTTCACACTGGTTAGGCGAGTCACCATTCCCATTATCACAAGGCAAGGGGACGTGACCCCTCTGTTTGCAACAAAGTACTGACCGAAGCAACTGGCCCAAATTTTTGAATTCGTCGAGGGGGATCCCGTATATCCTCCAGTTCTTACATTTTTTGCCTTGGAGTTGGGGTTGAAGGGTAATTATGTTCTTGGGATTGAGTTCCCTCTAAGACAGACCCATAAAGAACCTCCTATTGAGCTTCCTCCATACTGGCCCACGATCCCCATTGCCACGCCCAAATCCAAGGCCGCTGTAACCCCCAAACCAACTGCCCCTTCGACCAAAGCTGCAACGGGAGAAGGGCCTTTTGAGCCACCTGTTAAGAAGGACAAGAAGTCTAAGTCCTCGAATTCCAAGCCCCAGGTTCAAACATAAACTCCCTTGGAGGCGTTTCCTATTGCCTTCTTTCCCCCTCCCATGTCTCCAGAGATAGCTGAAGAGCTAAGGAGGCAGGTTGCTGCTGAAGTCGCAAGAATAAATGCTGAGTTTCAACGACGTGCTATCGTCGTTCCTACTTTGGCTGAATTTTTCACGATCATGGTTGATCCTAGTGAACCGTCGGAAAAAAGGAGAAGAAGGTCTAGGGTACCTGAAACTGGTGGTGTGACGAGCTCAAGGAAAAAAACGTTGGGTACCAAGTCCCAGAAGAAACAGACGCTTGAGAAACCTTCATCCCCAGCTCTTTCTGCTACTGCCTCCTCGCCACCTTCACCAGTGGTTATATCTTCTCGTTCTCCTTCTGGATATGAGGCACGTGTGCATTCTTTATTTCTTATTCCCCTTCTCTTAAGGTGTGTTGCATCTGCTCTTTCTTAATAAGAACATTTTTTTTGTGCAGGGAGTTGGAGAAGAAAGTCCCAATCCTCCCAATCCCCCCAGTCCCCCTGTAAGCCGCTTCGTGTGTGTGGGGGGGGGGGGGCATTGCGGTTTCTCTCAAGCTGATACCACTCCTTCTCGTTCCCCCATGACAGACCTTACCTATTCAATAAGATTATCCTCCCAACGGGCCAAAGAAACTGCTACGAGGGCTACTATCGTTGGGTCTGCTAAAATGCTTGGTCAACCAGAGGCAACTACTGCAGCCTCCTCTGGGTTACCATCGGAGTAAGTGGTCCCTCTGCCCCTCGCGATGGTCGAGGAGAGTGCCCCGTAGGTAAATTTCTTGCCAACTCTTACATCGTTTATTTATCCCATTATTTTGTTTATCATTTCTAATATGTTAGACCATTTTAGGTGGAAGTGGCATCACTAATAGCTAACATTCTCCTTCCTCCTGCATTGACAAGACCCCTTACTGCAGTTACTCTTTTTGGTGCCATAACGGGGGTAATTTAGTTGCATTCCTGTCCCTTATTCTTTTGTGTTTACTTCTTGTGTCTAACACTTGGTTTTACATTTGCAGATTTCTCCAAGTCTCTCTCCACCCTTTGGTCTTAGTGGTCTTTTCCTTTCCTAGGCCTAGGTTGGTGCTACTTCTCTCGTTGGGGCATCTCTTGAAGGTCCAACGTCTTCTTTCGATGATGCGCCCGTGTTGTCTTTAGTACCTTATATTGGTGATGGAAGTTTGCCTACCGTTGAAGCTTCTTCAGCTAAGGGCCCCGTTGAAGCTGCTGAGGCAATGAGCCCGCCTCCAACGGTTTCTACCATTATGGCCCCCGTGGTGACTCCCGTTCTCGCTCCTACTGCTGCTGAAGTACTTCGCTAATTTCTCTGTATTTATTAGTTTCTCAAACTTCACCTATGTAGGTAACTTAATCAATGAAAACACTTGTTAAGGTTTTTTTCGTAAACTCCACCTATATGGGTGACTTAACAACGAAAACACTTGTTAAGATTTTTTTCCAAAAAACTCCACCTATATCGGTGACTTAACAACGAACACAGTTGTTAAGATTTTTCTAAAAACTCCACCTATATCGATGACTTAACAATGAAAACACTTGTTCAGATTTTTCCAAAAATCCACCTATATCGGTGACTTTACAACGAAAATACTTGTTAAGATTTTTTTAAAAACTCCACTTATATCGGTGACTTAACAACGAATACACTTATTAAGATTTTTCCAAAAACTCCACCTATATCGTTGACTTAACAACGAAAACACTTGTTAAGATTTTTCCAAAAACTCCACCTATATCGGTGACGTAACAATGAAAACACTTGTTAAGATTTTTCATAACCTCCATATTTCCTCTAACTGTTCTCAGGTTGCTCAAGAGGATTCTCCACCAGCTCCTTTGCCTATTGCCTCGCCACACCGAGAACTTGTCGTTTCAGAAGATTCTAACCATGATGACCAAGGTTCCACGACCGGTGCCACTGCTGAGAGCGAGTCTGGCTGTGAGCTTCCTCTACCTGACCTAGCTCCTCACGTGTTCTGCCTGATGGTCCGTTAGCGTTCTCCTCAGATGCCTGCCAACCATCGTCTGGTCATTAAATAACTTGTAAATCATCATCCTGAGACGTTCATGGTGGATTTAGTGCACTCAAACATCTCCATTATGAGTTACAGGCTTCAAGGCATGGCCACTGTCGTTGCTGAAATTGCCAACACTCCGACCTCAAGTGTTACCCGACCACTCCTTAACTAATTTTTGGGTTATCTGAGGGAGTTAGGTCGCGACGACTTCCATTTTGGCTGGCTTATCACACATTTTAAGACCTTAAAGAGCCAACGACTGGATAGACAAAGGGAACTCTTGCAGAAACATCAGGAGGACCAGCGGGCCGAGGAAGTTAAGTTAGCTGAGATAGCGCCTCTTCTTAGAGCCATTGATAAGGAGGTGGAGGACATCAAAGAAGCTCTACATCTAGCAAAGATGAAACGAGAGAAACTCTTGATCGAGCGTACATAGGCGCAAACAAGGTTGGAGGTCTCCATCAACGCTCAACGGTCTTGCTAAGAAGATTCTTCGGGCCTCCCTGGAGATTTTTTCTCTTTTACAGATTTGTGGTTCCTCTTAGGCCAATGAAATTGTATATATGTTTTTTTTCTTTTCTTCGTATGTAATTCTTGGGAAATAACTCCTAATTTTGCAATGCCCCAAAGTTTATGAATGAAAAAAGATATTTATTTTCTTAGGCCATTTCTTTGTGTTACAACTGTTTACATAGATTGTGAAGTGTGAAGTTCTGTAATTCTTTCATCTCTACTTGAGTTATAATAAAAAAACTTGCGTACTCATCATAGAAAGAATTGTGTATTCATAACAACAGCCAGATACATCAGTGATCAAACATAACTGCCTACACATGATAGACTTTCAACCATTTATTATTAATTTTGAATGGTTTATCTTCTTCCATCTTAGAGATTAGGCAATAACCTGAGTCATGAGCTTCCTTCACAATGAAAGGTCCTTCCTAATTTGCAGCAAACTTAGGTAGAGGAAGCCCCCTGATATGTTTCACTGCTGCTTTCAATACGAGGTCTCCCTCCATGAACTTCCTTGGTCTCACTAAATTATCATACGCCTTGGAGAGTTGCTTCATATACATTTGAAAGTGTTGCATCGCATTATCTCTGTGTTCGTCTAACGCTTCCTACTGCACATGTCTATTCTGGGGGAGCATGCTACTTCACAAAGCATATCGATCAGAGGGGACTTCTAACTCCACTGGGAGAATCGCCTCGGCCCCATAGATAAGAGAGAACGCTGTATAGCTTGTGGGCTTCCTCTTAGTTGTTCGATAGGCCCATAATACGACTAGTATCTTGTCATCTGATGATCCTAGGAAATCCTCCATTATTTTAGCAGAGATATTAACCAAAGTTTAGTTAGTTGCTTCGGCTTTACCGTTTCCCTTTGGATATGCCATCGTCGAAGTATGATGGATAATGGAGTACTTGTCTGTGAGCATCGTTACCTTAAATTGATAAAAGGGGTTTCGTTGTCTGAAAATATAACCTTTGGGATACCAAAATGGCAAATGATCTATTCTCTGATGAAGTTGCTCACCACCCCTGTTGTTGCCTTTCTCAGTGGTATCACCTCAGCCCACTTTATGAAGCACTCCGTTGCTACTAGTATCTATATCTTCCCCCTCGAAGAAGGATGTATTGCCCCCACCAGGTCGAACGCCCAAGTGTGAAAAGGGTAAGGCGTTACCAGGGAGTGTAGGTCCACTGATGGGGTATGGATCATATTTCCATGAAGTTGGCAAGCCTTACACTTCCGAACGAACTCGACAGAGTCTTTCTCCATCGTTGGCCAATAGTATCCTAAAGTCATCAACTGGTCATATAACTTGGCCCCTCCTATGTGAGCTGGATCGTGCGCTTATTTGAGGACCTCAGCTAATTCTTCCTTCATGATACAACACAAAAACCTGTTGAAGTATCCCCTTCGATAAAGCTGCCCCTCATGAACGTAGAATCTCGAGGCCCTTCGTTGAAGTCCCATCGTATTAATTTTCTCTGTTGGGATAACTCCATCTTTAATGAAGTCAATATAGGGCTGTCTTCAGTCAACTTGAGTCTCCACAAAATGATATTCAGCTGCCTCGAAGAATAAATAGCATTTGTCGCATTTTCGTTATAGCTCCACCGCATCCTATTTCATTCTAGGCCAAAAATACCCCTCTCTTTGAATTCTTCGGTAGAGGGGTATCTCAGTTATTTCTCAGTTCTTTTCGTGTCTTTTCTTCAATCTCCGCTCTGACTCTTCGGGGCCGATGCACCTCGACAGCCATCCTCCTACATTTCTGAAGTAAAGGTTCCCCTGATTCATGAAGTATTGGGATAATTCTCTCAGTCCCATCGCCCCTTCTCCAGATTCCAATTGCCTTTTGATCTCCCCCCTCCAATCTGCATCCTCTTCCATTAGTAGAATTGATTGTACCATCGAAGGAGCTGTTATTCGTTGGATTACGGTGGTAGGTGTATCATTTCTCATGACCATCTTCTGGGCAATGGTGGCATATGCATCTGGGTGGCGGTTCATCATTCTGGGCTGCCTCTTAATTTTGGTCCGACGAAACAGGTAAAGAAGTCTCTCGATGATTGTTATGTATGGTGCCAGGCTCATGTGTTTCAATGCGCACTCTCCATTCACTTACTGAACCACCAAGTTTGAATCCCCTTTGATGCAAAGTGAACGGATCCCCCTTAGGAGAGCCTCTAGTAATCCCAAAACCAATGTTTCATATTCTTCCTCCTTGTTGGAACAAGGGAAATCTAATTTATAGGAAAGGCAAATCTCCTCCATTCCCTTTGAAAGAATAACCCCTGCCCTCCTTTTTTTTCCTGCCGAGGATCCATCGAACTGTATTGTCCATTCTTCATTCGTTACGTGTAGGTGGTTGGCCTGCAAATCGTCTCCTGGAAAACTTTCTTTGGGTGGCTCAAACGTTCCCGAGGGGGAAATTGCCAATAAATCGGTGTAGGCCTGGCTTTTGATCGCGCGAGGAACCACACACTTTAAGTAATATTCGGAGAGAATAAGGAAACACCTAGCTTCTCTACCAATCAATATAGTTCTAGCTAACAAATACTTAATAGGATCGCATTTAGTTACAATATGAATTGTAAAAGACAGCATATAATGTCTAAGTTTTTGTGCTACAAAGACTAAGGCTAAACAATGCTTTTCCAAGCTACTATATCTGACTTCTGGCCTGTGGGTGATCCTGCTGAGGTAGTAAACTGGCCGTTCTTGTCCGTCAATCTCTTGTGCCAGCAAAGCTCCCACGGACCTCGTGGTGGATGTGAGGTACAACTGCAACGGTATTCCTGCCTTTGGGGGAACCATGGTCTGTGGTGAAACGAGCAGTTTCTTCAGCCCGTCGAGAGACTCCTGGTGAGTCTCCTCCCATTTGAACTTTGTGTTCTTTCGCAACAGCTGCATCAATGAATGTGTTATTTTGGCTAATCCAGGCATAAATCTCATAAGGTTGGAGACTTTACCAAGGAAACTCTTCAGCTCCTTTGCCGTTCTTGGGCATGGCATTTCTAAAATCGCCCGTTGTTTGTCCTGGTCCATCTGCACCCCTTGTCGATCAACCACAAAGCCTAGGAATTTCCCACTTATAACTCCAAAAAACACACTTTAGTGGGTTCATCTTTAATATATACTTCCTGCAATGAGAAAACACCTTCCTCAAATAGCTCAAATAGGACTCCTCCTTCCTCGACTTAATGACCAAATCATCCACATAAAATTCCACAAATTTTTGAAAGAAGTCATGAAAAAGGGCCATCATTATTCTTTAGTAAGTCTCCCCAGCGTTCTTGAGTCCAAACGGGATCACCTTGTACATGAAGTTGCCCAGCGGGGTTCTAAACGCTGTTTTCTCTGCATCCATGGGGTCCATCTTGATTTGGTTGTACCCTACATACCCATCCATGAAGCTATACATCTCATGACCAGCCATTGCATCTATCAGGCTATCGATGGAGGGTAGAGGGAACTCATCTTTGGGACAAGCTCTGTTCAAGTCTCTGAAGTCCACACAAATCCTTATTTGGTTTTTTCTTTCTCACTGGGACAATGCTAGATAGCCAGAGTGGGTGTTGTATCAGTGTGATGAACCCTGCCATTAGTAAGCATTAAACCTCTTCCTTGATCTTCAAATCTAGCTCAGGCTTGTACGTTCTCATCGCTTGTTTAACCGGAATGGCTGAAGGCATTACGTTCAACCCGTGGTAGCTCACCTTCTCATCCAACCCCTCTATCTCTGTGTATTTTCATGCGAAGACGTTTATAAACTCCCGAATCAACTCAACCAAGGCCTCTCATTTATCCTTACTGAGATTCTTCGAGATGAAGATGGGCCTAGGATCATCCCCTTCTCTTTCCATGTTCAACTACTCTAGTTCTTGTACCTGGGGTTTTGGTCGATCCGCCATATAGTCTGGTTCCTCAGCAACTTCCTCTACCAGTTCTTGTATGCTGGAGTTTTATATCATTATGAATTATCCCTATTGATCCACCAAAAAGCTTTCATATACCAGGTCAACCTCATTATTAGTTTCTTTGGCCAACCGCTCACACCGTTATAATCGATATACCATATTTCTTCTTCGGTAATGACCTTCTTGCATTGTCTGCTGATAATAATGACTGCCTTCCTCTTCTTATCTCTAAAAGCCTCGGCCACTCTTTTTCTCAAGAACCGGCTCAGCACGCTTTATCGTTGGACCTCGTGCTCCATCGAATCTACTCTGGGCCTCATCCTGTCTTTGAGCTACTTCGAGATGCTCTGGGGCCTAGGGACTACTTGGTGAGCTTCTTCGATCATCATTCTTGTTCTGCTTGTAACCTATTTACCTTGATCGTTCACGGGTTCCATCCTCTCTCTGATCGAGGGAACCCATGCTCCCTCCATTCTTCTTGTTAGGACCCGAACATCCTCCTTCAACTTTATATAAAATGTTGCGTCCACTAAGTGAGCTTCCTCGACAGCGAAGGGCCTGTTTGTAGCCCTAATGGTCACCTCTGTCCCCTTGATGTTCGCCTTAGGGCATTGATGGTACATTAAAGGAACTAACCCTTGGTTGTGCATCCATGCCCTTCCTATCAGCAGATGATAGGAAGTTGCACTCTTTATTACGTGGAACTTGACATGGGAACTCAAATATCCCATTACAATCCCAACATTAACATACCCAATGGATTTGGAAGATTGGTTATCATACCCCCAAATCACTAAAGGCATAGGGACCAACCTTTTCTCTGGGATATTGGCTGCGTGGAAGGAATTAATTGGCATGATATTAATGGAAGCTCCTCCATCCATAAGATTCCTTGCAAAGTTAACTCCGTTGACGTTGATAGTCATATACAATATCCGGTTGTGAGGGAACCTTAAAGCCCTATCCGCATCGCTGAAGGTTACTTCTGATAGAAACCTTCTCACCAACCTGGCCATGGGTCCCTTCCATCTCAGCGAAGGGACTGCGTTCTTCCTCATAATATCGAGTATTGCCTGGGTTATCTCCAACCTACTCTCCTTCGGAATCCCCACCTGGTCGAAGAACCAGGTGAACTTTAAGGATTTTGAAACTGCGCAGTACGATAGGACTGGGTCTGCTTCCTTTCCTTCAGCGTTGTATACCTATTCTATGTCCCTAGCACTCGCTTCGTCGTAGGCCAATACTACATTAGCCATTCCCCTCGTACAATCTTCCAGGGCTTCCTCGAATTTTTCCTACCTCGACGTTGGCCCTCTTCCTTCTCTCTCAGCCTCCTCGTCATAGGCTAACACTAGATTGTCCCCATGTGATGGTAGTGGGTTATTGTTGATGTTTTATGGGGGGATTTGCAATGTCCATGCCTTTATGTACTTGTTGGTGATTCTCCTCAGCGTGAAACAACTCTCTGTTGGGTGCTGGATCTTTCGATGGACCTGGAAATACTTGGGATCCGCCCTCGTTGCTGCATTGAGTTCCCCAATAGGAATTCCCTTGGGTTCATAAACCGCTCCTCCTTAGACCATCGCATTGTAGTAGCTGATAGCTTCCTCCACTGTACAAGGCAATGGTGGTGGGTCTTCCTTGTCCTCTTATTATCCTTCTTCAGTGCCTTGCCTCCATCTCCTCCAGTGTAACCTACCCGCGGGGGCTGAGACCTCCCCCCAGGTTGCATCGACTGCCTAAACATCATGGGCACCACCACCGGATTTGGTAGTACCACCAAGGAGATATTTCTTGTAGCTTTCAGGAACGCCGAAAAAGTCCCCTTGCGCATCTCATTGATAAGATGGCAGATGTACTCAGGGAGCAGCCCCTCAGCGCAAATCTACAATAACTTGGATTCTTTGGCCTCCTCCCTCACATCGAGGGACCTCTCTCTGAACCTTCGGACATATGCTACCACCTCTTCCCCAGGTCGTTGCTTCTCCCTCCCTAGTTGGGTCAACGTAAATCATCTTTCGCCAGAAAGAACTTCTGGATGAACAAAACATGCATCTCTTCCCATGTAAAAACACTGTTGGGAGCTAAATGGGAATACCAAGTATATACTTTATCGGTCAAGGATTTAAAAAACTCCCTCAACCTGAGCCTCTTATTATTACAATGCGCCCCCAAGTGTTTAACAAAGCGCTTAATATGCTCCTTCGAATTTCCACCCTTCCCTGTATATTTTTCAAAAATAGGAGGAATATAGTCCTTCGGGTAAGGCTCATCGTTGTATTCCTAGGAATAAGGCATTCGAAAGTCATCATAAACTGAATCTACCTCGCCAGTAGATTGCGAGGAGGCTTGCATGGACTTCAACATCTCTTTCTGCACCTCCTTTCTCATTTACTCCATGGGTGATGCCACTAGGGAAACAACCAACAGGACCTTGGACTGAGTGTCTGTTACAGCTGGTGCTATTGATAGTCCTGAGGTTACCACTGCTGGATTCACAACAGAGGGTATGCTTGATGGGATCGTTCCTGCTATACCCGCACCTAGTGGGGCCATTAGGGCTACCCCTGGTGTTACTAAGGCAATGACTTCCAATCCTCCCAGCATCATTGAAGCTACCAGAGTTTGTAAAAACTCATAAAACTTACTCATGAGGAGCGCCACCTGAGTGGGTCCCAACCCCTAACTCGTGGAAGCTTATGTCACCCCTGGAATGCTTGTCGTCGCCTGAACTGGAGGTACCTCCATTCGAGGAACGCCATATCTTAGGGCCTCCATCTCTTTCGCAGCTTGCTCTTCATTCTGTTGTATGCCATCAAAGTTGATCCTTCGATTAACATTATCTTGCGCCATACTCCCTACATAAAAGAATACCTCCCCAGCAGAGTCGCCAAATGTAAGAGGGTAGTTTAGATAAGATGGAGGCGTAACCCCTTTTGAGTATAGTAATGGTAAGTTAATTAGCTACACTATGAATTAACCACAGGACATGCAAACACGACTCAATGAAGATAGACTCAGTTTGAACTCAAAAATATCTCGTGTATAACTCATAAGGTAGTAATGAACTTAGAAGTAACTTAGCTAGAGGGAGAGAGAAGTAAGCACCCTAGATGCACCTTGGTAGGAAGGAAAACACACCAAACACTCTCAAGAATCTCTGTCATGTATTAAAAGCTACGTAATAAATGACAATTGTGAGTGAATAAGACCTCTGGTTTGTAATAACTCTCTTCGATGTCTATTATCTCTAGTAATAACTTCTAAACTCTAAAAAAAGATCCCCTTTCCTCAAAGGTGGTTGGGGTCCTTAAATATCCCCCCACGCTACCCCCGAGGCAACTCAGTCATCCATGCCTGTGAAAAAGACCTCTCTCATACTTTATGTCACAAACATTAAATACCTGATGCGCTAGTTATCTCCACGTCATAAACATTAAATGCCAAGACATGCCTTTTGCCCAATCACTGTGTGTTAGGGGGCTGTTGTCACAGAGGTGGCTCACCAACTGCCTGACAACCCCAAATACCACGGTGGTTTACTCAAGTGCATGTCTGATATTATTTAGCTGGATAGTGACATCACCTACAGTAGATGTGACATTAAGTAGAGGGTTGTTTGGTTCACAGCTCAACGCCCGATGGAACTCCAAGATGCTCTGCCTGAGGTTCCACGATCAGGGTTCTTCGGTGTTTTACCAGATGTATCTAAGATGGTTGGGACGAGCCCCAACGGTACCTCACTTCTCAATCCTCCAAACCAAGTCCCTCTAAAGTTTCCACGATGAGGTCATTCGATAGAGAATGAAAGCTCTCCTAGGCCCTGCCAAGCCTGATCTCTCGCGAGTACCGTTTGACGTCACACTAAACTCTTTATTATTCTCGTTACATAATTACAACCGTTGTAGCTTACAGTCAATATAAACAAAAATATAATATGACTAATACAACAAGCTAAAATACAAGTTGTCACACTGAGCTGCCACGATGCCTTAATCCCCAAAACACTGCTGCTAATGTGAAATTACTTCTAATCTCAAAATTACCTTCAAGCCCCCTCTACAATATCTAAAAAGAAAACAAAAAATATACGTGAGATGTTCTCTTTTAGAAAGACTCAGTTTCAATAATGAAACTTAAATCTTTCTTTGAGATGAGTTTTGAGAGAATTAATGCATTTTGAAGAGGTCTTCACACAAAGAAAACAAAACCAACAACAAAGAAACCCTATAAAGATCTAACTCTCAAAAGATGGGTTTTCTGATGTATGGGACTTTTAGGTTTTGGTGTTTGGTTAGGGAGAAATCTCACAGAGGTTTGGATCTACGAAGAAATTAGGGTTTCCTCTCTCTATCTCTTTTCTTATATCTTCTCTCTTCTCCCTTCTCTCTCTTCTCTATACTCTCTCTTTTCTCTCAGGTTTAACGAAATGGAAAAAGTCTCAAAATGCTGAGGGTTGGTCTCCTTTTATACTAAGCGAAGAAGGATCGATAACATCAGCCTCAATCCAACGGTTGAGATCAAGTCTAACTGGTTTGACTTTGATCCAACGGTTTAACTCAGGCGGTGGGATATAAGGTCACTGATTGGGTAATCCTGGGATCAAAAGGATTGAAAACGATCGCATGTAGTATGTTGATTAAAACAATCCAAGGGCTTAGATTTAATATGAAAAATGAGAGTATAAGAAAACATAAATCCAAACACTTCGAAACCAACACATGTACGCACAGGATTAAGCTGAATTTCTTCTTGTAGCATATACCTTTGAGGATATGGAGTTCTCAAACTATACTAACCTATTTTGTCAATATATCCAAACTAGTTGGTACTCCTATATATGCAGACTTAAGTGAGTCAATATATAGTGTGTTCTCGTCACTCTCATCCTAGCCGAGGGAGAAAATCCACCTAGTTAATTATGTTTTCAAATATTAAGTCCTCCATCATCTTTCTTGGGAGTGAGTGGAGGGTCGTCCCTACCATTCACTCTCATACTAGACGAGGAAGATAATCCACCAAGTTAATGATGTTTTCAAATATTAAGCCCTCCCTCGTCTTTCTTGGGAGTGAGTGGAGGGTCGTCCCTACCATTAACTCTCATCCTAACCGAGGGAGATAATCAACCAAGTTAATGATGTTTTCAAATATTAAATGTCCCTCGATGTTATTGACAGCCCTAGGCAAGGTTCCTAGCAAATCGATTCCCCATACTACAAATGACTGGAATGTAATGGAGGTAAGAGGTTAATAAGGCTGTTGAGGGATGGTGGCGAATCTCTGGCATTTATCACACTTCTTCACATATGCCATAGCATCCTTCGCCAAGTTCAACATCTAGTATACCTGGGTGACTATCCTCTTAGCTAACGATCTTCCTCCAATGTGGCTTGAACAAGACCCTTCATGCACATCTTACAAGATATATATGAGCTCTGACAGATGGACACACCTGAGCAAAGGGAGCAAGAACCCTTTCTTGCACAAAGCTTCTCCAATGACTATGAATTTTGTAGCTTAGTACCTTAGCTTCTTCCATTTGGATTTTGCCTCTGGAATCTCGCCTTCTTTAATGTATCTACTTAGAGGGTCCATCCATGAAGTTACCCGATTTATATTTAGGCAGGAGCTAAGTATTCTATCTTTATCTTCAATTATTGGCCGAAGCTGAATTTCCACTGGCACTGTTCTTCTAATATCTATCCTAGTTGCTGAAGCTAGTATTTCAAGTGCATCGGCTCGTCCATTGTCCAGCCGAGGTATCCTCTTTAACTTTACTTCTCTAAATCTTTTCAACAGTGACTGTACTCTCTCAAGATATTTGGCCATTCTCTCATCCTTAGCCTCATATGCTCCCAGTATCTGATTCACTACCAACCTTAAATCACTATGCACCAAGAGCTGGCCAACACTAAGAGACCTAGCCAAGGAGATGCTTACTATTAGGGCCTCATATTTTGACTCGTTATTGGATGCTGTGAAGTTTAACCTCAGGGTATACTCGATGTCCGTGTCGTCTAGTGCTGACACTATCAGTCTAACGCCACTTCTATTTTCGCAAGAGGACCCATCAATGAAAAGATTCCACACAGCCGCTTCCTCTGAGAAATTTCCCCCAAATAGGGATTCGTGTCTAAAGATGTATCTTCCTTCTTTGTTTTCAATAACTTTTTCTCTAATTGCGCTTATCTCAGCCTTATCTGTGGATAGGTCAACAATTTCGCCTTATTGATTATCTGTCTTCTCAAGGTTCCCATTTTCAGCCTCGTCCTCTTCCCAAGTGAATTTAGCCATAAAATCTGCAAGTTATTTCTCTTGATGGCCACCCTAGGTTTATATACAATATCAAATTCTCCCAACTTTATTTCCCAGGCATTAGCCTCCCTAATTTCTCTGGCTTGTGTATGACCTGCCTAAGAGGAGAGTTAGTGAGGATGACCATTGTGTGGGACTGGAAGTACAACTTCATCTTCCTTTAGGCATGTATCAAAGCATTGGCTATCTTCTCCATCCTAGGGTACCTTTGCTCTGCTCCTTGGAGTGCTTTACTATTGAAACACACCAACTTCTGCACCCCGTCTTTTTCTCTCACAATAGTAGCACTGATGGCTGACTCTGAGACATCTAGGTATACGTACAGTCTTTCGCCTTGCACTGGGTGCGATAAAATTAGAGGAGACCCCAAGTAGGACTTTAGCTCTTTGGAAGCCTTGTCACACTCTTCGTTCCAATCAAAAGCCTTTCTGAGAACTTTAAAAAATGGCAGACATTTGTCTGTGGCTCTGGATACAAATCTATTCAAAACAACCACTTTCCCTATGAGCCTTTGAACGTATTTAATGGTCTTGGTGATCTTCATTTCTAGAAGATCCTTAATCTTCTCAGGATTGGCCTTAATACTTCTTTGATTGACGATGAACCCCAAAAAATTTCTTGCTCCGACCCCAAAAATTCCCTTGGTTGGATTGAGCTTCATCCGGTATTCGTCCATCATGTCAAAGGACCTCTCAAGGTAGTCCACATGATCCTTGGCTTTCAAACTTTTGGTTAGAATGTCATCTACATAGAGCTCCATAGATTTTCTGATTTGGTCTTCGAATATTTTATTCACGAGACGCTGATACGTTGCTCTTGTATTCTTCAGGCCAAAGGCCATGACCTTGTAACAGTATGTCCCATTGTCAGTAATGAAAGCTGCTTTTTCTGAGTTCGCACGGCCCATAAAGATCTGATTGTAGCCCGAGTATGCATCCATAAAGCTCATTAACTCATGACATGTAGTAGCGTCTACCATTTGAACGATGCGAGAAAGGGAAACTGTCTTTGGGGCAATAATTGCTGAGGTCAGTGAAGTCCACACACATCCTCCATTTCTCGTTTGCTTTGGGGACTATGACCGTATTAGACAGCGACCTCCCTGATAAACTCATCTTCTTCGAGTTTATTGACATCATCCCTTATGACCTCATATTTATCTCGAGAATAAATTCCCCTCCTCTGTTTTACTGGCTTGGCATCTTCTATCACATTGATCTTATGACACATAATTTTGGGGTCGATCCTTGGCATGTCTGCGTGACTCCATGAAAATATACTTTGTCTTCTCCTCAGCAGCTTGATGAGCTCTTCTTTTATATCTAGCTTTAGGGCTTTGCCGACCTGTAAGGTTTTTTCCGGCTCACCCTCATTGAGGATGATAGATTTTACCTCTTCCGCGGCTTCTCCGTTCTTTAACTTAGTCTTATCCCTGGGATTAAGGGTATCAATATTGTAAGTAGTGGCGGTTTCTTTCTTGTGCGCCTCTCTTTCCTCGGCAGAGTTTAAGTAGCATTCACGTGCCGTCGTCTGGTCACCTTGAACTTCCCCTATGTAATACCCCGCATTTTTATGATATTATATAATTATGAGATTAGTTATTACTGTTGGATTAAGTAAATTAAAAAGGTCAAGAAGCTTAATTGTTAATTAATCCGAATTTAAAATAAGTATTAACTAGCGTACTAAGGGTTAATACTTATTGATGTAAATCATTGATTATTACTGTAGGTATATGTAATATGGAATTATATAATTTTTATAAATTGTTGGAGTGCGAAATACGACATTTGGGTATTTCAAGTCAAGACGCACGTGTGAGCCGTGTCGGGATTGCTTATATGGGATAAAAGGTAAATTATTTTTGTATAACTCGTATGGTAATTTCGAGTGCTCCATCGAGTCCGGAATGGTTGAGATAGTCGAAAAACTCTACCCGAGCATTTTATTTGGACTCTGGAGTAATTTTAGGCCTAACTGATATCTCGTAGGGGTTGGTTTGTCTTTTGGATTTTTGGAGAATTTACATGGACGAAAATTAGATAATTATTATATCAGTTACGGGAGTTCCATTAGGGTTAAGTTACACAAAAATCAAGAGAGAACCACAGAGGGTGAGGGAGAGGAAATCCCAAAGGAGGAAGACCAATTAACACCACCTTGCACAACCACCACCACCACCATCGTATAGATCGAAAAGTGAGGAACGCATCTATACCAACATCACCAGCGGATCAGACATTCAAATTTCAGGAAAGTATTCATTACTTGCTTTCCTTTAGCAATACTCATGTTCATGTTAGTATAGGAACGAAACACTTATGTATTGTTAATAAAATTGATGAAGATTGGAGATTTGATATACATGAATTGAATCTGAGATTAATTTAGGTTGAACCATTTATGTATGTAGATTAGAAATCACGTATAGATGATTTTTTATGATGAACAAATCTGGAAATTTATGTTCTTGGATGATAATTGGAAGAACTAGGGTTTTATTAAATTAATTGGGGATTCCAGATTACATTTATGATTAGAAATGAATTAATGATGTTATATTAATGGAAATCATACATACATGTTAGGAAATTGATTTAGTATGATTGATAGGTGTTTGGGAATGATTCGTAGAGGTTACAGTTGTTGAATTGGTGAAGAGAACGTTTCTGGATTAATCTGTGTCAAAAAGGGTAGCGGTCTGGAACGCCTTTCATAAAAGGTTCGAACCATTTTTTAGAAAAAGGTCTGGATAGTTTGTTTTTAAAAAGGGTCCGGATCGCTTTCCTAGTGGGTCTGGACCACCCTACAAAATTTTCCAGAATTTATTTTTGGACCCTTAAGACAACTTTCGGGACTTGTAATGTGGGAATCCTAATGTAGTACACTAAGGTTTGAAGTGATGTCATGTTATGACAAGTGTGATTTAAGACTTGGGCATAAGTGGGATGAATTACCCTTAGAAAATTAGGAGGGGGATCATAATTGATATGCCCAAAGTGTACCCTCGTACTCAGGGTCACTAACCTCGGCCTGTCTCACATCCGAGTTGACAAGAAGCTCGCAACTTCCATTTGAAAGGTCATATTCTGCAACATTAGCCCTTCATTGACCAACCTCGGCTGAACAAGGAGCCTAGGGCAATAGCGTCTTATGAGATCAAGCCAGTCCAACATCGTACTCGGCTTGAGCCGACGTTACATCCTACCTCATGCCGAACCTCGGCCAGTCTTCCTGATCGAGGTCATCGTGGTTATTGACAAATAAAGCAACACCATCGGACTTCACCAACCTCGTACTCGACCAGACTAAGGTTACATCAGTCAATGGCACAGGTCCGAGCACATGCAAGCACATGGAAGGTTTGGAACACGTGAGAAAATCAGTTATAACCGAATCATTCCCCTCAACACGTGAGAAAATCAGTTATAACCGAATCATTCCCCTCACGTGAGGGAATATAATGGTCATCATTATCTACATAAGATCAGACAGGTGTCATCAGGATACTGGTTCGATCCTCATACACATGCTCATTGCATGATTGGGGGGTACATTACACCCCCAAGCTCTATATATAGAGGTCTTCCTCTACCTTGTAAAAGGATCGATAATTGTAACCCTAGCAAAAACTCTGCTGGTATACACAGGAGAGAGAGAAATCGAGAGATTGAATCACAGGCCATTAGTGCCATCATTATAGTGACATTACTCACACACTCACAGTGGATGTAGGCCAGATTAGCTTAACCAATTATATACTAGTGTTCCTCCTCTTCTCCTCACCTCCCTCTACTAGATATTTACTCTTGTGCTGCCATTGTTATTACTAACTTGAGCTTATCAACACCTCTTACTGGTGGTGTTGTTTACAGCATCATAATTTTGGCGCCATCTGTGGGAACGATAGGATTCATCTCTTCCTCTTTTGCTGCTTAACCTCACCAGAGTCTCTGGTGGTGAACCAGGCCTCACCCTTCGCGTGGAGCTGTTTCACCATTGAAAGAGGTCCCCTAAGGTTTCCAAGCTCTATAGTCTTTTTCATCTAAAGCTCAAACATATGACACCAGAGTTACCATCGCCTCCTCTACTATCTGGTGTTGGAGGACCCAGTTCTAGCTAGGCACCACCCCAATCCGAGATGGCTGAGGTGGCAGCAGCCTTAAAGTCCTTAGCTGCAACTCAGCAAGCGATGCAAGAGAAATTTGCTCAACTAAGTCAGAATATAATAATGAGACCACCTGGGGTCTCATCGGATATGATTACTCCGAAAGTTTCTCAGCCCCATCATATGTCCAGGGGACCACCCCAGGCATCGCGAAAAGACCAACCTACTCCTCAACGGAGGAGGGATGTTGTTGACCTTAAGCGTTTACGCCTGAGGAGGCAAGGAAACCCTTGCCCTGAGGATAGGTACGATGACATTCAGGCAGAGGATGATCCACCAGATTGTTGGGATCCGTATGAGGTCTCAAATAACACTGTGCGTCCTATACATTAGAGCTAAGGTCAGTGCTCAAGACGAGATGGTAAAGCACGACAAAGAGGGTCATATTTTTATCGCTTAAGTTAAGGGTCGGCCTTTGAAAGGCTTGGCCCAGTTAATGATTTGAAGGAGAGACTGTCCAGATCAAGAAGTCTCACTGGCTCAAGAAGGGAAGGAGGTGATTGTCTGATATGCCCAAAGTGTACCTGAAAGCTCGAAGGCACCAACCTCAGCCAGCATGACGATCGAGGTAATAAGGGCTCAAGACTGATGATCAGTGATCTCGTCCAACATAAGGTCGGCTACAGCTGACGTTGCTAGTTATCCCTTAATCAGGCAATAACCGAGGTCTTTATAATTCATGGGTTCAATTATCCATTAGGTCGTCCATAGCCGACATCACATCTACCTCGTACACTAACCTCGACTGGGCATCAACCGAAGTCCGCAGGGACTTACAAGTTCAACCATCCTCCAACAGCAGTATCGGCCCGAGCCGACGTTATAGTCAACGATCGAGATCAGTAGTATTACATGAAAGAACGGTATGGAAGCCCTATCATCGTCCTAGGCCAACATTACAACTCTTACGACCTAACCTCGGCCAGTTTTCTTGACCGAGGTCATCATGAATAACCTCGAATGAGGCAACAATCAGACTTTATTAACCTCGTACTCTTCCACGCTAAGGTTATACCGATCAAGAGCAAGGTCGAGCATTTATAAGCGTGTGCAAAGATAGGAACATGTGGATAAAATCAGTTGTAATCGAATCAATCCCCTCACGTGGGGGAATATTTCATCATCATTCTCTACATGTGATGGTGACAGATGTCTTCATTAGATTGGCTAGATCAACACACACATGCTCATTGCATGCATGCGGGGTACATTACACCCCCCAAACACTATATATACTGGTCTTCTCCTACCTCGAGAAAATTTTAACCCTAGCTAAACTCTATCAAATTATACAGTAGAGAGAGAAAGCTTGAGAGATTGTATCCATGGCCATTAGTGCCAAATTTTAGTGACCTAATTCACTCACTTGCACAGTGAACGTAGGCCAAATTGGCTAAACCACTTATATATTGGTGTTCATACTCTTCTCCTTATATCAATCTCTTATATGTAGTATGTACTTGAGTTGCCATTGTTATCATCGATTTGAGCTTACAAACACCTTAAAGGGTGGTGCTATTTTCAGCATCATTATTTTAGCGTCGTCTGTGGGAACGAGAAGCTGTCTCTTCCTCTTTTTCCGCTTAACCTCACCGGAAACTCTGATGGTGAACGAGGCCTCACCCCTTGCGTGGAGATGTTTCACCATTGAAAGAGGTCCCTTAAGGTATTAAGCTCATTTTCTTAATATGCTCTTCAGTTTTGATACATGGCACCGGAGTTGCCACCACCTCCTCCGCCGTTTGGTGTTGGAGGACCTAGTTTAGTCAGGTGCCGCCCCAGTCCAAAATGGCTGAGGTGGCGACAATATTGAAATCCTTCGCTGCAATGCAGCAAGCGATGAAGGAGCAATTTTCTCAACTCAGTTAAAATATGATGAGGCTACCTGGGGTCTCACCGGAGATGATTACTCTGGTAGCTGCCCAACCCATCTTGAAGCCAGGGGACCACCCCAGGTACCGCGAAAAGACCAACCTACTCCTCATCGGAGGAGGGACGTTGCTGACCCTAGGTATTTATGCCTGGGGAGGCAAGGACACCCTTTCTCTAAGGATAAGTATGACGATATGGAAGTAGAAGATGCTCCAGAGGGCTGCTGGGAGCCGTATGAGGTTTCGAACAACACTGTACGACCTATCCAGCAAAACTGAGGTTATGAGGACAGAAGAGATGGTCATGACCAACGAAGAGGATCGGATTTTGATCACTTGAGCAGAGGGTCGGCCTTTGAAAGGCTCGGCCCAATCATCGACCTAAGGCAGAGGTTATCCAAGTTGAAAAGTGCGGCATGGTCACAAAGGGAAGATGGGGAACATCAACCTCATCATGGTCGACCCTATCATGGACGACCTCATCAGGGTCGAGACAGGGATTAGGAGGAGGTCAATAACCGACGTTGTGCGGTGGCCAGGGAACCCTCAGTCCACCCCTTGGAGGTGGATGGGGACAACCTCAAACAGGCTGACATTGTAAATCCATGGAATGATTCTATTCAACGTCTTGAAGAGAAGATAGGGGACCTCATCAAAATCTAAGATCCACTGCAAAGAGGTTTCTCAGAGGGCTCCCCATTCATGGTCAGGATAGTAAGCTTCCCAACCCCTGCCAAGATCAAGCCACCTATGGTGTCTCCCAAGTATGATGGTATTACCAACCCTGTGCATCATATTGAATTGTACCAGTCTGCGGTAGACATTTATTCAATCCCAGATGATATAAAGTGTCGGGCCTTCTTCGGGACTTTGACAGGACCTGCACACATCTGGTTTACCTATCTTCCGAAGAACTCAATTGAGAACTGTAAGGGCTTGGCTGAAAGTTTCATTCATAATTTCTATTTTGGGGTAAGACCTCAAAAGAAGACCACTCAACTGATGTATGTCAAGCAATGCAAAAATGAGAGCCTAAGAGACTACATTTCTATATTCAATAAAGAAAAATTAGAGGTTAAAGATTACAAAGAGAATATAGACATGACAACCCTCGTTGGGGGACTCCATAAGGGAAAGTTATTATGGAAGCTTACTGAAGACCCTCCCAAGTCCATGGCAGAGCTATTGGCAACTGAAGGGAAGGTCATGAACGCTGAAAAGGCCATGGCCACAAAGTATGAGGATGAGAACGAAAGTGGCAGCGGGAAGTTCCAAAGAAAGAAAGATGGAAAAAAGAGGTCTGCAGATGACAAGTTTTCACATTATACTCCTCTAACTATGATCTGCGAATATATCTTCAACGAGATTAAGAATGACTAGTCTGTGAGATGGCCGAAGAAGTTGAAGGCCCCTCCGTATAAGAGGTACAAGAACTTGTGGTGCGAGTTCCACCAAAACCATGGCCATATGACAGACAAGTGCTTCCCTCTGAGGGATGAAATTGAGAAGATGTTAATGTTCGAAAAATTGAGGAAGTATGTCGATGGTAAGACTCCCAAGAGGTGAAGAGATGAACCTAAAAATAAGAGAAGAAAAAATATTGAGATGACACCCCAGCGAGAAGAGACGAGGACTCCGATGGTGATGATGAGGACGATCCAGACCTCCCACCAAGGGATGACAATGCCCCTGTGAAGAGGGTTGAAATGATATCCTTCGATGTTAACACCATATGTGGAGTACTAGAAGAGGGTGGCTCTGAAGTAACCGACCGTAAAGCTCATGTGGCAGAGGCTAAAGCAGTGACCAAAGTGGAGGTTGTGAATCTGGCGTCTTTAGAGGCCAAGCAGAAGAGAAGAAGGTAGATATGGATACTCTTATAGTTGGATTCTCCCGACTCAACTTCAAAGGTATCCTGGCTCCGCATGATGACCCTTTGGTAATTACAATAAGAGTGCATGGATGTGAGGTGCAGAGAATCCTCGTAGATGGAGGAAGTTCAATGAACATAATGTTTTGGCCATATTTTAAGAGCCTAGGCCTCAGTAGAGTAAGACTGGTACCCTATCATCATCCGTTGATGGTATTCAAAGATGAAAAGGTCCATCCATTGGGCATCTATGAGATGGATGTACGAATGGTAGATGAATGGCCTAAGAGGATGACCAAGACTATCAATTTTTTGTTATGGATAAAAACGTCTTCTTAGCCTATAACCTTATAATAGGACGAGTAGACCTTAAGGAGTTTGAGGTTATGCCGTCAACGGTCCACCAAATGCTAAAATTCTTAACCCCCTATGGGTTAGGGGAAGTGCAGGGTGACCAGACCTCGTCACGAGAATGCTACTTCAACTCGGCCAAAGAGAGAGAGGCCCGTAAGAGGGCAACTACAACATATAACATTGATACACTTGATCCCAGGGACGAAATAAAATTGAAGAAATGAGAGGCTGCAGAAGAGGTAGAATCCATCGTCCTCAACGAGGACGAACCGAAAAAACCGGCCAAATTTGTAAGGACTTAAAACCTAAAATCAAGGAAGAGCTGATAAGATTTTTGAAAAAGAGGTAGATGTCTTCTCTTGGAGCCACGCAAATATGTCAGGCATCGACTCAAAGGTTATGTGCCACAAACTCAAGGTGGCAAAGGATGCTAAGCCAATCAAACAAAGACGAAGAGTTTACTCCAGGGAAAAGTATGATGTCATCAGGGAAGAGGTCAAAAAGTTGGAAGAGACAGAATTTATTAGGGAGGTTATATACCCAGAGTGGTTATCAAATGCCGTCATTGTGCCCAAAGCCAATAGAAAATGGAGGATGTGCATAAACTTCACTAACCTGAACAAGTCTTACCCTAAAGATAACTATCCTTTGCCTAGGATCGATCAGATGGTAGACGTCATGGCAGGGCACAAACTTATGAGCTTTATGGATGCGTATTCAGGCTACAATCAGATCTTCGTAGATTTTGAAGACTCAGAGAAGACAACCTTCATTACAGATAAGGGGACCTATTGATATAGGGTTATGCCCTTCGGCTTGAAGAATGTAGGGGACACGTATCAAGATATTATAAATAAGATGTTTGAAGATCAAATTGGCAAGACCATGGAGGTATATGTAGAGAATATGTTAACTAAGATCTTGAAGGCCTGAACCGACGTTGTAGACCTGAAGAGAACTTTTAACACCATGGACTTATACAGGATGAAGCTCAATCCTGCCAAGTGTGTCTTCGGAGTAGGAGCTGGAAAGTTTCTTGGATTCATAGTCAATCAAATGGGAATAGGGGCCAATCCCGAGAAAATTAAGGCTTTGTTTGATATGAAGACACCAAGAAGTATAAAAGACATCCAGAGGCTCACTAGAAGAATCGTTGCACTCAACAGATTTATTTCCAGAGCTACGGACAAGTGTCTTCCATTTTTCAAGGTGCTTAGAAAGGCCTTCGAATGGGACGAGGAGTGTGACAAGGCCTTTATACAGCTCAAGTCCTACCTCGGATCCCCATTGCTCTTATCTCGACCCATTCTTGGGGAGAAGTTGTATATTTATCTAGCAGTCTCAGAGTCGGCTATAAGCGCAACCATAGTACAAGAAGACATTGGGGTACAAAGGCCTGTATACTTCAATAGTAAGGCCCTTCAGGGGTCTGAACATAACTATTCTCGGATGGAGAAGTCGGCCTATGATTTGATACACGCTTCCAGGAAGATGAAACCTTATTTCCAAGCCCACTCTATGGTCGTCCTCACTGACTCCCCACTAAAGCAAGTCCTCCACAAGCCCGAGAAGTCAGGCAGATTGATGACCTGGGCCATCGAGTTGGGAGAGTATGACCTTGTCTATTAACCTAGGGTGGACATTGAAAGGCAGTCACACATATACTTTGTTGCTGAGTTCACATGGGAAGAGGCTGAGATTAAGAATAATCCAGAGATTGCAGAGGGATAAAATAGTAACGTCTTCTGAGACCCAAAAGAGGTTGTGTCCAGCAGAGCCATAAGAGGAAGGGCTGAGAATGAGGAAGACAGTTACCTTTTCAAGCAAGGAACCCCGTCAGAGGGTCATTTCTCTTCAGATGAACATGTGTGGAACCTCTTCATTGACGGGTCTTCTTGTGAAAGTGGAAGCGGTGCAGGGCTGATACTGACAGCTCCGAATGGTACCGACATTGAATATGCACTAAGGTTCAACTTTAAAACATCGAACAACGAGTCAGAATATGAGGCCTTGATTGCAGGCCTCTCCTTAGAAAAAGCTTTTAGAGTTGGCCGACTCCTACTTCACAGCGACTCGAGGTGGTTGTCAACCAGATACTTGGAGTATATGAGGCCAAGGATGATAGGATGGAAAAATACCTGAAGAGGTTAAGAATGATGTTGGAAGGCTTCGAAGAGGTAAAGATGAATATGGTCCCTCGATAAGACAATAGTCATGCAGATGCATTAGCAAGGTTGGCTTTAGTAATAAGGAAAGACATCAGAAGGATAGTACCAGTTAAAATCCTACTCAAACTGACCATTGAGGATGAAGAGGTTACCATCTCTTGCCTCAACTTGAACCTAGTAGACTCATGGATAGACCCCCTCATCAGATATATCAGAGAGGGAAAGCTGTCGAAATCGAAGCTGGAAAGGTGGAAATCGAGGTACAGAGCTGCAAAGTTCTCAATAATAAGAGATGTCCTATATAAGAAAGGATTTCTACTGCCTTTTCTTAGACGTGTCCATCCCATAAAAGTCCCCCACATCTTACAGGACATAGACAAGGGTTCTTACTCCAGTCACATAAGAGGAAGACCTTTAGTTAAGAGGATAATCACGCAAGGATACTGGTGGCCGACCTTGGCTAAAGACGATGCAGCCTATGTGAAGAGGTGTGATAAGTTCCAGAGATTCTCCATTATCCCTCATCAACCTCATCAATCTATAACATCGATCAGTTCCCTTGGCCATTTGTAGTATGGGGGATTGACTTGGTGGGACTATTTCCAAGGGCTGCGAATAATTACTGATTTCTGATAGTAGAGATTGATTACTTCTCCAAGTGGGTAGAGGCTGAGCCGATGATCACGATTACAGAGCACAAGACCTTCCAGTTTATCTGAAAGAGCATCATATGCAGGTATGGTCTTTCAAACACCCTCATCTCAGACAACGAAACCCAGTTCAAGAATTCTTCCTTGGAGAGATACTGCGAGAGAGTCGGGATCAAGTAATTTTTCTCTTCTCTGGGCCGACCCCAAGAAAATAGGCAGACTGAAGTCACGAACCGAATAATCCTCGATGGGATTAAGAAGAGGTTGGAAGAGTCCAAGGGGAGATAAACAAAAGAGGTTTATGCAGTATTATGGGCCTACAGAAGAACGACAAGGACACCAATGAGGGATACCCCATTTATGTTAGCACATGGCTCAGAAGCCGTTATACCTGCAGAAGTAGAACTCCCCACTCACAGAGTTCAGACCTACAATCCTGAGAAGAATGGGGAAGAGATAAGGTTTCACCTAGATTTAATCGAGGAGAGAAGGGAAGACGCTGAGATCAGACAGGCAGCCTACCAGCAGAGAATAACAAAGTTCTACAATCAAAGGGTGAAATCAAGACCTATAACTGTAGGAGACCTGGTGCTGACACTACACCAAAAACAACATTTTGGCACACCCTGATATTAAAAATCTGGCACAGTTTAAAACTGTGCCAGATTTTGGCACTGTTTAATTGCAATTTGGCACACTTGACTAAAATATAGAATAGCCTAAAAAATCATTATACTAAATTTTTGGTATCCCGCACTCTCATTCCCGCTCACCCCGCTCGCCCTCTCATGCTCTCTCTGCGTCAATTTATCTCAGCTAGCTCTCTCTCTCTCCGGCCAGCTCTCTCTCTCCGGTCAGCGTGGAGAGCTCTCTTCGTCTCTCCTCTCAGTCACTCCACCCACATGGTATTTCTCATTTCTCTCTTTTCATTTGTTATTTTTTTGTAGAGATTAGTTGTTGATTTATGAAATTGTTAGTCCATTTCCCCCAAAAATATGATTGTACAAAACTCACATGGATTCTAGGGTGTAGAGATCTAAGTAAATATATAAGTGCCACCCTCTCTTCTGTAGGTCAGCTCATCATATTGAATCATTGATTATGTGGAGGTTCATACAAAAGTTCGGACATGTCCCACCTGATGCAAGGTAAACAATTTTTGAAGACATGAACATGATCTTTACATAAAACAAGATACATACCTTATCTTATAAATTTCATATTTTGTTCTTTGAGAATGATGATAATGGTAAATTCCTTTTATAAACAGCCGACAAATCTACCGTAAATTAGGGATTTATTCGTGGAGGTTTGTTTTATTTATTTAGTTTATTGTACAAATTTGAATTTTGTTTTCTACCCATTAAGTTTTAAATAGATTTAACCTTTGGTTTAACTGTATGGGGTATTCAAGCATCTTCCTTTCGATTTAAGCTTCGATTTCAGTTCTTTATTTTAGTATGAAATTAGGGCTTATGTTTGTGTTCTTTAATTAATTTATTGTTAAAATTAGGGCTTTGGGGGTTGAAATTTATTTTTTTAGATTTGAAGATTGAATCAAATTCTTGAGTTTCTTCATTATATATTACTAATTATCAATCCAAAGGTTTGGTAACATACTACTTTACTTTTGACTTTCAATCCCTCAAAACGACTTTGTAATTTGATAAGTTTGTTCACCTATTTATTTTTTCGGTTAGACATTTAGGGGTTCAAGTGGTATATGGATTTCTGAGTTCTCTTTATGTTTAATTTTTTTTCGGTATGGATTTTGGGTTCAAAACATCTTTATGTATTGGGTTTTAGGGCTTGTTGGCATTTATAGTGTGCTTATTTTTGTTTTGCTAGAAATAATTTAATGCTTAGTTTTGTTTTGTTTCTATTAATTTGTTTTGTACCATTTAGAATATTATGCATCTCTATAAGTGAATTACTCATTTGGGTGCTGTTTGTTCAATCTCACTATTTGGTATTGTCACTCTAATCTACATTTACTTTTGTTCAATGTTAACATTTTTTTGGTACTTTGCAATCCTGGGAATAAAATTGGTGATATAAATTAAGAGATTTATTATATGAAGTAAATCCTAAAACTCGTAAAGATTGAGCACCTAGTGTTGTGCCATTTACTTTCACTATAAATTAGGTTAGATTATCCATGTGAATAAGTTTAGCTATTTAAGAAAAAATTAACGTGTCATTACAATGCCGGATTTGAGGTTTTTCTTTTTAAGGTAATGAGTTTGTTGAAGCCAAATTCAGCGGTGGTGGTAGTGACGACCAATCACTAATGGAAACTTATGCGAATGGACAAGGCTCGAAGAAAAGGAAAAGAGTTATTCAGGTATAAACATGTTTACCATTGTTTTACTTTGATCAATAAAAATTCCTTCTATTCATGTTGAGTAACAATTGCTTTGATTTATCTTGAGCCTGTTTCTCTATGGTTGTATTCTTTAAATTGAAAATTGAGCTTAGATTAGGTTTTGATGAACTTTTGACAGTTTGGGAATTTAAGTGATCAAAACAATCATTCATGTTTATAGTAAATTAAGAAGAGTATCTAATACGAAGACAATATTTGATTGCAACAGATATGAATGGTTGGGGGAGTTATTTTCACCTAGTTTGATAGTTTGTGAAATTTCCAATTTAACCTTGGAAATTTATAACCATTTTAGTCTTTAGTTTATACATTCAATCTATTTTTTTGATACACAATTTTATTTGTAGGATGCCAAAGCCAATAGTTTATTTGCATAGCTGAAACTATTATTCAACCATGTAGAAAAGATTCTAAAAAAGTTTTATTTGATTAATGGGAATCACAGTTTCTTGGATGTTTATAGTATATTTTTCATATCATTCACAAAGAAAATTGCACTACAAGAAAACATGACGTAAAAAGTTTATTTTATGTCGCAAAATATCTTTAACGACATAGGCTGGTGTGTCGCGAAGATGTCGAAGTTGCCTTGTTTGGGAAAGTCTTCCACGACATAATTCATACATGCCTTGTTGAGGTAAAACCGATCAGTTTACGACCTCATCAGTTGATCCTATAAGATTTATTATTTAATTTATAAGTACCCTTGGATTGTCTAGTGGAACTTCTATTAGATAAGACTGCAATAAAGAACTTCCCTCGTCAATTGGACATCTCAATAGGCTTAAAAATTTACTTATATTAGATTGTAAAAAGCTCAGAAGTATTCCAAGTAGCATCAGTAATATGAGATCTCTTAATAAAATTATTCTCCATGGCTGCTCAAAGCTTGTAAATTTTCCAGACATTCCCTAAAAAATGGAGAATTTGAGGATTCTTAAGTTGGATGGAAATGGTATTAGGAAATTACCAGCATCATTCGGCTTACTCAACTTCACAGCCTTAATCTGGAGTATTGCACAAGGCTTTGAGCATTGCCAACACCCTCTAAGCATCGGTGAAATAGATGCACATAGTTGCACTTTACTGGAAACATTTTCAATACCACCAAGTATGGGCTGTCCAGATGATAGGCGATTCATATTTTCTAAATGCGATAAAATTGTCGAGAAATAAGGGAGAGACATGGGAAATGTATTAGCGGAAAGTCTGATTCAGGGACATGGTAAAATTATCTTTCCTGGAAGTGTCATTCCCCATTGGTGTTAAACCATCAGAACAACGGGTCATCAGTATCTTTGAGGGAAGATCCACATTCATGTAGTAAGCTCAAAGGGATTTTTGTGTGTGGTGTATTGGTTTCTGACGAATATTGTGGGTTTCCAAATGAAATTCGTTGTAATCTCAAAGTCAATTTTAATGAGCACTTTACTCTATAAATATTTTTAGTCCATGGGAAACTGAGGAAATGCGCATTGTGTCAGACCACTTGTTCATTGTCCATATAACACGCGAGAAATATGAGGTTGAGAACTCATCCAGTGATTCTACTGATTGGCACGGACCAGTGCTTGAATCATGGTACACTTCAGTTTGGATCGGACCACAGGTTGGACCTGTTAAGAATTTAACATACGCTGTTGAACAAAATCCCGGTCCTTGACCAATACGTTATGATTGGTGTGACATTAAAGCCTCATTTAGTGATGGAGAGATTGGCTTACCAGGTGAAATCAAGAAGTGTGGGATTCATCTACTATTGGAGAAAGATGAGAAAGACGCTTGACTTTATGAAGCTGATGATCACTACCAGTTCAAGTAGTGACCTCGTCAACTTACCCTGCTCGAACGAGCACCAGGGGATATGTTACTTCGAAGTTTAAAGAAACCAGCTTCCTATTATTTGGTATTTTTCTTCTTATTTTTACTTGGATTATCTTCTGGACTGCTGGCCCTCCCCACCTTGTAACTGCTGCCTCTTTATATTAATACAATTTTGTGTCTGATATATAAAATAAATTAAATATAATTTAGAATTTGATTTAAGTATAAGTTGCTTCTTATTTCATTGAAAATAATTGGAAGTATATAGATTATAACTATATGGTTTATGTATAAGAAGTTGAAGATGGAGAAAGTGAAAGAACAACTAACACATTTTGCATGTCATGTGGACCCTAAATATCATCCTCTTTGTATGATGAGCTAGCCAGCTGAATGAATGATTTTTTTATCAAGAAATAACCTTAAGACTTAGATGTATTATATTTAGCAAGCTATATGATTAAAATTTATAGTTAAAGAAGAAATTTTTAAATCTTTATCCAGAATATGAATATGTTTTGTTTCAAGACATTGTATCCTAATGTACTAATCACTGTTAGGATGATTCAGAAAATGTTGTATCATTATATGGATTAGTTATATATTTCTTGACAGTAAGTTTGTGCATATGTATCAATAATAGTGTAGATTACTCTTTGATATTGGAAAATTTTGGCATTTTTCCTCCATTTACGCGGGCTTCTATAATTTATAAAAGTAAAACTCAATGAAGTTTCCTCACTCACCATTTCGGTATACGTGTATAATAGATTTATTTCTTCTTTCAAAATAAAGAGAACACATGGATTCAAATGGTTCAAAATTATAAATTTAATACACAAAATCCTAGGGATCATTTTCAACTAAGTGAAATTACAGGTGGTGGTCATAATGGGAGATATTAGCTCAAGAAACAGTGGTATGTACATAGAGCTCACCCTCGCAAAGGATCATCAAGAAGCAAACATTCACATGAATTCAAATGAAAGCTTAAAATAACTAATTGTATTCAATTTCAAGAAATAACAACTTTATATGACTAGTCAACTATTGGTGTTAGTACTAGGTATGATCACATAGAAGCCTTAATTGTGGGATTCTTTGTACTAAATTAACAAGGAGGTTTGGGTCTTAGGAACTTATCCTCAATTGTGGAAGCTTCAAATATAAAATTGGATTGGCATTTCAAATAAGTAAGAAGTTTATGGGCTAGATTTATAAATGCTAAGTACACTTATAGAATGAGTACTAATGGATCTCAGTGTTTTAAGATAATCAAATCAGCTTGGGAGATTGTTGAAACTAATTATGAAACTATTTCAAATGAGTTTATCTGGAAACCTTCTCTCAGTGGAAAATTCACATTTTCATCTGTATATGAATTATCAAGACCTTCCAAACTTTCCACCTTGGCTTATCAATTTATTTGGCATCCTAAAATTCCCCCAATTTTTTTTGTTTTTGCATGTAAAGTCCTTTCAAAATGTGTCCCAATAGAGGATCAAGTTTAAAAGGTGGGTATCAGACTAGCCTCCAGATGTCTCTGCTACTACAAATCCTCTGAAAATCTAGAACACCTGTTTAGATCAGGTCCAGTGGCTGCTAAAGTGTGGGATGTTTTCAACAAGATTATGGGAATCTATCACATGCCTCAAACAATCCACGGGACTGTAATTTAGTGGTGGCTCTAGTCAGGCATATCCAAGGGATCTAAATGGATTCACAAGGTGATTCCAGTTAATATAATGTGGGAGAGTTGGTTAAGCAGAAACAAGGAAAATTTTGAATCTAAACCTATGAAACCATATAAACTAGAGATGAAACAACATAATTTCATTTACGCTTGATGCTTAATTTTACAATGGACAATAAAGTAATATGTGTGTCTTTTATGTTGCCGCAATGTTCATGGTTATGCATTCGAATACGAGAAGGAAGTCGTGGATTATGTCAAAGAAATTACGGCAATGCTTTTAGGATGAATGAAATTACAAATTACTATCATTTCCAATATACAAAGATTGCGATATTAATATCGGCATCTCCAATATCAACATCCCTAATTACCTGCATTGTTGGACATATGGTTGGAATTTGTTGTCATATGGACGAAGACCATAAGCGAGAAGCCAAGAATGGGGTATTCAATTATTTAACCTTTTTGCAAATATATTCTTTTGTTTGTCATTTTTGAATGCATGTCCTTTTTTAGAGTAATATCATTGTAGAGTGTATGAATGAAAACCCTGGAGTTAAAGTTTGTGCTTTTTTTGGAATAAAAACCCCACAGCTGGAGTCCTAGAGTTTAATTCTTGTAAATTGAATTTTGTTAGTCTAGTATGCACTTTTCTATCATTTTGCATTTTTAGCTTTTTCAGAACATAATGTACGTTGATGGCCCTTACGTTCGCACATTTGATACGCGTTGAATGTTGGAAAAAAATTCAGTTGTGACCTTAGGCATGTGTATATTATAATTGGTCCTATGCACGTGCATCCTAAAAATTCAACCATGACCTTAGATAGATCAGAACACAATGGAATCATATCAGTCTGCACTAATTTATAGCAGCTGATATACACAGATACACGCTGATTTATAGCAGCCATAACAACTGATATGCAGTGATGTATAGCAGCCATAGTGCAACCATAACGCTACTAGAGGAGCTATCACTACACCAAATCTGCCCATTTGTCAAGGTCATTGACCTTGACAAATTCACCTTGTCAAGGTCAATGACCGTGACATTTCGAGGCGAGACAACTTTTTTTGTCACGGTCGTGTCACGGTCATTGACCTTGACAAAAAACTCGCGTTTTGTGTCACGGTCGTGTCAAGGTCAATGACCGTGACACGTTTGTCACGGTTATAAACCGTGACAAAGCCGTGACCCTTTTTAAAAAAAATTGTCACGGTCATTGACCGTGACAAGGCCGTGACAAATGTTGTCACGGACTTGTCACGGTCAATGACCGTGACAATTCTGGGCAGAATTTAAAAAAAATCTGCTAGGCAGTATGGCCACTGCCACTGCCCAGCAGTATATTTGTACCTGTTATAGCAACGTTGTACCTGTTCCAAACATCATATATCCAACACAAACTAAAGATAATGCAAATATATATTCATGACAGTATAATCCAAATCTTCAAAGTAAAAATAATATACATGACGATATAATCCAAATATAATTAAATGGACAAACTTAAAAATAATGTTACTACATGTCTTGGGTAAATGTGAGGAGGTGAGCAGGCCACACGACATACGAATTGACGCACCCACTAATATACGTCGTGCCGCATTGTTCGCCCAACCACAATAGGGAGTTCTCCTTCCCGGGTATGACATGCGTGACGAGCACCCTGTACTCCATCTGTTGAAGCACACGTCCATGGACTATTCCACCCTCGACGATATTCGGGTCCCTCAACCCCCGCCCTATCCGCTGGCCATCAAATATGTCCAATATGAACACGCTCGGCCAACCAATTGTCGATAATGGTCTGTTAGAGGGCGTCAAATAGGGAAGTGGATCGTCGAAGTACGAACGTGTCGGTGATGAAGCAGCGAGGTCCACATCCTCGTCATCCTGCGCCTCGTCCTCCCGCACCTCCTCCTCCACCGCCCTCTCCTTCCCTTTCCCTTTCCCTTTCTCTTTACGGTCTCCACCCAACGTACGCTTCATGAATGCGTACATATCTTGGACCGTCGCCTCCAAACGGGACAGCTTCGCGTCGTGTGAATCCACCGTTCGAGCCAACCCGGTGTCGCTCGTCTCCAATCCGATGATCCTAGATTTTGCCACCCGCGAGCTCACTCCCCTTGTCCTCCCCTTGCGATCAGAGCCAAGCACTTGGCTGAGTGCGTCTGTGGACAAAGATGCCTTGTCGGCATCAGACTGCGACTCATGCACTTCCTTAAGCTTTGCCTGAAATGACAAAAAGCACATGATTAGTAAAATAAGTAAACTAAAAAATTATAACGTAATTAACAATAATTAAACTGTCGGATTACTTACAATCGTGGCCGCGACGCTCGGAGACACCTCCTTGTCCTTCCCCTTCTTCGTCCGAAGAGCCACATAAGTATCGAGCCTATGTGGCTTACCCCCTGGCCCACTCCCTACCCCCTGAAATAAAATAAAGTAAAGTAATATTAGTATCGGCCCCGCAAAGTAAAATAATAACCAATAATATATTTCTGTGGTTATAGATAAATTAAATATTACCTTCATCCTATGCTCCACCTCAGCGTAAGAGGTCCGGCCGGAGTAGTGCACGTCCGTCTTTTTAGCCCGATTTTCCCTCCCCGATTGGCGAGATGCCAATTGTCGATCCTCGATCTCATTGCCAATGAACTTTTGCCATTGTGCCAATGAGATCGGCTCCTTGGGCGGGACGGATCCGCGCCATTGTAAAATGGACTCTCGTGTTTTTCCAAAGTACCGTGTCCGCATATTTTTTTTCCACGTCTTGTGTTGCTCCCTCAACTGCTCCAAGACGGAATCGCGTAGCTTTGGATCCAAGTTGAATTGTTCCTGTCCAACAAATACAATGTTAGTTGCGAATAAATATAAATATAAATATAAATATAAATATAAATATAAATATAAATATAAATATAAATTGAAATTGAAATATTCATATAAATATTACCTGTAGTGCCGCCCAAACACCTAACTTGAGCTCATACGGCACCTCCTTCCAACTCATAAACCCCGGGCCGATGACCGTCTTTAGCAGCTCGAGGGATCTCGCTAAAAGCTCCGACTTGTTTTCGACGGTAATCCCAAATTTTCCATATTTTGGGAGCCTAGGGGCGGAGGAGCCCTCGTCGCCTCCGCTACCACCGAACCCAGACGACGACATCATCATAAACAGCATCATCATCTTCGCCCTAACATCTGAAGGAGACATTTTTTCTGTAAAAAAATGTTATTAGTACAGATAAAAAAAATGTTATTAGTACAGATAAAAATTTTGTAATATTATGTTTTTTCCAAATATTTAAAGAGTTATTAAATGGGTGCCCCACCCCTGCCCCCTCCCCCCTCCACACACACACGCACACCTACGCACACACACACACCCCACCCCTACCCACCCCCCACCCCCACCCCACACACCCCACCCCTACCCACCCGACAAGTTAATTAGAATATTTGTAGGACTGAAATTGATTTAGATTATGCCTATCTATGTAACTCTAAAACCTAATTGTGATTAAAATCTGATTTATATATATTAATTCTATTACATTTATAATTTAACTAATAGAGTTGAATTTTAATATTAATCCTTTGGTCTATTTAACTAACTTTGGTTTGGTTTATTTCTAGTTGAATCCGAGTTATAATTTTTAGATTATGTATAGGAATTGAATTTTAATATTAATCCTTCATAAATCCCTTGAATACATGCATAAATTTGTAGAGATTGAAATTAAATTGCTTGAGATTGAATTTCTATGTTTCGGGGTCATTATTTGAAAATACTTAATTACCCTTCGAAAACCTTTCATAACACACCTATGTATTAAATATGGGTTAGACCTCTTAGCTTGCTCAACCACCCATTTACACACTTACTTTACCTTTTATTTACATTATGGATATTAATCAATTCACACGTTTTTTGTCCACTTCAACCTTTACTGAAACATTTATTAATTCATTCAAGTTAGGTAAAACCACACAAGTATCTAATACAAATATTATCATTCAACAAATTAAGTCCCATAATTTTTGCACATATCACAACCCGTAATCTTTTAACATTCAACGATGCCAATTACTAAACAATTCTACTATCTACGATAAATACCAATATTTTTCAACACTGTATCCCCCAATAGTAATAATGAATTAACATATAATTTTCAACTCCAACAACATATGCTTCAACTTAACCCAATCTTCCCAATAATACCAACTAATCAACACCCAACATCCAAATCCAACAACATAGGTCTAGAACCAAAGTTTGTACATAATAATTTATAGTCTCCAAGAAAGTACCATTTTTATTCATAATATTTACGATTATCAGTTTCTCGTGTATTAGCCAAATTTCCAAGATTTCAATTGTAGCATAACACATTAATTTATTGTAATCATACACATTATAATGAGTATACAATTTGATTTTTGTAATCATTTCTTAGGCCTTCTTATTCTCTAAGGATTTCAAAGTTAATATAAAAAAATACCCCATGCCCCCCCACACACACACACCACCCCACCCTGCCCCACCCCCTGCCCCCTCCCCCACCCCCTCCCCCACCCCACCCCACCCCGCCCCACCCCCTCCCCCACCCTGCCCCACCCCGACCCCCTCCCCCACCCTGCCCCACCCCGCCCCACCCCCTCCCCCACCCCTGCCCCCTCCACCACCCCTACCCCCATCCCCCACCCTGCCCCACCCCGCCCCACCCCCTACCCCCACCCTGCCCCACCCCCCACACACGCACACACATACACACACATATATATACACATACCCCCCCACCCCCTCCCTCACACTCCCCCACCCCGCCCCACCCCCTGCCCCCCTCCACCACCCCCTACCCCCATCCCGCCCCACCCCCCACACACGCACACACATACACACATATATACACATACACACATAAATATACAGACAAATACATATATATAAATGGAAGAGAGAGAGAGAGAGAAATTGGACCTGAGAGAGAGAGAGAGAGAGAGAGCAGCGTCGAGAGAGAGAGAGAGAGAGAGAGAGAGAGGGAGGGAAGGGCGCGGGAGGGAAAAAAGAAGGGGGGTAGGGTTTTTGCTGGAAAAGTTGTCACGGTCGTGTCAAGGTCTTTGACCGTGACAAGTCGTTGTCACGGTCGTGTCAAGGTCAATGACCGTGACATAAAACGCGTGTTTTTTTGTCACGGTCAATGACCTTGACAAGGCTGACCGGCTGAAAGGTGACAATTTGCCCATTTTGGTGTAGTGTATAACAGTTATACTCATTGATATAGCCTCTATATGCATTGATATAGTAGCTATACTCATTGATATAACAACTATACTCATTGATAGCAGCCATTGATATACTTGATACTAGATAAATTCTTGATATACTTGATACTTGATATAATCTTGATACACGAATATGCCATAGTTATACTTGATATACTCATAGCATGGGATGTTTCTATTCTGCTTTAGGTTTATGAATGTGTTTGAAAAAATGTATGTTGACTTGCAATTCTCCTTGGCTTTTGATGCTTAATTGTAGGAAAATTTTGTGGAAAATTTGTTAGCGTTGTTCGTAAGTCCTAAATTTGTTAGCATTGTGCGTTGTTCGTAGGTTTTAACCAACAAAAGGGTGGATTATTCTCTTCCAGAGACCTCCCCCTGGTAGGCAGCTACCTTCTTCTCTCCCTCCCGCCGTCGCACTGCCTGCTGCTACCTCCGACGCTGCCTGCTGCCTCCTCCGTCGCCGCCTGCTGCTACCGCCAATGCCCCTGCTCCAAACCAAAGGTAAGGTTAAGGTTTTTGGCTACTGTTCTTTGAGATTTTGAATGTGTCCATTTTGAATGTTTGTTGTTGTGTATTTTTTGAATGTTTGAACGTGTCCAAAGCAAAGGTAACCATTTGAATGTTATATATATATATATATGTGTGTGTGTGTGTGTGTAAGAGGCACCCAAACCAGCCCTTAAAGGGTGATTAAGGGTGAAAATATATCGAGAATATGATGATAATTTCAAAATATATTGATTAAGCTTAAAAACAAGCCCTTAAAGGGTGAAAACCCAAATCAACCCCCAAATGATCCAGTAAGATGCACCAACACCTCGCGCGGGACCAATGTAACTTGTACGAACTGACCACGTAGTCGCGGGTCTCCAGGTTTGATAATATGACGATAATTTCAAAATATATCGATTAAGCTTAAAAATAAGCCCTCAAAGGGTGAAAACTCAAATCAATCCCCCAACGGTCTCGTAAGGGGCACGAACACCTCGCACGGGACCAATGTAACTTGTACGAAATGACAGCGTAGTCACGGGCCTCTCGATTCGAGAATATGACGATAATTCAAAATATATCGATTAAGCATAAAAATAAGCCCTTAAAGGGTGAAAACCCAAATCAGCCCCCAAACGGTCCCGTAAGAGGCACCAATACCTCGCACGGGACCAATGTAACATGTAAGAACTGACCGCGTAGTCCCGGGTCTCCCCGTTTGAGAGTATGACGATAATTTGCAAAAATCACACTTAGACTTAAAAACAAGTCGTTAATGGGTGAAAACCCAAACCAGCCCCCAAACGATCCCGTAAGAGACACGAACACCTCGCATGGGACCAATGTAACTTGTAGGAAGTGACCGCGTAGTCCCGGGTGTCCCCATTTGAAATATCTGGCATAGTTAAAAATTGTGCCAAAAGTGTGCCAGAAATATCAGATTCTGGCACGTTTTAAAAGTGTGCCAGAAGTGTTCCTGTTTGGCCAAATCTGGCACACTTTTGAGCCGTGCCAGAAAAAAAATTGCCATTTTGGAACACCTGATTCTAGCACAGTTCAAAACCGTGCCAGATTTGATCTGGCACAGTTTTAAACCGTGCCAGATTCCTGTTTTTGGTGTAGTGTGAAGAAGACGTTGCAGAAGACAAAAGATTCACCCGAATTGGCATGGTACCTACAAAGTTGTCGATGAGGTTGTACCCGGTATCTACCAGCTAAAAAATCTCAAGGGGGAACCTTTCTCCAATCCATGGAATGCTGATCACCTGAGGAAGTACTACATATGATAATTGCAATTGTTTCTATGTAAATGTATCATATTATGAAGAGAATATTAATAAGAAGAGCAGTTCCTGTGTCAATACTTTGTTTGGATTGCTTTAATGGTAAATTTATGAGAGAAACATAATTATATGATGACCTCAGACCTTAAAACATCATAATTTGGTGATAGGGTCTGAGGTGAAACATCATATTTGGATGACCTTAGACCTTAAACATCATTAATTTGGTGAAATTTATGAGGGTAACATCTTAGATTGATGACCTCAGACCTTAAAACATCATAATTTGGTGACAGGGTCTGAGGTGAAACATCATATTTGGATGACCTCGGACCTTAAACACCATTAATTTGGTGAAATTTATGAGGAAAACATCTTAGATTGATGACCTCGGACCTTAAAACATCATAATTTGGTAACAGGGTCTGAGGTGAAATATCATAATTGGATGATCTCAGACCTTAAACATCATTAATTTGGTGAAATTTATGAGGGTAACATCTTAGTTTGATGACCTCAGACCTTAAAACATCATAATTTGGTGACAGGGTCTGAGGTGAAACATCATAATTGGATGACCTCAGACCTTAAACATCATAATTTGGTGACGGGGTCTGAGGTAAAACATCATATTTAGATGACCTCAGACCTTAGACATCATTAATTTGATGAAATTTATGAGGGTAACATCTTAGATTGATGACCTCAGACCTTAAAACATCATAATTTGGTGACAAGGTCTGAGGTGAAACATCATAATTGGATGACCTCAGACCTTAAACATCATTAATTTGATGAAATTTATGAGGGTAACATCTTAGTTTGATAACCTCAAACCTTAAAACATCATAATTTGGTGACAAGATCTGAGGTGAAACATCATAATTGGATGACCTCAGACTTTAAACATCATTAATTTGTTGAAATTTATGACGGTAACATCATAGTTTGATGACCTCAGACATTAAAACATCATAATTTGGTGACAGGGTCTGAGGTGAAACATCATATTTGGAGGACCTCAGACCTTAAACATCATTAATTTGGTGAAATTTATGAGGGTAACATCATAGTTTAGTGATGAAGACACCATTATATTGAGACTTCAGACCTTAATACAAACACCATTGCATGATATATAAAACTATTCAAAGGACCATTCATCAAAAGAAGCAAATTCCTCTGAAGAGGATGATATAACATGAAGAAGTTAGAATTACAAGTCAAATTGTGCAAGAGAATGTTATTAGAGGTTATAAATAATTACAGATGAAAAGTAAAAATTACAAGTGAAGCTTCACAAATTATGGTCTAGGTGTCTGCGACCACAGGGTTGGTAACCTCGACCCCATCAGTTTGGCCGACGTTGGTAACCTCAGCCCCATCATCTTGAGGGTTGACATCCTCAGTCTCTGTAGCTTCTGGCTGGGCAGTGTCAGTAGGAGCAGCAGCTTCTTCCTCAACCTCTTGTAAGGCCTGAGCAAACTGAGGGTTACCATAGTCGAGACCAATGAAGTCTGAGGCTTTCAAACTCCCTGACTCCTTTTCTTTGATGGTTGCCCATTTACTAGTAGTTTTAACACCTCTTTTAAGGTATTCAAAGCCGAAGCTTATAAATTCATCAAAAACCTTATAGTCGGCCAAGATCTTCTCAAAGGCGTCCTTAAGGGCATCTTTTATTGCAACATCAATCTTTTGTTGAAGAACATCCTTGGCCTTCAGGGCAGAGGTATGGTCCTTCTGGAGCTTAGCAATGTCCATGTCCCTCTGCTTCACTTTATTCTTAGATTCAGTTAAGACTGTCTTCAGACGTTCCATCTCGATAATTAGAGAGGCCTCCACCTTCTGGGCCTCTCTTTCCTTTTCAACAAGGGGCATCTTCCTCAGGGTTCAGTCAAAAAATTGGTGCATAGATAGGATACTCTGTAATACAAAGTCAGATGTATGAATACAAACCTTAATCCAATAAAAGCAGAGGTTAGACTTGGAATAAAAAAAAAAAGCTTTTACCTTGATGGACTTGTGAAGGTAAAACTCGGCCAACAGAGGAGTATCTATAGAGAGTAAAAAGTGCTTCTCAGCATCAATTTGCAGAGCCGATGGCATCCATAGCCTTCAGACCATGACCAATCAGGCTATTACTGATCTTTAATTGCTTCAGACGAGCAGCTAATGCATCATCAAACGAGATGGGGATGGCACGATCACCCTTTTGGTCTTTGCTTTGCCTCTGATCCCCTGGGGTAGTGGTAGAGGAGGATAAACACTTACGAAGGAGGATAAGAATTGAGCCCATATTTATGCTTATATGGAGGAGGAGCATTGAGCCCATCTTTCTTCACCAACTTGATCAGGCTTGGCGCAGACATCTCCCACAGGTTATCTGATATACCTTCTGGGCGTTTTGTAAAAAATATGTTTGAGTTAGTAAATCAGAGACATTAAATATCAGAGGTACAACTTAGCAAAATAAACACTTACGAAGCTCGGCTAAAGGACTTCCCCACAAGCCCGTCTCAGAGAGGTAGTAGGGGGTCATCAGATGCTCGTACTTGACTAGTCGACCAAGCTCCCCCTGATCTTGAAGATCTTTGACCCTTTTTAGGTTATCCTAGCTTAATCTAGGGTCGGCTTTGGCAGCTAATGATAACTTTTCCCACCTCATAGTGGTCCTCGACTCTAGTGATGAAGAGGGGGCACAAGTACCAAACTCCCATGCCCCTAATATGAAGAAGTATCGTGGTTTCCAATTATGATTTGAGGTCTGGGTAACCAGCAACATCTTCTTATCAGACTTCCTAGCTAGGAAATGGTAGTATCTAGGGTGGTTCCTGACAGAGGATGGCACGTAGCACCCAGTGAAGACCCTGATAGGAAGGTCTGAATGATGGACTGTCCTCCATAAGACAATGGCTCCAATAATCACTCTCCAAGCATTTGCGGATAATTGGGAAGGGGCCAGGTAAATATGGGATAATGTGACTCTAATTGTTGGATGGAGGGGGAGATAAAATCCTAACTTAAAAATCTACTCATATACGGAGATTTCCCCATCTCGGCCACCAAAGGCCCTCTCCTCCCTCAGAGGTCTCCTAAGCTTAATAGAGGGACTTTTAGCATAAAGGTGCCTAAAGGCTAACAAATCCAACTCAGTGACAGTACTATCTATCTCGGCTGCCTCTGAGGTATCAACATCACTTTCGTGACCATCATCCTTGTCCCTATCAATATCGGCCTGGGCAGGTGTAGGAACACCTCCGGGAACCTCTGAGCGAACTCAGCCCCGATGGCGGCCGACAGGGGAATAACATCAATGATTGGGGGAACAGCCACACTCGTCCCCACTAATTCAACATCAAAAGAAGTCCCTGAAGTGCTGGAACCGTTGTGGGATGAGGCGCGACTTTCGACCTCGGCCTGATCAGGGACCTGATCTTGCCTAATGGAGAAATCCATTGCCTCCTGGAATGAATCTACAGACATAGGGTGTCGCGCCCCGACTTAATTTTGTTAAACTCATCCTTTTAATTAGAGATAAATTTCCTTAAACAATGCTTTAATTTAAATCTCTAAGGAAAAATAGCATAATTTTTTTTTTCCAAAGGTATGGGTAGATGAAAACATAATTGCCTTTACTTATAACTTATAAGTACTGCATAACTTTACATAACCAAGATCCTTAGTTTAATAATTACACAAAAGAAATCTTGATATTCAAACCATACTAAATATCCGTCACTCCCCCGTTTTAAGGTCCTAACTTGGCAGTGAACTCCAATTTATAAGCATACCCAAAACAAAATATTATAGGAGTGTATGCTATAAAGGCTTAGTGAATGACCACATACCACACATATAACCAATTTGGATAACCATTTTTATTTTGTTCTAATGCTATAACACAACAGGAATTTTGAAACTCTCTCAAGCCTGGACCCGCCACAGTCCAATTAACCCACCACAGTTATTAGGGACCACCACATCCCTTTATTAGGCCCGAGTACACAAACCTTTAAGTTGGATTAAAAGGACCACCACATCCCGTAGGACCCAACACAGTCCTTAACATTAGATTAAGGAATCACTAGTCCATATCATTATATAACATCGCTTAACATTTTTAATCATATGCATATGTTTCATAATTACAACATCACTCCCATAAACACTTTTAACACATGTGTTTAACTACACATTTCCATATGAAATTATAAGCATTTATATTTCATAAGTAAGGTCACTCACCTTATATTTGATGCTAAGATTAATACCAACTACTTCCTTGGTATGGTAGCATTAGCTGCTTCCCCACCTAACAAGTCAATGTCGTTAGTATTTGAATACACCGATTAACATCAAACCCGGTAATACATCACATCATTTGGTCAATCAGAAATAACTAAGGAGAAATTAAATATGACACTTAACATTTCTATAACATACAATTAATTAGGGTTCTAACACAAATTACGGAATTAATTTACGAATTCTCTAGACAAAGTTATGCCCATTTTATTACAGCCTTTTCCAAATCGTTTCTCAAGAAAAACAACAACACAACTTCAACTTCCTGAAATTCTCATAATTTTTGTACAACATAACTTTCCATGATATTCCACCTAATATTAGTAAACACATTGAATAATACAAATTTAATGTTTCATAATTTTTAGGGCTCATTTTCTATGTCGAGCAAAACGTCAAACACCTGGTATGCATTCTTGCTCGTTTAGAGCAGATTTTAAACCAAAACTTCAAACTATCACCAAGGGTTCATTCCTTGGTATTTTTATACAATTTTTGGATATATTATACATGTATGAGTATATTTTACTCTCTAACTTGAATCACTCAATTCCAATAAGTATTCCATAATTTATGCCATTTTTAGCATAACTAGGTCAAAATAGAACATTAAGGCCTAACTTAACATTTTTAAGCACACATAACCTTGACCTTGGGAATAATTCATGGAAACATATAATAAAAATGTTTTATTAGAAATATACTTCATAATCATGAATTTTCTAAATCAAAATTCTTTATAAAAAGATGATGTAAATTTAGGACTTTAAAGTATGCATTTACGATCCTAGCTCCTGTTTTAACTTATGTTCTTAACCCATCCTTGTTCCAACACAATTCAGCAATATGGGTATCATTAAAATATATATCCAAATCAAAAATAAAAACATGATAAGTATATAACTCATCCATGAGACCAACTTTAATAAAGATGTAATTACCTTACGAGGATTCCTTGATTTATAGAAAATTTCCAAAGATTTATTTCTTAACTTTCTTCTCTTTCTCTCTATTTAGGCAAAACTCTTGTTGATGGCTGAATTTTGTGAACAAAGCGGTTATTTTATGAAGTTTAAGTCGCCCAAACCATCACCCACCCTTTAACCAATCAAAAAATAACACATGGTGTGCTAATAAGACAATTGTCACTTAAGGGATGGACAGATTTGCCCTTGTTTCGTACTTTCGGTATAACTTCTTGTACGAGCCTCCGTTTAACCCACCGTTTGTTGTGTTATAATATTAATTCATATATATACAACTTTCATAATTATCTTTTCCCAAAATCATAAACTAATATGCCTAATTTGGGCTTCGAACAGGAAAGTAGCAATTTACCGAAAATTTCAAAACTTTCACATTTGGCGACAAAACATTGCCAATTTCGTATCAACACCCTTATTTACTTTTATAAAAATAATCATGAATTAAAAACATAATTTATGATGCATTTAACCACATAAATAATCATATGTTCTAAACATGGTATCCCCGATCATAAGCTCAATTAGCACCTAATGTAAACAACACATATATCACATGAGCATGCATCCCCTAAACATGATAATTAACATGTTTAACACACATAATCAATTTATAACTTATAGCTCCTAAGTTATAATTAATCATGTAATTAACCTTCTTAATCATATTTTAGGGCCTTACATAGGGTCTGAGGTGGACGACTCAGACTCAGACATGTGAGAGGGATCAATTGGATCCTCTGTTGGCACAACAGCCTCGACTGGTTCAGGGTGTGACACCCCGCCTAATAAAATACCGGGTGATCAGTAATATACCAAATTAAAATAGGAATCTCAGTTGGATCATCCTTAGCATCACTGTCGAAAATATTTTAAAACTTACTAACCACCTAGTATTCCAGAAGCTGGTTCCAATTTTAACTTTTTGATTAAACAAAACAGTACATGCAGAATTAAATAAAAACCATTCACACAATTGAATGAAAGTAAACTGAATCATAATTTAACAATTTGCTGAATAAACCATCGGCCACTAAAGTGAAATAATCCAAAACAAATATCCAACAGCTGAATAAAATACATCTGAAAACTGTACTAAGAAGTCTGGGCGACAAGCCCTAAATAAAACTGAAACTGATACAAGATTCCTACTCTAGGAATGAATGAATGATGCATCTAATCCAAACTCCTGCTAGCATCCACATATGCCGCAGCTCCGTATCCTTGGAATAGATTATCAATCCTGGAATCCTTGTGGCTGGACACCTAAAAGGTTTTGAAAATATTTTTATAGCAAGGGTTAGAACCCAAAATATTTTGAAAATATTTAGCAAGTGAATCAACTGTAGTAATTTAAAATGCATGATTGCGGTTCATATTTAAGTTAGTGTCTCACTCCCTTGTGGACATTCTCACCCCTCCACTAATAAGCATACCTAACGGTTACCTTAACCCCACCTAGTTGTACTATCTCGTCCAACTAGTCCCGGTATAACCTCCCCTTGCCATACTACTCTAACCCGAGTATAATGATTCTTGAATTATAAGTTATATCACAATTTACTTAATTAATTTCTCTTAAATAGTAGCATATAACCGTGTCACAAGTTATATAAAGTAAATACATCACACACTTTATTATTACCTGCATATAATATTTTCTACCATTATATACGTACCTTTACCACAACATCCACACATATAATATACGTATATCCATCCCTTCGAGTATACCCTCGTCGGATGATTCCCTTTAAAATGCTATCTCACTAGGTGTGCTCACAAAACCTAGATTCCCAAGATGGAATCGCTCACCAACTTGGCCCAAAATATAAACGTAGTGGAGGAGGTCATATTCCTTCCCTGAAAGTGAGATAAATCCCTAACCCATATATACCGGACGCTATGACCTGGGGATATACTCGCCCTACTCCTCAAGCTAGGGGATTCACCCACATCGCGCAACCTCCCTTGATAGCATTAGAGTATATAAATTGAATAAATATCTAATCATTGATATTTAATATCACACACAATATATATACACGTATATATATATATATATATATATATATATATATATACTATCACTACACTGTATATATATAATATAAACCCCGACTTTACCGTGTACTCAAAATCCCGTACACTGCCTTAATTTCTTGAGTCTGTGGCCCGACTCGACATAATTAATTTTCTCACTTAATAATTTATCATCTTCCCGAGTCTATGGTCCGACTCTAATATAATTAATTCACGCCTCAATTAATATAATACTTTCCCCGAGTCTATGGTACGACTCTAATTAAATTAATTAACACACTTATTAATTTAATACCGCCCCGAGTCTATCGTCCGACTCTAATTAAATTAATTAACACACTTATTAATTTAATACCTCCCCGAGTCTACAATCCGACTCTAATTAAATTAATTAATACACCCATTAATTTAATACCTACCCGAGTCTACAATCCGACTCTTATTTAATTAATTTACACATTAATTAATCAATACAAATCCGAGTCTATGGTCCGACTCTAATATAATTAATGTACACATTAATTAATCAACACAAATCCGAGTCTGTGGTCCGACTCTAATATAAATAATTTACATATTAATTAATTCATACCAAACTAAGTCTATGGTCCGACTCTAATATAATTAATTTACATATTAATTAATTTATACTAAATCTCGGGTCTACAACCCGACCCTAAACTAATTAATTACAACATCAATTAATTTAATACTTTTTCGAGTCTACTTTCCGACTCTACTTTCATTAATTAACACATCCATTAATTTAATAACTTGGCGTCACCCAACCATTCTCCCCTGGCTCGCTCACTTGGCCCATACCTTAATACTTCCCGAGTCTATGTTCCGACTCCAAATTAATTACTTTCTCTCAATAATTAATTTAATACTTTGATGCCACTTAATTAATATACCCGGAATCGCTCACTTGGTCCATTTTACATCTCATAATTTCATTCCCATATATTCGCCCACAATGTGTCACACATTCATCTCCATAATTTTCCCAATTATATTTACCTATAATTATTAGCATACCCGAACTCGCCCACTTGGTCCATAATTAAATATTTCACCTAAATTCCTTTAATAATGTAGTGTCACCCAACTACAATACCCGAATATTATTCCTCGGCCCAATATCAATAATTATGAATTATTTCTCCAAATTCGTTGATCTCATGACATACCGTTCACACCCTCCTAAACCCAATTATATCATCCTATAATTGTTAAGGAAATATGTGTCCCATATAAATTTATCACCAAATAAAAGTAAGGGATTAAAACTTAAATAAAATCCTCATTATAAACAAACTGGCCGAACTGTCAAATTCCTGGGACCGTCAATCGATCGATCCCCCTGGGTCGATCGATCGATCCAGCAGGTGGTTGTCTTCCCCGACTTGCTGTTTCAGCCATAACCAAATTTCCAAGGTTTTACATCTCAAAATTCCAACTTTAAATGATTATTTTTAACCAATCAATTATTCCCAAAACAAGTCTCAATCATATATAACTGTTTTAGAATTCTCGAATCATACGATATCTCACTATATTTAAAATGGGTGTCTCCGGTTAATTTCCATTGTTCATTCACGATTGGTTCCACAGTCCACATAGTTCATCTCATACATGGATTTCTGCTATAGTTTTCATTCTAACAACCTAGAATAACACTATAACATCAATTTTATTCATCAATACTCACATCATGATTTCCAAATCAAAGACTCATTTTCTCCCCGGAAACCCACCCGAGAATAAATTCAATTTTACACATCACCATAATATGAATTGGATATCACAATTTAAATCATTACAGCAAGTTAACCACTTGCCTGAAATCATTTGTATGGTCTGATTCCGTTGGTGTAGAGATTGGTTGACGAAGAACACCCCAAATTAATCCCTTAATTTGACTCCAAAAGACTCCCAATTGCTCTTGATTTTCGTTTCCCCCAATTTTCCTCTCAAGCCCTAGGCTTAGAGTTGTGTTGACTGTCGTTCCCTAATCTCTCAATTAGGTTAAAAACACTAAATCCCGCTTTTTGCCATCTGGGCCTAATTCAAATGGCCCAACTCACCCCGTGTGGGCCCGACTATGCCCAAAAATACTTCGAGACCCAATTACTACCCCCGGGTACTCTTTTCTGACTATCTCGACCCATCCGGACGCAACTGCGCACTCGGAATTGCCATCCGAAATAATTTTTGACATCTCCAAATTTCGACCCCAAAATTCGACACACATTAATTCAGACAATTAAACTTAAAGTCGCCAATTATAAATAATTCGGCTCACTCAAATAAATTTTCCAACTCATGAATTTAAGTTTCTCCAATTTAAATATTTTTATAACTCCCAAAATAATTAAATATTAAATCCTTAAAATTACGGGGTGTTACATACTCCCCCCTTACAAAGGAATTTCGTCCTCGAAATTAAGATGAGCGTAATGTTCCAAGCTACGCATATCACTCTCTAGTCATGTGACTCTAACCTCGCTATATCTATCCCATCCGTTTCTAACCATACGTTACACAAGTATGCATTTAGATTACCCAGGGCGCCCATACACCCTATACCCGTGCTTAACCGCACAAAATTTGCCTTAATTAACCCGGGTGCCCATACACCCTATCCCCGCGCTCTACCGCACGAAAGTTATCCGACTATGCTAGTCGTAACCCGTAATATAACTTCGAACTCGTAGTCATATCACACACACACACACACACACACACACACATACATATATATATATATATATATATTTACTGCCCGGGTACCCAACCCATGTGCTAACGTCCAAACCTCTCCCCATAAAATACTTGTCTCTCAACATAAAAGTATATACGCTTACCCTCATGCTACCAAAGACAACATAAAATACCACGCCCTTACTATCACTAGTCCTTGAGCAAAATAAACCCCGAGCTATCTCTCTCTGCTCGAAAATAAATCTAACCACCCTGATTCACTTCTGTAAACACCCCTACTTACTGGAATAAAATGTGCGAACACAAGACCTCCCTATGTGCCTATCGCACCACGCAATACAACATATATACACACATATATATAGGCTATACGCCCTCTTAGGTGATACCTAGTACCAAACATACCCTGGTGTCGCGAACACCAAAATTTTACACCACTATCCACCATAGTTAAATTTCATCGCTATCCGGCCGATTTTTTGGGAAATGTTATCAACCCTACTCCCATAATTCTTGAAAGTAGTAATTCCTCGCATAATTCAAACCTCCACTCAGTGTACACCTTCACTCTCCCGTGAAGAACACCAAGGAAACTTCGCTACCCTACTGAAAGTTTATCCACATACTATGGCTGCTACAGCCAACGCACCCACTAAGTTTGACTTACCCGTGAACTCTAGTGAAAAATAAGTCTTATATTTTGACATCCTCCTTGTCACTCAAAAATATACCCCACGCCTATAGGGTAAAAATAATTACCTCCATACTCCAGCTGCAACGGCTGATCCTCGGGTTCCGGAGCATCTTCTCCCTGCCCGAATGCGCCCATGATTTGCTTTAGTGGCTGTACATCTAGGACCTCGTCCTGTAGTTGACCCCTGCCTCACTTAAGACAATATCTCTTCATGTGTCTCGCTTTCCCCACAAACGAAACACCTTCTAATACATTCACCCTGCCACTGGTCCCTTCCATGCCGACCTTGTTGAAATTCCAGGCCATCCTGTCGATAGCCTCCAGTTCTAAATTGTTTGGCATGATTTCCCTTCCGAAAATCCTGCCCCTGATCTCCCCCAGTTTGCTACTGGGATACCCCACTGGTATTGTTCCCTCCTTCCTTATCCGACTGGCTAGTTTCCACTCCCCTCCCGCTTTCTTTCGCGTGGAAGCGATATTCCCGACAGTGCCGGAGTGCTGCGTTAACGACAGCAGTATAAGCTACTAATGCATATTTACCAATTAAATGTTGTCTGATTCTTCAGACTAACCCATCCATAAACCTTTCTTTCTTTCTCCTTTCCTCGCTTACCTCACCCGGTAGAAAATTTTCCAACGAGTGAATTCTTCCTCGTAATCGGCCACTGAACGGTCTCCCCGAGTCACCTTTCTAAATTTTTTTTCCTCATTTCGATCTCAACCGCTGGAGGAAAAATGCGTGTGGTCGAACCACATCCCAAAACCCTACAATAGCTACCGTATCCCTTTTCTCAACTGTGGTGATCGACTCCCACCACTGTAGCACTGCTCTCACTAAACTAAAAGTGGCTAGCATTTGCTTCCGAACCTTATCGCAATCACCCATGCGTAGGTGACGTTGATATCTATCTTGCTTGACACGCTAGCACTACATCTGACCCCCTCACAATTCTGGTGGGTTCCACAAAAAATAACCTCTCTTTCTTGCTTCCACCTCGATGACCCCGCGTGGGTCTGAACATCCGGTGCCACTAACACGTGTGGCTGATCCCGTGGAAAGTACCCTGCCGTTGTGACCACCGTTGCTCCAACTGCCTGTGCCACTAATTCAGTTACCTGTGCTGCCAAAATCATCTATGGTCGTTGCTGCGGTAACTCTTGCTCCTGATGAGCCTCCCTAGTCCCATCTCCCCCTGCTTCCCTAGCTGCTCCCTCTCTTGGGCTGCATCTGGAATGAGAATCGAATCTTATGAGTTCACCCTCAAATATAAATTTGGCAGAAGAACGTAAATGCGCATACGTATAAGAATACAACAATCCTATGAGAGGGCTCTATGTCAAAGATTGTTAAGCCGAAACGTGAAAATCCGTACAGATCCTAAGGACACTAGAACCTGATGCTCTGATACCATCTGTGACACCCCGCCTAATAAAATACCTGGTGATCAGTCCTATACCAAATTAAAACAGGAATCTCAGTTGGATCATCCTTAGCATCACTGTCGAAAACATTTTAAAACTTACTAACCACCAAGTATTCCAAAAGTTGGTGCCAATTTTAACTTTTTGATTAAACAAAACAGTACATGCGGAATTAAATAAAAACCATTCACACAATTGAATGAAAGTAAGCTGAATCATAATTTAACAATTTGTCGAATAAACCACCGGCCACTAAAGTGAAATAATCCAAAACAAATATCCAACACCTGAATAAAATACATCTGAAAACTGTACTGAGAAGTCTGGGCGACAAGCCCTAAATAAAACTGAAACTGATACAAGATTCCTACTCTAGGAATGAATGAATGATGCGTCTAATCCAAACTCATGCTAGCATCCACATATGCCGTAGCTCCGTATCCCTGAAATAGAATATCAATCCTGGCGTCCCTGTGGCTGGACACCTAAAAGGTTTTGAAAATAGTTTTATAGCAAGGGTTAGAACTCAAAACATTTTGAAAATATTTAGTAAGTGAATTAACTGCAGTAATTTAAAATGCATGAATGCGCTTCATATTTAAGTTAGTGTCGCACTCCCTTGTGGACATTCTCACCCCTCCACTAATGTGCACACCTAACGGTTACCTTAAACCCACCTAGTTGTACTATCTCGTCCAACTAGTCCAGGTATTTTATTAGGCGGGGTGTCACACAGGGTATACCACCTTCAGAGGTGGGGGGAAGATAGGTCTGAGGGGAAAGCCTCAACCCTACGAGTTTCCTCTTGGGCTAGCTCTATCTGCCTAATTTTTGCGAAAGTCGTCTCTCTAAGAGAAGGGAAATCCTTAATAAGTTTATAAATAGGTCTGAGCATAAGAAGACGACCTTACACTTGGACCCTAAACCAAAAGTAAACAACTTGACTCAACCTAACTAAGGATCAAACTAGGATTTTGAGCAAGAACAATTAGGAACAACCAAGAGCAGTCCACTAGAAAACTTATATACTCACTGAAAAACTCAAGTAGTCATCGAAAAATGCAACAAATGGAAAAACAAGGCTGAAAAAATGGCAAAGGAGAGGTAATAAGCAATATCTGATGAGATACGAGGTGAAGAGTGGGAAGATTAACAAGAGAAATCCACAAAATGCAGCCTCAATCAAGCTCTGGAAGAGAGAGAAAATGAAGAAGGCTCAGGCAGGAAAATGGAAAGAAATGAAGAGGAAAGAGATAAAGGGGTTTTTAAATACCCAAACCATGTTGGCACAAGTCCCAAGGCCCATCATTGCCTTGGGAGCCCAAAAGGCAATCATCATTGCACTTGTTAGGCACGCTATCCACTTCAGTAGTTGACACTTGTCAAATTAATGTTTGCATGCAAGGAAAAATAGCCTCGGAGTAGCATACCCCTTAGTCACCTATTTATATAGGTAACTAAGGGCTAGGGGTGATTGATATGCCCAAAGTGTACCTGACAGCTCAGAGGCATCAACCTCGGCCAGTATGACGGTCGAGGTAATAAGGGCTTAAGACTGACGATCAGTGATCTCATCCAACATAAGGTCACCTACGGCCGACGTTGCTAGTTATCTCTTAATCATGCAACAACCGAGGTCTTCATAACTCATGGGGTCAGTTATCCATCAGGTTATCCATAGCCGACATCACATCTACCTCATACACTAACCTTGGCTGGGCATCAGCCGAGGTCTGTAGGGACTCGCGGGTTCAGCCATCCTCCAATAGCAGTATCGACCCCAACCGTCGTTACAGTCAACGACCGAGATCAGTAGTATTACATGAGGGAACCATCTGGAAGCCCTATCATCGTCCCAGGCCGACATTATAACTCTTCCGACCTAACCTCGGCCGGATTTCCTGGCCGATGTCATCATGAATAACCTCGGATGAGGCAACAGTCAGACTTCATTAACCTCGTACTCTTCCAGGTCGAGGTTGTACCGGTCAAGGGCAAGGCCGAGCATTTATAAGCGTATGCAAGGATAGGAGCACGTGGATAAAATCAGTTGTAACCGAATTAATCCCCTTACATGGGGGAATATTTCATCATCATTCTCTACATGTGACGGTGACATATGTCTTCATTAGATTGGCTAGATCAACACACACATTCTCATTGCATGCATGGGGGGTACATTACACCCCCCAAACACTATATATATTGGTCTTTTCCTACCTCGAGAAGGATCCACAAATTACAACCCTAGCTAAACTCTGTCAAATTATACAGTAGAGAGAGTAAGCTTAAGATATTGTATCCATGGCCATTTGTGCCCTATTTTAGTGACCTAATTCACTCACTTGCACAGTGGATGTAGGTCAAATTGGGTGAACCACTTATATATTGATGTTCATCCGCTTCTCCTCATCTCAATTTCCTATATGTAGTATGTACTTGATTTGCCATTGTTATCACCGATTTGAGCTTATAAACACCTTGAAGGGTGGTTCTATTTTCAGCATCATTACTGTTGTCCCCATATGGACGAGACTGTGGTCAGGGGGAGGTCAATAGCCAATGTTGTGCAGCAGCTTGGGAACCCTCAGTTCGCCCTTTGGAGGTGGCTGGGTACAACCTCGGCCAGATCGACGTTGCTAAACCATGGAACGATTCCATTCAAAGGCTGGAAGAGAATATGGGGAACCTCATAAACAACCGAGACCCATTACAGAGAGGGTATTCATAGGGCTCACCATTTGTGGCAAGGATTGTCAACTTTCAAACCCCGACCAAATTTAAACCTCCAGTGGTGTCTCCCAAGTACGATGGCAGTACTAACCCAGTCCATCATATTGAAATGTATCAATCTACAGTAAACATTTATTCAATCTCTGATGAGATGAGGTGCCGAGCTTTCTCAAGCACTTTGACCGATGATGCACATATCTGGTTCACTTCTCTTCATAAAAATTTAGTTGAAAATATCAAAGGATTGGCCGAGCAGTTTATCCACAACTTCTGTTTTGTGGTAAGACCTCAAAAGAAGATGATCACTTTCTTTATGTAAAGCAAAGGAAGAATGAAATCCTCAAAGACTATATCACGAGGTTCGACAAGGAAAAATTGGAGGTAGAAGATTATGAAGAGAGTATAGCCATGACAGCCCTTATCGGAGGGCTACAGAAGGAAAAGTTACTCTAGAAGCTTATTGAAGACCCTCCTAAGTCTATGGTCGAATTGTTAGCAACAGTTGGAAAGATCATGAATGCAGAAGAAGCAATGGATGCGAAGTATGAGGATGAGAATGGAAGTAGCAGTGGGAAATTTTAAAAGAATAAGGATGGAAAGAAGAGGACTGCAGATGACAAGTTTGCACACTACACTCCTTTAACTGTGAGATGCGAACACATCCTCAATGAAATAAAGAATGATAGATCCCTAAGATGGCCGAAGAAGCTGAAGGCTCCTCCATATAAGAGAAATAAGAATATATGGTTCGAGTTCCATCAAGATCAAGGCCATTTAACTCACAAGTGTTTCGCCCTCAAGGATGAGATAGAGAAAATGTTAATGTCTGGAAAGCTCAGAAAGTATGTTGATGGTAGAGGCACTAATGGGGGAAGAGACGACCCTAAAAAGAAAATAATCGATAGATATCGGGAAGATGTCCCTGCCAAAAGAGCTGATGACTCAGATGATGATGATGATGACCCTGACCTCCCACCAAAAGACGATAAAATCCCAGTGAAGAGGTTCGATATGATATCTTTCGGTGTAAACACTATCTGTGGAGGACTAGCAGGGGGTGGCTCAGAGGTGGGGTATCGCAAGGCTCATGTGGCGGAGGCCAAAGTAGTGACAAAAGCCAAGGTTATGAACTTGGCATCTACAGAAGTTAAACGTGAGAAGAGAAATAAGGTATATATGGACACCTTCGTGGTTGGCTTCTCACGACTTGATTTCAAGGGTATCTTAGCTCCCCATGATGACCCGTTAGTCATCACTACAAGGGTGCATGGGTGTGAAGTTCAAAGGATCCTTGTTGATGGGGGTAGTTCTACAGACGTTATGTTTTGGCCCTGTTTCAAGAGCTTGGGCTTTAGCAGAGCTAGGCTTGTCCATTATCATGATCCCTTGATTGGCTTCAGTGGTGAAAAGGTTCATCCATTAATTATGTATAAAATGGATGCAAGAATGGGACATGAATGGCCTAAGAGGTTGACCAGAAAAATCAATTTCTTTGTGATGGATGAAAATGTCTTCTTAGCCTACAACCTCATCATAGGACGAGTAGCCCTCAAGGAATTTAAGGTCGTGCCTTTAACAGTTCACCAAATGCTAAAATTCCCGACTCCTTATGGAGTAGGGGAAGTGCAAGGTGACCAGACATCGACACGTGAATGCTACTTCAACTCTATAAAATAGAAAGAGTCTCATAAGAGGGCAACAACCACGTACAACATCGACACACTTGATCTTAGAGATGAAATAAAGCTAAAAAAGGGAGAGGCCGCAGAGGAGGTAGAATCCATCGTCCTCAATGAGGACGAACGGAAAAATAATATCCAAATAGACAAAGCCCTAAAGCCTGAGATCAAGGAGAAACTAGTGAAGTTGTTAGGAAGTGACAAAGCGTTTTTTCCTGGAGCCATGTAGACATGCCAGTTATTGATCCTGAGATTATGTGCCATAAAATCAATCTTATAGAAGATGCCAGGCCCATCAAGCAGAGAAGAAGAGTATACTCAAGAGAGAAGTATGATGTCATCAGAGACAAGGTTAGAAAGCTTGAAGAGGCCAAGTTCATCGGAGAGGTTATATACCTTGACAGGTTATCTAAAATTGTCATTGTGTCCAAAGCTAATGGGAAATGGAGGATGTGTGTAGATTTCACTGATTTAAACAAGTCTTGCCCAAAAGATAGTTTCCCCATTCCACGTATTGATCAGATAGTGGATACCACAGTAGGACATGAGCTCATAAGCTTTATGGATGCGTATTCTGAGTATAATCATATCTTCATGAATTCGGAAGACTCAAAGAAGATAGCAGTCATCATAGATAAGGGGACCTATTGTTGCAAGGTCATTACCTTCGACCTGAAGAATATAGGGGCGACCTACCAACATCTTGTAAATAAGATGTTCGAAGATCAGATAGGAAAATCCATGGAAGTTTATATGGATGACATGCCGATGAAGAGTCTGAAGGCCGACACTCATGTGGCCGACCTTGAAAGAACTTTTGACACCATGGATAAATACAAAATGAATTTCAACCCCGCCAAATATTTCTTCGGGGTAGGAGAAGGAAAGTTTCTGGGATTCATATTCAACCAAAGGGGGATAGAGGCTAACCCTGAGAAGATCAAGGCTTTGCTGGAAATAAAGACACCCAAAATTATGAAAGACGTTCAGAGGTTAACCGGGCGAGTTGATACACTTAACAGGTTCGTCTTAAGAGTTACAGATAAATGTCTTCCTTTTTTCAAAGTTCTTAGAAAAGCCTTCGAATGGAATGAGTAATGTGACAAAGATTTTAAAGAGCTGAAGTCCTACCTCGGATCTCCTCTACTCTTATCTCGGCCAGTTCAGGGAGAGAAGTTGTAAGTATATTTAGCTGTCTCTGAGTCATCCATCAGTGTTGCAATGGTAAGAGAAGAGGATAGAATACAGAGACCAGTGTACTTCAATAGCAAGACACTCTAAGGGTCCGAGCAGAAGTACCCTCGGATGGAAAAATTAGCCTATGCTTTGATACATGCTTCTAGGAAAATAAAGCCATATTTTCAAGCCCAATCCATGGTCATCCTCACTGATTGCCCACTCAGACAGGTCCTCCATAAACCTGAGAATTCACGAAGGCTAATGACGTGGGCAATCGAGTTAGGGGAATACGAGATTGTTTATCAACCAAGGGTTGCCATCAAGGTACAAGAACTCACGAATTTTATGGTCGAGTTTACTTGGTATGAGGACAAGGTTGAGATCAATTAAGAGGTTAAACATGAATCGAAAGAGAGAAACTTCGGCCGAACATCAGATGAGGCTGAGACAAGTGTTGGCAATCAGAGAATAGTTGAGAATGAGAAAGAGAGATACCTCTTCAAGAAGGGGACCCTATCAGATGGAAACTTCTCTTTAAATGCAACCATTTGGAACCTCTTTGTTGATGGGTCCTCTTGTGAAAGTGAAAGTGGAGCAGGGCTGATAGTGTCAGCACCAGATGCTATCGATATTGATTATGCGCTGAGGTTCAACTTCAAAGCTTCCAACAATGAGTCAGAGTACGAGGCATTAATAGCAGGTCTCTCTTTGGCAAAATCCCTCAATGTCGGCCAACTCCTAGTCCAGAGTGACTTTAGATTAGTTATGAACCAAATTCTGGGGGTGTATGAGGTCAAAGATGAAAGGATGACCAAATACCTGAAGAGGGTGAGAACGATGCTAGAAAGCTTCAAAGAAGTAAAGATAAAGAGGATACCTCGGCTAGATAACAACCGAGCTGATGCACTCGCGAGGTTAGCATCAGCAACAAGAACAGACATAAGGAGAATAGTGTCAGTTGAAATTCTGCTCAAGCCGACCATTGAAGAGGAAGAGGTTGATAGACCTTGCTTAGACCTGAGTATGGGCGCCTCATAGATGGACCCTCTTATAAGATACATCATAGAGGGAGAGATGTTAGAGTTAAAGTTAGAAAGGAGAAAGCTGAGGTTCAGAGCTGCTAAACTCTCTATTATAGGAGATGTCCTATACAAAAAGGGATTACAACTCCCTCTTCTCAGATGCGTTCACCCTTCATAGGTTCCATATATCCTCCAAGATGTGCATGAAGGATCTTATTCAAGTCACATAGGGGGAGGCCATTGGCTAAGAGGATAATCACTCAGGGGTAGTGGTGGCCGACCTTGGCTAAAGACGTGTGACACCCCGACTAATTAAATACCGGGTAGCTACACCTTTATTAAATTAAATCAAAATGCCAAGTTGGCTCAGTAAATAGCATCACTGTCGAAAACATTTTATTATTACTAACCACCTAGTATTTAAAACGTAAGTTGTCAAATTTTAATTAATGTCTGATTAACATGCAGTAACAGATATAAAGCAAGAATACTATCACCATTCATCATAACGAAATAATAGAATAGCCATCACATGATATAAATAAATTCGGAGGAAAAACTCCTCACAACAGATCCCACAACTGAAATAAGTAATGAAATACTGAATACTGAATTAATACATGCCAAAGTCTGAAAAACTGAAATGGAAATGTCTCTAATAGAATTTGGGCAACATGCCCTACAACTGAGGAATACTGAACATGGAATCCAAATGATAGAAGCGTCTAAAAGCAATTCCCTGTAACTTCCACAAACAGCTACAGCTCGTCATCGGAATGAGAATTCTATGCGTGGTGTCCTTGTGGCTGGGCACCAAAAATGGTTTTACAAGAAAATAGATTTGAAAGCAAACGGGTCAGAGCCCGAATGTGGAGATATTTTAAAAACCTGCAAGTGCTTTAAAAACATTTAAAACATTAAATGCAAAGTACATGTTAGGACGTGCACTCACATTAAATTCTCACCTCTCGACTAAATGTGCACTCCTAACGTAAGTACCCATCTAAAATGACACTAATCCCTAGCTAAGTGACATCATACCTAGCTAGACTGTCATAGGTTCTACTCTTATTACTCGGTTCCCATTTACATTATAACAATCTCATTTAAATAGGGGCTTAACGTAAATTCAGTTTCTCCCATAAAAGCAACACAACTCATTATAGATTATCCCTTTTATATTTTCCAAATTTATACACACAATACCATATGAAAGTTCCCATAATAAAGTGTATATTTTCCACAATATAAATATACAATATAAGCACCCCGAGACTAAGCTGTGGTGCACACATACTCTGCTATCCATCCCGGAACATCACGTACATAAGGATCACATATTTCGAATCTCTCAGGAATAGTTCACAGATAACAACATCACAAATAATGGAGGCGAACACAGTCACATCACATGGGTCACGCACATACCTACGCTCCCACGATCAGCAGACTTATTAACATCCCAATAAGTCCTTCTCTGACCTATGTTCATCGAGGTAACCAGTCTAAATCCGGGCAACACAAGGATTAGAGGGCCCTAAGCGAATGCAAACCTCCCGTGATAGCAAGTATGGTAGGTATGTCATACACAGAAAATCAATACATATATACTAAGTATGCACACATCTTAGTAATCACCATAATATATTGGTACATATCTCTTCTCGTACTGACATATAATACTACACCATTTATATGTTCCCGGTTAATATAATTAATTAGGCCGTCAATAGCTCACATAGTAATAGACACTCACGTCCTACTTCACATTTTCCCTTAGGTTCAAACTACACTTCTAAGTTTGACTCCTCATAATATCCCAAACATCCCAAATATATCAATCACTCATCAAGGAAAGGCTATCTCTACCTATACACAAGGTTACTGGGCACTCGGGATCAAAACAGGCTAAAAAGCCTAAACTGTCAACTCGTTCGAAGTCTCGTTCGAACGAGGCTGTTCGAACGAGACTTCGTTCGAACGAACTGAGTCTTCTAATGAGATCTCGTTCGAACGAAGTGGGCTTTCTAACGAGATCTCGTTCGAACGAACTTCACCCTCGTTAGAAGTCAATGGTCAACTCGTTAGAAGCTCGTTCGAACGAGCTCGTTCGAACGACCTGGGTAGGTCTTCTAACGAGTGGCCAGATTCAAGCCCAGAATTTTCTACTCGTTTTTCACCAATTTATACTCCTTAATTCTCCTCTAAAATTCGTCCTAACAACGTTTTAAGGTCTTTAATCAATCCTAAACATATCAAGGTCACATACCAACGTGTTTTAAGGGAATAATTCATCCTAAACATCACCAAATCACAAGTCTCATCACTTTTCCCCAATTTTTCAAGAACATAAATCCTAAGATTATAAATCATCAATTTCCAGAAATAAATCAATTTTTATAACACATAAACTTGTAATTCTCTTAATTCGATGTAAGGACATTTTTGTCCATTATCATTTTATATGTCGTACGCCGATACACCGTTGAGGAAATTCAAGAATCATATGCTCATCAACGGATCCGAATATCAAAAGGAGAAAAGAAATCAAGGGAACAGACCGGACCGATCCGGTCCAGATAACAGAACCGATCCGATTCACCGGACCGATCCGATTAAAGGTACCGGACCGATCCGCTTGCTGAGGTAAAGTCAGTATACCCCGAATCCATAGCGAACCGATGAAGGCAAAAGTCCCGGACCGATCCGATGTCAACCAGACCGATCCCGGTTCAGAAAAAGAACCGATCCGACTTAACCGGACCGATCCGCCTAATCGACCGGACCGACCCGGCGAGGATAATCACTGTCAGATCGTGCAGCAGATTTTTTAGGGTTTTCGATCCCTTATTTAAACCACGATCAGCAGTTGGTTTTATTAAGACTTTCCCACGATTATCATAGCATATCAACCCTAAAAGTCTTCACCTATTGAGTCTTATGATTCTAGGTTTTTAGATTCACACATCTTCCATATCTACGTGAATAAAAGTTTGGTAACCCAAGAACACCATTGCTGTTGTTCAACCCTTGTGAAGTGGACCGCTTCTTCCTCTTCATTGATGCCCTACTGGACAGGGATAGTTCCAGCCGCCAACCCTACTGGAAAGTGATATTCCAGCCGCGACTACAGAATCCGATACCCGAGGGTAATTCTTAGTCAACCTGTATTTCATTGTAATCCGATTGTAAACCGTCTTTTACAAATTACAGTGATATACAAATGGTTTTGCCCCTGTGGGGGATTTTTCCTTAAACTTTGTGTGTTGAATATCTTGTGCATGATTTCATATTGTCTCAATCACACCTAGTTGCATGCCTAGGGTTAATTTGGGTTAAAAATGGTATTTATTATATTATTTCTTAATTGAACGCAAGCGCCAACTCTTTCAAATTGGTATCAGAGCAGGTTACGCCATTCTATTGCGTATTCCTTACTTCCGCAAAATTTTTCTAAAGATATCAATTTTTGAAATAAATTGATTTTTGAAAAGAGCGTGTTCAAATGGAGAAGTCATATTATAAAATGCCTATTTTTGACGGGTCGAATTATGCCTATTGGAAAGCTCGTATGAGGTCGGCTTTAAAAGCCATTGACGAACGTGTCTGGATTTTGGTTGAACGAGGGTGGACTCCTCCAACCGTGACTGTTGATAATGTGACCAACTTGAAACCTGACATCACTTGGACTGATGATGAATTTAAATGGTCATCTTTTAACTCTAAGGGTCTAAGTGCTATTTCTGGGTCTGTCACTCCTGATGAGTTCAAACGCATAATGACGTGCACCACGTCAAAAGAGGCATGGGATATTTTGCAACTTACCCATGAAGGAACGAATGCTGTTAAAGAGTCAAAATTGCAAAATTTAACAACTAAATTTGAAACCATCACCATGCATGAAAATGAATGTTTTGATGAATTTTATGCTAGGCTTTCTGACATTGTTAATACTAGCTATAATCTTGGTGAACATATTCCAAATGCTAGAGTTGTTAAAAAGATTCTTCGTTCCCTTCCTAAGCGTTTTATACCTAAAGTCACTGTGCTAAATTCCTTGGGTAATTTAAATACTCTAAAATTGGAAGAACTGGTAGGAGATTTACAAGCTTATGAAATAGACATGTTTCCTAAATCTGCCAAGTCAAAAGATAAGGGAATTGCCCTTAAAGCCCAAGAGAGAAAAAGTGAGGGGTCGGCAAGAAAGAGAGTCGAGTCGTCTAGAAAGATAGAAACTTCTGATTCTGAATGTGAGTTTGACCTAGATGATTTGGCACTTTTTGCTAAAAACTTCAAGAAAATTCTGAAATTTAAGAAAAATGGGAATTTCAAAGATAAAAAGAATTTTCAGAAAAATAAGTTTGAAAAGAAAGATTTCAAAGAACCCCCCTAAAGACAGTGAGAGGTGTTTTGAGTGCGACGGTAAGGGACACAGAGCGTTTGAGTGTGCCACTCGTCTGAATAGGGAAAAGGGTAAAGCTGTCCTAAATGCTACCCTTAGTGACGACAGTGAGGTCGAGTCTGTGGACTCAGGAGATGAGTCACCGCATGAGCGTAACTTCACCGCGTGCATGGCTAGTCATGTGAGTACTCCTAGTGCATCTCACGACGATGAGGATGCTACTTCACAGGGACACCTCGACAGCGAGAGCAAAGAGAGTGAGGGAGAGGAGGAAGGTAGTGAGGATGAGAGTAGCCTTCAACGCGCCTACGCCGAGTTATATGATGAGTCTTTCAAAACTAAAAAACGTAACAAGGCGTTAGTTCTTAGGATCACCGCGTTAGAAGAAGAGTTAGGAAAGACGAGAGAGAGAGAGTCCTCCACCTGCACCGCCATAAGAGAGAAAGAATCTGCCTGGTTTAGTAAAGAGAATTTGCTTAAAGAGAGAGAGAGCAGTTTTGAGAAAGAGAAAGCGGACTTGAATAAACAAGTGGCTAGTCTTTCAAGTGAGCTTCATTCCTCCCTGGAGACTCGAAAGAAACTTGAAGCCCTTGTTTCTCAGCTTACTCATGACCTTGAAAGAGCTAGGAAAGTCAAGGTACAAATCGAGGACAGATCTGGGAAGATGGGAAAGATGCTCCTCGGTCCCGCTTTAGGTTTTGGTGACAGGCAAGGAATAGGTTTTGATGGTGCCTCCACGTCCCAAATTGCACCCGGACCAATTCCTGAGTTTACTACGACTCCTTATGGCCGTCATAAAAAACCAAGAAGGAGAGTTCGACCAAGAAATGCAATCCAAGGTCCTCCTAATACTGTTCCCTTTTTCTCCCATTGCAAAAGAAATGGACACCTTAGGGATGATTGCTATAAGTTGGGTCGGACACGACGTACGTTTGCTCCACCACATCAGACTGATGAGTTTGCTAGTCTGAGAGAGCGTGTTGAGTTTTTAGTCGCCACTTCACAGAGTTTAATGGAGGAATTCCGACGAATGACCTTACCATCAATGAATGCGCCCCGCATTTTGGCTAAAACCAACAACAACAAGGGAATACAAAAAGGTACCTACGCTTGGGTTCCTAAGAAAGAGAAAAAGGCCCTTGTTGTCCATGTCGCTCTCAAAGCCCATAATACCTCACAGTGGTATTTTGACAGTGGTTGCTCCAGACACATGACAGGTGATGCCTCATATTTTACCCATCTTGAGGATTATAATGATGGGAGAGTCACCTTTGGAGATGGGAGCAAATCTAGCATAGTTGGACGAGGTACAGTAGATTTACCAGGATTTCCCAAGCTAGAGAACGTGATGTACGTCAAAGGTTTGAAAGCAAACCTTATTAGCATCAGCCAGCTGTGCGACGATGACTTTGCAGTAAAGTTTGACCGGGAAGCTTGTAAGGTCTATAATCAAGCCGGTAAACTTTTAGTGCAAGGGGTGAGGACAGAGGATAACTGCTATGGGATTGAGCCCACATCCTCACTTGTTTGCAACAGCGCCACGATCACTCCTATGGATCTGTGGCACCAACGTCTAGGTCACATGAACATTAGAGACTTATCTTGTTTAGTCAAAAAGGACCTAGTACGTGGCTTACCATCACTTGGAAAGCCAACTTCCATGATTTGTGGACCATGTCAGTTGGGAAAACAAATCCGTAGTCCTCATAGGAAGTTGAATTCCATTACCACCTCCCGTGCTCTTGAGTTGATTCACATGGATCTTATGGGTCCTACTCGCACGGAGAGTCTAGGTGGTAAGAGATACATTCTCGTGATGGTAGACGATTTCTCTAGATACTCTATTGTAGGTTTTCTAAGAGAAAAATCTGATGCTGTGGAATTTTTAACGACCAAGTGTCGTGTCCTGCAAAATCAACACGGGGTCACTATTAACAGAATACGTAGTGACAACGGCACTGAATTTAAGGAAGCAAAGGTGGATTTGTACTGTGATAGCCTTGGGATCAAACATGAGTTTTATCTGTGAGAACTCCTCAGCAAAATGGGATTGTTGAGAGGAAGAATAGAACGATCCAAGAGATAGCTAGATCTATGCTTCTAGGTCGTAAAATTTCTAGGAGATTTTGGGCAGAGGCAGTGTCTACTGCATGCCACACGGTGAATAGGGTTTATCTTCGTCCACACACTCTTAAGACGCCTTATGAATTGTGAACTAGCAAGAAACCCAACTTGGCATATTTCCATGTTTTGGGGAGTAAATGCTACATCCTACGGGATAGAGAGCAATTAGGAAAGTTTGACTCCCGGAGCGATGAGGGAATATTGATAGGATATTCACCGAACAGTAGAGCGTACCGGGTTTTTAACCTGAAGAGCTCTAAGGTTATGGAATCAATAAACGTCACTGTGCAAGATGACGAACCTCCGACGGTTATTGATCCCAACCTTCAGTGTGAGGATGAGGATTGTTCTGACAGTGATTTTCCTGTTCCTCTCCCACACTCTGTGGACCCTATTCTTGTGTTAGGGGACACACCTGCTTGGGTTCGCAAGAGTCATGATCCTTCAGCCATTGTTGGCGATCCCACTCTAGGTGTCAAGACTCGTGCTCAACTAAAGAACGTTGTTAGTCATCATTGCTACACGTCCAAAGTCGAGCCCAAGAATCACAAAGAAGCACTCAAAGATGAACACTGGATATCTGCTATGCAGGATGAGTTGCTTCAGTTTAAAAAGAACAATGTCTGGGAACTTGTCCCCCGACCTAGTGATACTAATGTTATTGGTACCCGGTGGATTTTCAAGAATAAAATGGATGAAAATGGTACCATAACCAGAAACAAGGCTAGGTTGGTTGCTCAAGGATACACACAGATAGAGGGTGTAGACTTTGGGGAGACATTTTCTCTTGTTGTGAGGCTTGAGTCCGTCCGCTTAGTACTCGCCATCGCATGTCATCTACACTTCAAAGTATATCAGATGGATGTCAAGAGTGCCTTTCTGAATGGCATTCTACAGGAAGAGATTTTTGTGGAACAACCAAAAGGGTTTGAAAACCCTAAGCACCCTGATCACGTCTACTATCCGAGGAAAGCCTTGTATGGTTTGAAGCAAGCACCCCATGCTTGGTACGAGAGGCTTACTTCCTATCTCTTAGCCCGTGGCTTCAAGAGAGGGGGAGTTGATATGACGCTGTTCGTCAGGAGAGATGACGGTGCTATCTTGGTTGCCCAAGTCTATGTGGACGACATAGTCTTTGGATCCACATGCTCCCAGCATGCACACCACTTTGAGGAGGAGATGAAAAGTGAGTTTGAGATGAGCATGGTTGGTGAGCTTACATTCTTCCTTGGTCTCCAGGTTCGTCAGCTAGAGGATGGGATGCTCATCTCCCAATCCAAGTATGCTCGAGACCTAGTGAAGAAATTTGGTTTAGACTCCGCTAAGCATGCTCGTACACCTATGAGTACCTCTACCAAGCTTAGTAAGGACACTTCAGGCAAGGACGTAGAGCAAACCTTGTATCGGAGTATGATAGGCAGTCTTCTCTACTTGACTGCTAGTCGTCCCGACATTGCCTTTAGTGTTGGAGTCTGTGTGCGTTATCAGGCGTCTCCTAAAGAGACACACTTACTCGCTCTAAAATGTATTATCAAATACGTGAGTGGGACTCTCTCATACGGTATTTGGTATTCCTTTGATACCGATGACCGTTTATCTGCCTATTCGGATGCCGATTGGGCTGGGGACGTAGATGGTTGTAGGAGCACTTCTGGTGGGTGTTTCTATTTTAGTTCTGCTCTTGTCTCTTGGTTGAGCAAGAAGCAAAACTCCATCTATTTTTCCACTGCGGAGGCTGAGTACATCGCCGCCGAGAGTTGTTGCACGCAACTCATGTGGATGAAGCAAATGTTAGAGGATTATGGGATTTCACAGGACACCATGACCATTTCCTGTGATAACACGAGCGCGATACACATATCCCGCAATCCTGTCCAACATTCGCGCACAAAGCACATCAGGTTACGCGAGCACTTTATACGTCAGTTAGTTGAGGAGAAGGTCGTAACCCTGAGTTTTGTTCCTACCGACCGTCAGTTAGCCGATATTTTCACGAAACCTTTAGATGCCCTTAGATTTGAGAGTCTTAGGAAGTCTTTGGGGATTTGCACAGTTGACTGAGGGGTTGGTCTATATTTAGAATAGGATGCTTCTTCATATTCATATCATATGATTCCTATTGCTAGTCTGTTTATATGTACCATAGCTTTGTAGTACAGCTTTTATGTATTCTTTGTTATTATTCTTTAAAAAATACAAAAAGATTTTCTTTTTAGAATTTTTTTTAGAAAAACTCAAAAAGATTTTATTTTGATAATTTTTTTTTATGGATGAGCATTTAAGATAGCCAAGTCACAACTTCATTCCATATATCCATGTGACTGTTTGATAGAGATTTGCGAGGCTACATCATTTCATCCATGTGCTTAACATTGATTGGAGTTCTTGAGATGTAATTAGTGATATTTCCTACATGCTTGACTCCTATATCCTTTATTGCACACATGCACGGCTATATTTGATTGTTGCACTTGTCAATCTCATGTTGGCTTGAGTGTTTCCATCTCAATCCTGTCTATACAATGTATAAAATGCGATAAAACTTGACAAGATTGGATTGCATGTAAAAACCGTTTTGGTGAGACTGTGTGTACATTTTCATAACGGGGAGGGGCTGCGAAAGTTTATTCTTATCCTTTGCGCAAAAGCCACCGTTACAAAGGACCTAAAAAATGGAGGAATTTTAATATCCGAGATCCTAAGAGGTTAAAAGAGCCCGAAAAAATTGATAAGGCAATAAAAAGCATTTCATGCCAAATATGGGCCATATAGGTTTTCACCATCAATTCTCCAAAGTTTGAGAATTTAGTATACCTCTATTAAAAATATAAATCTGAGGGAGTTTGGTTGGAGATTGAAAAATGGGTTTGCACTTCCTTGAAAGTCCTGAAAAAGCATGAAAATCATTTTGGACGTTATTGGTGTAGAAATCACTTTGAGCTTTGATTTGTAGATTTGATATAGTCAATGTCTTATATTTCCAATCTTTTACACCAAAGGAAGCATTTGAGTTCATTCGTTAGGAATATCCAATATTCATCGTGCACATATGTCATGTTTGTATGCTTTGATTTTCCTATCGAATTTTGATCACACCCATTCATTTACGCCATCACCGACTTGGTTGTTTTATGTTCATTCATGGTGTGATTTTATGCCTTGTGTCACCCCGGTTCTTGATTGCTTAATTTATTTATCTCATTTGTCTATATGGGGACATCATAAAAAGGGGGAGAATGAATTATGGGGGAGTTTTGAAATTTGAGGTTCATCATAAATCTGGTATATATTGCTTATGTTTATCTCATTTCAAACTCGATATGTCACTTGGTATTTTGCTTTGTCTCATGTGTGTAGGCACTACTTTGATAACTGAATTGCACACCCTGATGAGAAAAGAGTTAAGATCCCTGAAGATTTGAAGATCAAACGATGCAGTTTATTCACTTGTACTCTTTCAGTTTTGGGTTCATGGAAGGGTAGATTTGTATAGGCAATTATTTATGATTGATAATTCGGATGTTTGTTTTTATGTATGTACCGGCATAGACATAGGGGGAGATTTGTAAGGACATTTTTGTCCATTAGCATTTTATATGTCGTACGCTATTACACCGTTGAGGAAATTCAAGAATCATATGCTCATCAAAGGATCCGAATATCAAAAGGAGAAAAGAAATCAAGGGAACAGACCGGACCGATCCGGTCCAGATAACAGAACCGATCCGGCTAAAGGTACCGGACCGATCCGCTTGCTGAGGTGAAGCCAGTATACCCCGGATCCATAGCGAACCGATGAAGGAAAAATTCCCAGACCAATCCGATGCCAACCAGACCGATCCGGGTTCAGAAAAAGAACCGATCCGACTTAACCGGACCGATCCGCCTAATCGACCGGACCGATCCGGCGAGGATAATCACTGTCAGATCGTGCAGCAGATTTTTTAGGGTTTTCGATCCCTTATTTAAACCACGATCAACAGTTGGTTTTATTAAGACTTTCCCACGATTATCAGAGCATATCAACCCTAAAAGTCTTCACCTATTGAGTCTTATGATTCTAGGTTTTTAGATTCACACATCTTCCATATCTATGTGAATCAAAGTTTGGTAACCCAAGAACACCATTGCTGTTGTTCAACCCTTGTGAAGTGGACCGCTTCTTCCTCTTCATTGCTGCCCTACTGGACAGGGATAGTTCCAGCCGCCAACCCTACTGGAAAGGGATATTCCAGCTGCGACTACAGAATCCGATACCCGAGGGTAATTCTTAGTCAACCTGTATTTCATTGTAATCCGATTGTAAACCGTCTTTTACAAATTATAGTGATATACAAATGGTTTTGCCCCTGTGGGGGATTTTTCCTTAAACTTTGTGTGTTGAATATCTTGTCCATGATTTCATATTGTCTCAATCACACCTAGTTGCATGCCTAGGGTTAATTTGGGTTAAAAATGGTATTTATTATATTATTTCTTAATTGAACGCAAGCGCCAACTCTTTCATTCGATCTTCCAATAACATTTCTACATGCAAACCTATCTCCAAAATTTATTAACAACTCCAGTTTCATGGGTTTTCAATTATCTCCCAATTAATTATGATTATTGAATAGTCTAAGCATGGAAGAAGCATTTACTGCATAAAAACGTAAATTAAATAACTTGCCTTGATTCAATCTCAGATTTTGATGACGATTTGATGAAGCTCTCTCTCTCTCCAAGCTTTTCTCCTCTATCTCTCTCTTTCCAAGCTTTCTTCTCCAATAGCTATGGTGGCTAGGGTTTGTTTTGGGAAAAATTTAGAAACCTAAATTCTAATAACCTACGTAGCCTATTGGGTTAACATGGGTTGGTTAGTGGTTTAGTGGGTCAAATCCACATCAGATATAATTTACTAATTTTCGTCACTTTTAATTCCCAAAAGTACAAAATTACCAAAATACCCTTTATGTTGCCGGTATGGCCTAAAAATACCCCGGGACCCAAACTAAACCCCCGGCTAGTGTTTTCTGACTATCTCGACCCTTCTGAACGCGTTGGCGCACTCAAAACGACCATATGGTTAATAGAATTTAAATTCACTTTTATGATTAAAATAATTATATCCTGACGCGACTGTCTCACGCGTCCCAATAAAATGTCCAAATTGCCGTATATAAATCTCACGACAAATTTCATAATTCAATATTCATATATCATCATATATACTCAATATAGTCAAATACCAACTCACATCTCGCTAGTATTTTATCCGGATTAATTCCCAATTAATTCTCATATAATTAATTAATCCCAAAAATAAATATCGCCAAAAATACGGGGTATTACATACTTCCCCCCTAATAACAGAATTTCGTCCCGAAATTCGGAACTAGAAAGTACCTGATAAAAATAACTCTGGATAACGTTCGCGCATCTCATCCTCGCGGTCCCATGTGGACTCCTCGACATTGTGATGTCGCCACTGAACACGCACTAACGGAACTATCTTTAACCGCAGCTTCCTCTCACTTCGGTCCAAAATAGCAATCGGCCCCTCCTCGTAGGAGCTATCAGGCTGTAGATCAATCTCCTCCAAAGCGATGTGAGAATGAGCCAAATCGTCCCTGAGATATTTCCTTATCGAGGAAATATGAAACACATCATGAATCCGGTGTAAATGCTCCGGTAACCCGAGTCTATACGCAACTGGTCCAATCCGCTCAATAATAGGAAACGGCCCCACATACCTCGGTGCCAACTTCCCCTTCTTCCCGAAATGCATAATCCCCTTCATAGGAGATACTCTGAGCAAAACCTGGTCCCCCACTTGGAACTTCCTGAAAGATCTCTTCGCATCAGCATAACTCTTCTGCCGGTCTTGAGCTACCCGAATGCGACTCCGAATCAACTCAATCCTTGCCGAAGTATCCTAAATCACTTCCGGCCCAAGTAGTTTGTTGTCCCCCACCTCTAACCAACATGCTGGGGAACGACAAGGCTTACCGTACAACGCCTCAAACAGAGCCATGCTAATAGTGAACTGGTAGGAGTTATTATAAGAAAACTCTACCAGTGGAAGGTATTGCTCCCATCCTCCTCCAAAGTCAATAATGCACATGCGTAGCATGTCCTCCAACATCTGATTTGTGCGCTCGGTCTGCCCATCGGTCTGCGGATGATAAGCCGTACTCAACCGTAATTCCGTGCCCATGGCCTCCTGGAAACTCTCCCAAAACCGCGAAACAAATATCTTGTCTCTGTCAGACACGATATTTAGGGGCACACCGTGAAGTCTCACAATCTCTGAAATGAAGAGCTGGGCATACTGTCTCGTAGTGTAGTCAGTCCTTACGGGTAAAAAGTGAGCGACTTTAGACAACCTGTCCACAATTACCCAAACGGAGTCGTGACCCCTCTGCGACGTAGGCAACCCCGTGATAAAGTCCATGGATATGCTCTCCCACATCCACCTCGGAACCTCCAATGGCTGTAGAAGTCCCGTCGGTCTCTGATGATCCACTTTTACTAGCTGACAAGTGGTGCATTTCGAAACAAACACAGCGATATCTCTCTTCATACCGCTCCACCAATACTGGCATCTCATGTCTTGGTACATTTTATCCCCTCCGGGATGTACGTCGAACCATGAGTCGTGCGACTCTGCCATCACCTCGTGTCGCAATTCCTCCCCTTCCGGAACCACCAATCTCCCATTAAAGCGTAATCCCCCGTCTGAGCTAACGGTATAGGACTCGGCTCCCTCTGCTAGTAATCGAACTATCTACTCCTGATAGAACGAGTCATTAGCCTGTGCCCGTACTACCTTCGTGACAATCTGCGGTGTAACGGTCATCACAGACGTGAAAGATCGGGCCACTGCATCCTGGTGTCCCAACTCCTTCCACTTTGCCTTCCACACCCCTGCCATCTCATCTGCTGGCCTACGGCTCAATGCGTCTGCTACCACGTTAGCCTTACCCGGGTGATACGGGATATCGAACTGGTAGTCCTTCACAAACTCAAGCCACCTCCTTTGCCGCATGTTCAACTCATTCTGCGTGAACAGGTACTGTAGGGACTTGTGGTCCGTGAACAATTGGAACTTCTCCCCCAAAAGATAGTGCCTCCAAATCCGTAGGGCAAATACCACTGCCGCCAACTCCAAATCATGCATGGGGTAATTCTTCTCATGAGGCTTAAGCTTATGGGAAGCATAAGCTATGGCCTGTCTCTCCTGCTGCAATACACCTCCAAGTCCTTGCAAAGACGCATCGGTGTAAATCAAATACTCAACTCCCAGTCTCGGCAATGCTAACACAGGTGCCGAGGTCAACTTATCCTTCAATTCATCGAATGCCAACTGACAGGCATCACTCCAGATGAAAGGCACACCCTTACGAGTCAGATGTGTTAAAGGACCCGCTATCTTCGAAAATCCTCGAATGAACCTCCTGTAGTATCCTGCTAAGCCCAAGAAACTACGAATCTCAGTCGGTGTCGTGGGCTGTCCCCACTCCCTCACTGCGGATACCTTCCCCGGATCAACAGATATCCCCCGGTCGAAAATAATGTGTCCCAAAAACTGGACCTCCTTCAACCAAAATCCGCATTTCTCAAACTTTGCATACAGTTCGTTCTGACGGAGTGTCTGTAAAACCTGCCTCAAATGTTCGGCGTGCTCCTCCTCTGTCTAGGAGTAAACCAGAATATCATCGATGAAGACAATGACAAACTGATCTAGGAAATCCCTGAACACTCTGTTCATCAAGTCCATAAACACTGCTGGAGCGTTGGTCAAACCAAAAGGCATAACCTGAAACTCGTAAGAACCATATCTCGACAAGAACGCAGTCTTCGAGACATCCTCCTCCCTGATACGCAACTGATGGTATCCCGATCTCAAATCAATCTTCGAGAAGAAAGAGGCTCCTCTCAACTGGTCGAATAAGTCATCGATTCGAGGCAACGGATACTTATTCCGTATCGTGACCTTATTCAACTCTCGGTAGTCCACACCCAATCTTAGTGAACCGTCCCTCTTCTTCACAAACAAGACTGAAGCGCCCCAAGGTGAGGTACTCCTGCGAATAAAGCCCTGACCTAATAGCTGCTCAATCTGATCTCGTAGCTCTCGCATCTCTGCCGGAGCCATACGGTACGGTGCGCGCGTTATAGGTCTCGTATCTGGCAATAGGTCTATAACAAAGTCTATCTCTCGACTGGGGGGTAGGCCTGGTATCTCCTTAAACACATCAGAATACTCCCTAACAACTGGGATCGAATCTAAAGGAATCACAACCTCCTTAGAGGTATCCTCCTCTAGGTAATACAAATGAGCGGTCGAGCCTCCCTCTGGGCGAGGCATCGCCACTACAAACATCTCTTGCCCCGGAATGGCAAAAACAATGCTCCCACTGAAGCAATCAATCATGGCCCTATAAGCTACGAGCCAATCCATACCCATAATCACATCGTGCACATGCATATCTAATACCAACATGTCTGCAGGTAATACCAAACCACCAATATCTACCTCCTCTCCCCGGCATATAAAGAATATAAGTGACCCATTCCCCAATGGTGAGTCAACACACGTCACTGTGCTCTCCGTTGTTGCTAACAACCCTAAAGCCTTCGCGAAATGTGTAGCTATAAAACAATGTGTGGCCCCCGTATCAAACAATACCCGACCCATAGTGCCATGGATAGGAAACGTACCCTCAATCGCGGGCGGTGCCTGTGGAACTGCTGCCTGGTGGACGTTATAGACACGTCCATATTGTAGCTGCCCCTGCTGAGCTGGGACTGCTGGAATGGGTGGTAATGCTGCCATCTGTGGCGGTGCGGGGAGAGCGGCGGGAAACATAGGCCTCTGCGGTTCCTGGCGAGCACACTGCTGCTGCTGCTGTGGGGCCCTGCCCCTATCAGGACAATCCTGTCATTTATGGCCAGTCTTGCCACAAACATAACACTTCCCTGGGAAGTTCCCTCCTCTCTGCCCCTGCTGTCCCCGACCCGGGTGGCCGTTACCGTTCCTCCCTTGGCCCTGCTGGCCCTGCTGAAACTGCTGCCCATTCTGCCCCTGTTGGCCCTGATGGCCGTTTGGACCCTGATGGCCCTGACGAAAACCTCCCTGTCCGTGCCTATAATTCCCTGATCTGAACCTCTTCTGATCCCCCTGCTGGGAACCCTGCTCACCCTGTCTCTGCCCCTGAACAGATTGTGCCCCACCGGCACCATGTCCTCCAGTCTTGCCCTGATGGCTAAACTCTCCCGATCTCTTGCCCTCAGCCACATGAAAGCGGTGATCCTGGCAGTGTAACAAAGCAGCGTTGACCACATCAGAATAAGTGGCCAACGAAAGGTTCCCTAACAGATGCTGACGGATCCTCCATGTCAACCCGTCGGTGAATTTCTCAATCTTCTTCTTTTCTGTCGGTATCTCATCCGGAACGATATTCAACAGATTCGTGAACTCGGCCTCATACTCGGCCACGGTCTTACCCTCTTGCTTCAGATTCATCAGTTTCCTCCTCATTTCCGTGTGAACAACTGACGAAAAGTACTTGCGGTCGAACCGCACCCAAAAGTCCTGAATAGTGAGAGTATTCCTCTCCTCCATGGTGGTAATAGACTCCCACCACTGCAGTGCAGATCCAACTAGCTTGAAAGTAGATAGAACCTGCTTCTGAACATCCATGCACTCATACATCCTCAAGTGCCTCTGCATATCCTTCCTCCATTGGCTCGAGACTACCACATCTGAGCTACCTGCAAACTCTGGCGGATGCGCTTTCTGAAAAGCGTCACGTACACGTTCCCAAGCAGACGAGAATGCATTTGCCTGTACTGGCGCGGCAACCGGCGCCTGAGGCGGTGCCTGCTGAACTGCGGCAATTGCGGCATTTACCGCTTGGGCTACAATGGCTGCAACCTCAGCGGCGTTCATCATGCCCGGAACTGGAGCGGGCTGGGGTTCTGGCGTTGCATCCCTGGGAACTCGTCATGCACGTCGTGGAGGCATCTGAAGTAAGAATAAAGTTTATAAGTTCACAGTTTATAAACTTAAAATAGCTGAAGAACGAAGCATACACAAAAAGAGTACAACAGTCCTAAAATATAGGGCGCTATATCAAAGAAAACTTAGCGGAAACATAATAGCCGTACAGATCCTAAAGGACACTAGAACCTGATGCTCTGATACCACCTGTGACACCCCGACTAATTAAATACCGGGTATCTACTCCTTTATTAAATTAAATCAAAATGCCAAGTTGGCTCAGTTAATAGCATCACTGTCCAAAACATTTTCTTATTACTAACCACCTAGTATTTAAAAAGTAAGTTGTCAAATTTTAATTAATGTCTGATTAACATGCAGTAACAGATATAAAGCAAGAATACTATCACCATTCATCATAACGAAATAATAGAATAGCCATCACATGATATTAATAAATCCGGAGGAAAAACTCCTCACAACAGATCCCACAACTGAAATAAGTAACGAAATACTGAATACTGAATTAATACATGCCAAAGTCTGAAAAACTGAAATGGAAATGTCTCTAACAAAATTTGGGCAACATGCCCTACAACTGAGGAATACTGAACATGGAATCCAAATGATAGAAGCGTCTAAAAGAAATTCCCTGTAACTTCCACAAACAGCTACAGCTCGTCATCGGAATGAGAATCCTATGCGTGGTGTCCTTGTGGCTGGGCACCTAAAATGGTTTTACAAGAAAATAGATTTGAAAGCAAACGGGTCAGAACCCGAATGTGGAGATATTTTAAAAACCTGCAAGTGCTTTAAAAACATTTAAAACATTAAATGCAAAGTACATGTTAGGACGTGCACTCACATTAAATTCTCACCTCTCGACTAAATGTGCACTCCTAACGTAAGTACCCATCTAAAATGACACTAATTCCTAGCTAAGTGACATCATACCTAGCTAGACTGTCATAGGTTCTACTCTTATTACTCGGTTCCCATTTACATTATAACGATCTCATTTAAATAGGGGCTTAACATAAATTCAGTTTCTCCCATAAAAGCAACACAGCTCATTATAGATTATCCCTTTTATATTTTCCAAATTTATACACACAATACCATATGAAAGTTCCCATAATAAAGTGTATATTTTCCACAACATAAATATACAATATAAGCACCCCGAGACTAAGCTGCGGTGCACACATACTCTGCTATCCATCCCGGTACATCACGTACATAAGGATCACATATTTCGAATCTCTCAGGAATAGTTCACAGATAACAACATCACAAATAATGGAGGCGAACACAGTCACATCACATGGGTCACGCACATACCTACGCTCCCACGATCAGCAGACTTATTAACATCCCAATAAGTCCTTCTCTGACCTATGTTCATCGAGGTAACCAGTCTAAATCCGGGCAACACAAGGATTAGAGGGCCCTAAGCGAACGCAAACCTCCCGTGATAGCAAGTATGGTAGGTATGTCATACACAGAAAATCAATACATATATACTAAGTATGCACACGTCTTAGTAATCACCATAATATATTGGTACATATCTCTTCTCGTACTGACATATAATACTACACCATTTATATGTTCCCGGTTAATATAATTAATTAGGCCGTCAATAGCTCACATCGTAATAGACACTCACGTCCTACTTCACATTTTCCCTTAGGTTCAAACTACACTTCTAGGTTTGACTCCTCATAATATCCCAAACATCCCAAATATATCGATCACTCATCAAGGAAAGGCTATCTCTACCTATACACAAGGTTACTGGGCGCTTGGGATCAAAACAGGCTAAAAAGCCTAAACTGTCAACTCGTTCGAAGTCTCGTTCGAACGAGGCTGTTCGAACGAGACCTCGTTCGAACGAGGCTGTTCGAACGAGACTTCGTTCGAACGAACTGAGTCTTCTAACGAGATCTCGTTCGAACGAAGTGGGATTTCTAACGAGATCTCGTTCGAACGAACTTCACCCTCGTTAGAAGTCAATGGTCAACTCGTTAGAAGATCGTTTGAACGAGCTCGTTCGAACGACCTGGGTAGATCTTCTAACGAGTGGCCAGATTCAAGCCCAGAATTTTCTACTCGTTTTTCACCAATTTCTACTCCTCAATTCTCCTCTAAAATTCATCCCAACAACGTTTTAAGGTCTCTAATCAATCCTAAACATATCAAGGTCACATACGAACGTGTTTTAAGGGAATAATTCATCCTAAACATCACCAAATCACAAGTCTCATCACTTTTCCCCAATTTTTCAAGAACATAAACCCTAAGATTATAAATCATCAATTTCCAGAAATAAATCCGTTTTTATAACACATAAACTTATAATTCTCTTAATTCGATCTTCCAATAACATTTCTACATGCAAACCTATCTCCAAAATTTATTAACAACTCCAGTTTCATGGGTTTTCAATTATCTCCCAATTAATTATGATTATTGAATAGTCTAAGCATGGAAGAAGCATTTACTACATAAAAACGTAAATTAAACCACTTGCCTTGATTCAATCTCAGATTTTGATGACGATTTGATGAAGCTCTCTCTCTCTCCAAGCTTTTCTCCTCTATCTCTCTCTTTCCAAGCTTTCTTCTCCAATAGCTATGGTGGCTAGGGTTTGTTTTGGGAAAAATTTAGAAACCTAAATTCTAATAACCTATGTAGCCTATTGGGTTAACATGGGTTGGTTAGTGGTTTAGTGGGTCAAATCCACATCAGATATAATTTACTAATTTTCGTCACTTTTAATTCCCAAAAGTACAAAATTACCAAAATACCCTTTATGTTGCCGGTATGGCCTAAAAATACCCCGGGACCCAAACTAAACCCCCGGCTAGTGTTTTCTGACTATCTCGACCCTTTCGGACGCGTTGGCGCACTCAAAACGACCATATGGTTAATAGAATTTAAATTCACTTTTATGATTAAAATAATTATATCCTGACGTGACTGTCTCACGCGTCCCAATAAAATGTCCAAATTGCCGTATATAAATCTCACGACAAATTTCATAATTCAATATTCATATATCATCATATATACTCAATATAGTCAAATACCAACTCACATCTCGCTAGTATTTTATCCGGATTAATTCCCAATTAATTCTCATATAATTAATTAATCCCAAAAATAAATATCGCCAAAAATACGGGGTATTACAAGACGCAGTTGCGTATGTGAAGAAGTGTTATAAGTGTCAGAGGTTCTCCACCATCCCTCATCAGCCTCACCAATATATAACTTCAATTAGCTCCCCTTGGCCATTTGCTGTATGGGGCATTGACTTGGTAGGACCCTTGCCAAGAGCTGTAAACAACTATCGGTTCTTAATAGTGGCAATTGATTATTTATCCAAATGGGTAGAGGCCGAGCCAATGATCATAATTACTGAGCAAAAGACTTTTCAGTTCATTTGGAAGAACATCATATGCAGGTATGGCCTTCCAAATACCCTCATCTCAGACAATAGGACCTAATTTAAGAATATTTCCTTGGAAAAGTACTGTGAAAGAGTGGGGATAAAATAGTTATTCTCTTCCCCCGTCTGACCCCAAGAAAATGGTCAAACTGAGGTCACATATCGAATAATCATTGATGGGATAAAGAAGAAGTTGGAAGACGCCAAAGGAAGGTGGATAGAAGAGGTATATGCCATACTTCGGTCCTACAGGATGGCAATGAGGACACCAACAGGAGAAACTCCATTTATGTTAGCCCATGGCTCAGAGGTTGTCATCCCAACAAAGGTAGGACTTCCTACTCATAGAGTTCAGACATATGACCCTTAGAGGAATGGGGAAGAAAGAAGACTTGATCTTGATTTAATTAAGGAAAGAAGAGAGGATGCGGAGATAAGATAGGCAGCCTATCAGCGATGTAAGAGGGTACTTTAGATTAGATGGAGGCGTAACCCCTTTTGAGTATAGTAATGATAAATTAAACAACAACATTATTAATTAACTACAGAACACGCAAACACAACTTAGTGAAGATAAACTCAGTTTGAACTCACATATCTCTCGTGTATAACATAAAAGATAATAATGAACTCAGAAGTAACTCATTTAAAGGGAGAAAGAAGTAAGCAACCCAAATACACCTTGGCAGGCAGCCAAACACCCCAACCACCCTTAAGGATCTCTGTCAAGATTAAAAGCTTCATAATAAATGGCAATGGTGGGTGAGTAAAAAATCTAGTTCATAATAAATCTCTCTCTGATGTATATTCTCTCTAGTAAATGACTTCTGAACTCTTAATAAGGAATATGATCTCTCCTCAGAGGTGGTTGGGGTCCTTAAATATCCCCCCTCACCACCTCGAGGTAACTCGGTCATTAATGCATGTGAAAGACATCCCTCATACTTCATGTCACAAACATTAAATACCTGATGCACTAGTTATCTGCACGTCATAAGCATTAAATGCCAATACATGCTTTTTGCCTAACTACTGTGTGTCAGGAGTCTGTCGTCACAGAGGTGGCTCACTAACTGTCTGACTGCCCCAAATACCACGGTGGTTTACTCAAGTGAAGATCTGACATGGCCTAGCTGGTTAGTGACATCAGATAAAGTGGATGTGACATTAAGTAGAGGGTTGTTTGGCTCATAACTCAACACTCGATGGAACTCATGCTTGCTCCCCCCGAGGTTCCACGGTCAGGGTCCTTCGGTATTTTACGAGGTGTATCTAAGATGGTCAGGACAAGACCCAATGGTGCCTCACTTCTCAATCCTCCAAACCAAGTCCCTCTAAAGTTCCCACGACGAGGTTGTTCGATAGAGCATGAAAGCTTTCCCAATCCCTGCCAAGCCTGGTCTCTCACGAGTACCGTTCAACCTCGCACACAATCATTATACTAATTATATCTTTACAATCATTATAGCTTATAGTAAATATAAAAATGATACAACAAGACTAATTTAATCAGCGGGACTAAAGGATGAGCTCTTTCGGTTAGTTTCCTCGCTGGAAGGTCCCTCTGGGCTGCCATACTGAGCTTCCACGCTCAGTTGCCTTAATCCCAAACACTGTTTTTAATGGGGGGATTATCTCTAATCTCAAGATTACCTTCAATCCCCCTCTACATTTGCCCCTTCGTGGAGGGATTTAGTATGGGAACAAGAAATTTCTGGACGAAAAACTTCTCAATACGATGAACCTTCTCTGTGTGAAAAAATTTGGGCATCTTTTCCTGAGCCGAAGCATTACGGCCTATTGGGGCTTTGGCGAAGGGACATCGCCAGTTTTCCATTTACACTGAGTTTACACCGTTCTGGCTTGACTATTTGAAATTCTCCCGATAGACCTGTTAAACTGCCCAAATACTCGTATTGGCTTTGGAGAAGTGAAACTGTTTGTGAAGTATAGTTGTAGGCAATGTGTTTTTTCATTAGGACTGCCCTTATCATTATGAATAATGAAATTCTCCCTCGTAATGTTTCGCCATGTTCGAAAAGTGGAAATTACCCCCAATGTAGCTGAGTCACAATTAAACAATGTCTGGACTTGTGGCGAGGGGACATCGTAGCCTTTTTGAACTGTTGGGACAGTGTCTTAGTTGGAACTTTATTGGATATGTCTCACAAAAATTCTGGCGCCAAAACTCAAACTTACCTAGGAAGGAAACCCTATCTATTCCCCATGCGTCACTTCTCAACTGACGTGGCGCTGTCTTTTCACTATCAGGGCACTTCTCGAAGTGCCATGTGTCCATTTGAAATGATTTATAGGCGGCTTTGCACGTGTGGTGGTGGGAAACTCAACAGATGGGTTTAAAAGATCTCAAACGTTTATATTTCAAACTCTTGTCTTTCCTTTATCTTCTTTAAGCTTCCATCTACTCTAGAGAGAGAAACTTTGCCAAAACTCCATTGTTACTAAGCTTTCACCTAGTTTTCTTCTTCCTCTAGTCTATTACGCCACCACGTGTGGTTGCGCTCCTCCCTTTTTCGTTCCTAAGTAATTTCTTTCATCGCCACTTACTGTGGCTTCTTCAAGTGTTTCAAAAGCTACCACCTTTGCTGCTCAGCCAAGCTCCCCTTCTGCCACCTCTGGCGATGTTGTTACCCTAGATGTTACTCGCCAAGAGTAACTAAGTTTTTACCATCGGTCGCCCATATTTCGTAAAGATGATGAGTTCTCTGATGCATGTAAGACCTGACATTTTTCGGCCAAGTACGATACTTTACTACGGGGTGATGAAGATGAGGATTCATCGAAGTGGGGCTTTCTTCCTCTAGAGGGGACTATACGCTTTTGGTTGGAGCGTGGTGACTTACCCTACTCTTAGATCGATTTCAAGAAACCTGGGGGATCTCCAACTCATTTTGCTACCTGGCATGCATACATGCAGAGCTCTCACGCTGCAGCTCTTGCAAAGGTTGGTTTTCATCGAGCCAGCTGGTTTGGGGAGTTCACCCTTTCCAAGCACAACGCTGCGCTCCAAGTATTAGTTTCCAGATGGAACATTACAACTCACACGTTTTTTACTGCATGAGGGGAGTTCACCATTTCGTTGGAGGACATTTGTAAGCTACCTGGGTTTGATCCCATGGGTGAGTTTACATATCATGATGAGGCCGTAGATGCCGAAGAGACTACTGACCGAGCTGAGCTTGATCAAATCTTTCACCGTTTCACTGGGTCTTCAAACAAGGCCACTTTTACTCCCCTTATTAGCTATTTTTTCGAAGCTCACACCGCGAAGGATGTCACTACCATTACGGGCTAAGGTAAAGGTACATCTTTGGAACTACCAGCCTACATTCTTATGCTGCTTTCGCATTTCTTTTTTACTAGAAAAACCAATGACCAAACCATGAGGGACCTTATAAATATTTCCATCCGTTTGGCCAGGGGTTTAAACCTTCCTCTGGTCGCCATTGCTTTGGGGTCCCTCTACACTTGGCTGGATCAAACCCATATTAACATGACACAGTCACTGGGTCGTGTTACAACCCAGATTTGGGTTACAAATGCAACTCCATCCTTGGACTTGAGTTCCCTCAGAGTAAAATCGTTAAAGATCCTCCCCTCAAGCTACCCCCTTATTGCCCAATGATCCCTACTACCACGCCCAAACCAAAGACCATTACAACCCCTAAATATCTTGCCCCAAAAAACCGAAGCAGCCACCGGCGAAGGGCCTTGCCAACCCTCAGCCAAAAGAACTAGGAAGTTCAAGAGTGGGACTTCCTCAAAATATAAGTCTCAAACTCAGCCTTAAACCCCTTTGGAGGCCTTCCACATCGCCTCCGTTCCCCCCCCCCCCCCCCCATGTCTACAGAGGTAAGTGAGGAGCTAAGGAGGAGGGTTCAGGATGAGGTGGAATGGATAAGTGCTGAGTTTCAATGATCCGCTCCTGTCGTTCATCCTTTTGTTGCCTTCCCTACCATCCTGGTTGATCCAACGGAACCAGGGTCAAAAAGGAAGAAAAGTTCAAAGGTTCCTCGAAATACTGGCGCTGCAGGTGCAAGGAAGAAGACTCTGGGTACCAAGTCCTAGAGAAAATGAACTCCAGACGTACATCTCTCCTCAGCTCCCTCTGTTGCTGCTTCATCTCCTCCTTCATCAGTAGTTATATCCTCCCATTCTACCTCTGAATTCAAGGTATGTATGTGTGTTGTTGATTTTATTTACATTTTTTTGAAGGCTGCATCTTTTTAACTATTAATCACTTTGGTGCAGGAAGTTGGAGAAGAAAGACCCAGCCCCCTGTGAGCCCTTTCGTGGGGGGGGGGGAGTTTTGGTTCCTCTCAGATCGATGTAACTCCTCCCCGTTCTCCCATGACCGAGCTTACTTACTCCCGTCGTTCAGCCTCACAATGTGCGAAGGATGCTGCTATGAGGGGTGATTGAATTGAGTCTGTGGGCATCTCTTCTCAACCAAAGACAACTCCCCCAGCCCCTTCTGAATTATCATCTCAGAACGAGGTCCTTCTGCCCATCATTCCAGCTGTTGAAAGTGTCCCTGAGGTAACATATTATCAATTACTTGTTAGGTCTCACGTCTTTTTGTTCCATACCTTTTTCTGTTTGGTCTGCTAAACTTTGATATGTTAGGATGCCTTAAGTTGAAATGGCGTCGTTGTTAGCTAACATTCTTCTTCCCCATATACTGATGATACCACTAGCTGCAGTTTCCCTTTTTGGTGCCATAACTGAGGTAAGTAACACTTAGAGGTATTTCTCACTTCTTTTGTACTTAATCCTAACACTTAGCTTTATGTTTGCAGCTTTCTCCAAGCCTTGCCCCACCCTATTCTCTTGGTGGTATGCATGCTTCTAAGTCCAATGTTGATGCTTCTGCACAGCGTGGTGATTCTTCTGTGCCCACCCATGTTGGGGAATCGTTTAGAGGTCCATCGTCTTCTCCCAGTGAAACTCCTATGTTGGCCTTGGTACCTGTTGTTGACGAGGGAGCTTTACCGACCGCTGAGGCTTCTTCAGTTGAGGGTGTCGTTGAGGCCTCTGAGGAAATAAGCCTTCCCCCAACGGTTCCTACCATTATGGCCTCCACGATGACTCCCATTCTCGCTACTGCTGAGGTACTTCGCTAGTTTCTATACATTTCTCAACCTTTCAAACTTCACCTATAATGGTGGCTTAACATTAAAAACTCTTGTTAAGATTTTTCATGAACTCCACCTATATCAGTGACATAACAACAAAAACACTTGTTAAGATTTTTCATAAACTCCACCTATATCGATGACTTAACAATGAAAACACTTATTAAGATTTTTCATAAACTCCACCTATATCGGTGACTTAACAACGAAAACACTTGTTAAGATTTTTCATAAACTCCACCTATATCGGTGTCTTAATAATGAAAACACTTGTTAAGATTTTTCATAAGCCCTACCTATATCAGTGACTTAACAATGAAAACACTTGTTAAGATTTTTCATAAGCTCCACTTATATCGGTGACTTAACAATGAAAACACTTATTAAGATTTTTTTTCTTTAACTCATTATTTCTTCTACCTGTTCTCAGGTTGCACGGGAGAATTCTCCACCAGTTCTTTCGCCCATCGCTTCACCCTAGCGGGAACTCCTTATCTCAGAAGATTCTAGTCACAATAATCAAGGTTCCACGACTGGCGCTGCTGCTGAGAGCGAATCTGGTTGTGAGATCCCTCTGCCCGACTTAGCTCCTCACACCTTTTGACTCGTGGTCCTTTAGCGTTCCCCTCAAAATGCCTGCCAGTCATCGCTTGGTAGTTGAGCATCTTGCAAGCCACCATCCTGAGACTTTTACTGTGGATTGCCTGCGTTCCAACATCCCCGTGATGAGCTATAGGCTTCAGGGCATAGCGACCGTTATTGCTGATATTGTCAGCACTCCCACTTTAAATGTTACCAGAGCCCTCCTCAACCAATTCCTGGGCTATCCTTTGGAGTTGGGTTGTGATGACTTCCATTTTGACTGGCTTATTACGCACTTAAAAACTTTGAAGAGTCAGCGACTGGATAGTCAAAGGGAGCTGCTGCAGAAACATCGGGAGGATCAACGGGCTGAGGAAGTTAAGTTGGATGAGTTAAAACCTTTGCTTGAAGCTGTTAATAAGGAGGTAGAAGATGTTGAAGAAGCTCTGTGTATAGTGAAGCTGAAATGAGAGAAAATCCTCATTGAACATACACAAGCGCAAACGATATTGGAGGTTTCTATAAATGCTCAACATTCTTGCCTAGTAGCTTCTTCGGGCCTTCTTGGAGATTTTTTCTTTGCTCCAGATCTATGGTTCCTCTTAGGTCAATGAATTACTGTAAATATTTTCCTTTTCTTCTTCTTATGTACTTCTTGGGCAATAGCTCCCAATTTTGTAATGCTCCAAAGTTTTATGAATGAATGAAAAAGATGTATGTTTTTCTTTGTGCTATAACTGTTTGCATATATTATGAAGTGCTACAATTCTTTCATTTCCACTCAAGTTACAATAAAAAAAACTTGTATATTCTTAATAAGAGCTAAGTACAATGGTGGTCTAGATTTAATTGCTTACACATGATAGACTTTCAACCATTTATTATTAATCTTTAATGGCTTGTCTTCTTCCATCTTAGAGATTAAGCAATAACCTGAATCATGAGCTTCTTTTACAATAAAAGGTCCTTCTCAATTTACTGTACACTTAGGTAGAGGAAGCCCCCTAATGGGCTTTACTGCTGCCTTCAAAACGAGGTCTCCCTCCACAAACTTCCTTGGCCTCACTAAGTTATCATATGCCCTGGAGAGATGCTTCGTATACATCTGAAAGTGTTGTGTTACATTATCTCTGTGTTCGTCCAATGCTTCCAACTGCACATGTCTATTATGAGGGAGCATGCTACTTCGCAAGGAATATCGAATAGAGGGAACTTTTAACTCTACCGAAAGAATCGCCTCAGCCCCGTAAACGAGAAAGAATGGAGTATACCATGTGGGCTTCCTCTTGGTTATTCGATAGGCCCACAACACAGATGGTATCTTGTCATCCCATGATCCTGGAAATCCTCCATCATTTTAGCCAGAATATTAACCAAGGTCTTGTTAGTTGCCTCGGCTTGACCGTTGCCCTTTGGGTATACCACCATCGAAGTATGATGAATAATGGAGTACTTGTCTGTGAGAATAGTTACCTATGAATTGATAAAAGGGGTTCCATTATCTGAGAGAATAACCTTTGGAATCCCAAAACGACAAATGATGTATTCTCTGATAAAGTTACTCACCACCCACATTGTTTCCCTTTTTAGTGGTATCGCTTCTACCCACTTTGTAATGCACTCCGTTGCTACTAGTATCCATATCTTCCCCCTCGAAGAAGGATGTATTGCCCCTACCAGGTCAAATGCCTAAGTGTGAAAAGGATAAGGCATTTCCAGGGAGTATAAGTCCACCGATGGGGCATGGATCATATTTCCATGAAGTTGGCAAGCCTTGCACTTTCGGACGAACTTAGTAGAGTCTTTATCTATTATTGGCCAATAATACCCAAACGTCATCAACTGGTCATACAACTTGGCCCCTCCTATGTGAGTTGGATCGTGCGCCTGCTTGAGGACTTCCGTTATTTCTTCCTTCGTGATGCAACGCAATGGCTTGTTAAAATAGACCCTTCGATAAAGCTGCCCCTCCCGAACATAGAACCTCGGGGCCCTTCGCTTAAGTCCGATCGCATCAATCTTCTCCATCGGGACAAATCCATCTTTAATGAAGTTAATATAAGGTTTCCTTCAGTCTGGTTGAGTTTCAACGAAATGACATTCATCTGTCTCAAAGAATAACTGGCACTTAGAGCACTTCCATTGTACCTCTGTTGCGTCCTGCTTCATTCTAGGCCAGAAATAACCCTCCCTTTGAATTTTCCTATAAAGAGGTATCTCAGTTGTTTCACAGTTCTCTTCATGTGTTTTCTTTAACCTCCGCTCTGCTTCTTCTGGGCTGATGCATCTTGATTACTATCCCCCTGTATTTTTGAAGTAAAGATTTCCCTAGTTTGTAAAGTATTGGGCTAGTTCCCTCAGCTCCATCGCTCCTTCCCCAGATTCTAATTTCTTTTTAATCTCTCCCCTCCAGTCATCATCCTCCTCCAACAGCAGAATTGACTGTACCACCGAATGAGTCATTCTTTATTGAATCACGATTGTAGTTATATCGTTCCTCATGACCATTTTCTAAGCAATGGTGGCATATGCGTATGGATATCGGTTCATCGTTCGGGGATGTCTCTTGATCTTGATCCGATGGAACTGGATGAGAAGCCTCTGAATGATTATTCAGTATGGTGCCAGGCTTAGGTATTTCAACGCATATTCTCCATTCACTTGTTGAATCACCAAGTTCGAATCGCCTTTGATACAAAGTGAACGAATCCCCTTCGAAGGGCCTCCGGTAACCCCAACACTAGCGCATCATACTCTCCTTCCTTGTTGGAACAAGGGAAATCTAATTTGTAAGAAAGACAAATCTCCTCCATCCCTTTTGAAAGAATAATCCATGCCCCTCATTTCTTTTCTGCCGAAGATCCATCAAACTACATCATCCATTCTTCATCACTTGCATCCAAGTAATTGGCCTGCAAGTCATCTCCTGGAAAACTTTCTTTAGGTGGCTCAAACGTTCCATGGGGAAGATTGCCAACAGGTCAACGTACGCTTGGCTTTTGATCGCGTGAGGGACCACACACTTCAAGTCATATTCTGAGAGGATGAGTAACCACCTAGCTTCCCTACCAATCAATATAGTTCTTGCCAAATAATACTTAATAGGATCACATCTGGTTACAATATGAATTGTAAAAGATAGCATATAATGTCTAAGTTTTTGCGCTACAAAGACTAAGGCTAAATAATGCCTTTCCAAGCTACTATCTCTGACCTCTGGCCCATGTATGATTCTGATGAGGTGGTAGACTGGTCGTTCTTGCCCATCAATATCTTGTGCCAGTAAAGCTCCAATGGACCTCGTGGTGGATGTGAGGTATAGCTGCAATGGTATTCTTGCCATTGGGGGAACCATGGTCTGTGGTGAAACGAGTAGTTTTTTCATTCCAGTGAGAGACTCCTGGTGAACTTCCTCCCACTTGAATTTCATGTTCTTTCGCAAAAGTTACATCAGCGGGTGGATCATTTTGCCCAATCCAGGCATAAATCTCCTAAGGTAAGAAACTTTACCAAGGAAACTCTTCAGTTCCTTCGCCGTTCTTAGATTGGGCATCTCCAAGATCGCTCGCTGTTTGTCTTGGTCCATCTGTACTCCCTATCGATCGACCACAAAACCTAAAAAATTTATGCTAGTTACTCCAAAGACACATTTTAGTGGGTTCATCTTTAGTTTGTACTTTATACACCGAGCAAGCACCCTCCTCAAATCTCTTAGATGAGATTCCTCCTTCTTCGATTTGATGACTAAATCATTCACATAAAATTCCAAAAACTTGTGAAATAAGTCATGGAAAATGGCCATCAATGTTCTTTGATAAGTAGCCCCAGCATTCTTGAGTCCAAACGGCATTACCTTGTATATGAAGTTGCCTAATAGGGTTATAAATGTCATTTTCTCTGCATTCGTAGGGTCCATCTTGATCTTGTTGTACCATACATACCCATACATGAACCTGTACATCTAATAACCAGCTGTTGCATCTATCAGTCTATCGATGGAGGGTAGAAGTAACTCATCCTTGGGACAAGCCCTATTCAAGTCTCAAAAATTCACACAGATCCTTATTTGATTTTTGTCTTTCTTACCCACTAGAACAATGATAGACAATTAAAGTGGGTGTTGTATCGATTTAACGAACCCTGCCGTTAGTAAGCGTTGGACCTCTTCCTTAATATTTAAGTCTAGCTCAGGCTTGTACGTTCTCTGTAAGGACACAAATTTCCAATTGAGTCCATATATAGTTTTGGCTCAACTCCGGACAAAAACATTTATTCATAGGATAGTATTCAATTGTAATATTCTCAAGCCTATAAAGTGTATGTTGAAGACGTAGCGGCAAAGAGTATAAAGTTTCATCAAATATGCCGGTTTGCGTGCCTCGTTTCTACGTCATCAACTATGGTTCCATGCTCCCAAGGTATGAATGCAATTATATGTATATAGGAGCTTGGAACAATATTTATTGGGTGTTAGGTTTAATAAAAACCATGTTTTACTTTCAGAATAATTTAATTGGAACTTTAATTTAACGTATATAAAGTTTCTGGGCCAAAATAGAATTTTAGAAAAATTTCTGGAAGTCGTTTGAAATCTCGTTCGAACGAGTTTTTTCGTTCTAACGAGGTTTCGTTCGAACGATACTGCCAACGAACCTAATCTGATAAGTCGTTCGATATGTCGTTCGAACGAGTTTTTCGTTCTAACGAGGTTTCGTTCGAACGAGTTTGCCAACGATCCTAAACTGGTCAGTCGTTCGATATGTCGTTCGAACGAGTTTGTTCGTTCTAACGAGGTATCTAACGAGTTTCTAACGAGCCCAGTCTGGTTGCTCGTTAGAAGTCTCGTTCGAACGAGAGTCAAGTTCGTTCGAACGAGATTCCAGCGCGGGAACAGTTTTGAGCAGTTTTCACCCCATTTCCCCACTTGTTTCTTAACTGATTTTTTAAGACTTTATTAAGGACGGGAATCATTTTTGAAGGTAAATCTTTTTCATACCATACAAACTCCTAGAGAGTGTTTTGAGAGAAAATTTGTTTAAGGAAAAAGATCAAGTTTTGAGTGTTATTCTTTAATGAAAAATCCTACACACTCTAGTATGTACACCCAATAGTTGTTTATCCAAGTTCTATATACTTATCTTTACTTGGAGTTTTGGCACCGGTTTATCTCTACCGAATTCAAGAAGAGACGTTTTGGTTTGCTTCTACATCCATCAAAGAAGAAGACTTTTTGTTGAAGATTCTGCCCACTTGGAGAAAGGCTCCATGCTTGGGTGACGGTGACCATATAAAGTCCCATCGGTGGATTCCGAGACCGCGGTGTTCCGGGGTTGTCCTCTAGGAAGAGGTTTCTACGAGAAGGAGCGTCGAGGCTTGAGAGGGATCGAGTCAGTCGTTGTAAGTCTATCTGTCTTGTAATTGTAAATCCATATCTAGTGGACTTGTGGCTAGGGCCGTCCGAGGTTGTTTCCCGTCTTGGGTTTTTCCTCGTACATCTCGGCGTAGTGTGATATTGTTTATTTTATCTTGCATCATAATTTAGAACGCATGCTTAGAATAAATTCAAGATAAAATTTGGTTTAATTATTACACTCATTTAATTTGGGACTAAATTAAATATTGGGTAAATTTGGTTTATTCAAGTCATTTGCTAAAATTGGTTTTGCCTAACTTTGGATAATTGAAAATTATGACTTAGGCAAATTCTAGGACTTGGATTAACTTATTTTAATTTGTTTTTGAAGAAATTAAAATTTGGCTTTGTTTATTTGTTGAACCATCACTTTTCAACGCTTCCGCATCATCTCGTGTTTTACATAAAAAGGAAATTATTAACTTTGATTTTAATTGAGAAAATCACCATCTTAGGGGGTTCCTCCAGCTCTTTCAAATTGGTATCAGAGCCAAAAACGATAAATTATTTCGTTAAGATCTTTTAATTTTTTGGCTTAAATGGATTTTTCCCCATTTTCAAAATTTCCTATTTTCGATGGTTCAAACTATGCGTATTGGAAAGCGCGAATGAAATCGGCACTAAAATCTATCGACGAGAGAGTTTGGATGTCTGTTGTTACCGGGTACTCCCCACCAACTTACTTAGTTGAAAATGAACGTGTTATCAAACCTGCCGATAGATGGACTGAAAATGAGTTTAAACTTGCTAACTTTAATTCCCGAGGTTTAAATGCCTTATTTAGCGCTGTCGCACCGGATGAATTCCGACGTATTATGACATGTGAAACCGCTAAAGAAGCTTGGGATATTTTACAATTAACTCATGAAGGAACTAGTGTCGTTAAAGCTTCAAAACTCCAAAACCTCACCACTCAATTTGAAACTATCAAAATGGATGAAAAAGAAACTTTTGATAAATTTTATGCTAGACTTTCTGATATTGTTAATTCATCCTTTAACTTGGGAGAGAAAATACCTGACGTCCGTGTTGTAAAGAAAATTTTGAGGTCCCTACCCGATAGATTTATTCCTAAAGTGACCGTTTTAAATTCTTTACCCACTTTAGCCTCTACGAAATTAGAAGAGCTTGTAGGTGATTTAAAAATCTATGAACTAGATATGTTTCCCTCTAAAACTGAAAAGAAAATTGAAAAGGGTGTTGCTTTAAAAGCCCGAAAAGAGGTCAAACAAGTAGTAGAGAGCGATAGTGAAAGTGACTCGGAAGATATGGCTTTGTTTGCTCGCAAATTTAGAAAATTTCTTAAATTTAACAAAGATAAATTTAAAAATGATTTTAAGAAATTTGATACTTCTAAACATGATAAAAGCGAGAAGATTTCTAAAGCCGAGAGGATCCCTAAACCTAGTAATGTCAATTTAGATAGGGACGAGTCTAACAAGTGTTTTGGTTGTGAAGGTTATGGCCATCGAGCTTATGAGTGCCCCGCTAAACTAAGGAAAGAGGGTAAATGACCCACTGCATATAATGCAACCCTTAGTGATAGTGATAAGGAAGAAAAGCCCGATTCCCCCACTAAGAAAAATTTTGTGGCTTTTATGGCTAGTCATGTGAGTGATAATGAGAACTCATCGATTGATGACACGATAGCACATGCCACTTCCAAGGTCATTGTTCATGATTCCCTTGTTTTTAATGATAGTGAGAGTGGAGAAGAAAGAGAGAGTGAAAATGAAGAAGAGGTTGATGTGAGTGAACTTCAAAATGCTTTTCATGAATTATATAAAGAATCTATTAATTTGAAAAGAACTAATTTGAAGTTAGAAGCTTGTTTAAGAAAGAGTGTCAAGGTCGTTGATGATAGTGCCTTAATAGAAGACCTTAGGACACATGTGAGGACTCTTCAAGAGAAGCTTGATTATGTAGAAGGCGAAAGAGATAGCCTTAGGGGTTTAATGGAATCCTTGAAAAAGGAACTTCTTGCTTTTGAAGAGCGAAATGTTTTACTAGAATCTAACATTGCAGAATTGGAAAATAAATTAAAAGATTCTAGTAATGTCAAATTTGATTTGGAATGTCGTTCTGAAAAACTAGATAAAATGTTAGGAACGGTCCAAATTAAAAATGACACTTGTGGTTTAGGCTTCAATCCTTGTAATGAATTTACTCATAATGCCCAAACCAATGTTTTAGGAGAATCAACTATGAATACTTTTAAAGATCACTCCTTAAGTAAATCTTTTCGACATGTTCTCACTTGTACACATTGTGGTCGACAAGGTCATCTTAGGAAATTTTGTTTAGATCTTAAACGAATTCCTAGAAAACCCCATAGTAAAGTAACCACGGTAGTTAACGTCATTCCTTATTAATTTGGGTTAGGAAATCCGACTTGGTTGCCTTACAAAATAGGGTTGTTGATTCTCATTTACTTACACATGCTTCCTCCCTTGCTAAATCTAATGGATGAATGTGTTAGTATTTGCATACTTTAGCGTTTGTACTTCATGCTATATTCATATGCTAAATGTATGCTTGTTTAGTCATTTTATAGTCATTGCCTTAGTTCATATCCCATGCTAGAAATTATGACTTGTTTCTCTTTTTGTATTATATTTTGTGTTTGAATTAAATGAAAAATATAAAAAGATTTTTGTTTATCATTTGTGTTTTATTTATGTCATTTAAACTTCATGAAAAATACAAATGATTTTTATTTGTCCTTTTGAGTAAATATTTATTTTTGATTAAAAATGTTAAAAACTCAAAAAGATTTTATTTTGTGTGTATTTTAGTTTGACACACTTTATGTGGCATATATTTGTGTTTGAATCCTATCGTTTAAGCTCCCATGTGGCTAGAACTTTTGGTTTAGATTTTCAATCCTTAAAATGTTCTTTACCATGTTTTATATGGAGTAGTTGGATTTTGTATTGTTTAAATGGATTCTATTTCTATATGCCTCTTTTCACACATGCACGAGCTCTTTTGAAATTTTAATGTCACATGTTATATTTGAGCTTTTTGAGGCGTTCTCCTATCAATCTAGTCATCTACATATCTATGACCTAGGAGGACTAGTGCATGTCAAATTTCGTTGCATGTGAGATTTGTGTGAAAAATGAAAACATGATAAATTAATATATGCACGGGGAAGGGCTCCGAAAGGATGAATTAAATCCTTTGCGATTGTAAGCCACCGTTGATTGGATCTAAAAGAAATAAAAACAGAATATTTGGCATTAAACAGAAAGCAATTGCCAAGGCCTATGTTTGTTTGATATATTCATTCAAAAAACAAAAGAATATATATGCTCATTGAGGGAGAATTGGATGGTATATCAACGGTTTGCACAATGTTCGTTTATCCTAGTTGTATATAATGTCATGACTCTATTTGGTTTGTAGAATCATCATCATGCTAGGCATGTATGCATTGTGTATGTTTGTTCATTGAGTTCAATCTTTATATTGTCACATGAGGTTATATTTAACTGTGATGAAGTTTGCATTCAAATGAGAACTCCGTGAACGTTTCTTAAGTGTTTGGGTCTAAATTTAATTGTTGCTAGTTCACACCCCTACACTTCCGTTTCCATATGACACATTTTTGCCATACGAGTGTGCAAACTTATTGTATTTTGTGTCATGTGTGTGTTTATATCTATTTATATATGCAAGTGCTCTATTGGTATATTGTTAGTATCTATATATATGATATTTGTTTGTCTTTGCCTCGCTTTTATTGCCCATATGCTGTCATGTCTTTTCTTTAAGCTTCCACATGTTGTTTATTAGTTCTTTATCCTTTGCCTATTCCTGAACAAAAAAGGGGAGAATGATGATAGGGGAGAAATGGTATCTAATCCTATTATTATCGTATCTTCGTTTGGGGGAGATTTATCTTAGGGGGAGACGTCTTTCTAAGTAGGTCATGTGTTTGATAAAGGGGAGAATTAATTTAGGGGGAATAATTTAATTAATTGCATTGTATATTTTGATATTCCCTATGCATTTGATGAGTTTGCTTAAGTGTACAGGAATTCTACTAAAGCAGCATTGTTTAATGGCAAAGCGTTTGATCCTTGGGTTGAGTCAAGATTGGGCGGGTTATGTTCTGAGTCTAGTGAGCTTGACGGCCCTTTAGGATTTTTGTTTGGTTTTTGTCCCGGAATAGCCAAAGGGGGAGATTTATAAGGACACAAATTTCCAATTGAGTCCATATATAGTTTTGGCTCAATTCCGGACAAAAACATTTATTCATAGGATAGTATTCAATTGTAATATTCTCAAGCCTATGAAGTGTATGTTGAAGACGTAGAGGTAAAGAGTATAAAGCTTCATCAAATATGCCGGTTTGCGTGCCTCGTTTCTACGTCATCAACTATGGTTCCATGCTCCCAAGGTATGAATGCAATTATATGTATATAGGAGCTTGGAACAATATTTATTGGGTGTTAGGTTTAATAAAAACCATGTTTTACTTTCAGAATAATTTAATTGGAACTTTAATTTAACGTATATAAAGTTTCTGGGCCAAAATAGAATTTTAGAAAAATTTCTGGAAGTCGTTTGAAATCTCGTTCGAACGAGTTTTTTCGTTCTAACGAGGTTTCGTTCGAACGATACTGCCAACGAACCTAATCTGATAAGTCGTTCGATATGTCGTTCGAACGAGTTTTTCGTTCTAACGAGGTTTCGTTCGAACGAGTTTGCCAACGATCCTAAACTGGTCAGTCGTTCGATATGTCGTTCGAACGAGTTTGTTCGTTCTAACGAGGTATCTAACGAGTTTTTAACGAGCCCAGTCTGGTTGCTCGTTAGAAGTCTCGTTTGAACGAGAGTCAAGTTCGTTCGAACGAGATCCCAGCGCGGGAACAGTTTTGAGCAGTTTTCACCCCATTTCCCCACTTGTTTCTTAACTGATTTTTTAAGACTTTATTAAGGACGGGAATCATTTTTGAAGGCAAATCTTTTTCATACCATACAAACTCCTAGAGAGTGTTTTGAGAGAAAATTTGTTTAAGGAAAAAGATTAAGTTTTGAGTGTTATTCTTTAATGAAAAATCCTACACACTCTAGTATGTACACCCAATAGTTGTTTATCCAAGTTCTATATACTTATCTTTACTTGGAGTTTTGGCACCGGTTTATCTCTACCGAATTCAAGAAGAGACGTTTTGGTTTGCTTCTACATCCATCAAAGAAGAAGACTTTTTGTTGAAGATTCTGCCCACTTGGAGAAAGGCTCCATGCTTGGGTGACGGTGACCATATAAAGTCCCATCGGTGGATTCCGAGACCGCGGTGGTGTTCCGAGGTTGTCCGCTAGGAAGAGGTTTCTACGAGAAGGAGCGTCGAGACTTGAGAGGGATCGAGTCAGTCGTTGTAAGTCTATCTGTCTTGTAATTGTAATTCCATATCTAGTGGACTTGTGGCTAGGGCCATCCGAGGTTGTTTCCCGTCTTGGGTTTTTCCTCGTACATCTCGGCGTAGTGTGATATTGTTTATTTTATCTTGCATCATAATTTAGAACGCATGCTTAGAATAAATTCAAGATAAAATTTGGTTTAATTATCACACTCATTTAATTTGGGACTAAATTAAATATTGGGTAAATTTGGTTTATTCAAGTCATTTGCTAAAATTGGTTTTGCCTAACTTTGGATAATTGAAAATTATGACTTAGGCAAATTCTAGGACTTGGATTAACTTATTTTAATTTGTTTTTGAAGAAATTAAAATTCGGCTTTGTTTATTTGTTAAACCATCACTTTTCAACGCTTCCGCATCATCTCGTGTTTTACATAAAAAGGAAATTATTAACTTTGATTTTAATTGAGAAAATCACCATCTTAGGGGGTTCCTCCAGCTCTTTCATTCTCATTGCTTATTTCACTGCAATGGTCGAAGGCATCACGTTCAACTTGTGGTAGCTCACTTCCTCATCCAACCCTTCCATTTCTGTGTACTTCCATGCAAAAATGTCTATGAACTCCCGAATCAACTCAACCAAGGCCTCTTGCTTCCCGTTATTAAGATCTTTCGAGATAAAAATAGGCCTTGGATCCACCCCTTCTTTCGCCAGGTTCAACTACTCCAACTCTTGTGCATGTGGCTTCGGTTGATCTGTCATGTAATCTGGTTCTTCGATAACTTCTTCCATAAATTCCTGTATATTGGAGTTGTCTATTGTATTTTTAAACCTCAACGAATTAATTATAAATCCATGCTTTAAAAAATTTAAAGTTGTCATTTTTGATGGGTTATGCTTGCACTTAGATGTTTTGATACCTCATGCTTAAATACACGTTAAAAATTTTAAACATGATATTTTCGAGGGAATAAGGATTTATGGTGTCTAATTTAAGAGACGTTAAAATATTTTGAGCGCATGTATTGTTTTATTCTCCGAAATGTACGCGACGAGAGTCGGTATATTTTGTGTTATAAATTCGGAAGTACGAAATTAAATTGATGTGTTAATTTAATTAAAATTGACAAACGAAACCGACGTCCTAGATTCTTCCACATTTAATATTATCTCTTGTACTTGTTCGTTTATTCCGTCTTTATTTTTATTGTTACATAATTTGTGTCACGCATTTATTTATTTATTTATTTTGTTCCATCACTCAATCACATTAACACACTCATATGTCTAGTTGGACAATCGATATTTTATAAAAGTTGACGAAATCTCTGTGGGTTCGACCCGTACTTACACACGCTATATTTCAATAGCCCCTGCACTAGCGGTAATTTTAACTTTTAAAATTTGACAACAAGTTTTTGGCGCCGTTGCCCGGGATTTCGGTCGATTTTAAGAATATTGATTTTCGGACTAGTTTTATTTAAAAAAAAAAAAAACAAAATATCCGACAAGTTCAAAATTCCAGCAGCAATTTTTTATTTATTTATTTTCAGAATATAGAAAAAAAAAACAAAGTTAAGTCTTTTGTGATTAAATAGTGTTTTTGACACTAATTTTGTCATAAATTACCTAAATATTTGTAAAAATTCGTAATTATTTTTTTTTCGTGGAATTTTTTTCAAAACTGCTGTAATTTGTCAAAAAAAAAAGAAGAAACAAATCAAATTTAAGTTTTTTTTAATAAATAGCACTTTTGGCATTAGTTTATCACAAAAATACATAAAAAAATTGAAAAAACGTGAAAATAAAATATATTTTTTTATGTAAATTTCCAAATTCGTTTTTTTTAATTAGTGGACCCAAAAAAAAAAAATCTTTAAGTGTTTTATGAGAAACTAGTTGTTTTTGACACTAGTTTGTCATAAAAGTACTTAGAATTTTGGAAATTTCGAAAATATTTTTTTTTTTTTGGGAAACTTCCAGATTTTCGAGTTTCTATAGGCGAAAAAAAAGAAGGAATTAAAGTCTTTTTGTAATTAAATAGTGTTTTTGACACTAGTTTTGTCTTAAACCAACTAAAAATCTGAAAAATTCGTAATTAATTTTTTTTTTTCCGGGAAATCTCCAGATTTTCGTGTAGCATAATTTATATATATATTTTTTTCGGTATATAATTTTTTTTTCCTCCATTCTTATAGTGTGTTTTTGGTTATTATTTGTTTTTTTTAGTGTACAAATTCCTTGTAAATGCATGCGTAAGTATTTTTGTATTTAACAATTTTTGCACTTCACGCTTGGTATATTTTTTTTTTTTGTGTGTGTGTTCTTTTTCAGAAAAAAAAAACAAGAGTAAAAAAAAAAAAAGGCGAAAAAAAAGAGGAGAAAAGAGAAAAAATCGAAAAAGCAAGCAACTGTGGGAAAAGCGCTAACGTTACTTGTGCAATCTTGCCACGCGCAGAAGGTACTCTCGGAGACGACTGAAACGGAGGCGACGTTTCCCTCCGATCGACGTCAAATAAAACTTCGGCCCGGCGTAAACAAGTGACCGTAAAAAATCCACGCCGGAGGTAAGTCTTGTGTGCTCCTACGTGAAACTATTTTCGCATATTTCAATAAGCACGTGCATAAGTTGACTTAAGGGCAAAACCCAATTTTAAGATAAGGTGGGGATTTAATCACCCCTCCTTGGCCCACAAATCATTAAGTTACCCGAGCATCTGCAGAACCCAAGCCATAATTTTAATTTAAAAAATATTAGACATTGGCCATAGGGTGTCACATAGCTCATAGGCATATTCTTTTCAAGGATAGGATTAAAAGCTAATCCAAACACGGAATTTTCAAATCGATGCCATTTTGACCTTGACTAGGATTGGTGGTTTTTAATGAGTCTTCGTACCGACCACCTACCTGGAGGAAATATTTGGTAATTGAGGCGATAGTCCGGAGTTGGTCGTCTTTTAAATTCTCCCTCGTCAAGAATTATGAGCTCTTTAATTAGGGAGATTATTTCGGAGACCCATTGTCGTCGAATAATCTCGGGAAACTAGATCTTAAAAATTTAACTTCCCCTCACCTAATTCCGATAAACTCAAATTGCTTTGTGTTAGCTTAGGAATTTTGTGGTCCTGTGTCAAATTATTTGCTTTTTATATATATACAAAAATAATAATATATTAAAAAAAAAAAATCGAGTGAGTACGGTGTATGCTAGGTTGGTGTCGAGATTCTACGGGTCGTTTAACTAGAGTGGAGTATAGTATTCCCGATACAATTATAGGTAGCACCTCGATTTTTACCGAAATGGGAGATGAGCTAGCAACTCGTGCCCTAAAGGATTACCTGTATCCTAATAGGGCAAGTCAACCATCATGCATACTTCTTCCCCCACACAATGCAAACAATTTCGAGTTCAAGTCGGGAATAATTCATTTACTTCCCATCTTTCGAGGCACAGAAAAGGAGGACCCGTACCTCCATGTGCGTGAGTTTGAAGAAATTTGTAGAACGGTTAGGTTACAACAACTCACCGATTAGATTGTTAAACTAAAACTATTTCCATTTTCTTTGAAGGACAAAGCTAAGAGTTGGCTACTCTCACTTAAACCAAATTCCATCACTACATGGAATCAGTTGAGTGTTGAATTTTTGCAAAAGTTTTTCCCTAACCAAAAGACGGCGGCAATACGTCATGCCATCAATACTTTCAATCAAAAAGAGGGAGAGACTTTATGGATGTACCTGGAAAGATTCAAGGACTTGCTCCTGCAATGTCCTCATCACGGCATCGAACTAGGTCGTCAAATTCAGATTTTATATGAGGATTTCGATTACACTACTCGATCTATGCTTGAACTTATGTGTAGTGGAGATTTCACAGAAAAGAGTGAGGCCGACGCATGGTCGTTTTTAGAATCCGTTGCTCAAAAGTCCCAACGATGGGCACCCCATCGGGATTCGAAGACCACCACAATTAATGAAGGTAATGCTCAACCAGAAGAACAAGGTTTTGAATTAGATGCCAAAGTGGACACCTTGGCCCGTCGTTTAGAAGCCTTGGAAATGAGTAAAGAGGGTAACCGAGCCACACATGCCGTCATGCAACATGTAGGGTCACCTATGTGTTTACTTTGCGATAGTTTCGACCACCTCGTCGAAATTTGCCTCGCCCTACCGGCCCATAAAGCTCTCACCGAGCAAGTAAACGCCCTCTATCAAAACAAGCCGAAGTACGACCCATTTTCCAACTCGTACAATCCAGGTTGGAAGGATCATCCCAACTTTTCATGGTCTAAAGGTCAATACCAGGGTAGTGGAGGTCAATCTTTAAGTAACCCACCCCCGGGTTTCCAAAAAATCACCCCCGCACCATCGTTCCCTTCACCCCAAAAGATTCAATCCTTAGAAGAAACGATGAATTTACTTGCCCAAAGTACCCTGCAACTCCAACAGACCACGCAAAGTGTCCTTCAATCCACACAACAAAACTTGCAGGCCAACACCCAATCGATTGCCAAATTAGAGGTACAAGTGAGTCAACTAGCCAATGCTTTGAGCGATAGAAATAAAGGAATGTTCCCAAGCCAACCCGAGCCTAATCCTAAGGGTAACATGCCTAGGGGTCAGTATGTTGTCCAAGACAACACTAGCATGTCCACTACCCAAGAGCATGCTAAGGCTATAATCACGCTTAGGTCAGGTAAAGAAGTTGAGAATAATGTCTCACGACCCACCATGAGTGAATCCGAGAAAGGTAAGGAAAAGAAGGACCCACCTTTGGATCCGCCTTCTTCCTCGCCTTCATCTTCTGAACCGTCTATTGAGACCTACGTCCCGAAAGCTCCATTTCCACAACCTTTAGTGCCACAAAAGAAAAAGGCGCAAGTGGATAAAATGTTAGAAGTATTTAAGCACGTACAAATTAATATCCTGTTGCTTGATGCCATACAACAAGTTCCATCATACGCTAAATTTTTGAAGGACCTTTGTACCTTCAAGAGAAGCACCAACGTACCTAAGAAAGCTTTTCTCGCCGAGCAAGCAAGCTCGATCATTTCTTATAAAACTCCCATCAAGTATAAGGATTCCGATTTTCCGACGATCTCTATCAAGATAGGGGAGAACCTTATTGAGAAATCCCTTCTAGATTTAGGAGCAAGCGTGAACCTTCTGCCGTACACCGTGTACGAGAAACTAGGTTTGGGGGAGTTGAAACCGACTAGGATTACCTTGTCCTTAGCCGACCGTTCTGTGAAAATTCTGAGAGGCGTTGTTGAGGACGTCCTAATTAAAGTGGGTGACTTTATATTTCCTGTCGACTTTGTTGTCTTGGACACCCAACAAGAGCAAAATCATATTGCACTAATCCCTGTTATTTTGGGTCGTCCTTTCCTCGCCACATCTGATGCCGTCATTCGGTGTCGTAGCGGCCAACTGAACCTATCATTTGGAAACATGACTATGGACCTTAATGTGTTCAATTTGGCCAAACAACCACCCGATGACGACGAACCCGTGGATGTCGACATGATTGATAGTATCGTCCGAGAGACTTTCGAGAAAACTTATAATGACGACCCTTTAGCATCTTGTCTTGCCTTTTTTGGGTCCGAATTTGATGTCGAGCAGTCCATCGAAGAAGTCAATGCCCTTCTCAACTCCGCCCCTATCATGGAAGTGGGAAATTGGAAGTCTAAACCTGAGCCCCTCTCACTTTCCATGTCACCTATTCCACCCTCGATTGAAAAAGCCCCCGAGCTTGAATTAAAGCCGTTACCAGAATCACTCGAGTATAGGTTCTTAAAACCTTCTGATACCTTTCCTGTTATCATAGCATCTGACCTAGATAAAGAACAGGAAGGTAAGTTGTTGCGCGTTCTCAGTGAACACAAAGAAGCCCTCGGTTGGACCATAGCCGACATCAAAGGGATAAGTCCGTCAGTGTGCATGCACATAATACACTTAGAAGAAAATGCTAAAAATTCTCGTGAAGCACAACGTAGACTTAACCCCATACTTAAAGAAGTCGTCCGAGCCGAGGTGCTCAAGTTGTTAGATGCGGGTATTATTTACCCCATATCTGATAGCCAATGGATCAGTCCCATTCAGGTTGTCCCAAAGAAATCTGGTGTTACAGTGGTGAGAAATGATAATAATGAGTTAGTCCCCACTAGGATGCAAACCGGTTGGCGTGTCTGTATAGACTATAGGAAGTTGAACACTGTCTCACGGAAGGATCACTTTCCCCTTCCGTTCATAGACCAAATGCTTGAGAGATTAGCCGGTCACCCCTATTACTGTTTTCTCGACGGTTATTCTGGTTATAATCAAATTCCAATTATTCTCGAGGATCAAGAGAAAACCACATTCACTTGTCCATTTGGTACTTTTGCTTATCAACGCATGCCCTTCGGGCTATGTAACGCACCCGCTACCTTTCAGCGGTGCATGATGAGTATCTTTTCGGACATGGTCGAAACGTTTCTTGAGGTTTTTATGGATGATTTCTCTGTGTTTGGGTCTAATTTTGATGAGTGCCTTCACCACCTTACCCTCGTTATGAAGAGGTGTAAGGAAAAGAACCTTGTACTTAATTGGGAGAAGTGTCACTTCATGGTTAAACAAGGCATAGTATTAGGTCATATCATCTCTGAAAAGGGTATCGAGGTTGATAAGGCTAAAATTGATCTAATTTCTAATCTCCCACCCCCAAAAACTGTGCGTGAAATTCGATCATTCTTAGGACACGCCGGTTTTTATCGGAGATTCATTAAGGATTTTAGTAAAATCTCTCGTCCTTTATGCAATCTTCTAGCCAAAGACACACCCTTTGAGTTCACCGATGATTGCCTTCAAGCCTTTGAGAGGCTAAAGAAGGAATTGACCTCAACACCTATTATGCGACCCCCCGACTGGGGTCAACCTTTCGAAATCATGTGTGACGCTTCTGACTATTCACTAGGTGCGGTTCTGGGTCAGCGAGATGAGAAACTTCCTCATGTTATATACTATGCCAGCAGGACTCTTAACGACGCTCAATTGAATTATTCCACCACTGAGAAAGAGTTCTTGGCTGTCGTATTCGCGCTAGAAAAGTTTAGGTCTTACTTGATAGGATCCAAAGTCATCATTTTCACCGATCACGCGGCCTTGTGACACCTTTTATCTAAAAAGGATGCTAAGGCCCGGCTCATTAGGTGGATCCTATTACTTCAAGAGTTTGACCTTGAAATTCGAGATAAAAAGGGTTGTGAGAATGTAGTGGCAGATCACCTATCTAGGTTGACCGCTGAATCTTCCAATGACTTGTTGCCACTTAATGAGTCTTTCCCTGATGAGCAACTGTTCCTTATCAACCAACTTCCGTGGTTCGCCGATATTGTGAACTATCTTGTGACGGGTGAAATGCCACTGCATTGGTCTAAGCAAGATCGTTCTAAATTTTTAAAGGAAGCCAAGCATTTATTTTGGGATGACCCATATCTTTTCAAGTATTTTCCCGATCAAATCATTCAAAAGTGTGTCCCCGATCATGAGATTCAGAGCGTAATCTCTTTTTGCCATGACCAAGCTTGTGGAGGTCATTTCAGTACTAAGAAAACCGCTGCGAAAATTTTGCAGTGTGGATTCTATTGGCCCACCATTTTTCGTGACTCCAATGACTATAGTAGCATTTGTGACCGATGCCAACGGTTAGGAAAGATCACTCGTAGGAATATGATGCCCTTAAGTCCCATATTGATTATTGAGGTTTTTGACTGTTGGGGCATTGATTTCATGGGTCCATTCTCGAAATCCTACGGTAATCTTTACATCCTTTTGGCAGTTGATTATGTGTCTAAGTAGGTCGAAGCTATACCGAGTCGGACAAATGATCGCCATGTGGTAGTCAAATTTATTCGAGAAAATATTTTTTCCCGATTCGGTACACCTCTAGCCATCATTAGCGATCAAGGAACCCATTTCTGCAATCGAACATTTGAGAGTCTCATGAAAAAGTATTCAGTCACGCATAAAGTAGGATGCTCTTATCATCCTCAAACCAGTGGACAAGTTGAAGTGTCTAATAGGCAAATCAAGCTAATCATCGAGAAAACAGTGAATCCAAATCGAAAGGACTGGTCCTTACGGTTATTAGATGCACTGTGGGCTTATCGCATTGCGTATAAAACCCCACTTTCTATGTCCTCGTATAGGCTTGTCTACGGAAAAGCCTGCCACCTTCCGGTAGAGTTAGAACACAAGGCCTATTGGGCCATTAAGACCTTTAATTTTGATTTACCTGCTGTAGGAGAGGTCCGAAAACTCCAACATGGGGCCGGTCCCTTTATTATTAGGACAGTCTACCCACATGGGGCGGTTGAGATAGAGAATCCTAAAAATGGTGAAATTTTCAAAGTTAATGGTCAAAGGTTGAAGCCATATCTAGAATTGCGAGATCGGGAAGTCGAGGACATTCTCCTCCAAGACCCGGTATACCACGAGTAAACATAACTTGGGTCGTTGATAAGCACCCAAAACTGTACAATTTATACCCCGAATAGATGTATTTTAGTTGCTAATTCTCGACAATTTGGGTCTTATGCACTTAAATGTTTATCTTGTAGGTCAAATGCATATTGCGGAGTTGAAACGTTCAAATCAAGGCAATTGTGCATTTTATGGAGCTAAATACCCAATTCCCTGACCCTAGCCTAAACTTGTCCCTAACCCGTCACCCAAGACCCGTGTGTGTTGGTTTGTTCCCTTTTTATTTTATTTTAATTTTTTAGATTTTTAGTTTGAGTCATTTTAATTTTAGGATTATTTTAGCATTTTTTAGGTTTATTTCCTATTTTTTATATTTCATTTCTATTTTTTTAAGTTTTTAGTTTTAGTTTTTATCTTATTTTATTTTATTTTTTATTAGGATTAGTTTTTAGGAATTTAGTTTTGTTACATTTTATTTTTTTAGGACTTTAGTTTTTAAGTTTAATAGATTTACATTGTTATTTCTTTTTAGTTTTATTTTTATTGAGTCTTGATTTTAATTTTTAGTATAGTAATTTAATTTTTAGATTTTTAGTTTTTATAAGTTTTATTTTATTACTTAGATTTTATTTTTATTTTTTTAGTTTTATTAGGGTCCAAACTAATACACACACTACCCACCTATACCCACTAACCTATCCTACACCCACTAACCTATCCTACACCCTCATCCTCACCATACACCCTACACCTCACACATACCATAACCTATCCTCCTTCTTCTTCAACCTCCCATCACCTCCTCTCTCCTCTCTCTTTCACCATTTTCATACCCAACCTCCATAACTAACAAAATTAACCTCCCACCTCTTTCTCTCTCATCTCACTCACACCACCACAGCTCCTTCCGCCGCCACAATCCACCTGCCTGTCCAAACCGCCCCTTCCTACCCTAGCCCACCAGCTGCGGCGGCGTCCCATTGAACCCCCACGACCCAACCTCTCTCTCTCTCTCTCCCGATCCCCTGAACAACCGACGCCCTTCAAACTTCCTCACTCTGACCCCCCTGCCAGCACAGCTCCGGCGACACCTACCCCTTACCCGCCGTCTCTCTCCTCGATCCACCCTCTACCCCGGCGAACAGCCGATCGCGCCGGCGATCTCACCCCTAGCCGTCGCGCAACGTCAGACGATTTCACCCAAGACCCGGCGGTGCCCAGCCCTTGCACCCCTCCGGCCGGTTATGTCCCTGCCATCCCGTCCATGTCCAGCAACATCCAACCCAACCACCACCAAACCTCAAACCCAGAATACCCATTTCACCTTTCAAACCCATAACCCATTTCATTCAAGCACAAAACCCATTTTCCATTCATTACCCATTTCCATGTTTCTCCCATATGAGACCAAATCGTGCACAAACAGCAAAATGCAAACTAAATTTCCAAGACCAAGTCAAACCATTTAACCAACTTGTCCCTTTACCCATTATACCCCCTAACCAACCACTTTAAGCCATTTTCCTAAAATACCCCTCAATAACAAATCAGATTTTTCCAAATATTCCCTCACCTCACACCCCCATGCACATGTGCTCTCACCATTCCCCCATGCACACCCTTGCCAATTTCCATTTTTACCCCTCATGCTCCATGCCTCCTATATATTGAGGATGAAGACCCATTTGAAGAGGATCTCAAATTAGTTTTAAGCTTGGTGTGATAAAATTCTCCCCACCCCTCTATGTTGAGTATTTGCATTTTTAGCAAATACCTCAATATAGAGGTGTGTGTTGAAAATTATCTCTAGGATAAAATTCACCCCACCCTTCTATTATGAATTTTTGCATTTTTAGCAATTATTTCATAATAGATTGATGTAGTGAAATTTATCCCTTATGGGAGATAAATTCTAACCCATTCATTTATGTTGAGATTTTGCATTTTTAGCAATTATCTCAATATAAATTAATGATCTAGAATTTATTTCTTTGGGTGAATTCTAATGTACAATTTTAGGATTTGTATTTTTAGCAAATCTCTTTTATTATTTAATTTTCCATTATGAATTCATCCATTATCCTTTTTAGTTTTATTTTGTAAATTTTAGTTTAGATTCAATAAATACATGAGTGAGGGATTATGATTGAGAGATTTTGGATGTGTAATTGAGAGATTAATGATGAAATTGAAGATTCCATTCGAATTCAAGGCTTAAATGGGTTTGATCTATTCCTCTCTTTTACTTTTAGTTTAATCATCTCATGCTTTCAATTATGTATCTCATATTTTTGGATGATGATTATTGAGGGCTAATCTCCCATTTATGGGATGAAGTTTTGAAGCCCTCGTGAGTCCAATTTAGTTAGTTTACTTTTTAGCTCAATTTTATTTACCTAATTTTTATTAGCTTTTGCATCTTAATTAGTAGTTATAAAAATTAGTATAGTTAGTTAGTTAAAATATTCCCTTGAAAAATTCATAAAAAAATAGAAAAAGTAAAAATATAATAAAATGCAAATGAATCTATATATATGTCCTCTCCAATTTTGTGTTTCACCCTTAGATATGGATTGACTCCCTTACGTACCTCTACACTAGTTTTGTTATAATTTTGTAGGTTCAAGAGAAATTTTGATGGATAGAGAAGTTGCAACAACGACAAAATCTACAAGAGAAGCAATTTTTCTTTTTATCAGTCGTATTTTTGTATTATAGTTTTTTTTTCTTTTTGTAATTATTTTTCTTCCAGGAAACATGTGTTGGAGAAAGTCCCTCATTACGGTAATATCTTTCATATCTTTCTCGCCTTTTCAAATTTTGTCTTGTACATTGAGGACAATGTAGAAATTAGGTTTGGGGGTATTGAGGTCATTTTTCTCCGCTAAAAAAAAAATAAATTTAAAAATCCAAAAATATTTTCAATATAAGTGAGTTTTGAAACAATTTCTTAACATAGAATTAATTCACAAATCTCTCAACTTATAATATATTACACTTAGCCATATAATATGATCGAAAATGGATATTAAGGCGAAAGTTAATATGCTTAAAGAATACATGTGGAGATTTGAGCCCGGTGAGATATTGTGCCATTCGTCGTTTTCGAGAGATTTAAATCAATCCGAGTTAAAATAACTCAAACTTTCCTTCAGTGATAAATTCGTTGATGATCTCAAATTCATTGTTTTGTTCGATTACCGAAAACAAAAGGTCAAAATCCGAATCTTACGCACTAGAAGTCTTAGTAAGTCATCTTGAGACACAAATCAACTTAATGAAACTTGAGAAATGAGATTAGGCCCTCGTTTGAAAGCCCAAAATTAAGCTCAAACTCCAACATTTTTTACATTATTACATTGCAAGCCCATTTGAGCCAAAAAGAAGATAAGTCTTTTGTTGAAAGCCCACTATCCTACCCAACTCCAACTAGGAGTTTAAAACCCATAAAAAGAAGCCATGCCCATTTTCTGAGAATACTAGGGTAAACTTACGGTTTGAAAAAGGCCAAATGAAAATGAGGTTACAAGAATGATGTGTGGAAAGAAAAGAATAAAAGAAAAAAAAGGGAGAAGAAAGAAAAAAAAAAGGAAAAAAATGTGAGTTTGAAAAGAAAAAAAAGAAAGAGAAAAGAAAAATGGAGGTGAGAAAAAGTACCTAAAAGTCAAAATACCGAAAAACCTCTATATTCTCAGAAATTTTGAACTCCAAAAGACATTCTTTCTAGCCAAAATTCGAGCCTACAATAAAACCAAAGAAAGTCCTAATTGATCTCAAGTGAAGTCAGTTAAAGTGTGGAGAGAAGATGAATAGGATCTATGGTGTGATTCAATGTTTTCAAAAAGTAATCGATTTTTCGTTCATGAGATCATATTCATCCATTATAAAAAGTCCGTTCTTGATCATGTATATGTGAAATTTGTCCATATAAATTTACTCTTTTATTCACATATACCGAGAGAAAATAACCCATTTCCGAGTGTTCGATTGTGAGTGCATTCTGTGAGACTTTGAAATCAAAACGAACTTTCCATTAAGAAATGCAACGATCAAATCTTTTGAAATGGACGATTATATTGGCTATGCACACACACACACGATAAGTTGAGATTGAAAAGTGAAATTCTGCTATATTTATGAAGTTTGCATTCAAACTTGGTTATATTACTTTTGAGTCTTTTGTATTGAGTCAAGTTTTTGAATTTTTTGGGTATATTCACTGCAAACCCTCACGAGACAAAACTCGTCCACTAGGGAAACCTAGAGGTTTAATGGCTTGTTGCACATGCTAAGTGCAACCGTGATTCCTACGAAAGTGAGTTAGATTTTAAAATTTTAGTTTTGCTCGAGGACTAACAAAGTTTAGGTTTGGGAGTATTTGATGAGTGCATTATTTTGTATTATTTACACCCAAATCTAAGTGTTGTTATTCTCATTTTATCATAAATAAAGAGCTTTTATAGATATTTTTATTATTTTAGAGAAAAATACAAATTTAAGAATAAATTGGGTTAATAATGCAATTTTGAGAACTTCAAGCTCACATCTTATATTCATCGCTAATCTCTTGTTCAAGTTGTTTTTGAGTATTGACAGGTTTAAAAAGAAAGCGGTGAAGTCCGGACGCAAATTGAGTATGAAAAGGTCACTTACGCACCTTCAGGGGCAATATTATAAATTCAAATTACTGATTTCAGATTCGGAGCAAGCACGAAAATTGAAGGCATTGAATCGAGGGACGCCTGAGTTCAAACGGCGTGTCAATCGGAGTTGAAATGAAGAAGTTATGTCCGTTCAAAGTTCGAAGCCGAAAGAAAGTCAAAAGTCAACCCCAAAGTTAAACCCAATCCCTTAACAAAAATCGACCCCTAAACCGAGCCCAACCCATACCTACACCTTGTGTGTGTATGTTTAGTTTGTATTTATATATTTATATATTTTTATTTGCGTCATGTACATATTGTTGGTGATGTTTTATTTATACGCGTATAATATTTATTTTATTCTATTTTTAGGGTCTTTATTTTTACTTTTCGACTGTTTAATTATTTTATGTAAATATTATTTAGAGTGTGTCATTTTATATGTCGTAGTGACGTTTTAGTGTTATTTATTTTATTTGAGTCATTGTACATTTTTTTAATGTCATGATATGTTATTGTTTCTAGATTTATTCTTGTTGTTTTATAAATTTTTTTTATTTTATTTATTTTATTTTTTTGTTTCTTATTATTCTATAGGTTAAAATTTATTTATTTACTTTTATTTTTTTAGTTTGTAATTTTAATTGAGTCGTAAATAATTTGGTTAAATTTTATTAGGTGTACAAATTAAACACACACTCACACCTAACTAACCTACACACTATCCTACACCTAAACCAACCCACTCACACACACACATAACCAATACACCCTCACACACCCAATACCTCTACCCCTACCATCTTCCAAATTCCCATCCTCTCTCTCCACGTCAATACATCCATAATAAAACCAAAACCCACCTTCCCACTTCAATTACCCACAAACCCACTACTCCCACTACATGCTCACACTAAACTCCTACAAATACCCATTCCTACATCACCCCATGGGGGGTAACAAAAAAAAAAGTGACGAGAGAGTAAGAAAAAAAAAAGACACACTTTGAGAGAGAAAAAAAAATTTTGTGTAGAGATTATTTTAGAGGCACACTTTGGAGGAGCATATTGTGTATTGTAATTCAAGCTTTGGACCCGAAATTTTGTAAGTTGACATTTATTAATGAAAATTATTTTTTTCAGCTTGCAATATTTGTGTGTCAATTATGTCGTGTGAGTAGTTTATTTACTAGGACTTAAGTGATGTTTGTCATGACTAATTAAACCACGCATGTTAATTTAATTTCGTACATATTCCGACGTGTTCTAAGTTGAAATAAAAAATTCGGTATTCGCTTAAAATTACACGAGAGTGTATTTTTAAACCTCAACGAATTAATTTGTGTCACGCGTTTATTTATTTATTTATTTTGTTCCATCACTCAATCACATTAACACACTCATATGTCTAGTTGGACAATCGATATTTTATAAAAGTTGACGAAATCTCTGTGGGTTCGATCCGTACTTACACACGCTATATTTCAATACCCCGTGCACTTGCGGTAATTTTAACTTTTAAAATTTGACAACAAGTTTTTAGCGCCGTTGCCGGGGATTTCGGTCGATTTTAAGAATATTAATTTTCGGACTAGTTTTATTTTTAAAAAAAAAATATCCGACAAGTTCAAAATTCCAGCAGCAATTTTTAAAAGTTAAAATTACCGCAAGTGCACGGGCTATTGAAATATAGCGTGTGTAAGTACGGGTCGAACCCACAGAGATTTCGTCAACTTTTATAAAATATCGATTGTCCAACTAGACATATGAGTGTGTTAATGTGATTGAGTGATGAAACAAAATAAATAAATAAATAAATGCTTGACACAAATTATGTAACAATAAAAATAAAGACGGAATAAACGAACAAGTACAAGAGATAATATTAAATGTGGAAGAATCTAGGACGTCGGTTTCGTTTGTCAATTTTAATTAAATTAACACATCAATTTAATTTCGTACTTCCGAATTCATAACACAAAATATACCGACTCTCGTCGCGTACATTTCGGAGAATAAAACAATACATGCGCTCAAAATATTTTAACGTCTCTTAAATTAGACACCATAAATCCCTATTCCCTCGAAAATATCATGTTTAAAATTTTTAACATGTATTTAAGCATGAGGTATCAAAACATCTAAGTGCAAGCATAACCCATAAAAAATGACAACTTTAAATTTTTTAAAGCATGAATTTATAATTAATTCGTTGAGGTTTAAAAATACACTCTCGTGAAATTTTAAGCGAATACCGAATTTTTTATTTCAACTTAGAACACGTCGGAATATGTACGAAATTAAATTAACATGCGTGGTTTAATTAGTCATGACAAACATCACCTAAGTCCTAGTAAATAAACTACTCACACGACATAATTGACACACAAATATTGCAAGCTGAAAAAAATAATTTTCATTAATAAATGTCAACTTACAAAATTTCGGGTCCAAAGCTTGAATTACAATACACAATATGCTCCTCCAAAGTGTGCCTCTAAAATAATCTCTACACAAAATTTTTTTTTCTCTCTCAAAGTGTGTCTTTTTTTTTTCTTACTCTCTCGTCACTTTTTTTTTTGTTACCCCCCATGGGGTGATGTAGGAATGGGTATTTGTAGGAGTTGAGTGTGAGCATGTAGTGGGAGAAGTGGGTAGGTGGGTTTGTGGGTAATTGAAGTGGGAAGGTGGGTTTTGGTTTTATTATGGATGTATTGACGTGGAGAGAGAGGATGGGAATTTGGAACATGGTAGGGGTAGAGGTATTGGGTGTGTGAGGGTGTATTGGTTATGTGTGTGTGTGAGTGGGTTGGTTTAGGTGTAGGATAGTGTGTAGGTTAGTTAGGTGTGAGTGTGTGTTTAATTTGTACACCTAATAAAATTTAACCAAATTATTTACGACTCAATTAAAATTACAAACTAAAAAAATAAAAGTAAATAAATAAATTTTAACCTATAGAATAATAAGAAACAAAAAATTAAAATAAATAAAAAAAAAAAAAAATTTATAAAACAACAAGAATAAATCTAGAAACAATAACATATCATGACATTAAAAAAATGTACAATGACTCAAATAAAATAAATAACACTAAAACGTCACTACGACATATAAAATGACACACTCTAAATAATATTTACATAAAATAATTAAACAGTCGAAAAGTAAAAATAAAGACCCTAAAAATAGAATAAAATAAATATTATACGCGTATAAATAAAACATCACCAACAATATGTACATGACACAAATAAAAATATATAAATACAAACTAAACATACACACACAAGGTGTAGGTATGGGTTGGGCTCGGTTTAGGGGTCGATTTTGGTTAAGGGATTGGGTTTAACTTTGGGGTTGACTTTTGACTTTCTTTTGGCTTCGAACTTTGAACGGACATAACTTCTTCATTTCAACTCCGATTGACTCGCCGTTTGAACTCAGGCGTCCCTCGATTCAATGACTTCAATTTTCGTGCTTGCTCTGAATCTGAAATCAGTCATTTGAATTTACAATATTGCCCCCGAAGGTGCGTAAGTGACCTTTTCATACTCAATTTGCGTCCGGACTTCACCGCTTTCTTTTTAAACCTGTCAATACTCAAAAACAACTTGAACAAGAGATTAACGATGAATATAAGATGTGAGCTTGAAGTTCCCAAAATTGCATTATTAACCCAATTTATTCTTAAATTTGTATTTTTCTCTAAAATAATAAAAATATCTATAAAAACTCTTTATTTATGATAAAATGGGAATAACAACACTTAGATTTGGGTGTAAATAATACAAAATAATGCACTCATCATCTATCACCGTACATTGTCCCCGTTGATCTACCGGAAAGCACTCATATATCGGGTCAGCCTTATTATCAGTTTCTTCGACCTCCCATTCACACCATTATAACCGATAAACCACATTTCATTCTTCTGTAACTACCTTTTGGCACTGCCTACTGGTATTCGCTACTGCCTTCCTCTTCTTCTCTCTAGAAGCCTCACCAACTCTTTCTCCTAAAAATTGACTCAACACGCTTTGTCATTGGACCTCATGCTCTATTGGGTCCGCTTTAGGCCTCATCCTGTCTTTGAGCTGCTTCAAAATATCTTTAGGCCGAGGGACCACCTGATGGGCTTCTTCGGCCATCGCTCCTTTGCTGGTTGCAACCTCTTTATTCTGCTCGTTTAAGGGCCCCATCCTTTCTCTGATCGAGGGAACCCATTCTCCCTCCATTCTTCTCGTTAGTACCCGAACATCCTCCTCCAATTCTATGTAAAATACTGCATCTACCAGGTAAGCTTCCTCGACAGTGAAGGGCCTCTTCGTAGCCCTAATGGTCACCTCCGTTCCCTTGATATTCTTCTTGGCGCATTGGTGATACATCGAAGGAACTATCCCTTAGTTCTTCATCCACACCCTTTCTATCAACATATGGTAGGAAGTTGCACTCTCTATCACGTGGAATTCGATATGGGAACTCAGATTTCCCATCACAATCCCAACATTCACATAACCAATGGACTTGGAATACTGGTCATCATAACCTGAAATTATCAACGTCATGGGAACTAACCTTTTCTCTGGAATATTAGCTACGTGGAAAGAGTTAATTGGCATGACATTGATAGAGGCTCCCCCATCCGTAAGAGCCCTTGCAAAGCTAACCCTATTGATGCTGGCAGTCATATACAATGGTCTATTATGAGGGGACCTTACGACCCTATCTACGTCATTGAAAGTTATTTCTGATAGAAACCTCTTTAATAATCTGGCCATGGGTTCCTTCCATCTCAGTGAAGGGACTGCGATCTTCCTTGTTATGTCAAGGATTACCTAGGTTATTTCCAATCTACTCTTTTTTGATATCCCTACTTGGTCAAAGAACCAGGTAAATTTTAGGGATTTTAAAACTGCACAGTATTCTATGGCTTGGTCTGCTTCCTCACCTTCAACGCTATATACATCTTCCATGTCTTTAACACTTGCTTCATCATAAGATAACACTACGTTAGCCAATTCCTTAGTACAATCTTCTAAATATTCTTCAAACTCCTCTTGCTTCGTCGTTAGCTCCCTTTCCTCTCTCTCTGCCTCCCCATTGTAGGCCACCACCAGATTTGCCCCATGCACTGGGAGTTGGTTATTGTTAACGTTCTACGAAGGGATTTTCAATCTTCCTGCCTTCACATACTTGTCAATGATTCTTCTTAGCGTGAAACAACTCTCTTTTTGATGTTGGATCTTTCGATGAATCTGGAAATATTTGGGATCCGCCCTTGTTGTAGTGTCGAGTTCCCCAATAGGAATGCACTTTGGTTTGTACACCGTTCCTCCTTGGACCATCGCGTTATAACAGCTGACAACCTCTTCTACTGTACAAGGCAACAGTGGTGGGTTTTCCCAGTCTCTCTCGAACCTCCTCTTGTTGTCCCTCTTTGCCACTTTGCCCCCATCTGTTCCTTCAGTGTATGCCACCCATGGGGGCTGATACCTCCCTCCCACGGGTTGTATCGGCTGCCTGAACATCATGGGCACCACCACTAGATTTGGTCGCACAACCAATGAGATATTCCTTGTAGCTTTTAGGAACACGACAAAAGTCCCCTCGCGCGTCTCATTAATAAGATGGCAGATGTACTCAGGAAGCAGTCCATTCGCGCAGATTTATGATAACTTGGACTCTTTGGCCTCCTCCCTCACATCGAGGGACCTTTTATGAACCTTCGAACGTAAGCCACTGCTTCTTCCCTGAGTCGTTGCTTCTCCCTCCCCAGTTGGGTCAAAGTAAACTCATCTTCTGCCAGAAAGAACTTCTGGACAAACAAAACGTGCATCTCCTCCCATGTGGAAACACTCTTGGGAGATACGTGAGAATACCAAGTGTATGCTTTATCGGTTAAGGGTTTAGAAAATTCCCTTAATTTGAGTTTCTTGTTATTGCAATGCACCTCCAAGTGTTCAATGAAGCATTTAATATACTCCTTCGGGTCTCCACCCTTTCATGTGTATTTTTAAAAAATAAGAGGGACATAATTTTTGGGTAGGGCTCATCGTTGTATTCTTGGGGTTAAGGCATTCGAAAGTCATCGTAGACCAAAGCTACCTCGCCCGTAGATTGTGAGGAGGCTTGCATGAATTTCAGCATCTCTTTCTGCATCTCCTGGGTGATGCCATTGAAGCGACGAACAACGGGACCATAGGCTGAGTGCCCATTGTAGCTGGGGAAATCATCATAGTTGGAGCCGTTGATACTCCTAGGGTTCCCACCATTGGATTTACAACAGAGAGTGTACTTGATGGGACTATTCCCGTTATGACTGAACTTGGTGGGGTCATTACGGCTGCCCCTGGTGTCACGAAGGAGTTGGCTTCAAATCCTCCTAACACCGTTGAAGCTACTGGAGTTTGCAAAAACTTATATAATTTATTCATGAGGAGTTCCACTTAGGCTGGTCCCAACCCAGCGCTGGTAGAAGCCAGTGCCACCGCTGGGACACATGTCATCGCTTGGACTGGAAGTACCTCTAGTCGAGGAGCTCCATCCCTGGAAGCCTCCAGCTCTCTCGCCGCTTGTTCTCCATTGTGTTGAATGTCATCAAAGTTAAGCCTTCGATTAACGTTATCCTGCGCCATACTCCTTGCTTAAAAGAATGCCTCCCCAGCGGAGTCGCCAAATGTAAGAGGGTACTTTAGATTAGATGGAGGCATAACCCCCTTTGAGTACAGTAATGATAAGTTAAACAACAACACAATTAATTAACTGCAGGACACGCAAATACAACTTAGTGAAGATAAACTCAGTTTGAATTGACAAATCTCTCGTGTATAACTCAAAAGATAATAATGAACTAAGAAGTAACTCATTTAGAGGGAGAAAGAAGTAAGCACCCCAGATACACCTTAGAAAGCAGCCAAACACCCCAACCACCCTTAAGGATCTCTGTCAAGTATTAAAATCTTTGTAATAAATGGAAATGACGGGTGAGGAAAAACTCTAGTCCGTAATAAATCTCTCTCTGATATATATTCTCTATAGTAAATGACTTCTGAACTCTCAATAAGGAGCATGATCTCTCCTCAGAGGTGGTTGGGGTCCTTAAATAGCCCCCCACACTACCCCCGAGGTAACTCGATCATTAATGCATGTGAAAGACATCCCTCATACTTCATCTCACAAACATTAAATACCCGATGCACTAGTTATCTCCATGTCAGGAGCATTAAAATGGTTTTGTCGTCACAACGGTTTGTCGTCACAGAGGTGGCTCACCAATTATCTGACTGCCCCAAATACCATGGTGGTTTACTCAAGTGCAGATCTGACATTGCCTAGGTGGTTAGTGACATCATATAAAGTGGATGTGACATTAAGTAGAGGGTTGTTTTGCTCATAACTCAATGCCCGATGGAACTCAAGGGTGTTCCCCCCGAGGTTATATGGCCAGGGTCCTTTGGTTTTTTACGAGGTGTATCTAAGATGGTCAGAACAATCCCCAATGGTGCCTCACTTCTCAATCCTCCAAAACAAGTCCCTCCAAAGTTCCCACGGTGAGGTCGTTCGATAGAGCATGAAAACTCTCCCAGGCCCTGCTAAGCCTGGTCCCTCGCGAGTACCGTTCGACCTCGCACACAATCATTATACTCATTACATCTTTACAATCATTATAGGTCATAGTAAATATATACAAAAGATACAACAAGACTAAGTTAATCAGCGGGACTAAAGGATGAGCTCTTTCGGTCAGTTTCCTCGCTGGAAGGTCCCTCTGGGCTGCTATGCTAAGCTGCCTTAATCCCAAACACTGTTATTAATGGGGGGATTATCTCTAATCTCGGGATTACCTTCAATCCCCCTATACAAGTGGAGAACTGTGAGATTCTACAATCATAGGGTAAAGTCAAGGCCGATAGTTATAGGGGACCTAGTCCTGAAGAAGACGTGGCAAAAAATAAATAAGCTCCATCCTAACTGGCATGGTCCTTATAGGGACATTGATGAGGTTGTTCCAGGTACCTATCGGTTAGAAAATCTTGAAGGAGAACCTTTCTCCAACCGTTGGAATGCCGATCACTTAAAGAAATATTACTTATGATGTTCCAATTCTACTTGTTGCAATTGTTCTTATCTTTTTGTAATACATATATCAGTTTATACGGAGGATGTTAATGAAAATATAGCAATGTTATGCTCATAATTTTGTACTTTTGTTACAAAATATGAGGTGAAACACCATAATTTGGTGACCTCAGACCTTAAACATCATTATTTGGTGAAATTTTAAGAGGTAAAACATCATAGTTTGGTGACCTCATAGTTTGGTGAAACTTGTGAATGTGGAGTATCATAATTATATAACAATAAAACATCATACAAAGTAATAGAATAAAAAAAAGCCAAGCTACTTATGATTATATCATTAAGAGGGTTCATAATTACAAAACAAAGTATCAAGAGTCTTCATGAGAGTACATAAAAACTAGAATTATAGACAAATGTTCATCGAAATTACAACTATTGAAAAGCTTCACAGGGAAAAGGCGAGAAACAAAAGAGCCTATGTCTCGGCAGGAGCCAATCCACTAACAGCTTCAGTCATCTAATCAAGGCCAACATTTGTGACTTCAACTCCATCGTCATGATGGGCACTATCTTCTGTCTCTGTGACTTCAAGAGGTGCTGTCTCGACTGGAGCAGCATCACTTTCTTCAACCTCCTTTAACGCCTGAGCAAACCGAGGATCTCCAAATCCGAGACCCACAAATTCCTCTGCAGTCAAGCTCCCAGACTCACTCTCCTTTATGGCTGCGCACTTACCAGTCGATTTTATACCCCTATAGAGGTACTCAAAGTCGAAGCTGACAAACTCATCAAACACCTTGTAGTCCTCAACGACTTTCTCTGAGGCATCTTCCAAGGCATCTTTGACTGCAGCATCAACCTTCGATTGAAGAACATCATCCTTGGCATTCGGAGCTTTGTCATGATCCTTCTTTAGCTGAGACATGTTGTTGTCCCTCTGCTTGATGACTCCGTTATACCTTATAACCTCTGCATTCAGAGAGGCCTTAACCTTCTCAACTTCCTTACCCTTTTCTATAAGGGGTATCCTCTTCTAGGTCCAATCAAGAAGGAGATAAAAAGATAAGACACCTTACAGAGGAAGATCAGACATATGAGTTATAATTCCTAAACAGCCGATGTTACACTTGTGAGCAAATGAGCAAAAAATTAATACCTAGATTGACTTGTGGAGAGAAAACTCGGCCAATAAAGGGACATCCAATGCGCGTAAAAAATGCTTGTCTTCCTCAGTCATTATTGTGCCAATAGCATCGACGGCCTTCAGACTATGGGCGATCAAGTTATCTTCAATTTTGAGTTAAGATAGACGAGCAACCAGGGCATCGTCTGTAGAAATAGGTATGGCACGATCCTTGGCTTGAGTTTTGCTCGACCTCGTATGTGTCGGGTCAGCCCTGGACTTCCTCTTTTTTTAACATCGGCCCTGAAGGTGCCGATGTTCTTTTTTATATCGGTGGTGGTGCACTTTTACCACCTCGCTTTTCCATGAGCTTCACTAAGCTGGGTGCCGATATTTCCCAAAACTCACCTGGTATGCTTGCTGGGTGCTCTGCAAAAGATGAGTCTCTGAGTTAGTCAGTCAGAGATAAAAAAAATATAAGAGGTATAACTTGGGTAAGAAAAATGAAGACTTACGAAGCTCTTCGAGGGGACTACCCCCTAAACCTGTCTGAGACAGGTAATAGGGGGTCATCAGATATTCATATTTAACGAGACGAACTTTTTCACCCTGATTGCGAAGGTCCTCAACATTCTTGTAATTGTTTTGGCTAAGTCCAGGGTCGTCTTTAGCAGCAAGGGAGACCTTTCTCCATCTCAGAGGGGTCCTTGGAACCGACGTTTTAGAAGCCTCATCTGAATAAAATTCCCATGCCCCAAAAATAAAAAAGTACTGAGGTTTACAATTATGATTTGAAGCTTGGGTAACCAAGAGAGTTTTCCTCTGATTTCCTAGCTAAGAAGTGGTAGTAGCTGCGATGGTTTTTGGCAGACGAGGGAATATAAAAACCTGTAAAAACTCTAACTGGAAGGTCTGAATGGTGAACTGTAAGGCCCTAAGATATGATTAGGAAGGTTAATTACATGATTAATTATAACTTAGGAGTTATAAGTTATAGATTGGTTATGTGTGTTAAACATGTTAATTATCATGTTTAGGGGATGCAATGCTTATGTGATATATGTGTTGTTTACATTAGGTGTTAATTGAGCTTATAATCGGGGATACCATGTTTAGAACATATGACTAGTTATGTGGTTAAATGAATCATAAATTATGTTTTTAATGCATGATTATGTTTATAAAAGTAAATAAGGGTGTTGATACGAAATTGGCAATGTTTGGTCGCCAATTGTGAAAGTTTTGAGATTTTCGGTAAATTGCTACTTTCCTGTTCGATGCCCAAATTAGGCGTATTAGTTTATGATTTTGGGAAAACATAAATTATGAAAGTTGTATATATATGAATTAATATTATAACACAACAAACGGTGGGTTAAACGGATGCTCGTACAAGAAGTTATAGTGAAAGTACGAAACAAGGGCAAATATGTCCATTCCTTAAGTGAAAATCGTCTTATTAGCACACCATGTGCTATTTTTTGATTGGTTAGAGGGTGGGTGATAGTTTGGCCGACTTAAACTTCATAAAACATCCCCTTTGTTCAGCAAATGCAGCCATGAACAAGGGTTTTGCCTAAAGAGAGAGAAAGAGAAGAAAGTTAAGGAATAAATCTTTGGAAAATTTCCATAAATCAAGGAATCCTCGTAAGGTAATTACATCTTAATTAAAGTTGGTCACATGGATGAGTTATATACTTATCATGTTTTTATTTTTGATTTGGATATATATTTTAATGATACCCTTATTGCTGAATTGTGTTGGAACAAGGATGGTTTAAGAACATAAGTTAGAACTGGAGCTAGGATCGTAAATGCATACTTTAAAGTCCTAAATTTACATCATCTTTTCGTAAAGCATTTTGATTTAGAAAATCCATGATTATGATGTATATTTCTGCTAAAACATGTTTTTTATATGTTTCCATGAATTATACTCAAGGTCAAGGTTATGTATGCTTAAAATTGTTAAGTTATGCCTTAATGTTGTATTTTGACCTAGTTATGCTAAAAATGGTATAAATCATGGAATACTTATTGGAATTGAGTGATTCAAGTTGGAGGGTAAAATGAACTCATACATGTATAACATATCCGAAAATTGTGTAAAAATACCAAGGAATGAACCCTTGGTGATAGTTTGAAGTCGTGGTCTAAAATCTGCCCTAAAGGAGCAAAAACGCATACCAGGTGTTTGACGTTTTGCTCGACATAGAAAATGAGCCCTAAAAATTATGAAACATTAAATTTGTATTATTCAATGTGTTTACTGATATTGTGTGGAATATCATGGAAAGTTATGTTGTACAAAAATTATGAGAATTCCATGAAGTTGAAGTTGTGTTGTTGTTTTTCTTGAGAAATGATTTGGAAAAGGCTGTAATAAAATGGGCATAACTTTGTCTAGCAAATTCGTAATTAAATTCTGTAAATTGTGTTAGAACCCTAATTAATTGGTTGTTATATAAATGTGAAGTGTCATATTTAGTTCCTCCTTAGTTATTTCTGATTGACCAAATGATGGGATGTATTACTGGGTTTGATGTTAATCGGTGTATTCAAATACTAACAACATTGACTTGTTAGGTGGGGAAGCAGCTAATACTACCATACAAAGGAAGTAGTTGGTTTTAATCTTAGCACTAAATCCAAGGTGAGTGACCTTCCTTATGAAATATAAATGCTTATAATTTCATATGGAAATGTGTAGTTAAACACATGTGTGAAAATGTTTATGGGAGTGATGTTGTATTTATGAAACATATGCATATGATTAAAAATGTTAAGCGATGTTATATAATGATATGGACTAGTGAGTCCTTTATCTAATGTTAAGGACTGTGGTGGGTCCTACGGGATGTGGTGGTCCTGTTAATCCAACTTAAAGGTTTGTGTACTCGGGCCTAATAAAGGGATGTAGTGGTCCCTAATAACTGTGTTGGTTAATTGGACTGTGGCGGGTCCAGGCTTGCGAGAGTTTCACAATTCCTGTTGGGTTATAGCATTAGAACAAAATAAAAATGGTTATTCAAATTGGTTATACGCATGGTATGTGGTCATTCACTAAGCCTTTATAGCTTACACTCCTGTAATGTTTTGTTTCAGGTATGCTTATAATTTGGAGTTCACTGCCAAGTTAGGACCTTAAAACGGGGGAGTGACGGATAATGAGTATGGTTTGAATATCAAGATTCCTTTTGTGTAATTATTAAACTAAGGATCTTGGTTATGTAAAGTTATGTAGTACTTATAAGTTATAAGTAAAGGCAGTTATGTTTTCATCTACACATACCTTTGAAAAAAAAAATCTTATGCTATTTTCCTCAGAGATTTAAATTAAAGCATTGTTTAAGGAAATTTATCTCTAATTAAAAGGATGAGTTTAACTTAATTAATTCGGGGCGCGACAACTTGGTATCAGAGCGTGGTTATTTGGTTCTGGATAGGGTGTGAGGGTCTAGATTGGCAGTGGACACTAGAAAGTGAGTTTGTTATGCACCTGGATTTTGACTAACAATGTTAATATTAAACTGCTGCTATTATATTTTGTTTAAGTTAATTATATTGCAGTGAGTGATGGATCCACGAGAGCTGCATGATAGAGCAGAGGGTGAGGCATCCTATGTACCTAATAGTCAGCAAGGACATAGACCTATTGAAGTGGATGAACCAGAGGTGCAACAACAACCTATTGATGATGTGGGAAGAATATTACGTGCTGTGGCACAACTTATGGAACAAGCAAGAGGTGGAGAACATGGTGGAGATAGGGACAAATTGCATGAGAGGTTCATGAAGTTAAATCCGCCAGCATTTACTGGGACTACTGATCCGTTAGTGGCAGAGGGGTGGATTAGAAAGATGGAAACAATATTCAAGGTGATGGAAGTGCGAGATGAACAAAAGGTTTTGTTAGCAACCTTTAGGTTAGAAGATGATGCAAAGTTATGGTGGGACGCAACAGAAAGATTACTTACTACAACGGGGGGAGTGGTGCCAGTAAATCCTCCACGAATTACATGGGAAAGGTTTGTGAAAGTGTTCTTTGAAAAATATTTTCCAAGGCTTTATAGGAAAGAGAAAGAGGAAGAATTTATCACGTTGAAACAGGGGAACCGAACAGTGGCAGAGTATGAAGCTTTATTTATATCCTTATCAAGATTTGCACCTGACTTGGTGAGGACGGAAGAAAGTAAATGTGATCGGTTTCAAACCGGGCTGAATGTAGAGATAAAAAGCATGGTTGCTAATATGAAGATCATAGATTATGTGGACTTGGTGGATAGGGCCATGGTGTCAGAAAAGTCAATAAAAGAAATGCAAGTTGAACACTCGAAGAAAGCTAGACATGATGGTATAAGATCATATGGATGGGAGGCGGGAACCTCAACTCAGAGTGTAGCACGAGGAGTGCCTAAGGGCCAAGAGTTTAAAAATAATAGAAATGCACGTGGAAGATTTCAAGCTCGAGGTGGAAGGACTGGGATGAATCGGTCAGAAAATGCATCTGTGATGGGATCGAGGGCCATATTTTGTTATAGATGTGGTGGTCAAGGGCACATGTCTCGGGAGTGTACAATAGCTGAGACGACACCTTTATGTTTCCATTGTCATCAACCGGGGCACTTACGAAAGAATTGTCCAGCGATGGGAGCTACAACTTCAGTTGGGAGTGTGACAGTAGGAGATAGGATTTCTACACCAAAAGTACATAGGGGAGGTAGAGGAGGCATGTCTCAAAACCAAGGCCAAGGCAGAGTGTTTGCACTGACGCAACAAGATGCACAAGCTATGCCTAACGTAGTGACAGGTACACTTCCTATTAGTGATAAAGATGCTTATGTGTTGATAGATCCTGGTTCTACACATTCTTTTGTGTCTTTGCTTTATCTGTTGCATCTTAATAAACCATTATCATCACTAGATTTTGGTTTAGCTATTGTTACTCCAGTAGGGGGGTTGGTTTTTATTGAGAGGGTATATAGGGAGTGTGTGGTGCGAGTGGGTGAAAAAGAATTACTAGTTGACTTATTACCTCTCGATATGCCCGACTTTGATGTAATACTGGGTATGGATTGGTTAGCCTCATATCATGTATGCTTGGATTGCTTTAAAAAGGAGGTAGTGTTTCAATTACCCGGTGAACCAGAATTTAAATTTATTGGGGAACGAAATGTCACTCCAACATGTTTGATCTCTGCTACAAAATGTTATGAACTGCTAAGGAAAGGATGTGAGGGTTATCTTGCTCATGTGATGGACACGCGACAAGAGGCTGGAAAACTATCAGATATACCAGTAGTTAATGAGTTTGCAGATATCTTCCCAGAAGAACTCCCAGGGTTAGCACCAGATCGTGAGGTGGAATTTTCGATTGAGTTGGTACCAGGAACTGCACCAATATCTATTGCACCATATCGTATGGCACCTGCAGAATTAAAAGAGCTAAAGATACAGTTGCAAGATTTGTTAGATCGTGGTTTTATAAGGCCTAGTGTATCACCGTGGGGAGCCCCAGTATTGTTTGTGAAGAAGAAAGATGGAACCATGAGGCTATGCATCGATTATCGTCAATTGAATAAAGTGACTATCCGTAACAAATACCCACTACCCCGCATTGATGACTTGTTCGATCAGTTGCAAGGAGCCAAAGTGTTTTCTAAGATTGATCTCAGATCCGGATATCATCAATTGAAAGTAAGAGCTTGTGACATTTCTAAAACTTATTTTCGTTCCAGGTATGGACATTATGAATTTCTTGTCATGCCATTTGGGTTAACAAATGCACCGGCCGTATTCATGGATTTGATGAACCGTATATTTCACCCATATGTGGATTCTTTTGTTATTGTCTTCATCGATGATATTTTGATATATTCTCGTAGTAGGGATGAGCATGAATGCCACCTGCGTATTATTTTACAGACCTTGCGAGAGAAGCAGTTGTATGCTAAATTTTCTAAATGTGAATTTTGGCTAGACAAGGTAGTATTTTTGGGGCATGTTATTTCTGCTGATGGTATTTGTGTAGATCCCAAAAAGGTTGAAGCAGTAATGAATTGGGAAAGACCAATTAGTGTGACAGAGGTGCGTAGCTTTTTGGGATTGGCGGGCTATTACAGGAGGTTTATACCGGGGTTTTCTTCTATTGCATTGCCATTAACTAAGCTTACCAGAAAGGAGAACAAGTTTGTGTGGAGTGGCGATTGTGATAAAAGTTTTGAAAATTTAAAGGGTAAGTTGACATCAGCTCCAGTATTGACTATCCCAACGGGTACAGAAGGTTTAGTTATTTATAGTGATGCCTCCTATCAAGGACTCGGTTGTGTGTTAATGCAGCATGGAAAGGTAATTGCTTTTGCTTCTCGACAGTTAAAGATACATGAACGCAACTACCCTACTCACGATCTTGAGTTGGCTGCAGTAGTTTTTGCATTAAAAATCTGGAGACACTACTTATATGGTGTTAGTTGTGAAATTTTTACTGACCATCAAAGCTTAAAATACTTGTTTACACAAAAAGACTTGAACTTGAGGCAAAGAAGGTGGATGGAACTTATAAAAGATTATGATTGCACGATACATCACCATCCGGGTAAAGCTAATGTTGTTGCTGATGCTTTGAGTAGAAAATCTCTAGGCATAGTATCTTGTATTTATTGTATTCGAGTTGACCTGCTGAGAGAGTTAGCTTTAATGGGGGTGGAATTAACTTTGAATGAGTCTTATGGAATAGTGGCACATTTAAATGTTAGACCCACGTTGATAGACTGGATAAAACAAGCACAGGCAGGAGATGCAGAATTGGAGAAAGTTAGAGATAATATGAAAAAGGGTAAAGCAAATGAATTTTCTATTCGGGGTGATGACATTGTTATGTACGGAGACCGTTTATGTGTACCTAATGTGCCTGATTTAAGAAGAACAATTTTAGAGGAAGCACATTGTTCTTTATATGCTATGCATCCAGGGAGCACGAAACTGTATAGAGATTTGAAACAATGCTATTGGTGGCCGGGAATGAAACACGACATTGCAGAATTTGTTGCTAGATGTCTAGTTTGCCAACAGGTGAAGGTGGAGCATCAGAAGCCAAGTGGTTTACTACAGCCCTTACCTATTCCTGAGTGGAAATGGGAGCATGTTACTACAGATTTTGTTATAGGTTTACCAAAATCATCACGAGGGTTTGATTCTATTTGGGTTGTCGTTGATAGGTTGACTAAGTCTGCACATTTTCTTCCTGTTAAAACTACTTATTCCATGGATAGATATGCCAAATTATATGTGGATGAGATTATCAGATTGCATGGTGCACCTGTTTCTATTATTTCTGATCGAGATCCTAAGTTCACTTCTCACTTTTGGCCTAGTTTACAACAAGCTTTGGGGACTAAATTGAAATTTAGTACAGCTTTTCACCCTCAGACTGATGGGCAGTCAGAAAGAACGATCCAGACACTCGAAGATATGTTACGAATTTGTGTATTGGAGTTCAAGGGGAGTTGGGATGAACACTTGCCACTGATAGAGTTTGCTTATAATAATAGCTATCATTCGAGTATTGAGATGGCTCCTTATGAAGCTTTGTATGGGAGAAAATGCAGAACTCCAGTGTGTTGGACTGAAGTGGGAGAACGAAAACTTCTTGGGCCAGAAATTGTACAACAGACTACTGAAAAGATCAATGTTATCCATAATCACTTAAAGGTGGCACAAAGTAGACAGAAAAGTTATGCAGACAACCGAAGGAAAGAATTGAAATTTGAGGAAGGTGATCGAGTATTCCTGCGTGTTTCTCCTTGGAGAGGGGTTATGAGATTCGGGAAGAAGGGAAAGTTAAGTCCCAGGTACATTGGCCCTTATGAGATAGTGAAACGGGTTGGAGCTGTAGCTTATAAATTGGCGTTACCACCAGAATTGTCCCGAATACACGATGTTTTTCATATATCCATGTTACGTAAGTATGTGCCCGATCCTTCACATGTGTTTATCTCACAACCGATAGAGCTTCAAGATGACTTAACCTATGTGGAGGAACCAATTGCTATTGTAGATCGAAAGGAGCAAGTATTACGTAGTAAAACCATTTCACTAGTTAAAGTGATGTGGAGAAATCGAAATGTGGAGTATGGCACTTGGGAAGGGGAGGATAACATGAAGAAGCAATATCCTCATCTATTTGGTAAGTTTCTTATGCGTTAAATTTCGAGGGCGAAATTTTTATAAGAGGGGTAGAATTGTAAGGCCCTAAGATATGATTAGGAAGGTTAATTACATGATTAATTATAACTTAGGAGTTATAAGTTATAGATTGGTTATGTGTGTTAAACATGTTAATTATCATGTTTAGGGGATGCAATGCTTATGTGATATATGTGTTGTTTACATTAGGTGTTAATTGAGCTTATAATCGGGGATACCATGTTTAGAACATATGACTAGTTATGTGGTTAAATGAATCATAAATTATGTTTTTAATGCATGATTATGTTTATAAAAGTAAATAAGGGTGTTGATACGAAATTGGCAATGTTTGGTCGCCAATTGTGAAAGTTTTGAGATTTTCGGTAAATTGCTACTTTCCTGTTCGATGCCCAAATTAGGCGTATTAGTTTATGATTTTGGGAAAACATAAATTATGAAAGTTGTATATATATGAATTAATATTATAACACAACAAACGGTGGGTTAAACGGATGCTCGTACAAGAAGTTATAGTGAAAGTACGAAACAAGGGCAAATATGTCCATTCCTTAAGTGAAAATCGTCTTATTAGCACACCATGTGCTATTTTTTGATTGGTTAGAGGGTGGGTGATAGTTTGGCCGACTTAAACTTCATAAAACATCCCCTTTGTTCAGCAAATGCAGCCATGAACAAGGGTTTTGCCTAAAGAGAGAGAAAGAGAAGAAAGTTAAGGAATAAATCTTTGGAAAATTTCCATAAATCAAGGAATCCTCGTAAGGTAATTACATCTTAATTAAAGTTGGTCACATGGATGAGTTATATACTTATCATGTTTTTATTTTTGATTTGGATATATATTTTAATGATACCCTTATTGCTGAATTGTGTTGGAACAAGGATGGTTTAAGAACATAAGTTAGAACTGGAGCTAGGATCGTAAATGCATACTTTAAAGTCCTAAATTTACATCATCTTTTCGTAAAGCATTTTGATTTAGAAAATCCATGATTATGATGTATATTTCTGCTAAAACATGTTTTTTATATGTTTCCATGAATTATACTCAAGGTCAAGGTTATGTATGCTTAAAATTGTTAAGTTATGCCTTAATGTTGTATTTTGACCTAGTTATGCTAAAAATGGTATAAATCATGGAATACTTATTGGAATTGAGTGATTCAAGTTGGAGGGTAAAATGAACTCATACATGTATAACATATCCGAAAATTGTGTAAAAATACCAAGGAATGAACCCTTGGTGATAGTTTGAAGTCGTGGTCTAAAATCTGCCCTAAAGGAGCAAAAACGCATACCAGGTGTTTGACGTTTTGCTCGACATAGAAAATGAGCCCTAAAAATTATGAAACATTAAATTTGTATTATTCAATGTGTTTACTGATATTGTGTGGAATATCATGGAAAGTTATGTTGTACAAAAATTATGAGAATTCCATGAAGTTGAAGTTGTGTTGTTGTTTTTCTTGAGAAATGATTTGGAAAAGGCTGTAATAAAATGGGCATAACTTTGTCTAGCAAATTCGTAATTAAATTCTGTAAATTGTGTTAGAACCCTAATTAATTGGTTGTTATATAAATGTGAAGTGTCATATTTAGTTCCTCCTTAGTTATTTCTGATTGACCAAATGATGGGATGTATTACTGGGTTTGATGTTAATCGGTGTATTCAAATACTAACAACATTGACTTGTTAGGTGGGGAAGCAGCTAATACTACCATACAAAGGAAGTAGTTGGTTTTAATCTTAGCACTAAATCCAAGGTGAGTGACCTTCCTTATGAAATATAAATGCTTATAATTTCATATGGAAATGTGTAGTTAAACACATGTGTGAAAATGTTTATGGGAGTGATGTTGTATTTATGAAACATATGCATATGATTAAAAATGTTAAGCGATGTTATATAATGATATGGACTAGTGAGTCCTTTATCTAATGTTAAGGACTGTGGTGGGTCCTACGGGATGTGGTGGTCCTGTTAATCCAACTTAAAGGTTTGTGTACTCGGGCCTAATAAAGGGATGTAGTGGTCCCTAATAACTGTGTTGGTTAATTGGACTGTGGCGGGTCCAGGCTTGCGAGAGTTTCACAATTCCTGTTGGGTTATAGCATTAGAACAAAATAAAAATGGTTATTCAAATTGGTTATACGCATGGTATGTGGTCATTCACTAAGCCTTTATAGCTTACACTCCTGTAATGTTTTGTTTCAGGTATGCTTATAATTTGGAGTTCACTGCCAAGTTAGGACCTTAAAACGGGGGAGTGACGGATAATGAGTATGGTTTGAATATCAAGATTCCTTTTGTGTAATTATTAAACTAAGGATCTTGGTTATGTAAAGTTATGTAGTACTTATAAGTTATAAGTAAAGGCAGTTATGTTTTCATCTACACATACCTTTGAAAAAAAAAAATCTTATGCTATTTTCCTCAGAGATTTAAATTAAAGCATTGTTTAAGGAAATTTATCTCTAATTAAAAGGATGAGTTTAACTTAATTAATTCGGGGCGCGACATGAACGGACCTCCAATGAACGATGGCCCCAATCATAACCCTCCAGGCGTTTGGGGATAGTTGGGAAGGGGCAAGATTTATGTGGGAGAGTATAGCTCTGATGGTTGGGTAGATAGGAAGACGAAAGACCAACTTAAATATCTGCTCATAAAGATAGATTTCTCCATCTCGACAATCGAAGGCCCTCTCATCCTTCAGAGGTTTCCTAAGGATGATTGAAGAATCTATGGAATAAAGGTGCCTAAAAGAAATAAGGTCGTACTCATTCACAGTACTCTCATACTCGGTCGCCTCAGAGGTATCAAGTTCGCCCCCATCATCATCATCACCATCCCCAGCAGCGTCGACCTGGGCAGTTGTAGGGGCACCACTAGGAAACCTCTTCACAAATTTAACCCCAGTAGCATTCGATAGGGGAATGGAATCAATGGGAGGGGGAATTGCCACACCAGGCCCTAAGATTTCAACATCGAAAGACCTACGTGAAGTGCTAGCACCTTGGTGGGACGAGGCACGGCTTGAAACCTTGGCTTTCTCAGGAACCTCACCTTGTCTAGGAGAATAATCCATAGCCTCTTAAAAAGAGTCTACAGATTCGCCTGCTTCAAACGTTGACATAGGGTCTAAGGAAGATGACTCAGACATTGGTACATGAACCTCTACAGGCTCAGCAGCCTCGATCAATTTAGGGTATATGACCTTTAAGGGTGGAGGAAAGATTGGTCTGAGGGGAAAGGCCTCAGCCCTACGAGCTTCCTCTTAGGCTATCTCTATCTACCTAATCTTCTCAAAGGTCTTATCACGAAGATATGGGAGTTCTTATATAAGTTGGTACAAGGGTATGAGCATATGGAAGATGACACTACACTTAGGGAAGGGCCCAAACTGTAAACAGGACAATAACTTGTGCTACTTGAACTAAAGATCAAACAAGGAATCCAAAGGGTTCTCCCTAAGAACACCAAGAATGCCCTAAGCTAGTTCACCGGAGAAGATGACCGAAAGGTCATCGAAAAACCTAAAGGGGGGAGATTTATGGCTGAGACAACCTCAGAATGAATTGGGATGGCCCTAGTGCCACCCAACCACTACAGTCCTAGCCCTAAAACCACCTAGTAGTGGTAGCAACCCTCATCGAAAAAAGATAAAGCAACTGAAAAAGCTTAAAAATGAAATGAAAGTTAACAAATGAAGAGAAAGAGAAGGAGAACGATAGCTGAGTGGGTATGAACGATGAAAGAGAAGCTTAAGCACAAAGGACCTTGGATACAAGAAGGCTGAAAGAATTCTTGAAGGAAAATTTACAGAAGAATCGCACTAAAATGAGAAGAAGGAAGAAAGAGGAAAGAGAAATCAATTTAAACCATTGTGATGATTAGGCGCCAAAACCAAGATAACTCATCATTTCACCTCGAAACCCTAAAAGGCGTTGTCCCATCAGTTTCTATCTCGGAGCAGACGCCAACCAATTCCAAGTTTGATATGTGTCTAATTAATTACTCACACATTCCATCAACTAAGCATATATACATACCCCTCATACATCTCTACACATTGACGACTAAGGGCTAGGGGTGATTGATATGCCCAAAGTGTACCCTCTTACTCAGGGTCACTAACATCGGTCTGTCTCACATCCGAGTTGACAAGAAGATCACAACTGCTATCAGAAAGGTCGTATTATGCAACATTGGCCCTTTATTGACCAACCTCGGCTAAACAAGTAGCCGAGGGTAATAGCGTCTTATGAAATCAAGCTAGTACCAACATCGTACTCGGCTTGAGCCGACGTTACATCCTGCCTCATGCCTAACCTCGGCTAGTCTTCCTGGCCGAGGTCATCGTGGTTCTTGACAGACAAAGTAACACCATTGGACTTCACTAACCTCCTACTCGGCCAGGCCAAGGTTACATTAGTCAATGGCACAGGTTCGAGCACATGCAAGCACATGGAAGGTTTGGAACATGTGAGCAAATCAGTTATAACTGAATCATTCCCCTCACGTGAGGGAATATTGTGGTCATCATTATCTGCATAAGATCAACCAGGTCTCATCAGGATACTGGTTCGATCCTCATACACATGCTCATTGAATGCTTGGGGGGTACATTACACCTCCCAAACACTATATACAGAGGTCTTCCCCTACCTTGTAAAAAAATCAAAAACTCTTATAGTATACGCAGTAGAGAGAGAAAGTGAGAGATTGTATCACAGGCCATTAGTGCCATCATTATAGTGAAATTACTCACACACTCACAGTGGATGTAGGCCATATTGGCTTAACCACTTATATACTAGTGTTCCTCCTCTTCTCCTCACCTCCCTCTACTAGATATTTACTCTTGTGCTGCCATTGTTATTACTAGCTTGAGCTTGTCAACACCTCTTACTGGTGGTGGTGTTTACAGCATCATCAATAATCATAATTATTAACACGTCGAGAGCATTAAGTGGAAGTAATACTGCGAATAGGTCATGATACTTAATTGTGTAAATACCAAGAGATTATAATAGGTTGATTGTATATCTATGTATTGATTTATTATGTGTATAGCATACCTACGCTGCTTAGTATCGGGCGGAGGTTTCGCGCAGTGGACAGTCTTATCCTAGGTGACCTGATGGGGGGATATTGACTTGTACCCAGAGCATATGAACTTGGATACGTGCTATCTGTTACGTAGGATAGTTTCGACTGTTGAATGGGAGCGCAGGTATGTGCTTGACCTATTTAGCTGGTGAGTATGTTCGCCTCCAATATTTGTGTTATGATATTTACGGTTCATGAGAGACGCCGAACCAATTGTCCTTTATGCAACGAGTGATGCACCGGGACACGATAGCAGGGTATGCATTGCGCCAAGTAGTCCTAACCAAGGGTCGCAAATATATATATATATATATATATATACTAGGGTATGCCCGTGCCTGAAGGCACGATTAAAATTTGGGTAGCGCTCATTCTCCCAATACAATTGGGAACTTTTCTTCATTAACAAATACCAATTATACCCTTCCTATTTAAAAATACTTCAAAAAAAAATAGTCATAAAAAATATACTGTTGTATGAGAATTAGTACTCTAAAATGACTATCATGATAACATAAAAAATTAGAAGTTAATTTTTAAAAAATAACGACAAAATACGTAATTGCAAACTGACAATTTATGGTAATTGCAATAGTGGATTCCCGTGCCAATGGTACAATGATTAGTTGCTAATATAGAATATATGGATTGGATGGGTAATGTATATATTATTATTTTTTAGTGGCCAACTGTGTATAAATAATTTCTATTTTTGGTAAGTATTATTAATTTCAAGGGTAAAAAAGATCAATTCGCTCAATAACCATATATCTTAATGTTATTCAAAACTTCATTAACACGATAACTAAACTTTGGGCATCATAGCAAATACTATTTATATAAACCCGATCGTTGTGAGGGGTGTATTTTTTACTATTTGGGAAATCTTCTAGTACTTTTTACTAATTTAGTTAGTCCAAAATTAATTTCTAAACCATATTTTCTCAAGCTTCACAATATCTCCCCTTGGACTTCTGTTTTTATTTACTACAATTAGAGTTGAATTTGTATAAGATTAATATAAAAATAACTCATTCTCTTGCAAACCATTTTTTTCCCCAAAAATGCTAATTTAATATCTATTTTGATCTCAATTGACAAAAATGTAAGTAATACTTTGAGGCATAAGCCACTAATAAATACCCCGAATGTTTTCACACCTCTTCCCTCAAATATATTTTAAACTTGAAAAAGGACTATAAAAAGTTATGTTAGAGCATCCATAATGTGGGTGTTGGATAAATATAAAGAATAAGTTGATAACATAGATTCGAAGGATATCTGATATACCGCACAAAGACAAATGAAAAATATCTATCTCAGTTGGGTATAGATAATTTGAGGTGCTGATTATCAGTAAATAATAAAATAAAAAATAATTGGAATGGAAAACCACCTCCTCAACCACAACCCCTTACCCACCCACGCACCCACAACACCAAGCCACTCTTGAGTCCACTCTCCAAACATCTCTCAACCAAAACAACAATGATGAAGCTTGGAAGTCCTTCAAAACTCTCAACAACTGCTATTCATTCACATCTAAGCCTCCCATCAACTCTCTCATCACCCACTTGTCCTCAATCAATGATACCCATAATCTCAAAAGGGATTTTGCCTCTGTGATTTTCCTGTTAGAGAATAACCCAAAATTATTAGAGAAAATCCCCAAAGGGCTTTAATATAATGTATTTGAAATCTAGATCCACAAAATCAGAAACATATGAATTAAAATAAGTATTTTTCTAGAAAAGTAACTCAACATTAATCAAATAGACCAAAGAGTTTAAAATCATCTCCAAGCCATGAAATCAAGTTGCAATTTTGGCCCTCCGGAGCCTTGGAATAAACTAATAAAGGTAGATCAAAAGGGGTAAAATTAGGAGCAAAGTTAATTCTCACGTGTCATGGAATCAACATTTAATAAATCAAATTTTATCTACTTGTACTCAATACATCAAGAAAAATAACGCAACCAGGCATAAGCTTTCAGATTTTATAAGCTTTCCCAAATAGTAAAATGTAAGACATTCTCTCACAACGATCTATTTAGAAATTGATTGTTAAGTTATCAATGTTGAAATCTTTAATGACATTTTAAAAAATAGTAATCATTGTATAAAACTCAACATGCATTGGATCTTCTCCCCCAACAGATCGCTGATGTAGAAAACCCAACAGATTGCTGATGAGCCAAGAAGCTCACACACAAAAACATTATACAAAAATTCTTACACAGATAATGCTACCCACTTCGTTGGATCTTCTTCCCCACAAAAGATTCTTACACATATAAGATCATATATAAAAATAACCCACAAATTAAGGACTTGAGGCAGTTAGCCAAAAAGCTCAATAGCTCTGGATAAAGCGGAAATAATCATCCACAAATCTGAAATGGTGAGTGAGTAATCATAAGTGAGTCAACAAATATAGTAACAAAAGTGAGTGAAGAAATACTACCTTCAATGGTGGTCATTGTGTGAGGGAAGCAGTGGGCCGGCAGTGGTGGTGTTTAGATATGGTTAAAGTGAGAGGGAAAGAAGAGCAAAAGAGAGAGAGAGAGAGAGAGAGAGAGAGAGACGAATGATATGTGGGTTTGGAATGGGTATCCAACCCACAACCCTTTTATGAAATCGGGAAACATGCCGAAGGAGAGACTACAATGTCAAATACTATTCTACCCCTCCATTTGAATTTTGAAAAAAAGGGGGAAATAAATTAGAGTGTATGAAAAGAGGGGGAAATCAAAATTTTTAAGGGTAAAATAGATATTGCAAGAAAAAATTGCATTTTGTGACATCATAAGTTAAACTTATGACATACATAAGTTTTGTAACTTATTATATAGATATATATATATATATATATGGGGGGATGATGTGACTATATGTATATATACATAAATATACATGAGAATGAATGATTCTAATGTGTGAAATTAGAAAATGTATAAATATGGATAAGTAAAGTAATTCGAGAGGATAAAAGACTTCCTATCAAAATAGTGAATATAAAATGGGTAAATGGCATAAAAGAATATTATTAGCTTAGTATATGGGCGATACGAGTTAGTCTCTTGAGATATATTTAGCAGTTCATGCCAGTAATCTAGTTGGGAATATTATGGACGAATAGGTTGGGGTAGACATACGCTAGGTGTGCACAATAGTGGAGCAGTGAGAATCTCAAGTGAGAATTCGGAACTAACATGTACATAATAATTGCATCTTTGCAGTTTTAAATACTTGCTAAAATAAATATTTTTACAAATCGGGCTCAGACCCGTTTCTGTTATTTCTCTTCTCTTTTGCTATATACACATATATATATATATATATATATATATACACCAGGTGTCCAGCCACTGGGTCACCGCCAGACTTAAACACGTGGATCATTCGGCGAGTTGCAGCTATTATGGAAGTTGTAGGTCATTGATATTCGACACTGCTATCTCTTCATTAAGATCTTTCATTTAGGGCATGTGTCGCCCGCTTCCAGATTAACCATTTCAGGGATTTTATATTTATTAGTATTTCCTTACTATCGGATTGAGTATTATGATACTTTGGTTTTAGACTTTGAACTGGAATGTTTTATCCAGTCTCATTTATTTCAGTATTTGATTCATGTTCAGTATTTATTCTTGTGGAATGCATTTGGCTTATATATTAAATCACGAGATTTATTAATGGATTAAATGGGTATAATTAATTTGGGAAAATGTTTTGACACTTCGCTTAATTAATTTTTAGGTGATTAATAATGAAAATTGTTTTCGACAATGATGCTAAGAATGACCAACCGGACACTTTGATTTTAATTTAATAAAGGACTGATCACCCGGTATTTAATTAAGCGGGGTATCACACCCTACCCTAGAAGGAGTCGGGAATTTTATCATCTGGTGAACCATGGAAGGCACGGCCTCAAATTCCTTGAGAGCTACCTGTCCCAGTATGAGGTTGTAGGCTGAGAAGACATTTTTGTCCGTCACGAAAAAGTTGATCTTCCTAGTGAGCCATTTCGGCCACTCGTCTCCCATTCTTACATCAACCTCATACATTCCCAGGGGATGAACTTTTTCCCCACTGAAACCGATCAGGGATGATGGTATGGGATGAACCTATCGTGGCTAAGTCCCAGGGCTTTGAAACATGGCCAAAACATCACGTCCGCAGAACCATCCCCATCTACCAAGATCCTCGGCACCTCACATCCGTGCACCCTGTTTGGGGGTGGTGTGATAAGCACCCAAATGTGTATATTTTATACCCCAAATAGACGTATTTTAGTTGCTAATTCTCGACAATTTGGATCTTGTGCGCGTAAATGTTCAAAATGCAGGCTTAATTGCAGTTGTGGTGTCAAAAGCTATATTTCGAGGCAATTTGCAGTTAAAAAAGAGTTAATCCCCTTGTCCCGTAACCTCACCCTAGCCTAAACCGTCACCCGAACCCCCATGTGTGCGTTGTGCTTGTACTTTTAGATTTTTTTAGATTTTATTTGATTCATTTTTATTTTTAGATTTATTTAGAATTGTCTAGGATTTATTTTTTTTGTATTTCTTTATCTCGATTTTGATTTTTATTGGTTTTTAATTTAATTTTATTTTATAAGGATTAGTTTTTTAGAAATTTATTTTCTAGTTTTATTACATTTGATCTTTCTTTAGTTTTATTATATTAGGATTTTATTTTTAGCTTTAATAGATTTTTGTTGTGTCTTTTATATTTTTTATTTAGAATTTCAGTTTTTTTTTAGTTTTATTAGATTTTTAAGGTTTATTTTTGTTTCCTTTTATTTTTAGGATTAGTCCTTAGTAGTTTACAAGATTTTTATTTTTAGTTTAGTTTAATTTAGCTTAATTTTTAATTTTTATTGTATTTGTCGTCTTTTAATTTTTAGATTATAATTTTATTAGTTTTATGTTTTTTTTAGTTAGGTTATGTTACTTTTATTAGGTGTACAAACAACACACACACTAACTAACCTAGACCCTCATACACTTAAACTAACACTCACGCACACCCACTTTCCTACACACTATCCTACAAACAAACTAAACCCCCGACCACACACACATTTCCTACAACCTCACCCACCTAATCAAACCACCCTTCTTCTTCAACCTCAAACCAACACCCCTTCTCTCTCATATCCTCTCTCATCCATAACCAAACTCGGACTCAAAATTGGGTGCCCACAAACCCATAGCAGCAGCCACCTCTGGCGGCGTCCCACTGACCCGAGCCTCCTGCCTGTACGACCTCTACCACCGTCGACCTCAACCGGGCAGCTCAGTCCCCACGCCCCTACCGTCACCGGCCCTTCCCACTGCCATCTCCGGCGACAGCTCACACCCGGCGACCTTACCTGCTCAAATCTCCCATAACCCGACCCAAGTCGCCACCTTCTCCAACCGACCCATATCAAACTCATTTCTCAACACCCGAACTTCCATGGCCGATCTCCAAACCCGACGATCCAAAAATCTTACCCGCAATACCCATCTCGAACCAAACATCTCAACCCATTTCATCCTGCCAACACGATTCCACCTGCCAAATAAATCCCAAAAACCAAAGCCAAAGACAAAACAAAAAACCCATTGTGCAAAAACCAACACTCTCAAGCCTCCATTATCTTACACACGTTTCCAATCTCAGCACTTGCTAAAATCGGCATTACAGTACCCTAGCCTCTGTAGCCTGTTGCCCTTGTGATGTCTGATTTTGAGACCATCTCTTCAAGTTAAATAAGGAGACTGATAGAGCATAACAGAGAGGGCAATAGTGTAGAGAGAGTTTAGTTTTTTTTTAGAGCTCCATTTTTGGAGCTCATTTTTAGTGTAATATTGTTCAAAAAATTTATTTCTTCTTTTTTAAATTTTTAGTGACTTGAGTGAGCCATAATATTTTGTGAGATACAAATTGTGAGTTGAGCGATATTTTTGTGTGTTGTAAAACTCAGATTTGTGGGTGCACTTAAATGTTCATATTTGGGAAAAATCTTATTGGCTTCAAGGAGACTTGGTTCAACATATTTTTTTTCCATTCCATTTTATTTTGTATGCCTCATATTGTGTAATTATTACATTTTATACGTAATAATACCATAATGAGAGGCTAAATATCCCATTCAAGGGGTGAGATGGAACTCTTAACTTAGTTATTTTTAATTTTTTTGTTTATTTATTTATTTATTATGCCCTTTTGAATATTAATATCAAAATTTTACAATTTATATTTACGCCTCGAGAGAGGGTGAATTATTTTGGAGAGAAAATCGTAAATTCAGATTAAAATATTTATTAATTAATTAAACTAGAGATAGGCAATTTTTGAATGGTATTATAGTTTGAATTTCTCTACTCTAAAAATGTAAATTTTAATGATTTAAAATACCTTAAGTAAATTTTCCCTAGCGGGTGATTTATTAGAAAATGTTTAAATCTAATTTTTGTGAGTATGTGAAATTTAAATATTAATCTTCTAAAAGGACTATATGTAACTTTACATTTTCAACGCGAGTTGATTTGTAAATTTATATATGTTTGGGGGTATTTCAAATAGACAAACTAATTAATAAAAATAAATAGGTTAAGTGGTGAAGTTTAATCCCTTGAATTGTCTCAGAATTATTTACTCCTCATATTTAGCTCACTTTATCATTTTCTTTATTTATTAGTGTAATTTTAATTTTTAGTTCATAGTTAGTAGTATAAATATCCCTTCATAATTGTTTTTAAAAATCATACTTGTCTTCAGTTTGCTCTTCTCCACATTAGAGAGCGCGGATTGACCCCTTTCTTGCCAATATACATTTTTAGTGTGTTTGTAGGTACCAAAAGGGATTTTTGATTGACCATTTTTACCCCACAACGACATATACGAAAAAGGTGTGTTATCAATGGTGATGACGACAGGGTCATCATGTGGGGATAGGAGGCCTTTGAAATCCATCCTCGAGAAACCCACTATCAGAGTATCCATGTTAATTTTCTTCCTCTTTTCAGGCTTGGCTTCGATAGAGGTTGAGTGCACAACTTCAACTTTCGTTACTGCCTTCGCTTCAGCTCCATGGGCCTTCCTATCGGCCACTTCTGATCCTCCTCCATCTAGACCCCCAGATCATTCTGACACCGAATGAAATCATATTAAACCTTTTCACCCGGCCATGGTCGTCCTTTCGTGGAAGGTCGGGATCGTCATCGTCCTCTGAGGGGTCGTCTCGTCTGCTAGGGGTATCTTCTCTGCATTTATCACTTCTTTTCTTATTAGGGTCATCTCTATGACTCTTGGAGACACCCTTGTCCACATACTTTCTCAACTGTCCCTCGTTTAACATCTTTTCGATTTCATCTTTTAGAGCAAAACACTTATCGGTCAAATGGCCATGGTCTTGATGGAATTTGCACCATGGGTTTTTGTTCCTCTTATGTGGAGGATCTCTCAACTTCTCAGGCCATTTTAAAGATCGGTTACTCTTTATCTCATCAAAATGTGTTCGCAGTTAACCATCAGAGGGGTGTAATCTACAAACTTGTCGTCTGCTTGTCTTTTGTTCCCATCCTTATTCTTTTTCTGGTATTTACCTCCATTAGTACTTCCTTTTTCATCCTCATATTTGGCGGCCATTGCCTCTTTAGCATTCATCACCTTTCTCGTCATTGCCAGCAGCTCAGCCATTGACCTCGGGGGGTCTTTGGCAAGCTTCCACAAAAACTTTGCCTTTTGGAGTCCTATGATAAGGGCCGTCATGACTGTACTCTCTTCGTAGTCCTCGACCTCTTACTTTTCATTGTTAAATATGTCTATATAATCTCTGAGGTTCTCGTTTTTCCCTTGCTTAACATAGAGCATGTGAGTGTTCTTCTTCTGTGGACTTACTCCGAAGAAAAGTTGTGAATGAACCGTTCTGCGAGCTGCTTAAAGCTTTAATTGGAGTTCTTTGGAAGAGAGGTATACCAAACATGTGCATCCCCAGTCAAGATGCCCGAAAAGGCTCGACACCTCATCTCATCTGAGATAGATTAAATGTCAACTGATGGTTGGTACATCTCAATATGATGGACTAGGTTGGTGCTCCCGTCATATCTTGGGGTGACCATAGGCAGTTTAAACTTGGTCGGCATTGGGATGTTGACAATTTTTTCCACAAAGGGTGAACCCTTGGCGTATCCCCTCTGAAGAGGGTCTCGAATTTTTAGGATATCACCAATTTTATCCTCCAGCCTCTTAATCGAGTCATTCCATGGCCTCATAGGGTCGGCTTGGCCGATGTTATCCCCCACCACTTCTCTGGGATGAACTGCGGGCTCAGTTGCAGTCGACTTTTACTGACTATTTACTTCTCCCTGACCGTCATCTCGTCCATGAGGGGGTTGGCCCTCGTGGGGTCGTCCATCTGCTACCTCTCTTATGGACCTTATAAGACTTCTCAATCTGGACAATCTTTCCCTCAGGTCATTAGCTGGGCCTAGCCTCTAAAAGGCCGACCCTCTGCTCAGACGGTCAAAAGCCGATCCTCTGGGGAGATCATTAGGATTTTGTCTCTTGCACCTCCCTCGGCTCTCCTAGATATGTCGTATAGTATTATTGGAGATCTTATATGACTCACAAAAATCTTCTGGAGCATCCCCTACTTCCACATCATCATACCTATTCTCTGGGCAAGGGTTTCCTTGCTTCCACAGGCGTAAATGCTTGGTGTCAGTAATATCCCTCCGCCATTGTGAAGATGGAAAGTCTTTTTGTGGTGCCTGGGGTGGTCCCCTGGCCTCATGTTGTCCTGGCGTAGCTACCGGAGTAATCATTTCCGGTGAGACTCCTGGTGGTCTCAGTATGTTTTGGCTAAGAGCTGCAAATAGCTCTTGCATAACCTGCTGGCTTGATGCCAAAGACTTCAAGGCGGTAACCATCTTAGACTGAGGTGGTACCTGGATGGAACTAGGTCCTTCTCCACTAGCCGGTGGAGGAGGTGGTGGTGGTAATTTCGGTTCCATATGTTTGAGCTATAATGAGTTGGATGATCAAAAGAGCTTAAGGACCTTAATGGATCTCTTTCAATGGTGAAACAGCTCCACGCAAATGGGAAGAACTGGTTCACCACTAGAGTCTACGATGAGGTTCAGATGTAGAAAGAAAGAGATAGATTCTCATTCTCACAGACGGCGCCAAATCGATGATGCTGAGAATTAGCATCACCAGATAAAGAGGTGATATAGCTCAAGCAGTAATAATAATGGCATCAATGGAGATATATAAGCACAAATATGTTTAGAAGGAGGTGAGTAGAAGAGGAATGGAGACAATGACGTCTAGTAGTTTAGCCAATCAGGCCTATATCCACCGTAAGTGTGTGATCCACTAAATATGGGCACTAATGGCCTTGGATATAATACACAAGTTTTCTCTCTCTACTGTGTATAAATAGAGTTTTTGCTAGGGTTACAATTATCGATCCTTTTGCAAGGTTGAATATAATAAGTATATATAGGGCTTGGGGGGTGTAGTGTACCCCCCAAAGCATGCATGGATCATGCGAATGATGATCTAGCTAATCCCCTGTTGACACCTGGTTGAGCCACTTGTAGGTAATGATGCCATAATATTCGCTCATGTGAGGGAATGATCTTGTTATAACAGTTTAGTCCACATGCTATAGGAGCCCCACGCGCACTGCTCCACGTGTCTCCCAAACCACGCGCCATGATGGTGTCACCGTCGGCCTATAACGACATACCGAGGCCGATGCTGACCTTGTGGGAGCCCTGATTGATAGATACAAGAAGTGTATTGTCGGCTTACAGAGGGTCGGCTAGTCGTATGGTCGTCTGAATTGTTCCCAAGCCGAGGCTTCAATCTCCATGGGCTTGGGCTAATTTGGATCATCCAGCATACTTGTATTGCCAATGGTGGGTTCGGCCTAGCGAACCCCTGTCTTTAGTATGACCCCCTGGGGTAAAAGCAAAGTTGAGCCCTTATCCTTAACGAGGTTGCCCTCGGCCAGGCCGAGGGTATATTTTGGTATATTAATCACCCCTAGCCCTTAGTCTTCAATGCTATCAAGGTGGTTGAGGGGTAATAATATCTTTGGATGTTGAGTTTATGAGTGGCCAAGCTGATGAGTGACACTTGTCAAGTTGGTTGACGTTTATCAAGTGTCAATCATCGTTTTTGTGTTCCCTAAAAATGACGGCCGCATATCACACTTGGGACTTTGTGCCCTAATGATAATTCTCCTCGTGGGCTATTCATCGCCTTGGTTATTGGGCCCAATAATGACAAAGTATTTAAATATTTTGGAAATATTTCTTCTTTTTCTTCTACTTCTTCTTCGGGCGCACTCTCTCTCTAGATTTAGCAATTAACCTTCATCCTTGCATTTTCGTGAGAGCCCCAAGTTTCTTTTACCTTCAGTCTTCTTTTCCAGGAAATTTCTTCACCTTTCTTTCCATTTTCTTTTTCTTTTTCCAAGTTTTCTTTGGTTTTTGCTTTGGATAGTTTCTACGCATTTTCTTGGCTGGTTTTTATTTTCCCGACGTGTGTATCCACCCTTCAGTCGTGGTTATAGGGCTAAATACTGACTGAGGGCGTTGATATGCCCAAAGTGTACCTACCAGTTCAGAGACATCAACCTCGGCCTGTATGACGATCGAGGTAATAAGAACTCATGACTGACCATCGACGATGTCGGCCTTCATCAGTTCAGCCATAGCTGACGCTACGAGTACCACCTCCAATGGGTATCAGCCTAGGTCTACATGACTCATGGGGGAAGCTATCCGTCAGGTCGACCACAACCGACGCTACAAGTACCACCTCCAATGGGTATCAGTCGAGGTCTAAATGACTCATGGGATCACCTATCTATCAGGTCGTCCATAATAGACGTTACAAGTATCACTTGAGAACCAACAAAAACCTCATAGTCTCAATCAACAATCACCATATCATCATCGGCCTTGGCCGACGTTATACCTTATACCCAAACTCGGTCGGACATCCTGGCCGAGGTGTTCATAGAATATTATCTCAGGGAATGCAATGGTCGTACTCCACCAACCTCATACTTATCCAGGCCGAGGTTGGTACCAAGCAAAGATAGTCGAGCATCCACGCGCACATGTATGGCTTGGAACACGTAGACAAATCTATTATAACTGAATCATTCCCTCCACGTGAGAGAATATTGAGGTCATCATTACTTAATTGGGATCAACCAGGTGTCATCCTTGCACTGCCTGGATCTCCATGCACATGCACATTGCATGCTTGGGGGTATATTACACCCCCCAAGCACTATATATTGAGGTCATCCTCAACATTGTAAAGGATCGAGAATTACAACCCTAGCTAAAACTCTATCAACACATTGCATGCTTGGGGGGTACATTACACCCCCCAAGCACTATATATTGAGGTCATCCTCAACATTGTAAAGGATCGAGAATTACAACCCTAGCTAAAACTCTAGCAATTTATACAGTAGAGAGATAAAGCTTAAGAGATTGTATCCATGGCCGTTACTGCCTTATTTCAGTGACATTACTCGCTCACTTGCACAGTGGACGTAAGCTTAATTGGCTGAACCACTTACATATTGGTGTTCATCCCCTTCTCCTGACCTCCTTCTACATATACACTTGTATTCTCCTATGCTACCATTGTTATCACTTGCTTGATCTTGTCAACACCTTATTTGGTGTTGTTGTTTCCAGCATCATCATTTTGGCGCCGTCTATGGGAACGAGAAGACATAACTCTTCCTTTCCTAACTTAATCTCACCAGAGACTTTGGTGGTGAACCAGGCCTCACCCCTTACGTGGAGATGTTTCACCATTGAAAGAGGTCCTTGAAGGTATTAAGCTCACCTTCTTTACATGCACTTTAGTTTTAACGTATGACATCGGAGTTACCACCACCTCCTACACCATCTGGTGCTGGAGGACCCAGTTCCAACCAGGCGCCACCCCAGTCCGAAATGGCTGAGGTGGCAACAGGCTTGAAGTCAATGGCCGCAACTCAATAAGAAATGAAGGAACAATTTGCACAACTCAGTCAAAATATAATGAGGCCACTCGGGGTCACATCATAGATGATCACCATCCTGAAGCTAGGGGATCACCCCAGGCATCGCGAAAAGACCAACCTACCCCTCAGTAGAGGAGGGATGTTGTTGACCCTAGGCGTTTACATTTGTGGAGGTAAGGAACCCCTTGCCCTGAGGATAGGTATGATGATCTGGAGGCAGAAGACGTCCCAAAAGACTGCTAGGAGCGATAAGAGGTTTCCAACAACACTGTATGTCTTATCCAATAAAGTCGAGGTTGTAGGGGCAAAAGAGATGGTGGTGCCCAGCAAAGAGGATCAACTTTCGATCGATTGAGCAGAGGGTTGGCCTTTAAAAGGCTTGGCCCAGTTAATGACCTAATACAGAGGTTATCCAGGTCTAGAAGTGTAGCAGGCTCACAAAGGGAAGATGGGGAACATCGGCCTCATCAGGGCCGACCCCAGTATGGCCGACCCAGGGATAAAGAGGAGGTCAACAACCGACGTTGTGCAGCGGCATTGCAAAGCCATGGAATGACTTCATTCAACATCTTGAAGAGAATATAGGTAACCTCATCAAAAGCCGAGACCCAATACAAAGAGGGTTCTCAGAGGGATCCCCATTTGTGGCAAAGATAGTGAACTTCCCAACCCCTGCCAAGTTCAAACCACCTACGGTGTCTCCCAATTATGATGGTAGTACCAACCATGTGCATCATATTGAGATGTACCAGTCTGCAATGGATATTTATTCAATCCCAGATGAGATGAAGTGTCGGGCCTTCTCTGGGAAATCGACGGGAGTTGCACGCATCTGGTTTACCTCTCTTTCGAAGAACTCTATTGAGAACTTTTAGGGCTTGGCTGAACGGTTCATTCATAATTTTTGTTTTGGGGTGAGACCTCAAAAGAAGACCACCCATCTGCTGTACGTCGAGCAAGGAAAGAATGAGAGCCTAAGAGACTACATTTCTATATTAAAAAAAATTAGAGTTTGAAGATTATGAAGAGAATATAGCTATGGCTGCCCTCATTGGAGGACTCCAAAAAGGGAAGTTGTTGTGGAAGCTTACAGAAGATCCTCCTAAGTCCATGGCAGAGCTATTGGCAACTGCAGTAAAGGTCATGAATGCTGAAGAGGCTATGGACGCAAATTATGAGGATGAGAACGGAAGTGGCAGCAAGAAGTTCCAAAGGAAGAAAGATGGAAAAAGAGGTCTACAAATGACAAGTTTGCACACTATACTCCTCTAACTGTGAGCTGCAAACACATCCTCAACGAAATAAAAAATGACCGATACCTGAGATGGCTGAAGAAGCTGAAGGCTCCTCCGCATAAGATAAACAAAAACCTATGGTGTGAGTTCCACCAAGACCACGACCATGTGATAGAAAAGTGCTTCGCCTTGAAGGATGAAATTTAGAAGATGTTGAAGTCCGAAAACATCAAGAAGTATGTTGACATTAAAGCTCCTAAGAGGGGAATAGATGACCCTAAAAAGAAGAGAAATGACAGATGTCGAGATAATCCCCCAGCGAGAAGAGATGATGACTCAAATGGTGATGATGAGGACGATCCTGATCTCCCACCAAAAGACGAAAATGCCCCTGTGAAGAGGGTTGGTATGATCTCCTTTATTGTTAACGCCATCTCCGAAGGACTAGTAGGGAGTGGCTCAGAAGTAGCTGACCGTAAATCTCATGTGGCAGAGGCTAAGTCAGTGACTAAAGTAGAGGTTGTGAATTTGGCGTCTTCAGAGGCTAAATAGAAGAGAAAGAAGGTAGATATGGATACTCTTATAGTTGGATTATCCCGATTTGATTTCAAGGGTATCTTAGCTCCACATGATGACCCTTTGGTAATCACTACAAGGGTGCATGGATGTGAGGTGTGGATAATCCTCATCGATGGAGGAAGTACAGCTGATGTAATGTTTTGGCCCTGTTTTAAGAGCCTAGGCCTCAACAGAGCTAGGCTTGTACCATACCATCATCCACTAATTGGCTTTAGCGGTGAAAAGGTCCATCCGTTGGGCGTGTATGAGATGGACATTCGAATGGGAGACGAGTGGCCTAAGAGGTTGACCCGGAAGATACATTTCTTCGTAATGGATGAAAACATCTTCTCGGCCTACAACCTCATCATAGGACGAGTATACCTTAAAGAATTTGAGGTCGTTCCGTCAACAGTCCACCAAATGCTAAGATTCCTGACCCCCTATGGGGTAGGGGAAGTGCAAGAAGAAGACTGAAGGTAAAAGAAACTTGTACATCTCCCCGTTGAGTGGGAGGATTTATATGAAGAATCCATTAAGGGTGGAGTTTATTGACTTTTCGTGGAAATATAATGTCATTGCCACCGGATGGGGGGACGAATTCGATAGTTCAGATGAAGAACAAAGCCCAGAAAAGACTAGTCTAAAAGTTATCATATATGGTGTAGGGGGAGGCTAAAGGCGGTCTTGTGATTAGAGATAACTCCCCTTCATAAATTACGAAAAGTAGACAACCCAGAGGAAGCTTAGAGGAAGCTTAGGAGAGTAATCTTAGAGGGAGCTTATCCAGAGGAAGCTCATAGGAAGCTTACGAGCGTAAGCTTAGATGAGGCTTATCTAGAGGAAGCTCAGATGAGTCTTATATAGAAGAATCTCGGAGGAATCTTACCAGAGGAAGCTCAGAAAAGAAGCTAGGAGGAAGCTTGCTAGAGGAAGCTCGCTAGAGGCAGCTCGCCAGAGGAAGCTTACTAGAGGAAGCTTACCAGAAGAATCTCAGAGGAAGCTTACTAGAAGAAGCTCAGAGAAGAAGTTCAGATAAATATTACCAGAGGAAGCTCTCCAGAGGAAGCTTTACCAGAGGAAGCTCGGAGGAACCTTGCCAGAGGAAGATTAGACGAAACTTGCTATAAGAAGTTCAGAGGAAACTTACTAGAGGAACCTCACTCAAAGAGGAAACTCAGGGTTGACAGTTTTTTTATACTTATGCAAATCATGTATCTATAGAGATGTATTATAACTTGTATGTTTTAATGATTTATAATATGAGAGTGAGGTCAAGCGGTATCCGTGAGGGATTAAGTTTGGCAGGGCTTGGGAGAGCTTTCATGCTCTATTAGATGACCTCATCAAGGGAACCTCAAAGGGAACTGGTTTGGAGAATTGAGAAGCAAGGCAACGTTAAGGCTTGACTTAACCATTCTAGATACACCTGGTAAAACACCGAGGGACCATAGCCCGAGAGAGCTTATCCAGAAGAACCACGAGTTCCATCTCACTTTGAGCCTAGTGCCAAACAGTCCCTTTTCAAATGTCACGTCTTCTTTAGGTGATGTCACACGCCACCTACCTACTGTCCAGTCCAAAATTGAGTAAACCATGGAAGTTTGAGGGGCTGTCAGAAGGTTTGGTGGATGACCATTGAAGTGTGACAGCTTCCTGACACAGCTGATAGCCAAAATGTGTCTGCATACATTTAATGCTAGTGATATAAAGTATAAGGTTTTTCACATTGATTGAGACTGAGACATCTCAGGAGAGGTTGGTGGATATTTAGAGAGCCCAACCATTTCAAAGAAAAGGGGTTCTCTTTGGAGAGAATAGAGAGTTCTTTGTCCTCAGTTCTTTCTAGAGAGAGAAAAGACATTGAGAGCAGGGGAGTTATTGCAAAACCAGGGGGCATTTAACTCACCCACCATTGTTGGTTGTTGACAAGCTTTCACTACTATTTATTGTTATTACTAATCTAAAGTACCCTTTTACATAGGGAATTATATCATTTGAGGAGCTTCTAGGAGCAATCAACAAGATGGATGAACAACCCTAGATAGATGAGGATACGGGGTTTATATTTCTTCCCTCTTCTGTGAACCATATAACAAGATCAGGGAGGCATTACCAAGTTCCACGCCCACAGTCATCCACGATTGACAAGGGAAAAGGTGTTGAGAATCTTCCTATGCTAGAAATAACCCTCGAGGAGAGCAAGATCCTCAATCAGTTGAAGAAAACCCAAGCTAACATCACCTTGTGGGGAATCTTCATGTCTTCACAGGTACACCGAAATGCCTTGATCAATCAACTCATCGGACCCATAATCCCTCTTTCCACCATGCCAAAAGAAGTAGTGAATCTGGTCGGATCTCTAACCTCTACTAGAATGCTCTCTTTCTCCGAAGAAAAAATCCCTAAGATTGGACTAAACCACAACTATGCTATCAATATCTCTGTCAAATCATAGTAAAGACCGTCCCACTTTTTCTTGTCAATAATGGATTGGCTCTTAATATTTATCCATTGAGAAATCTCAATTGCTTGGGACTAAAAATGAATGAGCTTTCTCTAACCTCTTACGTTGTGCCTGCTTATGATAATACTCGTTGAGAAGTGATAAGATCTATAAAAATCACAATAAGGGCTGGCCCAATAAATCTCGTTATTTAATTCCAAGTCATTCACATCCCGACTAATTTCAATCTGTTGCTGGGATGACCATGTCTCCATAGTATCAAGGGTGTGTCTTCTTCCCTACATCAGAAACTGAAGTTCTTCGCCCATGAGCAGGTCATCACTATCTTGGGCGACGATGATAATGTCGAGAATGCAAGCACCAACAATCCAGCACTTGAGATACAACATGGGGAGAATGATATGCATCTGTCAGGTTTTCAAGTTGAACCACTTCTACTCCCAGTAGGGGATGATTTCAAAGATAGGGTTTATCCAGAGTATAACCCTCATGGCAACGTCAATGTGATCCAGATGTTAAAAAACTTCACTTCATGATCGAACTGGGGCTAGGACGACGACAACAGGGGATACTTGAACCCATTGTATTAAAAAAAGGTTTTTTTCCTTACGATTTGGGCTATCATCCATCATTAGAAGAACTCAGAATACTCCGCTAACCTCGGTTGAAAAGAAGTCTAAAAACTTCCAAGACTGTCTCGAGAGATTCCTTAAATAGAAGATTCATCAGAGAGGGTGAAGATTTCCCCTTTTGTGGCTTTTCAGAAACATGGTATGATCATGGGGACAGGAAGATGAAACTCAAAATGGATATCTTTTTCCAAGACAGCAACTCATGGGCCGAAAGTACCTAGCATCATGTGCAACTACTTATTGAGAAGATTGTAGCTGGTACCAGAGATTTCAAGGGAAGTGACTCTGAAGATTCATTCAACTTGTAAACACTAGGGCTGACACTCTGCATGGCCCACTCAAGCGATACATCATCAGATCCATCGTGCTTGATCAAAGCTATTGATACACATTTCCTCAACTAGCATGTTGTACTTGTTCCACCTGCTGAAATGCAACCCAACTCTGACGTTTATCCCATTTCATCTGCTTTTATTGTTCCTCCCTTTCAATCGAGACCTCCTTCGATGAGGTTCTCAATGTTGTTTTTCCTAAAAATGAAATAAACTAAGATTTTGAGTATCTTATTGTGCCTTATATTAATTATTTTGATTCTAGTCAAACTCTTGATGATGATGATTTTGCAAATGAATAATTCTTAACTAATATAAATAAGGTTAATAACAAACAACATAACCGCGTTTAAGTTAATAAAGATGAAACTATAGTTACTAATCTCGGTTCTAGTAGCCAACTGTGCGAGATTAGGATAGGGTTTACCCTTGAAGATCATGAGAGCGCATAACTTGAAGAATTACTAAAGGAATTTATGGACGTCTTCGCATGATCGTATGACGACATGCCTGGGATTGTTCCTGATATCGCTCAGAATGAGATTCCAACGCTCCAAACCGATCAAACATAAACTACAAAAGCTTCACATCAAATGGTCGCTCAAGTTTAATGAAGAAATGAACAAACAGCTGAACGTGAGTTTTATTCGTGTGGTTGAATATACCATATGGCTAGCCAATATCATACCCGCGTCAAAATCAAGAGGGAAGATTCGCATGTGCGTTGACTATCGAGACTTGAACAAGGCCACTCCAAAGGATGATTACTCGCTACCCAATATCGACATGATTATGGAAAACACAGCCAATCATGCTCTTAAGTCATTCGTTGATGGTTTTATCGGATATAACCAGATCAAGATGCACCCGAATCATCAAGAGAAAACTACTTTAATCACCCTTTGAGGAACCTTTTGCTACACCGTTATGCCGTTTGGTCTAAAAAACACAGGGGCTACCTACCAAAGGGCTTCCATAACCATTTTGCATGATTTGATACACAAAGAAATTGAGGTATATGTGGATGATATGATTATCAAGTCTAAGACTAGGGAGGGTTATGTTCCCGCTCTTCAGAAGTTCTTCGAGCGACTACGACAATATCTGATGCAACTTAACCCATAAAAATGTGTCTTCGGTATTACCAAAGGAAAGGTCTTGGGATTCATGGTTAGTGAGAAAGGGATAAAATCAGATCCTGCCAAGCTGAAAGCCATACTCGAAATGCCACCACTCCAAACGGAGAAGGAAGTTCGGAGATTCCTTGGAAAATTACAGTATATCAGTCGGTTCATCAGCCAGTCGACTTCTATTTATGAACTAATCTTCAAACTCCTCCAAAAGGATTCCACTAATGTTTGGAATGAAGCTTGCCAAAAAGCTTTTGATCAAATCAAGCAATACCTAACTCAACCTCTGATACTCATGCCGCCGCAGCTTGATCTTCCCCTACTCCTATACATGACTATAACAGATACTTTAGCTGGGACTTTGCTATCCTAATACCTTAAAAAAATCTGCAAAGAGAGGTCCCTTTACTGTGCCAGTCACAAGTTGGTTGGGTAGTAAGTTAACTATACTACCTTGGAAAAAGCATGTGTCGCCCTTGTCTGGGTCACCCAAAATTTACGACATTACATACTTGCCTTTCCTATCAAACTTGTATCCTAAATGGATCCTAACAAATACCTACTCGAGAAACCTGCCCTATCTAGCCGAATGGCCTGATGGTTGATACCGTTAGCCGATATCAAAATTGTGTATGTAATGCAAAAATCCATCAAAGGAAGAGCCATCTCTGACTACCTCGCTGACTACCCTATAAAACAAGCCGGTGTTTGGATTTCCAAGTTCTCGGATAAGAATATGCTTTATAACTCCCAAGAAGACCTTTAATGGAAAATGTTCTTTGACGGCGTCGCCAATAATAAAGGGTATGGCATTGGGATACTCCTAATCGCCCCTTATGACTCTAACACTCCCATTACCATCAATATAGATTTTTCCTACACCAACAACATGACTGAATACGAGGCATGCACGATAGGCCTCAATGTTACTCTTAAGAAAGGAATTCGATACCTAGATGTCTATGGGGATTTAGCCCCCATCATCGGTCAAGTACTCAAAAGATGGAAAGTCAAGGATGAGAAACTCTTACCCTTCCATGCTCACCTAGAACAGTTGGCCTCCCAATTCTAAGATATCACCTTCCATTACCTGCCCTGAGCAAAGAAAAACCTCGTCGATGCCCTTGCTACTTTAGCCTCCGTAGTTGACATGCCCAGAGGAATAATAATAGCCCCCTTTCTAGTCCAAAAGCAAGTTAAACTAACCCACTACTACCACATTGAGATCATCACATAAGAAGATCATGATATAGTCGACTACTGGTACTAAGATATTTGGGGCCTCCTCAACTTAGGTAGGTATCCCCAAGGTTCTAACAAAAGAGACCGAGCAACTCTCCACAGGCTGGTTATCCAGTATATTGTCTTTGATAAAGAACTATTAAAGAGGAACTTCGATGGAACCCATTTATACTGCATTGCGGGGGATGATATTGAAGAGATGATGCAGAAGATCCACAGTAGGGAGTGCAAACCCCACATGAATGGCCATATGCTCGCCAAGAAAATCATTCGACAGGGTTACTACTGGACTACCATGGTCAAGGATTGCATAGTCTACGTTCGAAGATGCCTTAAATGCCAACAGTTTTCTAACCTCCAGCACTTGCCTCCACGGGAGTTGTATAACATGACTTCTCCTTAGCCATTCTCCACATGGGGAATCAACATCATAGGGAAAGTTACACCCAAAGCCTCCAACGGGCATGAATCCATCTTGGTTGCCATTGATTACTTCATGAAATGGGTTGAAGCTGAATCATACACAATGCTGAATGCCATGAAAAGGGCCAAGTTCATCCGAAAAATATCATCTACCGATATAGGGTCCCGCATGATAATAAGTTGTTGCCTTTCAAAACAGAAGTCACAGAGTTGGTCGACGATTATGAGATTCAAAGACACAAATCTTCTCCCTATCAACCTCAAACCAATGGTGCAGTCGAAGCCACTAACAAAAACTTGAAAGCCATCATCAGCAAGATGAACGAAAGTTATAGAGATTGGACTGATCGGATCCTTTACGCCCTCTGGGGATACCGCACTTCAATTCGAACATCTACTGGGGTTACCCCTTACTCTCTGGTATACAGCATGAAAGCAATCCTACTCGTGGAGCTAGAAATCCTTTCACTATGTATCATGCTTGAAAGAAAAGTTAGCGAGGAAGACTGGCATCAGAGCCATCTTAACGAGTTGTCACTCTTGGATAAAAGGAGACTGAAGGCTCTATATCACATACAAGGATAGCATCATCGGATAGTGTGATCGTTTAATAAGAGAGTCAAGAATTTCGGAGAGTGGGACTTAACAAAAGGGGACTTAACCCTTAAACAAATTATAAAGCCCATCTGGGACCTCAGAGGGAAATTCATGCCCAATTGGAGCGGTCCCTACATTATGAAAAAGATCCTCTCTAGCGGCACCACTATGCTCATTGACCTCGATGGGGAAGAGATGGCCCGTCCAGTCAACCTGAACCGTCTCAAAAAATTCTACCCTTAATCTCGATGCGCTACGACTCTTCTCATATCCTTTCTATTCTAAAAAATTTCCCTCTACTCAGAACTAGGTGGGGTCTGATCCTCTAAAAATCTTTTTGCCGTAAAAACTGGAACTTAGAGAATTTTCAAAACCCCCAAAGGTATGTAAGTAGCTCATATGCTTCACATGAGCACATTCCCCTTGTTTTTCACAAAATGCTATTCTTTTCTTATCCCCAAGAACGACGACTCATTTTTATCATTTACATAAATAAAAGAATTATGTATGCCATAGCGATTGGTATAGATAATTAAAATGCAAAAACTCATTCAGAGGCATAACAATATAATTAAAAAAATTCTTTATTTTATTAATGAAAAATTTCGTTACAAATTACATCGGCATAGGGAGTCAAACAACTTCCGTTGCCAACCTACCCCTACTTTTCTAAAACCAAATAAAACGGAAACCAACTGGTCCTAACAACCCTTCCAAATTTATCCCCACACAAAACAACCACAATCATAACTAGAAACACCATATAAGATCTTCACAAAATAAATTTCCTAGGGAACCTACCCGTAGCTGCCAGAGGAACCGACCCCATCATCATCCACATTCTGGGGTCCCCAAACCTCCCCTACCTGAATAGACTGCCGCAGGCACTCCATGGAATGGTAAGCAGTGACCAGCCTAGGGAAAAGAACAATGCCTCCCTCCATGGTGTCAGATATGGCAAATCGTGTTTGCCCAGTCTCCGCAGCCAACATTTTGGCAACTACTCTCCTCTACAACCACTTCATGTAGTCCATGGAAACATGCCAGACTCTGCCAATAAATTGGGAAGGACCGATCAACGGTCGAATATTCTCCTACAGAGATCCCAGTTGCATGCGCATACACTCGGTCAAATCCTCCACAGAAAAAATGTCTAGTGTTCAAGGTGGGACAATGTGCTCCTAACCAAAATGGGGAAAGAGATGCTAGGGAAAGTAAAAAGAAGTCTGTTAGAGGCCAGCCAATCGAACATACTAGTACTCCCCCAGTTCTTGAATTGGCATCAATTATCCCCACCAAGGCACTGACCAATGCAAGCCTCGATCCCCGTGCTCCACAAACTAATTCTCCCAGGTCTCAATATCCAGACCTACACTAATTAAGTAGCGAGAAAAGAAAATTGACACATCTGCCAAGGATATTCAGGAGGGACCACCATATGGAATCTCTCCGAAAGTCACATGAACAACATTACGGGGCTAGCCCTCGGGAAGTTAGAACGTCTTTCCCGCTAGGCATCCTGACCACTCAGAGTCTTCGCTTATATCATCACCGCGGGATTGCAATGGTAAGACATCAATAAAGAAATGGCTGCAAGTTGTGGGTCCACCAACAGTTCTCCAGTCACCAATAATAATTTTGAAATCAGTCCAAAATGATGGCTCTGGCATATCCCGCATCACCAAAATCCTACAAATGCACAGAATGCAGCACAACGGGGAGAAAAATCATTCCTCCCATAAACAGTGACTACGCCGTTGAGGGAGAAATAAGGAAAAGTCCCACTAACAACTCCCGTGGAGACCGAAAAAATTCAGGCATAGCTGTCGTAACACTGGGGTTTATCCCTAGCATGGCAGAGAACTCTTCATAACTTGGATAGACTTCGTCCAAACCAAAGTGAAAAATATGGTCTTTTGGGTACCAAAATACTACAGTTGCCATCATCATGTTCCATTCTATAGGTCAATTGCGCCATAATGAAACCCAACGCATGTTGAAAGCATTATAGTCGACATTGTATGAGCATATCACCTCCAGGTTTTTAAGGTAAGTAGAAAATTCAACACTTCTGGGGAGAGCCATATCACAAAATGATGAGATAAGAAGCAAGGAGAATGCAAAAGAGAAGGAATGTGGAGGGGTGAAGAAAATGCTCCACCCTTACCCCCTATTTATACTTGGAAAACCTCAACCAAAGACAAAAAACCTGAAAATCTTGGAGAAAAACTTGTCCGACCTAGTACCAAGCAATTGAAGAAAGTGCAATCAAGGTCTTAAGTTGATTGGAGTGGACTGACATGCCGATAGACGGGACAAGGGGAATGCCCTTTTTCCTTTTTTATCAAAACCAAAAAGCTTGATAAAAATAATTTATATTCTAAGAAATTTTGAATTCCTTTCTCCCTATATTTTAACTTATCCTGTTTTAAAATAAATCTTCTCTCAAGTTATTTTAAATACTTTTACGGTCTCAGCATCAAAGTAAAAACTGCATATGCATTATGTCACTAAAACAAAAATTAACAAAAACTTCATTTCATTGCATAGATATTGTTTTATTATAATTGTCTTGCAGGAAAATACAAAAATAATGTGACTCTACCTGAACCCTCCTACACTCTCTCTCTCTCTCTCTCTCTCTCCCTCTCTCACACACACACACACACACGCGCACACACACACCTACCTTCACCTATATTTTCTCTCTCTTCTCTTTTTCTATCTCTCTCTCTGAACCTCCGTCCCTACAGCGTGCTCGCTTTCCCTGGTGATGAGATGACGCACCTCCGCTCCCCGAACCAGACCCCTCCCCAGACGAGGCAGACGGCACCAGACAAGAAGGAATCGAGATTGACTCCCGAATGTAAGCCATCATAGATGCTACCAAATCCCAAATATCCCTCGGCCAGTTGGTCGACACCTGAATATACTGCAAGAAAAGTAGAAAAGAGAAAATCAGTGAGTCTGAGGCAAAGAAATAAATCAAAAATCAAAAGACAGAGATGAAAAGTATACCGCTGGCTGAAGAACCTCCTCTATCAGCCCCTGCTCCTCCGGGTCCATGGCATTGGGATGATGTAGCATACGCACCGACCCTTCGTCAGCCTGTCAGATGTTATAAGAAGGAAGAGTCAATCGCACAAAGGGAACCTCTGAAGTCATCGTCGCTTCACCACCTGCGGTGTGGGAAGACCCCACTGACTAACTAAACCCCATGAGAGGGGGGGAAGAGGCATCACGTCATATATGCTGGGCGGCATCAACCATCTCAACACAAAATCCAAATAATCATAAGTTATCATCGTGTCGGTATACGATAAATAAGGCTCGCCGATCATCGTCGCCACCCTTGCATCATCTGACATCTCCCGCTCTTGCCTCATATACATCGGGGGGCTTGCAGGTGGAACTATCACCTCATCCTCCACCACCTGTCGGACTACTCTCTCCCCCAAATATAAGGAGTAACCGAACTCATACGCCAACAGACGCCACACCTACGCATTCCCCACGATCACCCCCGTGTGCTGGATGGTCGTACCCTAGGGATAGAAGGCCACCTATAAAATTCCCAGCATAAAATCAGTATGTGAAAATATCATCAAGGAAAAATGGTCTCAAGAGAAGAAATAAGGATTTACCCGATCGCTCGTCTGGCCGTTCAAGATCCGACACACCACCTCTAAAGAGAGGGACTGCCTAGACTATCGATTGGACTTTCGCCACTGGTACATATTACAGAAGCCCCCAACAGACTCACCCTTCAAAGCTATTAGTTAAGCGTTAAGCCCAATCACCTCGTAGAACCACATCTGCAAAAGGCAAGTGTCAGCGATAGAGGAATCAAGAAGAAAATTCATAAAGGAAAATGCAAATGCATAAAGGAAAATGAACAAAATAAAGAATACCCCAAAAGACAATGCCACTGCCATTTGGCACCTCCTACACCATGCCGGACAATACCCTCCCTGAAATTTCGTACAAAATTTTGAAAAATCCTTAGAAAATTCCTAAAATTACCAAATGAATTTTAGAATCTTTTTCACCAAGAAAAACATTATTTACCACACCTATTTCCCCAACGTAATTCCCAAAATCAATTGATATCTCCCCATCAACATCTCCAAAAGACACTGCAAAAATCGAAAAATTCCCCAATAAGGAAACACAAAACCCTCAGATTAATTCCTCTTCCCTAGCGGAACCAAAAACTTGAAATCAAATGCTCCCCCAAAATCCCCAGCGGAACCACAAAGATAATTTCCCCCAGCCAAGCCTCCAATTTTCCTTAAGAAAAATTCAACTTAAAGCTCCCAGAATTGGCTTCGACCCTCCGAATTGGTCACATCTACTTAAGACCTCAGAATAGGCTTCGACCCACAGAATTGGTCACCTTTACTTAAGCCCTCAGAATCGACTTCGACCCCCAGACTTGGTCAGCTCTACTTAAGCCCTCAGAATTGTCTTTGACCTTTAGAATTTGTCCCTTCTACTTAAGACCTCAGAATTGGCTTCGATCTGCATAATTGGTCGCCTCAACTTAAGACCTCTGAATTGATTTCGACCCACATAATTGGTCGTTTCTACTTAAGACCTAAGAATTGGCTTCGACCCTCAGAATTGGTCGCATCAACTTAAACCCTCAGAATCGGCTTTGACCCTCAGAATTGGTCACTCCCATCTTAAACCCTCAAAATTGGTTTCGCCCCTTAGAATTGATTGCCTCTACTTAATCCCTCAAAATTGGCTTTGACATTTAGAATTGGTCGCCTCAACTTACGCCCTCAGAATTGGCTTCGACCCGTAGAATTGGTCACCTCTACTTAAGCCCTCAGAATTGGCTTTGACCCTCAGAATTGGTCATTACAACTTAAAGCCCTCAAAATTGGCTTCGACCCATGTAGTTGGTCATTAAAACTTAAAGCCCTCGAAATTGGATTCGACCCGTAGAATTTGTCACTCCCACTTAGGTCCTCAGAATTGATCTCGGCCCGTAGAAATGGTCGTCTCAACTTGGGTCCTCAGAATTGACCTCGACCCACAGAATTGGTCGTTCCCTACCCTAGGTCCTCAGAATCGACCTCGGGATACAGAATTGGTCATTCTCAGCAATTCTTTAGGTCCTCAGAATCGACCTCGACCCTCTGAATCGGTCATCCTCGTCCTTTAAGTCCGCAGAATCGACCTCTTTCCAAAATATCATGTGGTGTATATTCGATGATTTTCACTTATTCCAATCTCACCCGTCGAGGGAATCTATTGACAACACATTCTAGGACCCCCTAAGTCTCTTCTAATATCCCTAGCACCTCCCCATTTCACTACAAACCCTAGGTTATACTCCGAGTACTGATCTAGAGGCCATCGAGCGCTCCTGAGCCTGTTTGACTCCTGTTAACTCTATTGTCAGAGAAAAATTTCACTGAATCTTAGAAGGGATCTGAATTCCATTTCCAACGGTTTGCCCCGTGTACGAATCGGCATAACGGTTCAGACGAACATATCATTTTACTACCGAAAATCAATCTAGATGCCACCGAATGCTCCCAAGCTCCGATTTGACCCCGTCAACTTCATCATTAGAGTGAAATCTCTTTGAATCTTCGAAGGGCACATAAATCCCTTTCCAACGGTCCGTCCCGTGCATGAAACGATAAAATCGTTCGGACGAATGATTTATTTTCCCTAAAAAAATTGATCCGAAGGTCACTGGGCGCTCCCAGGCACCGTTTGATCAAGGCTAACTCTTCACCTCGAACGAGACAAAATGAATCCTCCAAGGGCACTTAATACCCTTTCCAACGGTCCACACCGTACGCGATTCTGACTTATGGTACAGACGAATGATCCGTTTTACTCCGAGAGATCATTGGGCGCTTTCGGGCCCCAGTTGACCAAGGTCAACTTTCCGAACCGAGCGAAGCTCTTTGTATTGTCGAAGTACCTCGCATAGCCTTTCCAATGGTCCGACCCATGTGCTATTTTGACTTGCCATTCGGACAAACAATTCGTTTCCGTCTCATATCTCCCGTCCAAAGGACCGACGAGCGCTTGCGAGCCACGTTTGACCCAAAGTCAACTCCCAAACCCGAGAGTGTTCCAAAGTACTCTTAAAGGTCTCTGAATTACATTTCTAATGGTATGCCCTGTGCGCGATTTGGATCAATGAATTTCATTCTACGATCATTTTTCAAAAAAATCTACACGAGACTACCGATTGACAGGCCCATTTTCCTGCCAATTGGTAATGTGTCTAGGGTTACCTGTAGATTAGCAAGGATGGGACCATATTGATCAGCACCCCCTTAACTTAATAAATAGAGGGCTTGACCTCACTCCCAAAGCACACCTCATATCCATCAGCATTAGTGATCTCAACAATATTCTCTTACAATCAACGAAGTTTTCTTATGTGAAATTCCATTCCGTCGTAAATTCCCATCCTTCTCACACCCAATTTGGCAAAATATCATTCTCTCTCATCCAACTTTCATATCAACATTCAAGGGAGTTCATCGAAGGTCAAGATCGAGCTTCAATTCTTCAAAGAAAGTCCAAATCCTTCCCTCTCTCTTTAAATTTCTTATTTTTTTCATTAATTGCATAAACTCGGAATTTAGCTTTTGCTTTAGTTCATACTTAATAATATCTCACATTTTTATTAGTTATATTACACATACTCTATTTTCTATAAAAAAAAACAAAACAAACAACAAGAGGGTTATACCTATAAATTCCAATAGGATTATCTATCACATTTTTCCAAAAACTAAAAACACATTTTCCACACACACACACATACATATAATAAAATCCCGTTCGAATCTATGGGATAAACCCCACCCTCATGCCGCATGTGAACTACGCGAACTTTGATTCTTTTATGGGCTAGGTAGGCGTATCGGATTAAAACCCGAGACTCGAGTCCAATTTTTTAATTTTTCAAATTTTCAATTTTATAATTTTTCAATTTTCCAATTTTCTAAATTTTCCAAATTCTCCATTTTCGCATTTATCATATTCTTGCACTATTTTTATACATATTATGTTTATGATCCTTGGAAGCGTTTTATCCAACACATATTATCGTTTCATTATAACGATCAATATTACGATAAACGCATAAACCATATTTTTAATATTTTTTTTTGGAAACATTCCTATGGATGACCTTACTCTATCTCCATTATATATACATGCACACACACTCCACAGAGAAATAACGGAAAACAATAACACAAGCCCATAAGAGACCGAAAGGGCGGTATGGGTACCTAACAACTTCTCATTCCGTAACTTAGACCCTGGATCTTCGAACTATTGATTTCGTAAGCATCAGTTTGTCTTTGATGTCGCTCTGTCGAGGTGGCGACATGTTCTTTTATCTATTTTGTGCAAAATAGGCCGACGACTCCATCATTTTATATTCACCCCACATCGACGACGGTTGAAGCGCTCCTAGAAATTAACGAGGGCACGGGACCTTTCTCTGTCCCTTCTCTCCAGCCCCCGCGGGAGGAGGCGATAGATGGATACATTCGGGATGGCTACAGACTCGTTTTTATGTGATAAATTGACGTGTCGTGTATGCATTGGTTCATGTTTAGGATCCATTTATTATCATTCAAAATAGGACGAGTACAAAAAGTCCATTTAGATTTATTTACTCATCCAATAATATGTATTCACAAAATGTGATTGATAATGTATATTATAACAAAAGATCCCTACACATATAATAGTCATTTATGTGGGTTAAAGATTACAAATAATATTTTTTTAATTGATGTTTATTTAAGATATGTTATTATGTCATCATTATATCCCTAAAGCCCGAGCATTTTGTTAAGAATGATACTAGGGAGACACACATGAAAATACATTTTGAGAACATTAGAATACATTTCCGTGTCTGATTAGTGAACTCTAGTAGTGGCAAATGGGCGGTTATGGGCGGTTATTGGCGGGTCAAAAATGGATATGGATAAATTTGGGCGGATCAAAAGCGGGTTGGACATAATAATGTGGGCGGGTTTGGGCGGGTTAAACTTGGGTCGGGTCAGGTCAAACCCGGATCGGGTCGGGTTGACCCGCCTTTTTTGAAAAAATAATTATTATACCATATACAAATAAATATGGTATAATAATTTTGAAAAAAAATATACAAGTAAATACTTGAATAAAAAAAAATCTTTTAACTTTTTAGTAATTTGAGTTTTATTTTTGTGAGGGTCCAAAACCATTTTGACCCGCTAATGACCCGCCAACAAACCGTCTTATTGGATCATTCAAACCATTTTGACCCACAAACACAATTAATGGGCCCCGAACACATTATTTTGGATGGATTATGGACAGTTTCATCCTTAAGAACCCATATTGCCGGGTCTAGTGAACTCCTTGCGTCGTGAATGTGTCTTACTTGAGGTCAGACACGAACACGTATACAATGTTCTCAAAATGTATCCCCATGTCATGTGTATTTTTCTATCACTGTCCTTTTGTTAGTGGTGTGGGGACTACACACAACCTGATGACTTCGAGTATTTTGGTCTTCCACCCATCCGACTTCATTGGTTCTTTTATAAAATTCAGTCTGTTTGAAAATTGAGCAAAACGCATTTGCGAAAGTGGAAGAAAAGACTTAGGTTAAAGTAATTTTTGTAATGATTCAATGCAACGTTTTCCACCAATCTACCTATAAATACTCCACGCATATACATTAACTCATCGCACATCAACATTTGTAAATCTTCCATAACAATAATGGGGTTTTTCCTGAGGATCCCATCAACTTTTGGCTCTCTCATTGCCATCACCATAGTCACCCTTCATCTCTCTTTGGCCCAAAACTCTCCACAAGATTACGTCAACGCCCACAATGCAATACGGTCTCAGGTGGGCGTGGGTCCCATGCAGTGGGACAACACGGTGGCAGCACAGGCATCGAAATACGCAAACCAGAGGATTGGAGACTGCAGTTTGACCCCCTCGGGCAGCCAATACGGGGAAAACCTAGCTAAGGGCACTGGTTTCTTCACGGGCACCGCGGCGGTAAACATGTGGGCCCAGCAGAAACCTCGCTACGACTACAACTCAAATTCATGTAGAGGTGGAGATTGCAGGAAATACACTCAGGTGGTGTGGCGTAAGTCTGTTCGACTGGGTTGCGCAAGGGTTCGCTGCATGAACGGGATGTTCTTTGTTGTTTGTAACTACGATCCATCGGGGAACTATATTGACAGGCGTCCTTACTGATATTCCCATGCACCGTATTAATAATATGTAATCATAAACAAGCGTATGGATAAAAAATTCAATGTACGGGGGTATTAAGATGTTGGGTTACTTCTTTTTAAGAAAAATAGACTTTGAAGTCTAAAATAACAAAAGGAATAACAAAATTGAGTAATCTTAGTATTATTCTAAGATGTTAATTCCTGTAATATTTTTAAAAGAAATTACAATCTCATCCATTCAATAGTAGTTTTTTATTTTTTTGCCTTATTGTTGATACCAAATTTAGACTGCTGACATGGCTCAATTGGGTGAAGACACGTGGCAATCTGCGTGGCAACAACAACCACTTCCGAACAACACCTTGACTCCGATGAACCATACTGCAACGAGGAACTCTGCTTCCCCGATCAACTCAGACGCTCCGACCAACAAGAACTCTACGAGGAACTTTTGAGTACCGAGCAACTTATGAATACCGAGCTACTTAGGCGGTCTGAGCAGCTTAGGCGGTCCGAGCTGTACCTCGAATAAAGCATTAATAGGAGGATAACCAACAGATTGACTGCGCATTAAATGCTTATTATTATCATACAGATGTATACGCTTAAGGGGCATTGAATGTATTACCCTTTCACATGTACAACCTTAGGGCTATAAATACATTGTATCATCCTCATTGTAGGGGGATCGGAATTTCTTGATAAAACTTGTAATCCAGAATTCCCAAACAGTCAGCAATAACAGAAACAGTGGACGTAGGCCATTCTCATAAGGCTGAACCACTTTAAAATTTCTTTGTCTGATTTTATTTTATCTGTGATTAAATAATTAGATATAATCTAATTTTTTACATCAACAGATTGGCGCCGTCTGTGGGAAACGACTGGTAATATCGTTTTTCATCAAAAACAATTCATTACAAATGGCTGATAATCCAGAACCCAACAATCGAAACGCTGGAAGCCCTCCAAATCCATCTGCTCCGCCAAATATTCCAGATCTGGCTGGAATAATGACAAATCTGGCCCAAGGCCAGACAACCATGCAAGAAACTATGCAACAACTCATACAAACCCTCCATGGCGGTGCACCAACCCATTCAGGACCACGAAGTATTCAAAGAAATATCCGTTTACTTTCTTCGCGTACTAGGCGTACCGATTCATATCGTACTGAGGAGTCTGAAGATTTTTCTTATCAACCTGGATGAACTTCGTCGGTACGAGCCATAGATACTGAACAACGTATCACTCTCTCTCCAGAAAGGACTAGTGCGCTAGAAAGATTAAGCAGAGTATCTCCTTTTGATCGATTAGGTCCTAGGAGGAGCAAAAGTCCTCCTAAAGACGCATCGAGGAGTTTTCGACGACCATCAGACTTAAGGGAAGGATCTGCCCAGTCGCGACCAGCTGCTCGTCAAGATAGATCCCAGTAAGCCACGTCAACGCGATCAGTTGCTCGAAGCAACAGGCCCGAGGAAGGAAACGATGTGTGGAAAGGCTCTATTCAGAGGCTGGAGGATAGATTAGGGGAAATGGCTAAAGCCAAGAACCCTCTATAACGAACTTTTGTTCAAGGAACACCTTTTGTCCAGGACATTATAGATTTTTCCACACCATCAAAGTTCAAAGCACCTGTTCTGACCCCGAAATATGATGGAAAGACCGACCCTGTCCTTCATATAGAACAATACTATTGATGTAAAAAATTAGATTACTCTAATTATTCAATCACAGATAAATAAATGAGACAAAAGATTTTAAAGTGGTTCAGCCTTATTTGAATGGCCTACATCCACTGTTATGTTATTGTTGAGTGTTTGGGAATTCTCGATTACAAGTGCTATCAAGAAATTCCGGTCCCTTTGAATGAGGGTGATACAAGGTATTTATAGCCCTTAGACTGTACATGAAAGGGTGATACATTAAATGATATACATATGAAAGGGTAACTCATTTAATGATCTTCAAGAGTGTGCGTCAAGATGATAAGCATTCAATGAATAGTTGAACTGTTGATTATCTGGCAATCAATGCTATGGTCGAGATGCTGCTCGAACCGCCTTAGTTGCTCATCGTCCAAGAGTTCCTCGGAGCACTGGAGTTCCTCGGAGGACAAGAGTTCCTCGGAGGGCTGGTGTTCCTCGGAAGACTGGTGTTCCTCGGAATACACCTGTTGCTCGGAGTGAGTATGTTGGTCGAGGGAATGATCTTCCTCGTTGCTATTGTGCCACGTAGATTGACACGTGTCTTCTTATTATTCGTCCACATCAGCATACTAATTTTGGTATCAACAGAAGCCCCCAATGTTTCATATTTCGAACTTTGAGGAGTATGGAACATTCTTTCTCGGTATATGGCAATATTAAATGACCTTCCTGGGTTTTAGGAGCCTTTTCTTCGTATTTGAATTTCCTTCCAAATTCGCAGAATCCTCCTTTTTGCATTTTTATAAGCGCTTCGATCTTCGTGCACTTTTTGTCCTTTTAGCCGCCGGTAGCGTAATAGTTTCCTTTTTGTAATCATTTCTTTCGCCGTTTCCCAAGGCAAAGTATTTAAGCTTCAGAGGCAATCCCATCGTCTTCTACCTTTTCAATTTCTGCTTTCGAGTTTTCTATAGCTTTTCTCTCTCCTGTGTGTTCATCCCTTTCTTCGTTTGTTTATCAACAGATCTCCTTTTTCCTGTAAGATTTTCTTCCTTCTTCTTCATTTCTTTTTATTCACCATGGTTTATATTATCGAATCTCTTGAGAAATTCCGTTCTGACTTTTCTATTCCTTCTTGGGTAACTTTGGAGAGTCTTTCTAAGCCTTCAAATTATTTTAATTTGGCTGAGGGACATTGGTTCCCTAGCCTTTTTATTGCTGAATGTGGATTTTCTTTTCCACCAAACCCTTTGTGTTTAGAGTTCTGTTAGTATTTCGATGTTGCCCCTGCAAAAATAGCCCCCAACGCATGGAGGATAGTTAATGGAGTGTATAGGTTAAATCAAACTCATGGAACTCGTATAGGAATTCCTGAGATTATGTATTGTTATAGATGGGTTGTTTTAGACAATGTTTTTTATTTAAAAACTAGGTTTTTGAATAGGGCCTTAGTAGTCAACCTCCCTGATGCTAACAGGGATTATTTTGAACATGGGGTAGTTATAAAAAATTGGCAACATGCCCCTTTGGTTGGAGATGAAGTATATGAAGGCCCCAGATGCCCCCCATATGGCAATGGGATAGGTTATTTTCATCTTATTTTATTTTTGAAATTACGATTTCATTGTGTTTGACAAAATGTATGACTGATATTTCACAATGTATTTGTTTGCAGTTGACAGTAAGAGAAAAACTCCAAAAGAATCAGAAGTAAATATTAAACATTTGAAACATATCTGGAATTTGCATCGAAGAGTTGCAGACGAGCACATCAGGTCTGCTTCTTATTTGTTGCAGTACAGGAGCTACACATCATCCTTTACTGCTCGTCTTGTGATCAACATTAGTGAACCATTGCCAGCTTCTGAGGAATCTTCACCAGAATCTCACATTCCTCTGAGTCAGAAGATGGGCAAAAGAAGAGTTCCTGCTATCTTCGAGGAGACTTCCTCTGCTGGAGATGGAAAGAGAAGCAAGAATGATGTCCCAAAGGGGACAAAGAAAGTAGATGTTTCCCCTTCTGTTGCTCCTCAGAAGGCTGCCAAGAAGCCCCTAGTGGCTCCGAGCAAGAAAAGTGCACCTGTGGAAGTGGTCCCAACCAAAAGTTCTTTGGTTGAAACTGTTGAAGTGCCATTGAGGAGATTGAATAAATCCTCTTCGGTCACTTTGACTGAAACCATTCCCCAACTCCAAGCTAGTGGAGCTGGTATCCCAACCATTATTACCCCGAGTTCTACAATGAGCTCGGTAAAGACTTGGACTATTCCTGAAGTCCAAGGAATTGAAGAAAACATGTCTAGGGATATGCTGACATCCCTAGCTACTCGTCACATTGCTTCAGTAAGTTTCTCTTATCCTGAATTTTTCTTTCTTCTAGTCAATATATGTATCTCGGCACTGACTTATCATTATTTTCTTTTTCAGCTGGTGAGTTGCTTTAACACCATAGTGAAGAAAGATGAAGCAATCAAGGCTTTCAGCTCCTCGTCTGGAGTAGAGGATGCTTTCCAGGGCTTGGCCCAATCTTTGAACGATTCTCGTCAAAAATATGACGAGGATAGGGGTGAATGGGAGAAGAAGATGGCTGCATCTGAGGCAGAGAAGGTGCAGTTGGGAAGTAAAGTGAAGAACTTGGAGAGAGAGAATAAGAAATATGCCGAGAAGCTCACAAACTTTGGGGAGCTTGAAAACAAGTTGAAGTCGGCTGAGGAAGAGCTAACCCTTCTGCGAGAAGTAAATCGCCAGAAGGAGGAGGTGGAGGCCAAGTTGAAAGCCACCGAGGATCTTCTATCCGAGAAGCTCTCCTCGGAGAAAATAAAGAGAAAATTGGCTGTGAAAAAAATCCTTTCGAACTGGTTGGGACAAAGGATGGGATAGGGGGGTAGCAGCAATGATGACCCAGGTGCAGTATGGGAGTTTGAAATACTTCCGAGATGGTTGGGTTGCTGCCTTGAAAGAATTGAAAGTGAGCGAGGACTCTGAATTATTTCAACAACATCTTCCTTGCCCTCCTCCTGTAATTGAAGATGTGGATGAAGACGAAGCTGCATCTGAAGAGTCTTCAATGACAGTGGGTGATCAAGTCCTTGCTCCACAACCCAACCAGACAATCACCGAGGAGATTTCGTCCTTTCCTGCTCCTCCTGAACCTAGCTTCTGCCAATCAAATCATTATTCCCACCGATCAACCAAGCTTCTCGTCCCAGCCTCCCGAGAAAGTCTTGGGAGACAAGGAAAAGGTGTGAAGTTGTTCGGTATTCTCTTTCTGTTTTTCTTTTACTTGTACTTTGTATTCTGAACGATGTACTCTTTTTGATGATGTAATAAAATCACCTCTTTTTGCTCCTCTACATTGTTGATGCTCTGTCTGCTTTTTATTAACTCTTGCCTTCTCTTCTTTACTAGTTTGTGGCTAGAATGGAATTATTATCTGCCAATGATACAAAGTTGATGCAACAATGCCATGAATATTATAAGGCTGGTCACACAGAATTGAGTGTATCAGAAGTTGCTGACATCCTCGGTCATGATGCTTCAGAGCAGGCAGTAGAAGTGATAAGCACCCAAAACTGTACAATTTATACCCCGAATAGATGTATTTTAGTTGTTATTTCTCGATAATATGGGTCTTATGCGCGTAAATGTTTAATATGCAGGTTTAATGTACGTTGCGGTGTTCAAACGCGTATTTCAAGGCAATTGTGCATTTTACGGAACTAAATACCAAATTCCCTGACCCTAACCTAACCCATCCTAGCCTAAACTTATCCCTAAACCGTCACCCAAGACCCATGTGTGTTGGTTTGTTCCCTTTTTATTTTATTTTAATTTTTTAGATTTTTAGTTTGAGTCAATTTAATTTTAGGATTATTTTAGAATTTTTTAGGTTTTATTTCCTATTTTTATATTTTTTATTTCTATTTTTATTAATATAATTTTATTTTATTTTATTAAGTTTTTAGTTTTAGTTTTTATCTTATTTTATTTTATTTTATTAGGATTAGTTTTTAGGAATTTAGTTTTATTAGATTTTATTTTTTTTAGGACTTTAGTTTTAAGTTTAATAGATTTACATTTTTCTTTTCATTTCTTCTTAGTTTTAATTTTTTTTATTTTGAGTCTTTATTTTATAGGAATTTAATTTTTAGATTTTATCTTTTATAAGTTTTATTTTATTACTTAGATTTTATTTTTAGTTTTATTTTATTAGGGTCCAACTAAACACACACACACCACACATAACCCACTACCAAACAACCCACTTATCCTCACCCTCACCCCTACTTCCTACACCCTCACCACACTCTAACCCCCCTCTCTCCTTCTTCTTCCCAACCTCACACTCTCTCTCCTCTCACTAAAACACCATAACCAAACCTCAACCCTCCTCTCTCCTCACCCACCAATAACAAACCTAAAATCGGAAAACGCAGTCACCCCGATCCCAGCCCCGGTGTCCCGCGTCACCTCCGGCGACCTGATTCCGGAGCCCCGATCCCCTCTCCCTCTACTCCCTTACCCCCTCTCTCTCCTCTCGACACAAACCGCCCAGCCCTCGTCACCCCTCCAACTGCCTCCGGCCAGCTCGCGACCTCCATACCCCCACTCCGGCGCAACTCCGGCGCTGCCCCTCCACCTAACCAGAATCGGCCAAAAGCCCGTCAGACCTGCCGACCACCATCTTCGGCAGTCGCGATTGCGACCCATGCCGGCGCCGACCTCCCACCTCTAGTCGGATTTCAACCCACCATCCATTTAACCCATTTCCCATCCGATCTCAAACCCATCTCCAAACTCCTTTAAATCCATACCCATTTCATCCAAAAGCCTTCCAAACCCATTTCTCCAAAGTCAAAAGCCACGACTTCCTCCAATCTGCCAAAACATAACCAAAAACCAAATGCCACTTAAACCCCACATGTGCATTAAACCATTTAACCTCTTTTACCATTATACCCCCTAACTAACCACCCAAAATCAAATCCCAAAATTACCCCTCAACCCAAAACAGATTTTTCCAAATATCCTCACCTCACACCCCCATGCACATGTGACCTCACCCATTTCCACATGCACTCCCTACCTTTTTACCATTATGCCCCTTTGCTCCATTGCATATAAAATGAAGAAGAAGACCCATTTGAAGAGATCTCAAATTAGTTTTAAGCTAGGTGTGATAAAATTCTCCCCACCCCTCTATGTTGAGTATTTGCATTTTTAGCAAATACCTCAATATAGAGGTGTGTGTTGAAAATTATCTCTTTGATGAATTTCACCCCACCCATCTATTATGGATTTTTGCATTTTTAGCAATTATTTCATAATAGATTGATGTAGTGAAATTTATCCCTTATGGGAGATAAATTCTAACCCATTCATTTATGTTGAGATTTTGCATTTTTAGCAATTATCTCAATATAAATTAATGATCTAGAATTTATTTCTTTGGGTGAATTCTAATGTACAATTTTATAATTTTAGGATTTGCATTTTTAGCAAATCTCTTTTATTATTTAATTGTCCATTATGAATTCATCCACTATCCTTTTAATTTTTAGTTTGTAATTTTTAGTTTAGTTTCAATAAATACATGAGTGAAGAATTGTAATTGAGAGATTAATGATGAAATTGAAGATTCCATTCGAATTCAACGCTTAAATGGGTTTGATCTATTCCTCTCTTTTACTTTTAGTTTAATCATCTCATGCTTTCAATTGTTTATCTTATATTTTTGGATGATGATTATTGAGGGCTAATCTCCCATTTATGGGATGAAATATTGAAGCCCTCATGAGTCCAATTTTGTTAGTTTATTTATTAGGACAATTTTGTTTATCTCACCTTTCTTAAATTAGCTTTTACTTCTTAATTAGTAGTTATAAAAATTAGTATAGTTAGTTAGTTAAAATATTCCCTTGAAAAATTCATAAAAAAATAGAAAAAGTAAAAATAGAAAAAAATATAATAAAATGCAAATGAATCTATATATATGTCCTCTCCAATTTTGTGTTTCACCCTTAGATATGGATTGACTCCCTTACTTACCTCTACACGAGTTTTGTTATAATTTTGTAGATTCAAGGGAATTTTTTATGGATAGAGAAGTTGCACAACGACAAAATCTACAAGAGAAGCAATTTTCTTTTTATCAAATGGCGCCGTTGCCGATCTTTGGAGCTTGAAGCACTTGCGAGGATTACCTATTTGTGATTCATTTGTATTGCACTTTTTATTTTTATAAGTACCATTTTTGCATTTTATTAGAAGGATTGTATTAGGACTTTCTTATTATCTTGGCTTGTATTGCGGTGCATAGGACACCATTTATTTTTCATTTAAAATTGTAATAATTCAAGACAAGCGTGATAGGGAAACCGGACAAGGTAGAGAGAGGGCGCCCAAAGGTGAGGATTTAGAAGCCTCTCTACCTTGGGTCGGTAGGACTCCCGGGGACGACTGAGATTGGCGTATTCTCCCCCCGGTCGACTCAAATATTCGGCACCCCACGGCCTAAAAACCGTGGGAGGTACATTTCTTACACTCTCTCGCCTCTCTTGTTAGCGAGTCAATTCTTTTGTGTGCTCTTGTGTGCTCTTATTTGATTTTATTCTCGCATTTATTTTTGAATGGTGTGATGAATTAATTAATTAAGACCTACACCCGGTCACTCACGAGAAGAGAATTCATCACCCGACTCACTCGCTTATCATTGTGTGCTACCCTAGCCATCATTAAATTTAAAATCAATCAACTAGGTAGCCCACTAGGAGAAAATTTTGCAAAGGCGATCACTCAAATAATTCCATGATTTTTATCGCCCGCGGACTTAATTAAAATTTGACTACCCTCTCACTAAATTTGAAGATAAAAATTGGCTATGTGCTAGTTAGGAAATTTTCTTGACTTGTGTGTGTGTCCAATTCATTTTTTTGGTAGTCTATTTTAGTTAGTCCGTCCAAATCAAGAGTCCATATATTTTTTCTCCACCTTTTCTTCCAAAAAAAAAAAAAATCCAAAAATATTTTCTTTCATTTTTTATAACAAAAAAATTAAAAAAAAAAAAAACATTTTCTTTCTTTATTTTTAGAAAAATCCAAAAATATTTTCTTTCTTTCCTTTTTAGAAAACTCCAAAAATATTTTCTTTTCTTTTGAAAAAAAAAGAGAAAATCTTGAAAATAAAAAATAAGGCCGTGATCGGTGTTTCTTCACCCTCACCTTTGCCAAATTATCCAGCAAGACTGACGCTTCAGTTTTGTTTGGGGGTGATTCTCATCACTCCAATTTTTCTGCCACCCCGCACATTCATTGTTCTTATCCTTAGGGTGAGAATGGTTCGGTCTGACTGAAGACATTAAACTTAGCGCTACCGGGAGGCAGCCCGCGTTTCTTGTACTAGTCTCATCTTGTTTGGGGGTGGTGTTTCACATCACCCTATGCTTTCCCTGTTATAGACTTGTACACCATTTTTTTTTTCTTATCACTTACTCAGGTTTACTCTTGCATTCACATGTCCACTTCATTAGCGGTTCATTCTGGTAATCTCTTTCCTACCTTATGCTCTCATTTTAAAAAATCATTTTACTTAACATCGAGGACGATGTTCCTTTTTGTTTGGGGGTGGGGAATTTTATCAAAATCGTACCTCTTTTGAAAAAATTTTGATTGTTGAACCTGATTTTTAAAATTTCGTGCAGTTTCTTTCATCTCACTCATTGATGTGAATTTTCAATCATCCATCTTTCAAAAGTCTAGGAATCAAGCTAGAGAATATTTTTTCTAAATAACTTATGTAATACATAATAAGGCATTTTGCACCATGAATTTCTAGACTCAACAAAATTTGCGCACTTATCATATCATTACGTTTAGAGTTGAAGAGTACTACAATTCTAAAGAGAACCTTAAGGATCACTAGTAGAGACTTTAGCCCGTGAGATTTGTGCCTTTCACCCTTTTTGAGTGTTTTACGCAATCTCCGAGTCACAAGTTGATTCAACTTCTTTTGGGTCCGCACTTAAATTGTTGTATGATCTCATTATTCTTCATTAAAATTTGGCTTGATCACTGAGAATGACATCACTTTCGAGTTGTAAGAAACGCGTGTCTTGAAATTTGTCCCGATCACTAGATTTTCACCACACCTTCACTCATACACCAACCAAATTTCATTTATCATACATTCATACACCTTCCATTTTTCATATCATCACCATATACCATACCGCCCATTTCCATATCCACAGAGAATAGTGTTGAAAGTAAAAGGAGAAGATCCGTCATAGAGAGTGTTTGCATTTTTAGCGAATATCTCTCCCAAAGCCGATTCAGATGGAGAAAAATTTGATACAAATCTATGTTGGGGTTATTTGTATTTTTAGCAGATTTATCTCATACATTGATGCGTATTTGGAAAAGAAAAAAAATATATAAGAAAAAAAAAGAAAAAAAAGAGTAAGTAAGTAAAAAAAAAGGAGATGATCTATCATAGAGAGTGTTTGCATTTTTAGCGGATATCTCTCCCAAAGACGATTCAGATAGAGAAAAATTAAATACAAATCTATGTTGGGATTATTTGTATTTTTAGCAGATTTATCTCATACATTGATGTGTATTTGGAAAAGAAGAAAAAGAGAAAGTTGCAGTCAAGAAATAAAGACATTTGTTCGTCTATGAGTGATACACTCTTCTCAAATATCCACCATCCATCCATCATATCATCATCCCATCCTATCCTACCTACCTCATCCCAAACATCCCACATTATCATATCATTCCTATTTCATTTTTCCCCTCACCCATATACATCCATATCTCCCCTAGGTGTTCGGGCAAATGAAAGTCAACGTGGTGAATAACTCGACGTTCTCACAATAGTGATTAGCATTCTTTCATGAGATCAATTTTCTTTCTAATTGTTCGTTCTTTCTTATATGTGTGTGAGACGTTTGAACTTGCTTACATCTACTCACCTCCTCACACACAAGAGCGATACACTAACCCTAATCTCGAGAGTTCGTTTGAGAGTGATATATCTAGTGAGATTTGAAGTTGAAGCGTTGATTCCGACAAGGCAATCTAGGAATTACTCTTGTGATACTCGACCCGTTTTGACTGATTCACACTACACACGTTGAGTTCTAGGAAGGATGTGCCTTGAGTATTTACTTAGCTTAAACGTTTTACACATTCTAGCTTGTATTTCTGAAAATATTTCCCATGTGATGGATTGTTCGATTATTCTACATCTAATAAGAGATTGACTGCCTTTCAAATAAATCATTTTGCAAATAAGAATTTTGTGGGTATATTCCCTGCAAACCCTCACGAGACACAACTCGTCCTGTAGGGCAACCTATAGGTTTAAAGGCTTGTTGAACATGCTAAGTGCAATCGCAAGTGCCCGCGAATGTGGTACACTTTTGGTTTCTTATCTTTCTCTTTCTCTCTATCTTATTGCTCGAGGACTAGCAACGCTCTGTTTGGGGGTGGTGTGATAAGCACCCAAAACTGTACAATTTATACCCCGAATAGATGTATTTTAGTTGCTATTTCTCGACAATATGGGTCTTATGCGCGTAAATGTTTAATATGCAGGTTTAATGTACGTTGCGGTGTTCAAACGCGTATTTCAAGGCAATTGTGCATTTTACGGAACTAAATACCAAATTCCCTGACCCTAACCTAACCCATCCTAGCCTAAACTTATCCCTAAACCGTCACCCAAGACCCATGTGTGTTGGTTTGTTCCCTTTTTATTTTATTTTAATTTTTTAGATTTTTAGTTTGAGTCAATTTAATTTTAGGATTATTTTAGAATTTTTTAGGTTTTATTTCCTATTTTTATATTTTTTATTTCTATTTTTATTAATATAATTTTATTTTATTTTATTAAGTTTTTAGTTTTAGTTTTTATCTTATTTTATTTTATTTTATTAGGATTAGTTTTTAGGAATTTAGTTTTATTAGATTTTATTTTTTTTAGGACTTTAGTTTTAAGTTTAATAGAATTACATTTTTCTTTTCATTTCTTCTTAGTTTTAATATTTTTTTATTTTGAGTCTTTATTTTATAGGAATTTAATTTTTAGATTTTAGCTTTTATAAGTTTTATTTTATTACTTAGATTTTATTTTTAGTTTTATTTTATTAGGGTCCAACTAAACACACACACCACACATAACCCACTACCAAACAACCCACTTATCCTCACCCTCACCCCTACTTCCTACACCCTCACCACACTCTAACCCCCCTCTCTCCTTCTTCTTCCCAACCTCACACTCTCTCTCCTCTCACCAAAACACCATAACCAAACCTCAACCCTCCTCTCTCCTCACCCACCAATAACAAACCTAAAATCAGAAAACGCAGTCACCCCGATCCCAGCCCCGGTGTCCCGTGTCACCTCCGGCGACCTGATTCCGGAGCCCCGATCCCCTCTCCCTCTACTCCCTTACCCCCTCTCTCTCCTCTCGACACAAACCGCCCAGCCCTCGTCACCCCTCCAACTGCCTCCGGCCAGCTCGCGACCTCCATACCCCCACTCCGGTGCAACTCCGGCGCTGCCCCTCCACCTAACCAGAACCGGCCAAAAGCCCGTCAGACCTGCCGACCACCATCTTCGGCAGTCGCGATTGCGACCCATGCCGGCGCCGACCTCCCACCTCTGGTCGGATTTCAACCCACCATCCATTTAACCCATTTCCCATCCAATCTCAAACCCATCTCCAAACTCCTTTAAATCCATACCCATTTCATCCAAAAGCCTTCCAAACCCATTTCTCCAAAGTCAAAAGCCACGACTTCCTCCAATCTGCCAAAACATAACCAAAAACCAAATGCCACTTAAACCCCACATGTGCATTTAACCATTTAACCTCTTTTACCATTATACCCCCTAACTAACCACCCAAAATCAAATCCCAAAATTACCCCTCAACCCAAAACAGATTTTTCCAAATATCCTCACCTCACACCCCCATGCACATGTGACCTCACCCATTTCCACATGCACTCCCTACCTTTTTACCATTATGCCCCTTTGCTCCATTGCATATAAAATGAAGAAGAAGACCCATTTGAAGAGATCTCAAATTAGTTTTAAGCTAGGTGTGATAAAATTCTCCCCACCCCTCTATGTTGAGTATTTGCATTTTTAGCAAATACCTCAATATAGAGGTGTGTGTTGAAAATTATCTCTTGGATGAATTTCACCCCACCCATCTATTATGGATTTTTGCATTTTTAGCAATTATTTCATAATAGATTGATGTAGTGAAATTTATCCCTTATGGGAGATAAATTCTAACCCATTCATTTATGTTGAGATTTTGCATTTTTAGCAATTATCTCAATATAAATTAATGATCTAGAATTTATTTCTTTAGGTGAATTCTAATGTACAATTTTATAATTTTAGGATTTGCATTTTTAGCAAATCTCTTTTATTATTTAATTGTCCATTATGAATTCATCCACTATCCTTTTAATTTTTAGTTTGTAATTTTTAGTTTAGTTTCAATAAATACATGAGTGAAGAATTGTAATTGAGAGATTAATGATGAAATTGAAGATTCCATTCGAATTCAAGGCTTAAATGGGTTTGATCTATTCCTCTCTTTTACTTTTAGTTTAATCATCTCATGCTTTCAATTGTTTATCTTATATTTTTGGATGATGATTATTGAGGGCTAATCTCCCATTTATGGGATGAAATATTGAAGCCCTCATGAGTCCAATTTTGTTAGTTTATTTATTAGGACAATTTTGTTTATCTCACCTTTCTTAAATTAGCTTTTACTTCTTAATTAGTAGTTATAAAAATTAGTATAGTTAGTTAGTTAAAATATTCCCTTGAAAAATTCATAAAAAAATAGAAAAAGTAAAAATAGAAAAAAATATAATAAAATGCAAATGAATCTATATATATGTCCTCTCCAATTTTGTGTTTCACCCTTAGATATGGATTGACTCCCTTACTTACCTCTACACTAGTTTTGTTATAATTTTGTAGATTCAAGGGAATTTTTGATGGATAGAGAAGTTGCACAACGACAAAATCTACAAGAGAAGCAATTTTCTTTTTATCAAGAAGCTTATCAATACCTGAGGGGCTTACTTGATCGAGCTGTGGCCAATAACGTGGCTTACTATGACATGATCGAGGAGCTTCAATATACTCTAGAAGATCTTCAGACTCAGTACAAAGAATCAACTGCCCTTCTGCACGAGGGGTATGAAAAGAGGTATCAACAGCTTTCTGCCGAGACAGGCCACAAAAAGATCCTTGCTGGGTATGATGTCAGGGAGAGAACCCTAAAGGGTGAAGTTGAAGCTTGTAGACATATTGCCGAGCTGCTAGAGCAAGAAAATAACAATTTACAGAAAGAGCTGGCACAATATAAATCTGCAGCATCTTCTTCAACAGCTGTAATCCCAGTGACTGCCGAGGGATTTTCCTTTCTAGAGGTTGAGAATGCCAAATTAAGGCAAGAGTTGGATACCTTGAGAAGATCTGGTACTTCTGCTGCTACTCGGGGACGAGGAAGAGGTTCTCGTGGTCGAGGAAGAGCTACTCAGAATGTCGTCGAGGAACCAAGTTCTCGACCTACTCGGGGAGGATCTAGAGCTCTTAGTCGTAATGTTGAAGAAGCTCGTACTCGATCAACGTTGGAAACTCAAGCGTTCCAATTGAATGCAAAAAATTGGGATTTGTCTGAAATGTCTAAGAAAATCCAAACTCTGGAGGATCAACTTGCTTCGACAAAGTCTTCTCTGAATAATAAGGATGTTTTTGCTAGGAACCTTCATGAGCAGCTAGAGAGAATACCTTTCCAATTCCACAAACAACCTCGTGAGTTCTGGATGGCAGGCTACAATGAGGCCCTTTATCACTTGGATGCTCGCCTTGAAAATGCCAATAATGAAGGTTATAAACAGGGATGGTTGAACGCCTTGGGTGTATTAAAACTAGAGCAGGGCCATTATTTATGGGATTATCATGCTCCTGGGCTACTAGACTTGCCTGTGCCACCCTATAAATTGGACATGGAATGGATCCCAGCTCTTGCCATTCCTCGGAGCTTAATTTCAAAATACCTTGGTGACTACAATCTTCATTCTCAGATCGAGGTATCTCGTCCTGGGCATCTACTGGACACACCTTCTGTGATGAACGTTAGGATGCTGAAGGACTTAAATTTTATTAACTCTCCTCAGACTTTAAATGATCCACCTGCTGGCGAGGAACCTATTTCAAAAGCAGAGGGAAAGAAACCAATAGAGTAGGGATCTCAATGTAATAGTTAGTACACATATGTAACTTGTAATTCGTTTTGAATTGTAATGAAAGGCTTTCATTTTCTGTTTGCAAATTTGTATTGCTATTGTCTTATGATTATCAGACATTCTATATTTGTGCTTGCATAACAATATGGTATGGTTCCTCGACCAACTTAGTAATAAAAAATTACAAGTATTAGTAATGTTGCTCAATCACTTAATAATAAAGTAATGAGTATAAAAATGTTAAAAATTCTTCCAACCAACCAAGGTTGTTAAATTGTGTTCGTCGACCAATTATAGTTAGTGAGAGTTTTTATCCCCGACTAGCTATACTTGGTAAATTTTTGTCTTTTTCATAAAATGTGCCCGACCAACCAAGGTTGATGATTTTTCCTCGTCGACCAACTACAATTAGTGGGTTTTTACCCCCGACCAACTATACTTGGTTCAGTTTGGAATATTTGTTCTTCGAGGAACTTTTATGTAATAAACTTACTTCCCGACCAACATAAGTTGGCATTTGATATAATATCTTACTTCTCGACCAACATAAGTTGGCATTTGAGAGCATATTTTGTTTCCTAACCAACCGAGATTGGCCTTTCGTCGATCATCTTGTGTTCTTGCTCTTTTACGAACCGGAGTTGGTCTGAGTTCGAACTATCATGTCCACTAGCTCTTTTACCAACCTGAGTTGGGTACGCCTCCTAACCAAAGGAGTATAGTTTGTTCTCTCCCTTTTACCAATCGGAGTTGGTCGTGGGTTTGAACTATCGTGTCCACTAGCTCTTTTACCAACCTAAGTTGGTCACACTAGTGTACGCCTCCTAACCAAAGGAGTATAGTTTGTTCTCGCCCTTTTACAAACCGGAGTTGGTCCTGGGTTTGAACTATCGTGTACACTAGCTCTTTTACCAACCTGAGTTGGTCACACTAGTGTACGCCTCCTAACCAAAAGAGTATAGTTTGTTCTCGCCCTTTTACCAACCGGAGTTGGTCGTGGGTTTGAACTATCGTGTCCACTAGCTCTTTTACCAACCTGAGTTGGTCACACTAATGTACGCCTCCTAACCAAAGGAGTATAGTTTGTTCTCGCCCTTTTACCAACCGGAGTTGGTCGTGGGTTTGAACTATCATGTTGCGTTGCGTACCGAACAGCGTAGTGTTAAACACACTAGTATTCCCCGAAAAACTTTCAATAAAAGGATAGAAGATTATGAAATATCATCGTTTTATTCATATTGATGGAACTGCTTTACATTTTACATTACTGATAATACTTGCGTAGGTATTCAGCATTCCATGCATTCTTAAATTCCTCTCCTTCTAGAGTTGCTATTCGGTAAGTTCCTGGTCGGACAACTGCAGTAACTCGGTAAGGTCCATGCCAGTTTGCTTCCAACTTATTGTGCTTCTGAATTACCTTCTTTAGCACATAATCTCCTTCTTTTAAGTCGTATTTTTTCACCCTCTTGTTGTAGAACAGGGTTGTTCGCTGTTGATAAGCAGCATTCCTAATGGCTGCCTCTTCTCTAACTTCCTCGAGCATGTCCAAATCTAATCTCCTCATCCAGTCGCTGACTGGGGAATTGAAATTCAGCACTCTGTGTGTTGGAAGACCCAACTCGGCAGGCATTACATCCTCACTTCCAAATGCCAGCATATATGGTGATTCTCCAGTTGCTGCTCGGGGAGTTGTTCGGTAAGCCCACAATACTGACTGTAGCTCATTAATCCAATTAGATTTAGCCTCACTTAGCCTCTTCTTCAAACCATTTAGTAATGTTCTGTTCGTCACTTCAGTCTGCCCATTGCTTTGAGGATGGCCTGGTGCTGAATGAACTTTCAAAATGTTTGACTGATGACAATAGGCGGCAAACTCCTCGTTATCAAATTGTGTTCCATGGTCTGTGATGAAGGCATGAGGGAGACCATATCGGCAGATGATGTTCTTCCAAACGAATTGGTATACCTTCTCGTACGTCATATCAATAAGTGGCTCAGTTTCTACCCACTTAGTAAAATAATCCACTGCGACGACGAGGTACTTAAATCTTCCTCGGGTCGTTGGCATTGGTCCAACCAAATCCATTCCCCACATGGCGAAAGGCCAAAGGGAAGTTATGGGTGTCAACAATGCTTGTGGAGTTCGTCGGACGGAGGAAAAACATTGGCATTTATCACATCTCTTAGCATAGGCTATACAATCAGCCCTCATCGTTGGCCAGTAGTATCCCTGTGTCATCACCCTTTGCAAAAGTGTCCGACCTGCTACATGGGCTCCACAAGACCCTTCATGGATCTCTTCAATCAATTCTTTTACACCGGAGGGATGTACACATCTTTGCAAACCTGCCATAATTCCTCGTCTATTCAAAACACCATTAGTTAGTACATACCGAGCAGCTTTAAACTTCAATTTCTTGGCAGCGATCTTATCCTCCGGTAATTCTCCTTCCTCGACATATTCCCTGATGGGATCCATCCACGATGGTCCTAAATCAAGAGTAATAATATTCATCGTCAGGTCTTCATCTATGCTTCGACTTTCTAACACCTCAATTGGTATCGTTCTTCGCAACTCGGTACGAGTAGCTGATGCTAGTCGGGCCAGTGCGTCTGCTTGTGCATTCTCCATTCTTGGTATTCTGATCAACTGAATGGCATCAAATTCTGCCAACAACTCCATCGCCTTTGCATGATACTTGACCATTAATTCTCCTTTAACTGCATACGTTCCCATCATCTGATTCACAATTAATTAAGAATCACTGAATACCATCACTTGTTGCGCTTCCATAATCTTTGCTAAATTAAGACCTGCTATCAAGGCTTCATACTCAGCCTCATTATTGGAAGCTTTGAATTGGAATCGTAAGGCATATTCCACGTCAATCTCGTCTGGGGTGTTCAAAACAATCCCTGCCCCACAACCTGTTGTGCAAGATGACCCATCTACATATAATCTCCATGTAGGTAACTCGTCTTCAAATTTCTTATCTGACAGAGTTCCTCGGTGAAATATCTGTTGTTTCCTTTCATCCTCCCCTGGTATTTTTTGTTCTTCGTCGACCATCTCTTCTCGCCCTTTTATCAACCGGAGTTGATCTGGGTTTGAATTTGATGATCTTTCTACATCCACAAGCCCTTTGAGCAACCGAAGTTGATCTGGACTTATGTCTGTTGATCCTGTAACATCCACAGGTTGGTCAGCGAGCAATTTTTTCTCCTCGGAGGTATCAGGATATGTAAATTCTGCTATAAAATCTGCTACAGCCTGCCCTTTTAATGATGATCTGGGTTCATACACAATATCATATTCACCGAGCTCTATTGCCCAATACATCAGTCTTCCTGATTTTTCTGGCTTATGAAGGGCTTGTCTCAATGGCATGTCGATATATACGACGATGGTATGGGCCTGGAAATAAGGCCTCATTCTTCTACTTGCTTCAATTAATGCCAATGCCAATTTTTCCAGTTTCGGGTACCTGATCTCTGCACCTCGGAAAGCCTTACTTGTGTAATAAATTGTCTTCTGGATTCCATTCTCCATTCTGACAAAATTCCGAGCTGACTGCATTCTCTGATACTGCCAGGTACAAGTACAACTTTTCTCCCATTACTGGCCTGGACAATAGTGGAGGTGCTCCCAGATATTTCTTCAAGTCTTGAAAGGATTTTTCACATTCATCATTCCACTCGAAAGTTTTTCGAAGTGTTTTGAAGAATGGGAGGCATCTATTAGTTGCTCGGGATACAAATCTGTTGAGCGCTGCAACTCCTCCTGTAAGACTCTGCACCTGTTTCTTCGTCATTGGAGATCGCAACCCTAAAAGAGCTTTGATCTTTGCTGGATTTGCCTCAATGCCTCGCTTGTTGACGATGTACCCGAGGAACATTCCTTCTCGTACTCCAAAGGTGCACTTCGTCGGGTTGAGCTTCATCTGGTATTTATCTAGTTGATCAAAGGTCTGACCCAAGTCAACTAGATGATCCGCAACTTTCTTGCTCTTTGTCAGCATATCGTCGACATAGACCTCCATATTGCAACTGATTTGTTCGGAAAAAACCTTGTTCATCAGCCGCTGGTATGTCGCTCCTGCATTTTTCAAACCAAAAGGCATAACATTATAACAATAAGTTCCTCTTGGGGTAATGAAAGAAGTGCTTTCCCTGTCTTCAGGTTTCATTTTGATCTGGTTGTAACCAGAGTAAGAATCCATGAAGCTGAGTAGCTCATGTCCCGAGGTAGCATCCACTAGTTGATCAATTCTGGGCAATGGAAAATGATCCTTTGGGCATGCCTTGTTGAGATCAGTGAAATCAACACACATTCTCCATTTATTGTTTTTCTTCTTCACCATCACCACATTTTCCAACCAGTCTGGATACTTCACATCTTCAATGAATTGGGCTTTCTGGAGCTTCTCGACCTCCTCTTGTATAGCTTGATTCTTCTCGGGACTAAATACTCTTCTTCTTTGCTTTACAGTCTTGATCTCCTTATTCACATTAAGCTCGTGACATAAGAAGTTTGGATCTATTCCTGGCATGTCTTCATGACTCCACGCAAAAGTTTTCTTCCTGTTTCTCAAGAAAGTTATCAACTCCTATTTTATTGAAGCATCTAACGACGAACCTATCTGGGTTACTCGTTCAGGATGCTCGTCGTCCAGAATAACGTTTTCTGTAGATTCCACCACCTGTCCTTTTACAAGTTGGGATTCATCTCTAGGATCGAGTGTTTCGATTTCTGTACCTTCATCCACCTGGTAGGTAGTAGTCTTTTTCCTTGATTCTTCAAGCTCCTCTTGCTCGGCAGATGAATAATATCATTCCCGAGCTACTTTCTGATCACCTTTCACAACTCCTACTCCGAAATTTGTAGGGAATTTTAAGCACTGATGTACTGTAGATGGGACTGCTTCGAACTTCTTCAAACCAACTCTTCCCATGATGATGTTGTAAGCTGACTGCACATTATTATCCATCACAAAGAAGCGTATTCTCTTTGTTCGACAAGCAGGCCAAGTTCCAATGAATATATCCAACTTGATCGTCCCAAGTGGAAAAACTTTCTCGCCAGCAAAACCCAGAAGAGGTCTGTGATAAGGTTCCAATTGAGATAATTTCAAATTTAAACTGTCAAAGCATGAATAGTACATGATGTCTGCCGAACTACCATTGTCTACCAGCACCCTTGAAATCACTACTTCTTTCATCCTCATTTTGATCACCAAAGGGTCGTCGTGAGGGTAAAGAACACCTGTCAGGTCGTTTTTTAAAAAGCCAATGACCAACTTCTCTTTGTTTACCTTCCTCGGACGATCCTCCTCGGCCAAATTTATTCGCTGAATGTACGAGCAAGCTTGGGCCTCTCCGAGGTAAGCCTTTCTTTCTACAGTAAGGTCTCTTCCTCCTGCATCTCCTCCTGTAATAACATTACAATCGAATGAACCAAAACGTATGGAAAATACCTCTCGTTCTGGCTGCCTTGGTTTTTTGGGAAGATCGGGGTCATCATCTGGATCATCTTCATAATTTCTCTTCTTTTTCTCCTCTGTTCGACGAGGAGATCTAGACCTCTCTCTAGTTCGATCATTATTTCTTCTTTCCCCTCCCCGATCAACATACTTTGCTAGCTTTCCTCTTCGGATGAGTGTTTCAATCTCGTTCTGAATAGCTATGCAATTTTTGGTCATATGACCATGATCCTTATGAAACTCGCAATATTTATCCCTGTTCCTCGTATCAGGGTCTGACCTTAGTTTCTTCGGCCACTTTACCTCCTCGCTATTCTTGATTTCTTCCAAGACATGATTAATACCCATTTTCAAAGGGGTATAATTATCGAATTTCTTCAGGACTTCCCATGATGTTTTATTATTCTTGGAATGCTTGTCACCGCCATTGCCCTTATGCTCTTTCTTCTTGGATTTATCGACTTCCACCTTGGTCTCCTTATCCATGTTCTTCTTCGCAGCCATAGCCTCCTCGGCATTTATGATTTTGGCCGCTTTTGCCATCAACTTTGACATAGTTGTAGGTGGATCTTTGGCCAAAGTGTAGTATAACTTTTTAGGCAACAACCCACTCATCAAGGCGGTGATTGTTGTCTTTTCTTCATAATCTATGACTTCTAGCTTCTCGTTATTGAAACGAGTTATGTAATCTCTAGTACTTTCGCCAGATTTTTGTCTAACACTTAACAAGTGTGCTACTCGTTTTACTGGTTTTGCCCCAAAACAGAAATTGCCAATGAACAACTCAGCCAACTGAAATAAAGTTGAAATCTTTCTCCGAGGAAGATTGTTGTACCATATTTGGGCAGATCCAGTAAGAGTTCCAGAGAATGCTCTACATCTCATCTCGTCGGGGACAACATAGATGTCGGCAGCAGCCTGATATTGCTCTATGTGTAGAACAGGATCTGTCTTTCCATCATACTTGGGGGTCACCACGGGCGCTTTAAATTTCGACGGTGTAGGAAAATCCACAATGGCCTATACAAAAGGTGTCCCTCGAACAAAAGTTCGTTGTAGGGGATTCTTTGCCTTATCCATTTCTCCCAATATATCCTCCAACCGCTGAATGGAACCTTTCCACGCATCATTTCCCTCCTCGGGCCTATTAGTTCGAGCAATTGATTGTTCTGAAGTAGCCTCCTGAGATCTATCTTGACGAGAAACTGGTCGTGATTGTGCTGATCCTTCTCTTAGATCTGATGGTCGTCGAAAACTCCTCGACATGGTCTTATGTGGACTCATATTCCTCCTAGGGCCTAATCGACTGAAAGCAGACACCCTACTCAGTCTTTCCAAGGCAATGGGTCTTTCTGGAGAGAGAGTGATACGTTGATCAGTATCTGTAGCCCTTATTGACGAAGTTCGCCCAGGTTGATAAGAAAAATCATCAGATTCCTCATTACAATATGACTCAGTACACCTGGATCGTGAAGGAACTAAATAAGTTTTCCTCTGACCACTTCGCTGTCCTGAACGTGCAGGTGCACCGCCATGAAGGGTCTGTATGAGTTGCCTCATTGTTTCCTGCATGGTGGTTTGTCCTTGAGCCAGATTCGTCATAATCCCAGCCAGATCTGGTGGTGCAGAGGGATTTGGAGGATTTCCAGCATTTCTAGCGTTTCGATTGCTGGATTCCGGGTTATCTGCCATTGATGATGAATGATTTTCGGTGAAAAACGATAATAACAACCATTTCCCACAGACGGTGCCAATCTGTTGATGTAAAAAATTAGATTACTCTAATTATTCAATCACAGATAAATAAATGAGACAAAAGATTTTAAAGTGGTTCAGCCTTATTTGAATGGCCTACATCCACTGTTAGGTTATTGCTGAGTGTTTGGGAATTCTCGATTACAAGTGCTATCAAGAAATTCCGATCCCTTTGAATGAGGGTGATACAAGGTATTTATAGCCCTTAGACTGTACATGAAAGGGTGATACATTAAATGATATACATATGAAAGGGTAACTCATTTAATGCTCTTCAAGAGTATGCGTTAAGATGATAAGCATTCAATGAATAGTTGAACTGTTGATTATCTGGCAATCAATGATGTGGTCGAGATGCAGCTCGAACCGCCTTAGTTGCTCATCGTCCAAGAGTTCCTCGGAGCACTGGAGTTCCTCGGAGGGCTGGTGTTCCTCGGAAGACTGGTGTTCCTCGGAATACACCTGTTGCTCGGAGTGAGTATGTTGGTCGGGGGAATGATCTTCCTCATTGCTATTGTGCCACGTAGTTGACACGTGTCTTCTTATTATTCGTCTACATCAGCATACTAATTTTGGTATCAACAAATACCAAGTTGCAGCCGACATCTATGCTGTTCCAGATGAGATGAGATGCAGAGCATTCTCGGGAACTCTTACCGGATCTGCTCAAATATGGTATAATAATCTTCCTCGGGGTAAGATCTCAACTTTCTTTCAACTAGCCGAGTTATTCATTGGGAATTTCTATTTTGGGGCAAAGCCAGTTAAACGAGTAGCGCATTTATTAAATGCTAGACAAAAAGCTGGTGAGAGTACCAGAGATTATATAACTCGTTTTAATAACGAGAAACTCGAAGTCATTGATTATGAGGAAAAGACAAGGATTACCGCCTTGATGAGTGGACTACTGCCCAACAAGTTGTAATACACTTTGGCCAAAGATCCACCTAGAACCATGTCATAACTGATGGGAAAAGAGGCCAAGATTATGAATGTCGAGGAGGCTATGGCTACGAAGAAGAATATGGATGCCAAAGAAACCAAGGTTGAAGGTGATAAAGCTAAGAAGAAAGAGCATAAGAACAATGGTAGTGACAAACACTCAAAAACAAGGTTGTCATGGGAAGTATTGAAGAAATTTGATAATTATACTCCTTTGAAGAAAGACATCAACCATGTTCTAGAAGAAATCAAGAACAACGAGGAATTAAATTGGCCAGAGAAAATGAAGGCAGACCCTAACAGGAGGAATAAGGCAAAATATTGCGAGTTTCACAAAGACCATGGCCATATGACCAAAAATTGCATAGCGCTTCAGAATGAGATTGAAACACTCATCAGACGAGGAAAACTGGTAAAGTATGTTGATCGTAGAAATGAAAGAAGAAATGACGACCGAACAAGAGAGAGGTCTAGATCTCCTCGTTGTGCAGAGGAGAACAAGAAAAGAGACCATGAAGTTGATCCAGAAGACGACCCCGATCTTCCTAAGAGACCAAGGCAGCCAGAACGTGAGGTATTTTCAATACACTTTGGGTCATTTGACTGTAATGTTATTACAGGTGGAGATGCAGGAGGAGGAGACCTTGCTGTAGAGAGAAAAGCTTACCTCTGTGAGGCTCAAGCTTGCTCATACATTCAACGAATAAATCTAGCTGAGGAGGATCGCCCGAGAAAGGTAAACAAAGAGAAATTGGTCATTGGTTTCTCAAAGAACGACCTCGCAGGTGTTCTATATCCTCATGATGACCCACTGGTGATCAAAATGAGGATGAAGGAAGTAATGATTTCAAGAGTACTGGTAGACAAAGGTAGCTCGGCAGACATCATGTTCTACTCGTGCTTGAACAGTTTAAATCTAAAGCTATCTCAATTGGAGCCTTATCATAGACGCCTCCTCGGTTTTGCTGGCGAGAAAGTTTTTCCACTTGGAACGATCAAATTGGATATATTCATTGGTACATGGCCTGCTTGTCGAACAGAAAGAATACGCTTCTTCGTGATGGATAAGAATATTCAATCAGCATACAATATCATCATGGGAAGAGTAGGATTGAAGAAGTTCGAGTTTGTACCATCTACGGTACATCAATGCCTAAAATTTCTAATAAATTTTGGAGTAGGAGTTATGAAGGGTGATAAAAAAGTAGCTCGGGAATGCTACTATTCATCCACCGAGCAAGAGGAACTGGAGGAATCAAGGAAAAAGACTACTACCTATCAAGTGGATGAAGGTGCATAAATTGAAACATTGGATCCTAGAGATGAGTCGCAACTCGTGAAGGGTCAAGTGGTGGAAGCTACTGAAAACATCATTCTGGACGACGAGCACCGTGAATGAACTACTCAAGTAGGTTCATCGTTGGAAACCTCACTAAAACAGGAATCGATAACTTTCCTAAGAAGCAGAAAGCAAACTTTTGCATGGAGTCATGAGGATATGCTCGGGATAGACCCAAATTTCTTATGTCACGAACTCAATGTGAATAAGGAGATCAAGCCTGTGAAGCAGAGAAGAAGAGTATTCAGTCCCGAGAAGAATCAAGCTATACAGGAGGAAGTCGAGAAGCTCCAGAAAGCTTGCTTTATTGAAGATGTTAAATATCCAGACCGGTTAGCAAATGTGGTGATGGTGAAAAAGAAGAACAACAAATGGAGGATGTGTGTAGACTTCACCGACCTCAACAAAGCATGCCCAAAGGATCATTTTCCGCTGCCCCGAATTGATCAACTAGTGGATGATACCTCGGGACACGAGCTGCTGAGCTTCATGGATGCTTATTCTGGTTACAATCAGATTAAAATGAAACCTGAAAACAGGGAGAGTACTTCTTTCATTACCCCTAGGGTAACTTATTGTTATAATGTTATGCCTTTTGGTTTGAAAAGTGTAGGTGCAACATATCAGCGGCTGATGAACAAAGTGTTTGCAGAACAAATCAGTTGCAATATGGAAGTCTATGTTAACGATATGCTGACAAAGAGCAAGAAAGTTGCCGATCATCTACTTGACTTAGGCCAAACCTTTAATCAGTTGGATAAATATCAAATGAAGTTGAACCCAACCAAGTGCATATTTGGAGTACGAGAAGGCATGTTTCTCGGGTACATTGTCAATCAGCGAGGCATTGACGCTAACCCTGAAAAGATCAAAGCTCTGTTAGGGCTGCGATCACCAACGACGAAGAAAGAAGTGCAAAGTCTTACAGGACGAGTAGCAGCACTCAACAGATTTGTATCGCGAGCAACTGATCGATGTCTCCCATTCTTCAAGACGCTCCGAAAGACTTTTGAGTGGAATGATGAATGTGAGAAGGCTTTTCAAGACTTGAAGAAATATTTGGGAGCACCTCCACTGTTATCCAAGCCAATGATGGGAGAAAAATTATACTTGTATCTGGCAGTGTCCGAGAATGCAGTTAGTTCGGCATTGATAAGAATGGAGAATGGAGTACAAAAACCAATCTACTACACAAGTAAGGCCTTCCGAGGAGCAGAGATCAGATATCCAAAGCTGGAAAAATTGGCACTAGCATTTATCGAGGCAAGTAGAAGAATGAAGCCATACTTCCAGGCTCATACTATAGTAGTATATACTGATATGCCATTGAGCAAGCCCTTCATAAACCAGAAAAATCAGGAAGATTGATGTGCTGGGCAATAGAACTTGGTGAATATGATATAGTTAATGAACCCAGATCATCGCTAAAAGGGCAAGCGGTAGCAGATTTTATAGTAGAGTTCACCTATCCTGATACCCCCGAGGAGCAAAAGTTGCTCACTGATCAACCTGTAGATGTTACAGGATCATCAAATGCAAGCCCAGACCAACTTAGCTTGGTAAAAGGGAAAGTAGATGTCACAGAATCATCAAATTCAAGCCCATGCCAACTTAGGTTGGTAAAAGGGCAAGAAAAGATGATCGACGAACAACAAGAAATATCAGGAGATGATGAAAGGAAGTAATCAATTTTCCATCGAGGAACTCTGTCAGATCAGAAATTTGAAGACGAGTTACCTATATGGAGTCTGTATGTGGATGGTTCATCTTGCACTACAGGATATGGCGCAGGGATAGTTTTGAACAGTCCGGATGAGGTCGGCATGGAATACGCCCTACGTTTCCAATTCAAAACTTCGAATAATGAGGCTGAGTATGAAGCCATAATTGCAGGTCTTAGTTTGGCAGAAACCATGGGGGCAGAATAAGTTATTATCTTCAGTGACTCGCAATTGGTCATAAATCAAATGATGGGAGTATATGCATTCAAAGGAGATTTAATGATCAGATATCATGCAAAGGCAAAGGAACTGGTGTTGGAATTTGCTGCTATTCAACTGGTCAGAATACCAAGAATAGAGAATGCGAGAGCAGACGCCTTAGCTCGATTAGCATCAGCTACTCGTACCGAACTACGAAGAATAATCCCAATTGAAGTTTTAGCTGGTCGGAGTATAGATGAAGATCTGACAATAAACTTTAATACCCTCGATTTAGGATCATCATGGATGGATCCCATCAGGGCATATATTGAGAAAGGGGAATTACCAACTGACAAACTTGCAGCCAAGAAACTGAAGTTTAAGGTTGTTCGTTATGTACTGACTAATGGTATTCTATACAGACGAGGAATTATAGCAGGTTTGCAAAGATGTGTGCATCCCACCGAGGTGAAAGATTTGATTTAAGAGGTCCATGAAGGGGCCTGTGGAGCCCATGTAGCGGGTCGGACTCTTTTGCAAAGGGTGATGACGCAAGGATACTACTGGCCAACGATGAGGGCTGATTGTATAGCCTATGCTAAGAAATGTGATAAGTGTCAGCGCTTCTCCTCCATCCGAAAAACTCCCCAAGCATTATTGACACCCATTACTTCCCCTTAGCCATTTGCCATATGGTAAATAGATTTGGTCGGGCCACTGCCGATGACCAGGGGAAGATTTAAGTATCTTGTGGTCGCTGTGGATTATTTTACTAAATGGGTTGAGGCTGAGCCTCTCGTTGATATGACGTACGACAAGGTGTACCAATTTATTTGGAAGAACATCATTTGTCGATATGATCTTCCTCATGCCTTTATCACAGACCATGGAACATAATTTGACAATGAGGAGTTCACTTCCTATTGTCATCAGTCAAATATCTTGAAGATCCACTCGGCACCAGGCCATCCTCAAAGCAATGGACAAACTGAAGTGACAAACAGAACGCTGATGAATGGCTTGAAAAAAAGACTGAATGAAGCGAAAGCAAACTGGATCAACGAGCTACAATCAGTGCTATGGGCTTATCGAACTACTCCCCGAGCAGCAACAGGGGAATCTCCATATATGTTAGCATTTGGAAGTGAAGCTGTTATACCCGCCGAATTGGGTCTCCCAATACACAGAATACTGAATTTCAATTCCCCTGTCAGCGATTTAATGAGAAGGTTAGACTTGGACATGCTCGAGGAGGTTAGGGAATAAGCAGCCATTAGAAATGCTGCTTACCAGCAACGAACAACTTTGTTCTACAATAAGAGAGTGAAGAAGTGCGACTTGAAAGAAGGAGACTATGTGCTAAAGAAGGTGATTCAAAAGCACAACAAACTGGAAGCAAACTGGCATGGACCCTACCGAGTTAAGGAAGTTGTTCGACCAGGGACATACAAAATAGAAACTTTAGAGGGGGAGGAGTTTAAGAATGCATGGAATGCAAAACACCTGCGCAAATATTATCAGTAATGTAAAATCTCATGTAATGCAGTTTCATCAGTATGAACAAAGTGACAACATTCTGCCCAATTCTCTCCTTTTATTGAAAATTTTTCGCGGAATACTCGTGCTACGCATTCAGCAAAAGTTTCGAAAACGCCAACTAAGGTTGGTCGGGAAGTAAATCTATTCCTAAAAATGCCAACTAAGGTTGGTTAGGAATTAAATCTATTCCTAAAAATGCCAACTAAGGTTTGTTAGGAAGTAAACCTATTCCTAAAAACGCCAACTAAGGTTGGTTAGGAAGTAAAACTATTCCTAAAAATGCCAACTAAGGTTGGTTAGGAAGTAAAACTATTCCAAAAAGTGGCAAAGTTGCTCATTAAGAAAAAATCCACTAACTATGGTTGATCGGGAATAAAAACCCACTAACTGTAGTTGGTCGAAAAGGAAAATTTACCGACCTTGGTTGGTCGGAAACATTTTATGAATACGAGAAAGTGATCAACCAAAATTTTTTATACTCGTAACTTTTTAAATTACTCTAAGTTGATTGACAAATAACATAATGTTGTTATCTTTTTAACAGCTATACATGTACAGATGTAAAGTGTTTTATAATTACAAGACAATGGCAGTCAAGATTTGCAAATAAAATTATTTCATTAAATGTAGAACAAAATACATCAAGAATGAAATACAAATTTATTTCATCAAGATTCCTATTCTATTGGTTTCTTCCCCTCTGCTTTTGAAATAGGTTCCTTGCCAGTAGGTGAATCATTTAAAGCATAAGGGGAATTTATGAAGTTAAGATCTTTAAGCATCCTGATGTTCATCACAGATGGTCGATCGAGTAGGTGCTCGGGACGAGATATCTCAACATTGGAATGGAGATTGTAATCACCAAGGTATTTGGAAATCAAACATCGAGGGATGGCCCGAGAAGGGATCCAACTCATGTCAAGCTTGAATGGTGGCACTGGTAGGTCGAGCAGCCCAGGATTATGGTAATCCCACAGGTAATGACACTGTTCCAGTTGTAGTACACCTAAGGCATTCAACCATCCCTGTTTGTAACCCTCATTATTTGTATTTTGGATACGATTATCCAAATGGTAGAGTGCCTCATTGTAGCCAGCCATCCAGAATTCTCTGGGCTGCTTGTGGAATTGATATGTCAATCTTTCCAGTTGCTCGTGGAGACTTTTATAAAGAGTTCTTTATTCTCCAAGACAGACTTCTGTGCAGAAATCTGCTCGTCCATATTCCTGATCTTCTTAGACATCTCAGCCAATGCCTGGTTCTTTACCATCAGTTGGAAGGCCTGGTTCTCCAGAGTAGATTGAGCTCTCTGTTCCTCGACAGTAATTCGAGCAGCTCTTGCTCGTCCCCGAGGAGCTCTTGCTCGTCCCCGAGTAGATGTAAAGGGGACAGATCTCTTTAAGGTTTCTAATTCATCCCTCAGGTTGGCGTTTTCGACCTCTAAGAAAGAGAATCCCTCGTCGTTCACAAGGACCAAAGCGTTTGAGGTGGAAGCTGCAGACTTCAACTGAGACACCTCTCTTTGCAGGTTATTATTTTCTTGCTCTAATAACTCAGCTATCTGTCTGTGCTCTTCGACCTCAGCCTTCAAAGTTCTCTCCCTCACATCGTAAGCAGCAAACATTTTATCGTATCCCTTATCGACACTGATTTACTGATACTTCTTCTCGTATCCTTCGTGCAAAAGGGCTGTAGATTCCTTATATTTTTGTTGAAGCTCTTCAAGAGTTACTTGGAGATCTTCAATCATTTCATAATATGCTACATTTTTAGCCACTGCACGGTCGAGCAGGCACTTCAAATACTGGTAGGCTAAAATTTCTTGCTCTGAAGCACCTTGACCGAGGATGTCAACGAGTTGTGATGCACTCATATCTGTATGACCATCTTTGAAGTACTCATTGCATTGCCTCAAGAATTTTGTATCATGAGCAGACAATAACTCCATCCTGGCCATAAACTAGTAAAGGAAGAGAAAACAAGAATCAATAAGAGTTCAAACAGAGCATGAAGAAAAGAAACAACAGTATGAATAGGCGAAACTTCAAATTTTATTACATCATAAAGGAGAAGTACAAAATTCAGAGTTACATTTGATAAAGAAAAATAAACAGAGAGAAAAATCCGAACAACTCTACACCTTTTCCTTGTCTCCCAAAACTTTTTCGGGAGGCTGAGATGAGGAGGTAGGTTGCTCGGAAGGTGCAGATGGTTACTCGGGGAGTGCTGGAAGCTTCTCGTTTGAAGTAACGAGTAGCTGAAGTTCCTTGCCAGTGGGCTGGATAGCTGGGGGATGAGAAATTTGATCTCCCATCACAATGGAAGATTCCTCAGAGGCAACTTCGTCCTCTTCTTCTTCTTCAGGAGTTGGAGGGGGCCCGGGATGTGTCGCTGAAATAGTTCAGAATTTTCATCAACTTTCATCTCTTGCAGAGCAGCGACCTATCCATCTCTAAAGTATTTGAGGCTGCCATATTCCACTTGCGACATCATGGCAGCCAAACCTTCATTCCACCATTTATCCCAGCCGGTGCTGAAGGATTTTTTGACAGCCAATTTCCTTTTTGTCTTCTCCGAGGAAAGCTTCTCGGAAAGAAGATCATCAGCAGCCTTCAATTTATTCTCAACTTCCTCCTTCTGACGACTTACTTCCCGAAGTTGACCCAACTCCTCCTCAACAGTCTTGAGATTATTTTCAAGCTCCCCAGCATTTTTGAGCTTCCCTTCGAGCTCTTTATTCTTCTCCTCCAATTCATTTATTTTTTTCTCCAACCCCTTAGAGACCTCAATAACCTAAGCCTTATCCTGCTCGGTCGAAGTGAGCCTCTTCTCCCAAATCGCCTTATCATCATCATACTTCTGACGAGAATATTTCAGAGACTGCGCCAGGCCCACCAAAGCTTCCTCTATACCAGACGAGGAGCTTGAAGCTTTAATAGCTTCATCTTTCTTCAGAATTGTATTAAAATAGGTCACTAATTGGGAAAATAAAAGCAAGTCAGTGCACAGATATAAAAAGGAGAGAATGAAAATTAAAGACTATAGGACTTACAGAAGCAATATAACGAGCTGCTAATGTGGTAACCATATCCCGAGAAAGGTTTTCTTCAATACCTTGGATCTCAGGAATTATCCAAGTCTTCACCGAGTTCATATCAGAGCTCGGGGCAACAAAAGTGGGAACACCACTAGTCGGGGGCTGAGAGATGGATTCAGCCAAATTGATAGAGGAGCTTTTCTTCAGACTCCTCAGAGGAGCATCAACGTTCTCGACTAACGATGTAGTCTTAGTCGGAGAAATGACAATCACCTTTCTTGGAGCAGTAGCCTTGCTCGGGGCCACTGGGGGCTTCTCGACAACCTTCACAGGAGCAGCCGAAGAAGATGCATCAATTTTCTTTGTCCACTCTCCTGGGACATCAAGCTTAATTTTCTTTGCCTCTCCAGCACCAGAGGCAGATTTCTCAAAAAGGGTAGGAGGTCTTCTTTTCTTCATCCTTTCACTCAAGGGAATATGTGACTCAAGTGAAGAACTTGTAGAGGCTGGTATGGGTTCTGCGTCACTTATCACCGGACGAGCAGTAAAAGAGGAGGTGTAACTCTTGTACTGCAGCAAATATGAAGCTGACCTAATATGCTCGTCGACAACAGTCTGATGCAAACTCCAGATAAGTTTTAAATGCCTTATGTTAACATCTGTCTCTTTTAGAGATTTTCTTTTGCCGTCAACTGCAAATAAATCAAAATTAAAATATCAGTGACACATTTTATCAAACACAAACGAAGCATAATTTTGAAAATAAAATAAAAACAACCTATCCCATTGCCATAGGGAGGACATCTGGGACCCTGGTAAACATCAGCTCCGGTTAATGGAGAGTGTTGCCAATTTTTCATAACAACCCCGTGCTCAAAGTAGTCCCTATTGGCATCTGGGAGATTGACCACTAAAACTCTATTTAAAAACCTAGTTTTTAAATAAAAAGTATTATCACCCATAGACCATCTATAACAAAACATAATTTCAGGAATTCATATACGAGTTCCATGAATTTGATTTAATCTATAAACTCCGTTAACTATTCTCCATGTATTGGGGGCTATTCTTGCAGGAACCACGTCAAAGTATTGACAGAATTCCAGACATAAAGGGTTTGGGGGAAAAGAAAAGCCACATTCAGTGACAAAGAGACTGGGGAACCAATGTCCCTTAGCCAAACAAAAATAGTCTGAAGGCTCAGAAAGCTCTTCCAAAATAACCCATGAGGGAATAGAGAAATCGGAGCAAAACTTATCAATCGATTCTACAGGATAAACCATGATGAAAGAAGGAAATCAAAGAGAAAAAAGAAAATCTTACAGGAAAGGGATGAGTCTGTTGACAAAAAATGATGAAAGAGATGAACGCACCGGAGAGAGAAACAATGGAAAACTCAAAGAGATAAGAATGAAAAAGTAGAAGACAATGGGATTTTCTGCAACGTTTAAATACTTTGCCTTGGGAAAGGGTAAAAGTAATGATTGCAAAAAGAGACGGTTACGTTACCGGCGGCTAAAAAGACAAAAAGGGCCCGGGAATCGAAGCGGTTATAAAAATTCAAAAAAGACCGATTCTATGAATTTGTAAGGAGAAATAAATACAAAAGAAAATACTCCTAAATTTCAGGATGACCATTTAAAACCTCCATATTTTGAGAAAGAATGTTCCACACTAACTGTGAAACATTGGGGGCTTCTCTTGATACCAAATTTAGTCTGCTGACATGTCTCAATTGAGTGAAAACATGTGGCAATATGCGTGGCAACAACAAGCACTTCCGAACAACACCTTGACTCCGAGGAACCATACTGCAATGAGGAACTCTGCTTCCCCGATCAACTCAGACGCTTCGACCAACAAGAACTCTACGAGGAACTTTTGAGCACCGAGCAACTTATGAATACCGAGCTAATTAGGCGGTCCGAGCAGCTTAGGCGGTCTGAGCTGCACCTCGAATAAAGCATTAATAGCAGGATAACCAACAGATTGACTGTGCATTAAATGCTTATTATTATCATACAGATGTATACGCTTAAGGGGCATTGAATGTATTACCCTTTCACATGTACAGCCTTAGGGCTATAAATACATTGTATCATCCTCATTGTAGGGGGACCGGAATTTCTTGATAAAACTTATAATCGAGAATTCCCAAACAGTCAGCAATAACAGAAACAGTGGACGTAGGCCATTCTTATAAGGCTGAACCACTTTAAAATTTCTTTGTCTCATTTTATTTTATCTGTGATTAAATAATTAGATATAATCTAATTTTTTACATCAACACTTATTTTGAATTAACCTTCAAATTTAATCCCTAATTTAATTTAATCCCTCTGTTGATGTAAAAAATTAGACTTGACCTAATTCTTTAATCACGGATAAAAATAAACAAGACAAAAGATTTTTAAAGTGGTTCAGCCTTATAAGAATGACCTACATCCACTGTATTTGTTATTGTTGACTGTCTGCAGAATTCTCGATAATGGGTATACCAAAAAATTCTGAGTCCCCTACTAATGAGGAGGTTACAAGGTATTTATAGCCTTGAGGCGGTACAAATGAAATAATAATACATAGCTATCCAATAGGCGTGTGCATTTGTGTGAGAATAATGACTATTTAATGCGCAGTCACCCTCTTGTTTATCCGGATATGAAGGCTCTGTACAAGATGCAGCTCGGACCGCCTAAGCTGCTCGGACCGCCTAAGTAGCTCGGTATACATGAGTTGCTCGGTACAATAAAGTTCCTTGGAGAACACTTATTTTTGGAGCGCCTGAGTTGGTCGGGGAGGTTGAGTTCCTCAGAGTCAAGGTGCTGTTCAAAAATGTTTGCGGGTGCCATGTAGATTGACACGTGTCTCCGCATAATTGGTCCACGTCAGCAGACTAAATTTGGTATCAACAGAAGCCCCCAATATTTCATAATTTGATGTTGAAGAAAAGTATGGAATATTCTGCTGCTTAGATTTTCGGTTTGTATGGTTTTTAGGAAAGTATTCGTTGTATACAACCCCTTTATAAATGCACAGTATCAGTCCTTATAAATATTTTGAATTTTCATAACCGCTTCATTTTTCGTGCCTTTTTCTTCTTTTTAACCGCCGGATACGCAATCGTCCATCCTGGTAATCATTATTTTTCTCTATTCCCGAGGTAAAGTATTTAAACGCTTCAGAAAATTCGATCGTCTTTTACTTTTTCAAATCTTCATCTTAGAACTTCCATTTCTTCTCTATCTTGTGCGTTCATTTCTTCCATTGTTCGTTGTCAACTGATCCACCCTTTTTCTGTAAGATCTTCTTCCTTCTCTTTTATTTTCTTTGTTCATCATGGTTTACCTTGTTGAGTCGCTTGATAAATTTCGCTATGATTTTTCTATTCCTTCATGGGTCATGTTGGAAGAACTTTCTGAACCTTCAAACTATTTTTCTTTGGCTGAGGAACATTGGTTCCCCAGTCTCTTTGTGGCCGAATGTGACTTTTCTTTTCCTCCAAATTCCCTATGTTTGGAATTCTGTCAATATTTTGACGTTGTACCTGCAAAAATAGCTCCCAATACCTGAAGAATAGTTAATGGAGTCCATAGGTTAAATCAGATTCATGGAACCCGTTTAGTAATTCCAGAGATAATGTTCTGTTACAGATGGGTCGTTAGTGATAGTACTTTTTACTTAAAAACTAGGTTTTTAAATAGGGCTTTAGTTGTCAATCTCCCAGATGCCAACAGGGATTACTTCGAGCATGGGGTTGTTATGAAAAATTGGCAACATGCTCCATTAAATGGAGATGATGTATATCAGGGTCCTAAGTGTCCCCCTTATGGTAATGGGATAGGTTGTTTTTATTTTATTTTTGAAATTATGTTTTCTTTGTGTTTGATAAAATGCGTCATTGACATTTTAATTTTTTGTTTATTTGCAGTTGATAGCAAAAGAAAATCTCCCAAGAAACTGATGTCCATTTGAGACACTTGAAACTTATCTGGAGTTTGAACCAAACTGTTGCTGACGAACACATTAGATCAACTTCTTATTTGTTACAGTACAAAAGCTATACTTCATCCTTTACTGCTCGTCCAGTGGTGGGTGACATCGACCCATTACCAACTTCTGAGAGTTCTTCCCCTGAATCACATATTCCCCTCAGTACTAAAATGAAGAGAAGACGAGCTCCTACTTTCTTTGACAAATCGGACTCTGCCAATATAGAGGCCAAGAAAAATAAGTAGGATGTCCCAGAGGAAAGGACAAGAAAAATTGATGCACCCCCTCCAATTGCTACTAAGAAGGTTGTTGAAAAGCCCCCAGTGGCTCCGAGCAAGGTTGTTGCTATTTCTCCTCCAAGCGAGGTTATCATTATATCACCGACCAAGACGACATCCTTGGTTGAGAATGTTCCTGATCCTACGAGGAAGTTGAAGAAAAGTTCCTCGGATAAACCGGCTGAATCTATCTCTTAGCCTTTAACTGCTGGAAGTGGTATTCCCACTTTTGTTGCTCCGAGCTCTGCCATGAGCTCGGTGAAGTCTTAGATTATCCCAGAGATCCAAGGTATTGAAGACAATCTTTCTCGTGATAGAGTCACTACCTTGGTCGCTCAATATATTACCTCAGTAAGTATTACTAATCTAAACTTTCATTTTTCAATGTTATGTCCCTGTACTGACTTACAGTTATTTTCTTTTTTTAGCTGGTAACATGTTTCAATACCATTCTAAAGAATAATGAGGCTATCAAAGCTTCAATATCCTCGGGAGGTGTAGATGAAGCTTTTAATGGATTAACTCAGTCCTTAAAGGACTCTCGTCAAAAATATGAAGAAGATAAGGGGGTTTGGGAGAAACAACTCAAGTCCATCGAGCAAGAAAAAGACCGAGCTGTGGAGGCCTCCCAAGAGTTGGAGAGGAAAATGAAAGAATTTGAGAAGAAAACTAATGAGCTTGAGGAAAAGCTCAAGAACACTGAAAAGCTTGAAAATAAGCTTAAGAAAACTGAAGAGGAAGTTGTTAGACTTCATGACGTTGATCGTCAGAGGCAGGAGATAGAAGGAAAATGAAAGCTGCCGTGGAACTTCATACTGAGAAGATTTCCTCAGAAAAGGCAAAGAGAAAAACTGCGGTTAAAAAGTCCTTCAGCGCTTACTGGGACAAAGGTTAGAACAAAGGCCTAGCTTTCATGTCCTCTCAGATGGAATTTGCTAGCCTTAAATACTTCAGGGACGGATGGGTTACAGCTCTGCAGGAGTTAAAGATAGCTGAGAATTATGACCTATTCTAGCGTCATGTTCATGGTCCTCCTCCCTCTCCTGGAGAAGAAGAGGACGAAGCTGCCGCAGAGGAATCCTCCATGATGGTTGGAGATCCAGCTCCTCCTGTTCCAGTTGTTCAAACTTTCTACGAGCAACTTCAGCCTGCCAGCTCTTCAGTCGAGCAACTTCAATCTACCAGTACCTTGGCCGAGTAACTGCCAATATCTTCCGAGCAACTTTCTACGCCCCCGGGAAACCTACCTCTTTGTCCAAGCCTCCCGAGGAAATCTTAGGAAGCAAGGAGAAGGTGTAGAGTTGTTCGGACCTTTCTCTTTGCTTTTGTTAAATGTAATTCTGGGCTATGTACTTCTCTTTATGATGTAATAAAATTCGAACTTTTGGCTGTTTATATTGACTTTTTCTTCTACTTGCTCTGTTTGCATCCTTATTGATTCTTTTTGTCTCTTTTCTTTCCTTTACTAGTTCATGGCTAGAATGGAGCTCTTGTCAGCCCACGATACTGAACTGATGAAAAAATGCAATGACTACTTCAAGGCTGGCCATACTGACCTGAATGAAGCTCAAATCATCGACATGCTTGGTCCAGACACTTATGAATGAGCAGTTGAAGCCTATCAATATTTGAAGTGCTTGATCGATCGTGCAGTTGCCAATAATGTGGCATATTATGAGATGATTGAAGATCTCCATGGTACCATCGAGTAACTTCAACAACAATACAAGGAATCTTTTGCCCTTTTGCATTAGGGGTACGAAAAAAATATCAGCAATTAAATGCTGACAAAGGATATGATAAGTTCATCGCTGCATACGAGAAGAAAGTGAAAATTCTAAAGGTTGAGGTCGAGCAGCACAGGCAAATCGCTAAACTGTTGGAGGAGGAAAATAATGTTTTGTGAGAAGATATATACCAACTAAAGTCTGCAGCATCTTCCACGGGAGCCTTGGTCCCTGTCAATGATGAAGGTTTCTCGTTCTTGGAAGTCAAAAATGCCAATTTGAGAGATGAATTGGAAACCTTAAAGAGTATTGGGCCCTCTACTTCTGCTCACGGACGAGCAAGAGCTTCTCAAGGACGAGCAAGGGCTGCTCGGGTTACTGTTGAAGAAGCTAGAACGCAGGCGGCCTTGGATAATGAGGCCTTCCAGTTGATGGCAAATAATCAAGCATTAGCAGATATGTCCAAGAAGATTCTGACCCTCGAAGAGCAACTTTCTACACAAAACTCTGCCTTGGAGAATAAAGAACTTTTAGTGAAGAACCTCCACGAGCAACTTCCTACCAGTTTCATAAAATTCCCAGAGAATTTTGGATGGCTGGTTACAATGAAGCCCTCTACCATCTCGATGATCGGATCCAGAATTCAAATAACGAGGGTTACAAGCAAGGATGGCTGAATGCACTGGGGGTGTTACAGTTGGAGCAGGGCCATTATCTCTGGGATTAATATGACCCTGGGTTGCTCGAGTTGCCTGTGCCACCTTTTAAACTTGATATGAGATGGATTCCTGCTCGGGCTATTCCTCAGTGCGTAATCTCCAAGTATCTCGGAGACTACAGTCTTCATTCTAATTTTGAGATATCTCGCCCGGAGCACTTACTTCATCGGCCATCAGTAATGAATGTCAGGATGCTTAGAGATCTGAACGTCATAAATTCTCCTTACGCCTTAGATGATCCTCCTGCTGGAGTAGAGCCTGTTTCAAAGGCAGAAGGGAAAAAGCCAGTAGAATAGGATTTTTGTTGTAATGATTCCTCATGGAATATGTAATTTGTTCTGATTTTAATGAAGGAATTTTTAGTTTTCTCTGCAATCTTGATTGTTATTACTTTATAAAATATCTATTTTATTCTCTGATGAATGTGTATGTATATCTTGTAGGAAAACAAAAATGTCATGTGTTATTTTAAATTGCCGACCAACTGGAGTTAGTGAAAATTTATTGTTGACCATTCTGAGTTTGTGATAATTATTTGATGACCAACCGGAGTTGGTGATATTTTGTTTCCCGACCGACATAGAGTTGGTGGTAATTTGATATGTCATAAGTAAAGAAATTCTGTTTTATTTTTTGATTATAGTGACTTATCACTTTTTAATCCTAAGTCATGAAACGACTTTCATCCCATGATCTTGCTTTGTTTAACCAATTGTTCCCGACCAACCGGAGTTGGTGGATTTTTATTCCTGACTAACCGTAGTTGGTGAATTTTTATTCCCGACCAACCGTAGTTGGTGGATTTTTATTCCCGACCAACCATAGTTGGCGGATTTTTATTCCCGACCAACCGTAGTTGATGGATTTTTATTCCCGACCAATCGTAGTTGGTGGATTTTTATTCCCGACCAACCGTAGTTGGTGGATTTTTATTCTTGACCAACCGTAGTTGGTGGATTATTATTTTGAACTTGATGCGTAGCGTTTAGCACTAATACTCCGAAAAAATGTCACCAAAAAGATAGAACTGGGTAAAACTTTTAACACTTTATTCATACTGAAGAAAACTCCATTACATAGAAATTTCCTACTACTGATAATACTTGCGTAGATGTTCTTCATTCCATGCATTATTAAATTCTTCTCCCTCCAAGGTTTCAATCCTGTAGGTTCCTGGACGAACAACCTCTGTTACTCTGTAGGGTCCATGCCAGTTAACTTCCAATTTGTTGTGTTTTTGAATTACTTTCTTTAGCACATAGTCCCCTTCTTTCAAATCACATTTCTTTACTCTCTTATTGTAGAACGGAGTTGTTTGTTGTTGGTATGCAGCATTCCTGATTGATGCTTCTTCTCTAACTTCCTCGAGCATATCCAATTCTAATCTTCTCATCAAGTCACTGATAGGAGAATTAAAATTTAGCACTCTGTGTGTGGGGAGGCCCAGCTCGGCAGGTATAACAGCTTCACTTCCAAATGTCAGCATGTATGGAGATTCTCCTGTTGCTGCTCGTGGTGTAGTACGATAAGCCCACAGCACAGAATGTAGCTCGTTGATCCAATTTGCCTTCGCATCAGTCAGTCTTTTCTTCAAACCATTCAGCAGCGTTTTGTTTGTCACCTCATTTTGTCCATTGCTCTGGGGATGGCCTGGTGCAGAGTGGGTTTTCAATATGTTTGACTGATGACAATATGCAGCGAACTCCTCGTTATCAAATTGAGTTCCATGGTCTGTGATGAATGCATGAGGAAGACCATATCTACAGATGATATTCTTCCAAATAAATTGGTGCACCTTTTCATAGGTCATATCAATAAGAGGCTCAGCTTCCACCCACTTAGTAAAGTAATCCACCGCGACCACGAGATATTTAAATCTTCCTCTGGTCGTTGGAAGTGGCCCGACCAAGTCTTTTCCCACATGGAAAATGGCTAAGGGGAAGTAATGTGTGTTAATAGTGCTTGGGGAGTTCTTCGGATAGAAGAGTAGCGTTGACATTTGTCACATTTTTTGGCATAGGCTATACAATCAGCCCTCATCGTTGACCAGTAGTATCCTTGCGTCATTATTCTTTGTAAAAGCGTCCGACCTGCTACATGGGCTCCACAGAACCCTTCATGGATCTCTTCAATCAAGTCTTTCACCTCGGAGGGATGCACACATCTTTGTAAACCTGCTATAATTCCTCGTCTATATAGAATACCATTATTCAATACATAACGAGCAACTTTAAACTTCAGTTTCTTGGTTGTGAGTTTATCAATTGGCAAAACCCCTTCTTCAATATATGCCCTGATGGGATCCATCCAGGATGGTCCTAAATCAAGGGTAATAAAGTTCATCATCAGATCTTCTTCGATGCTCCTGCTAGCTAAAATTTCTATTGGGATTATTCTTTATAGCTCGGTACGTGTGGCTGAGGCTAACCGAGCTAAAGCATCTGCTCTTGCATTCTCCAATATTGGTGTTCTAATTAACTGTACTGCGTTAAAGCTAGATACAATCTCCATTGCTTTCGCATAATACTTGATCATCAATTCTCCCTTTATTGCGTACACTCCTAGCATTTGATTTACGATCAACTGTGAGTCACTGAATAAAATGACCTGCTCTGCCCCCATAGTTTTTGCTAAACTAAGACCTACAATCATAGCTTTATATTTATCCTCATTATTAGAAGCCTTGAATTGAAAGCGCAGAGTATACTCCACATCGATTTCATCTGGGCTGTTTAAAACAATCCCTGCCCCATAGCCTGTACTGCAAGATGAGCCATCCACATACAGATTCCATATAGGTACTTCATCCTCAAATTTTTTATCGGATAAAGTTCCTCGATGGAATATTTGTTGGTTCTTTATATCCTCCCCTAACACTTCTCGCTGCTCGTCGACCATCTCCTCTTGATCATCAACCGACTTAAGTTGGTCGGAGTTTAAATTTGATGATCCCATAACATCCACAAATTGGTCGGTATTCAGCTTTTGATCCTCGGAGGTGTTAGGATAAGTGAATTCTGCGATGAAATCTGCTACTGCTTGCCCTTTAAGCGACGATCTAGGTTCATAAACTATGTCATATTCACCAAGTTCTACTGCCCAGTACGTCAATCTCCCTGATTTCTCTGGTTTATGAAGAGCTTGCCTCAACGACATATCGGTATACATAACTATGATATGAGCTTGGAAGTATGGCCTCATTCTTCTACTCGTTTCGATCAACGCTAGTGCCAACTTTTCCAGTCTTGGATATCTGATCTCTGCTCCTCGTAAGGCCTTGCTAGTGTAATAAATTAGTTTTTGAACTCCATCCTCCATTCTTATCAATGCCGAGCTAACTGCATTCTCCAAAACTGCCAGATACAAGTACAATCTTTCTCCCATCACTAGCCTAGACAACAGTGGAGGTGCTCCCAGGTATTTCTTCAACTTTTGAAAGGCCTTCTCGCATTCATTATTCCATTCAAATATTTTTCGGAGTGTTTTGAAGAATGGGAGGCATCTATCAGTTGCTCGTGATATAAATCTATTAAGTGCTGTAACTCGCCCTGTGAGACTTTGCACTTCCTTCTTCATCGTTGGATATCGTAGTCCCAATAGAGCCTTAATCTTTTTAGGGTTTGCTTCAATACCTCGTTGGTTGACAATATACCCAAGAAACATGCCTTCTCATACTCCGAATATACATTTGGTAGGGTTCAACTTCATTTGATATTTATCTAGTTGATCAAAGGTCTGGCCTAAGTCAATTAGATTATCAACAACCCTTTTTCTCTTCGTCAGCATATCGTCAACATAAACTTCCATATTGTAACTGATTTTCTCTGCAAACACCTTGTTCATCAGCCACTGATATGTTGCACCGTCATTTTTCAACCCAAAAGGCATAATATTATAATAATAAGATCCCCTGGGAGTAATAAAAGAGGTACTCTCCCTGTCTTCAGGTTTCATTTTAATCTAGTTGTAGCCAGAATAAGCATCCATGAAGCTCAACAGCTCATGTCCCGAGGTAGCATCCACTAATTGATCAATTCGGGGTAAAGGAAAATGATCATTTGGGCATGCTTTGTTGAGGTCAGTGAAGTCTACACACATCCTCCACTTGTTGTTCTTCTTCTTCACCATCACCATATTAGATAACCAGTCTGGATATTTGACATCTTCAATAAAGCAAGCTTTTTGGAGCTTCTCGACCTCCTCGTATATAGCTTGGTTCTTTTTGGGGCTGAACACTTTTCATCTCTGCTTCACTAGCTTGATTTCCTTGTTCACATTGAGCTCGTGACATAAGAAATTTGGGTCTATTCCTGGCACGTCCTCATGGCTCCATGCAAAAGTTTGTTTTCTGCTTTTTAGGAAAACTAGCAATTCCTGTTTTAGTGAGGCATCCAACGATGAACCTATTTGAGTTGTTCGTTCCGGGTGCTCGTCATCCAGAATGACATTTTCAGTGGCTTCCACCACCTGGCCTTTTACGAGCTGTGACTCGTCTCTGGGATCTAATGTTTCAATTTTTGCACCTTCATCCACTTGATAAGTAATAGTCTTTTTCTTAGATTCCTCCAGTTCTTCCTGCTCGGCAGATGAATAGTAGCATTCCCGAGCTACTTTTTGATCACCCTTTACAATTCTTACTCCAAAGTTAGTTGGAAATTTTAGGCATTGATGTAAAGTAGATGGTACTGCTTCGAACTTCTTCAATCCTACCCTTCCCATGATGATATTATAAGCTGATTGAACATTCTTATCCATCATAAAAAAGCGCACTCTTTCTGTTCGACAAGCGGGCCATGTACCGATGAACATATCCAACTTGATCGTCCCAAGTGAAAAAACTTTCTCACCAGTAAAACCGAGGAGGGGCCTATGATAAGGCTCCAACTGAGACAACTTTAAATTTAAGCTGTCAAAGCATGAGTAGAACATGATATCTACCGAGCTACCATTATCCACCAGTACTCTTGAGATCATTACTTCCTTCATCCTCATCTTGATCACCAATGGATCATCACGAGGATATAGCACACCTGCGAGGTCGTTCTTGGAGAAACCGATGACCAGTTTTTCTTTATTTACATTCCTCGGGCGGTCATCCTCAGCTAGATTTATTCACTGAATATATGAACAAGCTTGAGCCTCATTGAGGTAAGCTTTCCTCTCTGCAGTAAGGTATCCACCTCCTGCATCTCCACCTGAAATAACATTACAATCAAATGATCCAAAACGAATAGAAAATACCTCACGTTCTGGCTGTCTTGGTCTTTTGGGGAGATTGGGGTCGCCTTTTGGATCATCTTCATGATCTATTTTCTTGTCTTCTTATGCTCGACAAGGAGATCTAGATCTCTGTCTTGCTCGGTCGTTATTCTTTCCTTCATTTCTACGATCAACATACTTGGCCAGCTTACCTCATCTGATGAGTGCTTCAATTTCATTCTGAAGAGCTATGCAATTTTTGGTCGTGTGACCATGGTCTTTATGGAACTCGTAATATTTGGCCTTATTCCTCTTGGCAGGATCTGTCTTCATTTTCTCTGGCCAGTTTAACTCCTCGCTGTTCTTGATTTCTTCCAAAACGTGGTTTATGTCTACTTTTAAAGGAGTATAATTGCCAAATTTCTTCAACATTTCCCATGATGGCTTTGCTTTTGATTGCTTGTTACCACTATTGTTCTTCTGATCCTTCTTTTCAATCTTTTCGACCTCAACTTTGGTCTCCTTAGTGTCCATGTTCTTCTTCGCAGCCATAGCTTCCTCGACATTCATGGTTTTGGCTGCGTTTGCCATTAGTTCTGACATGGTCCTAGGCGGATCTTTGTCCAAAGTGTAGTACAATTTATTTGGCAATAGTCCACTCATCAAAGCAGAAATTGTTGTCTTTTCCTCGTAATCAATAACTTCGAGCTTCTCGTTATTGAAACGAGTTATGTAATCCATGTTGCTCTCACCTGCTTTTTGTCTAACACTTAATAAGTGTGCTACTCGCTTAACTGATTTTGCTCCAAAACAGAAATTTCCAATAAAGAGCTCGGCCAGTTGAAAGAAAGTTGAAATCTTCCCCCGAGAAAGATTATTATACCATATTTGAGCAGATCCGGTAAGAGTTCTCAAAAATGCCCTGCATCTCATCTCGTCTCGCACGGCATAGATATCGACAGCAGCTTGGTATTATTCTATATGAAGGATAGGGTCGGTTTTTCCATCATATTTAGGAGTCACAATAGGTGCTTTGAACTTTGATGGTGTGGGAAAATCCACAATTACCTGGATAAAAGGTGTCCCTTGGACAAAAGTTCTTTGTAGAGGATTCTTGGCCTTAGCCATTTCCCCTAGTCTATCCTCCAACCTTTGAATAGAGCCTTTCCATGCATCATTTCCCTCTTCGAGCCTGTTGGTTCGAACAACTGATCGTGTTGAATTTTCCTCCTGGGTTCTTTCATTGCGAACAGTTGGTCGTGATTGGGAAGAACCCTCCCTTAGATCGGATGGTCATCGACAGTTCCTCGACCAACCTTAGGAGGACTTCTATTCCTCCTAGGGCCCAAACGATCAAAAGGAGAAGCCCTACTTAATCTCTCCAATGTAAAAGTCCTTTTCGGAGAGAGAGTGATGTTTTGTTCAGTATCTGTAGCTCGTACGGATGAAGTTCGACCAGGTTGATAAGAAAAATCATTAGATCTCTCGGTGTGATATGAATCGGTACGTCTGGATCGAGATTCCTCTGGGAATAACGTTCGCCTAGAAGGTAAGCGGGTATTTCTTTGAACGCTTAGTTGTCCTGAATGGATAGATACTCCACCCTGGACAGTTTGTATGAGTTGCCGCATAGTTTCTTGCATGGTTGTTTGGCCTTGGGCTAGATTAGCCATTATTCCGGCCAAATCTTGGACATTTGGAGGAGTGGATGGATTTGGGGGAATCCCAGCATTTCGATTACTGGATTCTGGATGATTTGTCATTGAATAATTTTGGTGAAAAACGAAAATTACAGTCGTTTTCCCACAAACGGCGCCAATCTGTTGATGTAAAAAACTAGACTTGACCTAATTATTTAATCACAGATAAAAATAAACAGGACAAAAGATTTTTAAAGTGGTTCAGCCTTATATGAATGGCCTACAACCACTGTATTTGCTATTGTTAACTGTTTGCAGAATTCTCGATGATGGGTTTACCAAAAAATTCTGAGTCCCCTGCTAATAAGGAAGTTACAATGTATTTATAGCCTTGAGGCGGTACAAATGAAAGAATAATACATAGCTGTCCAATAGACGTGTGCATCTGTGTGAGAATAATAAGTATTTAATGCGCAGTCACCCTCTTGATTATCCGGATATGAATGCTCTGTACGAGATGCAGCTCGGACCTTCTAAGCTGATCGGACCGCCTAAGTAGCTCGGTATACATGAGTTGCTCGGTACAATAAAGTTTCTCGGAGAACACTTGTTGCTCGGAGCGCCGGATTTAGTCGGGGAGGTGGAGTTCCTCGGAGTCAAGGTATTGTTCAAAAATGTTTGCGGGTGCCATGTAGATTGACACGTGTCTCCACATAATTGGTCCACGTCAGCAGACTAAATTTGGTATCAACACCCTCATTCTCATAATCCTTTAATAATATTTTAAGATAACACCCCATGTGGAAGTATATCAAAGTGTTGGCACATAATTTAGATATTGTGATTAAAAATCACATCGAAGAGTTTTATGAAGAATTTGAAAAAATAAAATCATTGTTATAATTTCAGTCTACTACTCAAAATTAAATAATTATCGCATATGATTATTACAAATATGAACCGCATGTGTTGAATATAAGTAAATACTGCACGATATAAAAAATAATATTACCTCAATTGTTTATAAATTTTGTCGTACACGATTCTTGAGTTGAGTCGCGGACTAGATCTCTCTTTAAGACGTTTCGCGGCTCTACTCTCTTTGTGCAAGTAATATTCAATCACACCGTCCCCAGGTTAAAACAATTCCAGAATCACCTATATCTCATATAACCATGCATCGTAGTTATATGTCATACTAATACCCATTGCATATAAATTTCTCAATTCCATAATCGCGGCTATTGGGGAACAAATTGTTCTAAAAATGTTTAGGGAATTTTTTTTTCATGAAGAAAAAAATATCAAAACAAAAATCTGAGAGAGAGATTATATTTCTCTTCAGTCTATTCTCTTCTTTTTTTCTTTCTTTTCTTGCCATTCCAAGAACTCAAACTCTCAAGCTCTCTCCAGCTTGTTTCTTATATGATTTTGGCCGGATGAAGAGATTTATTATTGAAGATTGAAAGTGGTTAAAACTAGTGGGGTTAGTGGGTGTCATAGCCGAAAATAGTGTGCAAGAGGGTATGGTGGGTGATTGATTGCTTCCACTTGTGTATTTTTAAAATACATTTTGACAATAATCCCGCACTTGGATTTTAAAAATACAGTCATCAGATAAAATCCCCCACTAGTAAATTTTGAAAAAAAAATCTTTCGATTTGAACCTTTACGTAGTAAAGATGATTCAGATTATACTAGAGTAGCTCGTAGTTTTGAACTCTATCTCTGCAACATTCCACACACAACCCCAGTAGGTGAACGCTCTAAGAAATTTGCCTAAAATTACCATAGAAAGCGCCCACAGTTCCACATTCACATAGGTGAGTCTATCAAGTATACTCCTGTAGCTAGGTACCCCACTCAAAATAGAGCTATATATATATTCATTAAGAGTTATAATTAACTCAACCTTGACTCGCTTTAGGATATCATGCTCCATAAGGATGGACTCGGAGTAAAACCCCGTATATAATAATTAACATGATTCAACAATATGACCTGCGACTTGTTATTACCCTTTGAACCTATTTCTTGTGATCTCAAATATATAGGTTGAGTTACCACCACAAGTGATTCAATATCAACGGGCTTTGGTCCGATCCCTTTCTAGGTGTGTTATAACACCTTCTCCTGCACTAGTCCTTTTCTCAAAGGATAAGTTAGGTTTTGTTCTCATCAGTCAGAACATAATCCACACTCACAAACTCATTAGTTTTAAATTCTCAAACTATGTTGTGTTTACGATGCACTTGTCTTTCTTGCCATTACGATACGGTTTTGAATTTTACAATAACCATGGTTCTATTATTGTGGATAAAATGATCGGTATCGATATTCACCATAAATGGTATCTTATAATAGGTCTTTCAACCTTTCATTTCCTCACTAGCCATAACTAATGGTATCACCATAAACTCCATCATTAATTGTGTTAAAATTTATATTTCTTAGAGTTTCAAAAAATAATATCATAATATGTGTTAGACACATATCCATTAATTGATTCAGAATCAATTCTAGGTTTGTGGTTTTTATCAAAACACATAACCTTTCTCAATAGCATAAGAATGCAATTTTTCAATTATAAACCTTTATAGTACTCTAAAAAAATAATAATTTCAAGTCAACTATATTTAGTACTCAGTTGAGACTACTTAAGATATTCGCATATTCATCTTTCTTAACACTATATATAGTGTTTTAATACTTGGATCATGTGGAATACAAGATGGTTCACAATTATCATATATCTAATAAATAGATATTCTTGTATTTCAAAGTACTCGATTTATTAATGATCCATATTTGGCTTTGTAATATTAACAAGTAATATTCTTGTTTCATTGAAACTCATTTTGCCAATACTTTGACTTAGCATACATTTGATTTTCTTGGCAACAAAATATTATAACCAAATATTAGCTAATCGTTCTTGCATAAATAACTAATAGTGCATTCATATATCAACATGCGCAGTGATAAACACGATTTATTTTATTCTCAATTCATTCTCATTTGATGATTTATCAAAATAACATGCCATTTATTGACGCCTTCCATATTAATAAGTTTTCCAACTTCAAGTTGGTCCACGTAAGTTGACTTTCCTAAGTCACCATTCGAAAAGAGATATTATATACATTTAAGTTTAACTCAACATTATGTATAATATCAATGGTAATCAAATTAAATGAAGCTTGTTCATTTTCATGAGAATAATTTAACTTACAACAAAGCTTATATTCACAAATGATAACGATGTCAATATTCCTTCAAAAGAGATGTATACTCCATATTATCTTAAAGGTATAAGATAAGTCAATTATAAACTAATTTCTAATTAATTCCATGGAATTCAATCAATCATTTATGACATGACTTCACCAAGGATTTTTGGAATCCTTTTCAATAACATAAGTAATAAGCACCCAAAAGTGTCTATTTTATACCCTGAGTGGAAACATTTTAGTCACTCGTGTTAATTAAAAATGGCCTTGTGTTAGTATTTTATCATTTTGCAGGTCAATATGTTGTCGCGGTACAAATAGTGTTAAATCAGCGTAATTGCGACACAATAGCGGTCAAAAGCATGAAACGAAGAAATCAAAGCACCAAAAAGTTCGAAGTCCCATTTGAGCTTGCCGAGACGAGTTTCGATGTCCCGACCCCGAACCAAACCTAAGCCTATACCTATTCCCAAACCATTGTGTGTTTAATTTGTACCTTTTATTCTACTTTTATTTTATCTTTTATTTTTATCTTTTTTTAGATTTTTATTTGTGTCATTTTTTTAGTTTTAGGATTTATTTGTGTCGGTGTAAATTTTATTTTGATTTTTTTTTCAGTTTTTAGTTTTAGTCTTTATTTTTTTAATTTTTTTATTAGGATAGGTTTACTTTTCTTTTATTAGGAATTTATCATTTTTAGTTTATTTGATTTTATATTTTTTAGGACTTTAGTGTCTATTTTTATTAGATTTTTATTTTTTATTTTTATTTTATTATTTGAATTTTTTTTATAGATAAGGAATTTAATTTGATTAGATTTTATTTTTAGTTTTATTGACTTTAATATTTTTAGTTTTAATTAGTTTAATTTTCATTTTTTTTAATGTGTACAACTTACATTCACACATGTCATTACCCCACTCCGGCCAAACTCGGCGATTTCCATCCTTAACCCGTCGGCGACGGCGATCCCAAACTCGAATCCCACGACGACCCTTATCCCGCCAACTCAACGACCCACTCTTGAAATCCCATACCCACGACCTCTGTTCCAACCCAATGTACCCATACCCATCTCACACAACCCAAATCCGGATACCCACCTGTAACCATTTCGGGTACCTACTCTAACGCACCAAACCGGCGATCCAACTGCCATCCCAAAACCCGAAACACCAAACCCAATTTCTCTAAACACCCAACTTCCATTAAAATAGGAACAAAAAGAAATACCAAACACACCTGTCAAATTAAACCTAGGTGCTTTCCTATATTAACAATATTGACTTAGCCAAAATTAAATCCCAAAAATTTCTCCACCAACAAACCACTTCGTGACTTATAAAAAAAAGGCACCAGTTTATTTAAGGAAGACTCTCACATAGGACACTGCAGAGAGAGAAAAACACTGTATATTATGTACAGTTTAGGTTAGGAAAGAAATTGAGAAAAAAAATGGTTTAGAATTAGAATATATTTTTAGTTTCAGCTTTTCTTTTTATTTGTGTAATCAAGTGCTGGATTTGTGAAGACGTTAAGACACACCTTCATGAATGCGATCCAAGAAATCAATTCAAAAGGAGACTTTTTGTATTGTATTTCTTGATCTTCTTTTTTTAATTATTGTTCCATGTTTATGACTGTTATTGATTGTTTAATTATGCTTGGCTAGTCACCCTGTTAAAGGGATGGGACGCACTCTGTAGGATATTTTATTAATTGACTAATTTCATTAATGCTAAAATTCTAGGTTAATTAATTTAGACTTGTCACAAATTAATTTATATAACGAGAGTTAGTAGATTAATTTTACAAATTAATGTTTGATTTTGGGAATCGAACTAGAGATAGGTTTTCCCTAAAATTAAATATCAATTTGGTGTTGACATTTAAGGATTCATACTGTTTTTTAATTAAATTGATCCTGGCGGATAATTTTATTGAAAATAGTATAGTTCTTAATTTATTATCGTGTGACATTTTTTAAATTAGTTTTATGAAAAAGATATTATTAAATTTATAATTGTAACGAGAGTTAGATTATCGATTTAATATTATCTCAAAATATTTCAATAAGCAAGCCTTTATTTTAAGTCACAACTTAAAAATTCAAGAGTTCTATTGAACACAAAAGTTTTAGATTCTATTAAATGTTCTTCGATTATAGTTGAGAGGTACTCGATTGAGTGCCCCCACTATTCTCTAGGTAGCTTTGAAAAGCTACATGTAATGTGCCCCCACTATATCTTCAATTTATAAAATGGAATCTAAACTTATAGAGTTTTAACATTAAATAAGAATTAATCTTATTTCTTAAATTAATACATGCTTGATGCTTTTAGCTATAGCCGATTCAAAAATACATGTCCATTCGTTCTAGTCATAAATTCAGATTTTCAAGTGTCTTAAAGTCACATATAGACCACACAATCCATTTTATAAAAATAAAATATACAATTTTTCATATATTACTTTTCACAATGTATTAGATAATATTTCGTATTAGAGTTTAGACCTCTATTCCAAATTATTCAACTAAAATATCTTTACCAAAGTAAAGATTGCATTTGCATCAAACTCAATTATGATAAAATCCTCCAATTATTATCATTTCGACATATGAATTATATTTACTTAATATAAAGTCTGACATATGAGATCTGTACTCGTAATATTAGACCATTGTAGGTCTAGATCCATACACAAATCAAACAACCTATTAAAAGCATAACATGTTTAATTTCATATTCAAATACATAAGGTAAAATACATGTCTTAGAGTTTTATACTCTATCCAGCACATAGCATACAGTCAAAATAATTTTACCCAACTAAATTATTTATACACGCATACGAAGCAGACCAATTGATTCCAACGTAATAATTTTATTATTTACCTTTTCCAACTCATATAAATGAATGATACGAAGAATTATTCAAATAAAATTCTAGCGGGTGTGCTGCAAACTCAAAAGTTGTATAAGTCCTTATACAATTTCTATGAAATTCATCTTTCATAAATTTGAGTCCAAATTTTACTAAGTAGTTCCTATATTGTTTAATAAGAAATTTATAAAGGTTTCAAAATATTTTGAATCCGTTGGGAACAATACATGGTACATTTTTCTAAGAAAATGTTCTTGTCCAAAATATTTGTTCAAAAGGAAAAACTTCAAGTTTGAAATTTCACCACGACCAAACCGCTAATTGAAAATTTATGAAATTTCTAGAATTCATACTTTATGAGTCTACTTTTATAAAAAAAAAATTGGAATCACTCAAAAACATTGATTATAATCTAAGATAAACTCGTTTTACTACAAGCTGTCCAAAAAATTTATCATTGCGCATCACATTTGTAAAAATCATAATAAAAGATATATAAGTTATTTTTTAGAAATTCCAACGCCCAATATTCATAATCTCAACATACTATATGCATGCCAAAATTCACGAAATTTCAGTCTATATATCATCAAAAACTGAGATGATATTCCAATAAAATTCATAACAAAAATTTCAGATTTTTTTTTCATCATCGATCACTTTAGTGTGGTTGAAAAATGCCAACTACACTTTCATATAAACATTTCAAAAAATATTTGAAAAAATTTCTTTTGTAGTAAACATCGCGCAAGGTGTAAATGTTTACTATTTACCCTTTGAATTCATATAACAAATGTTCATTTGATTCCATATAACAAATTTCATTTGTTTTCATGTAACGGATTTTTATTTGTTTTCTCAAATATCAAATTGTTGGCACACAATTTATATATTGTGATTAAAATTATATCAAAGAGTTTTATGAAAAACTCGAAAAAATAAAATCATTATTTTAATTTCAGTCTACTACTCAAAATTAAATTGTTAACTCATTAGATTATCACAAATATGAACCGCATGTGTTGAATCTAAATAAATACTGCACGATAAAAATAAACAATATTACATCAATTGTTTATACGTTTTATCGTACACGATTTTTGGGTTGAGTCGCGGACTACGTCGCTCTTTTTAAGACGTTTTGCGACTCTACCCTCTTTATGCAGGTAGTATTCAGTCACACCATCCCCAAAGAAAATAAGCGCAGAATCACCTATGCCTCATATAACCATGCACCGTACTTATATGTCATACTAACACCCATTCCATATAAATTTCTCAATTCCACAATTTCAGTTGGGGGGGGGGGGGGGGGGGACAAACTGTTCTAAAAATGTTTAGAGATTTTTTTTTCATGAAGAAAAAAAATCAAAACAAAAATCTGAGAGAGAGAGATTATATTTCTCTTTGGTTTGTTCCTTTTTTTTCTTTTCTTACCATTCTAAGAACTCAAACTCGTAAGCTCTCTCTAGCTCGTTTGTCATATAATTTTTGTCCGAATGAAGAGATTTATTATTAAAGGTTGAAAGTGGTTAAAACTAGTGGGGTTGGTGCGTGTCATAGCCTCTACAAGTGGGTTATCACTTTTTTCCTTTTAGCCGAAAGTAGTTTACAAGTGGGTATGGTGGGTGATTGATTGTTTCCACTTGTGTATTTTTAAAATACATTTTGGCAACACAAAGGGATTAAAAAAGTGAGAGTTAAATAAAAAAAATCTTTCTATTTAAAAAAACACACCCAAATTGCAAGTTTCAAATCAATCCAAATATTATGATTGATTGAGAAAACAATTACTCTCTTGTTCTCCTATACCTAAAGTTTCCTAATTAGTCCTAACTTCCTGACATATTTAGTAAATTTGTTGGTGGATTTTACTTTAAGTAAATATATGTTATGGATAAATGATCTCGTATTATCCCATTATTTAATAATAAATGAATGAGTGACATGTTTATAACCTCTAGGGCTCTTCAATGTCCTTACTACCTCGTTCACCGTATGAGGCATCACCCACTAAAGATGGCATAAGGAGAAGAAAATAGACCACAATAACCTTGTCACCTGACAATGTAGTAGTAAATGATTAGTTGACTCTTCCACTTCCTTACACAACTAACATCTGCTAGCCATCCTTCTTCCCCTTTTTTGAATCCCTTTTAACATCAAAATAACCAGTCAGGTAGCCGTCCAAACGAAAAAGCAACTTTAGGATGCACTTTTGACTTCCATATGTTCTTCCACGGGAAAAAGAACTCCCATTACCCCTTAGCACTATATAATAATTCTTAACCATGAATCGTCCATCTGGAGTGTTTGCCCACCTCAACCTGTCCTCCCCTCCTACCGAAACTGGTGCCAAGTCTAGCCATTGGAAAAATGCCTCCGCCTCCTTCAGTTCTTAATCAAGGAGCTACCTTCTAGACATCAGATTCCACACCACTAGGTCCCCAGCCCCCCACCCGTGATTCGCCACCAAACCCTCCTTATCCCTAAAAAGGCGAAAATCCTCGGTAAAAGCTCCTCGAAGGTGTCATGTGTTCCCCACTTATCCCTCCAAAATCTAATCCTATTCCATCTCCCTACATGGTAAGTCATGAGCCGAGAGAATTACTCCCATCCTTAAGTTATATTCCTCGATAACCCCACCCCATGAGCTAAGCGCCCCACTCTAGGGACCCACCCATAAGCCCTAAAACTATAATCTTTTGCATTAGGTGTAGACTATTGATGAAATTTCATCTACTATATATGGGAGAGAGATGACTCAAATTTCCTAGTTTAGCCCAAATTCTATCATCCATCAAAGTATATATAGATTATAAAAACAATCCACCAGCATTATCCTTAAAAGTAATGACGACTTATTAAAAGGAATCCATGTCAAATCTAAATTCTTATGTGACCAAATTTAAGCAGAACACTAATAAATTATTAAATAATTAACTTAATTTCAAAATTAATATAATATTTAAATACATCCCAAAGTCTCCCATTTTGTCCATATAGTAATTCTACGTAATGATTTTATTCAAGGATCAAAAGTCGTGAAATAAATTTTAGAATATTTCTCATCGATCTTTAACATATAAACCATGAATGTGAGTCATGGAGGTTCTGAGCTAATTTAAGTTAATTCTTCATTCAATGTACCAAATCATTAATGTCTTTCAAAATTAGGCCCATAATACGGGTTGCCAATAATAATAATAATAATAAAATAAAGTCTTTTTAAAAAAGACAATTTTTGGTGCATTCATTTAATCACATGAAAGTAAACAATATAGAATTCAGAATCACTTTATTGATGTCACAATATAGTGTCGGATAAATACGCATTAAAAATCCATAGATTTTAAATTATTTGACTACATTTAAGACATTTCCCAAGCATACTTCATTAATTTATTTGGTGAAAGTCCATCATGAGTTATGTTATTTACTAGTGTGCTGAATTGACATTTATTATTACGAAATTTATTCTTTAAATGAAAGCTACTCACATTAAATATGCCTAGCTTATTTGTAATACATGCCAATTATTCATAAAGAAGATCGCTGAAAATTTCAATGACTTGGTAATTATGTCCACAACTCCATGTCTTGAAATAAAGTTTTATTTCCATAATCCATAAATTATACCCTTGATCACTACACCAAAACAAGCTTTAAGTATCAGACTTATTTTATGATTACTAACACATTATACCATTATTATTTCTTACCCTATAATACTATTAGTAATCTAATATAAGTGTTACTAATTCTAATTCAATATTTTAAAAATGAACATAAAAAAAAAAAAAAAAAATTCCTCCCAAAACTAAAGAAACTCTCCACGAGTCCCACACATCTAAATGAAAAACATTCTTCTCAGAAATCTCTTCTTCTTCTCACACCACTTCGCGCATCTAGGGTTTTTCAACTACTCCAAAACTTATGTATCCTCCATCTAGGGTGCCCCAAACTCCATCGCGTCACCTAGTAAACCTAGCCCTACCATATGACATTGCCAATCAGAAATTCTCTCTCTTTCTCTATATCTTGTAATCGTCGTCACAATGTCTGAGGTAATATCTCCTTCATTTTTTCCTTGTTAAAACTCCATTATTCGGTTGTAATTTCGATTTGTCAGTACATAGATCTCGTGGAAACTAGGGTTTTCAAGTTATAACTATGTTACTGTTTCGGTGTTCAAGTTGATATCAGAAATTCTTCAGCAACTAAACGTGCCTCATTCCCTCCAAACATTATCTCCATGATACACTGACTCTGCAGCAACAGGTCATCAAATTTTTGTTCTTCTTAATTTATTTGTGTTGATTGAATTGGATGGATATTATTATCAAGATTTGTTATTGTAGATTATGGGTGTGATTATTTTTGGAAAATTAATTTTTGTGGTTCTGATTCAGGGCCGGCTCTAGGCATAGGCGGATTAGGCCGCCGCCCAGGGTCCCCCATTAATCGAGGCCCTTTTCGAAAAAAAAAATTAGGTATGAAAAAATAGTTATGAAAAAAAATAGTTATAAAAAAAATAGTTATAAAAAAAATCCCCCCCTCCCCCACAAAAAAAAATTAGTTTTGAAAAAAATTAGAGTTGTCACTTAAAAAAAGGTCCCCCAAAAATAAAATTTGTTCTATTTAAAATAAATTCACACACTAAACTCAACAATAACATAATAACTCACTCACACACTTAAAAATAAACTCACACAATAAACACACGAACATAACCCAACCCAACCTATCTCATCTACTTATTCATTTTTAACCCTAACTCTCTCATTTCTCTCACCCACTTTCTTCTCTCTCACACCACTCTCTTTCTCTCTACTAATTAAAGCAAGAAAAGAACCCTTACTTTCAATTTCAAACCCTTATTTTCAGAATAAACCCCTCCTTTACCCCCCCCCCCCCCCCACCCACCCAAAAAAAAAAATACAATTTTCGAACAGCTCCCCCCCCCCCCCCCCCCCCCCGAAACAACCTCATCAAAATTAGGGTTAAAAATCTAGGATTTCAATTTCTTCAATTTAAGAAAGTTAGGGCTTGGTTGGATCTTGTTTGTGCAAGTATATATTATTCATTTGCTTTGTTATATCCCACTATATATATTTGTTTGTGTTACTACTAATATTTGTGTTTTTTTTTTGTAGATTCCAATTTGTTATTTGGGCATTTACAAATTAAAATTTGAGATTGCTCTCAAATTGGTTACAAATCAGGTTCTATTGTTCCTCTTTAGCATTTTTCTTTAATATTGTTGTGAATCGTGTGATTGTGTGATTAATTTTTATTTTTGCAAATTACATTTGTTGTTGTGTGAATATGTCTACTAGATAATATCCCTCCGGTCACGAAAATAGAAAAAGACAAAAACAAATTGAAGAAGAAACATCAAAACTAGCGGGTTCACTAAATAAATATTTTAATAAACAAAAAAAATAGAAAAAGAATATATTGATGTTGAACATCAAAATATAGAAGATTTAGATAATGAAAATGTTGTTGAACATTAAAATTTAGAATAATTAGATAATAAACAATTAGAAAATGAACGTGTATAAGCTTTACCACTAGATATTTATGATCCGACTAATTGAAAAAATATTGATCAAAATTTAATATGATTAATTTATGTAGTCAAGGTAAATAATTTTTTGGTCAAGTAACAAATTTATATAACGCATTATCACCTTCTACAAAATGGTGGCAAGTTTTCAAAGATTTTGTTGGGAAAAAAGGGCACACACTTAAACCATTATTTCAAACACGTCGGGAAAGTCACATTGAAAGTATAAAAGCAATTAGATTTCAAATGCCACAAATTAGAGATGCATTAATTGACTTAGCGACTAGTCCCCAACGTGAGGGAAGCATAAAAAATACTTGTGATGGCTTACTAACAAATGCTTTTGGTACTTTTGATTTTATTTTTCGTGTGATTATTTGGTACAATGTATTGAATACGGTTAATAAAGTTAGCAAACTTTTACAAACATATGACATGGATATTGATGTTAGTTTGAATCTTTTAAAATGACTTGTTTCTTATTTTGAAAATGAAAGAGAAAACAGATTTGAATCCGCAAATATTGAAGCTATAGATATTGCTAAAGAAATGAAAATTGAACCCGTATTTCGTAAAAAACGTAATGTTTATAGAATTTTTTTTTATGAGAGTTCTGGTGATGGGATTAAACAATCATTGGAGTAATAATTTAGAGTAAATTACTTCTTACATATAATCGATCAAGTGCTTATGTCAATTAGAATTAGATTTGTACAAATTAAAAAATATGAAGAGACTTTAGGGTTTTTGTTTGATTTGAACAAGTTAGAAACTTTAGATGATGGTATTTTAAATAGTTATTGTATTAAGCTTGAAAATTATTTAACACATGACAATAGTTGTGATATTGATGAAAATCAACTGTTTTGTGAATTGAAAATTTTAAAGAGGTTTTTAACTAAAGAAATTAAAAAATCAATTGAGGTGTTAGAATATATTAAAAGAATGGATTGTATTTTTTCAAAGACTTGGATTACCTATAGGGCCCGTTTGGCAACTTAATTCCAATTCCGTGGAATTGAAATTGGAAGGCCAATTTGAATTCCACGGAATTGAAATTGGCCTTCCAATTCCAATTCCAAGCCTTGGAATTGGATTGCCAAACGGGCCCATAGAATAATTTTGACAATACCCGTTACGGTTGCTTTGGCCGAGAGAAGTTTTTCAAAATTAAAATTAATAAAATCTTATCTTCGTTCTACCGTGTCACAAGAAGAATTAAATGGATTAATCATGTTATCAATTGAAGAAGATTTATTAACAACAATTAAATTTGATGATTTAATTAATAGTTTTGCATAAAAAAATGCGATAATAACACATTTTCTTTTTTTAAAAAAATTCAATATAAAGGGCGCCATACTGATTGTTCGCCTAAGGCTGCTTAAATTTCAGAGACGCCCTGTTCTAATTTATCGTAGTGGGTTTCAAAGTTTCTGAGGTCAAAATATTTTGGTTTTGAAAATTTAAGAAGCTTTGCACCATTTAGGTTGATTTATCATTGATGATTAACTCTCATGTTTTGTAGTAATCATTTTTTTTCCTTTTAAAAAGATATGGCTCTGCATTGTGTAGATTTATTTTATTTTATTTATTTAAATTATGTTTTGATATTGGGTTTTAAGTTGTGGCATATACCAAATAGTCCCTTGAACTTCTTTTAATACATGTATAGTCCAAGTCTTTTTATTTTGCACCAAAAAGTCATTCACCATGCCAAAAAGATTTTACCATACCGCTAGCGCGGACCTTTAAAGATAAGATAATAAGTGACTATTTAATACAAAATAAAAAATTTGAACTAAATATATATTAAAAAATATTTGAAAGACTTTTTAGTATTTAATCTTTTTAAGTTTGTATAATATAAACACTTGAGGTGAATTCATTTTTACATGTTTAGTGAAGTACAATAAAAATAACCAATCTTGAAGCAACATTGAAATGGTGGTTCATTTCCTAGCCTACTACGTGGCCAATCCAAAATTCTCTGTTTTTCTATATTTCAATCGAGGTCACAATGTCTTGGGTAATATCACCTTCATTTTATCCTTGTTAAAACTCCATTATTCGGTTGTAATTTCGATTTGTCGGTTTATAGATATAATGGGAACTAGGGTTTTCAAGTTATAACGATGTTATTGTTTCAGTGTTCAGGTTGATATCAGAAATTCTTCAGCAACTAGACCTGCCAGAACTGATGGTATCACTTTTTTTACCCTTAATTTGTATGCCTCTGTTAAGGCTTCACTGTCAATATATGTTGTGGTTTTATATTTTTTGGAAGAAGTTTGTTATAACTGAAAGCTTAGCTGTTAGTTTCTTGCCTACCAAATGTTTGTTAGATTTTTATATAGATGTTGGCAACTAGAAAACCCGAAACAGAATTTTTAGAACCCTAGATGATAGAAACATGACAAATGCACAAGTATTTAACAGATAATTAAAGAGAGAAAGGAAAATTAGAGTAAAATCAACGGAAAATAGAAGGGAAATTCCATTCGTCAAATTCGTATATCACATGCATGAGTATTTAACAATGGGAATCATCCTCTCTCACGCAGCCCTAACAGTTTCCCAATTAATACCAAACGACACAGTTTAGGTGGTGTGACTTATTTAGCTATTAATTAACAACACGTGTCCAGAATGACACCGTACTAATATGGCATCAGTATAGACCTCCTACTGCAAGTGGTACTAGAATAGTCCCTACCATTGAGAATCAGTATAGACCTCCTCCTTCTTGAATTGTTTATTTATGTTTTCATAATGCTATAAAATTTTTGTTTTATAAGATTAGATGAGAACACAATTGATGGGTTTTTAGTAGAATGCAAAATTGAATTGTTTATTACTCTAGCTCTACCATTTTCATGTAATTGTAGTTTTATAAGATTAGTTGAGAATACAACAAAATCTGTGTTTTTAGGAGAATGCAAAATTGAATTATTTATTACTCTTGGTCTGCCATTTTCATGTAATTTTGATTTTGTAAGATGAGTTGGCAACATAACAAAATCTGTGATTTTAATATTTACATTGATGTTCACATGTAAAGTTTATCATCCAAATTTGATTCAGTTTCTACAATGAAAGACAATATCAGGGGAGAGCAGAAATCACCTGATCATATATGACTATGATCAGGTGGAGTAGTGATCGTGTACGGGCAAAAAGTTAAAATCCTTTACAGTCAGATTCATTCAATCTCTTATTTATATACCTTATTTAAATTTCAATTCTAAAATCTGAGTAACGGTTAACTGATTAGTTGTGTACTGTTGTATTAATTACAGATGTAACTCTTTTGCTGGTTCTTTAATCTAGTTGTCAAGTTACTCGTACTGAGGCTGGAGTTGTAGTGGGGAAGTCATGTTAGGTTTGCTTGCACCAGTCATGGTATCGGGGTCTAAGCGAATCGGGTGTTTATAAAAAATAGTAATTTGAGTTTTTTTTTCTTTTATTCCTTTTTATATATTTACTAATGATGTTGATTCTTCAATTTTGCACGTGGAACTGTAAATTGGATGCAGCTATTAGTACACCAAGTATCACAAACGTAAGCCTACCTCTTATTGTCCATTTTCTTGATGTCATCTTGTGAGTTATTGGTCACGTTTTGTTATGCCAATCTTAAATATTGCATATTTTGGTTATGGCATCTGACTTTCCTTGGTATTTTATCTTTGAAGCTTTGAAACTTGAGGTCAAAATACAATGTACTGTTAGCTTAGTTGCTGTCACCAAAGTACAGGTTGCATTTACCCTCACTAGGATAATAAGATTCTAATGAGAACAATTTTTTTAATAAGAGCGCTGGGAATTTCAATCATCAAACTTGTAGAACAGCATAGAAATTGAGTATAGATATTGCAACTTGTGATTCCTTCGTATTCATTATGTTGTATATTAAGTAGTTAACTTGTATGGGATAATTGTTTCTAAATTTTGTACATCAAAAATATTTATTGTAATAATCCCTACTACCATTGACCATCAGTATAGACCTCCTCCTCCTTGAATTTTTTATTTATGTATTCGTATTGGGGTCTAAGCGAATCGGGTGTTTATCAAAAAATAGTAATTTGACGTTTTTTTCTTTTATTCCTTTTGTTATATTTACTAATGATGTTGATTCTTCAATTTTGCATGTGGAACTGTAAACTAGATGCAGCTATCAGCACACCAAGTATCACAAACGTAAGCCTACTTATTGTCCATTTTCTTGATGTCATCTTGTGAGTTATTGGTCACGTTTTGTTATGCCAATCTTTTCAAACACAGAAATTATAGTTCGAATATATTTCCAAGTAAAAAATTTTCTTTTCCCCCTTTTCAATCAAACACACCCTTTAGATTACAAACACACCGAAAAAGTGTTTGGCTTTTATCCAGGAGTGTTTAAGACTTCACACACAGATTAATGTCCCTTCATTTAATTGATGTTGTATTGATGTCCACGTTTTATTTTATCAAACTACAATCTGATTGGTAAATTCTCTATTTTATGGGAATAAGAGGTGCTATTAGATGTTATGAACTGTTGTCTTGAATTGCTTGTTCAAGTTTTTATCTATGTTGTCTTTGTTGTTATAAAACTAAACTTTGTTTGAGTATTATATGTCGACTCGTTATAAGGGTTTCAAGGAGGGAAATAACACGATTCTCGTGGCAACAAATTTGGTTAGTAGGGGCATTGATATTGAAAGGGTTAACATTGCCATTAACTATAACATGCCAGATTCCGCCGACACTTACCTACACAGAGTAGGACTAGTTTTGCTATTCATTTACTTTGGTTAGCATAATCTCTATTGTGTAGTCAATCCTAAGCTTTTCATGTTCTGCATTTGGACATCTGGGTAGAGCTGGTAGGTTCGGTACCAAAGGGCTTGTGATTACATTTGTTTCATCTGGAGGTGATGCTGACGTTCTTAAATAGGTTGGGAGGGATAGTTTATTTGCTTTATTTTTTCAAATTTATCTTGCTAGGATTCATTTGTAGCCATTTGTATATGAAGCATGCCACATATGCTTGAAATGGTCTTAAAAAATCCTCGTAACCTCATTACGAGAATTTTGAATTCCTCTCCAAGTATCCCACATATTTATTTGCAACATACTTTCTTCTAATCTCTTCTAATTGACAAATCAAGATCTTCCTCCACCATTTTGTCTTTAGGCTGCCCCTGTTGTATTGAAGTCTTGATAATCAACAAGGTCAGTTCTCTATGTACTACTCAAATAAGAACAAGAATCAACTAATGTAATGAATTTATATCTAATCTAATCCAGTTGTTCCAAAGTAACAGCCCTACTTTCCTTTTTGGGATAAATGTACTTTGATTATCAGTAACCGAATTTCACAATATTCAAGTAACTTTTAATTTTGTCCGTTGAAGTCAATATTTTTAAGTTTTACTTTCAAACAAAGACTAGTTTGGGAAGGAGAGATTAAGATGTGGGAACAATAATCTTTATGACAATCAACAATTCGATTAATTTTTATATAGGGTATTAGAATTTCTGTTCTCAATTTTGTGTATATACATTATATAATCAGTACTGAATGAACTTTAAACAAGTGAATGGAAGAGAAATACGAGATTCTGTATCAAAATAGAACTGATCAGTAGCTTAGATTCCAGTTTTGGCAGTGTTACAATAGCTACTGGTGCAGAGTTGTTTAGTAGGAGACTACATATCAAGCTAGAATTTCAAAAAAGGGACTGATTATTCATAGTGGAAGAACTTCCCATTAATTTACTTTTCTGTTACCAAATATATAAAAGGTCTCAACACATCACACACAAATTCCAGAAGAAAATGCATATATACAAATAAGCAGATATCTAACATCAGGGATTGTATAATTATATAATTAAATTTAGGTTTATGGTGGTTCTGTATTCTTATGGACAAATTTCACATATCTCTAGGATTCATGAATTCATATTGATGTACTTAATGATATTATTGTTACATGATACTTGATGACATTGATTTTGTGCCAGTTTATATTGCTAGAGTGGACATGCCAGTTTATATAAGTGTATGTTGTTTTCATTGCAGATTCTATGCGAGAACAAGGACAAAAGAGATGCAGAATTTAATGAACGGTTCAAGCACAGTAAGGGCTTTGTTTCCCTTCGTGTCTAGGATACTTGGTCCTTAAAATGATCTCAGCTATTGCTAAAAAGAATTTAGTATTGTATGGAACAATTATTTTTAGGCGTCTTATCGAGTTGGATAAATAGTATGCACTTTTTGGTAATCTTAAATTGTAAACGTCCTTGCAGGACCACCCAAAGCTTTGGATGAAGATGAAACCGAGTTTCTTGATAATCTAGAAATGGTGACTCTTTTTTTAGCTATATATTATGTAATGTTCGAATCATTTGGTAATTTTAAATTGTATTATTTTAGACCATTTGTATATGACGTTCTCCTTTCACCAAAGTTTATTCGTGACTTTTATGTGTGATGCTTTAGTTCGAAATTGATTTTGATGCACTTTGTTCATTTGCAGCCATTTCATCCGGAGCAATTTTTTTCAGTAAAGAGAACCGAGTCCTTCATTATCCTATCCGAGCTTTCTATGTTGAAGGTGTATATCTAATTGCATATAATCTTTGCTTTTGGAGCTATAAGCATTTACAGGAAGCATTTATCACCAAGGATTGACCTTTCGATTAATCAAGCTCTTCTACTTCTGTTTTCAAATTTAGGGAAATGTCGAGTTTCATCTGTAGTACATGTTTTATAGTGACAATCAACTCTTATTTTTCAATTAACCGCATATTTCAGTATTTCATTATTTTCATTTTGTTAAGGATGCACGTCGTTTATGTTAACTGTATTAAGACATATTTAGTGTGATTCCAGTTGGATTGGTATTATTATTTCTAGTTAGTTAATTGTAGTTACATTACTGCACGAAAGCATTTTTTAAGTATGTGTTTCCATCACATGAGCATGTTAAATTTGATTTATTAAACATTTATTAAATTTGAGTTTCGGGCCACTTTTGGGGGATTGCCACATTCCTTTTCAAGTTCGTGGAAATCGTGCATTATAGCACGCATCTATATATGTATTTATTTGTCCCTAGGCCTCCCCATTTTTATTGTATTTTTGTATGGGTTAATGGACCTTAGGAGAGCAGGCCAGCAAAGAGGTTGGGAAAATAGGGCCCCGATCGACTGGTCCCTAAGTCGCGATCAACTGGTAAGAAGATACAAAAAGCCCTGTCTTCGATTTGCAAAATGTTATGTTCTTAGTGTAAGGTAAAAACTCAAAACCCGATCAACCGGTCCCAGACCGCGGTCGACGTATTGCCGAACTCAAAATCTCTATTTAAAAAAAATATTTATTACTGTTACGAAATAAGATAAAAGTGTTATAAAAGAGTGTAATAAGGTTGAAATAGTAACACAAAAGTCCGTTACTAAATCATAATTAGTAATGATAAAATACTGTTAGTAAGTTTAAAATTAGTAACGGAATTTTACCGTTACTATTAGTAACCGTAAAATTCAGTTACTAATTTTGTGTCCCACGCCTTTTTTCTAACGGAAAAATTCTGTAACTAATATTTTTAGTAACGGTAAAATACCGCTACTAAAGGCGCGTTTTTATGTTATGGATATATTTTATAAACTCAATTTTAATATTAGATAATGTATTATTTTTCACTCTCTCATAATGTCATTCAATAATCTGAAACATGCTAACTTATTCAGAAGTGAACTTTACATAATCCATACAATCACTAAATCTGGGTCGTAAGAATCAATCATGTTTTAATGAATTGTCCATCCTAAGTGTTAGAATATAATCTGGTAGTACAAAAAATATCACAATAAAGAAATTCACGAAAATAATCACAAAGACAGAATGCAAAGATCACACACAAAACGATATACATGGCTCGAGAATTTGCCTACGTCCACGGAGAGGTTCCTATTTATATTAAGTGTCTCACAAGATATCATATTACATCCCACTACATCGTATTAGGCGAATGGTTACGACTAAAGACCCTGATCAGGACTGTGGGTCGCGGCCTAAGGCCGTGACCATTTCGGGCTTGACCATTTTCATGGGTCACGGCCCAAATCCCTGACCAAACGACAGGTCACGGACCTCTTGGGTCACGGCAGATGGTCGTGGACTAGGGCCGGGGCCAGTACATACATCTCTGGTCACGGCCAAGTAATATATGAGAATGGTCACGGATCTGGTCACGACTAATGTCCTTGACCCATCCTTCGCTATATGAAAATGGTCACCGCAATGGTCACGACTCAAGGCCGTGACTCATTCTTTGTCCATACCAAAATAGTCACGAACCTAAGACGTGACCTTGTTTATGCTTGATAACAAATAGAGATGGTCACGACTTAGATCGGTGACCAGTTTTAAATATATTAAAAAAAAATTGGACATAATTTTCTCTATTTTCTTGACATTCTACAACCTGCGTAATGTAAACCATGCACGTGCATAATTCTAAACAATAAAATATAAATGCCCGCGTGGTCACGGGACCCCCGATTTGAGAGCACGACGATATTTTTAAATTATCGCCCTGCTCCCAGACCAGGGGTCCGGTGACCATGCGATCGATTCCTATGAGTTAAATTGGTCCCGTGCGTGGTGTTGGTGCCACTTATGGGGTCATTTGTGGGGTGTTTTGGGGTTTCGCCTTCTAACGACATGTTTTCAAGCCTAAGTGTAGATATTCTAAAGATTGGGCCGTGCTCTGGGACCGAGGGTCCCGGGACTATACGGTCGGTTCCTACGAGTTACATTGGTACCGTGCGAGGTGTTGGCCCCGTTGACAGGGCCGCTTGGAGGGTGTTTCGGGGTTTCTCCCTTTAACGACATGTTTTCAAGTCTAAGTGTAGATATTCTGAAGGTTGGGTTGTGCTCTCGAACGAGGGGTCCCGTGACCACGCGGTCAGTTCCTACGAGTTACATTGGTCCCGTGCGATGTGTTGGCATCGCTCACGGGGATGTTTGGGGACTGTTTCGTGGTTTCACCCTCTAACGGCATGTTTTCAAGCCAAAGTGTAGATATTTTGAAGATTGAGCCGCGCTTTCAGACTGAGGGTCGTGTGACCATGCGATCAGTTCCTACGAGTTAGATTGGTCCCGTGCGAGGTGTTGACACTGCTCACAAGGCCGTTTGGGGGCTGTTTCGGGGTTTCGCCCTCTGACAGCATGTTTTCAAGCTTAAGTGTAGATATTCTGAAGATTTGGTCGTGCACTCGGACGGGGGGTCCTGTGACCACACAATCGATTTCTACGAGTAACATTGGTACAATGTGAGGTGTTGGCACCGTTGACAGGGCCATTTAGAGGGCGTTTCGGGGTTTCGCCCAATAAAGACATGTTTTCAAGCCTAAGTGTAGATATTCTGAAGATTGGGTTATGCTCTCGGACGGGGAGTCCCGTGACCATGCGATCGATTCCAATGAGTTACATTGGTCCTGTGCGGGGTGTTGACACCACTCGCGGGGCCATTTTGGGACTGTTTTGGGGTTTCACCCTCTAACGACATATTTTCAAGCCATTGGATCATGCTCTCAGACCGAAGGTCGTGTGACCACGCAATCAGTTCTTACGAGTTACATTGGTCCCGCACGAGGTGTTGGCGCCTCTCACAAGGCCGTTTGGGGGCTATATCGGGGTTTCTCCCTCTAACAGCATGTTTTCAAGCCTTATTGTAGATATTCTGAAGATTGGGCCATTCTCTTGGACCGGGGTCCCGTGACCCTGCGACCAATTTCTTCGGGTTACAATGGTCCCGTGTGAGGTTTTAACGCTACTCACGGGGCCTTTTCGAGGTTTCGCCCTCTAACGACATGTTTTCAACCCTAAGTGTAGATATTCTGAAGATTGGACCGTCCTTTCAGACCGAGGGTCGCGTGACCATGCGGTCGGTTTCAACGAGTTACATTGGTCTCGTGCGAAGTGTTGGGGCCACTCACAGGGCCATTTGGGGGGGTGTTTCAGGGTTTTGCCCTCTAACGATATATTTTTAACCCTAAGTGTAGATATTCTAAAAATTGGGCCTTACTCTCGGACCGGGGGTCCGTGACCACACGGTTGGTTCTTACGAGTTACATTGGTCCTATGCGAGGTGTTGGCACTGCTCACAGGGCCATTTGGGGGATGTTTTTGGGTTTCTCCATCTAACGACATGTTTTTAAGCTTAAGTGTAGATATTCTGAAGATTGGGTCGTGCTCTCTTATAGGGGGTCCTGTCACCACACGATCAATTCCTATGAGTTACATTAGTTCCGTGCAAGGTGTTGGCCCCTATCATGGGGCTATTTGGGGGGTGTTTTGGGGTTTCGCCCTCTAACCGCATGTGTTTCAAGCATAAGTGTAGATATTCTGAAGATTCAATTGTGCTCTCGGACCGGGTGTCCTGTGACCACGCGGTCATTTCCTACGAGTTACATTGGTCCCATGCGAGGTGTTAGCACCCGCACCCTTCACAGGGCCGTTTGGGGACCTGTAACAGTATGTTTTCAAGCCTAAGTGTAAATATTATGAAGATTGGACCGTGCTGTCGAACCGGGGGTCCCATGACTCGCGATCAATTTCTACGAATTACATTGGTCCTGTGCAAGTTGTTGGCGCCGCTCACGGGCCGTTTGGGGGGTGTTTCGAGGTTTCGCCCTCTAACGGCATGTTTTCAAGCCTATGTGTAGATATTATGAAGATTGGGCCGTGGTCTCGAACCGGAGGTCCCGTGACCATTCAGTCGGTTCCTACAAGTTACATTGGTTCCGTACGAGGTGTTGGAACTGCTCACTGGGCCGTTTAGGGTGTGTTTCGATGTTTTGCCCTCTAATGACATGTTTCAAGCCCTAGTGTAGATAATCTGAAGATTAGGGCGTGCTCTTGGACCGGGGGTCCCTTGACTATGTAGTCGGTTCATATGAGTTACATAAGTACCGTACAAGGTATTGGCACCGCTGACAGGGCCGCTTGGGGGGTGTTTCGGTGTTTCGCCCTCTAACGGCATGTTTTCAAGCCTGTGTAGATATTCTGAAAATTGGGTTGTGCTCTCTTATCCGGGGTCCCGTGACCACACAATCGGTTCCTACGAGCTACATTGGTCCCGTACGAGGTGTTGGAACCACTCACTGGGCCGTTTAGGGTGTGTTTTGATGTTTTGCCCTCTAATGGCATGTTTTCAAGCCCTAGTGTAGATATTCTGAAGATTAGGCCGTGGTCTCGAACCGGGGGTCCCCTGACCATTCAGTCGATTCCTACAAGTTACATTGGTTCCATGCGAGGTGTTGCTACCTCTAATAGGGCCGTTTGGGGGGGTGTTTTGGGGTTTCGCCCTCTAACGATATATTTTAAGCATGTGTAGATATTCTGAAGACTGGGCCATGCTCTCTTATTGGGGCTCCCATGACCACGTGATCGATTCCTACGAGTTACATTGGTCCCGTGCGAGGTGTTGGCGTCGCTCATGGGGTTGTTTGATGGGTGTTTTGGGGTTTCGCCCTCTAACCTCATGTTTTCAAGCATAAATGTAGATATTCTGAAGATTCGACTGTACTCTTGGATCGGGTGTCCCGTGACTACGCGATCGGTTCCTATGAGTTACATTGGTCTCGTGCGAGGTGTTGGTGCCGCTCACGGCGCCGTTTTGGGGATGTTTCAAAGTTTTTCCCTATAACAACATCTTTTTAACCATAATGGCAAGGCAGACTTGTTTGGAAAAAATCTCAGCCTCAAAGTACATCGAGCAGATTTCTTCAGAAAAAGGATCATATATTTAACCAAATGAGCTGAATCCTATGGGAGATAACCCAATTATTGATCTGACTAACCATATGACTGACGTACTAGAGTCATTGGCCAAATAGGAAGAAGTCTCTCACGACTTAAAGGAAATGAAGAAGTCATTCAAATATGGAAATTTTATCAAATGATAATTCGAAGAGGAATTATTGTCTGGAAAATCTTTGTGGATATCTCTTCTTGTACTATCGTAAGTATAACGATTTAATAATTACAATGTTGTATGACATCGACGTAGAGTATGCACTTAGATTATAATTTGAGGCCTTCAACAATAAGGCAGAATACGAACCACACATAATAGGGTTTGGTCTAGCATCATCTCTTGGCGTCGAGCTGGTATTGGTGCACAACGACTCACTGCTTGTAGTAAATCAGTTACTAGGAATTTATGAAGTAAGAGAATCCTATAATAAAATATTTACCTAAAATCTAGTGGTGGTTAACAAAGTTCCACGAGGTCAGGATGGTCAAAATCCCATAGGCAAAAAATGTCTGAGCCGGTGCACTTGCTCAATTAACATCTTCCACAAGAACCGAACTGAGAAGAACAGTTCTAGTGCAAATCTTCATGCATTGGAGCACTAACGAGGAGTTTTTAATTGTGATGGATCTAGATATGGCACCATCTTGGATAGATCCAATACGATCTTATATAGAAACTGATATCATCCCATAACACACTAAAAAAGTAATGAGAGTTAGGTACAAAGCATCAAGAAATGTCCTAAAAGGAGGAATCTCATTTAGAAAAGGGTTCATCATTACATTGCTAAGATATTTTCTTCTAGCCGAAGTAAACGACCTGATTGAAAAAGTGCATGAAGGTTGTTGTGGACCACATTTGACAAGCAGATCAATAGTTGAGTGTGTGGGTACACAAGATTATTACTGGTTCACTATGAAGGCGGATTACACGGACTATGCCAGGAAATGTGACAAGTGCCAGAAATATGCTTCCATCCAAATAATTCCAAGGGCATCCCTCACGCCAATCACTTCCACTTGGACATTTGTAATGTGGGGATTTAATTTGGTCGGTACCCTACAGAAAACTAAAGGAAGGTGAAAGTACTTAGTGGTAGTAGAAGATTGTTTCACTAGATGGGTGGAGGTCAAGCCTTTATAGAGATGCCATATGAGAAAGTCTTCTAATTCATCCAAAAGAACATTTTTTTAGGTATAGGATGCAATAGACCTTCATCACTGACCATGGTATGCAATTTGACAACCAAGAGTTTGAAGATTATTGTGCACTCCAAAAACCAGAAGCTGCACTATGTACTAGGTCATTCGTAGTGCAATGGAAGGACAAGCGTGACCAATAATACTCTGCTTAATATGGTGAAGAAAAGGCTGGATAATGCAAAGGGTATTTATATTGATGAGCTACAAAATATCCTTGGGCTGTACAAAACAACGCCATAAAGAGCGATAGGTAAAACACCATATATGTTGGCTTTAGGAACAAAGAGATTAGTCTTAATAGAATTCCGTCTACCAAGTCATCGTTTCCTTGATTTCAACTCACCACGGAGTGACTTCATGAGAAGATTGGACTTAAATCTTGTAGAAGAAATTAGAGAACACAAAACGCTTAAAGTTACAGCGTACCAACAATGATCCACCTGATTTTATAATAGAAAGGTAAAACTAAGCACCTTTAAAGAAGGGGATTATGTACTAAAGAAGGTCATCCTGAAGAGAAAGAAGCTAGAACTCAAATGACACTATCCATAGAGAAAATCTGTTGTTATATGGCAACCCAGAACGTACAGGATTGAGACCTTAGAAGGGGAGTAGTTCAAAAATCCATAAAATGCCAAGAACCTAAAAAAGTACTATTAATAGTGAAATGTAAAGTATGTTCCATATTTGTAATTCCATTTGGTGCTTAATAAAAAGTTTTGATTTTCCTACGAATAATGTTACTGCCATTTTTGTGGGTATGAAATATGTACATATCATCAATATGCTATTCTAAATACTTCATGTATGAGTTTGTCTCCATACATGTCATGAATTATAAGTTGAACTTTATGTATGATATGGTCTTAGGACCGATCGTGCACATGAAGTCGTACCAAGTATGGGAAATTCAATACTGTCTTATGGACAAAAAGATCCCACCATAACTGACTTACTGAAGGATAAATTCTAATAAATTTCGTTAACGGTTGTAACAAATGATGACACCGGTACAAGACGACTAGATTGGTCCCCAAGAGCAGTAAGCTGGGAAAAGCATTGACAGACCCTAAGTTAAAACATCTCAGGTTCATCCAAAATCGGTATCTGGTAAGGCATATCAACTTGGCAACTCATCGGCCATATGATCATAAGATTTACCTATTAGCAGGCACATATTAAATGCCAAAGTAGTTAGTAAATTGATATAGCCAAAAGGCAAAAGGCCACAATAAGTCCATAAGACTAGAAATGACTCATCATAAGACACAAAATTACATTTACTCATGCAAGACATTTTGAATATAGTTTGATCTAGATCAATCACACATAAATATTTTTAAAGCATGAAAATGAAGATAGAAGATATGAAAAATAATCAATTACTACAAATAAAGGACATAACTATGCAAGGATAAACTTTTAAAGATTAGGTTAGGGAACATCATCAGCAACAACAAGATTTGGAGCATTAAAGATGGAGTATATTCAGTAGGGAGAAGAGCTTTTTCATTAGAAGGAATAGGAAAAGTGTAAAAAATTTGCTCATCCTCAAAAGTGGACCCCTACGCCATGTGCTAGGCGGTGAGTGTTGTATCCTATGGATCATCACCTTCCCCCTCTTGACTTCGGCGGTAATATCAGGGTTGTGTTTCATGACCCTTTTATTTGATTCCTCATAGTCGCCAAGAAAGAAGTCCAAACTATCTACATTATAATTAGCAGATGATTTGTACTTCTCCACCACCACCTCCTCAACTTTTGCCAAAACCTCTTTAACATGCACAAGTTTCTGATTAGCCATTTCCAAAGCCTGGTTAGACATTGCCAAGTCATCATTTGCATTCATTAAATCCTCATCTAAGCTCCTCAATTTAGTAGCATCTATGACACACTAAAAGAAAAATAATCATATATGTAAATTTTAAATTTGACATTATGTCAGGTAGATATAAATGATATACATAACATTTACATAATATCATTTATCACAATTTAAGTATGATGCTTGTCTTTTTCAAATTTTGTAATATATGTGAGACAAATAAAATACAATTTATATTAGATTATATAAAACTATGAGAAATGTATCCTCAACTTCTTCACAGTTTAACAAAAAAATGAGTTAAACCCAAAAAAAATGCGGGGTAACAATTTTCTTCTCCCGCTACTCAGTCGAGAGACTTTTTTCTTATTCCTATTACTGCAGTTCTTTCTCAACCAAGTCCTAAACCAAAACACACTTCTTTTTCGCTCTTTTCCTCCCAATCTCAACATGGCATTGAATAATAGAATAATATCCTTGGCCTTAAAGATTCTACTTCTTTTGGATAAATTATTCTCAAATCGTGTGCCCCTTTATCATCGATTTTTTTTTTCTTTTTACCCTAAAATTTTATCATTATAGGTTTTAATTTTGAATATTTTCTTTCAGAGTTTTCATACTCTGTATGTACTGACATCTCTCTCTCCCCCCCCCCCCCCCCCTTATTTTGTGGATACAAATTTGTTTTAGTTCGAAATTAAGAATTTTTAGTTTGGATTTTGGGTGAAAATGGTATGAGGCTATGTATTGTTTTATTTGTATTCTATTTAATTTGTATTTATGGGATGTTGGTTCTTATTTTTATAATGTAGCTTTAAGTTTTTTGGCATATTGGGTTATGGCCTTTTAGGTAATAATCTTACTCTTAACATATAATTTCAACATCAACTCTACATTTTTTTGGGTTAAGCATTTTAGGTGTTGAAGTGGTTTTGTGGACTTTTTATTCATCTTTAATGCCCTTTATAAGTATTAATTTCATGTTTATTTTTGTTTTTCATACATTGTTCTGCCTAAGCTTCAGCTTTATTTAATGGAATGTAATGCTCTAAATTAGAGGTTTGTGTCTTAACATGTTATTTTAATTTGAATGTGTGATCATTAACCATCTAAGTTTATGTTTGAGAAGAGTTCTTGACAATTGGATCTAGTACTCGTTACTTTGTCATATTTAATCAATCGAGTTTCTTAATTTTTTTAAGTTTCGTTTATTTTTTTCGTTTAAGATCATTGATTTTATTTCTAGATTTGGTATATATTTATAGATAGACAAATTTATACCTAAAATTGATTTATGTCTTGTATTGTCAATGTGTTGGAGTTTCTCTAAACATATTATGCCATATCTATACAGTTTAGTGCTAAATCTCATAATGTCTATGGGTTATCAACGTGGGTACGTTCTCCCTCAGAATAGATGGAATCCCGTATGTTAATTTTTATTTGCAATTTGTATACAACGAAGGTAACAAAGATGTCATATATTTTGGGAGACCAACTTTATTATATTTAGCAAGTCACTATGGCACAAGGTAAATAATTTCCATCTAACTTTATTATATTTAGTATTCCTAAAGTTTAAGATTTTGTTGGGCATGGATGATTATATGAAGCTCAATGCCCACAAACCTTGTTTCAACCCTAGGTGCATTTTTTTTATCTCTATTGGTGATGATCACGATATAGACCTTCAAACATGTCCAACATGTAAACAAGTTAGACAAGTCTTTGATTACCATCCGAAGAGTTTCCAACGGGAAAATTGTGGTACTCAATATAGCTCTTGCAATTTTTGTATTAGTTGTTATTCCATTTGTGGTTGTTATTTTTATAGGTGTTATTATAGGCATGCACAATTCATCTTGCATTTTCAAGATTAATTAGAGGAGATTATGTGTTAATCATTCTAGGAAAATAACATGTTGGTTAACATATATGTCAAAGATTAGTGCATTTGTTAGGGAAATGTTACGATATCATCTTTTAATTTAGATTTGATTTGCCTAATTATTTTAATTTTATATGGAATGTGTCAATTCCATAAATATGTGACAAGGGTGAACTAGAAATCATTAAAAGCCTTTTTCTTTACCCCTCACTCTTTTTTTTCATTTATCGCGCGTTCCGGAATTTCGATTCATAAATGATTTTCTAAATGATATAATGGAATATTTCACGGGTCTTCATTTCTATTTAGTACTTTGGTATAATATATAACACATTGTTGGCATACATGTAAATCTTCTATGTTTACATTTGAGTGTATTGAGTAAGACCATCGATTCATCATTCTGTTGTGTGGATTTTTGAGTCAATTGAAGTATATATATATATATATATATATATATAGAGAGAGAGAGAGAGAGGAACAATACTTTTCTCATATCACGCCTATTAAGAACTTGAACATCTATGTATTTATAATGTTGTTCAGTAATACATGGCTTTTGGGTTGAATGATCATTGAAGAAAGTATAAAGAAGGAAAAAAGAACTGATAAGAAATTATGGCCTAAAATATTACATCTTAAAATTGTAACATAAGTGAAGTTCCTAGAAGAATAGTGTTGATACCAAATTTAATCTACTGACGTGGACCAATCATACGAAGACACGTGGCTATCTACATGGCAACAACAAGCACTTTCGAGATGATCACACGCTCCGAGGAACCATGTTACTTAGAGGAACTCATACGCTCCGAGGAACAGACCTCACCGAGGAACTCATACGCTCCGAGGAACAGACCTCTCCGAGGAACTCGTACGCTCCGAGGAACAGACCTCTCCGAGGAACTCTTGAATACAAGGAAGCTCAGGCGGTCCGAGCAACTCAGGCAGTCCGAGCTGCATCTCGAACAAATCATTAATAGCTGGATAACCAACAGTTCAACGGGTTCATTAAATGCTTATCATTTAGACGCACACGCTTAAAGGGCATTAAATGTATTACCCTTTCATATGTATATCATTTATTATATTACCCTTTCACATGACAGCCTTAGGGCTATAAATACATTGTACAATCCTCATTGTAAGGGACCTGATCCTGAATCAAAACTTTGGAATCCAGAACGAAATTTCTTGTAATCGAGAATTCCCAAACACTCAGCAATAAAACAACAGTGGACGTAGGCCATTCTTATAAGGCTGAACCACTTTAAAAATATTTTGTCTCATTTATTTATCTGTGATTGAATTATTAGAGTGATCTAATTTTTTACATCAACAGATTGGCACCGTCTGTGGGAAATGACTGGTAATATCGTTTTTCATCAAAATCAATCCAATACCAATGGCTGATATTCCTGAATCCAGCAATCGAAACGCTGGAATCCCTCCAAATCCATCTGCTCCACCAACTATTCCAGATCTGACTGGAATAATGGCAAATCTAGCTCAGGGCCAAACCGTCATGCAAGAAACGATGCGAAAAATCATCCAAACCCTCCATGGCGGTGCATCAGCCCATTCCGGATCACGAAGCATTCAAAGAAATACCCGTGCGCCTTCTTCGCGTACTAGGCGTACTAATTCATATCGCAATGATTAATCTAAATATTTTTCTTATCAACCTGGACGAACTTCATCAGTGTGAGCCACAGATACTGAACAACGTGTCACCCTCTCCCCAGAAAGGGCCAGTGCATTGGAAAGATTAAGTAGGGCCTCTCCTTTTGATCGATTAGGACCTAGGAGGAACAAAAGTCCTCTTAATGCAGCGTCGAGGAGCTTTCGACGACCATCAGATTTAAGGGAAGGATCTGCCCAGTCGCGACCAGCTGCTCGTCAAGATGGATCCGATGACCGAACAGCTGCTCATCGAGATAAATCCCAGGAAGCCACTTCAACGCGATCAGTTGCTCGAACCAATAGGCCTGAGGAAGGGAATGATGCATGGAAAGGATCTATTCAAAGGCTGGAGGATAGATTAGGGGAAATGGCTAAGGCTAAGAACCCTCTACAATGAACCTTTGTTCGGGGAACACCTTTCGTCCAGGACATTGTTGATTTTTCAACACCATAAAAGTTCAAAGCACCTGTTGTGACTCCCAAGTATGATGGGAAGACTGACCCTGTCCTTCATATAGAACAATATCAAGCTGCTGCCGACATCTATGCTGTCCCAGACGAGATGAGATGCAGGGCATTCTCGGGAACTCTTACCGGATCTGCTCAGATATGGTATAATAATCTTCCTCGGGGTAAGATTTCAACTTTTCTTTAACTGGCTGAGTTATTCATTGGGAATTTCTGCTTCGGAGCAAATCCAGTTAAATGAGTAGCACATTTGTTAAGTGTTAGACAAAAAGCTGGCGAGAGTATTAGAGACTATATAACTCGTTTTAATAACGAGAAGCTCGAAGTCATTGATTATGAGGAGAAGACAGTGATTACTGCTTTGATGAGTGGACTGCTGCCAAACAAGTTGTACTACACTTTGTCCAAAGATCCACCTCGAACCATGTCGGACCTGATGGGAAAAGCGTCCAAGATTATGAATGCCGAGGAGGCTATGTCTGCGAAGAAGAATATGGACGCCAAAGAAACCAAGGTGGAAGGTGATAAAGCTAAGAAGAAAGAGCATAAGAACAATGGTGGTGACAAACATTCCAAAAGTAGGTCGTCATGGGAGGTCTTGAAGAAATTTGATAATTACACGCCTTTGAAGGTAAATATCAACCACGTCCTGGAAGAAATTAAGAACAGCGAGGAGTTAAACTGGCCAAAGAAAATGAAATCAGACCCTGACACGAGGAATAGGGAGAAATATTGCGAGTTCCATAAGGATCATGGCCATATGACCAAAAATTGCATAGCTCTTCAGAACGAGATTAAAACACTCATCCAACGAGGAAAGCTAGCAAAGTATGTTGATCGGGGGGGAGAAAGAAGAAACAACGACCGAACTATAAAGAGGTCTAGATCTCCTCGTCGAGCATAGGAGAAAAAGAAGAGAAACCATGAAAATGATCCAGATGATGACCCCGATCTTCCCAAGAAACGAAGGCAGCCAGAATGAGAGGTATTTTTAATACGCTTTGGGTCATTTGATTGTAATGTTATTACAGGAGGAGATGCAGGAGGAGGAGACCTTACTGCAGAAAGAAAATCTTACCTTGGAGAGGCTCAAGCTTGCTCGTACATTCAGCGAATAAATTTAGCTCAGGAAGATCGCCCGAGAAAGGTGAACAAAGAAAAATTGGTCATTGGGTTTTCAAAGAATGATCTTGCAGGAGTTCTGTATCCTCATGACGACCCACTAGTGATCAAAATGAGAATGAAGGAGGTAATGATTTCAAGAGTGCTGGTCGATAATGGTAGCTCGGCAGACATCATGTTCTACTCGTGTTTTGATAGTTTAAACTTAAAGTTATCTCAACTGGAGCCTTATCACAGACCCCTCATCGGTTTTGCTGGTGAGAAAGTATTTCCACTTGGGATGATCAAGTTGGATATATTCAATGGTACGTGGCCTGCTTGTCGGACAGAAAGAATACGATTCTTCATGATGGATAAGAATGTCCAGTCATTGTACAATATCATCATGGGAAGAGTAGGATTGAAGAAGTTCGAGGCTGTACCATCTACAGTGCATCAATGCCTAAAATTTCCAACAAACTTTGGAGTAGGAGTTATGAAAGGTGATCAGAAAGTAGCTCGGGAATGCTATTATTCATCCGCCGAGCAAGAATAACTGGAAGAATCAAAGAAAAAGACTACTACCTATCAAGTAGAGGAAGGTTTAAAAATTGAAACCTTCGATCCTCGGGATGATTCGCAACTCGTGAAGGGTCAAGTAGTGGAAGCTGCTGAAAATATCATTCTGGACGACGAGCACCCTGAGCGAACTACTCAGATAGGTTCATCGTTGGAAGCCTCGTTAAAACAGGAATTGATAACTTTTCTTAGAAGAAAAAGACAAACTTTTGCGTGGAGTCATGAAGATATGCCTGGGATAGACCCAAACTTCTTATGTCACGAGCTCAATGTGAATAAGGAGATCAAGCCTGTGAAGCAGAGAAGAAGAGTATTCAGTCCCGAGAAGAATCAAGCTATACAGGAGGAAGTCGAGAAGCTCCAGAAAGCTCGTTTCATTGAAGATGTTAAATATCCAGATTGGTTAGCCAATGTGGTGATGGTAAAGAAGAAAAACAACAAGTGGAGGATGTGTGTAGACTTCACCGACCTCAACAAAGCATGCCCAAAAGATCACTTTCCACTGCCCCGAATTGATCAACTGGTAGATGCTACCTCGGGACACGAGTTGCTAAGCTTCATGGATGCTTATTCTGGTTACAATCAGATCAAAATGAAACCTGAAGACAGGGAGAGTACTTCTTTCATTACCCCTAGGGGAACTTATTGTTATAATGTTATGCCTTTTGGTTTGAAAAACGCAGGTGCGACATATCATAGGCTGATGAACAAGGTCTTTGCTGAACAAATCAGTGATAATATGGAAGTCTATGTTGACGATATGCTGACGAAAAGCAAGAAAGCTGCTGATCATCTAGTTGACTTAAGTCAAACTTTTGATCAACTAGATAAATATCAAATGAAGCTGAACCCGACGAAGTGCATATTTGGAGTACGAGAAGGCATGTTCCTCGGGTACATTGTCAATCAACGAGGCATTGAAGCAAATCGTGAAAAGATCAAAGCTCTAACAAAGAAGGAAGTACAGAGTCTCACTGGACGAGTAGCAGCACTCAATAGATTTGTGTCAAGAGCAACTGATAGATGTCTCCCATTCTTCAAGACACTCAGAAAGACTTTTGAGTGGAATGATGAATGTGATAAGGCTTTTCAAGACTTGAAGAAATACTTGGGAGCACCCCCACTATTATCCAGGCCGGTGATGGGAGAAAAATTGTATTTGTACCTTGCAGTGTCCGAGAATGCAGTTAGCTCAGTATTGATCAGAGTGGAGAATGGAGTACAAAAGCCAATTTACTACACAAGTAAGGCCTTCCGAGGAGCAGAGATCAGATATCCAAGACTGGAGAAATTGGCACTGGTGCTAATTGAGGCGAGTAGGAGAATGAGGCCATACTTCCAGGCTCATACTATAGTAGTATACACCGATGTGCCATTGAGACAAGCCCTTCATAAGCCAGAGAAATCAGGGAGGTTGATGTACTGGGAAATAGAGCTCAGAGAATATGATATAATTTATGAACCCAGATCATCACTAAAAGGGCAGGCTGTAGCAGATTTCATAGCGGAGTTCACCTATCCTGATACCCCCGAGGAGCAAAAGTTGCTCGCTGATCAACCTGTGGATGTTACAGGATTAACAAACACGGGCCCAGACCAATTACGATTGGTAAAAGGGCGTGTGGATGTTACAGGATGTGATGCAGAGACAGTTGGGAGGACTCCAGACGAGGAACAAGAGTTGCTCACTGATCAACCTGTGGATGTTACAGGATTGACAAACACTAGCTCAGACCAACTCCGGTTGGTAAAAGGGCAAGTGGATGTTACAGGGTCATTAAATTCGAGCTCAGATCAACTCCGGTTGGTAAAAGGGCAAGAAAAGATGATCGACGAGGAGCGAGAAAAATCCAGGGAGGATGAAAGGAAGCAGCAAATATTTCACCGAGGAACTCTGACTGATCAAAAATTTGAAGACGAGTTACCTATATGGAGGCTATATGTAGATGGCCCATCTTGCACTGCAGGATATGGCGCGGGGATAGTTCTGAGCACTCCGGATGAGGTCGACATGGAATACGCCTTGCATTTCCAATTCAAAGCTTCCAACAATGAGGCTGAATATGAGGCCATGATTGCAGGGCTTAATTTGGCAAAAATTATGGAGGCACAGCAGGTTGTGATCTTTAGTTACTCTCAATTAATTGTAAACCAAATGATGGGAGTCTATGCAGTTAGAGGAGAATTAATGATCACATATCATGAAAAGGCAAAGGAATTATTGTCAGAATTTTTTGCTATTCAGCTGGTCAGAATACCAAGAATGGAGAATGCGAGAGCAGACGCCCTAGCTCTACTAGCATCAGCTACTCGCATCGAGCTACGACGAACAATTCCAATTGAAGTGTTAGTTGGTCGGAGTATAGATAAAGATCTGAAGATGAATTTTATCACCCTTGATTTAGGATCATCTTGGATGGATCCCATCTGGGTATATATCGAGGAGGGAGAATTGCCAATTGACAAGCTTGCAGCCAAGAAATTGAAGTTTAAAGATGCTCGATATGTATTAACTAATGGTGTTTTATATAGAATAGGAATTATGGCAGGTTTGCAGAGATGTGTACATCCCACCGAGGTGAAAGATTTGATTGAAGAGATCCATGAAGGGTCTTGTGGAGCACATGTAGCAGGTCGGACACTTTTACAAAGGGTGATGATGCAGGGATACTATTGGCCGACGATGAGGGCAGATTGTATAGCCTATGCCAAGAAATGTGACAAGTGTCAGCGCTTTTCCTCCATTCGAAGAACTCCACAAGCATTGTTGACACCCATAACTTCCCCTTGGCCATTTTCCATGTGGGGAATTGATTTGGTTGGACCACTGCCAATGACCCGAGGAAGGTTCAAGTACCTCGTCGTCGCAGTGGATTATTTTATTAAGTGGGTAGAAGCTGAGCCACTCATTGACATGACGTACGAGAAGGTATACCAATTTGTTTGGAAGAATATCATTTGTCTATATGGTCTTCCTCATGCTTTCATCACAGACCATGGAACACAATTTGATAACGAGGAGTTCGCTGCCTATTGTCATCAATCAAACATTTTGAAGGTTCATTTAGCACCAGGCCATCCTCAAAGCAATGGACAAACTGAAGTGACAAACAGAACGCTGTTGAACGGTTTGAAGAAAAGATTGGATGATGCGAAAGCAAATTAGATCAACGAGTTACAATCAGTACTCTGGGCTTACCGAACTACTCCCCAAGTAGCAACTGGAGAATCACCATACATGCTGGCATTTGGAAGTGAAGCTGTCATACCAGCCGAGTTGGGTCTCCCAACACACAAGGTACTGAATTTCAATTCCCCTGTCAGCGATTTAATGAGAAGGCTGGATTTAAACATGCTCGAGGAAGTTAGATAAGAAGCAGCCATTAGAAATGCTGCTTACCAGCAGCGAACAACTTTGTTTTACAACAAGAGGGTGAAGAAGTGCAACCTGAAAGAAGGAGACTATGTGCTGAAGAAAGTAATTCAAAAGCATAACAAACTGGAGGCAAACTGGCATGGAC